>CM046877.1:427081317-429481317 GCA_025667525.1 Glebionis coronaria
TCCTTCTTGTTAAGCAATTCCTTGAATGCTTTAACAAATTTAGGCATGTGGACAAGTGCTTCAAGAAAACTAATGCTGAAGCCCATTTGAGAAATCATATTGATATATTTTGTCACTTGAGAGTCCTCCTTTGTTAGGTCGTTGGTCTTGCCTATGCGAGAAGGGTATGGGATTTTAGGTTTATAGGTGGAAGGTGAAGGTGTAGTTGGTAAAGGTTGAGATGTTGAAGGGTCCTTCCGAGATACATCGTCCTGACGAGGCAGAGACGGTAATGGTGTACTAATACTAGGTGTAGGAGGAGTAGGGATACATGGTGGTGGAGGAGGTGTAGATGATGGGGGTGGGATTGGTGGTCCTACGATGGTGACTCCACTACGGGTAGTAATAGCACTCACATTAGCTCGCGGATTAGTGACGGTGTTTGAAGGTAGAGAACTTGAAGTAGAAGGTTGAGTGGCGGGCAAGAAACTAGCCAACAGATTCTTTAATTCAGTTGTTTGAGTGCTGAAGGAGGATTGAATATTATCGCGAACCTCGGTTCTAATCTCATTTCCTTGCTTCGTGATATCTCCTTTCATATTGATTATTTGGCTTTGTAGATTCTTGATTTGCTCACCTTGGGTTCTCATTGTGGCTTCAACATCGGTATTAATGGGTGGGGTTTGTTGGGTGGGTGGTTGATAAGGGTTAGAAGCTCTTGGTGGGATTTGGTTGCTTCTATTGTAGTTGTTGGCGTGGTTTTGGTTTTGAGGAGAAAAACCGGGTGAAAGGTAGTTGTTGGATCGGTAGCTCAGCAGATTTCTATCCCCTTGTCGAGCTTGGTAATTTTCCGGTGAATAATTACCATAAGCTGCATACACATTTTCCGGATTTCCTTGAGTCGAAGGACAATCGGTGTATGGGTGTGGACCGTCGCGTGTTTCACAAGGATTAGCAACCGCTTTAACTTGTTTTTGTTGTTGGTTTGAAGCGAGAAGTGTAATACTTTTGCTCATTTCGGTCATCATGCGGGTGAGTTCGGTCATTTCAGGGTTTGCTGAGGTGGAAGAAACATTGACTCTCGGGTTGTTCCTTGAAGAAGCAGAGGAATCCCAGTTTTTGTGGTGAGTAGTCATGTTCTCAATTAACTCTCTACACTCCTCGGGTCTCCTTTTCATGAATGTGCCACCGGCGGCTGCATTGATCGTATCACGATCTCGAAAAGTCAAACCGTTGTAGAAAGTATCTATTAAGGTCACATGGAGCATGTTGTGGTTTGGACATCTATCGATCAAGACATTATATCTCTCCCAAGCATCAAAAAGAGATTCATCAGGGTCTTGCATGAAACCGCTGATTTGATTGCGAAGGCTTGTGACCATGGATGGTGGAAAGTAGCGCGACAAAAAGCGTTGATTCATGTCATCCCAAGTGTGAATAGAATTCTTCGGGAGACGATCAAACCATTTCTCGGCATGATGTAATAAAGTGTGTGGAAAGAGTTGTAGGCGAAGTTCATCCATTGTGGCACCAGCCAACTTCATGCTTTGGGTGATTGTAATGAACTTGTCGAGGTGTTTGTTGGCATCATCATCAGGCAATCCACGGAATGGGTTAGTTTGCACTTGCTGAATCATGTGGTGCTTCAACGAAAACTCAGGAGCGTTGATTTGGATCGGCGCAATCGGTCCTCCTCGTCCAAACATGGTTGGTTGACAAAGTTCCTCCATGGTCCGAAGATCAGGCTGTGGAAGAACATTGTTGTTATTATTAGGGTGCGGTGGATTATTGTTGTTAACACCAGACATAGCTAAATCTTCTTGAGGCTTGGGCTCTTGATAATTAGAAGATCTAGTACGCATGCACCTACAAAGACAAAAGAAAAAGAAACCAAACACAAAAACAATATATATACACAATAAAAAAAATCTTTTTGGATTTTTGAAATTTTTAATTTTTATGGATTTTTATCAATTTTTTAATTTTTATGGTTTTTTGAATTTTTTATGCAAGAAAAGTAACGCTCACAAGTGAACGGCTCCCAAAAAACAACGCGTCTCTCACAGAAAACCGTTAATCTTTACGAAAAGAGCCGGCAGCGGCGCCATTTTAATGTATGAGATTTTGCTAGGTTCAATTGTTGTTCTCGGTATCTTAACGAATTGATCAAGGTTCCCTATGTGACTCAGTCGTTCTTTGGTGAAACAAATATTTGTGGTTGTTTTTAAATAAAGGTGCAAAACAGTTAAAGTAAAAGTGCGTTAATGTAAATCTAAGTCTAATTAAAATAATGGTGCAAGTATTTAAAACGTGACTGAAATTAAAGGGCGCTAAAGTAAATGACGCAAACTTAAATCTATCTAAGGCAAACTTAAAACGCAACTAAAAATTAAACTAAGGCAAGTCTAAAATAAAGCTAAGACAAATAATTTTAAAGTGCAGTTAAATAAAAAGGCGGGAAAAATAAAGATTGAGAATGAAAGACAGAAAATTAAAAAGGAACACTAAGAAGAACCTGACAAAAATCCTTGATTCGGAAGTTTTAAGTTCCGAATGAACCTAGCTCTTGAGTCGGAACTCCTTGATACGGAAGTCTTGATCCGGAACTTTCGTTCGGAAGACTTCCGGATGAATAAGCTTGAGTCGGAACTAAGTTTCGTCTAATTCGGAACTTAACTTCGTTCGGAACTTCGTTCGGAAGTTTCGTTCGGAAGTTTCGTTCGGAACTTCGTTCGGAAGTTCGTCCGGAACTTTCGTTCGGAAGTTCGTTCGAAAGTTTTAGCTTGACTCGGAACTTTTAAAGTGCCGAGTGAACCTTCTTGATCCGGAACTTCTGAGACTTCCGAATGAGCAATTGCTGATCCGGAACTTTCCCTTCGTTCGGAAGTTTTCGTTCGGAAGTTTGAGACTTCCGAATGAGTATGCTTGAGTCAGAAGTTGTCCTTCGTTCGGAACTTTGAATGTTCCGGATGAAGCCCTTGATCCTGAACTTTGAAGTTCCGAATGAAAAATCTCTTGGCTCGGAACTTTCACCTAGAAAGATCAGAAACACAAACAAACTCCCCCGAAGAACAAGGGATCACAGAAACAAGGAAGATACCACAGATTAACCAAAATCAAACAAACGTTTCAACCAAACTAATAACGAATCAACTAATAATCATAAACAAGCAATTTAAATCAACAAAACTAACAAATTTAACCACAATAATCAAAAACCCACTTGATCAAAATAAAAATAAGAACATGAACACAAACATAAACATGAAAATCAAAGATTAAGAAAGGCAGATAAGAGATTAACAAGATAAAGTAAAGATTGACAATAATTAAATGAAAACTTACTTGAAATTAAATGAATTTAAGGTGCAAGACAAGGTAATTAAATTGACAAGTATTTAAATGACAAGGTAATTAAAAGTGGAAGACTAATTGTCACACTTAGCCAACAAAGAAAAAGTGATTAACAACTAAACTATATATAGGGGAGGATTAGGAAGCTTCCTCCCCTCTTTCCTTTTCTCTTAATTACAAGCTTAAGTCCCTCCTTCTTTTAATCTTCATTAATTGCATCATTAGTCCTTTTCTTCTAATCTTCTTTAAACTTGGACTAAAAGGACTTTTGGCTTCGGGATTTCTTTGAACTCGTCTTTAAATTCTTCAATAAAATAGACTTGAATTCTTCGGTTTTTGATAAACTTCCGTCTTTTGACTTTTTCTTCGATAAATCTTCAGAATTGGTCTTGGACTTCCGTTCTTTTTGCACTCTTGACTTCTTGACTTCGTCTTTCATCTTTTTCTTCAATAAAAGTCCGTAAATGCCCGTGAATGTTCGTGTTTTCTCCACTTTTCACCTTTTCGTCCTAAATCACAACAAAAACACAAACCACGCATAATTCCGACATAAAAGACATAAAATACACGTTTTGGTCCGGTTATTATTGTAATTAAGTGGTAGAAAAGATGGGTGTTTACACACCTATCAGTAGTGGTTACTATCGTCATGTCTGTCAGTTCCATGATGGTCATTTTCATGACCGTGATTCATGTAACTATTCAGCTGAGTGGCCGGCTGGTACCGGTTGCACTCATATGGCTGAAATGACAGCTGAATGACGTGTGACATGTAACTAAGAATTAGGGACAATGATTGATGGAAATCGTCTGATTGTGAAGCATCTTCTCGTCAAATTGCTTTGCTCCGACGCCTTTGTCTTCGTCTTGTAGGATCTCCAGGTTGTGAACAGCATCCGCATCTCGTAGCGTCTCTGAACGTCAGCAGCATCAACCGTTAGTAACATCTCCAAGTTGTGAGCGGCATCAGCAATCTTGTAGAATATCAGCAATTGAAAATACACCTGGGATGATTTAGAATCGACTAGCGAATACTCGTGAAGTATTGCAAGTGGAATACACATGGATTAAGGTACATGTAGTACACATGAAATACGGTACGTGGAGTACACGTGGAATGCACATGAAATGATCGGTATGGGGTCGATCATTTATCATGATTTAAGGAAAGTATTTCGGTTAAACGGTTAGGAAAACCATCATGATATCCTGGCAATGCCAGTATATACCTCATTCCGGTTGCGTAGAGAAACGCTAAAGTGTGGTTACACAAAATTCAACGATGATTTGCCTGACAGAATGATCAATGAAAACCAACCATGACTATCATGAAAGTAGAATTCAATGAAATCCAACAATGTCTTGCAGGACCACGTAAATAACAAAATAGGCGTAAAACATAATCAACATGAAGACGGAATTATCATGAAGAAACATGAAACCATCTATCACAAAGAAGTGTATAACATAATCAGCATGAAACCAAAGTTAACCATGACAGCATGAAAACATACTTGACATAAAAACATAATAACTTATGAGGGGACATGAAAATAATTTATGCCAATTTAAATGCATGAGAAAAATTTTATGCATGCAAAATAGTGCATGCATGTGTAATGTAGTTTATAAAACCTTTATATGTGCGAGGGAACGCCTATGGGTCGGTTCCAAAACAAAAGACATGGCGAGGGGACGCCTATGGGTCGGTCCCAAAGTTAAAAGTTTCGATAAAATAACATGCGACTAAATAGGGCCAGTCCTGTACCAACCATTACTTAGTCATAATCCCTGTAACAATGATACATGAAACATAAATGATTGAACTCATATGTCAAAACTTATCAGAAAAAAATTTTATGTGACTAATTATGAACTACTGTGGTTCGGTCCACATAGCCACAGTTCACGAGGAACATTATGCATGACACAATGACACATAACTAAATATGAGTGACGGTTGTCCATCCATATTAGCAAAACAATATCGATGAAAACCTCAAGGTTAAAACCTCAAGGTGCTGAAAACATCATGGTTAAAACAACAATGCGCTGAAAACATCAATACGTAGAATGACAGACGTTGGCTTAGGAAGCTCCTGGTGACTACCCACTAGTCACAGGTCGAGTTTTAGAGCCTACAGGTCGAAGCCTTGGCTCTGATACCATAATTGTAACACCCTATTTTGATAAATGGAATGTCACGTGTAATTATGACGTGTCATCAAAGCATACAAGGATAAATGTCTAAAACATTACATGACCATAGGGATAACCGGAATCAAACATCGGTTCCCAAACATAAGCCCAAAACATAAATAAAGTAAATGAACAAAAAGGAAGACTAGACAAGCATAAATATGAAGGCAAGAGGATAAGGAATCTAAGGTAGCTCCCATCCTATGCGTGTCCTCCAAATGCTCCAGTCAGTCCTTGAGTACCTGCCGTTTTGGGGACATGGAAAGGAAAGTAACGGCTGAGCAAAACGCTCAGTGCACGGATATAGACATAGTATAAATGACTAAAACATAATAAAGACTTAATAGCAGCGGAATTGTATAAGTCCTAGAAAACCTAGGACATGTTCATAAAACTGGTTTTATAGTTTGAAAAGCCTTATGTTTATCTTATGAAAACTGTTTAACATATTTTACCAGTAGCCACTATAGGTCATGAAAATCCACCGTGCATGAATACTTGGAGGGGTGACCTCATCATGCAAATTAGAGGGGCTGCCTCTAATTTAATATACTGGTTTTGGGTAGGAGGGATCAGCTCCTTGTGAAGGATGCAAGGCACACACCACATTCACCATGAAATCCTAAATAAAAACATGTAACTAGGATGCACCCATACGCCCCACATGATAAATATAAATAAATGGCCAAAAGCTGAAGGGACGCCACGAGCAATCACTCCGCCGTGGTGAAGTCATAACATCAGTGCCTCTAATGTTATGGTTATGGTACCTCCATAACTAGGTGAAACTGGTCATGCATGTATATGGCTATAGGTAATCTTAATTAAACATAAGCAATCAAACACGTAACTTATACTACGGGAAAACAGTTGGCTGCATACGGGGAATCCTAATAAGGAAAGAATGTCCATACTGAAAGGACGGGAATCCGTACCTTATGTCCAGTGAACGAGAAAGACGAACTGCGAGAATCCTACTTCCGAATCACTAGTGCTACATAAATACGTACATGAATAAGTATCTGCTTACTAAATACATAGCAGGTTTTATGTCATGTCTTAGCTTATTTTATGTGTTCCTACCATGTTTTACTGTTTTAAAGCCTTAAACTGTGTTAAATCTTATGTTCTGCTTAATCTGATTAAGTATTTCTGGTATTTCATGTGTTATTATACTCACTGTGTAATAATAAGTAACTTTCCAACA
This sequence comes from Glebionis coronaria, assembly GCA_025667525.1. Classification (NCBI taxonomy): domain Eukaryota; kingdom Viridiplantae; phylum Streptophyta; class Magnoliopsida; order Asterales; family Asteraceae; genus Glebionis; species Glebionis coronaria. Next base: position 427,088,057 of record CM046877.1, read on the forward strand.
ATAGCAGGTTTCCTAATATAGAAAGTTTCCAAAAATAGAAAGTTTCCAAAAATAGAAAGTTTCCAAAAATAGAAAGTTACCAAAAATAGAAAGTTTCCAAAAATAGAAAGTTTCCAAAAATAGATTTACTGCTTAAAATAGATAAGTTTCTAAAAATAGAAAGTTTCCATAAATAGATTAGCTGCCTTAATTAAATAAGTTTCCATAAATAGATTAGCTGCCTGAAATAAATAAGTTTCTAAAAATAGATGGTTTCCATAAATAGATTAGCTGCCTTATTTAATTAAGTTTCTAAAAATAGAAAGTTTCCATAATTAGAAATAAGCTGGTTAAATAAGCTAAGTATATAAGCCTAAGTGTTTTTCATGATTATTTCTAAGTCATATGATATAATGTATAGTTTAATAATTATTTCATGTAATTTAATTAAACTATAGGTTATAATATTTAATTAAAGTATAACATGTTTTTAATTAAATAAGTTAAATACTTAGGTTAAAATATGTATTATTATATATTAATAATATAACCTAAGTCATGTTAATTAATTAATTATATCTATGGTTTTAAAATAATTAATTAATTATAAGTCTTAAATATATAAATACTTAGGTTAAAATAATTTCATGATCATTAATAATTAAATAACCTAAGTCATGTTATTAAATTAATCACATCATTTTATTAATTTAATTTTAACATAAGTTCATAACCATAAAAAAAACTAACATACACCATGAACCGGATCTAGACTAAAAAGCATGAACCGGACATGAAATCGACACTGTACCCCGAACCAACTCGGGGTACCCCATGTTTTTCTGCTGCCGTGGGACCCACACGCACCAACCAAGACCATACGGTCTTTGTGGTGGTCGACTTGGCAAACCGAAACCCATTCGGGTTCGGTGCAGCCTGCGGCCAAAACAAAACACCCCTTAAAACACCCTTTTGATTTTATTTAAAACCAAAACATGTTAGATCTATGTTTAATTATCAGGTTTTTGTAAAAACATAACATGTTCTTGATTTATAAAAAGATCAAATCAAAAGAAAAGGTTTAAAAAGGATTTACCGAATTCGTGGATCAAAAGGATTAAGAACAAACACGATCACCAACTTAATTTCCAAGATCCAAGATCACAAACCACCTCCTTGTGGTGTTCTTAAGGTGGCGGCACAAAGAGGAGAAGGAGGAGGGTTTTAGGGTTTTTTTCTAAATCTTCTGTAAAACTAAAAATGAGTAGTGTAAAAATATTTAACCCCTTTTAGTAAAAATTGATGGGCTAAGCCCATCCTCCCTCCTAAATTTCGTGGGAATGGGGCCCACAAGGGGTAACCCGAATGTTTTCCGTGTCTAATTAATAATTCTGTTCTCGTGTTCGTGTTTTACGTGTTTGTTCGTGTTTATTTGTGTTCGCGTTTTATTTGTTCTCGTTAAATAATTACCGTGACCTAATATATTTATTTACGCTCGTAATAAATATATATACGTGATTAATAATAGTTCGTGTTTTAATTACGTTCATGATTTCATGATCGCATGTTCGTGATTAATTATTGTCAAATAATTATTACGTGTTGGTGCATAGTAAATACTTATCGTGTTCTAACACGTACGTAATACGTAAAATCCTAACACGTAATCATAATTATACTATAAAAGGAAAGTTTTAATCTAGTACATACGATCTTAAGGGTACTATTCATGGTAAAAGCATGCGGGTTTTACATTTAACATCCTTGAATGATGATACCAAGATGATTGGGAATGATACTAGTCCTTGAAGACTTAGTACTCATCATAGTCATTGTTGGGCATAGCAATGATTCCTTGATGGATTGCTCTTTGTGGCCAAGGTACGCTTTCGTTCTTCCACACGCCCTTTGATCATTCTTTTGATCATTACTTGACTATGTGCTTGTTCTTGGCATCCTTGCATTGACATTTGTTTGTGGTTTGTGATTCTTTTCTTTTATCCTCTCAAACCTTTATTGCTTGGATACTTGACTCACTATGGTGATGTAGAGTGAGTTAGTAGTAGCTTAAAGTATCAAGCATGATTTCCATGGTTTGCACCCATACGGTTAGTAGGCCCTTTGTGGGAGAGAAAGTGACTTAATACCTTGCTCATATTTTGGTTTAGACTAAGACTATTATTGAAAGTGATCTTAGTCTATACACGAATAATTGCTTTGTGTTTATTCATTACCAAAGCCGTTTAACGTTTCGCCGGAAAGGCACGTCTTAAACCACTATATATGACACAAGCTCTTCGTTACCACTATTTGAAGATTGTCATTAATCCCTTGAGCATTAGTCCTAGTCTTGATTCACTTCCCTTGACTTCTCTCCACTTTGTTGTTTTGCTACGAGTAGTCGTTTGTCCATTTCGGTTCTTTTCGATCTTGATTCAACTCGTAATCCTTCATTAAAGCATATTGCCTAGTGTTATGATGATCCAATGTTATTCTAAAAGGTTCAAGATATAATTTTAAGTATTTTAGTAAAGCTTGGTTTTTAAAATTTTGCGTTTTTCATTGATAAAAACTTGCCTCTGTAGGCGGTTCTTTATCTCTGGCGGCTCAAACCCGCGGTTCCTTATCGATAAGGTACCGCGGGCAGTAAAATTTGTCAGATCGCCAGTTTGATTATTTTATTCTTTTTCAAACCACTATCTCTCTCACCCAAAAACACACAGCCGACGGTTTACCCTTTTTCCACCATTGTTGAAGCTTCCAAAACTTTCAATCACTCAAATTAATTGATACCAAGTTGTGGGTTTCACTCTTCCTTCATCTAACATCAATTAATTGTAAGTATTTTCTTTCAGTTTCATCTATTTTGCTCTAGGGTTCATCCTTTCATAATTAGGGATTTTTAAAATTGAAATTGAATTAAAACCTTAATAGGAATGTGGGTTGACATGGTTATTTTACTATGATTCCTTAGGTTCATATTCATTAAGATTTCACTAAAACCCACTTGTAGAACAAATCCGAATTTTGGCTAAATGATTTTGGTCAAAAGATGGATTTGAGATGAACCCATGAACAAATAGGTAATGACATTGTTAATGCTTACCTAAAAACCTTGTTTTGAAAAACCAATGTTCTAAGTCCATTGTTGATCCAACATAGTTCATATGTTCTTGGTAAATAATGGAATAGCTATATTGTGAACATGATAATGATATGGATTCAATCCTTTGTTTGTCAAGAAATTGATATAACACATTCTCATATTTTCGAATTTTGATTTTATTTTTCATATGAGTGATTGGGGAAATATTTTCTTGTGTTTATTTAGGTACTAATCATGCCTTCACAATACCAAAAGGATCATCAATACTCTAGACAATACATGCCAAACCTTTCCCAAACCTATGCTTCCCCTCAACTTCGAAACTCATTTCCATCCCTTTCTACTCGTTGTTTTCATGAGGGTAGAGTTGTCCAAAAGGATATCAAGGATTATGTCTACATCAAGTCCGTGTTTGAAAACATTGGATTTGATTGTTTGTTGAACATTACGGAAGACATCTATCCTCGATTCCTATTGGAGTTCTTTAGCACATACTCCTTCATTGAAAACAATGATGGAATATTTGTCAGGTTCATCTTGAAAGATCAACTCATTCAATACTCTCTCGAAGTTTTTGGTCAAACTCTTGATGTCCCATTTGTAGGCACTTGTCGCTTCATGGATAAATGGAATCTTAGTGCTCTCCTTGAATCCTACAATTGCCCTCCAAATGATCATGAGGAAATTGATCTTGACTTCATTGTTGACATTGTCTCCAACAAGTGTAATCGACCCGTTAAGAGAAGCCTTCATGATAAGATACGTTCGGTGAAACGTCATGAGGTTCTCTTAAGCGACCTTAATGATAATATGGTCCAATGGACCAATATCCTTAGGGAAAATGTGTTTTGTCTTGGTGGAAACCGGGATCAGTTCCAACGTGTTTAGTGCAAATGTTATATTGCATCTTTGCCAACACCAATTACAATTTGGCATATTTTATCGCTCAACGGATCAATTATGCTATTCACAAGCCTAAAACAAACCTCCCTTACGCAATGCTTCTCACTCGCCTTTTTAAAAGGGTTGGCCGTGATTTTCCAAATCTTGATCTTTCTTAGTTTCAACCGGTCAAACGGGTCATGCTACCTATTCAAGAGGTATATAAGAGAAAGACAAGATGTGATCGTAAATCCGACCAACAAGAGTTCAATGATGAGGACATGGACATGCCAACAAGTGATGGTGATGGCATTGGCACAAGTGCTCCCATTGACTCTTCAAGCACTTCTCACCACTCCACAAACTCATTCGTGGATGGTTTAGATGACATTGTTTCCCCTCCTCACCATTCCTCTAGTGAAGTTCCTAATAATCTCAATTTAGAGGAACTTTACCGTCAAAATCTTCAAACCCAAGGTGATTTGCATGAACATCGGATTGAGTCAAGAAAGGGAATCAAGTACTTGGGAAAAATGATCAATGGATTAGGCAAGAAAAGGAGGTGAAGACTTTGAATGGCGTCAAAGTTTACTTGTCTTGTGATGTTTAAAACATTTGCTTATTATTACTTGTTTGGTTGTGTATTAACTTATGCTACATGTTTGGATTACTATTTATTTTAATCCTAAATGTTGTTTATGCCATTATGTTTGTGATTTACATAGCTGTGTGCATCCTTTATGATAGTTAGCTTCTTAGATTTTGGTCAGTAGTTATCTTTGGTTTGTGAATCCTTTGGTAAAAATCTGGGTTAACCAAAATTTTGGATGTGAAATTTTTGAAACACCTCTGGTCGCGGTTTCATATCGACCAGCGGCTCCTTATCGATAAGGAACCGCCGGTCCTAGATAAGGAACCGCCGCCACTGTGTCCGAAAGAATCTTTTGCTTTACACGATTTTCTTCAATCTGTGTAAACTTTGCATGATTCTTTGCAAAAACCTACATATTTCCTAAACTAGGTTACCTAAATTCATTATTCACCTAAAATGATTTTAACCCATTACTAGTTTGGATCATCCCCTCACCCATTTAAACCCACCTTGTTAGTCATGTTCTTCACACATCAAAACATCCTTCCCTAACCCTTAAACCACCCTTGTCAACCATGGTTTCAACAAAAACCTCAAACACCCCAAGGAAAACACTTAAGATTAGGATTAAGGTACCCAAGCCTAACTCCTCACCCTTTCACACACCCAAAAATGAGATGGTTCCAATCCTCATATCCTCATCACCTTCACCACCCCTTGCACCATGCAAGACAACATCCACCCATGGTACTAACCACTCCATTGGTTCTACCTCCTCTTCATTCAACTCAAGAATGAATGAGCTCCCTTCACCCTTCACTCCAAGTGCACCCTTGGATGTTACTACACAACCCTAACCAATCCAAAGCATTCCTTTTGTGAATGACTTTGATGACACCTTGGTGACTTCAGAATTTACCCCTCCTAACTCACCCATTTCACCAACCTTGGAGAACATACCTCCACACTCACCCATTTCTCCTCTGAGGAACATGCCTCCACTCTCACCCACATCACCTTTGGAGAACATGCCTCCTCCATCTCCATCACACTCAAACACTCCAATTTTGGGTGTCCCACTTTCCCTCCTCTTGGGTGATCCTTGCTATGGGTTTCAAGAGACTCATGGTCCTAATTGTCCATGTTGCCTCTACAACCACTACATCATCCATAACCTTAGGATGGAGATGTTTGGACTACATAGGAGGTTGCAATAGTTCTTGCTTACCTTGTTCTCCATGCCTCCTCTTAGGAGATGAATGATGAGTTTTCTTAATAAGTGTTTTTTTAACAAAACCAAGCCAAAGAAGACTACTCATCTAGATCTAGTATTAAGATAACTTTGTATTAGTTAGTTGTTCTTTTCTTTCATTTGTCATTGTACTTTCCTCCTTCATGAGTTTTTCATGAAGTTGATTAATGGATTTAGCTTAACGTGTTTCTATTCTTATGTGCACATTAACCAACTTTAATTTGAAATTAAAATTGAACCTAAATCTATCACAACCTCTAAAAACATGACTAAAATTGGTTCAAAATGATATCTAAATATTTTGTCACCCTTTGTCAAGACATTCTTTGTGAATGTGTTGCTTTTATGCAACCCTAGCATAATTTAGTGCTAATAGAGGTAAAATTCCAAGATTTGCAACTTTTTGAAAAAATCTTAGTTTTTCTCAAAACCCTGGAAAAACTTGGTTTCAAGTCCACTGCAGGCGGCTCCTTAAAGTCGCGCGGTTCCTTAAGTGATAAGGAACCGCCTGTCCCTATAAGGTACCGCGGACAGAAACTGGCTTTTGACTCGTTTTTGGTCAAAAGAAATTTAAACCCTATACCCTGTCAAGATTCCTTGTTTGCTCTATTTGGCTAAACATTCCTTGACACTTCACATTTTGTATTAAAATTCTTACCTTGATTACATTTTACTTATACCCCAACCTTGAGATTTCATTCTCACACCTTCCCAACCTTGATAATTCATTCTCACACATCTCCAACCTTGAGATTTCATTCTCACACCTTCCCAACCTTGAGATTTCATTCTCACACCTTCACAATGCCTAACACCTCCATTCATAACCTTGACATCTCTTTGTCACAACCCAACTCACACAAAGCTTCCTCATCCAAGCTTTCAAAGAAACCGAAGATCTCGGTTCGACGTATTTGGATTAAGAAGAATGAACCATCTTCTTCCAAACCACCCAAAAACCATACCTTCTCTCCAATCAAGTATTGGAATGAGACTTATACCATTAACCCCATCACCGGAGCAAAAGAAAATGTTCCCCCTTCACCACAATCCTTCAACACCCCTCAACTCAATGACCTTTCAACCTTCCCAAACCTCACAAGGCATTGTGAAAATATTTCCTACCCTATTACCCCACCACCACCGAACCCTAGGTTTGATGCCCTACCCCCATCAAACGATTTTGTGTTGCATCATGGAGCCTCGTGTGCTTGTTGTCGATTTCAACAAATTGAACTTGCTCATGTATATGAGAATTTAAATTTCCTTGAATTGCTCCTCACTCGATCTCCTCTCCAAGTTTTCGTTCCGGTGGACAAAACTTCGAATGATGCATCGTCGTCTTATTTTTCCAACTTAAGGTCTAACTACTCTTAGAGTTTTTATTACTTTAGTTGTTTTAGAGTCTTTTAAATTTTTTAAGAAATCTTGGAAAATTATCACTATTAGAATAGCTTATGCTTCGTGGTTTATTTTCCATATTTTTTGCTTTAGATTGAAGAATAGTGATGATCTTATGAATCAATAAGGTGGGTTGATGGTTCTAGAGAGAGAAAGTAGTGAGAGAAAGTGAGAGAGAAATATGTGTTTTTCTATTGAATCAAAAGTGAAAAACAACCAACAACCAACCCCCTTTCCATGGTGGAAAGGGGTATTTATATCCAAGCCACTAATGGACTTAGGCCGACCCATGACAAGCCCATGGGCCGGTTTTACTTAACAAATTAAACAAACATTAACTACGAGTTATACAACATTCAATAATATTGTGGAGTGACCGATACTTCTAATATACGTTAAAAACGTATTTCTAACAATCTCCCCCTAAGGGAGGTCACTCCACGTTACACAGTTCTAAACCTAGCATACTATACTAAGTCTTCGTTCTTCAGGTCGTAGTCTTTTCTTCTTTTCTTTTTATTGTGAATATGTTGATTTGATCTTTTAGGCTTTGGCTTGAGAGCATTGTTCTTTTGACCAATCACGTGCGATCTTTGCCTTCTTGTGAATCTTGCCTCCTCGTGACTCCATGTTCCACACTTATGTTTTTTGTTGAATTCTTGAAAGCTTCAGAGTTTGGTACAGCGAAAGACTTCATTTTGTACTTTCTTGAATTTTGCTGAACTTTGATGCAGAAAAACATAAGCATGTGGGAACGACTTTAGCTGGTACACCGCAACGCCACCGTCTTTGCAGCAACATAATAAGACACGAATGAAATGGATTAGAACATTTCATTCTAAATCGGTAGCGTTTTACCTCCAGTCGGTGAAGACCGTTGGACGATATTAGATATCGTACCTGTGACAGATAGTTTCAATTAAGTAACTTCCTGACAGGATTTCGTGGGTAAACCCGTTCTCTTTATTCGACGATCACTAAGCTTGACTGCGAACATAAAGAGTGAATCACTTGGATAAATTATCCTTGTGATTGAAGTCGTCAATTCATGAAACCTGGAACAAGTGAATTTCAATTAAGATTTTCACCATCGTTGCTTTCCAGTTATCACGAGCTTGATTCATAAAGAATCTTGCACGTCACCTACCAAGTGCTGTTTGATGTTAACACTAGAAGGATTTCCACTCGTCACTGTGAACACTAAAGAGTGTCACTCTGAGTGTTCTGGCAAGATCATACGATAATGCGTAGAGGCCTGGAACGAGTTTAAGTTCAATTAAGAATTAAACTATTGTTTCTTTCCAGTTTTCACAAGATTGGTTTCTATAGAAACCGCACGTGTCACCTACCATGAGCTTGTTTGATGTTGGCTCAAGCAGGATTTCCATCTTCATTGTAATACTTGCGTATCACTTAGATGTTCTGGCAATATTACAAGAATACTGCGTAGGACTCATAAAGAGATCTTACTTTTCACAGTGTTTGAGAAAGCAAGGAATAAATGGAAATTGTCCTAATGAGACTTTTAATGATCTCGTGGCTCTAGACTCGATAATGCGTTTTGATTTAGTGAGTGATGGCTGGAGAGGAGTGCCACCTTTTCAATATCAGTCTATTCGGAGTGAATAAACCAATAGATAACGTGTTGATCTCCATGTGATTAAAACAAATACCTTTTGAGAGATATTTGAGTTATCTGGGAAGGGTTGTGCATTGCATCACTGGGTACATGATGTCTTTCTTCAATATCGAGAATCATTAACAAATGATCTCAATAGCATATGTATTGACCCGGTTTCTGCCTAAAGTTGTAAGGAGGGCTTCTTTCTTTACACCCTTTATCTTTACATTTCTTTTTCATTCTTCAACCCCTTCAGTACTTACCAATACATCATCACTAGCACCTTGTTGTGATTGTTCCAATGCTAGCATCAGTAATTAGTCGGTACTCTGCTACGTTCACAATCTTTCTCCATCTTTCCTAGGACTTCTAATTCTATCTAGGGAATTGTCTTTGGGAAGATTCCATGGCTCAGATGAATCATTGGACTAATACCTATTCCTACCACCCTTTTGTCACCACATCCGTCGTGAATTAAGCATGTTTTGGGAAAGTATAGTCACTATGAAAAATCCTTGAAAATCACTTAAGGTACTTGTGATATTGAAATCAAGAGTTTTGTACCTTAAGTGTTTTGTTCATCAAAAAACGCTCCCCCTTAACACGTGCTTTACACATATTAAGTTGGATTATCGTTAAGTCTTTTTCATCTTTTAGCCAAGTATCGTTTAAGTCTCCTTAATCCCATTTTCTCCCCTTATCCAAAATGTTAACCATTAATATTTGGGATATTGAATGGATTAACCGGTCTTTGGGTAAAAATGAAATCAATGTTTGGCCATAGAACATATTAATGCTCCCCCTTAAATTAATAAGGGTTAATTGTAGTGCTTTAGTATGACATATTTTGAAAGATTTAGAATCTCGTGAGAAATTCTTGAAAAATTATCATACCTTAACACTACATCAAGCCGTAAAAGCACAATATTCACAAAATTTACATATTCACAAATAAAACCAATATAGAGTGGACCTGAGATGTACGACCCATTAGATGGATCGTTGCAGTAGCTTGTAGTGCACTTCATATGGTCTACCATCAACGAATCTTTCTAAGATCCTCATCAATCTACGTTCCCGGAGCTTTTCATCAATCTTCTTGATCACATATGTCGCCATTTTCCGATAACCCGGATGCCAATCCTTAATCATTTCTGGTAATGTCCCACCAGAATTAAGATGCTCCAATTTTCCTCTGACGTATATGAGCGTCCCATCACTGTATTTATGAAGCTCACCTACCCTCATAAACTTCATGATCCCACGACTGTTCATGAAGAAAATCCCGTACATCGGAACGGTCGTGCCGGTATAGGGACATCTTTTGACATATTGAGGTAGAACTTGATTCATTGGACGGGTCATGTTAAGCTTCCTTTGGTAGCTTTCAACTCCCAATTGAAGATCTTCAACTCGTTTGTTGATAACAACGCTTCGTGTGAACATACGAAGTGCTGTATTCAAGGCAATGATTTCTTCACGTGTAAGATGGGTAAGTTGATCACGGGTCATCATAAGCAACATGTCTTCGATATCTTCAAGGCGAATGATAGAAAAATCTCCCTGTTGTATCTTGTATTCTCTATCATCCTCCCTTTTTAGACGAATCTCCGTCACATGATGATAGCCATTCTTGGGTTCAATCTTCAGTCCCAAAATACTTAAGATGCGAATATCGGATTTGACAATACTACCTGAGTTGGCTAAGCATCAACCTCTGTATGCCCTTCGGACTCGCTCGTCCCAATGTGATGCTCCTATAGCAGCATACATGTCATAATTACGACTTACCTTTGGAACCCAGAGTTGATTGACCTTTTCCTCGATAAAAGGTATTGTCCCCCAATTAGCAGCTTTCAACAAGGTCAGGGAGGTCGCGTACTTGGATGATCCCTTGAGGAGATACTCAAGATCATAGGTGACAAAGAATTCAAGAGCTATTTGATTATCTTGAGAGGGATCAAGTGGAGGTGGAGCTCTTTCTGACTCATGAAGGCCTGGCCTTTGAACGGTATTGAGAGCTTTCAGGACCTCGTCAGCATAATACTCATACTCCATGAGGCTTAACCTGGTTTTGGCGTGAAGTCTCTTGTCCTTTAGCGCTCTCTTCACCAAAGACAGAGTGACCGAAGATTTGAACTCATGAGCCAAAATGCACACAAGTCTAACGGACTACGGGTACGGAGATATAGAACATCTCTATCAGCGTCTGTGGTTGGATCATATTTTGCAGCTGTCGTGATCCAAGCTTGTGGCGGTGCAGTTTCATCAATCTCCAATGTATCCGCCCAGTCCCGTGTGCTTGACTCGGGAACAGTAGATTTTGGTTCTTTTTGCAGAGGAGTAGAAACATGAACACTTGCTGGTTCTGATTCAAGCATTTCGGCGGTATCATGAACAGGCGAGTGTTGTGGAGATTCATGTTCAGTTACTGGTTCTGCAATCACAGGAGCAACAAAAGAACTAACAGGATTAGTGGTAACAGGTATAGAAACAGAAACAGATGTACCGGGAATCGATGATGTAGTAGCACCATTCACATCATGGCGCCACTTGGTTCGTCCTGACTCAGTAGATGTGGAGTTTTCCTTTCGGGCAGCATCCTTCTGAGACTTGGTACCAGACTTGGATGGTTTCTTTTTTCTGGCAACCTTGTCCCCTATTTCATCGTCATCAGACTGATCAGGCTGGTCATTTTTACCGCTATCCCTGTTTTCGTTGTCATCATCATCCTCATCATCATCCCCGTTGCTACCCTTATCACTCTCCTCATTTTGATCACCACCATCACCATCATCATCATCATCACCATCACTACCTTTGTCTTCATCTTCTTCACCATCATCCTCTTCTTCACCATCACCCTCTTCTTCACCATCACTGTCCTCTTTCTCACTATCTTCCTTTTCCTCCTCATCCAAGATGTGGTAAGGTACCACACTCTCAAATGTCTTAAAAAACCGATCATCCTCCAAGATAGCTTCATTGAGTGCTTTGTAGAGTGCCCGCTGAAATTTAGACTTGTCAAAAGATCCAACTTCCTTCATGCGAGCTTTGAGGATCTTCTTTAGTTCAAAATCTTTTAAGTCATATGCAATTTTGTAGGCTGACTCGGAAGGGTTGGACGACTTAATCATCAAGTTATCAGCCGCAAGTTTTGTAACACCCCATTTTGATAATGGAAATGTCACACGTAATTATGGCGTGTCATCAAAACATACTAGGATAAATGTATAAAACATTCATGACCATAGGGATAACCGGAATCAAACATCGGTTCCCAAAAATAGGCCCAAAACATAATAAAGCAAAAGAAAAATGAATGAAAGACTACACAAGCATAAATATATGAAGGCAAAAGGAAAAGAAGTCTCTAGCAGCTTCCATCCTATGCACGTCCTCCAAATGCTCGATTCTCTCCTAGGGTACCTGCCGTTTTGGGACATCGAAAGGAAAGTAACGGCTGAGCAAAACGCTCAGTGCATGGATATAGACATAGTATAAGTGACTAAAACATAAATAGAGACTTAATAGCAGCGGAAATGTATAAGTCCTGGAAAACCTGGAACATGTTCATAAAACTGGTTTTATAGTTTGAAAAGCCTTATGTTTATCTTATGAAAACTGTTTAACGTATTTTACCATTAGCCAATGTAGGTCATGAAAATCCACCGTGCATGAATACTTGGAGGGGTAACCTCATCATGCAAATTAGAGGGGCTGCCTCTAATTTAATATACTGGTTCTGGGTAGGAGGGATCAGCTCCTCGTGAAGGATGCAAGGCACACACCACATTCACCATGAAATCCTGACTGAAAACATGTAACTAGGATGCACCCATACGCCCCACATGATAAATATAATATAAATGACCAAAAGCTGAAGGGACGCCACGAGAAATCACTCCGCCGTGGTGAAGTCATAACATCAGTGCCTCTAATGTTATGGTTATGGTACCTCCATAACTAGGTGAAACTGGTCATGCATGTATATGGCTATTGGTAATCTTAATTAAACATAAGCAATCAAACACGTAACTTATACTACGGGAAAACAGTTGGCTGCATACGGGGAATCCTAATAAGGAAAGAATGTCTATACTGAAAGGACGGGAATCTGTACCTTATGTCCAGTGAATGACGAAGACGAACGGAAAAGAGTCCTACTCCGGTATCACTAATGCTACATAAATACATACGTGTATAAGTATCTGATTACTGAATACATAACTGGTTCTATATTATGTCTTAGCTTATTTAATACGTTCATGTCATGTTTTACTGTTTTAAGCTTAATACTATGTTTATCATATATTCTGTCTATTCTGATAAAGTATTTCTTGTATTTCATGTATTATTATACTTGTTGTGTAATAATAAGTATCTTTCCAAAAATAGCAGGTTTCCTCAAATAGAAAGTTTCCAAAAATAGAAAGTTAACAAAAATAGAATTATTGCTTAAAATAGATAAGTTTCTAAAAATAGAAAGTTTCCATAAATAGATTAGCTGCCTTAATTAAATAAGTTTCTAAAAATAGAAAGTTTCCATAAATAGAACTAAGATGGTTAATTAAGCTAATAACATAAGCTAAGTGTTTTCAGATTAATATTCTAAGTCATGAGATTATAAAGTATAGTTTATTAATTATTACATGTAATTTAAATAAACTATAGGTTAAAAGTATTTAATTAAATAAAATGTGATTTAATTAAATAAAGATATAAATACTTAGGTTAAAACATGTATTATTAATTATATTAATATAACCTAAGTCATGAGAATTAATTAATTATAAGTCATGGTTTTAATAATTAAATAATTACTTAGTCTAATTTAAATAAATAATTACTTAGGTTAAAATCATGTATTATTAATTAATAATAATAAACCTAAGTCCACGTTTTAATTAAATTAATTATCTAGCATGTTAAATTAATTTAATTAACTTGTAAATAAATAATCTTGTAATTACAAGTTGTATTGTACTAATTTAATTTACCTTGTAAAATAAATAAACATGTAAAGCTAATTAGCTTGTAAAATAATAACACGTACTCTTGTATTATTTTATTAAAATACGTCGAAAACCGAACCAGTGTCTTATTAATTTAAACGTGAAACTCGAGTTATGAATTATAAATAAGCCGAACCAAACAGCCCCTTAACTTGGTTCACTAAACTGCCAACCAAACAGTCCCTTATTCTGATTTTAAACCCACTGCCAAACGCACCCTTAACTGCCCGTTACCCCCTTGCAGTTAGGTTGTTACCACCGGCAGTAGCCGGTTCCCACTGTTGGTTAAAATGACCCACCAAGACCTGGTGGTCTCGGTTCCCACCGTTAGAACAAAAGGTTCCCCTGCTTGTTCGTTGTTCCCACTGTCCGAGAAAAACCAACCCAGCGCCCCTTTTTAGGGTTGCGGCTGTTGGTTTAAATCATCACCGAGAGTCGTAACTCTCGGTTTGAGTGAAAACTAGCCAACGACACTCCTTTTTCCCCTAACAAATCTCGTTTAAACATATTTATATTCTTAAAGATTCATGTTCTTGATTAATTAACAAAGGAAAAAAATTAAAACGAGATTAGGGTTTCCACTTACTTGATTAGGGTTTAAGGAAGACACGAACTTGAATCATCACTCTTGCAGTAGATCACCATGGCCGTTTCCTTGTTCTTTGGTGATTAAACCCGACGGCAGGAAGAAGAAGGGAAGAAAAATAAAGCGACGGCTGGATTTCCAATTTTTAGGGTTTCCTGTATTTGTTTGTTTGTTTGTGTCGGCAGAAAGAAAGCAAAAACAAACCCCTCCCGTCTGTTTATTTACACGGCCAAAACAAGGCTCTTGGGCCTTGAGCCCAAGTCCTACCTATTTTATTCTTGTCTAAAATGGCCCTTAAACTTTCCCTCTATTTCTTTGTATTAATATTTTAACGAAACGCACACGTGCTCGCGTATTTAAAATGTCGTGAACGCACTATTAATTATGTAATTACTTGTTGTGTTTAAATTTAATATACGTAAATAATAATTATCGTTTAAATGTTCCCGATCACGTTTTACGTAGTTTACGTAATTTAATTAGTTTCCGATCGTGACACAATATATTTATTCGTGTTTGTAATAAATATATAAATACGTATATAATATTAGCTCGTGATTAAATTACGTTCATGATTTCATGATCGCATGTTCGTGATTAATTATCGCCAAATAATTATTACATGATCGTACGTAGTAAATACTTATCGTGTTCTAACACGTACGTAATACGTAAAATCCTAACACGTAATCGTAATCATGCTATATTAGGAAAGTTTTAACCTAGTACGTACGATTTTTAAGGTTACTATTCATGGTAAAAGCATGCGGGTTTTACAACTCTTCCCCCCTAAAAAGAATAATTCGTACCCGAATTATAGATAACGTAACTTAAAGAGAAACATACCCGAATCAAACTGAGAGGGTATGTAAGATAAATTAACATGCCGGTAACCTAGCGGAAAGAACGCGGAACGTGACATGTCTTAAAAGGACATGGAACATGACGTGGCTGAAAGGACATATCTAATTGATAAGAGAAAACGGACAAGAACTCCGGATGAACTTGTCCGTTTCCAAGTGACCTCCCTCTTGGAACAGTTCCTTCAGAAAATCTTGACGCAAATGATTAATCTTGGTCCTCCTGACCTTGACTTGGAATACGAAGAAATTCTTGGTTATCAACGGAAGGTAGATCCCCTAAATTTGATCGAGGAATAAGAATTAACGTGTAAGAGTAACTTAAACATTATGGTGCAAAACAATCCAACTTAACCGATAACTAACAACGATGCGCGAGACATATAGAAACGTAGTACGTGAAAAATTTTGAACGTGATACGAGAAAAATTTTGAACGTGCTACGTGGAGATATGGCGAGTGTAGTATGAGTAAACATATCGTGATCCCTGATACGTGTAACATATCTTGATCATGATATGAGGAACGTGGAATGAACATGACATGTGAAACATATCGTGATCATAGAATATAATGGCGGTAACGACAAACGCTAGAATGTGAGACATAGATTATGACGAGAAACGTCTATCTGAGGATAGGGAGTTATACTAAACTTGGGTATGGTCTCTCAAGTTCTTGCAAACTACCCATAATGAGAAAAGAAATGAACGTAAAATTGTAAACCAAAATACGATAATGAACGTGAATAGTGTCATGAACGCGAGCGCGAAAGCAAGGCGTGAAGTAAATAAGGAGCATAATTATGAATATTTGTCTGTCCTGATAACTAAGGAATTGCCAAGTGATCGGATGAGCCTTGGCTGGAACATGTCCGATCAATCTGTTGGTTCTGAAATCCTTGCGGATGTAAGGATTCTGCAGACTTGATCAAACTGTTTGCAATAAACCAGATAGCATCATGCTTCTTCGGATTTGCGTTAAACTGGTAGCCAAAATCCGTGGAGATCTTGTCCCATTTCAATTCACCATTTTAGATGATGAAAACCATCCCATTTTGTTGGTGTCCTATCTTAACCTGTTGGTATGTCAGGTACCTAGATATGAACATAACTGTATCTTGCTTCGTAGAACTTGATACATAGGAGTTTGCGAAACTCTGAGTCTCTGAATCTAGACTTCTCCTAGCGTAGGATTTTCTAGAACACCTAATGTAGTGTAGGGTTCTCTCCTTTACGCCATAAGCAGAGTCATGGTAAGATTAACCATGCAAATCCATATGATCCAGCGTGTCACTGTAATCAAACAGAATTGATATTGGAAAATTTTCCAGGGTGAAATTTCTCTATGTCATAGAATTTTCAACATAGTGCAGATATGGTCTTCCTGTTCTTCTTCTAGGCTTAAAGGAAATCAGGTTATCCTCAATGAAAACACTAATGAATTTGCTATGAGTTCATGGAAACTCATTCTTATAATGTCGTTGGAGCATTGATGAGACTAATTCAAAATTATAAATCTAGCATGACCGAGTCGTGTACGATTAGCAGTCATGGACATGTCCTGCTGTTTCATTCGTCACTGTTGGCAGCATGATCATGAGTTCGATCATGGAAAAGTTATTAACACCATACGGTTGATTGGACATGTTGTCAATATGTGAAGGAGAATAACGGTCATGAATGGTGATTTCTTTAAGTCGACGGTAGTCGACACATAATCTCATGGTACCATCCTTCTCCTTGTAGGTTCTCCTAGAATGTATGGGAAGATTTTGGAATAATCAACTGGCTATGCGTAGAAGACTTAAGTGGTTGTGTCTTACTGACAGTTAGTAAATTTTAGCGACCATGGCTAACAACGCACATCCTTGTAAGCATAGATAATTTGTACCGATTTTCCCGATGGAAAATCAAGCTGAATGTATTCAGGATCCTGAACATTACTGTACATAATTATGAATCATAGCATGGTGTGCTGTTCATAGTACATAATTAGGATAAAATTCATCTCGTGTCTGTCCGAGGGAATGTGTTAGAAGCTTGAATCTCATCATTAAGCTGAAGGAAAACCTTCGTATACGTGGGAATACGAAAGGCGTCCTTCATGGTCATGAATATATGAATTATGGTGAAAGAAATGAAGTGACATCGGCAACGTGACAGTTCTCACTGATACGCCGATAATGGTATTGAAATTCTTGTGGCCTGATTAATACATGGCACAACAAAATAGATATACCCTTGGAGGGTACCCTGAATTTCTTAGAAATGTTCCATAGTTGGACGTGAGTCATGTGTCTTGACTCGTGTCTTGGAACTATAAGCATGACATATGTCTTGACTGGTGTCTTGACATGTGTTTTCAGAAAGTATACGTGAGACATGTGTCTTGACTGATGTCTTGACATGTGTCTCTAGACGTAAAACAAATAGAACTACAAATATAAGGTTATTATGCCAGAATTGGTGGATCGGTTGAACTACTGATCATTTGTATTCTGATCACGTCCGCGGCCGGAGCCTCGGTTGCGATTTCTAGGACAGTTACTGTCATAGTAGTGGTTACTATCGTCCTATCTGTCAGTTTCATGATGATCATTCTCATGACCGTGATTCATGTACTATTCAGCTGAGTGGCCGGCTGGTACCGGTTTGCACTCATATGGCTGAAATGACAGCCGAATGACGTATGACATGTAACTAAGAATTAGGGGCAATGATAGATGGGAATCATCTGATGGTGAAGCATCTTCTCGTCCAATTGCTTTGCTCCGACGCCTTTGTCTTCGTCTAGTAGGATCTCCAGGTTCTGCACAGCATCCGCAATTCGTAGCATCTCCGAACGTCAGCAACATCAACCTTTAGTAACATCTCCAAGTTATGAGCAGCATCAGAATATCAGAAACAGAAAATACGCCTGAGGTGATTCAGAATCGACTAGCGAATACTCGTGAAGTATTGCAAGTGGAATATACATGGATTAAGGTACGTGTAATACACATGAACTATGGTACGTGGAGTACACGTGGAATGCACATGAAATTATCGGTATGGGGTCGATCATTTGTCATGATTTAAGGAAAGTATATCGGTTAAACGGTTAGGAAAACCATCATGATAACCTGGCAGTATTAGCATAGACATCATTCTGGTTGTAACAGAAACGTTGAAGTGTGGTTACACAAAATTCATCGCTGATTTGCCTGACAGCATGATCAATGAAAACCAACCATGACTATCATGAAAGCAGAATTCAATGAACTCCAACAATGTCTTGCAGGACAACGTAAATAACAAAAGAGGCGTAAAACAATAATCAACATGAAGACGAAATTATCATGAAGAAACATGAAACCATCTATCACGAAGAAGTGTACAACATAATCAACATGAAACTGAAGTTAACCATGACAGTATGAAAACATACTTGACATAAAAACATAATAATTTATGAGGGGGCATGAAAAAAAATTTATGCCAATTTAAATCATGAGAAAAATTTTATGCATGAAAAATAGTGCATGAATGCGTAATGTAGTTTATAAAACCTTTATATGTGCGAGGGAACGCCTATGGGACGGTTCTAAAACAAAAGACATGGCGAGGGGACGCCTATGGGTCGGTCCCAAAGTTAAAAGTTTCGATAAAAGCACATGTGACTAAATAGGGTCAGTCCTGTACCAACCATTACTTAGTCATAATCCCTGCAATAATGATACATGAAACATAAATAAATGAAACTAATCTGTCAAAACTTATCAGAAAAATTTTTATGTGACTAATTATGAACTATTGAGGTTCAGTCCACATAGTCACAGTTCACGAGGAACGTCATGAATGAAACAATGACACATAACTAAATATGAATGACGGTTGTCCATCCATATTAGTAAAACAATCTCGATGAAAACGTCAAGGTTAAAACCTTAAGGTGCTGAAAACATCATGGTTAAGACAACAATGAGCTGAAAACATCAATACGTAGAATAAAAAACGTTGGCTTAGGAAGCTCCTGGTGACTACCCACTAGTCACAGGTCAAGTTTTACAGCCTACAGGTCGAAGCCTTGGCTCTAATACCATAATTGTAACACCCCATTTTGATAATGGAAATGTCACGCGTAATTATGGCGTGTCATCAAACCATACAAGGATAAATGTATAAAACATTCATGAACATAGGGATAACCGGAATCAAACATCGGTTCCCAAACATAAGCCCAAAACATAATAAAGCAAAAGAAAAATGAATGAAAGACTACACAAGCATAAATATATGAAGGCAAAAGGAAAAGAAGTCTCTAGCAGCTTCCATCCTATGCACGTCCTCCAAATGCTCGAGTCTCTCCTAGGGTACCTGCCGTTTTGGGACATGGAAAGGAAAGTAACGGCTGAGCAAAACGCTCAGTGCACGGATATAGACATAGTATAAGTGACTAAAACATAAATAGAGACTTAATAGCAGCGGAAATGTATAAGTCCTAGAAAACCTGGAACATGTTCATAAAACTGGTTTTATAGTTTGAAAAGCCTTATGTTTATCTTATGAAAATTGTTTAACGTATATTACCATTAGCCAATATAGGTCATGAAAATCCACCGTGCATGAATACATGGAGGGGTGACCTCATCATGCAAATTAGAGGGGCTGCCTCTAATTTAATATACTGGTTCTGGGTAGGAGGGATAAGCTCCTCGTGAAGGATGCAAGGCACACACCACATTCACCATGAAATCCTGACTGAAAACATGTAACTAGGATGCACCCATACGCCCCACATGATAAATATAATATAAATGGCCTGATGAGACTGCTTTTATACATAGTCTCATCTTCTAAATAGGGCTTAAAATGCATTAAATATCATCAAAATACCCAAATATATGCTTGTGTTTGTTGCTTGTGTATTTTAGGTACGAATATTGAGATAATGACAAAAGATCACAAGAATCAGGCAAAAACGAACACGGGAAACGAAGCCGCACAATGAACCAAGCCCTAGTGAAGACTTTCCCAAGATCAACCCTTGAAGATTTGAAGAATTTTGAAGAAGGGTCCTCCAATTATGAAGAATTGACACTTTATACCCTTGTATCCTCATAATTACAAGTTTGGTCCCTAAAGTTTGTCAAAATTACAAAAAGGGCCCTTAACTTTGAAGAATTGGCAAGTTTAGCCCCTCAACAAAGCTAAATTGTCAACCAATATCATCCACAAAGTCAAATACATCATGAAGTCCTTCAAAGTACAAGAAATGACAAGTTTGGTCCTTTGAGAAATCCAAAATTACAAAAAGGACCCTCAACTTTCAACAATTGGCAAAAATGGTCCCTCAATCATCAAGACTTGGTAATTTCAGTCCTCCAAATTATCAATATTGCAAGTCTAGACCATTATCATTGAAGAAAGTACCAATTCAGCCCTTGAAGAATTCAGATATTGCAAGAATTACCCCTGATTTTACTTTGCAAAAGTTCTTGGGCCAGAAGTGTAAAAAGGCAAAAGTTGACAAGGAAGAAAGTGGGCGCTGATAGAGTTTGGAAGTGATTTGACAACTTTTTGAAACATGAGGGTAAATACTGGCCAGACATAATACTTACCTAGTCCACTCCCAAGCTGCCATGTGTCCCACTCACTAAATCCCACCAATCCCATTCCACCATTACTCCACCTCAGCTTTCCACTTCACCAGGTTTATAACTAATTAATAGTTAGTTACAAAAACACGCGCTAAACACCACATTCAAACATTAATCTGGATCAAAACATGCACTATTCATCATAAGAACAAATTTGGGTTTTCTTAATCCTGTTACAATTAGGCCTTGATTAAGTGCAGATTCATGATTAAGGTGGCCTTAATCACATCCCAACTTTCAAACAGCTTGCCACATCATCCCTTTGTCACATGTTTTACCCTGCTTTCTACCCCTTGGAGAAGATGACAAAACAGTAAAGCAAATCCAACGCCCCACATCCTTGCTTCAAACTTAAGCTTATTATGGGCCATTGATCAAATTCCAACCCTGCCAACTCATGCAAACGTCCAAGAAAACTTCACATGAGTCCAAGATTTTCAAGAAGCTACAAGGGCATATTGGGGACTTCAACCATTAGGGTTTATAGTTTTTAGCTGTAACTTAGCTCATTGTAAGGCTATATAAAGCCACTTAGGTCTTCATTTTTCAGCTGCTTTTGTTTTTCCTTTGTTCAAACACTTGTAAATCCTTTTTCAGTTTAATGAATTTGAGTTAAGTGCTTTGAAGAAAGACCAAGTGCCATCTTTATTCTGCTTATTATTGTTCTTAGTTTACTGCTTTTGAAGTTTAAAACCTGTTTTCAAAAGAGGAGTGTGCACAAGTTTGCATATTTTCCTCATTTTCTTGATATTTTGCTAAGTCTTGTTCCAATCTTGGAATTCTTGGGCTATAGGGCTGATCATAGCATCCTAACTGAGTTGGTTAAGGTGTGGTGAGGCTTATAACTTGGGGATAATCAAGTGTGGGGTAACAAGTTTGCATCAATCAAGATTTTTCCAAGTTTCTGATTTTTCATGTTATTGTGCTTAACCCTTGTTGAATCTTAGCAGGCTTTTGTGGAAGCTTGTGCTTGTTCTTGCTAGCACATAAGCTCAAAATTCGTGGGTGTGGATGTACATCCATGAGGTTTGCTTACTTAATCTCCAAATCTGCATAAATTGTGATTTTTGGTGATATTTGTATGAAACTGTTGTTCTTGTGAATTTTGTGGCTTGTTCTTGCTTGAATCTGTTTATTAGACTTGTTTTAGTGTTAATTGATGCTTGGTTAGCCTGAAATCTTGTTTTGCTTTTGAAAATTTTGATTTGAAAAAGTTAAAGGGGTGTTTGGGTCTACTGATTTATGCTTGTAATCTGTTTTTGTGTTAAGGGAAAGTGTTGTTTATGCTTTGTATCAGATATACCTTTGTTTGAGAGTGTTTTGCTGCAAGTTTTGGGTTTTGAACACTTGAATTGATCAAACTGCTATATAGACCTTGTTTCTGCTTGTTTTGACCTAGGATTTTGGGAACACTTAGTGTGTATGCATGCTTAGGGATAAAAGTGGTTTAAACAAAGTTAACATAACCTGTTTGAAAGATTTGAGGTGTTGAAATTGGCTTGTGTGTCAAATACATCAGCAAAGTAGAAATCTGCATGTGTGGTGTTCATCAGTAACTTTCATTGCTTGAATCTTGCTTAATTCTTTGAACCAGTGCATGAAACCTGTTTAGACTTGCTTATTGGAGTTTATTATAGCTTGTGTGTGCATTTGGTTGAATTTGGCTGGCTGATTGTGATTTTTATAGCTTATCAAAGTCTGCTGAAGTGGTCATTTGCATCAGCAAAGTGACCACCTCATTTGGTGTTGCATTGTGATTTCTAGCATTAGGATTGTTGTATTTTTGCTTGGATCTTGTTCATGTGCTGCTTGTGATTGGTTTTTGCTATTTGGATTGCTTTGATCATAGCTTATAAGCCCACTGGCTTATTGGCTTATTTGTGCCAAAACACATCAAGTTTACCCAACTGGTAAACCTTGATTCACAAGGTTTGCACTCAAACCTTGATCAGCAGGGTGAAAAACAAGTCCTTACACTTCATTAAGTCTGTCAGCGCCTACTTTATTCCTGTCAGCGTTTGATTTCAACCTGTCAGCGTTTCATTATAACTTATCAGCGTTTGACTTTTGGTCAAACTTGTTTTAAGCTTATTAAATCTGTTTTGCTTATTGGTACATGCAACAACTTAGTTTTTGTAATAGAACTCATTTTTCTCAGCTTATTATCAAGTCTGGAAGTTTACAATTCTTTTGGTTAAGCTTTTGCTAGGAATCTAGCTTATTTGGCTTTTTCAGCCAGCTTATCTGTTCTCACAGCTTATTCTACTTGGCTTTTTGTGATTTTCTTGATTGATTATTCTTAGTTAAGCTATTTGTGAGCTTTTGCAACTTGAATCAGCTTCTGAGGTGGTCTAGATCATAAATACGACTATTTTGTCGTTTTGTGAATAAGTTGTTGACTTGTTTCTGGCTTATTAAGTGGTCTTATTTGAAAATTCTTTTTGCAGAAGTCTTTGTTAGGTCAAAAGAAGGTTGTGTGTTAAATTTTAGCTTATGGCATCAGCTTATGGCTTAATGGGCCAAAAAGCCCATTAAGAATAAGCTGCTTACTATAAGTTAGCTTATTTCACATTTTCAGCTTTTGGGCCTTTGGAAAAAGTTGTTTAAAATCAAATTTTGAGTCAACCTGTGCTTTTTGAGCTTATTTTGAGCACTTTTTCTTATTGGGCCTGAATTGAGCCCAATAAGGGACTGTTTTGGGTTTGGCCCATTTTCTAGGCCCAATAGAGGTATTTAGGTAATTTCACTTTCATTTCTGAGTTATTTAGGTTAAATTAAGCTAGTTTACAAGTTTCTAGAATTTTTTATAATTTTTGGATTTTTAATATTATTTTAATATTATTTTATTATTAAAAATTAAAATCTGATTTTCTAGGTTTTTATATTTTTCCTAGGTTCTAAACACTTAATTAGGATTTTTGCAACTTTCCAAATATTTTCTAGGTCTTTTAATTATTTTCTATAATTAATTTAAGATTTAATTGATTTTAGGAGTTTTTAATTGTTTAAAAATAGTTTTAATTGGTTTTAAAATTTTGAAAAATAGTTTTTAGCTTAATTAGAGTATTTTTGAGGTTTATAAAATTGAAAATCTTGTTTAGGGCTTTTTGATAATTAATTTTGATTTTTAGGGCTTTAATTAGCATTAAAAAGTCATCATCTAATTAATTAAAAGGTTTTTGCAAGTTTTGATTTTTTGTAAACTCTTAGAATATCTTTAGGGATTTTTGGTAATTTTTAGAAATTTTTAGGTTTAAACTTTAATTTTGGTGGTTTTTAGGATTTTACGTGTACGCCTTTTTAGACTTAGTTTAATCCGTCTTCATAACCGTCATTCTCTTCTAATCCCTTCTCTATTTTTCTTTTCTCGAATATAATCACAAATTAATCCAAATCATTACACACATAACACACTAGCCTCCTTGAGAACGAACTCAATTGGGTCATTCACACACGGTTTTCCTAAATCGTCGTGCACGCTTGCCCTATTTTAGTTGCTTGTTTTTCCTAAAGCAAGTATCTAGTTTTACTCCAACATCATTTTGGCGCCGCTGCCGGGGAGGCGTGTTGTGTTTTGATTTGGCATTGTTGTTTTTATACTAACCATAATTAGTATTTGTATTAGTAGCACTCTACTAATACGTATTATCGTTTTTCGGTTTTTGTGTGAATATTATTACTATATTGTATACGTAGAACAATAAATACACAAGTACTCCAAATACGTGAGAAATCACAACCTTGACTTGGGAGGTCATTACCCAATCATTGTATTCGAATCTCAAACCAAAGAAAAAGGCAAAAATAGATAAACACTTTCGTGAAGCTTAATCTTGAAAATACAAACTATAAGGTGGGTATAAGGCGGATATTATAAAATATATCCTAAGGAAAAAGGCTCTTAAGTGCTTCGCTCCGCCTCGTTTCCCCGCTTGCTTGTGAGTATTTGATTGTGAGAGTGAATCGAGGGTTTTGCCGCCCAAAGTATTACTAAGTATCATATATATTTTCTTGGTTTCTATTGATTAAACCCTCTTGAACGATTTGGTGTTCCACCATCGTTCTAAAGTCATCGAAGGCGTTCACTCCACGTGTCCGTTTTCATTCCTTGAGGCTTCGTTAATCAAGAGATTTGATTAGTGAGGAGATTTGTGGACTTTTTGTCTACCTAATACATTTCACCAAGTTCCAAAAGGTTAATACAATCAAAAACCACAAAAAAATTAAAAAAATACAAAACACCAAAAAGAATCTTCTTTGCTTGTCCCCTCGTTGTACGTGACGTTTATGCTAACTCGAAATCAAGCAAGACGTGCTCGTAAATGAAAAAGCAAAACTCCCACTCCCAACAATTCTAGTGAGGAGTCTCCTATTGACGAACCCATTGTAAGAGAAGCACCAACCATGGCGAATCGAACTATGATGGAGTTACTTCAAGCACCCACCGAGGGTTATGGAGAGGCTATTGTGATTCCCACTATCCTTGCGGAGAATTTTGAGGTGAAAACGGGTTTGTTGTCCATGATTCAAAACAACAAATTCCGTGGTGATGAGAAGGACAATCCACACAACCATATCCGCCAATTCAATCGTCTTAGCGGGGCCTGCAAAAATTTGGTTAGAGAAAGAGCCACCCAATTCTATATTGACGTGGAAGGATCTCGTGTCTAAGTTTGTGAACCAATTTTTTCCGCCCTCTAAGACTACGCACTTGAAAAACGAGATTTCAAAGTTTTCACAAGAATTTAATGAAAGTTTTTCAACGACTTGGAATAGGTTTAAGGAAATGTTACATGAATGTCCTCATCACGGTTTTTCCGATTTGCATCAAATTGACACGTTTTACAATGGACTTAATGATCATGAAAGGGATTATTTGAATGCCGCCGCGGGTGGTAATTTTTTGTGTAAAACGGTTGAGGAAGCTTTGGTGATAATTGAAAATAGATCTAAGGTGTATAGTCCTCGTAGCATGTCTAGTGTTCGTAAGGCTTCGTCTTCGGCTTCACCTTCTTTGTCTAATACCATCGATGCTTGCCAAATTGAGGCGAATTTGGAAAACAAGATTTTTGATAAGTTGAAAGGACTTTTGATTGAGTTTAAAGTTGGTGAACCAAGTGCTCCCGCTACGGTTAAAGCGGTTGAGGTTTCTTGCATGTATTGTGGTGGAGGTCATGATTTCTCCGAGTGCATTACCAACGGTGGTAACACTTCGAGTGCCTTCGCGGCCACGGGAAATTACAACCAAAACGGTCAAGTTTCCCGCTCTAATCAAATGACTCCACCGGGTTTTGGATCAAATCAAAATGCTAACAACTATCGCAACAATCAAGTTGGTTTTAAGAACAATTATAACAAGGGAAACTATGGGAATCAAGGGGCTAATAATCAAGTTTCAAACAAAAATGATTTTCAAAATAACAACAAAAGTTTGCAAACATTGAAAGATCTTCCAAGTGAGTTTGTTGAATATGCTAGTGGAAATGATGCTAGGTTTGACAACATTCAAAGAGAAATAATTAGCCTAAGATCCGAGTTCAAAAACGACTTGAAGAAAGAGTTAAAAAATGAGTTAGCTAATGAACTTAAAATCCACACCAACAAGATGGAAGGAAATGTCACTAGGTTGCAACAAAACCAACAAAAAATGGAACAAGGGCAACATGAGATTAAACAAGAGATGCTTAAGGCCGAGAAAAGGCAAACCGAATCCGTATTGAGGCAATCTAATTTTGAAGATAAAATCTCGTCTATGTTT
The DNA here is from genome assembly GCA_025667525.1 of Glebionis coronaria. NCBI lineage: Eukaryota > Viridiplantae > Streptophyta > Magnoliopsida > Asterales > Asteraceae > Glebionis > Glebionis coronaria. The sequence continues at coordinate 427,114,750 of CM046877.1, forward strand.
GAGGCAATAATGTGTAAACCGTCGTCAAGTGGTCTTCCTAGTAACACCATATCCAACCCTAAGGGTGAGATGAAAGTGATTACCACACGTAGTGGTAAGACACTTAAGGAGCCGATTCCTCAACCAATTGCTCCTACGGAGGAAGCAATTGAGGAAGAACCCGAGGTGGTGGTCCAAAAGGAGCATGTTACAATCCCACGAAGTACCGCTCATGCCACACCTACGGTTGACCCATTACCATCATTGGAACCCGAGATTCCAAAGGCTATGCCTACGATGCCTCAACCCACACCACCTTTGCCCTATCCATCGAGACTTAGGAAGGAGAAACGTCAAGAGCGCGACAATTACCAATTTGAGCTTTTTATGAAAATGTTTCGTGATTTGCACCTTAATGTGAGTTTCGCCGATGCTTTGGTCATGATGCCTCGATTTACCGCTAACTTTAAGAGTATGTTAAACAACAAGGAGAAATTGCACCAATTGTCTAGTTGTTTGTCGGTTTATCTTAATCGCATACCTCAAAAAGTCGGTGATCCCGGTAAATTTTTGATCCCTTGTGCAATCCAAGACATGGAAGAATGCTTCGCCTTGGCCGATCTTGGTGCTAGCATTAACTTGATGCCACTTGCAATCTTCAAGTCGCTCAATCTTCCTAATCTTACTCCTTCACTAATGTCTATCGAGTTGGCCGATCATTCCACAATTCCCGCATGTGGTTTGGCGGAATACGTTTTTGTGAAAGTGGGGAAGTTCTACTATCCCGTAGACTTCATTGTTGTTGATATCCCCACGGATCCTCAAGTTCCTCTCATTTTAGGTCGTTCGTATTTAGATACGTCTATGGCTTTGATCGATGTGCATGCTAGAAAGATCACCTTACGTTTCAACGACGAGGAACTTGTTATAAACGCAACTCAAAACTCTCAAATTTCTCATGTTTATTCCGTTGCAACCATAAACCTCGTTGATATGATTGACGTGGTTTGCGAGGAATTTTCACAAGAAGTTCTAGGTTTTGGTGATGAAGAAACTAGTGGCAATCCCACTATGTTGGATCCAATTCTTGATAATTCGACACCAACCTTCACTCCATTTGAAGGTGGTGGTTTTACGTTGGAAGAATGCAATGTTCCACGTACTTGTGACGAAGACCTCGACAACGATGAGGACTTCTCGATTATCAAGGATTTTCTTAACGATTTCCCATTTCCTCCACCCGAGGAGGTTATGAGTATCGAACCCAAATCTTCACTTGAGTAACCACCTATTCTCGAGTTGAAAGATTTACCTCCTCACCTCGAGTATGTCTATTTGGAGGAGGACGACAAGTTGCCGGTTATTATTGCGAAGGAACTTTCGAATGAAGAAAAAACGCACTTGTCGATGTTCTAAAGGCTCACAAAGGGGCGATTGCGTGGAAGTTATCCGACATTAAGGGAATCGATCCCAAATTTTGTACACACAAAATCTTAATGGAGGAAGATTTCAAGCCAACAATCCAAAGTCAAAGGAGGGTGAACCCCAAAATTCACGACGTCATCAAAAAGGAGGTCCTTAAACTCCTTGACGCGGGAATGATTTACCCTATTTCCGATAGCCCTTGGGTGAGTCCTATCCATTGTGTCCCTAAAAAGGGAGGGATGACCGTTGTGCCAAACGATGCCAACGAGTTGATTCCCACTAGACTCGTGACCGGATGGAGAGTGTGCATTGACTATCGAAAGTTGAATGAAGCCACTCGAAAAGACCATTTTCCCTTGCCCTTCATGGACCAAATGTTGGAGCGTCTTGCGGGAAACGATTTCTATTGCTTTTTGGATGGTTTTTCCGGTTACTTCCAAATTCCCATCGATCCTCGTGATCAAGAGAAGACTACGTTTACGTGTCCATATGGAACGTTTGCCTATCGTAGAATGCCATTCGGACTTTGCAATGCACCGGGAACTTTTCAACGATGCATGATGGCTATTTTTCATGATATGATCGAGAAGACGATGGAAGTCTTCATGGATGACTTTTCCGTGTTTGGTGATTCCTTTACTTCGTGTTTGTCGAACCTTGAGAGAATGTTAAAACGTTGTGAGGAAACCAACCTTGTGCTGAATTGGGAAAAGTGTCATTTTATGGTTAAGAGTGGGATAGTCTTAGGGCACAAGGTTTCGAAAGCGGGGATTGAGTTAGATCAAGCTAAGGTAGACGTCATCGCCAAATTACCTCATCCCAAAACCGTCAAGGGAGTTAGGAGTTTCCTAGGCCACGCGGGCTTTTATCGACGATTCATCAAGGATTTCTCAAAGATTTCTCGACCCATTACACATCTTCTTGAAAAAGAGGCACGTTTTGTCTTTGACGAAGATTGTGTACGAGCCTTTGAGATCCTTAAGAGGAAACTTACCGAAGCTCCCATTCTTGTTGCTCCAAATTGGAACCTCCCCTTTGAGCTCATGTGTGATGCTAGTGATTACGCTATAGGGGCCGTTTTGGGGCAACGTCATGAAAAGCACTTCTTGCCTATCCACTATGCTAGCAAGACGATGACCGAGGCTCAACTTAAATACACTACAACGGAAAAGGAGTTCCTTGCCGTGGTGTATGCATTTGAGAAATTCCGACCTTATCTCGTCTTGACGAAATGCATAGTGTATACGGACCATTCGGCTATCAAGTATCTCATGGCTAAACAAGATGCTAAGCCGAGATTACTTCGCTGGATTCTCCTCCTTCAAGAATTTGATCTTAAAATTGTTGACAAAAAAGGAGCCGAGAATCTAGCGGCCGATCATCTCTCTCGTTTGGAAGATCCTCACCAAAGTGTTTACGAGCCTAAGGAAATCACCGAAACATTTCCGCTCGAGACACTTGGTGTAGTGAATTCTAAGCTTGATTCTTCTACCCCATGGTTTGCGGATTTTGCAAATTACCATGCGGGTAACTTCATCATTAAGGGTATGACGACTCAAGAAAAACGAAAATTCTTTCGTGACGTCAAGTTCTATTTTTGGAACGACCCTTACTTGTTTCGAACTTATGCGGATCAAATCATCCGACGTTGTGTTTTTGGCACCGAAGCTTCTAACATCCTTAGAGCTTGCCATGAGGGACCCACGGGTGGTCACCACGGTGCTAATCTCACGGCTAAGAAGGTGTTTGATGCCGGCTTCTTTTGGCCTACTATTTACAGAGATGCACAAAATCTTGTGAAGTCTTGTGATTCATGCCAACGACAAGGAAAAGCCTCACAAAAAGATGAAATGCCACAAAATATCATTCAAGTGTGTGAGATCTTTGACGTTTGGGGCATAGACTTTATGGGGCCGTTCCCATCATCTCGTGGTAATAAGTACATTCTCGTTGCGGTTTACTACCTATCTAAGTGGGTGGAGGCGAAGGCCTTGCCCACTAATGATGCTCGTGTGGTAGTTAAGTTCTTGAAGAGTTTGTTTGCTAGGTTTGGAACCCCTCGTGCGATCATAAGCGATCGTGGAACCCATTTTTGTAATGACCAATTCGAAAGGGTTCTAAGGAAATATGGGGTTACACATCGTCTTTCTACGGCTTATCACCCACAAACGAGTGGGCAAGTCGAGGTTTCAAACCGAGCATTAAAGAGGATCTTGGAGAGATCCGTGGGGGAAAACCGATAATCTTGGTCAGATAAGTTAGACGATGCTTTATGGGCCTTTAGGACCGCTCACAAGACACCCATTGGGTGCACTCCCTATAAGCTTGTGTATGGAAAGAATTGTCATTTGCCTATCGAGTTAGAACACAAGGCTTATTGGGCCCTAAAGCATTGTAATGATGATATGGAGACCGCGGGAAAACACCGGAAAATGCAATTAAATGAATTAGATGAACTGAGGGATATTGCTTACGAAAATTCATTGATTTACAAAGAAAAAACTAAAAAGTTGCATGATTCAAAAATTAAAAACCGGGTTTTTAACATTGGGGATCAAGTTTTACTTTTTAATTCAAGATTGAAAATATTTTCTGGTAAATTGAAATCCCGTTGGTCCGGTCCATTCACCGTGACTCAAGTGTTTCCTTATGGGACCATCGAGCTAGCTCAAGATGATGGTCCTAACTTCAAGGTGAATGGACATAGGTTGAATCACTACTTTGGTGGGGAAGTTCCATCCTTGAACTACCTCGACCAAGTCACCTTCCCCAATGATAATTAGTATTGAGGGGATCGAGTCGAGCTCATGACTCGGTAATCAAAAACGAGGAGCCTCGTGGGGGAGTCCCATGCTTATCCTATGTACATATTATCGCTTTCTTAGTCTAATGTAGCTTACGTGTGGGGATTTGTGCCCTTCCAACCTTTGTTCCGTGGTTGTTTGTGATACGTGGTTTTTAGATCATGATCTTCACGATTGGAGCCTCTCGTGTTCGTTTTATGGGAGCACTCGATCGTTTGCTATTGGAGACATTTCTCAATATCCATGATATATCCCTTTGATGTTCTAACCTTAGGTTTTTAGCACACTTCATAAATGGCTATTACTTAATGGTTACACCCTTTCCATGCTAGAATAGGCATTCGACTACGTCTCTAGTATGGGGGTGTTTGCACCCCTAGACTCGAAACATTGAGGACAATGTTTAACTTTAGTATGGGGGGTGAATAGATACTTGCCTTGCCAAACCTTCACGCCTTCCAAAGTTTATCGTTTTGTTTATCGTTTTGTTGCAAAATAAGGCTAAAAATGGCCAAATTTTAAAATTTTCTCATGTTTTATAAGTGTTTGAAGACACGAATGTAGGTTTTCCGATGGCGAGAATAAGAGTAATTTTTGACTCGACCGTGCGTGTTGAGCACTTAGCTTTGATTCCTTAACTACACATTAGGCTAAGTCTCTTAAATGAGGACGAGAAATGATAGAGTTAATTATAAGTTACTATGCTAAACGTAGAGTACTCGTATTCTTTCAAAAACTCATGTGTTCTCGTTGTTTGCTTATTCTCCCTTCGCATGTAAATATTTTTTGCTTAATAAATATTGACTTAGCGGTTTAGTTAGGATTGTTGGGTTTCTAGTCTTTTCTAGTAGCTTCCGTGTAATTAAATTGGGAAGACATTAAGGTATCGCCAGCGTCACGGTTTTGAAGTATTGGCACCCTAATAATCGAAAGCTTCACCCAATAATAAGATTTCAAGTGCTCACCTAAATCAAGCAAACAATTTGAAGCCCCACAAGGCCGAAAAATCTATGCAAAATTGAAAGTGAATCAAGCCTTAATCTTCGAAGCTTTAAAGATCCAAAATTCGCTTTAGCGTGAGGATATACGTCTTTGGCTAATAAAACCACCGATGAGGCGGATAATAAAAGGCAAGGCAAGACCGAAGTCATAATAAAAGCTTCATGGCGAAGTTGAATAAAAGATGGAGGTAAACCAAAGATAATAAGGCCCTTCCGTTAGGGGGCGTATAAAAGTCTTGGTAATAAGTCTCATGTTCAAAACCGTTATAAAACCGTGTTTATCGATTCTTCTTGTCAACTTAATTTTTTAACATCGTCGTCTATTAGGAGGGGTTATTGATTTGATGGTCTTAGTTACACCGTTAGGACTCTATTTTTAGACCTAAATCTCTATTATCGCATAAGTCAAACAATGTATCCTCGTGAAACATTCAAGACAAAATAAAATATAAGAGATACAACTTAGGAATAATGGGAGAATAAGTACGTGATTAGGGCATATGAGAAGTGTTAGCATTACTAACTTATAATGACACTGATCTCGTTGCACGCTTGGCATGGAATTGGAGTGAAAATCGAGGACGATGAAATTATTTCTAACGAGGCATTCACGTGTTCTTGTTCTATGAACCTAAACGTCCCATTTTGCGATGAAAATCATACATTATGTCTATAACACATGTAGTAATAATAGTAGTAGTGTAGCTAGCTTATCATTCCAATAAAGTGAAAATGAATTTTGGAGATGCTTTGATACTTTATTCTAGCATTGCGTGAGGGCACGACAATGGTTTAGTATGGGGGAGTGATGAGACTGCTTTTATACATAGTCTCATCTTCTAAATAGGGCTTAAAATGCATTAAATATCATCAAAATACCCAAATATATGCTTGTGTTTGTTGCTTGTGTATTTTAGATACGGATATTGAGATAATGACAAAAGATCACAAGAATCAGGCAAAAACGAACACGGGAAACGAAGCCGCACAATGAACCAAGCCCTAGTGAAGACTTTCCCAAGATCAACCCTTGAATATTTGAAGAATTTTGAAGAAGGGTCCTCCAATTATGAAGAATTGACACTTTATACCCTTGTATCCTCATAATTACAAGTTTGGTCCCTAAAGTTTGTCAAAATTACAAAAAGGGCCCTTAACTTTGAAGAATTGGCAAGTTTAGCCCCTCAACAAAGCTAAATTGTCAACCAATATCATCCACAAAGTCAAATACATCATGAAGTCCTTCAAAGTACAAGAAATGACAAGTTTGGTCCTTTGAGATATCCAAAATTACAAAAGGACCCTCAACTTTCAACAATTGGCAAAAATGGTCCCTCAATCATCAAGACTTGGTAATTTCAGTCCTCCAAATTACCAATATTGCAAGTCTAGACCATTATCATTGAAGAAAGTACCAATTCAGCCCTTGAAGAACTCAGATATTGCAAGAATTACCCCTGATTTTACTTTGCAAAAGTTCTTGGGCCAGAAGTGTAAAAAGGCAAAAGTTGACAAGGAAGAAAGTGGGCGCTGATAGAGTTTGGAAGTGATTTGACAACTTTTTGAAACATGAGGGTAAATACTGGCCAGACATAATACTTACCTAGTCCACTCCCAAGCTGCCATGTGTCCCACTCACTAAATCCCACCAATCCCATTCCACCATTACTCCACCTCAGCTTTCCACTTCACCAGGTTTATAACTAATTAATAATTAGTTACAAAAACACGCGCTAAACACCACATTCAAACATTAATCTGGATCAAAACATGCACTATTCATCATAAGAACAAATTTGGGTTTTCTTAATCCTGTTACAATTAGGCCTTGATTAAGTGCAGATTCATGATTAAGGTGGCCTTAATCACATCCCAACTTTCAAACAGCTTGCCACATCATCCCTTTGTCACATGTTTTACCCTGCTTTCTACCCCTTGGAGAAGATGACAAAACAGTAAAGCAAATCCAACGCCCCACATCCTTGCTTCAAACTTAAGCTTATTATGGGCCATTGATCAAATTCCAACCCTGCCAACTCATGCAAACGTCCAAGAAAACTTCACATGAGTCCAAGATTTTCAAGAAGCTACAAGGGCATATTGGGGACTTCAACCATTAGGGTTTATAGTTTTTAGCTGTAACTTAGCTCATTGTAAGGCTATATAAAGCCACTTAGGTCTTCATTTTTCAGCTGCTTTTGTTTTTCCTTTGTTCAAACACTTGTAAATCCTTTTTCAGTTTAATGAATTTGAGTTAAGTGCTTTGAAGAAAGACCAAGTGCCATCTTTATTCTGCTTATTATTGTTCTTAGTTTACTGCTTTTGAAGTTTAAAACCTGTTTTCAAAAGAGGAGTGTGCACAAGTTTGCATATTTTCCTCATTTTCTTGATATTTTGCTAAGTCTTGTTCCAATCTTGGAATTCTTGGGCTATAGGGCTGATCATAGCATCCTAACTGAGTTGGTTAAGGTGTGGTGAGGCTTATAACTTGGGGATAATCAAGTGTGGGGTAACAAGTTTGCATCAATCAAGATTTTTCCAAGTTTCTGATTTTTCATGTTATTGTGCTTAACCCTTGTTGAATCTTAGCAGGCTTTTGTGGAAGCTTGTGCTTGTTCTTGCTAGCACATAAGCTCAAAATTCGTGGGTGTGGATGTACATCCATGAGGTTTGCTTACTTAATCTCCAAATCTGCATAAATTGTGATTTTTGGTGATATTTGTATGAAACTGTTTTTCTTGTGAATTTTGTGGCTTGTTCTTGCTTGAATCTGTTTATTAGACTTGTTTTAGTGTTAATTGATGCTTGGTTGGCCTAAAATCTTGTTTTGCTTTTGAAGATTTTGATTTGAAAAAGTTAAAGGGGTGTTCGGGTCTACTGATTTATGCTTGTAATCTGTTTTTGTGTTAAGGGAAAGTGTTGTTTATGCTTTGTATCAGATATACCTTTGTTTGAGAGTGTTTTGCTGCAAGTTTTGGGTTTTGAACACTTGAATTGATCAAACTGCTATATAGACCTTGTTTCTGCTTGTTTTGACCTAGGATTTTGGGAACACTTAGTGTGTATGCATGCTTAGGGATAAAAGTGGTTTAAACAAAGTTAACATAACCTGTTTGAAAGATTTGAGGTGTTGAAATTGGCTTGTCTGTCAAATACATCAGCAAAGTAGAAATCTGCATGTGTGGTGTTCATCAGTAACTTTCATTGCTTGAATCTTGCTTAATTATTTGAACCAGTGCATGAAACCTGTTTAGACTTGCTTATTGGAGTTTATTATAGCTTGTGTGTGCATTTGGTTGAATTTGGCTGGCTGATTGTGATTTTTATAGCTTATCAAAGTCTGCTGAAGTGGTCATTTGCATCAGCAAAGTGACCACCTCATTTGGTGTTGCATTGTGATTTCTAGCATTAGGATTGTTGTATTTTTGCTTGGATCTTGTTCATGTGCTGCTTGTGATTGGTTTTTGCTATTTGGATTGCTTTGATCATAGCTTATAAGCCCACTGGCTTATTGGCTTATTTGTGCCAAAACAAATCAAGTTTACCCAACTGGTAAACCTTGATTCACAAGGTTTGCACTCAAACCTTGATCAGCAGGGTAAAAAACAAGTCCTTACACTTCATTAAGTCTGTCAGCGCCTACTTTATTCCTGTCAGCGTTTGATTTTAACCTGTAAGCGTTTCATTATAACTTATCAGCGTTTGACTTTTGGTCAAACTTGTTTTAAGCTTATTAAATCTGTTTTGCTTATTGGTACATGCAACAACTTAGTTTTTGTAATAGAACTCAATCTTCTCAGCTTATTATCAAGTCTGGAAGTTTACAAGTCTTTTGGTTAAGCTTTTGCTAGGAATCTAGCTTATTTGGCTTTTTCAGCCAGCTTATCTGTTCTCACAGCTTATTCTACTTGGCTTTTTGTGATTTTCTTGATTGATTATTCTTAGTTAAGCTATTTGTGAGCTTTTGCAACTTGAATCAGCTTCTGAGGTGGTCTAGATCATAAATACGACTATTTTGTCGTTTTGTGAATAAGTTGTTGACTTGTTTCTGGCTTATTAAGTGGTCTTATTTGAAAATTCTTTTTGCAGAAGTCTTTGTTAGGTCAAAATAAGGTTGTGTGTTAAATTTTAGCTTATGGCATCAGCTTATGGCTTAATGGGCCAAAAAGCCCATTAAGAATAAGCTGCTTACTATAAGTTAGCTTATTTCACATTTTCAGCTTTTGGGACTTTGGAAAAAGTTGTTTAAAATCAAATTTTGAGTCAACCTGTGCTTTTTGAGCTTATTTTGAGCACTTTTTCTTATTGGGCCTGAATTGAGCCCAATAAGGGACTGTTTTGGGTTTGGCCCATTTTCTAGGCCCAATAGGGGTATTTAGGTAATTTCACTTTCATTTCTGAGTTATTTAGGTTAAATTAAGCTAGTTTGCAAGTTTCTAGAATTTTTTATAATTTTTGGATTTTTAATATTATTTTAATATTATTTTATTATTAAAAATTAAAAGTCTGATTTTCTAGGTTTTTATATTTTTCCTAGGTTCTAAACACTTAATTAGGATTTTTGCAACTTTCCAAATATTTTCTAGGTCTTTTAATTATTTTCTATAATTAATTTAAGATTTAATTGATTTTAGGAGTTTTTAATTGTTTAAAAATAGTTTTATGTGGTTTTAAAATTTTGAAAAATAGTTTCTAGCTTAATTAGAGTATTTTTGAGGTTTACAAAATTGAAAATCTTGTTTAGGGATTTTTGATAATTAATTTTGATTTTTAGGGCTTTAATTAGCATTAAAAAGTCATTATCTAATTAATTAAAAGGTTTTTGCAAGTTTTGATTTTTTGTAAACTCTTAGAATATCTTTAGGGATTTTTGGTAATTTTTAGAAATTTTTAGGTTTAAACTTTAATTTTGGTGGTTTTTAGGATTTTACGTGTACGCCTTTTTAGACTTAGTTTAATCCGTCTTCATAACCGTCATTCTCTTCTAATCCCTTCTCTATTTTTCTTTTCTCAAATATAATCACAAATTAATCCAAATCATTACACACATAACACACTAGCCTCCTTGAGAACGAACTCAATTGGGTCATTCACACATGGTTTTCCTAAATCGTCGTGCACGCTTGCCCTATTTTAGTTGCTTGTTTTTCCTAAAGCAAGTATCTAGTTTTACTCCAACATCATGGCCAAAAACTGAAGGGACACCATGAGCAATCACTCCGCCGTGGTGAAGTCATAACATCAGTGCCTCTAATGTTATGGTTATGGTACCTGCATAACTAGGTGAAACTGGTCATGCATGTATATGGCTATAGGTAATCTTAATTAAAAATAAGCAATCAAACACGTAACTTATACTATTGGAAAACAGTTGGCTGCATACGGGGAAGCCTAATAAGGAAAGAATGTCCATACTGAAAGGACGGGAATCCGTACCTTATGTCCAGTGAACGATGAAGACGAACGGAAAAGAGTCTTACTCCGGTATCAGTAATGCTACATAAATACATACGTGTATAAGTATCTGATTACTGAATACATAACTGGTTCTATATTATGTCTTAGCTTATTTAATACGTTCATGTCATGTTTTACTGTTTTAAGCTTAATACTGTGTTTATCATATATTTTGTCTATTCTGATTAAGTATTTCTTGTATTTCATGTATTATTATACTTGTTGTGTAATAATAAGTATCTTTCTAAAAATAGCAGGTTTCCTCAAATAGAAAGTTTCCAAAAATAGAAAGTTACCAAAAATAGAATTACTGCTTAAAATAGATAAGTTTCAAAAAATAGAAAGTTTCCATAAATAGATTAGTTGCCTTAATTAAATAAGTTTCTAAAAATAGAAAGTTTCCATAAATAGAACTAAGCTGGTTAATTAAGCTAATAACATAAGCTAAGTGTTTTCAGATTAATATTCTAAGTCATGAGATTATAAATTATAGTTTATTAATTATTAAATGTAATTTAAATAAACTATAGGTAAAAAGTATTTAATTAAATAAAATGTGATTTAATTAAATAAAGATATAAATACTTAGGTTAAAACATGTATTATTACTTATATTAATATAACCTAAGTCATGAGAATTAATTAATTATAAGTCATGGTTTTAATAATTAATTAATTACTTAGTCTAATTTTAATAAATAATTACTTAGGTTAAAATCATGTATTATTAATTAATAATAATAAACCTAAGTCCACGTTTTAATTAAATTAATTATCTAGCATGTTAAATTAATTTAATTAACTTGTAAATAAATAATCTTGTAATTACAAGTTGTATTGTACTAATTTAATTTACCTTGTAAAATAAATAAACATGTAAAGCTAATTAGCTTGTAAAATAATAACACGTACTCTTGTATTATTTTATTAAAATACGTCGAAAACCGAACCCGTGTCTCATTAATTTAAACGTGAAACTCAAGTTAGGAATTATAAATAAGTCGAACCAAACAGCCCCTTAACTTGGTTCACTAAACTGCCAACCAAACAGTCCCTTATTCTGATTTTAAACCCACTGCCAAACGCACCCTTAACTGTCCGTTACCCCCTGGCAGTTAGGTTGTTACCACCGGCAGTAGTCGGTTCCCACTGTTGGTTAAAAAGACCCACCGAGACCTGGTGGTCTCGGTTCCCACCGTTAGAACAAAATGTTCCCCTGCTTGTTCGCTGTTCCCACTGTCCGAGTAAAACCAACCCAGCGCCCCTTTTTAGGGTTGCGGCTGTTGGTGTAAATCATCACCGAGAGTCGTAACTCTCGGTTTGAGTGAAAACTGGCCAACGACACTCCTTTTTCCCCTAACAAATCTCGTTTAAACATATTTATATTCTTAAAGATTCATGTTCTTGATTAATTAACAAAGGAAAAAGAAATAAAATGAGATTAGGGTTTCCACTTACTTGATTAGGGTTTAAGGAAGACACGAACTTGAATCATCACTCTTGCAGTAGATCACCATGGCCGTTTTCTTGGTCTTTGGTGATTAAACCCGACGGCAGGAAGAAGAAGGGAAGAAAAATAAAGCGACGGCTGGATTTCCAATTTTTAGGGTTTCCTGTATTTGTTTGTTTGTTTGTGTCGGCAGAAAGAAAGCAAAAACAAACCCATCCCGTCTGTTTATTTACACGGCCAAAACAAGGCTCTTGGGCCTTGAACCCAAGTCCTACCTATTTTAGTCTTGTCTAAAATGGCCCTTAAACTTTCCCTCTATTTGTTTGTATTAATATTTTAATGAAACGCACACGTGCTCGCGTATTTAAAATGTCGTGAACGCACTATTAATTATGTAATTACTTGTTGTGTTTAAATTAAATATACGTAAATAATAATTATCGTTTAAATGTTCGCGATCACGTCTTACGTAGTTTACGTAATTTAATTAGTTTCCGATCGTGACACAATATATTTATTCGTGTTTGTAATAAATATATAAATACGTATATAATATTAGCTCGTGATTAAATTACGTTCATGATTTCATGATCGCATGTTCGTGATTAATTATCGCCAAATAATTATTACATGATCGTACGTAGTAAATACTTATCGTGTTCTAACACGTACGTAATACGTAAAATCCTAACACGTAATCGTAATCATGCTATATTAGGAAAGTTTTAACCTAGTACGTACGATTTTTAAGGGTACTATTCATGGTAAAAGCATGCGGGTTTTACAACTCTTCCCCCTAAAAAGAATAATTCGTCCCCGAATTATAGATAACGTAACTGAAAGATAAACATACCCGAATCAAACTGAGAGGGTATGTAAGATAAATTAACGTGCCGGTAACCTAGCGGAAAGAACGCGGAACGTGACATGTCTTAAAAGGACATGGAACGTGACGTGGCTGAAAGGACATATCTAATTGATAAGAGAAAACGGATAAGAAGTCCGGATGAACTTGTCCGTTTCCAAGTGACCTCCCTCTTGGAACAGTTCCTTCAGAAGATCTTGACGCAAATGATAAATCTTGGTCCTCCTGACCTTGACTTGGAATACGAAGAAATTCTTGGTTATCAACGGAAGGTAGATCCCCTAAATTCGATCGAGGAATAAGAATTAACGTGTAAGATTAACTGAAACATTATGGTGCAAAACAATCCAACTTAACCGATAACTAACAACGATGCGCGAGACATATAGAAACGTAGTACGTGAAAAATTTTGAAAGTGATACGAGAAAATTTTTGAACGTGCTACGTGGAGATATGACGAGTGTAGTATGAGTAAACATATCGTGATCCCTGATACGTGTAACATATCTTGATCATGATATGAGGAACGTGGAATGAACATGACATGTGAAACATATCGTGATCATAGAATATAATGGCGGTAACGACAAACGCTAGAATGTGAGACATAGATTATAACGAGAAACGTCTATCTGAGGATAGGGAGTTATACTAAACTTGGGTCTGGTCTCTCAAGTTCTTGCAAACTACCCATAATGAGAAAAGAAATGAACGTAAAATCGTAAACCAAAATACGACCATGAACGTGAATAGTGTCATGAACGCGAGCGCGAAAGCAAGGCGTGAAGTAAATAAGGAGCATAATTATGAATATTTGTCTGTCCTGATAACTGAGGAATTGCCAAGTGATCGGATGAGCCTTGGCTGGAACATGTCCGATGAATCTGTTGGTTCTGAAATCCTTGCGGATGTAAGGATTCTGCAGACTTGATCAAACTGTTTGCAATAAACTAGATAGCATCATGTTTCTTCGGAGTTTGCGTTAAACTGGTAGCCAAAATCCCTGGAGATCTTGTCCCATTTCAATTCACCATTTCAGATGATGAAAACCATCCCAGTTTGTTGGTGTCTATCTTAACCTGTTGGTATGTCAGGTACCTAGATATGAACGTAACTGTATCTTGCTTCGTAGAACTTGATACATAGGAGTTTGCGAAACTCTGAGTCTCTGAATCTAGACTTCTCCTAGCGTAGGATTTTCTAGAACACCTAATGTAGTGTAGGGTTCTCTCATTTACGCCATAAGCAGAGTCATGGTAAGATTAACCATGCAAACCCATATGATCCAGCGTGTCAATGTAATCAAACAAAATTGATATTGGAAAAATTTCCAGGGTGAAATTTCTCTTGTCATAGAATTTGCAACATAGTGCAGATATGGTCTTCCTGTTCTTCTTCTAGGCTTAAAGGAAATCAGGTTATCCTCAATGAAAAAACTGATGAATTTGCTATGAGTTCATGGAAACTCATTATTATAATGCCGTTCAAGCATTGATGAGACTAATTCAAAATTATAAATCTAGCATGACCGAGTCGTGTACGAATAGCAGTCATGGACATGTCCTGCTGTTTCATTCGTCACTGTTGGCAGCATGATCATGAGTTCGATCTTGGAAAAGTGATTAACACCATACGGTTGATTGGACATGTTGTCAATATGTGGAGGAGAATAACGGTCATGAATTGTGATTTGTTTAAGTCGACAGTAGTCGACACATAATCTCATGGTACCATCCTTCTCCTTGTAGGTTCTCTTGGAATGTTTGGGAAGATTTTGGAATAATCAACTGGCTATGCGTAGAAGACTTAAGTGGTTGTGTCTTACTGACAGCTAGTAAATTTTAGCGACCATGGCTAACAACGCACATGCTTGTAAGCATAGATAATTTATACCGATTTTCCAAATGGAAAATCAAGCTGAATGTATTCAGGAGCCTGAACATTACTGTACATAATTATGAATCGTAGCATGGTGTGCTGTTCATAGTACATAATTAGGATAAAATTCATCTCGTGTCTGTCCGAGGGAATGTGTTAGAAGCTTGAATCTCATCATTAAGCTGAAGGAAAACCTTCGTATACGTGGGAATACGAAAGGCGTCCTACATGGTCATGAATATATGAAGTATGGTTAAAGAAATGAAAGTGACATCGGCAACGTGACAGTTCTCACTGATACGCCGATAATGGTATTGAAATTCTTGTGGCCTGATTAATACATGGCACAACAAAATGGATATACCCTTGGAGGGTACCCTGAATTTCTTAGAAATGTTCCATAGTTGGACGTGAGTCATGTGTCTTGACTCGTGTCTTGGAACTATAAGCATGACATATGTCTTGACTAGTGTCTTGACATGTGTTTTCAGAAAGTATACGTGAGACATGTGTCTTGACTGATGTCTTGACATGTGTCTCTAGACGTAAAACAAATAGAACTACAAATATAAGGTTATTATGCCAGAATTGGCGGATCGGTTGGACTACTGATCATTTGTATTCTGATCACGTCTGCGGCCGGAGCCTCGGTTGCGATTTCTAGGATAGTTGTTGTCATAGTAGTGGTTACTGTCGTCATGTCTGTCAGTTCCATGATGGTCATTCTCATGACCGTGATTCATGTACTATTCAGCTGAGTGGCCGGCTGGTACCGGTTTGCACTCATATGGCTGAAATGACAGCTGAATGACGTGTGACATGTAACTAAGAATTAGGGGCAATGATTGATGGGAATCATCTGATGGTGAAGCATTTTCTCGTCCAATTGCTTTGCTCCGACGCCTTTATCTTCGTCTAGTAGGATGTCCAGGTTGTGCACAGCATCCGCATCTCGTAGCATCTCCGAACGTCAGCAGCATCGACCTTTAGTAACATCTCCAAGTTATGAGCGACATCAGAATATCAGCAACAGAAAATATGCCTGAGGTGATTCAGAATCGACTAGCGAATACTCGTGAAGTATTGCAAGTGGAATATACATGGATTAAGGTACGTGTAATACACATGAAATACGGTACGTGGAGTACACGTGGAATGCACATGAAATGATCGGTATGGGGTCGATCATATGTCATGATTTAAGGAAAGTATATCGGTTAAACGGTTAGCAAAACCATCATGATAACCTGGCGGTATTAGCATAGACATCATTCTGGTTGTAACGGAAACGTTAAAGTGTGGTTACACAAAATTCAACGCTGATTTGCCTGACAGCATGATCAATGAAAACCAACCATGACTATCATGAAAGCAGAATTCAATGAACTCCAACAATGTCTTGCAGGACAACGTAAATAACAAAAGAGGCGTAAAACAATAATCAACATGAAGACGAAATTATCATGAAGAAACATGAAACCATCTATCACGAAGAAGTGTATAACATAATCAGCATGAAACTGAAGTTAACCATGACAGTATGAAAACATACTTGACATAAAAACATAATAATTTACGAGGGGACATGAAAAAAAATTTATGCCAATTTAAATCATGAGAAAAATTTTATGCATGAAAAACAGTGCATGAATGCGTAATGTAGTTTATAAAACCTTTATATGTGCGAGGGAACGCCTATGGGTCGGTTCCAAAACAAAAGACATGGCGAGGGGACGCCTATGGGTCGGTCCCAAAGTTAAAAGTTTCGACAAAAGCACATGTGACTAAATAGGGCCAGTCCTGTACCAACCATTATGAACTATTGAGGTTCAGTCCACATAGTCACAGTTCACGAGGAACGTCATGCATGAAACAATGACACATAACTAAATATGAATGACGGTTGTCCATCCATATTAGTAAAACAATCTCGATGAAAACGTCAAGGTTAAAACCTTAAGGTGCTGAAAACATCATGGTTAAGACAACAATGCGCTGAAAACATCAATACGTAGAATAACAAACGTTGGCTTAGGAAGCTCCTGGTGACTACCCACTAGTCACAGGTCAAGTTTTAGAGCCTACAGGTCGAAGCCTTGGCTCTGATACCATAACTGTAACACCCCATTTTGATAATGGAAATGTCACGCGTAATTATGGCGTGTCATCAAAGCATACAAGGATAAATGTATAAAACATTCATGAAGATAGGGATAACCGGAATCAAACATCGGTTCCCAAACATAAACCCAAAACATAATAAAGCAAAAGAAAAATGAATGAAAGACTATACAAGCATAAATATATGAAGGCAAAAGGAAAAGAAGTCTCTAGCAGCTTCCATCCTATGCACGTCCTCCAAATGCTCGAGTCTCTCCTAGGGTACCTGCCGTTTTGGGACATGGAAAGGAAAGTAACGGCTGAGCAAAACGCTCAGTGCACGGATATAGACATAGTATAAGTGACTAAAACATAAATAGAGACTTAATAGCAGCGGAAATGTATAAGTCCTAGAAAACCTGGAACATGTTCATAAAACTGGTTTTATAGTTTGAAAAGCCTTATGTTTATCTTATGAAAACTGTTTAACGTATATTACCATTAGCCAATATAGGTCATGAAAATCCACCGTGCATGAATACTTGGAGGGGTGACCTCATCGTGCAAATTAGAGGGGCTGCCTCTAATTTAATATACTGGTTATGGGTAGGAGGGATCAGCTCCTCGTGAAGAATGCAAGGCACACACCACATTCACCATGAAATCCTTACTGAAAACATGTAACTAGGATGCACCCATACGACCCACATGATAAATATAATATAAATGGCCAAAAGCTGAAGGGACACCACGAGCAATCACTCCGCCGTGGTGAAGTCATAACATCAGTGCCTCTAATGTTATGGTTATGGTACCTCCATAACTAGGTGAAACTGGTCATGCATGTATATGGCTATAGGTAATCTTAATTAAACATAAGCAATCAAACACGTAAATTATACTACGGGAAAACAGTTGGCTGCATACGGGGAATCCTAATAAGGAAAGAATGTCCATACTGAAAGGACGGGAATCCGTACCTTATGTCTAGTGAACGACGAAGACGAACGGAAAAGATTCTTACTCCGGTATCACTAATGCTACATAAATACATACGTGTATAAGTATCTGATTACTGAATACATAACTGGTTCTATATTATGTCTTATCTTATTTAATACGTTCATGTCATGTTTTACTGTTTTAAGCTTAATACTGTGTTTATCATATATTCTGTCTATTCTGATTAAGTATTTCTTGTATTTCATGTATTATTATACTTGTTGTGTAATAATAAGTATCTTTCTAAAAATAGCAGGTTTCCTCAAATAGAAAATTTCCAAAAATAGAAAGTTACCAAAAATAGAATTACTGCTTAAAATAGATAAGTTTCTAAAAATAGAAAGTTTCCATAAATAGATTAGCTGCCTTAATTAAATAAGTTTCTAAAAATAGAAAGTTTTCATAAATAGAACTAAGCTTTTTAATTAAGCTAATAACATAAGCTAAGTGTTTTCAGATTAATATTCTAAGTCATGAGATTATAAATTATAGTTTATTAATTATTACATGTAATTTAAATAAACTATAGGTTAAAAGTATTTAATTAAATAAAATGTGATTTAATTAAATAAAGATATAAATACTTAGGTTAAAACATGTATTATTAATTATAATAATATAACCTAAGTCATGAGAATTAATTAATTATAAGTCATGGTTTTAATAATTAATTAATTACTTAGTCTAATTTAAATAAATAATTACTTAGGTTAAAATCATGTATTATTAATTAATAATAATAAACCTAAGTCCATGTTTTAATTAAATTAATTATCTAGCATGTTAAATTTATTTAATTAACTTGTAAATAAATAATCTTGTAATTACAAGTTGTATTGTACTAATTTAATTTACCTTGTAAAATAAATAAACATGTAAAGCTAATTAGCTTGTAAAATAATAACACGTACTCTTGTATTATTTTATTAAAATACGTCGAAAACCGAACCCGTGTCTTATTAATTTAAACGTGAAACTCAAGTTATGAATTATAAATAAGCCGAACCAAACAGCCCCTTAACTTGGTTCACTAAACTGCCAACCAAACAGTCCCTTATTCTGATTTTAAACCCACTGCCAAACGCACCCTTAACTGCCCGTTACCCCCTGGCAGTTAGGTTGTTACCACCGGCAGTAGCCGGTTCCCACTGTTGGTTAAAAAGACCCACCGAGACCTGGTGGTCTCGGTTCCCACCGTTAGAACAAAAGGTTCCCCTGCTTGTTCGTTGTTCCCACTGTCCGAGCAAAACCAACCCAGCGCCCCTTTTTAGGGTTGCGGCTGTTGGTGTAAATCATCACCAAGAGTCGTAACTCTTGGTTTGAGTGAAAACTGGCCAACGACACTCCTTTTTCCGCTAACAAATCTCGTTTAAACATATTTATATTCTTAAAGATTCATGTTCTTGATTAATTAACAAAGGAAAAAGAAATAAAACGAGATTAGGGTTTCCACTTACTTGATTAGGTTTTAAGGAAGACACGAACTTGAATCATCACTCTTGCAGTAGATCACCATGGCCGTTTTCTTGGTCTTTGGTGATTAAACCCGACGGAAGGAAGAAGAAGGGAAGAAAAATAAAGCGACGGCTGGATTTCCAATTTTTAGGGTTTCCTGTATTTGTTTGTTTGTTTGTGTCGGCAGAAAGAAAGCAAAAACAAACCCCTCCCGTCTGTTTATTTACACGGCCAAAACAAGGCTCTTGGGCCTTGAGCCCAAGTCCTACCTATTTTATTCTTGTCTAAAATGGCCCTTAAACTTTCCCTCTATTTGTTTGTATTAATATTTTAACGAAACGCACATGTGCTCGCGTATTTAAAATGTCGTGAACGCACTATTAATTATGTAATTACTTGTTGTGTTTAAATTAAATATACGTAAATAATAATTATCGTTTAAATGTTCGCGATCACGTCTTACGTAGTTTACGTAATTTAATTAGTTTCCGATCGTGACACAATATATTTTTTTCGTGTTTGTAATAAATATATAAATACGTATATAATATTAGCTCGTGATTAAATTACGTTCATGATTTCATGATCGCATGTTCGTGATTAATTATCGCCAAATAATTATTACATGATCGTACGTAGTAAATACTTATCGTGTTTTAACACGTACGTAATACGTAAAATCCTAACACGTAATCGTAATCATGCTATATTAGGAAAGTTTTAACCTAGTACGTACGATTTTTAAGGGTACAATTCATGGTAAAAGCATGCGGGTTTTACAAGTTTCCTCAACTCTTCACGCAGCTTTGGCATAAGAGACTCAACAGATTCATTCACTCTCTCTACAATAGAAGCTTCAAGTGTTTCTTTCTGCTCCTTATATTTATCCTTTATGGCTCGAAGTCTTGTGAATCGTGCTTCATTCTTATCAGCTTCAGCCTGTTTGACCTGAGCAAGTTCTTCTGCATGAGATTTATGTGTCAACTCCATCTCTGCAGTGAACTTAGCTATCATCTCTTCTTGGGCTTTCTTGGATGCCTCTTCACTTTGCACTCGTCGAAATAACTCTTCTCGAAGTTGAGCCATCTCTTTTCTTTGACTGTCCATGTGTTTATCCAACATTTCTGCCATTACGAATGCAGCCATTGAAGATGGTACAGGGCTACTCTGGGATGGTTGAAGAGGCACGGTTGTGATTACAGTACTCATGAAGGAAGTAGGTGGAGGTGGAGGGAATGGTGTTGGCACCGTTCGGGTTGGTAAAGGCTGGATTGGTGGAGGTTGAGTTACGAGAGGCTGTGTAGTCACAATGATTGTTGTAGCACCGGACACCTTCTCAACACTTGTTGTATCAGCAATGGATGTCACCTTCGATGCTGAGTAATGTTCGGGTGATCCAAACTCACTAATGTCATGTGGCTCCTCATATTCTTCTTCAACATCTATCTGTGCACCCGAACCACTACCGCCTGTGTCTCTCCTACTCTTTTCAATAGCCTTCTTCATTAACTTTTTCTCAGTCTTGTGAGTTAGCTCGGGAGTAGGATCGTCATCAACATCTTCTTCATCGTGAAGAACAAGCTCGTCAGCCGTGCTCTTACCCTTCTTAGCCTCAGTCTTTGTCTTCTTGGTTTTGGGTTCAGATAAAGCAACTGTTTGCTTGCGTTTACCTTTACTCTTGACCGTAGTAGACGAGTCTTCTCCTATCTGAATGCTTGCTTGTTGATTCTTGATTTCTATTAGCATGTTCTTGTAATCAGCAGAAGCGATAATCTTATCTGTCAGGAGATGACCAGGAATAGGACCAGGGATAACAACATCGGAGTGACCTTCTTGCCTTAGGTCCACCAGATCATCAGCATCCTGTGTGTGGTGACGGCTACCTGCACGCTTATCAATAGACGCATCGTTTTCCATAAAATAATGTATGATTAGCTTTATGAACCTAGGCTACTGGTAAACTTTAGCCTTAGTCTTCGTGTTTGTGAAGAGTTGAAAAATAAACTCGTCCCACAACAATGATGCATAATCAATATTAATACCTTTGAACATACCATAGAACATCTTGATGATTGGCGGACGCACAACATCATACCCAGTCGTTTTAGGTGTGAGACATCGGCTGAGAATACCAAAAATCGCTCTCCAAGGTTGACCCACTTTGGCTGTGGTAAAATCGGACAATGTACGTAAGTCCGCACATCCAATATCAGAGAACATCGCCATGAGCTCGTTCTTGGTCGGGTTCGGTGAGAATGTTGTTCCTTTGGGTGACTCCCGAAAACCAAAGATCTTGCAGAAGTCTGACACGGTGAGAGTCTGTTGCTTGTTGTCCAGGAAAAATGTGATCTTGTTTGACGTCTTCTCTTTGGTTGCCCAGAATTCGTACATGTAGTCGAAGGGCACCGAAGCACTACCCCTTAGCGCATTCTTGAAGTGAGAATTGTCAATAATGGCTGAACCTACCTTGAATCCATTGTGAGTGGAGTGAGAGACTTCCTTCAACCGGTAGTTGTTTGGAATGAACTTGAGGGTTTTGGCTTCTTCAATGGCTACTGCTCTAGTGTCTTGTATTTGTTGCATGGTTGGGTTAGTCATTGTTTCCGCTTAAGATAAAACATAAAAGTTGATACATACAGATATGAATATCATTATGATTTTATACCTAAGCATTATACATATGACATAATCCCTTAAGCTTTTAAAACACTCAAACGTTTAACAAGTTATTTAAGCAAAAAAACACCTTCATTCGGAATAAACATCTCATCCAGAATAAACATCTCATCCGAAATAAACCCTTCATCCGGAATAAACCCTTCATCCGGAATAAACCCTTCATCCGGAATAAACCCTTCATCCGGAATAAACCCTTCATCCGGAATAAACCCTTCATCCGGAATAAACCCTTCATCCGGAATAAACCCTTCATCCGGAATAAACCCTTCATCCGGAATAAATCCTTCATCCGGAATAAACCCTTCATCCGGAATAAACCCTTCATCCGGAATAAACCCTTCATCCGGAATAAACGATTCCTCCGGAATAAACGATTCATCCGGAATAATGGTTCATCCGGAATATTGGTTCATCCGGAATAAATGGTTCATCCGGAGTAAATGGTTCATCCGGAATAAATGGTTCATCCGGAATAAATGGTTCATCCGGAATAAATGTTTCATCCGGAATAAATGTTTCATCCGGAATAAATGGTTCATCCGGAATAAATTGTTCATCCGGAATAAATGATTCATCCGGAATAATTTGTTCATCCGGAATAACTTTGAAAACATGCTCATTCGGAATAACTTAAAAAACTTGTTCATTCGGAATAACTTAAAAAAACTTGTTCATTCGGAATACCGCTAAATTCGTTCTATGATGGATTAATCTAAACGCATGAGTGAATTTATGGCATTCTAAGGCAACACACATCTTTCTAATGCTAATCCGAGCCAAACCCACCTAAAACCCTAATCAATTAAGGCCTAAATAGAGCAGAAACCCTAATTTGATTAATTGAATTAGAACAAATTAATTAGGTAGATTTAAAGACGAATAAGATGAATTACTAACACGTATGTACCTTGTTAATCAAATGGAACGGATTGAGAGATTAATAATCGTGATGTTTTTTGATCTTTGTGTGTTATTTAGATGTGTTAATGGCGGATGAGAGAAAAACAGAAAGAAGAAAAGAGAAAGAAGGAAAGGGAAGACGGGGGGGGGGGGGGGGGGGGGGGTTTGACTTGGTCAAAAATTTTTTCAACTTTTACCCTTTGTCATTTTTAATCCCCCAACTTTTTGTTTTTCTTTTCTTTTCCTTTTCTTTTCGTTTCTAGTCACTAACCATCGTTAAACTTAACCACCTTTACCTATCTTAGCGATCACACAAACATAAATATTCACGACAAATCACGAACGAATACAAGACGAATACCAAAGCAATTCCAGTCATTAACCATTTAGCCAATTAATTTTCCTCAAACACTTTTGTAAACCTTTTTGATGACAAAGACGATTTAATATTTTCTCCCCCTTAAACGATGACCCGTTTTCTATTGAAAGAGCTGTAGTCATTGTTTAAAGAGTCAAATATTGATGAAAACATTTTCCAATTAATGTCTTGAAAAGATTGATTCGTGGTGGCAATAAGATTTCTCTTATTTTGAAAAGTTAATGCACTGAGACGTATACTAACTCGTGTTAGACCAAGTTATAAAGTAAACTTGATCCCTTTGTATGATTTGGCTTGTAAATCATACCCGAGAAAATTAATTCCCGTTGTGAGCCAACGTTTTCCAAGGAAATACGTGACTTTAATGCGAAAAACGGGTTGCACTCTGAAATAACTACAAGCCATAATGGGCATGTTTTGAAAATGTACAACTTTTATACGGACTCTATTTATGGCGCCGTGTCAATATTGATCGACATTTCTAAAGCCGTAAATATTACCATACTAAAAGACATGCCCGATTAAAAAAAGCGAAAATATTTTTGGGTTTTCTTGATTTTATATTTTTTTATGGTTTTTGTAGGTTTTATATTTTTTATGGTTTTTGTAGGTTTTATATTTTTGTATTTTTATTTTTGTGGTTTATATATATATACGATAATATACATGATCACGATCAAAGGATACGCAGGAATAGTTTACCACCACTATTCTGCTGATTCTTCTGCCAATTCTTTGAGAGTCGCTGGAGAGAAGGATTTCATGCCAAGCTTGTCGATCAAAAACTCGATTCGTCCTCGATCCAAGGCTTTTGTGAACATATCTGCCAGCTGATACTCAGTGGTGACAAAATACAGCTCGATCACTCCGTTTTCCACCTGCTCTTTAATGAAATGGTAGCGAATGTCGATGTGCTTTGCCCAGGAGTGTTGAACGTAGTTGCAGCAAAGGGAAATGGCGCTCTTGTTGTCACAATACATCGGGATTTTGTTGAATCCAAGACCATGGTCAGTTAGTTGTGATCTCATCCAAAGGAGTTGAGCACAACAACCGGACATGGCAATGTATTCAGCCTCCGTGCTAGAAATTGCAGCGCTTTTCTGCCTTTTTGAAGACCAACTAATCAATCTGTCTCCAAGGAGTTGCACAGACCCAGAAGTGCTACGCCTCGTGTCTTGACACCCAGCATGATCGGCATCTGCATATGATATTAAAGCAATAGAGGAATCTTTCAGATACCATAGACCACGATGAAGTGTTCCTTTAAGATACCGAAAGATCCTTTTAACAGCATGTAGGTGCTTTTCGGTAAGCCGAGCCTGATACCGAGCACCCATGCATACGACAAATTGCAAATCAGGCCTGCTAGCAGTCAGATAGAGAAGGGTGCCGATCATCCCACGGTAGAGTTTCGGATCGACAGCAATCCCATTCCTATCTTCATCTAACTTGGATTTCTCCACCATTGGAGTATCCACGGGGTCACATTTTTCAAAGTTATATTTCTTTAATGATTCTAGAGCATATTTGGATTGATTAATAAAGATGCCTCTGGGATTCTGAGAAATTTGTATCCTAAGAAAAATGAAATTTTTCCCATCATTGACATCTGAAAGCGTGTGGACATTATTTTCTCAAATCGGTTTGACAATTCTATGTTAGAGGCAGCAAATATTATATCATCAACATAAATTTGTACCAATATCATGTCGTTGTCTTCCTTGAGAGTGAATAGAGTGGGGTCCACCTTTCCTTTGGAGAAGCCTTCCGACATGAGATATGTTGAAATGAGATCATACCACGCGCGTGGAGCTTGTTTCAACCCATAGAGAGCCTTCTTAAGCTTGTACACATGATTAGCAAACTCCGTGCTAACGAACCCATTCGGCTGACTAACATAGACTTCTTCCCTTAGTTCACCATTCAAAAATGTCGTCTTCACATCCATTTGATAGACGATCATGTTCATATGAGCAGCATACGCAAGGAAAAGTCTAATAGCCTCCAATATTGGAACAGGAGCAAAATATTCTTCAAAGTCAATACCCAAGGCTTGTTTGTATCCTCGAGCAACCAATCTAGCCTTATTCTTCAAAACTCCACCCATCTCATCGAGTTTAACCTTATAAACCAACAAAAAGTAAGGATGTTAACCTTGTCAGGGAGAGGAACTAATTCCCTTACTTCATGTCTTTGGAATTCATTTAGTTCCTCTTGCATGACTTCAATCCAAGATGATTGAGTCATAGCATGTTGCCAGTTTTTAGGTTCAACTTCGGAGAGAAATGCATCAAAATAGCAATAGAGTACACTCTCTTGTAATTGATGGCGTGTCGAGACTGGTCGATCGAGACCTCCAATAATATTCCTAATTGGGTGATCTTTTGTCCATTTGGTGCTGTGATTTTCAATCCGTGGTGGTCTGGAGTGAACGATTGTAGGAGCTTCTTCTGAGGTAGACGCGGCTGAAGGATTTTCAGGTATCGGTATACCAAAGAATGAAAGCTCTTGTAGGTGAGCATATTCCAAATCGTGATCAACAGAATCCTCTTCAACATCATTAGGCACAAGTAAGGGTGCAGATTCAGGTGTAGTTTGAGAATAACTTGGTGGAGGTGCATCCGGTTCAATGTTGATTGAAGATACATTTGATGAAGCTTCATTAGCTTGAGCAACAACTTCAGGTATTGGAGCTATCACTACAGGTGCTGGAACTTCATCACTTGGGGGATCAAAGAATTCATCAAACTACGGTTGAAATAGTTTATCCCACTCGGGCCTTGTAGGTGGTATAAATGATGTAGAAGTAGGATTATTGGGAACTAATCCAGAACTAATAGCACCGTTTCCCATCTCGTGAAGCGCGGGTTCAGAGCTACGTTGCTTAGAAGCCATCGCTGTCAGCTCATCAAAATCTGCGTCCATAGTTTCTACTATCTTACCAAGACGACGGTTGTAAATTCGGTATGCTTTCTTTGAGGGTGAGTAACCAATGAAAATACCTATATCGGCTTTCGGTTGAAGTTTGCCCAAATTCTCACTATTAATGTTTGGATAACAAAGAGCACCAAACACGTGAAAGAATGAAACATCGGGTTTACGGTTATGTAGAAGCTCGTAAGGTGTTTTTCCATGGCGTTTCCGAATGATAGAGCGGTTTTGGGTGTAACATGCAGTAGATACAGCTTCTGCCCATAAGAATAATAGAGCATTCGCATAAATCAGCATACTCCTAGCAGCTTCCATAAGTGTACGATTCCGTCT
The DNA here is from genome assembly GCA_025667525.1 of Glebionis coronaria. NCBI lineage: Eukaryota > Viridiplantae > Streptophyta > Magnoliopsida > Asterales > Asteraceae > Glebionis > Glebionis coronaria. The sequence goes on from CM046877.1 coordinate 427,141,389, forward strand.
TTCAACGACACCGTTTTGTTGTGGAGTACATGCAGCGGATGTTTCATATGAGATACCAACTTCTTCATAGTAATCACGAAGAGTCTGGTTGATGAACTCTGTTCCATTATCAGTACGAATACGGCGGACAGTAGTATTTAAACGTACCTGAATGAATTTCAGAAAAGTGATGATAGCCTTCGGTGCTTCATCCTTTGTACGTAGAAATCTAACCCATGTAAACCTGTAGAAATCATCCACAATAACAAGGATGAATTTCTTACCACTCACACTTTCGGTTCGCATTGGTCCACAAAGATCCATATGCAAAAGATGAAGTTTTTCTTGATTGGTGTCTTCAGCTTTGGGCTTGTATGATTTCTTGGTGCTTTTCCCCCTTAAACACGCGGAACATAAATGGTCCTTGTGAAATTTGAGCTTTGGAAGACCACGAACTAATTCGTTTTTAGCCAAATGATTAATAGCATCAAAGTTGAGATGAGATAATCTGTGATGCCATAACCATGACTTGGTCTTAGATGCTTTGGAGAGAAGACATACTGGAGAGGCGGCCATCATGTCTTGTAGGGACAAAGTATAAAGATTTGCACCACGAGATCCCTTCAACAAGTCTTTTCCTTCCAAGTTGCGGATGAAACAAGTGTGTTGTCGAAAACCAACCTCTAGGTTGGAATCATAGAACTGTCCTACTGAAAATAAATTATGACCAAGACCTTCTACATAGTATACCCTAGAAATCGTAACATTTCTAATCTGATATTCACCATACCCCATTATCTTTGCAATATGATCATTACCGAATTTAACCGTTCTAAGAAACTTGCTGACGAAATTTCAGAGCATCGAGCGATCTCCGGTCATATGCTTTGAGCAACCGGAGTCCAAATACCAGAGGATGATTTGGACCACCTGAAAATATCACCAGACGAAGACAATGTATAGGTTTCGGAATCTGAATGTTCCTTGTTATTAGCAGGTACAGATTTAATGATCTTAGATTTGCAAACTTTAGGTTTCTTAGATTTCCTAGCCTTCTTCCTAGTTGGTGGCGTAGATTCAAGTTGGCTTAAATCCTGAGGTATTTCTTCACTGATAGGCACTATAGTGGGGGCTGACCTAATTAAAGGGCGCGGTTTCCATACTTTAGTGCTAGTGTGCCTAATTAAAGGACGCTAAGACCTAACCTCATTGGATGCATTCCTAGTTAAAGGGCACATTTTTCCATCTAATGTAAAGGTCCTACCAGTGGGATGCCATTGCCATCCAACATGGGAACGAGTTCTCCCAGTTGGCTTCCATTCAAAATCATTCCTAATGGCATTCATTTCATTCACATGATCAATAAGACACAAATCATGACGTTGAGAAAACATGCATTCATTACAATTCCAACATTTTAAATTAGAATTCACAAATGGTTTAGGCTTCTACACAGGCGCAGAGCTTTTAGTCTTAGCAACATGATTCTTTTTATTTAAATTTGAAATAACATCCCTAGGGTGAGCTTCTACTTTCTTCTTGATGGTACTACTAGTGGAGGGCTTGATCTTATCTTTCTTGAGTGGCGATCCTCTAGCCTTAGTAGACTCTTTTATTCCTGTAGAAGGCAAAGTGGGAACATTAGCAACATATTTTAAAGGTGCCTTAGTTGATAGTGCCAATGACGGTCTTGCTCCTGGGGTCTTATTGAATGGAGTTACAGCAATGGGTCGATTAGTGAGTAGTGCAGAACCCGGTTTTCCTATGTATTGCAAATATGCTAAGCAATATTGAACTCGCTGAATAATAGTAACTGCTTGAGGGATCTAACGCATACAGATCATCTAAAATATCCCTAACAAGGTCCACGTTCTTAATTGCATTCATCATATAAACATCGTAAGTATCTGAATTTTGCTTATGGCGCGGGTTCTTATCGATCACTACTGAATTGGTTGATGAAGCACTAGAGGACGGTGCAGAGTTGGTAGCTAAGTTATTAACAACTTCTTGTCAGGTGAGAAGAAGTGTCTCCTTTAACTCGCCAAAACCATGTTTTTGTCAATGAGCTAGATATTTAAGTCAGAGATTTCCTCACATTTTTGGTTCAATTGTTCAACATAAGATTGTTGCTGTGCCGCATTAAAAGCGAAGCGTTCTTCTAGTGAACCATAAAGAGTGGACATTCCCTGTCTTGAACGATCCATCTCCCCTAGAATAGACGAAAGTCTAGTTTCTAAGCACTGGTTTTTAGACTCTGCAGCCTCTAGTTCCAATTTTAGTGTTTCATTCGATGAGACATCTCTCTTTAATCTCATAATCTCTTCCTCTAATGCCTTAACTATCTCAATCATCTTGTCACTCGTCTCAACACTGTTTTTACAACCACTTGTTATCAAAAGATCATCATTTTGAGTTTGCTGTTTTAATTCTAAAGATATACAATGTTGTTCAAGTTGATTAAAGCGTTTTGTAAGTAAATTGTAAGAATCTTGAAGCTTTAAAAATTCAGCGTTAGACTCGTGACAAGAATGATTATCTACCTCATTTACAGTCTCAGCAATATTTACAGAGAGATCATGCACATCATCACATATATTCACAGAATCACAGTTATTCATAGCGGATGTAAGCTCATTCGAATAATTAACATTCACAGTAGTAAGCACATCACACGAAATTACTTGGGACAAGAATCGGTCATACTCGGATAAAATCTTTTCCTTTTCAATTAATTGTAGTTCGTAAGCGGTGTCCATTTCATAAAACACTTTTTGAACTTCTTTAATTTCAAAATCGTGATTTTCCGAAAGAGATGCAAAACTTCCTTTTAGATTTTCGACAAAAGGGTTGATCTCATTATTAAACACCTCGTTCATGTGTTCGAAAGCCCATTCTCTGGCGTTTAGACCATTTGAAGTCATACATTCCCGGATGACCTTGTCAAAACTAGCAAAGTATTGATTAATTTCTTGCAAGTTTATCCATACATTGCTAATAGGTGGAAGATCCTTTGGAATTTCCTTAGGTCCTTCCATTTTGACAAGTGTAGGAAGTGTACTAGGGTTTTCTTCATTTAACATGTAGGTTGGTGTTGTGATGAGATCTTTATCCATATGGAAGCGAATTCTAAAGTCTGTTTTTGCAAGCTCTTGATTCATTTTAAACTAATCACACTGGGGATATTTTGCAAAGTTGTATGACCGACTCTCATCAACTAGATCCTTATTCATGCAATCCTCGAAAATAACAATCGGATCTAAGACCAATCCTAATTTGGTTGCATCTTAAAGTCTTGGATTATGGATAAAAGCTTGTCTTGCATACCGTGGGTTAGGGGGAAGGTCTTTTTGACGCGATAAGTTAAACTCTCTAAACGATGTGTCAAATAAGTGCACTAGTTGAGAGGCAGCGTATTGTCTTAAAAGCAAATAATCTAAACTTCTAATTCTATTAGCTGCATTAATTTCCATTTCATTCTTTTTAGACTCGAGTAATTCAAAATCCGTTTGAAGTTTGTGAAAATTAGTGACCACTAACTCTTTTTCTTTAAATTCGTTGGAAAGATTTGCTCTTAAGGTTTCAATTTCTTGCAAATGACCCATTTGTATGTTTCGAAAATGATCATATTCGGGATTTGTTAGAACATTGGACGAAGGAACTAATTCTAAAGTTTGAACTTTTTCGTTGCACAAGGCAAGCTCAGCCGACAGATTCTTATTCGTAGCTAGGGTTTCTAAGAGTGTAGTATTCATTTGGCTAAGTAATTTTGCAGGAACCATGACCAAATCTTGTTGAGCAGGAATATGCGTATGCGAAATAACTCCCGGTTGTGATTCACTCAAATCTGGAGACTTGCATTGATATTGCTATCATTGATTGTCTCCTCATTTGAAAGACTCACCACCGAAGACTCATTCGGATCAAACCCCTCTTGCCCAACTTGATGTGGTTGAATACTAGTATCAGTGGTATTAGTAAGTACCTCAGATATTTTATCTGACCCAAAGCTAGAGATAGTTGCCATAAGAGATGCCTGAGCAGATTGAAGATCATCACAGTCTGAATCGTAAGCATCCAGATCATCTGCTTGGTATGATGCATTCTGTGTAGTGAGAACTTCTTGTTCCGCAATCCCTGGATCAGCAAGAAATTCGAACTCCTCTTCATCAAGTTCCTGTCCTTGTACCTGAGCGTTCACCAAATAAATCTTCTCTGTAAACCATTGACCATCCCTTCTCCTCTTGGGTTTTGTGTAATCCCTAGACATGTGACCTTCTTCCTTACAGTTGTAGCATGTTATCATTCTCAACTTACCTATGGAATTAGCCCGTGGAGCAGTAACCATTGGAGGAGTGTTGACCATGCGTGAATTGGTGGTTGATGTAGTGGATCTCCCCTGATAAGGTTGAATAGGTTGAACCATTACTCTGCCATTCTCAATGGTAGCTTGTTGTCGAGAATTAGATGACTTCCTCAGCTGATTGTTAGTAGGAGCTGGTCCTCTAAATCCTCGTTTACTCAATGTCCTTGTGAGGTAAGCATACATGGTGGCTAACACTTCAGCTGGGTCAGTTCCTTGTTTGAATTCAGGAATGGGAACCTCATCATTATCACAATACAATGCTTGGTCTTGTTGAGCGACATAAGCACTAGAAGGAGTAATTGTATGGTCAGAATAGCTTGGTGGATATGCTGCATTTTCTTGATATGGCGAGTATGATGATTGAGCATAGGGTGCAATGCTTGCTGGTGAATATGGGTGAGGCTGTAGAGCATATTGTGATGTTTTTGGTTCTCTCTGAGACAAAGGTGCATTAAACCGATATTGTTGCTGATGTGAGGTGGGTGGTTGAGGTAGAATCGAATATTAGGGGAAGCTTGGAGTCATGTACGGTGATAGATGATAAGCTTGGTGTCCCATGATATAAGGATTATTGTTATATGACAAGCTTGGTTGATTTGCCATCAGAGCTAAAGAGTCAGGGTACATACCTCAAGGCGAATGGTGCATGATCACGTGTTTCTCATGCTGCTGGAGAAAAGCATAGAGTTGATCCAAATTGCACTTATGCAAATCCCTAGCTAACTTAACATCAGTAATATATTCACCCCATTCAGCTTGAGGTAAAGTATTCAGAAACTTGGTGTTAACCTGCAATGGAGCAATCACGAGATTGTACACATTCAAATCATTCATGAGAGTAGTGAATCTGAAGTAGTAGTCGTGAAGCGTTTCCCCTGGAGTGTACGTGAACCTATCAAACAGATCATACAACTGACATTCGTGTTCCTGTTTAGTAAGAGACGTACCTTGTAGCAAAACCTGTAGACGTTCCCATAACTCCTTTGCAACCGTATATTGACTTACCATTCGATAGATGTCATATGGAAGAGCTTGGAGAATGGTTTGAAGAGCCTTTTCGTCTACATCGGCAATAAGTTGTTGAGCTGGCGTAAGTTCTTCAAACTCCTGTGGTCGAGTCACATTGTTAACAACGATGGTACCATAATCAAATGTACCATTTAGAATTGACTTGACCATAAGCCTCCCATATGTCGGTTTTCCCTTAATGTATGACATCATACGGCCTTGCCATGCTTCAAAGACTTCTTTAATGAGCATTGGAGGGCGATTATCCGTTCCCGTAATAACGGAAATATCCGTAAGTGATGTCATTTGAGGCATTAATGAACTCGGATTCATTTTAATCACTTTAAAGAATCAAAGATTATCGGTTGATCGAGCAGTGAAGTATGGTTGTGAGTTGTGTTGTGTTGTTGAAGTAAAGCGTGTGTAAGAAGCCAAGATTAAATCCACTAAAAATCGTCGAAAAAACTCGTAAAATACCCCTTGATCCGGAATAATTAAGTTGATTCGGAATAAATACCTTAATGTGAAAAAGATCTTGGTTCGGAATAATTACCTTGATCCGGAATACTTGGTTGATCCACAATACTTGGTTGATCTGGAATAATGGCTGATCCGGAATAACCTGTTGATTCAGAATGCCTTGTTGATCCGGAATAAACCGTTGGTTCGGAATGTTCTGTTGATCCGGAATAAACCGTTGGTTCGGAATATTTTGTTGATCCGGAATAAACTGTTGGTTCGGAATGTTCTGTTGATCCGAAATAAGCCGTTGGTTCGGAATATTCTGTTGATCCGGAATAAACCGTTGGTTCGGAATATTCTGTTGATCCGGAATAACCCACTCGTTCGGAATGACTAGTTGATCCGGAATAACCCACTCGTTCGGAATAAGTTGCTTATCCGGAATAAACTGGCAAAATTACTTCGAGAACAAGTAAACAGCTTTTGACCGATTCTAAACCCGATTTTTGATCAAAAAACACAAAAAGTTTTGTGATTTCTACCAAAATAAGCTAAACCCAACACTTATCTACTAATCCCAACAACAAAAACACCAAAAAATTACAAGATTCAAGGTTGGTTTTCCTAAAAATCACTAATACATTCAAAAACTAAAAAAGCAACACAAATCCTTACCTTAAATCACCCCATGGCTCTGATACCAATTGAAGAATAGTGATAATGTTATGAATCAATAAGGTGGGTTGATGGTTCTAGAGAGAGAAAGTAGTGAGAGAAAGAGAGAGAGAAATATGTGTTTTTCTATTGAATCAAAAGTGAAAAACAACCAACAACCAACCCCCTTTCCATGGTGGAAAGGGGTATTTATATCCACGCCACTAATGGACTTGGGCCGACCCATGACAAGCCCATGGGCCGGTTTTACTTAACAAATTAAACAAAATTAACTACGAGCTATACAACATTCAATAATATTGTGGAGTGACCGATACTTCTAATATACGTTAAAAACGTATTTCTAACAGATACTCATATTGTGTGTATGACTATCTACCTTGTTCTGTCTTTTCTTTTATGTAACCTTTATGTTGTTTGTGTGTTATTTACTTAGTTCTCTTTTGAGTTGATCATGGTTAATTTTTACAATTGCTTATGGATGATTCCATCAATTCTAAACTTTAACCCCTTGACAAGTTTATCATCTTCATTGGATTGAAGTTTGATTTTATCAATTACCTTTTTGGACATACTTAGCAAAACACTTGCTTCTAATTTAAGATTTCTGCTCTCTCTCTCTCTCTCAAGTTATTTAGTAGGTAGTGATCATATATACATTGGTGTTTCTTTTCTTTCTACTAACCTTTGTGTAGCATGTCACCTTAGCTCACATACTTGGTGCCCCAAGCAAGGGGGAGCTACTAGCAAAGTCCGATTTTCTTCAAAAGACTTGTGCTAACCTTTTTGCTACGACAAAGGGGGAGAAATGATAGTGATAAACTCGTTAATAATTCGATATTTTGTGTTTCTACGTAAATGAGTTTATCGTTTGTCGTAATAAAAAAAGGGGACATTGTTAATGCAAGTGATGCCTAAAAACATTATTAGTGTTAACTAATCTTTCTTAGTTTTGATAACAACAAACTATACAACACATTTAGTGTAAAACATAAAACGATTTATTTAACTAACACTATCATCAACGTAATAATCATATCACTAACCTTTCTTAATCATACTTAGTGATCATCAAAATGATTATCCTTAAAACTCACTTTTATTAATATGACAAAAGACTTTTTAATAAACTTACTTTTTTAGAAAATGTTTTATTAAAATGGAAAATGTAAATTTGAAAATAGCATATTCCATATGCTATTAGAATATCCTTTGAAGGCTTCAAATACCTCAGATATTCCTACCCCACTAAAAGACAAAAAACGGAGCGTACTCTAGGGGCGGAACCTTAAGTAGCTAGGCGGTTCCCTAGCGATAAGGAAACGCTGGGCTAGATAAGGTACCGCGCCCAGATAGCCGTTATATAGCCGTTATACTTTGTCTCCTTTAAATAGTGGATCAAATCTCATTTTCCAACAAGCCTCTTGGACGTTTTTCTCAGCCCCCTTTCTCTTTTCTATAGCATAATCATTAGTAAATGATCACTAAAGTGTTAAGGATGTTTATATATGATTATCCTCTTGATCCCCTCCTTTACCTTGTCCAATGAGAAGATCACTCACTCACTAGTGTTGTAACAAAGATGAATCCATGAGGTAGTCATATTCATCATGATACCCTGATAAGTGTGAAAACACTCATCAATAATGATCCAAATACCACTCAAAACACAGTCAAATACATTATTTTAACTTTAAAATATCAGAATTACGCGTGTATTTATGTTTTATGTGTTTTCAGGTAATGAGATACATTTTTGAGCAAAGACGCGTTTTCAAGGGATTTATATCACAAAAGACGAAGAAAAGGATGATAGAGCTTTTGAGGACCTTACTTGCCGTTATTTCAAAGATCAAGGATTGAAAGTGCAATTTTTAACAAGATGAAGGATGGAAAGAGGAATTTACTTGAAGTCTTTAAAACCATTTGCAAAGAAATGAAAAAGAAGGGACTAAAAGGAAATTAAATGGAAAGTAAGTATTTACTTGGTCATTTGACCAAACCGGTCAAACACACAAAACACATTCACGTGTCTTCCTCACCAAATCGAAGAGAGAGAGAAAAAAAAGATAAACAGTCGCATCATCTTTTCTTTTCTTCTCCACCGCAAAACCTGCAAGTGCAAATCAAGTAAGATACAAGAAGATTCATACAAAGCTTATAACTACAAAAAGACTCCTTATTCTCTCCTCTACATGAAGATACCAGTTAATTAGATCAAGACGCAAAGGAGAAGAAACCCCCAATGATGAAGAATGAAGAACGAAGAGTTCAACCTCGTATTTTCCACGTGTCATCAAGGGATTGGATGAAACACGTCATCAATACCTCTACTCCACCATTCAGACGCCTATAAATAGAAGACGAAGAGCTCATTTTCAGAGGGTTAGCTTAGGAGTAGCTACACATAGTTAATTAGTTAGTAGGATTTGTTAATTAGTTTAATTTTCGCACAAAGAGTTAGTTTTCAGTTTGTTAAATCTGTTACACTTCCTGTTATTGATGTAACTGTTTTCTCCATTAATGAAGTTTGATATTTTCTCAAGTATTCTCTTCTTTCTCTACTGTTCGGTTACTGTTCAAAAGTTTTCAATAGAGCTTATGAATTGATCTTTTGATTACTAAGAGTGTTTTACTACATAAAAGATTTTATGTTCTTCAATATTCTTCTCGGTACTGTTCATAGGTTCATTTTAGCTTGTTAATATTGATCTTTTTGGCTCGTAGTTTGTAAGATTGTAAGTACTTGCCAGCGAATCTTTGAGTTTTAATCAGTTAAGTGAAGTTTATTTTCTTGCAATTTCTTATTCAGTTGATTTCGTCTTCATTTTCTGTTAAGAAGTTAAAACTGATTTCGCCATTAATGAAAGCAGATTTTACGTGCTTGAGTCTGTTTCGTGCTCAGTAATCTTGATCCTTTCGAAAGTAAATGCTTTAGAGGTAGTTTGATTTGGTCAATGAACAAATTCAGTCGAATCTCTGTTAAATGTTTTTCTTTAGAAAGTTGTTAAAATTTTTGTTCATTCTTAGCTTTTCGGTTTAACTAGTCTTCATAATCAATTTGATTATATTCAGTAGCAGAGTTAGGGTTAGAAGCATGATTAAGATAGTGGATTTGGAATTGGAGTATTGCATTTGTTGTCTTGCAGTTTTTCTTTTGGGTTTTGTTATGCAGGTTTAGCTTGAATTTGCTGATAAACTAATAGCTGCCAGTTTAATTCAGTGAAGAATCTGTCAGTTTTAATGAGCTCCGGTTAAGCAGTTAAAACGAGGTGTTGAAAGAATAGTAGAAGTAGAAGAATTGGTGAATTGTAGATCAAGATTAGATAAGCCGGCTCAGTGCCGAGCTTCGACTCAGCGGTCTAATTCATCAGATGAAACGGTTAAGCACTATTATTACATTTCTAGTAAATCTCTATTGCAAATGCTTTTCAGCTTCTATGGTGTAGATTCAAGATGCGATTTGTTATAACTGTTAGTTTAATACAGATTTGGTGTTTGTTTCATTTGGTTGTAGATTCAGGAGTTCTGGATTTTTAAGTTTCTTTAGAAGTGGTTATGTCCAATCTTAGTATAATATCAGAGAAGACCAGTTTAAATTTTGCGTTGGAATTCAGTAGTTAAGGTTAGAGATTAGCTGTAATTGCCAACAGCAAGCTTGCATTTTGTCCAAATTTTGAGCTATAAAAAAATCAAGATAAAATGTCACTTTTTGTCCCTGAATTTGTTACTTAGTATTGCGTGACCAGTCCCATACCATGAATAGTTGGATCTGTTAAGTCACAGTTAAACGTCTCGTTAAGTGGTAGATCAGTTTTGGATCAGTTACTTGCTGGATCGTTGATTAGCTATTGGACTTTTGAAATAGTAGCCCAAGTTCAATTCATAATTTAGCTATTGGGCTAATAAACTGATTGATTTCAATGGTTGGATAAATGTAGATTGTACAATTTCGTTCAATTTTTAGTTTACCAAACACGTCAATTTTAGAATTTATATCTTTTGTAAAATTTTCTTTGGAGTTTATTTTCTTTTATTTTTATTTTGCATTTGTAGTGTAAAATTGTCTTTCTCATTTTAATACTTTGTGCAATTAAATGGCGTTTATGCAATTTGTTTTAGTATAGTACGTATATGTAGTATTAGTATAATATTTTACATTTTTTTACATGCTTTGTGTATCAAGTAGCTTAGATCCCAATCAAGTTTTTACCACCAAAAAAAATTAAGTCTTAACGAGAAAACGTTATATCAATTCGGATTGAGTCGAGAAAAACGAACTAAAAAGACAAATATTAAATAGCGCCGCTGCCGGTTCTTTTCGTGAAGATTAACGGTTTTGAGTGAGACGATTGGATTTTGGGATCCGTTCACTTTGTGAACGTTATTTTTATGTATTATAAATCAAAAAGATAAAAAAAATCAAAAAGATAAAAATACCAAAAAAATAAAAAATCACAAAAATCAATTCTTTTCCTAAAGAATTGAACCAAAAAAATAAAAAATCCAAAAAGTAATCTTTTTCCTAAAAGATTACACCCAAAAATATATATTATCGGTTTTCATCGTTTTTACATACATATAGTATTTTTCTTAAAAACTAAATAAATACAAAAATATTTTTGATATATTATTATATGTAAATACGTATACGTATAAGAACAACCAATACACATATCTTCCATAAGTATTACCGAGGCAATACACCGTGTTAGGGGCGTTCCGGTCCTTGACACGTGTATCGATCAAATTCAATAAAGCAAGAATAGATAAATACTTCCAATAGGCAATAATTCGAAGAATACAAACTACAAAGTGAATAGAAAGGCGATGTGCTATAAAATGCCATCTAAGGGTCAATAGGTACTTAAGTGCTTCGCGCCACCTAACCCCCCGTTCACTAGTGAGTATTCTAAGAAGGAAGGCTTGATTGGGGGTCTTGCACCCAAGTAGTAATTACATATATTATATTTTCTTGTGGATATTAATTATTGTACCTCGAGGGAGATAATCTCTTCTCTCTCAAAAGTCGACCGAGGGCTACTCCCTCATTCCTCGTGTTTACTTACACGTGTACTCGCACACATGTAAACATACCGATTGGTGTATCTCGTTCTCCAAAAAGGAAGAACAACAAAACCGTCCATCAAGCCGATCACGAGTATCGCGCTTTCGACACCACTATTGTAGCCATGGATCAACGTCCTATTATAGAGATCCTCCAATCGAAAGTGGAGGGAAATGCCGACGCCATCGTTATACCCGACATACCCGCACACACTTTTGAGCTTAATACACATATGATCACTTTGGTTTCTTCTAGCCCCTTCTTAGGGAGACCCATAGATGACCACCACGACCATATTAAGAGGTTCTTGTTACATTGAAATACACATAAGTATAATGGGGTCCCTCCTGATGCCATTAAGTTGATCCTATTCCCATTCTCCTTAGAGGGTCTTGCTAGAAATTGGTATGATAGGCAACCATCTATGAGCATCTTCACTTGGGAGGATTTAAGGAAGAAGTTTTTGAACCAGTTCTTTCCTCCATCAAGAACTACGGCTTTGAGAAAATTAATTATTTGTTTTCAACAAAGGAATGATCAAACATTTAGTGAGGCTTGGGAAAATTTCAAGGAGTTATTGAGGAAATGTCCAAATCATGGATTCAATGAGGTTCACCAAATCAACACTTTCTATAATGGATTAAGACCATACCACCAAGATTCACTCAACTTTTCCGCGGGTGGAAATATTTTCTCTAAATCCATTCAAGAAGCTTGGGACATTAGTGAGAACAAATCGATGGTGCAAGCTAACACACAATTTGATGAGAAAGTCCATGTGGTGCAAGAAAGTGTTACTCCTCAAATAGAAAAAATGATCTCTCAAAAGCTTGATACTATGACCAACACACTCATGAAATTTTGTGAACTCTTTTTGAACAAGAATTCCACCAATGATGTGAATACTATTGCTCTTTCATGTGAGACTTGTGGAGGTCCCCATTCCTACCAACAATGTGATAAAGTTCAAGGTTATCAAGGGGATTGTTATGCTTACCAAGGGAACAATTACAAAGCACCCAACACCTTTCAAAATCAAGGAACTAATTTTCATCCACCCAATCAAGGATTTCAACCACCACCACCCTTCCCAAATCAAGGATACCCTCAAGTTCAAAATCAAGGATATGGGCTACATGTTACTCATGAGTATGTTGAAAGGAGAATTCGTGAAAGTGAGAAAATAATGAATGAGCAAATGAAACTTACAATGGAGGAACAAACTAATAGGCTTTTGATGGCATTCAATCAAAGACAACAAGGATCTTTACCATCTAACACACAAGCAAACCCAAGGGCAAATGTCAATGCTATTACAAAAAGAAGTGGAAAGACAACAAAGGATCCTTCACCTCCTAAGCCTCCTCTTGTTACACCCACTTTTGTTCCTACATGTGACAAGCCTTCTACATCTATTTCACCACCTCCAAATGCTCATATCCAATCAAACATACCTTCTCAACCTATACCCATTTCTCCTTTACCTTCCACAACTCCCAATGAAGAAGCTAACAAAGAAAAATCTTCTACTACAACACCTACTCCACTTACACCTAAACCAAACCTTCCTTACCCTTCAAGATTGAGAAAGGAGAAATTGAAAAACAAGGATGATATACAAGTCTCTAATTTTTTGAGGATGTTCAAGCAACTTAACATAAACATCTCCTTTGCGGAAGCTCTTGCATATATGCCAAAATTTGCTAAGATGTTCAAAGATCTCCTTTCCAACAAGGAAAAATTGGTGGACTTGCCTAACACATCCCTTAATGAGAATTGTTCCGCCGTGTTGCTCAAAGCCTTACCTACAAAACTTGGAGATCCGGGGCGCTTTTTGATCCCTTGTAATTTTCCTGGGGTGGAAAATTGCATGGCATTGGCGGATCTAGGGGCAAGCATAAATCTCATGCCTTTATCGGTTTGGCAAAAACTCTCTCTTCCTGAGCTTACTCCAACTAGGATGACCCTTGAGTTAGCCAATCGTACCATAGCTTACCCTGTAGGTATTGCGGAGGATGTGTTTGTAGGTGTGGATAAGTTTACCTTTCCGGCCGACTTTGTAGTGGTTGATTATGATATGGACCCGAGAGTTCCTCTTATTTTTGGTAGACCTTTCCTGAGGACGGGTCGTACTCTTATTGATGTGGCGGAAGGAGAATTAATTATGAGAGTTGAGGATGAGAAAGTTGCGTTTAAGATGGGAAAAGTCATTAAGAAACCTCAAGGTTATGAAACCGTTAATCATATTGATGTTCTTGACGAGGCGGTAAATCCTAGTGATGATGTAGGGGTGAATAATAATGATATTCTTGATGAAGTTTGTCATGAATACTTTCATGAAGCTTGTCAAAGTGGGAATTATGAGATTCCCCATGTTGAGACCATAGCCTCCATTACTTCCTCATTGAATGTTTTTGAAACTCAAGAGTTTAACATTGATGATTTTGTGATTTATTCAAACCCTATTTTTCAAACATCACTAGATAACCCACTTTTCAATGACAATGAGGAAGTTAATGATGATTATAGTGATGAGTTTTCTATACCCTTAAGGTCTATGACTCATATCATCTCTACGAGTGATCCTCCTATACTTGAGCCTCATATTGACTCTTATTGTCCTACCTATCCGCCGGTGGATTTGGTTATTCTTGAGGAGGATCCTCAACCTTTAGAGAGTGATATTATTGTAGAGGATATTACTTTTGATGACGATTTAGACAAGTTTCTAGATACCTACTTTCCTATTGAGGATGAGTTTTACCATGATTCCAATGATTCATTTGTCTCTTCCTTGAGTTTGGATGAGGACGACTCTCCTACTTTGGACTTAGATGATGACTTTTATCCCCATTTGGACATTAATGAAAAATTTTCAAAAGGAAAAGGAAAGGAAGACCCGAAGGTTCATACTACTTGTGTTTTAACACCTCTGTTTCAACCTTCGGTGTCTAATGATGTGAATTTTTATAAGGGGGAGTCTTCTAAAGGAAACACTTCTTTGACTTGTCATTTTCCCCAAAAGGAAAAGGTTTTTGATCCTGGTATAAACATTTTTGAGCTATCTGTTATAAAAGGAAAACTCTTTAGAAAAATGGGATCCTTACCTGCTTATCATACCTTTCATTGTGACCGTTGTTTGCTTAAGGGAACCTCGACTATTTTACCCTGGTTTGTGATTCCCACCTTGGGATTGAGCTATTATTGGGATGAAAATCATGTATTTGATCCTGGTGGACTTTCTTCGAGGTTTCCCTTTATGGGCATGACTTTTCACCCTTAGTATTGAATAACTAGGTTAGAAAACATAGAGTAGATTTAAATAGGTTAGGTTTAATTAAAAGGATGTTATAGTAGAGTTGAAGTGGAGGGGTGCCTTTCTTCGTCTTTTGGTGTTGTTTCAAGGGTTGCTCTCTCCCATTTCATGCTTGGAGCTTATGGAGGAGGCCCGTGTATCTGGTTCACTTCGATTAGTTTTTGCTATTGTGATATTAAACACTTGTGCTTAAAATGCATATCCTTTAGTTGTCCCTTCCTTAACATGGGTTAAGCAAAGTAATCAATGTCATAAGTGTAGGGGAGTTTACTCCAATACTCTTAAACATTTAGGACAATGTTTATCTTAAGTGTAGGGGAGACTTCTATCGAAGTAACCATACCTAGACCATTGCCTTAACTTCATGATAACTGGAAAAATTAAATTTTCAAACATTTTCCAAATTTTTGATCTACTTTGGCCACCAACAATATGCATTCATAATTTTTACATCAATCATTTTTCATTTGCATAACACATTTGCATTGTATATATTTCTTCTTTTATTTTTCATCAAAAATATTATAAAAAGAAAAAAATGTAAATGAACATGGTTTAACAAGTTTAGACTTCTTTGACATATTAGGCCCGCCATGGATATTTTGACTCAACCCGAGTTTGCTTATCTTAGCATTCTCTAGCTAGTATCCTTAACCATGTAGTCCTTCATTGGTCTATTAGGCTAAGCATCCACCAATCTCATTCTTTGAGATTTTAAATTTGTGGAGAATGGGAAATGATAGAGTTGAAGCAAGTATAAAAGGGCTAGATAAACTTCATGATGATTACTTGTGGCTAAACCCTTCTCTTCTTAACCTCTATTTTCTTCGCATTTATATATGTTAATAAATAATCAAGAACGGTTTTAATTGGTTTTTAATCTCTTATGCATTTTTGTCTAATCATTCACGGTTGGTATAAGTACGTTTTAAGATTCTAAGTTAGAACGTTTTATGTGTACTAGACTTATGTCATGCTCAATATTTAGCGGGTGTTTTTCCTTTTATTCTTTTCAAATTTCTTAGAGAGGAATAAAGAAAAATAAGAGAGGCTTACAAAAAAATGAGTGGCTAGAAAAAAAAGAAAAAGAAAAGAAAAGAAAAAAAAATAATTATACAAGACTCCCAAGAGGGGCAGTGTGGTGTTAATTATAGTGACTATTGAGTTCCAATATTACCTTGACGGGTTGCGGGGATTCAACAGATTACTCCAAT
This sequence comes from Glebionis coronaria, assembly GCA_025667525.1. NCBI lineage: Eukaryota > Viridiplantae > Streptophyta > Magnoliopsida > Asterales > Asteraceae > Glebionis > Glebionis coronaria. The sequence goes on from CM046877.1 coordinate 427,157,477, forward strand.
CCAATATTACCTTGACGGGTTGCGGGGTTGAAGATCCAAAGTCTCAAAAAGATGGCGGATGTAAATTATTGCGTGAGTTTTATTTTTCTTTCCTTAGCGAGTGTGTAGCTACTTATGAAAGCATGACATGAGGATTTTACACATAAGGCGAATGACTTATTACTCTTGAAACGGACTTGTATTAATTGTGAGCGGTTTTTCAAGTAATGGATGGGAGGATTACTTAGGATTAAAACCGTGCTTCCTTATTTTTGGATTTTACATTTCTTATACTTCACGCTTTAAATAATGACAAATTTGCTCTCGAGCAATTTGCTCAAATAATAACCGGTTCCACATTTAATTGTCATGAATAAGTTGATGCAGTTTTTTACTTGTGAATACAATGATCCCATTTTTAAGCTTGGTATGGGGAAAGTGAAACTTGAGGGTGATAAATGTCCATGGTACCAAAGCCCTAATCTAAGTCATTGATTTCTTTATGAGTTATTTCCATCAAAACCATTCAAGAAAATACAAAAAGATGTAAATAAAATTGTTTTCTCTTGCATTGCATTGTATAAATTTAAAATCATGCATCATATAGTGTAGAGTAGTGTAGATGCATTCCATAATGGCCAATGTGGGTTAATTATGAGAAAAGTGTAACTTGGTGCTTTGAAATGCTGCATTGCATGAGGTCATGGCAATGGTCAAGTGGATGGGAGTTGATAAGTGTGAAAACACTTTTTGGTTTAAGTCAATCCATTGTATTTATGAATACTTGGACTAGTTGTGTTCATCCAAGTTATTTGTGAATACTTGGATTTGTTGTGTACATCCATTGCATATGTGTTTGCTTGGATTTGTGTTGTGTAGATCCAAGCTACATGTGTGTACTTGGATATGTCTAGTTGAGTTGTTATAGATTTGTGTAGTAGTTCTCACTAAACTATAAAGTGATGTGGTTGTGTCTTGTGAGTTCTCACTAAACTTGAAAGTGATTAGTAGTTGTGTTGTGTGAAGTTCTCACTTAGCTTCAAAGTGAAGAGTCTTGAAGATTGGTTCTAGCTTTGGATTAGAACTCGAAATCTAGCCTTGTGTCGTAAAATGGTGAAGTAGGCAACATCATGAAGATTGGTTCTACCTTGAGATTAGAACTCGACATCTAGCCTTGTGTCGTTAAATTGTGAAGTAGGCAACGTTGTGTAGATTGGTCCTACCTAAAGATTAGGTCTCGACATTTAGCTTAGTGTCGGAAAATAATGTAAGCGATGATGTAAGGTTTTCTCCGCTAAGAAGGGAGCTTGTGGATATAGTGGAAATCTCGAGTAGGTGTACTCGAGGAGTAGAGTAGAAACGAGGATAGAGCCTCGTTGTCGAACCACTATAAATCTCGGTGTCTTCCCACTAGGTTGTCTCCTTCCTTACTTTTTACTTATTTCATTATCATTACACTTACCTATTATCTTTACTAGTGCATTTGAATTGAACCTAATCACTATGCAACTTAGCTTCAAGTAAAAGATAGTTTTGATACAAACCAAATTAAAAGTAATTTTAATTTGGTTGCCAATCGAAGAGAAACTATTCAACCCCCCTTCTAGTTTCTACAGTTTGGAACAGACCGAGTCCACGCACAAGAGACAAATTTCAACAGCCTGCCAATGATAAGAGAAGAGAAAATTTGGCAACCGAAGAAATAGGTTCCTGTATGGTTAGGTAATAATCAAGCCATATCAAATACCGACATTTCACTATCAGTATGAGATCTACTAGAATCAATAACATGACCATTAGAGGCAAAATATGTTCCAGTAGGCAACCACTTACAGGTAACTCTAGGACTTCTAGGCGTAGCAAGACTTTCAGTGGACCCTACCTGCTTTGTTTTCGGAACATACACTTTAGCCTTAGGAGTGCTATGTGTTTCGCTGATAGAAAGCTTGTCAAGTCGAGTGTAACCACCATAGTTCAAACCATTCATAGTCAAACCACAAACATCATGACTAAAAGTAAAGAAACATTTATTACATTTAGCACAAATAACTTCAGATTTTTCATTCCGAATAGCAAGTTTAAGTCATTACATTCAGAAGAATTACGTTTCTGATTATGAATAAAAAATGGTAAATTCCTACGGTGTTCTTCTACTTCCACATTATTAGCCTTGGGACGACTACTTCTAGAGGCAAAAGGGACCCTGTCATTCCTTGTATTGCTCGTAGGCTGTGGCCTTCTACTCATAGTGTAGTTTTTCATTCCTGTAGAAAAAGATACACGCTTGTTAGAATTAGCATTTTTTAAATCAATTACTTGTGGTTGTGCGATAGTGGTCGGTTTTGTCCTAACGCTTGCTTTACGTTGGTTGCTAGGCACAGAGATACCTACCCTAGTTTGAGATGAAGGTCTAACGCGAAACATTCTTGGGGCAATAACAGCAGCTTTCATTCCAGCAGCCTTGGGAAATGGTGTTACAGCAATATGAGTGGGTCCCGAGGTTGTTGGTTTCTGGATCATCGTATCCACAATCGAGCTAGGCTCAGAAGTATTAACTTTTAACAAGGCCTTTAATTTACTGTTCCCACAGATTTTATCAATAAGTTTCTGATAGACAGACTTGCTTTGTTCAACAGCCCGCTTATATGAAACAACAACAGATTCTAAATCTGCAATCTTAGCCTTAAGCTTCTAAACATTACCATCACTAGCACTCTCTAACCCTGAAGAGGCCAAATTCGTTTCCTTAACCTCTCCTAACTGAGCCTGCAACCGTGCGATAGTTTGTTGCATTTCATTGTACGCTTTCTCATACGAAATCTTGTCATATTTGCATTCATCACATTTTTTGACAAATTTATTCCAAAGATCGGTGAATTCTTTATCCTTTTTAATGACATAAGATTCCATTTTCTCTTTCATAATATCAAGCTCAGTTTGAAGGTTTTCATTATGCGACACAGAGGTACTTAACTCAACAGGGCTACTATCAATACAATCACGAGCTTTAGAGAGGCGTTCAAGATCATTTTCCAAAACTTTGATTTTATCAAGAGATTCATCAGCTTCCTTAGCCAAAGATTTAAAGTCTTCAACAAAGTTGGCAAATTCTTTTAGAAAAGCATTTTCAAAATTACCTAACCTAGCATCAACTTGATTAATAATCGGATTAATATCATTTTGAAGAATTTTCTGGACCTCAATCTGAACAGGTGATGTAAAATTTCCTCCAGTTATTTTGGAATTAATAACACGTTTAAGGATGACAAAGTTATCTTTAAGCTTGTTTAGAAATCGGCGTGTGATACTCGATTTAGGAGGGTCATCAGACAATTCCTCACTAGGTAGCAAAAGCATTTCAGTACTCGTTTAAGACCGAACAAAAACAGTTGGAGGATTAATTTTCAGATAATAAATGGGTGTCACTTCTTTATCAAGCTTTTTCATTCTTAAACGAGTCTCTACAACAAGTCCAGTAGTTTCCTCGGAATCATGCACATTAGGAGGATCATGCTCATCAGGCAATAGCACACTACCATTATATAAAGTTTCATTAGTGGCCTTGATACAGGATTTTTGACACCCCGTATAAAAAAATTAATTTCGTTGTTCCTGTCTAATCGAATTGATCTAGGTTCTCTATGTGACTCAGTTTTATTTTGGTGAATCAAATATTTTTGTGGTTGTTTTTAAATTTAAATGTGCAAGACTTAAAAGTAAATGTCGTTAAAATAAAGGGCAAGTATTAAAAGAACGTGAAATTAAATCTAAGTCTAATTTAAAATTAAAGGTGCGATATTTAAAAACGTGACGGAAAGTAAAATAATTAAATGACTAAAAATAAAAGCGTGACGAGAATTAAAAATGGACAAGTATTAAAAACGTAAACTAAAAATTAAACAAGACAAAACATAGAAAATAATATACTCACGATCGGAATATATTCCGATCGATGCAATCGGAATGTACCTACCTTTCAGATCGGAATGGACCCAGATCGGAATAACTGTAACTTATCTCCTGATCGGAATACCAATCTAACCCAGATCGGAATGTACTAAAATTACACTAATCGGAATGTCACACAACACCCCTGATCGCAATGAAGTCCAGATCGGAATGTGTCCTATCGGAATATCACCTATCGGAATGTGGCTAGGGAAAATTGGGCAGCACTTCGTCTATGTAAGCCTCAAGAGCCGTCGGAAAGAGCGATCGCAATATGCGATCGCAATCCCCAGATCGGAATGAGGAAAAGATACACCAATCGCAATCCCGGATCGGAAAGCAAAACCCTTAAGCCAATACTGTCACTATCGGAATGAGGAGAAGCAGGCTGTCGCAATGTGGTGTTACTAGCCGACGCAATCAAAAACCCTTACTTTCCGATGGAACCAACTTCGTAATAAGCACAATTCTAAATAAGCTATTTCTAATAAGCCGTGACCAAAAACTTTAAAAAGATGAAATTAAAAAGAAACAATTAGCTAAAAAGTTAAAATCTTTCAAACTTTAAAAGACGAAACTTAAATGAAATCAAAACTTAAAAATCAAAACTTTAAAGAAAACTTCCAAAACACTTAAACAAAATACCAAATAAGCACACAAGGTTGTCAATCTCGTGGCTTATTTGGTATGAGGAATTAAAAAGGACGAGACTTTTGGTTAAATAAGCAAATGGATTAAGCAAAACTTGCTTAATCCGAAATGTAAACCGAAACAAAAATGAAAGAGAAGAGTAGAATGAGATTGATAAAAAGACTTGATCAAATGATAAAGAAAGATTAAAGACGAGAATTTAAAGAACACAAATTAAAAACTTACTTGGAATTAAAAGGTAATTAAGGTGCATAACATGTATTTAAATGTGCAAGTAATTAAAGGTGCATAAAATAAAGGTGGAAGAACTAGTTTGTCAATCTAGCCAACAAAACTAAATGAATGAATAAGAGGGGTATTTATAGGTGATTAAGGGATGGTTAGAGGAAGCTTCCTCCTCTCCTTCCTTTCTTCTTAATTGCGCCATCAAGTCCTTCCTTCTTAATCTTTTTGTTAAACTTGTAATGTGATGACTTTTGGCTCGGGATTTCTTTGGACTCGTCTTTTAATTCTACGATAAATAAGACTTGAGTTCCTCGGCTTTAAGTAAACTTCCGTCTTATGACTTTTTATTTGATAAATCTTCAGAATTGGTCTTGGACTTCCGTTCTTTTTGCACTTTTGACTTCTTGACTTCGTCTTTCATCCTTTTCTTCAATAAAAGTCCGTAAATGCCCGTGAATTCCCGTGTTTTCTCCACTTTTCACATTTTCGTCCTAAATCAAAACAAAAACACAAACCACGCATAATTCTGACATAAAAGACATAAAATACACGTTTTGGTCTGGTTATTATTGTAATTAAGTGGTAGAAAAGATGTGTGTTTTCACACATATCAAATCCCCTACACTTGACCATTGCAATGTCCTCATGCAATGCATTAGTTACAAAGCAAGATTACACTTTTCATCATAATCAATCCACGTTGGCCTTTATTAAAGAGATAGAAACTATAAACATTCAAAGTAAAGAAATCAAAAGTATACCTTGGGTTTTGAAATTGTCATGAATAATCATCATCCTCAACTTTTCACTTTCTCCAAACCAAGCTTAAAAACGAGATCATTGTTATTATAAGTTAGTAGACTATCACGAACTCATGTGGACCAATTACTCACTTAAACTCCCTTATTCCTAGGTTTATCTCTTATATTTTATTGTTGTCTTAAATGATCACGAGGATGCATTGTTTGACTTATTTCGATAGTTATTTAGTCTGAAAATAAAGTGCACGATTTAATCAATAGTTAGCTAAAGGACCAAATCTTTTAAAACTGCTTCTCGGGACCTCATAAAGTTCATATCTTGGCATAACTCGCTTCACGATTTGAGACCTTTCTCGGACCGATATTTGGCAGCGACTTCATACTTCAAATCTTGAGAGACGTTCATGAAATAATGGTCTTCTCTTCATAATTGGAATATCTTCACTTGGAATTTTGAGAGATTCTTCATATTTGGACCACGACTTCTTCATTTTTCTCCAATCTTTATTTTGGACTTCGATATACAACGATCCGCCTCCTTTTATGACTTGGATCTATTTATCCTCATACCTTGTTAGGGTCTTTTCGGATACACTTCTCCATGGCTTTTGGGGAGTTTTTGCTTTTCGTCGTGTGTCTCGATCCTTCATATTGATTTTCGATTAATGATTCTTCACATCACTTTGGATCTTTAGCAACAAAATATAGCCCTCATGCCTTGTTAGGGCCTTTTCGAACTCGCCAATCTTCGCGTCCCGCTTCAATAAGTTATGCCTTGGCTATGAACTCTAATCCATACCGAGCAACTTTTAAACGATCTGGGTCTAGAAGCTAAGTAACCTTTCAAATCGTACAACCTTATTTATTAGCAGATAAATTATTAAGCAAGCGATGGGAGAATAGGCTCATAATTAACTCACATAAATTCACGAAAGAATACCGGACTTATAATTGGCTCTATCATCTCTCGTTCTCCACAGTTTAAAATCTCAAGTAATGAGACTCGTGGATACTTAGCCTATTAAATCAAAGTTTTGGGTTTTCGAGTCGCCTATAGGATCTTGCAAATTCTTAGACTTTTTCAAGTTTAGAAATCGCATTTTAAAGTTCCCTTGATAAACGACTCTCTAGGATCAATTATAGGAACTTGCGAAAAGTTCTTGTTCTTAACCCGTGAGAGTTAAGACTTTCGCGTTTTATAGCTCCCTATATAAAAGCCTAGGAAAACTTGACTTAAACACGTTAAGGATACTAGCTAGAGTAACTTAGACAAGTAAACTCGGGTTGAGTCAAAAGATTCACAACGTTTGAAAATTAAAACCACTTATTTAAAGATTTATTCTAATAAAGAAAGAAAATAACTACACAAAGGGAAAAACTAATAGGCCAAAATAGATCAAAATTTTTGAAAAATGTCGAAAAATTGATTTTCCGGTTAAAATGAGGACAAAAACAAGGAAAAGGCCACTTAACTTCGATAGAAGTCCCCCTACACTTAATATAAACATTGTCCTCAATGTTTAAGCATGTGGAAATAAACTCCCCTACACTTAGGACATTGTGCACGTTGTTTAAATCTCGCTAAGGAAAAGACAACTAAAGAGATTCCTATTTTAATATTGAGAAAATATATAAAATAGTGAATCGAAAAGAGTTTAGGATAGAACCGGGAAGAAGTAGAACACAGAATCATGGGTCGTCAAGAATCATCAAGAGTGGATCATTGAAGCTCGAATCCCTGATTAAGAAGTGAGGATAGGAAATAGAAAACCAAAGAGTCCCCCCCTACACTTATGATAAAGAAAGCAAAAAGATAGATGCATGGGTTGCCTCCCAAGAAGCGCTTGGTTTTTGTTTACCGAGTCGTGAGCCTGACTCGACCTTGATCATCAACGGAAGAAGCAAGAAATATATCCACCAGGATCAAAGACATAGTTTTCATCCATCAATAAGCAAGAGCTTAAGGCGAACAAGGCAAGCCAAAGAAGAGTAGGCAAGGTTCCCTTAAGCAGCGATGGAGCATGGTGGAAGCAAGTAGGAAGCGGTGCAAGCATTTCTTCAAAATTTCCAAAGTTTTTTTCTTTTATTTCATCAGGTGGATACTGAGATGGCTTAAAGACTTCAATACCGGGATCGAACACCTTTTCCTTTAGGGGAAAATAGCACTCCGGCTCAGCCGAGTGTGAAGAAGATCCATAAAGAAGCACAACCTCGTCCTCAGAAGTGGGACAAAGAGGTGTCAAATCATAAGTGCAACGGATTTCGGTGTCGACCGGTTTCTTCTCCTTTGACAGAATGTGCGTCAAATCCAAAGTAGGATCAAGTCGATAATCTTCAAAGTTATAATGAGGAGCATCACTCTCATGAGGGAAGTATGTGTTGAGAAATTCAGAGAAATCTTCCTCAAATGAATAATCGTCCAAAGTAGGATCGAGTGATGGAGGAGGATCTTCATCATGTGAAGAATCGCTCGAAAGAGTATCAGCCTCATCGAAATCATTGAAAGTGGGCAGCTCGGGATACTCAGAAGTACAATCAAAATTATCCGAATCTGAGCTAGAATCATCATCATCATAAGCATCGAAGATCGGTGTCGAATCATAAATGGGAGAAGGTTCCAAAGTAGAGTGAGAATCATCCACATTATCTTCAAAGAGTGGATTATCAGTGGAAGACTCGAATAGAGGATTGTCATAGACGGTAAAATCATCGAGCACATTTATCATATTCACTGATTCTCGGCCTCCAAAGGATTTGCCTGTAAGCTTCCCCATTTTAAAAACTTTTGAATCATCCCCGACTCGTAAGATTAACTCACCTTCGGCCACATCTACTAAAGCTCGTCCGGTTCTCAAGAATGGCCGACCAAGTATTAAAGGAATACGAGGGTCCATTTCATAATCAACTACGACAAAATCGGCCGGGAAAGTAAATGTGTCAACTTTGATAAATACGTCTTCGGCTATACCAACGGGGTAAGCGAGAGTGCGGTTTGCAAGTTCGAGAGTCATCTTTGTTGGAATGAGGTCGGGTAATGATAGTGTTTTCCAAACACTCAAAGGCATAAGATTAATACTAGCCCCGAGATCAGCAAGGGCAGTAAATTCTTCAGTGTTGTTGAACACGCAAGGCAACACAAAAGGACCGGGATCTCCAAGCTTTTCCGGAAGTTCTTTAAGAATAACTGCTGAGCAGTTTTCATTTAATCGTGTGTTGGCGAGTTCAACCAGCTTCTCCTTCTTGTTAAGCAATTCCTTAAATGCTTTAACAAATTTGGGCATGTGGACAAGTGCTTCAAGAAAGCTAATGTTGAAGTTCATTTGAGAAATCATCTTGATATAGCTAGTCACTTGAGCGTCCTCCTTGTTTAGCATTTTGTTCTTGCCCAAGCGAGAGGGATAAGGGATATTAGGTTTGGGTGGTGAAGGAGCAGGTGTGGTAGGTAACGGTTGAGATGTTGAAGGGTCATTCGTGGGAACTTCATCACGTCGAGGCGGAGACGGTAATGGTGCACTAGTACTAGGTGTAGGAGGAGTAGGGATAAATGGTGGTGGAGGAGTTGTAGATGATTGTGGTGGGATTGTTGGTCCTACGATCGTGACTCCACTACGAGTAGTAATAGCACTCACATTGGCTCGCGGGTTAGTGACGGTGTTTGAAGGTAGAGAACTTGAAGAAGAAGGTTGAGCGACGGGCAAGAAACTAGCGAGCATATTCTTCAAATCATTGGTTTGATTACTGAAGGAGGATTGAATGTTATCTCGAAGCTCGGATCTAATCTCATTTCCTTGCTTTGTGATATCTCCTTTCAGATTGATAATTTGGCTCTGCAAATTCTTGATTTGCTCACCTTGAGTTCTCATGATGGCTTCAACATCGGAGTTAATGGGTGGGTGTTGTTGGGCGGGTGGGTTATAAGGATTAGAAGCTCTTGGTGGGATTTGGTTGCTTCTATTGTAGTTGTTGGTGGGATTTTGGTTTTGAGGAGAAAAACCGGGTGAAAGGTAGTTATTGGAACGGTAACTCAGCAGGTTTCTATCCCCTTTTTGTCTAGCTTGGTAATTTTCCGGTGAATAATTACCATAAGCAGCATACACATTTTCCGGATTTCCTTGTGTCGAAGGACAATCGGTGTATGGGTGAGGACCGCCACATGTTTCACAAGGATTAGAAACCGCTTTAACTTGTTGTTGTTGTTGGTTTGAAGCAAGAAGCGTAATACTTTTGCTCATTTCGGCCATCATGTGGGTGAGTTCGGTCATCTCAGGGTTTGCTGAGGTGGAGGAAACATTGACTCTCGGGTTGTTTGATACAAGGATTTTGCTAGGGTTCAATTTTACTCTCGATATCCTCTCGAATTGATCTTGGTCTTAAGTGGAATGCTTTGTTCTTGGTTACTAAATAAAAGGGTTTGGTTTTCTAAACTAATAAATAGTGGAAATGAAAGTTTAAATTAAAGACAGTTACTTAAATTATAATTAACAAAGACTTGGATTGAAATTAAAATCAAAATTAAAATTAAAATTAAAATTCAAATTAAAGTTAAAATATAAATTGTGAAATAAAAGTAAAGAAACAGTAAAACAACAACTTTAAAAGAAAATTTGATTCGGAACTTTAACCTTGGTTCGGAACTTTCATTCATCCAGAACTTAAGAACTCATTCGGAACTTTCTGATTCGGAAGTCTGAAAATTGGTTCGGAACTTTGCTTGGTTCGGAAGTTTTAGCTGGTTCGGAAGTTTGGAAACCCAGAACAGTAGCAGACATACGAAGAACAAGGAGCTCGAATTTTAATCAAAATCAACCCAAATACTTAAAAAGGTTTTACCAAATTAAACAAAAATCATTTAAATACCAAAAGCAACAAATCCCACCAATAAAAACACAAATCCAAACAACTTTTGAAGATCAAATCAAGAAAATAAAAACTTACAAACTTGAAGATAAAGATGATGATGAACAAGATGAAAGGGTAAGATTAAACAAGAACTTGTATTGAATGATTAATGTTTTAACAAGATCAAAACAAGAATTAAAACAACAAGATTGGAAAGACAAAGATAAAAATCACCAATCACCCTAGTGGTGATGGTGATGCTACGAAACAGGAAGAAGAAAGAGTGGAGAAAAAGAAAAAATAAAGCTAGCTCTCTAAAATGTGTGAGGGGTGAGCTTTATATAGGCTTGTCCTTTGGTTGGTGAGTGGGCTTTCTCCCGTTCTTCTTGTCTTTTCGTCTTTTCAGAAAAGTTTCCGTTTTCGATTCTGATTCGGGATTTGTCGTCGATTAAATTTAACTCGTCTTTTAATTTCTTCGCTTAATAGACTTGAGTTTCTTCGACTTGTGTAAATCTTCCATCTTTGGTCCTTTTGTTCGATAAATCTTCGAATAGGCCCAGTGACTTCAATTCTTTTGCATCTCTTGGACAATAGACTTTATCTTGAGTCCTTTTCTTCAGTAAAACCCGTGCAATCCCATGTTTTCTTTAATATTCATCCGGTTAGCTCTGAAAACACAATAAACACAAAAACCACGCATAATTCCAAACAAATGATATTAAATACGTGTTTTGGTCTCGTTTTAGCCCGAATTAAGTGGTAAAAGGATGGGTGTTTACACACCTATCAAATCCCCTACACTTAACCATTGCCATGCCCTCATGCAATGCTTAGTGATAAAGCAATTTTACATTTTCTCATAATTAATCAACCTTGGCCTTATTTAGATTCTACAAAAATTAAAGAAATAAAACTTCAAAGGTAACAAAGGGATAGAAAACCATTTTCACTTTGAAAACAGCTACATGGAAATAACTTGCAAAGAAATCGATGACTTACATTAGGGCTTTGGTGCTGCGAAGATTCATCACCCTCAAGTTTCACGTTCCCCAAACTAAGCTTAAAAACGAGATCATTGTTATTATAAGTTAGCAATTCAAACACTTACACACGTGGCTTAATTAAATGCTTAAACTCCCTTATTCCTAGGTGTATCTCTTATATTTTATTTTTGTCTTAGAATGATCATGAAGATGCATTTTTTGGACTTATTTCGATAGTTTATTTAGGCTGAAAGCAAAGTAGGACGATTTGATCAATAGTTAGCTAAAGGACAAAATATCTTAAAACTGCTTCTCGGGATATCAAAAAGTTCATATCTTGGCATAACTTGGTTCACGATTTGAGACCTTTCTCGGGCCGATATTTGGCATGTACTTCATACTTCATATCTTCGAGAGACGTTCTTGAGATAATGGTCTTCTCATCATAATAGAGTTTCTTCACTTGGAGACTTTTGAGGGGTACTCCAACTTTGTTGACCACGACTTCATAATTATTTCTTCAATCTCTAATTGGGATTTTGAGATACAACGATCCGCCTCCTTTTCGGACTTGGATCTATTTATCCTCATACCTTGTTAGGGTCTTTTCGGATAGACTTCTCCATCATCTTTATGGGAGTTGATTGCTTTTCGTCGTGAGTCTTGATCCTTCATATTGATTTTAGGAATAATGCTTTTCACATCACTTGGATCTTCAGCAATAAAATTGAATCCTCATGCCTTGTTAGGGCCTTTTCGGACTCGCCAATCTTCGCGCCCCGCTTCATAAGTTATGCCTTGGCTATGAACTCTTATCATTACCGAGCAACTTTTAAACGATCTTGGGCTAGAAGCTAAGTAACTTTTCAAATCGTACGACCTTACTTATTGCAGATAAATTATTAGCAAGTGATGGGAGAATAGGCAAATAATTACACCAAGTGAGCTTGTGCAAGAATACCGACTTATAATTGACTCTATCATTTCTCGTCCTCCACAATTTAAAATCTCAAGTAATGAGACTCGTGGACACTTAGCCTAATAAACCAATTAAGGTCTACATGGTTAAGGATACTAGCTAGAATAAACTTGGATAAGTCTATTCGGGTTGAGTCAAAATAAACGCAACGGGCCTAATATGTCAAAGACTTCTAAACTAGCTACCCACTTTATTAAAATTAGACTTTATTGCGGGATATATACATATGAAAGCAACGATAAAAATTTAAAAATTACAACTAAATGGCCAAAGTTAATAAAAAATTTGAAAAATGTTGAAAAATATGATTTTCCGGTTAATTGAAGGCATTTTCATGGAAAAGTCCACTTAAAACTTCGATAGAAGTCCCCCCTACACTTAAGATAAACATTGTCCTCAATGTTTAAGCATGTGGGAAAAGTTTCCCCTACACTTATGACATTGTGCACGTTGGTTAACTCAAGTTAAGGAAGTGACGACTAAAGTGATCAATTTCAAATGTGAGTATGAAGAAAATTGAATCACGATAGTTGAGAGATAGAACCGGATTTCGGATAAGCACGGGAGCACGGTTCTTCAAAGATTCCAAGATTGCACTTATCCCTGTAATCACACCACACAAAGACAAACACGTATAGAAGTCCCCCTACACTTAGGGGATTAAAACATAAAAGGATAGATACTCGGGCTGCCTCCCGAGGAGCGCTTGTTTTTAATAACCGAGTCACGAGCCTGACTCGACCCAAAATTAGTTCATGGGGAACGTGGTGAGGGATGGAATCACCTCTTGAGAGGTGTCCTCACCAAAGTACAACTTCACTCGTTGGCCATTCACCTTAAAATTTGGTCCATCAGGTTGAGCGAGCTCGAGAGTACCATATGGAAAAATTTGGGCAATGGTGAATGGGCCGGACCAACGAGATTTGAGCTTGCCCGAAAAGATTTTCAACCGAGAGTTAAAAAGTAAGACTTTGTCTCCAACATGGAACTCTCGGTTTTTGATCTTAGAGTCGTGAATGAGCTTAGTTCTTTCCTTATAGATCAAAGAATTTTCATAAGCCTCATTCCGAAGTTCATTGAGCTCATTGAGTTGGATCTTGCGTAGGTCACCGGCTTTGTTTATATCAAAATTAGCCCACTTCAAGGCCCAATAAGCCTTGTGCTCCAACTCAATGGGGAGGTGGCACGCTTTCCCGTACACAAGAGGATAAGGCGTACAGCCGATTGGGGTCTTGTAAGCAGTACGGAAAGCCCACAAAGCATCATCAAGTTTATCAGCCCATGAGGCACGATGCTCTCCCACGGTCCTTTCAAGAATTCGCTTCAGTCCTCGGTTGGATATTTCAGCCTGGCCATTAGTTTTTGGGTGGTAGGCTGTGGAAAGACGATGATTTACACCGTACTTAGCCATGACTCTAGCAAATTGGTCATTGCAGAAATGATTCCCACGATCACTAATAATGGCGCGAGGCACACCGAATCTAGCGAAAAGAGCTTTCAAAAAGTTACAAACCACCCTTGCGTCATTAGTGGGTAAAGCTTTGGCTTCAACCCATTTGGAGACGTAGTCAACTGCTACAAGGATGTATTTGTTTCCTTTAGAAGAAGGGAATGGCCCCATAAAGTCGATACCCCAAACATCAAAAATTCCACACTCTTGAATGAAATTCTGAGGCATCTCGTCTTTATGTGTGATTGTGCCTTGCTTTTGGCAAACATCACATCGTTTGACCATATCGTGAGCGTCACGGTATATGGAGGGCCAATAAAATCCGGAATCAAACACTTTTTTAGCGGTGTAGTTGGGACCAAAGTGACCACCGGTGGGTCCTTTGTGGCAAGCATTAAGGATTTCAGACGCTACCGGTCCATCAACACATCGACGAATAATCAGGTCAGCACATTGTTTGAATAGGTAAGGGTCGTCCCAAAAGTAAGTCTTGATGTCGGTGAAGAACTTCTTCTTTTGTTGGGACGTCAACCCTTCCTTGAGAATTCCACCCGCCAAGTAGTTTGCAAAGTCTGCAAACCACGGGGTTTCATTCGGCTTCGAGTTTATAGACATTAAGGTCTCCAAGGGAAAAGAATCATTGATTTCTTTGGTCGGATGATCCCCTTGGTAAGGATCCTCAAGTCTGCTGAGATGATCCGCGGCTAAGTTTTCAGCTCCTTTTTTATCGCGAATTTCGATTTTAAATTCCTGGAGCAGCAAAACCCAGCGAAGAAGTCTTGGTTTGGAATCTTGCTTTGTCAACAAGTACTTCAGCGCGGAATGATCGGTATACACAATGGTGGTAGAAAGGACAAGATAGGGGCGAAATTTTTCAAAAGCATAGACAACAGCTAAAAGCTCTTTTTCGGTTGTCGTATAATGCAATTGTGCCCCAGTCATTGTCTTGCTAGCGTAATGGATCGGTTGGAAGTGTTTGTTCACTCTTTGTCCAAGAACCGCTCCAATAGCAAAATCACTAGCATCGCACATCATCTCGAAAGGCAGCTCCCAATTAGGGGTGACCAAGACAGGTGCCTTAGTGAGCTTATCCTTAAGCGAGTTGAAGGCTTCAAGATACTCTTTGGAAAAGATAAAAGGAGTATCTTTTTCCAAGAGGTGGGTCATCGGGCGAGCGATTTGAGAAAAATCTTTGATGAATCGACGGTAGAAGCCCGCATGACCCAGAAAACTTCTCACACCCTTCACGGTTGAAGGTGGAGGCAACTTTGCGATAACATCGACTTTAGCACGGTCTACTTCAAGACCGGATTTCGAGATCTTATGTCTAAGCACGACGCCTTCTTTTACCATAAAATGGCATTTTTCCCAATTCAGAACTAGGCGAGTGTCTTCGCACCGCTTTAGCATACGTTCTAAATTGGCAAGGCAAGAAGAGAAGGAATCCCCGAAGACCGAGAAATCATCCATGAAGACTTCCATGGTTTGTTCAACCATGTCATGGAAGATAGCTAACATGCACCTTTGGAAAGTCCCGGGCGCATTACATAAGCCAAAAGGCATTCTTTTGTAAGCGAAAGTGCCATAGGGACAAGTGAATGTAGTCTTCTCTTGATCTTGGGGATCGATGGGTATTTGAAAATAACCCGAGAAACCATCAAGAAAGCAGTAATATTCATTTCCTGCTAATCGTTCAAGCATTTGGTCCATAAAAGGTATAGGGAAATGATCCTTTCTCGTGGCATCATTGAGTTTGCGGTAGTCTATACAAACTCTCCACCCAGTAACGAGACGAGTGGGAATCAACTCGTTGTGTTCATTAGGAACAACGGTTATTCCACCTTTCTTAGGCACACAATGGATTGGACTAACCCATGGTGAATCCGAAATAGGGTAAATCATACCCGCATCAAGAAGTTTGAGAACCTCTGTTTTGATGACTTCATGTATCTTTGGATTCACCCTTCGTTGGCTTTGAATAGTGGGCTTATAGTCGTCCTCCATGAGAATTTTGTGCGTGCAGAAGTGAGGATCAATTCCACGAATATCCGAAATTTTCCAAGCAATAGCCTTCTTATGAGCTTTCAGCACGGCAACGAGGCGAGTCTTCTCTTCATCTTTCAAATCCGTTGCAATAATGACGGGCGACTTCTTGTTGTCGTCAAGGAACACGTACTCGAGATGAGGCGGCAACTCCTTAAGTTCCAAATCCGGAGGATTTTCGACGGGAGGCGTTTGCAAAGTCGTGGCATTGATAGCAATAACCATGGGAGATGGAGGCGAAGGATTGTCTTCGGTGAGAAGATTGTCAAAGAAATTCATGTCTTCATCCCTATCGATAGGAGAATCATTAGTAGCTAAATTCGCATCTCCCATGGTATCTTCAAGATTGTTCCAAAATAAATCACCATCTCCAAGTAGAGACAACGATGAATCAATAGAGGACACGGTCTCAACAGTGGGAAGAGAGGTAGGAATACTTTTGCAAGCATCATTAAAGTGTTCTTCACAAGCCTCATCAAGAACGTCAATACAATTAACGCTCTCATATGAATAAGGCTGTTTAGACAACTTTCCCATGTTGAAGACTACTTTATCGTCACCCACTCTCATGATAAGCTCACCGGCTTCAACATCAATGAGAGTGCGACCGGTCCTAAGGAATGGACGACCAACAATCAGTGGTACACGGGGGTCCATCTCGTAGTCGACGACAACAAAATCAGCACGGAAGGTGAATTTGTCGACTCCTACAATGACGTCTTCAGCGATCCCCACTGGATAAGCAACCGTACGGTTAGCTAATTCCAAAGTCATTTTGGTGGGGACTAGCTCTGGGAGAGATAATTGCTTCCAAACACTTAGAGGCATGAGATTAATACTGGCACCTAGATCGGCTAGGGCCATGCAATTCTCTACTCCCGGGAAATTGCAAGGGATAAGAAAACGACCTGGATCACCAAGCTTGGTTGGCAATTTCCTTAAGAGCACTACAGAGCAGTTCTCATTAAGTTGGGTGTTGGCAATATCGAGGAGCTTTTCCTTGTCGCTCAGAAGATCTTTAAACATTTTCGCATTTTTAGGCATGTGAGCGAGAGCCTCAGCGAAGGAGATGTTAAAATTCAATTATTTGAACATCTTAAGAAAGTTCGAAACCTGAATATCGTCCTTGCTTTTAAGCTTCTCTTTCCTCAACCTAGATGGATAAGGTATATTGGAAGAAGAGGAAGGCTTTGAAAGAATAGGATCACTCACATCCTTGGGTGGAGGAGGGGTAGAAGGAAGAGGTGGAGAAATTGGGGAAGGAGAAGGATGAGGAATAGGAGCACGTGACTCGTTCTCCTTAGTCACAACCACCGGTGGAGGTATAGGAAGCTCGGGTTCCTTGGTACCTTTACCACTTCGAGTAGTGATTGCTTTCATCTCCCCTCTTGGGTTTGCAACGGTGTTACTCGGAAGAGTACCCGAAGAAGAGGGTTTATTACCATTGAAGAAACTAGCCATCATGTTCCGCAGATCATTAGTTTGGGTATCCAACGTGTTTCTCATGTCAGCTCGCAAATCGTTTCCTTGCTTTACCAAATCTGCCTTCAAATTGCGCACTTCCTCTTGGAGATTTCCCACAATCACATCATTGGTCCTCATGTAGGTTGCAACCTCTTGGTGTAATGCAGTGGTGGCTTGGTTGGGAGGAGCATTGTATGCAGGTGGTTGGTAAGCAGGTTGTTGGTAGACCTGATTGTTACGTTGAGGTGGTTGTTGTTGCTTGTGAGGTGGGATGTATGGTTGTCGAGGCTGTTGTTGTTGTTGAGGAGGGCGATTAAGGTTTTGTTGTTGGTTTGAGTTGGTAGGAGGGAAACCAGGTGGTGAAAGATAGTTGTTGCTGCAGTAGCTAAGCAAGTTACGGTCACCTTGAGGTCTAGCTTGATAAGCAGGTTGTTGATAGGTGCCATATGCCGCATTCACATTCTCAGCAGGGTAATCTTGGGTGGCAGTGCAAGTCGTGTAAGAGTGAGGACCACCGCATATCTCACAACGTTGGCTGACAGCGTTCACTTGCGCGTTTTTGGCGTTGTTGCTGTTGTTGTTGCTGACGGTGTGGGTGACAAGCGATTCAAGAAGCGTAGTGATTTTGTCTAATCGCTTGTCGCTGTCACTAGTGCTAGCACTAGCGACATTGGTCTGAACACTCTTGGTTTGCACACGAGATTTGTTCTCAATGATGTCCCAAGCAGCATTGGAAGTCTTAGCCAATAGATTACCCCCCGAAGCGCTGTTCAGTGAATCTTGGTCACTCATGCTTAAACCATTGTAAAAAGTATTGATTTGATGTACTTTGGTAAAACCATGTTGTGGGCATTTTCTTAAAAGATCTTTAAAACGATCCCAAGATTCACTGAATGACTCATCGTACTTTTGTTCAAAATTTATGATCTCATTCCGCAAAGCGGTAGTACGAGAGGGTGGAAAAAAGTAATTTATAAACTTTGTTTCCAAATCCGTCCACGAGAGAATACTCTGTGGCGGTTCCTTAGCAAGCCAATGCCGGGCTTGTCCCTCTAAAGAAAAGGGAAAAAGTTGTAACCTTATAACCTCTTGTGGAACACCATTGAACTTGACCGTGTTGGTGAGTTGTAGAAATCTCTTGATATGGTCGTGTAGATCATCAATGGTTCGTCCCAAGAACGGTTGAGCGGAGACCATCTGGATAAAGCCTGATTTTAGCTCGAAATTGTTGGCGGCAATTGGTGGTATAACAATTGGATCCGTGTTGCCATCGACATGAGCTTGTAGCAATTCAATCATCGGGCGATTATCCGGAAGGTGCTCATTGTTGTTGTTATTGTTCATGTTGTTGTTGTTATTATTGTTTGGAGGTGGTACACCGGCCATGTCTAAGTGATCGAGAGGCTCGGGCTCTTGATATGACGTGGATCGAGTGCGCATACACCTGCAAAAGAACGAACAAACAAAAGCAAAGCACGAGTATTTTTGGTTTTTATGTTTTTTAATTTTTTTTTTGTGTTTTTGAAAATTTTATATTTTTTAGTTGTTTTTGAAATTTTTTGAAAAAGTAACGTTCACGGGGAACGGATCCCAAAATCCAAGTTCTCACAAAAAACTTTTGATCTTAACTAGAAGAGCCGGCAGCGGCGCCATTTGATACAAGGATTTTGCTAGGGTTCAATTTTACTCTCGATATCCTTTCGAATTGATCTTGGTCTTAAGTGGAATGATTTGTTCTTGGTTACTAAATAAAAGGGTTTGGTTTTCTAAACTAATAAATAGTGGAAATGAAAGTTTAAATTAAAGACAGTTACTTAAATTATAATTAACAAAGACTTGGATTGAAATTAAAATCAAAATTAAAATTAAAATTAAAATTCAAATTAAAGTTAAAATATAAATTGTGAAATAAAAGTAAAGAAACAGTAAAACAACAACTTTAAAAGAAAATTTGATTCGGAACTTTAACCTTGGTTCGGAACTTTCATTCATCCAGAACTTAAGAACTCATTCGGAACTTTCTGATTCGGAAGTCTGAAAATTGGTTCGGAACTTTGCTTGGTTCGGAAGTTTTAGCTGGTTCGGAAGTTTGGAAACCCAGAACAGTAGCAGACATACGAAGAACAAGGAGCTCGAATTTTAATCAAAATCAACCCAAATACTTAAAAAGGTTTTACCAAATTAAACAAAAATCATTTAAATACCAAAAGCAACAAATCCCACCAATAAAAACACAAATTCAAACAACTTTTGAAGATCAAATCAAGAAAATAAAAACTTACAAACTTGAAGATAAAGATGATGATGAACAAGATGAAAGGGAAAGATTAAACAAGAACTTGTATTGAATGATTAATGTTTTAACAAGATCAAAACAAGAATTAAAATAACAAGATTGGAAAGACAAAGATAAAAATCACCAATCACCCTAGTGGTGATGGTGATGCTACGAAACAGGAAGAAGAAAGAGTGGAGAAAAAGAAAAAATAAAGCTAGCTCTCTAAAATGTGTGAGGGGTGAGCTTTATATAGGCTTGTCCTTTGGTTGGTGAATGGGCTTTCTCCCGTTCTTGTCTTTTCGTCTTTTCAGAAAAGTTTCCGTTTTCGATTCTGATTCGGGATTTGTCGTCGATTAAATTTAACTCGTCTTTTAATTTCTTCGCTTAATAGACTTGAGTTTCTTCGACTTGTGTAAATCTTCCATCTTTGGTCCTTTTCTTCGATAAATCTTCGAATAGGCCCAGTGACTTCAAATCTTTTGCATCTCTTGGACAATAGACTTTATCTTGAGTCCTTTTCTTCAGTAAAACCCGTGCAATCCCATGTTTTCTTTAGTATTCATCCGGTTAGCTCTGAAAACACAATAAACACAAAAACCACGCATAATTCCAAACAAATGATATTAAATACGTGTTTTGGTCTCGTTTTAGCCCGAATTAAGTGGTAAAAGGATGGGTGTTTACACACCTATCATTGTTCCTTGAAGAAGCAGAGGAATCCCAGTTTTTGTGGTGAGTAGTCATGTTCTCAATTAACTCTCTACACTCCTCGGGTCTCCTTTTCATGAATGTGCCACCGACGGCTGCATTGATCGTATCACGATCTCGAAAAGTCAAACCGTTGTAGAAAGTATTGATTAAGGTCACAGGGAGCATGTTGTGGTTTGGACATCTATCGATCAAGACATTATATCTCTCCCAAGCGTCAAAAAGAGATTCATCAGGGTCTTGCATGAAACCGCTGATCTGATTGTGAAGGCTTGTGACCATGGATGGTGGAAAGTAGCGCGATAGAAAGCGTTGAGTCATGTCATCCCAAGTGTGAATAGAATTCTTCGGGAGACGATCAAACCATTTCTCGGCATGATGCGATAAAGTATGTGGGAAGAGTTGTAGGCGAAGAACATCCATTGTGGCCCCAGGCAACTTCATGCTTTGGGTGATTGTAATGAACTTGTCGAGGTGTTTGTTGGCATCATCATCAGGCAATCCTCTAAATGGGTTTGTTTGTACTTGCTGAATCATGTGGTGCTTCAACGAAAACTCAGGAGCGTTGATTTGCATCGGCGCAATCGGTCCTCCTCGTCCAAACATTGTTGGTTGACAAAGTTCCTCCATGGTCCGAAGATCGGGCTGTGGAAGAGCATTGTTGTTATTATTATTATTATTGAGGTGCGGTGGAATGTTGTTGTTGTTAACACCTGCCATATCTAAATCTTCTTGAGGCTCGGGCTCTTGATAATTAGAAGATCTAGTACGCATACACCTGCAAAAGAAAACAAAACCAAACACAAAGACAATATATATACACAATAAAGCTAAAATCTTTTTGGATTTTTGAAATTTTTAATTTTTATGGATTTTTATCAATTTTTAATTTTTATGGTTTTTGGATTTTTTATGCAAGAAAAGTAACGCTCACAAGTGAACGGATCCCAAAAAGCAACGTGTCTCTTAGAGAAAACCGTCAATCTTAACGAAAAGAGCCGGCAGCGGCGCCATTTAATAACTAAGTTTTTACCTAATTAAAAATTATGTTCGTTGAAGTGTGTCTAATCGAATTGATCTAGGTTCTCTATGTGACTCAGTTTTATTTTGGTGAATCAAATATTTTTTTGGTTGTTTTTAAATTTAAATGTGCAAGACTTAAAAGTAAATGTCGTTAAAATAAAGGGCAAGTACTAAAAGAATGTGAAATTAAATCTAAGTCTAATTTAAAATTAAAGGTGCGATATTTAAAAACGTGACAAAAAGTAAAATAATTAAATGACTAAAAATAAAAGCGTGACGAGAATTAAAAATGGACAAGTATTAAAAACGTAAACTAAATATTAAACAAGACAAAACATAGAAAATAATATACTCACGATCGGAATATATTCCGATCGATGCAATCGGAATGTACCTACCTTTCAGATCGGAATGGACCCAGATCGGAATAACTGTCACTTACTCCTGATCGGAATACCAATCTAACCCAGATCGGAATGTACTAAAATTACACTAATCGGAATGTCACACAACACCCCTGATCGCAATGAAGTCCAGATCGGAATGTGTCCTATCGGAATATCACCTATCGAAATGTGGCTAGGGAAAATTGGGCAGCACTTCGTCTAAGTAAGCCTCAAGAGCCGTCGGAAAGAGCGATCGCAATATGCGATCACAATCCCCAGATCAGAATGAGGAAAAGATACACCAATCGCAATCCCGGATCAGAAAGCAAAACCCTTAAGCCAATACTGTCACTATCGGAATGAGGAGAAGCAGGCTGTCGCAATGTGGTGTTACTAGCCGACGCAATCAAAAACCCTTACTTTCCGATGGAACCAACTTCGTAATAAGCACAATTCTAAATAAGCTATTTCTAATAAGCCGTGACCAAAAACTTTAAAAAGATGAAATTAAAACGAAACAATAAGCTAAAAAGTTAAAATCTTTCAAACTTTAAAAGACGAAACTTAAATGAAATCAAAACTTAAAAATCAAAACTTTAAAGAAAACTTCCAAAACACTTAAACAAAATACCAAATAAGCACACAAGGTTGTCAATCTCGTGGCTTATTTCGTATGAGGAATTAAAAAGGACGAGACTTTTGGTTAAATAAGCAAATGGATTAAGCAAAACTTGCTTAATCCGAAATGTAAACCGAAACAAAAATGAAAGAGAAGAGTAGAATGAGATTGATAAAAAGACTTGATCAAATGATAAAGAAAGATTAAAGACGAGAATTTAAAGAACACAAATTAAAAACTTACTTGGAATTAAAAGGTAATTAAGGTGCATAACATGTATTTAAATGTGCAAGTAATTAAAGGTGCATAAAATAAAGGTAGAAGAACTAGTTTGTCAATCAAGCCAACAAAACTAAATGAATGAATAAGAGGGGTATTTATAGGTGATTAAGGGATGGTTAGAGGAAGCTTCCTCCTCTCCTTCCTTTCTTCTTAATTGCGCCATCAAGTCCTTCCTTCTTAATCTTTTTGTTAAACTTGGAATGTGATGACTTTTGGCTCGGGATTTCTTTGGACTCGTCTTTTAATTCTACGATAAATAAGACTTGAGTTCCTCGGCTTTAAGTAAACTTCCGTCTTATGACTTTTTATTTGATAAATCTTCAGAATTGGTCTTGGACTTCCGTTCTTTTTGCACTTTTGACTTCTTGACTTCGTCTTTCATCCTTTTCTTCAATAAAAGTCCGTAAATGCCCGTGAATTCCCGTGTTTTCTCCACTTTTCACCTTTTCGTCCTAAATCACAACAAAAACACAAACCACGCATAATTCCGACATAAAAGACATAAAATACACGTTTTGGTATGGTTATTATTGTAATTAAGTGGTAGAAAAGATGTGTGTTTTCACACATATCAGGCCTGAACTTGCTTAAGGTATCCGGGATTAAGGGGAAGAGGACAACCTAAAGCCAATTTGTACCGAGTGTAATTTATCTCATTCACTTTTGGTGCTAGCATATTATCGTCTGCATAGTTTGGCCACGTTTTACTAAAAGGTTGTCTAGTTCTCTAATCCTATCCTGAGCTTTGTAAAAATCCTCAAGAAGCCCATCTTCTCGAATTTTGAAATCATGTTTCAGCTTTTTTTTGTTATTCTTTTAACTCCAAAATAGTAGATTTTTCGGTTGAAAGATGTTTATTAAGAGACGTGATTTCATCATTCAATTCGCTTATCTTTTTAGCACTACTTAAGTGTAAGGCATTTAATTTCTTAGTTGTGCATTTTTCTTGATAAACCGATGTAGCATGAGCTTGTTCAAGTTCTTTTATTTTAGCCTGAGGAATTTCAAAACCTTTCTCTCGTTCCTTATATCCCGCAAGCTCAGTGGTCAATTTGGCATTAGATTCTCTAAACTTATTATTAACCACCGTAGCATGATCTACATCCTTAGCAAGCTTATCGAATAAAGATTTATAATACGCATGTGTCTCATCAGGAAGGGTTGTAGGCTGAGCAACTTGATCCACACTAAGGTCCACACAGGGCTCCTTCGAAATAATATTACTATTTTTCGTTTGGTCCCCGTGTGTCTCAATGTAGGGCTCAAGCATCTCAGTATACTCTTCCTCCTGATTAGACATACAATATATATCATTATCATCAAAACATGGGTGTACCTCAGAGGGACCGTCTGAATCATAGACGAGAGCTTTGTCATCATGCATTCCTGAGGTTGATGCTTGCTGTAAGTTTGCCATCAAGATGTAGTTGGCATTCACCTCTTCTTCCTCGTCATATTCTGCAGCAGAAGCCATAAGATCAAATTCCTCAGCTTGAAGTGGAATCCCTGCCTCTTTTTTTTGTGTTATGAGAAGCTGAGTTTGAAGATAAGCAGCATTCCTCTTCTTTTTGGTTGTGTAATCTCGAGCA
Source organism: Glebionis coronaria (assembly GCA_025667525.1). Lineage (NCBI taxonomy): Eukaryota > Viridiplantae > Streptophyta > Magnoliopsida > Asterales > Asteraceae > Glebionis > Glebionis coronaria. Next base: position 427,181,684 of record CM046877.1, read on the forward strand.
TAATGACCAATTCCCCTGCAGTTGTAGCACTGAACATGACGATTGTTGTTTCCATTTCCCGTACCAGTATTCTCAGCCCTTGCAGCCATAATGTTTCCCATCTGATTACCAACCGTTGGCACAACTATTAACCCATTCTGATTACCCACATTTTGAACATTCGGATTCTGACCACAAATTTGTCCATACTGATTTCCTACATTCCCAACATTCTGACCATATTGTGTACCAGCAGCTACCAATTGACGATCTTGATTCGCATTCATGAAAGGTTGAGCAATCTGCCTATTTCTAGTGTTCGAGGAGATTCTCTGATTGTTGTTGGTGGGGTTAATGGTAAATTTGAATGCCTTTGCAAGAAGTGCAAGACCAGTATTAATCGCATGAGTAGGATCGGTGATATCATCAAAACAGGCAATGGGTTGTTGTAAGTAGTTCACAGCAGCAGGAGGTTGATATCCATAAGGGGTGAGTTGTTGTTGTTGTTGTTGTGGCATGAAGTTACTTGATGAGGGTTGATGGTAAGGTACCATGGGATATGACATAGATGATGGAGAGTTTGCCATGAAAGCCAATGGATCTCGTGTCTTGGCACGTCTTTCAGCCCTAACTTCGTTAGCTTTATCATGATTCATCTTCAAATAATCATATACTTGAGTGTAGTCCACTACATGAAGATCCTTGGTTTGATTGACAAGAGTGACATATCTTGACCATTCAGAAGGAAGATTATCAAGGAATTTGATGTTTGCAGCAATTTGTGTAGGTTCGTGTTTGTTTCTTCTAAGATGATTCATGAGGGTTGAAAACCGATGATAGTAAGGTTCAATTTGTTCCCCTTCAGTAGACGTAAATTTCTCCCATTCACGAAGCAACTTAGTTTCCTTTTCTTGTAAACCAATTTCACTCCCCTTCATCATTTTCTGAATCCTAAGCCACATCTCGTGTGCGGTTTCACAACTATCGACAGCAGCATAAACATCTTCGGGAAGCCCCATGAGGATGACTTGAATTACTTGATCATCAGCGTCGAGTTGTTTAGATTCAGCTTCAGTTAATTCTTCATTCGTTTGCTCATGACTAGAGTCAGCCATTGGGTTAGCATTCGTAGGGTCCCCAGGCACAATGATTGTTCTTCTAACATACGGACCTTTTTGAATAGAGTTGACAATCAATTTTCCCAAAGGTTTACATTTTGCATAACGAAGGAGACGACTAGACCATGTAGTGTAGTTCTCCTTGGTGAGCATGGGAGGACGATTCTCAGTACCCGCAGCGTAAATATCTTGTTGAGACATCATCGTAGAAGTCGTGTGAAACACAGGATATCATTTCGTAGAAAGCAGAATGTTGAAGTTAAAGTCCCCTAAATATGATTAAATCCCCTAAAAATGAGCTCTCCTGAACCAAAAATTCCAAGGCCAAAAAAACACACGAGAAATAGCCAATTTTCAAAAGCACTATTTTTGGAAATATTTTCGGAATAATTGAAGATTTCAGAGAAATGGCCAATCTTCGCAATGAATGGATTTTTCAGAAAAAATCACCTTTTCGGAATAAAGATTTTTTCGGAATAATGGGGTTTTTCAGAAAAAGTCACTTTTTCGGAATAAAGGTTTTTTCGGAATAATGATTTTTTCGGAATAATGGGTTTTTTCAGAAAAAAATCACTTTTTCGGAATAAAGATTTTTTCAGAAAAAAACACTTTTTCGGAATAAAAGGATTTCCAGAAAAAAAGGAAACTTTTTCGGAAAAATGAGATTTTCAGAGAAATGAACTTTTTCGGAAAAATAAAATTTTCATAGAAATGGGCTTTTTCGGAAAATGAACTTTTTCGGAATAAGATAGATTTTCAGAGAAAAAGACTTTTTCGGAATAATGATGTTTTCCGAGAAAAAGACTTTTTCGGAAAAAGATGGATTTTCAGAGAAATGGCTTTTTCGGAATAAAATGGATTTTCAGAGAAATGGCTTTTTCGAAATAAATGGATTTTCAGAGAAATGGCTTTTTCGGAATAAATGGATTTTCAGAGAAATGGATTTTTCGGAATAAATGGATTTTCAGAGAAATTTTTTCAGAAAAATGGCAGGATTTCGGAATGTAAAACCCTTTTGCGAAGATTATTTCGAAAATATAGAGATACAGTATAGAGACGTCAGAGATAAAATTAAACCACCTAAACAATACCTCGAATCCACCAAAATCAATAACCACTTCAATCACACCAATAACACCTCAAAGCCTCAAATACTAACCGAATCCAATAGCCTAAACAAAAAAACCCACGAAATCAATACCAAATCCACACCAAATAAACACCAAAGCTAACTACGAATCCCTTGGCGAATGATACCACATGTAGAACTAATTCACACGACTAATCAAACACAAATAACATGATGATGATTAAACTAAAAAAGGAAGATTAGATTAAGATGAAGAAAGAAAAGAAACAAAGTTGGTGTTTTCCTAGTGAGAGAAACAAAACGCCTTTCTCTCTCTAAAACTATTAAGTGGGAAAGCACACACACAAATGAGGATTAGGAGAACTTTAAAACTAACTAAGAAATTTTTAGGCGGCCTTCCTCATTTGTGTGTTCGGGACTAAATTCCGTTATATAAACAATAATAACTAAAAACTCTCGACGTCATTGAATAACTTTTTTCACGAGATTCGCAACGATATATTATATTACCATCACTTTAAATACTTCTAACAGAACCGTATGCTGCCAGATGAATACAATATATTACTGCTTTTAGTTTCCATTGTCACTAAGTTTCCCCTCAATATCATGAACCGTTGATAATTCACAGTTTGCAAGCGCGAATGGTGTAGATGGATCCATCGGGACTGACAATCCCTATCTAATGTTGCGGTTGTTTAATCATTGACGCATTACATTTGTTTATTCTTGAGTATTTAGGCGGAATACTCACTAGGGTAACTTACCTTTTGTTAAGCTTCGGTGTCATGAGCTAAATAGCAATAATATACATCACGACTATGGATAATGCACATAGTCATCCCCCCTCATTACTTGTTTTACAACTTATACTTTTGTTCCATTACATGGTTTACTAAACCTATGAATATCACTCAACTTTTTGTTGACAGATTTACATGTTTTAATCTCAAGTAATAACGCTTAATGTGATAACCCGAACCCCAGGTCATTATTTAATATTATTTTACGAATAATTTTGAAATTTTTTATGAGTTTGAATGCTATGAGGTTGTTGGGTTAATTTAAAAACCGATGTTGGAGGTCTTATTTTTACCTATTCACTAATAGCGAGGATTATTAGTGATCACGATATCGACGGATGCCCGAGATTTTATGTTTTATTATTTGTAGTTTCGATGTTTATATTTTTGACGTTTTTCTTTTTAATTGCATATTAAGTCGTATCGGGAATATATTATTATCATATTTTGACTGTGTTTTAACTTTTGAAAAGTATTATTACGAAACCCGAGCCTCGTAAATATTTTCAAAATTGACAATTTACATTTTCTACCCTCTCAAACTATTTTATTACATTTTGGACCAAAACTATCATAAATTGGCAAGGAGGGTCCCTCCACCACCATATATAAGGTGATTTCTCACCTAACTTTACACATACATGCAAGATACATCAAAACTTTCACCCTCTCTTTCTCTTTTCTTTATCATGCTGCCACCCCTACACCACCTTAATCCATTTTTCTTTCAATTTTAAGCTTGATTCAAGATAAAACTATTAAAGACCCTATCTTAGTTTTCAAGGGGCTTCTTTTGGTATAAAAATCTTCAACATGCATGAAGTTTGATTTTTCTAGGATTGATTGGTCAAGTTTATGATCATTGCATGTGTTGTTGGTGATGATCAAGAGATGATGATGCTAAAATTTTGTTAAAAACTTGTTTTTGATTTTGGGTTTTTAATTTTGAGATTGATACAAGTGTTAGAGATGAGTTATGATGTTATTAGGGGTTTAGGTTGATTATAAAAATGATTGAATTTGGTTAAAACATGATTTTGTGTAGGATTTAAGGAGTTGTTTTAGATCAGTAGGAAAAAGGAAATTTTTGGGCATCTTTGTCACACCCCCAATTTATCAGAGTAAGGCAACGCAATGGGGTGCGACGGTCATGACTATCACAAGACATAGATACAAAGAACGACTATTTAAAAGCCGTTTTAATTCATTAAAAGCATAAACTTGTTTCGGAAGCGAATTTACACAAGATCATAATAAAAAATTGTTTCAAAGGACTTCAACATTGATCCAAATATCCATACACTAGTCACGACCATTTTTATTAAAAATCTCCCATGCATAACCACGTCACTCCTCCGTCTTGATACCTGAGAAAAACATTGCTAAAGCGTCAACACAAAGGTTGGTGTGATCATAGGTTTAAGTTTAAATAGTGTGATGAACCATAAGATTTTCAAGGCAACCGGCATATAATCTTGTAACAAATACAAAATTATAATCAAAAGTATACGTTTTAATCCCCTACGTCTAAGCTCGTGACACCGAAGCGTTAACCTCAACCAACAAGATATAATAAGAGCCCAAGCAAATGCCTATCCCGACACATTTGTAAATCCTCAAATGTAAGTGTATCTAACTTTGGCCACACAACCAAATTAGATAGGGAGGTTAGTCCCGATAGATCTATCCAAAGTAATTAACGGTTCACGATAGTGGGCTAAAGAAATCTAGGGATATCGCTACTTAGACATCATGTAGGCAAACGTATCAAGTTTTATGTTCATCCGTTCAAAGCAAGCAATGTTCTCACCCCAAAATAGTTAAAACAATTAAAAGTGGGGCTATGAAACTCACCTTGATGATACAGCAAAGCAGTAATAATAGTAATGGCACGGAAAACAAGTCACTGCAATCGATGAGTAAAAGATATACTCGTAACCTAAGTAAGATATCCGTACTTAGGATAAATACACAAAACAAAAATATACACGTCACTTGGTTGATATCATATACTTGCATTTAATTTATAAAATCGTTTAATCATTTTTCAAGCTTATCAATTATGGTCACGGGTCAACTTTGAGAGTCGATAACTTGTTTAATAATAGTCTCAAAAAAATAAATAAATAAATAAACAAATAATTTGTTTTTATAACTCATGTCATGTCCCTATATATCTCTAACCCACACAACCATCTTAATAAAAGCAAGGACTAATATATGTTGGTTTCCTAACATTACCACACGCACACACTTAGAAAAAAGTAGTAATGTACTTCACATCTTATTTGTATACTACTAGTAATTTGGTTTCCCACTTGGTAGAAGAAAAGCATTTTTGTTTTCTTGTTTGTTGCGTGTATACTGAGCCAAATTTGAAGGAAATGAAATATATCTAGTTCTCTCATGCATCCCACCTACATGGACACACATGACACATACATAACCATATTCCTTCCTTGTTTCTGCTACTACTCGTACACATCCACAACTAGTACATTTTAGCCTTTTACTTGTTCAATGGTTTAGACCCTACTGACATTGCAAAATTTACTCTCGTGACTTAATTTCATTAGTACTAAGCTATCAAAATTCCTTCAGTAAAAGTGACAATTTACTTGCTTCGTATCCTACGTTTCCCATGCACACACGTATACACACATTTTGTCATCTTGGTTTAGTTTTTAAAAGACTAGAGTTTTACTCATTTATTCTTGTTTACACTCGCTGTGGTACGCAACCTGCTACACCACTTCCTAGGTATTTGACCTTAATTTGTAAAGTTTGTTTTCACATTCCTACTCTCTTCTTGGTTCATGTAGTTTTATTAGTACACATAGAACACTTATGTAAATACACATTTACTTGCAGGTTTCCTTCATAGCATTTTAATTCCTCCTTTCTGCTTGGTTTTTACTAGACTAACACTTTCATTCTTGTTTTATAACAGTAGGCATGTTTTAACATACTTGGTTGCTGCTTGGTATTCAACATTCACATATATATTTCATAGTTTCTTGTTTTAGAGGTCACCACATGTCCGTTAAACGCCCACTTTTGATAATCTCAGTTCCTATTAAACGGTATTAATATGAACTTTCTAAGGTCCCTTAAATCTAATTGTCCATCTTAAGTTTTAGTGGGTTAAACACAAGACTAAGTTTACGTCCCAAAGTAGTTACAAGTTTCGTTCGCACAGGTTATTATGACTACCATTTCTTCGTTAAAGGATTAAGTTATGAATTTACAATGGCTGCGTATACGTTACCACCCCGACCCGACCCACTCTCATGGTCAAACAGGGTAAAAAACACAGCTCAAATCGCCCTAACAGGTTACTTCTTTCACATAAAATTATAGATTACGACCCCCTTTTAGAGCTAGCGAAAGACGTCGTCTTTTGTTGATATTTAGTATTAGTATTCTAACTATTACAGGTTAAGGTGTCGTACGTCTAAACTTTACATGCGTAATTGCTTAACCCGCAAATCCTCATCGTATGGTGAAGCACCACGTGTGTTCTTGTGTAAGAATCGTTTGGTGTTTAAATAAAATATTTTGCAAGTATATGTATATATATCAACCAAGGTGAAAGTTAAGGAGAAAATGAAAGGATGTCTTACAAGAGTCCTTAGCTAGACAAGCGATGTGATGAACGAGTCCCGACCTTATTTATTCTAACCCAAGATAATATCGCTAATACTCTTGACCTAGCGCCATACTAAACCCGAAAGGAACCAACTTGTTTTATCCTTGGCAGCGGCTAACTTCTCAAACAATGGGTAAGTGTAGTTTGTTTTATGTAAGCCTTGTGTGTGTAGGTGATAGTTGATGAAGGGTTGTTATTTATAGGAGGTTTTAGGTAGCAAGTGGAGTAACTAGCATAGTTAAGATTTGAAGTCCTAGTTAGGAAATTCTTTTAGTTTGGTTAAGCATAATTGGTTTGCAACTATGTAAAAGTACCATGAAATAGAGTGAGAAGTTTGGGAAGAACAAAAGTTTTCTTGGGACTCGGCTAATGGCAGGAAGAGCAAAGAAAATGTGGTCCTCCATGTTGGTACAAGTTTAAGTTCAAAGAACTCAACAGTTGGGTGTTTTGTCCGACGGGTAGAGGAGGGAAGAAGGGAGACAAAAGTACTACTCTTAATGAAGTGGGTGAAGTACCATGTTGAGTTCATAATTCAAATATGAGAAGGTATACAAGAAAACAAAACGGGGGGGGGGGGGGGGTTGAGAAAATGGGGACCGGTTTGCATAGTGCAAAAGAAGATTTTGGATTTCATTTTATTTTAGTAAAATTGCATAAAAAGGTTGGTTTGTAGCTTTTGTATAAATGTTGTATAAGTAAAAATAGAAGTTTAAATACATTGAGTTCAAGTAAGATTTTTCTTTTGTAGTAGAAGTTAAATAATTTTGGTTTGAAGAGAAGATGGGAAATTTCTAAGTGTCTCGTAAGTATATTGGGTGAGTTACCTAATTTTGTATCGAACCTAATTTTTTTCTAAATCACGTCGACATGAATAAGTTTCGACTTTAAAAATAGAAATTTCTAGCATGCAGCGTAATGAATTATAGTCATTCATGTAATATTTCCATGATTTTCATTCATAGAAATTTCAAACTCGTACACCAAATATGCGTAAACAATCGGGGGCATCAATAGACACACAAGTCTAACCCGAACCATCACGTTTTACCTAAATTAAATAGATTCAAAATTCACGTTTGTGACATCCGACATCCCTTAAATTGAGTTTTGTCCTCAAAACTAGCACGTTGATGTCGTTATCAAAACAAGAGGTCAATTAAATTTTTATCTTCCTTTCATGGTGTTCAATGCATTAGTTTTTCTCTAGTTTGATGCAAAGATTAAAATTACTATAATCTTGTTAGGATAAAAATGAACGAAATTTTCTTTCGACTTGTACTTGATTCTATAGCGTTCCCTAAGTCTTTTCTTGTATGCCAAATTTTTCTTGACAACGTCGGTCTTGTTTGATGAGTTTTCTCATAATTAACTTTCGCGTCGTCCCACGTATTACTTCCACTTTGAAGTGTTGCGTATTGTCATTTTTTTATTTTTTTATTTTTGCCTAGATAACTATATATCGCACATTTGAAAATCGTTCCTCGTAGTTTGATTAATCTCGTTCACATTAATCGTATGCGTCAAGCTTTCTTGAATCGGTTTCCCAAAAATCTAGCACAATTTAGCGTCCTAACACATGGTGGTCAAGACGTTCCTTCCTTTTATGTGACATTCAATATTAGATAAGTTCGTTAATTAATCAATTTAATTTGCGTTCCTCCTTGTTTATCTCCTTTTTCATAGAGAGGAAAAACGAGTGCACCATTTATAATATATTTAACTCATAGTTCGTTCGGATTTGTTCTATGAAGAAAGTATATAATATTTCTTAAGCCTATGAGTATGGTGTGATGCTCAAAGATCGTTAGGTAAAACAGATCTTTGTCCGAGTGATTTCGGTGTTCCAATTATATACACAAGCATGCTTATCTTGACTCAATTTCTCTTTAACATGGGTTATGTTACGGCGAGTTCTGGATATCCGTTAAATTTGGATTTTACTCAAATGACTTTTCGTTCTTCTCATTATTATTTAAACGTTGTTTTCGATTTTCCAACTCTAATCTATTTGAGTCTAATTTTCGTCAAAAACAATTGGCGTTCTTAGTATTTGCGTGTCATATACGCTCTTGTATGAAATAGTGGCGAAGAAAATAATTATACTAGGACGTTATAAAATGTTCGACGTTCGTAGCATATGATAAATCTTTCTTTGATAAATAGGGCAACTTAAAAATATTCTACTAATATACCTCATTTTTAAGATGACTACTATGAGCATACTCGCGTTTGACCACGATCATACGTAGTTGATCAGGCTACGTACGTCTCGGGACAAACGGTTGCATCCTCCTTTTCATCACAATTTGACTCTTTGAGGTTGTAATTATATATTGGTAGTCCATGGTGCATTTTGTTCGTTACCATTATTCACTTCCATAATCAACAAATTTGCGCATAGTTCATTTCATTTGTAACCATTGCTCACTTTTCACAATCAACAAAATAATTCCCAAAATTTATTCGTACTAGTTCTCGTCAAGTTTATCAATAGTTTCTGTTCTCCACATTGAGTTGGTCGTCAAACTAAGTTCTAAAATTTACATGGTAGTTCTTACAAAAATATTTCGCTATTAGTTGTAGCGTTTGATTAATAATACCTTTACTAATCTTTCAACTTACATTATCACGATTGTTATTATTCTCAATAATGAGTGTTTCTGATGGTAATAAAAAAAATATTTGATATTTTATAAAGAATATTTTTACAAAAGTATTTTAGCGAAAATTTATTTTATTTACTTATCTTCAATAGGTAATGAAACTATTGTAGAAGAAAGTTCCTTCTTAAGTAAATTTTTTTTTTTTTTTGGTGGATGAATTTTTTTTTTTCGACACATGAAAAATAAATAAATAAAATAAAATTTTCTCGTTGGTTAAACAAAAGAGTCTTTAAAAACAACATAATTTATTTGAAGACTTGGAGTACGATTACATAATTAAGTTTGTTGGCGGTAACATCGACAGACGTCGAGTCACTTGATTTGCATAAAAGTAAAATAGTTCATAATAAATAAATTTCTACGCTCTATCCATGACGAGGGTAGAAACTCTTGGGTTGATACTTGAATTTTGTCGGTGCATCTTTCTTGAAAGACAACCGGTGTAAAACATTGGTGGGGTATTGGACGCTCCTTGCCCCCGAGCTTCTTTCTTGGGAAATTTCAAGTATTTCTTGTCTTAAACGGCATTCCTCCATGTAGCGTTCCTTCATATTGTTCTCATGGGATTTTACCACTCGGCAATCACCTTCCAAGTGCCCAAATTCATCGCAAAGCATGCAATGGTTAGCGCAACTACCATGGTGGTGGTAGTCACACTTTCGGCAATATGGAAGGTTACCGAGATACTTCTTGTTCAATATCGGAGTTGGTTTGGGAACATCCTCCGGGAAATTTGTTCTTGCACAACAAGTAGAGGGTGGTAAGGTTATTCCTTGATGGACACGTGGCTCTTTCCACGAGCGATTCTTTGGTTTGCTCATAGGGTGAGGGTTAAAACTTCTAGCACCTTGCTTCATGGTGTTAAACCTTGAGTGGTTCTTCAACATATAGCATCTCCCCGCATAAGGCCCTTTTCTTCCACTAACGGTATGATTTACCTTAGTTTTTGAAAGGGTCCTAAAAGTGTTAATCGGAGTAGCACTTGTTTCCTTAGCTTTTTCGTAAACACTAGGATCCATGGTTCGGTCAACCGTGCGGATACTAGCTTCGAACGCACCAACGACCCTAATGGCATTTTGGTATTGACGAGTGATGACCTCTTTGAGGTCCTTGCAACCTTGTTCTGTCATTTCAATTTTTCTGTATACATTATCGCACAAACGATGTATATTTTTGTTAGTTCTTTCATTGTTATCAATTCTTACGATTGTTCAAATTTGACCAAACTTTTCTCACAATTATTGTAATACAATTTTCAAGGGATCGGATCATAAAATTCGTACATTTCATTCTTGAACTACGTTCCATACATAGTTTTGGAGCTTAGAGTACAAAATTTCATTCAACTAATGAATGGCTTCTTTTTGTCTTGACAACACGTCATACATTCATTACAAAACATCATACTTTTATTCGAAAGGCGGGAAAATCCTAAAGACCTAGATGGTGTAGGATTTCTTGAATTTGAGCATGATCCGCAGCTTGTCTAGCCTCGGCATCATTGTTCCTCATTTGTAAAATGGCAATCTGGGACTCAGCAGCCTCAAGGGACTCTTGTAACTCGGCTATCACCAAGTCCTTGTCCTCATCTTGCGTGGTAAGGAAATCCACATCGCCCTCTACATCCTCCAGACGGCCTATCAGGTGTTCTGCATCGAATTCGAGTGCTTCTGAAGTAGGCTCGTTTTCTGGGGAATGAGTAACATTAGGTGGTGGTGATGAAGCACGGTTTCTTTTTCTAGAAGTTTCAGGCACTGCTGAAGGCATAGGAGTGGGGATTGGCATAGTAGTAGTGGTAGAAACATTTGGGATGATGGACGGAAGTCTCGTAGTGACATTTGGCATCATGACAGGCGAATCTTGCTCGTCATCCGAATTTATTGTGATTACGCTCCGGATGGGGGTAACTTCCTTGTCGGATTCGGATTGCAAAATGACAAACGGAATGAGAGGCATCTTTCCTTTTTCGTCTGTCACCAAATGTACAACAACGGTTATTAGATAGGTAAAAATGGAGTATTTTTCTAAAGTTCTAAGAATAGGAATGAGTTGTATGATGTCTTGTAAATTTTCTTTTATTTAGAGTAAGTTCCCGTACATCGATCCATAAGTCTACTTAAATGTCCAAGTAGTCCTTACACGGAAAACAATAAGTATATCGTCGAATGTTAAAGTCCTCTAACATGCTCTTCCACATACTTATTATTTGTACTTTCTCTTAGTAGTGATTATGCACGGATGGATAAATACAATTATCCTTGATCAATTCTTTTATCAATTTAGGTCTATTACAAAGTTTACTTTTGTGAAATTTCCTCTTATTAAACGTCTATCAACTCGGACGAGTAAGTATGTTCTTGAGATTTAGTCGGCTTACGGCCATTACGTAGCCCGTACTAGTTCTTGTTCATTTATAAGTCTTTCCTTAACTTAGTATTGCTAGTTCGTATACTTTCGACAATTGTTACACCTTGAAAAAAAATGTTAATTTGATTTAAATGAGTCGTGTACTAAAATTTTATCACAAAAATTTCATCACAAGAATTGTTCGATATGTTTCTAATCCGTAATCGTTCAAAATGTTCAATTCAAGCAATTACTAAATTTTATTACAAGAATTTCTCTGACCTTGGAATATGTTCCGTTATACTTTATATGTTTCGTTTATCTTGCTCTCGTCTAGCGTTTTGCTCGCAATCTTAGATAAACTTTATAGTCATTGTTGTATATTTATACCTTGCATTTAAGATCTCAATATAAGCCCACATTTCACATCTGGGGTTCTCAAATATCGCACAACGCGATAATCCCTTTGATGTAGAAATTGGCATAATTGTTTAACCAAGGGTAAAACCCTTTAATTTATATCTATATCGTAACTTCGAAATTTATAACAACGTCATAATAACTTAGTCGCAACCAATGGACTAAAAATTTTGATTTGTCTTTCCGTAATTTATTTCCAATAAAGTTTTCTTTGATAACCATTTGACTTACGCGTCAGCGCATTTATAGATAGTTCATATATCGCGAAATTTGTTTGTTCTTTGAATTGTAGTATTCTTTGGAGCATTACAAGAGTAATACTTGTACTAAGTATTTTATCGTCATATGTCATTTTAATTAGTGACATCATCGTCGTTCCTCGGTTGCATTCAATTTCAATTCGAAACCGTTAATTAATGTAGGTCACTTTTACTCAACCGAGTCTACTATAAATATTTAGTGGAGTAACAATTTACCGAACTCAGTAAATAGTTGCTCCTCTCGACATTTATAATAGTATCGCTTGATTCAAGTATCACTACAAATTAACACACTACCAAACCCATAGTAAATAAATATATTCATATAGTTTTGGCGATATTTTTAATTCGGCGCATAGTAATATGAAACACAAAACGTTTCGATAGTCGATAATAGTCCCGCAGACTATCTAAAATATGTTGAGCATAAGTATGCGTACGTTTAATCCCAAAGGAAAATATATATGTATGGCACAAACCATTCAAATAAATATGACACAAACCATTTAAATAAAGATGGCACAAACCATTCAAACGAATATGGCACAAACCATTTAAATAAAGATGGCACAAAACATTCAAACGAATATGGCACAAACCATTTGCGTATCCTAACAATCCATACAAGGATGTTAGGCATTTTATTTCAACTTAAAAAAAAATTGTTTTATTACATGTCCCTATGGGTATTATTTAAACATGGGAAGGGGATACCTAATGCTAATAACACGTAGCAATCAAATTCAAAGCTTAGCATTGAAAAAAATCATAAACTATCTCAAGTCACAACTTACTTGTATCGAAGACGTGGAGTGAAGTGGTTCTTGGAGATTTTTGAGAGTTAGTTATAGTCTAGAATTATTTCTCAAACAATTAAATTTTTGACTCACGCTTATAAAAATCGTTTTATAAAATAACCTAGTTCTCTATAACTACAGCTCTGATACCAATCTGTCACACCCCCAATTTATCAGAGTAAGGCAACGCAATGGGGTGCGACGGTCATGACTATCACAAGACATAGATACAAAGAACGACTATTTAAAAGCCGTTTTAATTAATTAAAAGCATAAACTTGTTTCGGAAGCGAATTTACACAAGATCATAATAAAACATTGTTTCAAAGGACTTCAACATTGATCCAAATATCCATACACTAGTCACGACCATTTTTATTTAAAATCTCCCATGCATAACCACGTCACTCCTCCGTCTTGATACTTGAGAAAAACATTGCTAAAGCGTCAACACAAAGGTTGGTGAGCTCATAGGTTTAAGTTTAAATAGTGTGATGAACCATAAGATTTTCAAGGCAACCGGCATATAATCTTGTAACAAATACAAAATTATAATCAAAAGTATACGTTTTAATCCCCTACGTCTAAGCTCGTGACACCGAAGCGTTAACCTCAACCAACAAGATATAATAAGAGCCCAAGCAAATGCCTATCCCGAAGCATTTGTAAATCCTCAAATGTAAGTGTATCAAACTTTGGCCACACAACCAAATTAGATAGGGAGGTTAGTCCCGATAGATCTATCCATAACATTCGTGCTTACACAAAGTAATTAACGTTCACGATAGTGGGCTAAAGAAATCTAGGGATATCGCTACTTAGACATCATGTAGGCAAACGTATCAAGTTTTATGTTCATCCGTTCAAAGCAAGCAATGTTCTTACCCCAAAATAGTTAAAACAATTAAAAGTGGGGCTATGAAACTCACCTTGATGATACAGCAAAGCAGTAATAATAGTAATGGCACGGAAAACAAGTCACTGCAATCGATGAGTAAAAGATATACTCGTAACCTAAGTAAGATATCCGTACTTAGGATAAATACATAAAATAAAAATATACACGTCACTTGGTTGATATCATATACTTGCATTTAATTTATAAAATCGTTTAATCATTTTTCAAGCTTATCAATTATGGTCACGGGTCAACTTTGACACACATGACACATACATAACCATATAAATAATAGTCTCAAAAAATAAATAAATAAATAAACAAATAATTTGTTTTTATAACTCATGTCATGTCCCTATATATCTCTAACCCACACAACCATCTTAATAAAAGCAAGGACTAATATATGTTGGTTTCCTAACATTACCACACGCACACACTTAGAAAAAAGTAGTAATGTACTTCACATCTTATTTGTATACTACTAGTAATTTGGTTTCCCACTTGGTAGAAGAAAAGCATTTTTGTTTTCTTGTTTGCTGCGTGTATACCGAGCCAAATTTGAAGGAAATGAAATATATCTAGTTCTCTCATGCATCCCACCTACATGGACACACATGACACATACATAACCATATTCCTTCCTTGTTTCTGCTACTACTCGTACACATCCACAACTAGTACATTTTAGCCTTTTACTTGTTCAATGGTTTAGACCCTACTGACATTGCAAAATTTACTCTCGTGACTTAATTTCATTAGTACTAAGCTATCAAAATTCCTTCAGTAAAAGTGACAATCTACTTGCTTCTTATCCTACGTTTCCCATGCACACACGTATACACACATTTTGTCATCTTGGTTTAGTTTTTAAAAGACTAGAGTTTTACTCATTTATTCTTGTTTACACTCGCTGTGGTACGCAACCTGCTACACCACCTCCTAGGTATTTGACCTTAATTTGTAAAGTTTGTTTTCACATTCCTACTCTCTTCTTGGTTCATGTAGTTTTGTTAGTACACATAGAACACTTATGTAAATACACATTTACTTGCAGGTTTCCTTCATAGCATTTTAATTCCTCCTTTCTGCTTGGTTTTTACTAGACTCACACTTTCATTCTTGTTTTATAACAGTAGGCATGTTTTAACATACTTGGTTGTTGCTTGGTATTCAACATTCACATATATATTTCATAGTTTCTTGTTTTAGAGGTCACCACATGTCCGTTAAACGCCCGCTTTTGATAATCTCAGTTCCTATTAAACGGTATTAATATAACTTTCTAAGGTCCCTTAAATCTAATTGTCCATCTTAAGTTTTAGTGGGTTAAACACAAGACTAAGTTTACGTCCCAAAGTAGTTACAAGTCTCGTTCGCACAGGTTATTATGACTACCATTTCTTCGTTAAAGGATTAAGTTATGAATTTACAATGGCTGCGTATACGTTACCACCCCGACCCGACCCACTCTCATGGTCAAACAGGGTAAAAAAAACGCAGCTCAAATCGCCCTAACAGGTTACTTCTTTCACATAAAATTATAGATTACGACCCCCTTTTAGAGCTAGCAAAAGACGTCGTCTTTTGTTGATATTTAGTATTAGTATTCTAACTATTACAGGTTAAGGTGTCGTACGTCAAAACTTTACATGCGTAATTGCTTAACCCGCAAATCCTCATCGTATGGTGAAGCACCACGTGTGTTCTTGTGTAAGAATCGTTTGGTGTTTAAATAAAATATTTTGCAAGTATATGTATATATATCAACCAAGGTGAAAGTTAAGGAGAAAATGAAAGGATGTCTTACAAGAGTCCTTAGCTAGACAAGCGATGTGATGAACGAGTCCCGACCTTATTTATTCTAACACAAGATAATATCGCTAATACTCTTGACCTAGCGCCATACTAAACCCGAAAGGAACCAACTTTTTTTATCCTTGGCAGCGGCTAACTTCTCAAACAATAGGTAAGTGTAGTTTGTTTTATGTAAGCCTTGTGTGTGTAGGTGATAGTTGATGAAGGGCTGTTATTTATAGGAGGTTTTAGGTAGCAAGTGGAGTAACTAGCATAGTTAAGATTTGAAGTCCTAGTTAGGAAATTCTTTTAGTTTGGTTAAGCATAATTGGTTTGCAACTATGTAAAAGTACCATGAAATAGAGTGAGAAGTTTGGGAAGAACAAAAGTTTTCTTTGGACTCGGCTAATGGCAGGAAGAGCAAAGAAAATGTGGTCCTCCATGTTGGTACAAGTTTAAGTTCAAAGAACTCAACAGTTGGGTGTTTTGTCCGACGGGTAGAGGAGGGAAGAAGGGAGACAAAAGTACTACTCTTAATGAAGTGGGTGAAGTACCATGTTGAGTTCATAATTCAAATGTGAGAAGGTATACAAGAAAACAAAACGGGGGGGGGGGGGGGGGGGTTGAGAAAATGGGGACCGGTTTGCATAGTGCAAAAGAGGATTTTGGATTTCATTTAATTTTAGTAAAATTGCATAAAAAGGTTGGTTTGTAGCTTTTGTATAAATGTTGTATAAGTAAAAATAGAAGTTTAAATACATAGAGTTCAAGTAAGATTTTTCTTTTGTAGTAGAAGTTAAATAATTTTGGTTTGAAGAGAAGATGGGAAATTTCTAAGTGTCTCGTAAGTATATTGGGTGAGTTACCTAATTTTGTATCGAACCTAATTTTTTTCTAAATCACGTCGACATGAATAAGTGTCGACTTTAAAAATAGAAATTTCTAGCATGCAGCGTAATGAATTATAGTCATTCATGTAATATTTCCATGATTTTCATTCCTAGAAATTTCAAACTCGTACACCAAATATGCGTAAACAATCGGGGGCATCAATAGACACACAAGTCTAACCCGAACCATCACGTTTTACGTAAATTAAATAGATTAAAAATTCACGTTTGTGACAATCTTACTCTTCGAAAATGGTTAACTAATTGCATAGGGTTGTAGAGAATTTTGTTAGCTTCGATTTGATATAAAGTAGAGCTTCTAGCTCCAAACGAGCGAGAAGTTACGATGATTTGATTATTCGTGTACCGGGAGACGAGTATCGGCACGACATGTAGTTGTTGTCGATATTTGGATCGAATTTCAGAGACTATAGAATAAGTTTTAAAAATTGTCAAGGTCTTATGTTAGGTTCTAAACCTAGGGTTGTGAGTCTATTTTCAAACTTAAGTGTCGGATTTCTAAACGGGATTGTTTAGAATCGTCAAAATGGTTGTATGAGTCGGTGATGTAAAACTGTCCGGTTTTTGTAGTTCAAAGACGTGTCGGGCAGGGAAATTTAAAAGTAAAATCTTTTGATGGGATTTTAAGAGGACTTTCTATAGATAGTAAGTGAGATCTCTGATTAGTATCATGAATATTTGAAGTGTTTAAGTGGGGTAAAGGAGCTAGTACATTTGGTATGTACCGGCAGATTTTTATCGAGTGTATTGTCTAATAGAGTAAACATATAGAAGGAAGTAATAGGTCACTTGTATTGTTTTCTTTCGGGTTTGTCGTAATATTATGATTTTGAGTTTTATGTTATTATGTATGGGTTATATTCTAGTCTATTATTAATGAACGCGCCTTATTTGATAGGTTGCGGTTTTTGTGTTTATCGGGCATCAACTATCGTCGAAGGTCGTCTTGCTACTGCTATTACTCAAGGTGAGTCTATAGCCTCTCTTTGTACTTGTTTTGAATGATTTTAAAACCCGTGAGGGGGATACATGCTATTTAAAAATAAAATAAACACAAGTCATGATTGATTGTTTGGACCCGAATGTTGCCTGTTGTTGCCTGATGTTGCCTTGAATTGTATAAGTACCTAAATTGCAAAATTCCCTAAATTCATGAGCCGTTAAGTATGTTCTGACTTGATGTTGTGAGTTGGGAATAGCCGCTTATTCAAATAATAGTACTATTGGGCTGACGATCCTATCTGAGACCAGGGCTTTACGTTGAGTAACCTTTGGGAAGGATAATTTACGAGAATAAGAATGTGGTATACTTGCAATTGATACCCTAGTAGGGGCAATGGAATTCATATAGTCATGCCGACTTTAGGCGTGGGTGACTAAGTTAAGGGGTCTGTGTCATGTGCTTAATACAACTCTATAGCTATTGCTATAAGCCAGAATGCCTGAATAATAGATTGTATGATCAACAATTCTATTAAATGATCATGATTGAGTTTTCTCTTGTGTTTAAATGATGATTTAATAAATCTATAGACTCGCTCAACCGTTGTGTTGATGATCTTAAGCATGTATTTCATGTGATTGAAGTTGATTAATGACGGACCTTGCTAGAGAAGGATTGCGGGTTGCTTTTGTGGTGATTGGGTCTAAAACTGATTTCTTTTCCTTTTGTCACAAAATTTATAATGTATGGGCATATATTTAGGTAAAATGTTTGTTGATTGGTTGAGATCTTTAGGGGACCTAAGTGTTACTCTGATAATTCTAAAAGTATTTTACTTGGGATCAAAGGTTTTAGACAATGGTTAAATTATACCCTTTGATATTTCATATGTACGATTTTGAGATCGTTTAAAGTGTATTGTGTAATGAAGTTTAAGTTTAGCACCCAAATGTGTATTTCCGCTGCGCAATGTAATTTGGGGGTGTTAAAGATTGGTAATCAGAGCTTTTTAGTTATAGCGAATTTGGTCGATTTTTAAAAATTTCCTAAACTATAACTTTGGTGTCGAAAATATTTTACAAAAGCACGCAACTTCCCCGCAAGGCTCCATTAAGATTACTTCTTTGTATTGTTTTATAGTTAGATGTATCCCTTAAAACTGAAATGATTTTTAGAGTATTTATTAAGTAAATACTATGATGATGTATTGATGATGTATTGATATTGTTGAAATTCCGTTGAGTACTTGGTATCGTAATTTTCTTTATGCAATGCATATGTATAGAATTTTAAATAATGACCTTATATACCGCCGAGAGTCTAGGACAGTAGACCAGAGGATGAACAATTTTACAACTGAATTCTTGCGACTTGTATCGGTAATGAGAAAGTTTGACCGGTTGATGTATGAGAGATACGTGGTTGAAACTCGTATGATTAGAAGGTTGATGTGAATGAAAAGTTGTTTCAAAGGTTTTATTTGGTATGTGGAGATTTGAGTTTGTTAGGACTTGGAAGATGGATGAGATTGTTAGTCTTAGGTCGATTGTGATGAATTTGTGTGCTTGAATTGAAAGGTTTAAAGAGAAGTAGGGAAGGTTTGAAAGGATGAGTGAGTGGGAGTCTCATATGGGATCAATTCTGAGTCAAGCTTGGAAGTTTAGGAATGTTGAAAGTAGTACAAGACTTGCTTTGTGATTAATCTGCCATGTAGGGGTGAGTATTTGAATTTTGAGAGTGAGTTGCCATCATGTTAGGGATTCAACTTTGAACTGAAAAAGGGGAAATAGACGGGTGAGATGAAGCTGACAACAATGATAAGGAGGATGAGGAGATGGGGTCTATGGAACTAATCGCGCAATGAATTCCTTTGTATCTTATTTTCTTTTGTGATCGAACTTATTTAAACTTTGTGTCATAGCATTGTGATGAAACTTATTATCTTTTAAGTTTGTTCGGTAGATGATTTTAGTGAGATACACTGCCACTGTCTTGTTGACTCCTTAACGCAATCTAAATTACCCTCACGATCTATGATGTGCCTTTATTAACTCCTTTGATGGTTGGTTGATGAATCATTGTAGTTTGTGTTGTTTGTGCATGTAGTATCCAAGAGATGTCCTGATAAAGAAATCCTTCTTTTATCTTGATGTGTATACTTATCATGTTTCTTTCTTTTGTGATGATGGAAGAAGGAATAGGGGAATCATATTTCTGTCATTAGTGGATCACCACGTGACTAAGTGTCTTGAAATATGTCGCCAAAACTAACAACTGCTATTGTGAACACTATGATCGAGCGAGCTATTACTAGAGCACATGAAGCTGATTGTGCTGCAAGGAATCAAGATGCTGGAGTTAGTTGTGCTGGAGATAATGGTGCTGAAGTTGATACTGCTAAAAAAATAATGATGATGCTGCTAAGAATAATGATGATGCGGCTAGAATAATGATGATGCTGCTGGAATAATAATGATGCTGCTGAGAATAATGATGATGTTGCTGAGAATAATGATGATGATGTTGAGAATAATGATGATGTTGCTGATCCAGTTGGGAGTGTTGCTGCTGTTTTGCAAGTTTCAAGAGAATGTATGTATGTTAGTTTTAAGAAGTGCGGTCCTACTCAATTTTGTGGTACTGGTGGTGCATTAGATTTACATAGATGGATTGATAAGATAGAGAGTACTTTTGAGATTAGTGGGTGTTCAGAAACTAATAAGGTAAAATTTGCAGCTGCTACATTTCAAGATGGTACACTAAGATGGTGGAATAACCAAGTGACTACTTTAGGATTGGTTGTGGCTAATGGTAGGACATGGACCATGACTAAAGGATTATTGATTGTTAAGATTTGCCTCGAGGAGGAACTAGGATACTTGGAAGATGAATTGAGATAGTTAGTGTTAAGAAACGATGATATTACTGTTTATACTAGGAAGTTTTCTGAGCTATGTTTGCTATGTCCTAATACTTTCATGGATCACCGTAAGACAAGGAAGTAGTACATTAAAGGATTTCCTAGTACTATCAAGTATGAGACTACTTCTTCAAGACCTAAATCTTTCGATGAAGCTGTTCAGATGGCACATGATTTAATGGACGTGAAAGTGCAAGATAGGAAATATAGAATTGTTGAAAACAATAAGAGAAAGTGGGAATCTGCTCAGT
Source organism: Glebionis coronaria (assembly GCA_025667525.1). Classification (NCBI taxonomy): domain Eukaryota; kingdom Viridiplantae; phylum Streptophyta; class Magnoliopsida; order Asterales; family Asteraceae; genus Glebionis; species Glebionis coronaria. Next base: position 427,202,529 of record CM046877.1, read on the forward strand.
CCAACCAGAATCATGTTTAGAATCGTGGGGATTACAGTATTAACAATAACCAGAGACAGAACCGAAATCAGCATTTAAACTATGGAAGGAATGAGGAAATTCGTGCTACTAATGTGCCTGGAAGTAACAAGATAAATCTCAAGTGTGTTTATTATACTCTATACCATGTAGGTAATTTTACACATTTCTAACTAGAGTTAGGACAACCTGGTCATAAAGCTGCTAAGTGTAGGACAAGAGGAGTAACTACTGGAATTAGTACCTCTGGAATTGTGATATGATTTAGCCATAACGAGAAAGGATACAAGCAAGGGAATTGTCCAAGGAGAGGAAATTGACAAGATAGGAATGTTGCCGCTCCAGATTATGTTTTGGATGATGTTGACAAACCTTAATGTCCGAACATTGTAAATGGTATGTTCTTATTTGACACTACCTATGTTAGTGTGTTGTTTGATTTTAGATTAGATAGAAGCCTTAGAAATGTAAACATCCAGTCGTTTTATCAACATAGAATTAGTAAGATTAATAACTACCTCTGATATGGAGTTAACCGATGGAAATGTTGTTAGTATTAGTTCTATACTGATAGTGCTCCTTGAATTTAGGGAAGTATGTATTTAGTGTTGACTTGATGCTCATAAAGTTGGGATTTCTAGATATAGATTATTGGCATAAATTGGTTAGTTGTGCGTAGTGCTGATGCTTGAGATTGAACCAATCTTCACCATAAATTGATAGTTGCTGGTTTAGATTTTGTTGAGAAGTTGAGTGCTGACTGTGAGAGGTGATGAGTGAACTTTCCTTTTTAGAAGTATCTTGTTTGGAGATGAGGAAGTATGTGGAAGAGGGATATGAAGTATTCTTAGCTCAGGTAACTAGTGATAGTGTAGTTGGGAAATGTGTTAATGATTCGAGAGTATTCTGAAATTTTCCTGAAGTATTTCCGAGTTGCTGCCGTCTTGTGAGGAGGAATTCGTTTCGATTGAGTGTTTTAAGCGATAGGTGTAGTGCTCGTGCGTTTCATTATATAGTGCTTCTGTGTTTTGTCGAGTAGTATTCGTACGCCTTATCATTTGGTATCGTCAAAGTAGAATGAGTTATTCGGTCAACTGCGAGAAATGATGGAGGAGGGATGTATTAGATTAAGTTTCTTTATAGTGGTGATCGCCTGTGTTGATTGTCAAGAAGGATGGATGTTTCGGATGTATATCGACTATCGTGAGCTTAACAAATAAGACATCAATCCTAGGCATAATGAGTTATTTGACTAATTGTAAGGATCCAGTGTGTACTCAAAGATCGCTTTGAATTCTGATTATCATTAACTGAGAGTTAGGGAAGAAGATAATCCTATAGTTATTTTTTTCGTACTTGATATAGGTATTTTAAGTTTCAAGTGATGTTTTTGGAACTGACGAACGCGTCTGTCGTATTCATGAACTTGGTGAATCATGTGTGTAAGATGTAATAGGATGAGTTAGTCATTGTATCTATTGAAGATATTCTATTTTATTCCAAGAGGGAAGGAGGAACATAAGTAGCATATGAGGACAATTTTGGAATGACTGGAAAAAGAGAAACTGTATGTAAAGTTCCCTATGAGTGAATGTTGGTTGAAATATTTACGTTTTCTAAGGCAGTTTATTGACAACAAAAGGTACTCGTGAAAATCTTACCAAGATTGAATAAATTAAGGATTGGTCGCTGCCAACGACGCCGACAAAAATCTGTTAATTCCTTGGTCTAAGCTGGGAACAATCGGAGGTTTATCGAAAGGTTTTCACTGATTGTTGAACCATTGATTAAGCTGACTAAGAATAATTGGATGTGTGAGTCCCACTTATACATCTAAATTGTAAGTTTCGAGATCTGATCCTTATCAGATGAGGAAGCTATATTCTGAACACTGAAGGGTAAGTTGTGTTCTGCACAGATATTGTCATTGTTGGAAGGACACGAAGTAATTGTAGTTTGTAGTTTACTGTGATGCGTCTCATAAGGGTTATGTAGTTGTGATGTTTGCATTGAGATTGTAGGAAATATTACTTGTATGGAATCAAGCGTATACTAATTAAGGATCATAAGAATTGCGTCATATTCAACTTCTGGGGAAGGCAAAGGAGATGAGTAGAGGATCACTAGTTATAAATTTTGTGTACCTGAATATGTTGCTGAATGTGATTGTGAGTGATTATGACTACGAGATTCGCTACCATCCGGGAAAGGCGAATGTGGTAGCTGATGCACTTATCATGAAGAAAAAAAAGGAAAAAGCCTCTAGGATTTGAGTTTTGGTGATGACAAGAAGTGTGGACTTGATAGAAAGGATATTGAAATTTTAAGCTAATGGTCTGATAGGGAAAGATGTCAAGTTAAGTGGTTTCAACATTTTGTCAAACTTATGACAAGGATTTTGTTTTTAAGTCAAGTGACACATGGTATATTGAACACTCCTAACATACTTGAGTTGAGAGAGTGAGACTTAGTGATGGAGGAATCTCACAAGTCAAGTAATCGATACATTCTGGTTTGGGTAAAGGTGAAAGTTGAGTTGAGTACTGCGTGTTATACATAGAGTGGTGGACAAAGTGAAAGGAGGATTAGAAAATTGGACGATATACTTGTCCATGTGTGATTGACTTAGGTATTGTTGGAAACCTTATACGAAAATGGTTATCATGCTAGTAATGAGGATGTACTGTTTGAAGGTCCATAAAGAACTTCAAGTTGTGAAGGTCAAAGATTTTGAGCTATGGACGTAAGTTAGGTTTTCGGTGTATTGCATAAATGTAGGTGGAATTAAATGACTGAACTAGAACTGATGTTGTAACAACCCCAAATATTCATACTTTAGTTCAGCGGAAGAGTCGTTGGTGTTACAGGATAGCACATTTCTCAAATTATAGACAACTCTTAAAATCGCGTCGTTTAATAATAAAGCATTTTCCATTCATGAATATCAAATTTACATAGGTCTCAAGTCATAGTATTTCATAAAATTTTACAAAACATTTGAATGGAAATTGTTATTTAAGTGCGGGCCATAAAATTCTTGTCGTCTTCCCGAGAATTACCTTCAAGTACCTGAGATAAAACATATTAAAAGAAAAGGGTCAGCGAAAACGCCGAGTGAATTCATAGAGTTTAATGAAATCCATTAATATATCATCGGTATAAATTTTTTACCGAAAATCTTTTTTTGTACAAATCTTTGTAGTATGCCATAAAATAGGCCAAAAACATTTTTATACAAATCCTTGTCAAAATCATAATATAGGCTTTTGCCTTCAAAACTATTATACGAACCATTGTCATAAAAACATCATGGAATACGTTTTATAACGTTGTATAGAGTTAAATAAAAACCGTTATATGAATATGGTTATGTAAAACCAAAACACGAACATAATATCAATAATAAGACCCCGTATTGCTAGTCAGGCAACATATCATAATTCAATGCATATAGCAGTATTTTCGTTATTTGGATTATTATAATCCGCATGACATTGCTACCTTACTATAACAAACAACGGGTAGCTAACCAGAAACTCAATTTGCCCATCTAAGTTAGCGTTTCGTCACAAAAATCACGCTATGGAAATCTTCTCATACATAAATTCGCTTACCAATCAATGTGGCACGACGGGGATCAACCGTCAAGGCGCGAACTGGGTGATCGTCCCCAAATAGTACTATTATATGTATAAGCGTCTACCAAATCCCGGTAGTTCACAATTCGTGCTAATGGGACTTTTAGTGACATAACCTAACTTTAATAAGACATTTCATTTCATACATCGGGTCATATAATCATTCATCGAGTCATACAATCATTCGGGTCCAAATCACTAAACAAACAATCGGGACAACTAGTGTCCTATTTTATCAAAACTAACATGTTATCTCCCTCGCGGGTTTATGAGACATTTCATAAAAACATTTAAAAGAGTGCGAGGCTATGAACTCACGTTGATTGGGAAAGGCGGTTATCGGTGATTTGGATGTACGGTACGTGCTTCAATCACGGAAACCTAGACAAATAATACTCGTCTTAGACTCTTGTCCAATGACTTTATAAAAACAATGGTTATGTATATATATGATGATATTATAAGTATGATGATTATCAAGTGGGTTTTTATATCTTCATTCAATATTGTAGTGTTATGTGTTAGTCAAAATTTTGACTAGTTACACTAGTTTCAATCCAATTCCATATTGAGGCCCAATAAGCCCATTAAAAGCCTATTAAGAGTTCAAATCTTTATATTAGTCTATTTATACTATTAATATTAGGTCTTTACTCATATGTTGGGCCCAAGTGGGTTGAGCCCAATGAGTAAGTCCATTAGTGTTTATCCAAACTAGTTGAGTCAATAGTCCAATAAGGCTACTTTGGCCCGTTAATGTCCATAAGTTATAAAGCTCGGGTTTTATCGATTTTCACTTGTCAAATGTACTTATACATCAGTACATGAGTTATAAAAAGTTTACATTAGACGGGTCCGACTGTCTAAGTTTTAATTGTCAAAAACGTTAAATTCTCGGTTTTAGCCGAAAAGACGTAAAACTTATGTTATAGTTTTATAACTTATAAAACTTATCAAATTCTCATTTTTATAAAATATCCCTTTTATTTATTAAAGTGCATACTTATTTATATGTAATATATAAGTTAGTGAGTTTTAGGTACACATTTTATATTATATTTACTTGAGTGCTAATTTTATAATATATACATTTATTTTATAAATCTGATTATGATTTTCACTTTCACCATTTTTACCATATATTGAGTTCTACAAGGAGATAGAAGCTCATTTTTGGACACCACAAACTAAATGATATGTGCTACAAATAAATCAGTTTTAGATACTGCTCAATCCACCTCTAAATGTCTCTAATAGTTCGTCAAAAACAAACTATACAGATTTGGACTTCAATAATGTTTTGATCATATCTCACTCATTTTATGGATTCCATTGTGTGGCCAACTCTCACATATGTACAAGTCACTTATCTTACTGTATATTAAATAATCCAAGCTGCCTTAACAAGTTATGATATAGTTCTTTACTGTTTTATACAGCCTACATTTTAGCCATGATTTTAACATCCTTTCAAGTAGATTTTAATCTTTTTAATCAAATCTATCAACATCAAATCCCCAGATAATATTTTTGATCATCATTAATCATCATATACATATACATAAATGAAGAAAATACAATATTACATATTCAAAATAACAAGAGGATAGGAAGAAACAATCTCTATACCACCAATAGTGATGAAAAGATGAGTTTTTGATGAACAAGGCTTGGTTCCTTGTTACCAAACCTTCCATATGGAAAATGAACTTCTTGGGTTCTTCAAATGGGTGAATACCTTATTGAAAATCAGCCCATAAACTCTATGGAAACTCCTTTTTGGATGTTAAGATCACCTCCAATCACCATGTCTTCAATGGGTTATCATCTTATGTAAGTTATACATAAGGTTTATGGTTTAAATTTTGATCAATGGTGGTGTTTATGGGTGATGTTGGACGTTCAAGGAGAGAGGAAGAGAGTTTAGGTGGCTTTGCATGTAAGAAATGAGTGTGAGTGTTATGAGTAGCTAGTTTTGTGGTTTTGGTGACTTGTTATGCACTAAGGACATGTGTCCTTATTGTGTAAGTAAGATTGACACCTATTTGGTGTATTGGCTAAGACTTGGCCACCCATAGTGGGGGTGAGACAAGTGTAAACTTGTTTCATCCCCACTAATTTACTGGTACTCCTCGATTCTAGTTTCCTTGATTTGCGTGCCCTCGGGTCGTTTTACGAAAAATGTTTTTATAAATTATGAATCAACGACACAAAAAGAATCTAATAAAAGTTGTCTCATAAAAAACGGAGTTCAAAAACGTAAATACGTAGACCTAGGGTTTCCGGTTTAGTCGTAAAGGACGTTAAATTATGCACGTAAGTCCCAATCTCTTCTCGTAAATTTGTGAGTTTATGAACCAACACAAATTTAAAATCCCAAAATAATATTCACGGATAAATTTATTTCCTGATGTTTCGGACTGTCACCAAAAACGGTGTATGTAAACGTAAGCGCGTAACGTAGAGTCCTCCGGTTTAGACGTAGTCGATGCTACTTCAAGACGTAAACCCAAGTTTCTTCCCATAAATGAGTGGGTTCATAATATAACATTAAAATAATGTTTTTAAATAATACTTAAGAATAAAATATCAACCATAAATTGACGGAATGTCACAGATGTTGGCAACTATTGATAAGATTGTGTAGGTTAAGTATCATTTATTAGTAAAAAGGAGTTGTCAGAAGAGTTATGTTGGAAATCGAAGGAAATCTATGGAGTTTGAAATTAGAGAGATGGTTATACTTAAGGTGTCATTATGAAGGATGAAATTTGTTTTGGGAACAACAAGGAAAGAATTCAACTTGAAGATAAGTTGCTTTTCATAGAGTGAACTGTGAAGAGTTCTTAAGAGATTGAAGCATAGTAAGAATTATATTGTGAGGATACAAGAATTCTAGGAGTGGATCTGAATTCGCGAAGGAAGCATGATGATTTCTTTAAGGAAAAAAGTTCTCATTTGTTCTAGAAGTATGGAATGTGACTATAAGAGGGGCCGAGCGCCGAGGAAGTCACTCTCTTTTAGGAGGGTAGGATGTGATAACCCGAACCCGAGCTCATTATTTAATATTATTTTACGAATAATTTTGAATTTTTTTATGAGTTTGAATGCTATGACGGTTGTTGGTTTAATTTAAAAACCGATGTTGGAGGTCTTATTTTTACCTTTTCACTAATAGCGAGGACTATTAGTGATCACGATATCGACGGATGCCCGAGATTTTATGATTTACTATTTGTTGTTTCGATGTTTATATTTTTGACGTTTTTGTTTTTAATTGCATATTAAGTCGTACCAGGACTATATTATTATCATATTTTGAGTGCGTTTTAACTTTTGAAAAGTATTTTTACGAAACCCGAGCCTGCTAAATATTTTCAAAATTGACAATTTACATTTTCTACCATCTCAAACTATTTTATTGCATTTTGGAACAAAACTATCATAAATTGGCAAGAAGGGTCCCTTCACCACCATATATAAGGTGATTTCTCACCTAGCTTTACACATACATGCAAGATACATCAAAACTTTCACCCTCTCTCTCTTTTCTTTATCATGCCGCCACCCCTACACCACCTTAATCCATTTTTCTTTCAATTTTAAGCTTGATTCAAGCTAAAACAATTAAAGACTCTATCATAGATTTTCAAGGGGCTTCTTTTGGTAAAAAAATCTTCAACATGCATGAAGTTTGATTTTTCTAGGATTGATAGGTCAAGTTTATGATCATTGCATGTGTTGTTGGTGATGATCAAGAGATGATCATGCTAAAATTTTGTTAAACACTTGTTTTTGATTTTGGGTTTTTAATTTTGAGATTGATACAAGTGCTAGAGATGAATTATGATGTAATTAGGGGTTTAGGTTGATGATAAAAATGATTGAATTTGGTTAAAAACATGACTTTGTGTAAGATTTTAGGAGTTGTTTTAGATCAGTAGAAAAAAGGCAATTTTTGGGTATCTTACTGTTTGAAAATGGTTAAACTAATAGCGTAGGGTTGTATAGAATTTCGTTAGCTTCTATTTGATATAAAGTAGAGCTTCTAGCTCCAAACGAGCGAGAAGTTATGATGAATTGATTATTCGTGTACCGGGAGACAAGTATCGACACGACATGTAGTTGTTGTCGATATTTGGATCGAATCTCGGGGACTATATAATGAGTTGTAAAAATGGTCAAGGTCTGATGTTAGGTTCTAAACCTAGGGCTTTGAGTCTATTTTCAAAGTCAAGTGTCAGATTTATAAACGGGATTGTTTAGAATGGTCAAAATGGTTGTATGAGTCGGTGACATAAAACTGTCCGGTTTTTGTAGTTCAAAGATGTGTCGGGCAGGGAACTTTAAAAGTAAAATCTTTTGATGGGCTTTTAAGAGGACTTTCTGTAGATAGTAAGTGAGATCTCTGATTAGTATCATGAATATTTGAAGTGTTTAAGTTAGGTAAATGAGCTCGTACATTTGGTATGTACCGGCAGATTTTTATCGAGTGTATTGTCTAATAGAGTAAACATATAGAAGGAAGTAATAGGTCACTTGTATGATTTTCTTTTGTGTTTTTCGTAATATTATGATTTTGAGTTTGATGTTATTATGTATGGGTTATATTCGAGTCTATTATTAATGAACGCGCCTTATTTGATAGGTTGCAGTTTTTGTATTTATCGTGCATCAACTATCGTCGAAGGTCGTCTTGCTACTGCTATTACTCAAGGTGAGTCTATAGCCTCACTTTGTACTTGTTTTGAATGATTTTAAAACCCGTGAGGGGGATACATGCTATTTGAAAATAAAATGAACACAAGTCATGATTGATTATTTAGACCCGAATGTTGCCTGTTGTTGCCTGATGTTGCCTTGAATTGTATAAGTACCTAAATTGCAAAAGTCCCTAAATTCATGAGCCGTTAACTATGTTCTGACTTGATGTTGTGAGATAGGAATAGCCGCTTATTCAAAAAATAGTACTATTGGGCTGACGACCCTATCTGAGACCAGGGCTTTACAACGAGTAACCTCTTGGAAGGATAATTTACGATAATAAGAATGTGGTATACTTTCAATTGATACCCTAGTAGGGGAAATGGAATTCATATAGTCATGCCGGATTTAGGTGTGGGTGACTAAGTTAAGGGGTCAGTGTCATGAGCTTAATACAATTCTATAGTTATTGTTATAAGCCAGAATTCCTGAATAATAGATTGTATGATCAACAGTTCTATTAAATGATCATGATTGAGTTTTCTCTTGTGTTCAAATGATGATTTGATAAATCTATAGACTCGCTCAACCGTTGTGTTGATGATCTTAAGCATGTATTTCAGGTGATTGAAGTTGATTGATGGCGGAGCTTGCTGGAGAATGATTGCGGGTTGCTTTTGTGGTGATTGGGTCTAAAACTGATTTCTTTCCCTTTTGTCATAAAATTTATAATGTATGGGCATGTATTTTGGTAAAAATGTTTGTTGATTGGTTGAGATATTTGGGGGACCTAAGTGTTACTCTGATAATTCTAAAATTGTTTTACTTGGGATCGAAGGTTTTAGACAATGGTTAAATTATACCCTTTTATATTTCAAATGTACGATTTTGAGATCGTTTAAAGTGTATTGTGTAATGAAGTTTGAGTTTAGCACCCAAATGTGTATTTCCGCTGCACAATGTAATTTCGGGGTCTTAAACATAATATGCTAGGATGGGATCCCGCAGGATGTTTGCAGCTTGGGAGTTCTGTGTTGTTCTTATGCTTTTGGTACTATGAAAGTTGTTGAAATCTTCCGCTTATCTTTTGGTATCTATAAAACTTTAAAACCATGATGTAATGGTACTTTGTTATGTTTTAATACTTGTGGGACCTATGCTTTAAAACTCTGATATATCGTGGTGTAATAAATATGTCTTTTATTACGTCATTTTTTAGTCATTTATAAATCGTTGTTACTTGTACCATGACGTGTTACCTCATTGTTGCCTAGTTGTTCCATGCCTGATTATGGGGGTCTCACATCTTTTAAGGTGGATAGACTGTAGTAATTCTTAGTTTTCGGGTCAATACTTATAACCCGACTTTTATTTAACATGTTTGTTTTTAATAAATAATAATAATATATTAAAATTCTCGGTTAACCGACAAGGTTATGGCTTTAACGTGTCGATTAAATATCAGTTATTATTTAACGGCAACGTCTACATCCGTCATCGACCGTAAATATCCTTATTATCACATAGAAATACTTTTCTTATCATTCGTTTATATGACGCGTTAAGGTTTATTAAATAATAAGCCCTCATTTATATATCGAAATATAAATGTTCTCCGAATGTCGCTGTTTTTATTTTTATTGAGCGTTTATTTTTCATGTTTTACGTGTATCTTTCAAATCGCGTAACTTTTAAAATCGGGTTTCGATAATACCCGCTTTTCTAAAATATGTCTACAAAATAAAACTTATTAATACCACCTCATGCAAATTGGCGTCAAACTTACAAAGAAATACAATGACTTTAGCTTAGTGAAGAATCCATTTCCTACACTAGTTAGTCATTACTTTAAACAGGGGAGTCTAACAAACCCAAGCCACTTATCCTCGTATGACACTAACTAAAAGTGTAAGATAAACATGTGGTGGTGATTTTAGTGTCATCAAAACATTTTTTGTGATAGTGATTTACCCGAGACCAAAGGGATTTCGAGTTAAGTTATAATACATGTTCGGAGGTGTGGAGTGCACGCTTGTATAAACATATTAACTTGATTCCTGATACGATGAATGAGAATTTAGTGTCAGAAAATTCGTCACTAAAACGTCGCAACCATTCAATAAAATGTTGTAGTTGTAAATAGTACAGGAAAACCGTCGCTATTAAGTGTTGCAGTATTTTGTTTTAAAGTTAGTTACTGTAAAAGCAAAAGGCATAACCATTCATAAAAGGTTGTGACTATTCATGAAAAGTCACATGGTCATTATATATTGAACAACTTTGGTCTTTCATAATAAGATGAAGAATCATAACAACCCATACAATCTTCTCCATGTTTTGCTTTGATCTCTTCTACCTAGAAATCAAAGTGTTCTTCTTGTCTTACCCCGATAAGGCTTTCGTGTAACCCAGGCACCGATAGGGTCGAAATACTTTATACGGAAAGTGAACTCAACACGATTCAAGCGAGATATCCAAGATTCATCACATACACTAACCCTATTATCTAACAAACGTATAAAGTATTTATTTCGTTAGTGATAATCACTGGATGGTGAATCTGTGATTGACAAGAAGAGTTTATATAGAAACTGATATGGATGAAGTGACAAAGATCACTCAAACGTCTCCATATATGCTAAAGACAATATCCCATGCATGACTATTCTTGATAACAATATTGGTTATCTCATGTATGTGCATGATAAAAACACTATAGTTTATTAGAATTTATGATCATCCATTTTCGAATATAAATGGATGGAGATTGGATATGGGATAGTGTATATATGAAATGAAACAGAGAGCACTTTTATCCATTTGATGGGGTCAGTGGAGAATCTACGTATTCTAACACTGGTCAAGAATTAGAATCATTTGTTGAAATGGTGAAATTGATAAACTTCGGTGATCAGTACGCATCTTCTATTTCATTTTTATATATACTTATGGTAGTATCAATCACATGAACTATATGACAACTTGTGGATAAAAACATTGTTAACAATCTGAAATCTAAATGGAACATTGGTTTGTATTAAACATTATCTGAATAACAAATAATGTTGTATTTGTGTTGATACGTATATTTGCATGAACTCTTTAGCAAGTTAATCATGCATAAAAGGATATATTTTGCAAGATCATATTGCAAGATACGGGTTTTGCCGGAAATTTCAAGTTGTATGTCTAGGATAATTGTTATTGGCGGTTAGTTTTCTGGCGAAAAAAAACGATATTTTTAAATAATAGTTGTTGAAACTTGAAGAAACGCTAGAGGATTAGACATGCACGAATATTTTCAATTACTGTTGAAACAAATATACTCCTTTATGTCATATCTATGAAAGAATATGTGATGCACTGATTTATTTGCATGAAAACTGCCAAACATATTAATCTTACAAGCATACAGATGAATTATTAGAAAGTATAAAATTTCTGTATATATCCCTTTTATATGGAATCACAAGGAAAACATAGATGGATGAAAATGAAATTAGAGTGGGGTAAAGTGATGTGTTACTTATCTTGAAATATGCAACCTCTTGATTGAGTTAGTAGAAGTGAAAGGTTTATCACATTTTCCAATCATTGGTTCTACAAGAAGTGAACATAAGGCGCCATGTTTGATTAAAATTATCTAACAGATTCAAGTTGCATGAAATTATTATGAATTGGCTAAATTCATGGTTACTCTAGATTTTTGTCCAAGTTAAATTAACTTATTTATCTAATTTTGTTGAGAGGCATGGCCTAAGATTGTCCTTGCTTCCCTTGTGATTGGAGGATTATACATATAAGGCATGCTTTGTATTGGTCAGTGATTTAAGAAAATGGAAATTTCTATGAAACCAAAATGATAATTTAATTTTGTAGGACGAACAAGGAAAGTTTTTAAAACTCGTACTTCTCTATTTTATATAGGAAGAGCATGGAACTTTTATCAAATCATTTTTCCATGGACATGTCTGTTTCACATAGACAAATGTGTAGATACAGTCTGTGTATGAATGGCGGTCGAGTCATAACTTTATATACGGATTTTATGTTACACATGATGTGATTTAGTACTTGTATTAATTAGACCATGATCGTCTATGGTTTAGTTGCAACGAAGATCCTATAATTGTTATAAGGATAAATTGATGTATGTTGAATAATTGATTAAGAAAAATTATGAGTCAATTAAGTGTTGTATTTACACTTGGTATATATGTAATTTTTGTGATCAAAGAGAAAAGTTGTACAATGTATTCGACAATGGCATCATGATTCGTTGTTTTCGGTTTTGATGAAAGAATAATAGTTGAATGACTTGTTAATAAACATTGAGTTATGTTTAAAGTCAATACTGTTACGTTCTATGTAATTTAATGGTAAAACTAAACTGTCGATGGTATTCCACTTGATACAGTAGTTGACTAAGGACTTAGTAAATAAGTCGGTAAAAGGTATGAAAAGTCCATTAGATCATCTAACTGTGAGATACCCAATTCCCTCTAGTACAACGCTAAAGGCTGAATTCAATGTGGACAGCTCACACTTAGAGATCGGAACACATGTTATATATGCCTAGGTATGTGTTCGGACCTGCAAGATGAGAAGGTTGAAGTTTATCTTCTTAATAGTTCTTTTGAAAAAGTGCAAGCAGGGCATGATTAAAAAGAAACTACCTATATGAGTATGAAGTTTTGTCGCTTCAATAAGCTTGGACTTGGCTTAGTATATACTCACGAATGGATAGGGACGCATGGCTTGTAAAGCGTCAAGCATAAACATTGGAGAAATGTAGAAACTCGTGTGTATATTATCTTCTGGTATTCAAATGAGATGACGGGTTCAATCGTTACGAGACCTCGATTCTCGAATATTTGGAATGTGTAGTATACTAAGATGAAAATTCAATCGCAAGACATTTTCATTTATGCATGAGTTTGAATTGTTTTGATTATCGGGAAATCAAGGATTACACTAAAATAGGGGAGGTTTGTTGGTGAAATTAGTGTCATCAAAATATTTTGTGTGATAGTGATTTACCCGAGACCAAAGGGATTTCAAGTTAAGTTATAATACACGTTCAGAGGTGTGGAGTGCACGCTTGTATAAACATATTAACTTGATTCCAGATACAATGAATGTGACAGAAAATTTGTCACTAAAGCGTCGCAACCATTGAATAAAATGTTGTTGTTGTAAATAGTGACAGGAAAACCGTCGCTATTAAGTGTTGCAGTGTTTTGTTTTAAAGTTAGTTACATTAAAAGCAAAAGGCATAACCATTTATAAAAGGTTGTGACTATTCATGAAAACTCACATGATCATTATATATTGACACAACTTTGGTCTTTCATAATAAGATGAAGAATCATAACAACCCATACAATTTTCTCCATGTTTTGCTTTGATCTTTTGTGCCTAGAAATCAAAGTGTTCTTTTTGTCTTATCCCGATAAGGATTTCGTGTAACCCAGACACCGATAGGGTCGAAATACTTTATACAGAAAGTGAACTCAACACGATTCAAGCAAGATATCTAAGATTCATCACATACACCAACCCTATTATCTAACAACATGACATTCATATTCATGGTCAAACATCAAACTTTGGTCAACAATGTCATTCTACATTCTATTCTCTTTACAAATTAGTTTGAAACATCATATATTTTATATATACGTCATGCTAACCATTCTCTTAAACTCTCACAGCTGAAGTGATAAAACTGTATTCCGATCATACTTCTACATGAAAAGAGTAATACATGATGAGTGTTTTAATTGTTGGTAACCGTCATGTGTCTTCATTGTAAGTTGGATTTCATCCTCTCGGTTTGGTGTTCATGTTTGAGCTTCGCTTGGCACATGATCATGAGATGTCATATTTGTAGTCCTTAGTCGATGGGGCTGAATAATACGACAAGTTGATACTTGGTTGAGACGCTATGGTGTTGTTTTCTAGAGTTCGGTAGTCGAACTCTAGTCTTATTCCTTGAGGGTACGTCTTGAGTTCGGATTTTACACTATATAAGCAATAAGTTTACTGGGATATACTTATGCTAAATCAACGAAAATGAAACCACGTTCATACTTGTGCTAAACGATATTAAGTTTTTTAAACAATGAACAACAATCATGGCTCGAAGTTTTTAAATGAAACAAGGAGAGTCGTATTTTTTTGAATTAGAATGATTCCTCACGTCACATTCATGCAAACGATTGCATATTTACACCTTTGATCCTTAATTATTAAGGAAGTACAATTAAATTTATAGATTTCTAAAGTAACACTATTAACCTTTGTTTATTTTCTTCTTTTCAAAACTAGTCCAAAATTTATTTTTAGAAAACCTTTATAAAAATCGTTTATTCTCTTACATTGTCATATTTATCTCTAAGACGCGCCATTTTATTTTAGGTCGTCGCTAGAAGCTAGTGGTTTCTCGGCTTATCGTATTTCATCGTTTCACTCCTGTCACTATATTTTGATCGTTCTCCGCGTTTGATATGCATATCACTAAGGTGAGTTCATAGCCTCACTTTTACTACTTTAATTGTTTTATTAAACCCGCGAGGGGGATACATGCTACTTTTTATGAATGGACGCAAGTGCTTGAACTACATGCTTATTTTTTACCTCTTAGTCATGAACCGTTAATTACTTGGACCGACTGTACTGGTCGAGTAAACACGAATGTTGTGAATAGATCTATTGGGATTGACCTCCCCGTCCGGGTTTAACGGAAAACCGACTGGACGCATTGTATTTGAAACTTGGACGGAATAACGGATGTTAATGTTCGGTTTCATAAGCTAAATGTGATAACTGATGCTATCTGACTTTGGAAACTGAATACTTGACATCTTGTGGTCCACTACATTTATTTTCAAAATTATGAATTCACTCAACCTTTGTGTTGATGATTTTAGCATGTATTTCTCAGGTACACAAGTTTAAGAGCAGCTGGCGCATGAAGACGCACTAGATATTTTAAAGGCAATAAATACTGATTACCATTCGGTAAACTTTATGAAACTATTTATTATTATGTTATTGTTGGGACTTGATTCTATTTGTAAACTCTGATTTTAATTTATTGAATGGATTAAACTTTTCAGACGCCTATTTTTGAGTCGTTCTCTTTGTACATACGTTTGTGATTACGAAGTAGCGCCCCAAAGTGGTATTCCGCTGCGTTGTGAATTTGAGGGTGCTACAAAACGGCTCTCTGAGTGTGGTTCCTTAATTGTGCCTGTGGTTCCTTATCACTAAGGAACCGCATAGCCATTTAATGAACCGTGGGAGTAACCACCGCTCCCTTTTGTCTTCTAGTGGGGAAGTAATATTTGAGGTAAGTTTTACCTTCAAAGGATATCCCTATAGCATTTGGAATATGCCATATTCAAATTTACATTTTCCATTTCAATAAAACATTTTCTTAAAAAGAAAGTTTACTAAAAAATCTTTTGTCTCACTTTTATGATCACTAATCATGATTAAGATATGTTAGTGCAATACTTAAATGATTATTACCTTGATGATAGTGTTTGTTAGATAATTCGTCTTATGACTGTATTTGACGATAAATGTCTTTTTAGTTTTTCATGATCAAAACTAAGAAAGATTAGTTAACAGTAATAATGTTTTTAGGCATTAGTTTGCATTTACAATCTCCCCTTTTTTATTACGACAAACTATAAACTCATTTATGTAAAATCCAAAATTATTCGAATTATTAACGAGTTTATCAGTATCATTTCTCCCCTTCGAAGCAAAAAGGTTAGCACAAGTCTTTGAGGAAGAGAAGAATTGACTTTGCTAAAAGCTCCCCCTTGGTGTTTACTCCCCCTTGCTTGGGGCACCAAGTGAATGAGCTAAGGTGACATGCTACACAAAGGTTAGTAGAGAGAAAATAAATACCAGTGTATATATATTTACTACCTACTAAGTAACTTGAGAGGGAGGAAGAAAATAAATCTCAAATTAGAAGTAAGTGTTTGCTAAGTATGTCCAGAGAGGGTATTTTAACAAAATCAAAGTTCAATTAGTGGAATAGAGATAGAGAAGAAACATCCATATCAATTGAAGTGATAATATATCAAAGGGTTAGAAACTTACAATCGGTGGAATCACTCAAAACAATTGTAAGTTTTAACCATGATCAACCCTTATCAATGTGTGAAAAAGAGTTAATGGGAAAGGGATAATGTAACACCCCAAAATTTACACAATTCAATACAGCGGAAGACTCGTTGGTGTTACGGGATAGCACATTACTCACATCATAGACAACGCATAAAAATCGCGTCATTTATTAATAAAGCATTTCCATTCATAAATATCAAATTTACATAGGTCCCAAGTCATATTATTTCATAAAGGTTTTACAAAACATTTGTATGGAAATTATTATTTAAGTGCGGGCCATGAATTCTTGATGTCTTCCCGAGAATTACCTTCAAGTACCTGAGATAAAACATGTTAAAAGAAAAGGTCAGCGATAACGCCGAGTGAATTCATAGAGTTTAATAAAACCATCAATATATCATCGGTATATAATTATTACCGAAAACCATTTTGTACAAATCTTTGTAATAGGCCATAAAATAGCCAAAGTCATTTTATACAAATCTTCATCAAAAATCATAATATAGGCTTTCGCCTTCAAAATAATTATACGAACCATTGTCGTTAAAAACATCATGCAATACGTTTTATAACGTTGTATAGAGTTAAATAAAAATCGTTATATGAATATGGTTATGTAAACCAAAACACGAACATAATATCAATAATAAGACCCTGTATTGCTAGTCAGGCAATATATCGTATTCAATGCATAAAGCAGTATTTTCGCTATTGGATTATTATAATCCGCATGACATTGTTACCTTACTATACCAAACAACGGGTAGCTAGCCCGAAACTCAATTTGCCCATCTAAATTAGCGTGTCGTCACAATAATCACGCTTGTGTAAATCTTCTCATACATAAATTCGCTTACCAATCAATGTGGCACGACGGGGATCAACCGTCAAGGCGCGAACTGGGGTGATCGTCCCCAAATAGTAATATTATATGCATAAGCGTCTACCAAATACCGGTAGTTCACAATTCATGCTAATGGGACTTTTAGTGACATAACCTAACTTTAATAATCCATTTCATTTCATTTATCGGGTCATATATTCATTCATCGAGTCATACAATCATTCGGGTCCAAATCAATAAACAAAAAATCGGGACAAATGTTGTCCTATTTTATCAAAACTAACATGTTATCTCCCTCTCGGGTTTATAAAACATTTCATAAAAACATTTAAAAGAGTGCGAGGCTATGAACTCACGTTGATGTGGGAAGGCGGTTATCGGTGATTTGGATGTACGGTACGTGCTTCAATCACGGAAACCTAGACAAATAATACTCGTCTTAGACTCTTTTCCAATGATTTATAAAAATAACAAATATACATATGATGATTTTGTACATATGATGATGATCAAGTGGGTTTATATATTCTTATTTACTCATTTTAGTGTTTATGTATTGGTAACTTTTTACTAGATTACTAGTTTTACCTATTTAAATGTTTTTGGTCCAATAAGCCTATTATAAGTTCATTAACTTGTATTAATCCATTTTATACTTGTATTATCAGTATTTATACTTTACATGTTGGGCCCAAATGGGTTAAGCCCAATAAGAATTTTTTATAAGTGTTTAACTTATTTAGTTAAATTATTAGTCCAAATATGCTAACTTAGCTCGTTAATGTCCGTATGTTATATAGTTCGGGTTTTATCGGTTTTTACTTGTATTAGGTACTTATATATCAGAATATGACTTTTAAAAACTTTACATTAGAAGGGTTTGATCGTCTAAGTTTTAATTGGCGAAAAACGTTAATCTTTCGGTTTTAGCCGAAAAGACGTAAAACTTAGGATATAGTTTTATAACTTGGAAAAACATTTATACTTGTAATTTATATAACATATCCCATTTTAATATCAATATTTATATAACTCTTTTATTATAATTATTATCCACTAGTGGGTTTTATATATTTATATATTTTATATAAATTTTGAGTGCTTATATTATATATTATTTATAAAAAATCAGTCCTAAAACTCTAGTTTACTAAAATGGTCATATCTAGAGTTCTACATGGAGAAAGAACCCCAAATGCTTATCACAGAAACTACATGATATGTGTTTCATTTTATTCCTTTATAGCTACTGATGAATCAACATCTAAGTATTTTATAAAATTCGTCCAAAACAGTGTACTAAGATTTGCACTCTAAACTTGTTTTGATCATATATCACTCATTTTTATGATTCCATTGCATGGCCAACTCTCACATGTGTACAAGTCTCAATACTCACTGTATATCAATTCATCTATACCATTTTATGAGTTCATCATATGGTTATTTACTGTTTTTATACAGCCTACTAAATTAAGCAAGATTAACCACTTTTACATATAGTTTTTCATCTTTTTACCCATGTTTATCAACACTTGATCCCCACACAACATTTTTATCATCATATATTCATCATATACATATACATAAGAAAGAAAATACATGATTACATAATCAAAATAACAAGAGGATGGGGAGAACAATCTTTATACCACCAAGGTTGTGTAGGTTATGATCAAGGCTTGGATTTTGATGGCAAAACTTGTGATAAACCAATATCATCTTCAAGTCCACCAATCTTCAAGAACTCCTTGTGGAAAATCAGCCCTAAGACTCCATAGAAACTTCTCTTAGGATGTTATAATCACCACCAATCAATAGGGCTTCAAAAGGGATTCATCATGTGTGTAAATAACACAAGATTCATGGTTAAAATTGATCAAAATTGGGTGTTTTTGAGTGATATGGGACGGCAAGGGTTGAGAGAGAGATGAGAGAGTTGTGAAATTTGCATGAGTTGAATAAATGAAACTAGGTGTTTAGTTTTAGTGGTTTTAGTTGTATAATGGTTTTGAGGTAAATCTAGGACATGTGTCCTTGATTTAATATCAAGTTGACACACATGAAGTGTGTTGGCTAAGGCTTGCCGCCACTTGTTATGGGGGTGGGCAAGTGTAAACTTGTCTCATCCCCATTAATTTATGGTACTCCTCGATTCTAGTTTCCTCGATTTGCGTGCCCTCGGGTCGTTTTACGAAAAATGTTTTTATAAATTATGAATCAACGGCACAAAACCAATCTAATAAAAATTGTCCCATCAAAAACGGAATTCGACGTAAATAAGTAATCCTAAGGTTTCCGGTTTAGTCGTAAAGGACGTTAAATTATAATCGTAAGTCCTAATCTCTTCTCGTAAATTTGTGAGTTTATGAACCAACACAAATTTAAAATCTCAAAATAATATTCACGGATAAATTTATTTTTCTGAAATGTCGGACTGTCACCAAAAATGGTGTGGGTAAACGTCAGCACGTAACGTAGAATCCTCCGGTTTAGACGTTGTCGATGCTACTTCGAGACGTAAACCCAAATTACTTCCCAAAAATAAGTGAGTTCATAAATAACATTAAAATAATGTTTTTAAATAATACTTGAGAATAAAATATCAACCATAAATTAACGGATTGTCACAGCATTTTCCCCTAAACAGGATCTTTGTCCTCAAAGATCATCTTATCTTACTACTCGCTTCTTATAGAGTTAAAGCCATGTGGGTATTTCCTCCACATTCGTCTTTTCTCACAAGTGTAATTCATTACAATACGCGAGTTTCATCAAACATAACTACGGGAATAAGATCAGGCTTAATGTTGACTTACTTTCTCTATCCATGATGTTCACGGGTTTTTGATGAATGCAACTTTTCGCCGATCTAAACTTTATCAAGAAGTAATCAAATTTTCACTTGATAGACATTTCATCAAGTTAGATATACGAATCATAATTTACGCAGCCCTTGAAGTCCTAGGGTAGATCTAGCTTATATGCCTTTCAAACCAACTTTTACATCATCTCAATGGTCCCATACAACGGGGACTTATTTCCCATGATCTTTCAGATCATCTATTCATTTTTCCATGGTTAAAATTTTTGGCATAACTTCGCTACCCATCTGGCACTTCAAGATCTATATTTCATATTCACATAACCTCCTGCCCACTACCGGCAGTCAATAATCAGATCCTAATTTCAACAATCATTTCAGGTCTCGCGGGTCGAGTATTTTGTAAGGTTAGGTTCGCCATCATAGGAAACCTTAAACCTAAAAGACATGTCCAACTCACGGTGGGTGTATGTCGGATGTCTTCATCCCAACTCCTGATTACAGATGCTCTCATATAGATCCTAACAAGATTCGATCTCGATCCTAATACGATGATTATCAATGATAATCTCTCCAAAGGAAAGCGATTATATGATTTATTACCAAAGGTCAATCATTCAAACATAAAACAGCACTTCTAGTATTTTGTATCGTTACTTTACCTCGTCCCTTCGATTGGGGTGGTACATAGTACTCTCATCAAGATTCGTTCTCAATGACTTCTGAGCAAATCTGTAGAAATTCAATGCGAAGCGAGGATCTTGATAGAGATGATCGATACAGGCACACCATGTTTACACAACTCCTTTAAATACAAAAGAGTCAATTTCTTCATCGAGAATTTATCATTAACTGGAATGATATTAGTAGATTTGGTCAGTCTGTCGACGATGACCCAAATCGAATCAAATTCAGATGATGACCTTTGCAATAGTTAGACGTTTACTAATGTATGAGGCGATGTCTGCCTTCATAATTTTCCATCAGTACAACTTCTTCGGAATAAAATACACTAAATCATAAATAGCATGAATAGAATACTTAATCTTATGAGATTTCAACATGACTAAATCTCTAAATCTCCATATCTAGGCAACCACAAACGGTCTTTAAAACATTTAACCCCATCGGCTTCTCAATTTTAATCGTTCACATTAGCCGCGAACCCCTTTTTATTATCTATATTATCCTTCTTACAAGCATTATTTATTTTTATATTGTTCGGCAATTTATTTTTGCACATTCATTATTAAGGAACATGTCCTAATTGGTTCTTTATCTTTTCTACATAATGTGTCAGTAATTATATTCACCTTCCTCGATGAAATAAATATCATGACCGTATTTATTCATAAATTATTCCTTCATATTTTTTAAGTCTTAGTTCTATCTCAACTATTATTTTTATCAGTTATGTTTGATCCGACGTTTAAAGCGTCGATAATTACTACAAGTAATTAAATAATAAATATTTAATTTTTATGAAACGTAAACGCAAAAAGTTTTTAAATTTTCTCAGTTTGTCCAATTATATAAAAAAAATATGTTCAAAATAAATTTGAATTTAATTAACACAATTTTTGTTGATTTTTCGGAAATAATTAGTAAGATCCGTAAATGTTCGAAAAACCTTCATTTATTCTTTGGTAAAAAATTTCTTAATTGAAAAGAAAAAATTGTCGTTTCAAATTTTAAGTCATGGTTTAACGGTTTCCTCAATCCCTCTTAGGTTGTCTTGAGGTATACACAACCATTTACCCCTCAACAGGAGTTTAGTTAAATGTTTTGGGTATAAGGGAATAATCCCTCAAAAGTTCTTTTTGGTAAAATCCAAAGTCTTAATGGCTCAAATTTTTGAAATGTCAATATAGATCCCATTATCTTATTAATCACACAGTCAAATCATGTAAAAGATTAAGTCTTTCATCACATGTTAAATATTCAATGTACAAGTTTTCATTGTTCGGTCAATTTAGGACAGTCTATAACTAATTATTAACTCATTCTTATTCTTATAAACAAACAAACGGTCCTTAATGATCACAAGCATGAATTTATCAAATTACAGCCTACACACGTGATTCACCAAATTTAGGGATGCTACATGTGTATTAGTCAATCCAAACGACATCACTTAAAACTCATAATGTTCATTACAAGTACCAGATGTAGTGATTGGAATAGATAATCTTTTTCGCGGATGCGAAGTTGATGATAACCATGCCGAGGATCAAATCTTGAATATACGCTAGAACCTTGTAAATGATCGAACAATCTATCATCTTGGGTAGTGGATATAGATTTTAATCGTCTATTTACTTAGTTCATGGTAATCGATAAACATAAGAAATGATAACACCATAGCTCTTCATGATGACGGGCTTGGTAGAATAAAAGCTTTCTCCGACAACTCTCTCAGTTGTACGGTAATTCTTTTAATTCAGATGGTGCTGAAGTACAGTGCACACGCCACAGGTGCATCACCAGGAATATAATCAATACCAAATTCAACTTGCCATAACGACGAAAGTCTAGGTAATTCACCAATAAATACCTCCTAAAGTTTCAGATAACGGAAACATCTTTTAATAAGTTCATATTAGGTTCTTTCTAAATTATAGTATCTATGACTAATTCACAACCATTCACGATATAATTTCAAGTCTAAATGTAGGATATGGTCATCCATCAAGAATTATTTAGATCACTTTTGATGATCAACATCTTATCATTTAGGGGAATTCTACTCGAGTTCCCATCAATTAAGACAATGTCGTCATGTCATAATCAATCAATCCATTTCACTGGCACTATCAATTTTCCAGTTTCATTACCGTTGATAAGATGTGAACTTCTCAAAAGACTAATAACTCATAATCCTTCACAAATTCAAGGATATCAGGAGACATAACTACCATTAAAAGAGTAAGGTCTACGCATAATCTACGCGAGAGAATTTCAAATCAGATACAGACGAAAACATTTAACGAATATGAATATATCCCATGTTTTCATAATTTGAGTACGCATTCGAAAGCTCCTCGGATCATTACCTAGGTCATTCAAATGAAATCAAATCAAAAGAAATGATAGGAACGTCGATACATCTAGTCGGGTATCAACACTCGGTAATTAGATACTTTTCCTAGGAATCTCACTATGGGAGAATTGGACAAGAAAGAATTTTCAATTGTCAAATAAGACAATTTCCACAGATGAGTAAATTCGACTCAGAAGAATAGATGCTACAGGCACATATGTAGGTGTCCCTAACACTATGTCCCTATTTTTCACTTCTTGCAGATCTCATAAAATTTAATCTTTCACAATCTTTAAAGAAAATGTAGTGTTTATTCATTAGTTTTATGGTGACTACTAATCAGCCTTGCATGGTCCATTCCAAATTGTATGTAGGCGCGCAAATATATACAATTTCAAGATTAACGATGCAATACTCAGTTCGTCAAAACTTTATCATCATGTTTATAATCAAAACATTTTCATGCTTAATTCTTAAATATGAATCAAAAATAAATTTAAAA
Source organism: Glebionis coronaria (assembly GCA_025667525.1). Classification (NCBI taxonomy): domain Eukaryota; kingdom Viridiplantae; phylum Streptophyta; class Magnoliopsida; order Asterales; family Asteraceae; genus Glebionis; species Glebionis coronaria. Next base: position 427,226,250 of record CM046877.1, read on the forward strand.
AGATTTACTTTATTATGAAAACAATTAAGTTTTCCACGGTGTTTTATAACCAAATTCATTTCGACAACGATCACTTAAAATCTCACTTTGAATAATCCTTATAGTGATGAAAATTCAATTTTTCTCAAGGGTTACTATTTATCTTATAAAAACAATGAGTGATCTGCAAAAGAGTGATGAAAGCTTGTTTACCAAGAACTAACTACAATATAATAGGAAATAAGCTTAGCCAATTAATCATGAGGTGCATGACCTCGATGGCACTCAAAAAGAATAATCCACAACGTAACTCAATTCGAGATGAGTACTTGTTCAATGGTTGCATCACTGATGCGAACATTCGGATGAAGCAATAAAGGATAGATAACATCGATACATGTAGAATTTCGCAATCAATGGTAGTCTTTTTATTAATCACAAACAAGTCAAAATTGTACCGTAACACATTATGTGTCACTATGTCATACAATTCCAAGAACTCATCCTACCAACTGATGTCTCAGTTAAGTTAGGGATTATTTTTAAAAGATACCACAATGAATACTAATCTACAAGAGTCATTAGGTGTTCCACCTGTCCCAGAAGATCCATCGGTCTCAATTTAGAAGAAGATTTCTTCAATTTATTTCTTGGACACTGGGCATCCTCATTAGTGGAAAATGGCCTAGGAACAACCCTTAACACGAATCAACAATCAATTAAAACCTTATAATTCAATCACAGAACTTAACAACTTCCTCTTAAAAATCTCATATTCCATACAAGTTAAATTTTACTTTATTCAAGTTTTCAATCAACTTATACTCAATTCGGTATCCTACCTCATTCTCCAATACTTTCAACCTTATTCATAAACCTTAAAAGGGCAATAAAAGCTCGATATGAACAACACTTAATTTCCAATCCTATAGCTCTTTCAACAATAGTTATCAAATGAGTCACTAGTATTAAATGACTCACACATTCAATTAGACTTCTTGGAAAGGTACTAGTGGCATGAGGCTTTTGGGTAATGGTTCCATTGACAGCCTCAAGTGCAACATTCACTCTTTTGATTCTCAAATTTAAGAATTGGGTGACAACGAATCAGATGACACCTTTCCAGGTGGTAACGTTTTGTCAAACTCCACTATATAAGGAAAGATCATCATGACATCGATATCAGATTTAATCTCGCCAACTCTTCTTCAAGATCATAACCAACTACTATCAACATTTCTATGAATATCAACCATTTGTTGGGATCATAAATATCCACAACTTGGTTTAGATCTAGAATAGCTAGAATTCCTATGGGAATAGCTTCGATTAATTTACTAGGGGAATTAGGGTTCCTTGTGACAATCTACGTCGTATAAATACCTCGTATAAATATCAAAATAAACATCAAACAATCATGTAATAAAATTACATCATATATATATATATATATATATATATATATATATATATATATATATATATATATATATATATATATATATAAGCCAAGTTATATATATATATATATATATATATATATATATATATATATATATATATATATATATATATATATATTAAAATAACACTTCTCAGTCTGGCCTTGTCGATAACTCGGGAATTCTTTGGCACCGTTATAGTCAAAAGATTTTTAATTTTTTTTTGACATTTTTAGAAAAATGTTTATAGTTAAAAGATTTTGAAATGTTTTATTCAAAACCTTGGTTTTAAAAATCTTTCGTTCTCTATAACGAGAGCTCTGGTACCAAACTGTAACACCCCCAAATTTACACAATTCAATACAACGGAAGACTCGTTGGTGTTACGGGATAGCACATTACTCACATCATAGACAACGCATAAAAATCATGTCATTTATTAATAAAGCATTTCCATTCATAAATATCAAATTTACATAGGTCCCAAGTCATATTATTTCATACAGGTTTTACAAAACATTTGAATGGAAATTATTATTTAAGTGCGGGCCATGAATTCTTGATGTCTTCCCGAGAATTACCTTCAAGTACCTGAGATAAAACATGTTAAAAGAAAAGGTCAGCAATAACGCCGAGTGAATTCATAGAGTTTAATAAAACCATCAATATATCATCGGTATATAATTATTACTGAAAACCATTTTGTACAAATCTTTGTAATAGGCCATAAAATAGCCAAAGTCATTTTATACAAATCTTCATCAAAAATCATAATATAGGCTTTCGCCTTCAAAATCATTATACGAACCATTGTCATTAAAAACATCATACAATACGTTTTATAACGCTGTATAGAGTTAAATAAAAATCGTTATATGAATATGGTTATGTAAACCAAAACACGAACATAATATCAATAATAAGACCCTGTATTGCTAGTCAGGCAATATATCGTATTCAATGCATAAAGCAGTATTTTCGCTATTGGATTATTATAAGCCGCATGACATTGTTACCTTACTATACCAAACAACGGGTAGTTAGGCCGAAACTCAATTTGCACATCTAAATTAGCGTGTCGTCACAATAATCACGCTTGTATAAATCTTCTCATACATAAATTCGCTTACCAATCAATGTGGCACGACGGGGATCAACCGTCAAGGCGCGAACTAGGGTGATCGTCCCCAAATAGTACTATTATATGCATAAGCGTCTACCAAATCCCGGTAGTTCACAATTCATGCTAATGGGACTTTTAGTGACATAACCTAACTTTAATAATCCATTTCATTTCATTTATCGGGTCATATATTCATTCATCGGGTCATACAATCATTCGGGTCCAAATCAATAAACAAACAATCGGGACAAATGGTGTCCTATTTTATCAAAACTAACATGTTATCTCCCTCGTGGGTTTATAAAACATTTCATAAAAATATTTAAAAGAGTGCGAGGCTATGAACTCACGTTGATGTGGGAAGGCGGTTATCGGTGATTTGGATGTACGGTACGTGCTTCAATCACGGAAACCTAGACAAATAATACTCGTCTTAGACTCTTGTCCAATGACTTTATAAAAATAACAAATATACATATGATGATTTTGTACATATGATGATGATCAAGTGGGTTTATATATTCTTATTTACTCATTTTAGTGTTTATGTATTGGTAACTTTTTACTAGATTACTAGTTTTACCTATTTACATGTTTTAGGTCCAGTAAGCCTATTATAAGTTCATTAACTTGTATTAATCCCTTTTATACTTTTATTATCAGTATTTATACTTTACATGTTGGGCCCAAATGGGTTAAGCCCAATAAGAAATTTTTATAAGTGTTTAACTTATTTAGTTAAATTATTAGTCCAAATATACTAACTTAGCTCGTTAATGTCCGTATGTCATATAGTTCGGGTTTTATCGGTTTTTACTTGTATTAAGTACTTATATATCAGAATTTGACTTTTAAAAACTTTACATTAGAAGGGTTTGATCGTCTAAGTTTTAATTGGCGAAACACGTTAATCTTTCGGTTTTAGCCGAAAAGACGTAAAACTTAGGATATAGTTTTATAACTTGGAAAAACATTTATACTTGTAATTTATATAACATGTCCCATTTTAATATCAATATTTATATAACTCTTTTATTATAATTATTATCCACTAGTGGGTTTTATATATTTATATATTTTATATAAATTTTGAGTGCTTATATTATATATTATTTATAAAAAATCAGTCCTAAAACGCTAGTTTACTAAAATGGTCATATCTAGAGTTCTACATGGAGATAGAACCCCAAATTTTTGTCACAGAAACTACATGATATGTGCTTCATTTTATTTCTGTATAGCTACTGATGAATCAACATCTAAGTATTTTATAAAATTCGTCCAAAACAGTGTACTCAGATTTGCACTCTAAACTTGTTTTGATCATATCTCACTCATTTTTATGATTCCATTGCATGGCCAACTCTCACATGTGTAAAAGTCTAAATACTCACTGTATATCAATTCATCTATACCATTTTATCAGTTCATAATATGGTTATTTACTGTTTTTATACAGCCTACTAAATTAAGCAAGATTAATCACTTTTACATATAGTTTTTCATCTTTTTACCCATGTTTATCAACACTTGATCCCCACACAACATTTTTATCATCATATATTCATCATATACATATATAATAAGAAAGAAAATACATGATTACATAATCAAAATAACAAGAGGATGGGGAGAACAATCTTTATACCACCAAGGTTGTGTAGGTTATGATCAAGGCTTGGATTTTGATGGCAAAACTTGTGATAAACCAATATCATCTTCAAGTCCACCAATCTTCAAGAACTCCTTGTGGAAAATCAGCCCTAAGACTCCATAGAAACTCCTCTTTGGATGTTATAATCACCACCAATCAATAGGGCTTCAAAAGGGATTCATCATGTGTGTAAATAACACAAGATTCATGGTTAAAATTGATCAAAATTGGGTGTTTTTGAGTGATATGGGACGGCAAGGGTTGAGAGAGAGATGAGAGAGTTACGAGATTTGCATGAGTTGAATAAATGAAACTAGGTGTTTAGTTTTAGTGGTTTTAGTTGTATAATGGTTTTGAGGTAAATCTAGGACATGTGTCCTTGATTTAATATCAAGTTGACACACATGAAGTGTGTTGGCTAAGGCTTGCCACCACTTGTTATGGGGGTGGGAAAGTGTAAACTTGTCTCATCCCCATTAATTTACGGGTACTCCTCGATTCTAGTTTCCTCGATGTGCGTTCCCTTGGGTCGTTTTACGAAAAATGTTTTTATAAATTATGAATCAACGGCACAAAACCAATCTAATAAAAATTGTCTCATCAAAAACGGAATTCGAAAACGTAAATACGTAATCCTAAGGTTTCCGGTTTAGTCGTAAAGGACGGTAAATTATAATCGTAAGTCCTAATCTCTTCTCGTAAATTTGTGAGTTTATGAACCAACACAAATTTAAAATCTCAAAATAATATTCACGGATAAATTTATTTTTCTGGAATGTCGGACTGGCACCAAAAATGGCGTGGGTAAACGTAAGCACGTAACGTAGAATCCTCCGGTTTAGACGTAGTCGATGCTACTTCGAGACGTATACCCAAATTACTTCCCAAAAATAAGTGAGTTCATAAATAACATTAAAATAATGTTTTTAAATAATACTTGAGAATAAAATATCAACCATAAATTGACGGATTGTCGCAGATAACACACATAACATTCATATTACAAACATATGAAAGGACATACAAAAGAAATATTCATACACATAATATGAATATTTAAAACAACAAATAATACAAATAAAAAATACAAGCATAAACTACTCTAGTAGTGATAATCCTCCAAGATTGGTTAAGTTTTTATTGACTCAAACGACTAAAATACAAAATGTGCTTTAATTGGAAAAGAAAGATGACGAGGCATCATTCAAAGATTTGTTCACGGGAACAAATACTTTGAGAGGAGGTAGAGTGAGAAGAAATTCAAGAAAATTTAGCTTGTCATACACATGAGCAAGTTCAATTTGTAGAAAGAAACAATAAGCACACGAGCTTCCATGACGTAAAACAAAGTCGTTAGATGGGGGAGGACCATCAAGATTAGAAAGTGGTGGTAGAGAGGGAGATAATGGATAAGAAATGCTTTCAAAATGCATAGTGAGATTTGGGAAAGAAGAGAGGTCATTGAGAGGATGTATGTTGCAAGGTTTAGGTGGTGGTGGAAGAACTTCTCTTTCTCCGGTACTTGGATCGATAGAGAAAGTCTCATTCCAATACACAATAGGAGAGAAAGAAGAAGTCTTGCAAGGTTTGGGAGAAGAGGGATAATGATGATCCTTGTTCTTCTTGGATCCAAACGGGTAGAACCAAGATCTTCGGTTTCTTGGAAAGCTTAGAAGAAGAACCTTTAGGTTTAGAAGATTGTGACAGAGAGATGTCAAGGTTAAGATTGGAAGAGTTAGACATTCTGAGGGATGAGAAGAAGAACTCCCAAAAGAAGAGAATTTAAAGAAAGTAGACAAGGAAAAGATTTGAAATGAAAACAAAAAGGTTTCAAGGAATTTTTAGCCAAAATTGGAAAACAAAGAATCTTGAAAAAGATTGTGGTCAAAGAAGAAAGACCAAAAACGAGCCAAAAATCGGCTTGATGTCCGCGATTCTTTAAAAGAACCTGCGGTTCCTTATATATAACGAGTCGTGCGACTTTAAGGATCCGCATACAGTGGACATGAAAATGCAATTTTACAAAGTTTTAAGAAAAAATAAGACCTTTTCAAAAATTTGCAAATCTTTGATTTTTACCTCTTTTAGGACTAGATTATGCTTTGGTTGCACAAAAGGCAAAACACTCACAAAGAGTGTCTTGACAAAGGGTGACAAACTATTCAGATAACATTTTAAACCAATTTTAGTCAAGTTTTAGAGGTTGTGATAGATTAAAGTTCAATTTTAAATAAATTGAAGTTGATTAATGTGAGAACATAGGTTGAAACACACAAATACTAAATCCATGTGAAGGAAAAGGAAATACAAGAAATGAAATAACAACTAATTATTACAAAGTTATCTAAACTAGTTCTTGATAGGTAGTCTTCTTTGGCTTGATTTTCTTTTAAAAGCATTTATTTTTAGAAAATCATCATTCATCTCCTAGGAGGTGGAGGCATGGACAAAAAAGTAAGCAAGAAGTCTTGCAAGCTCATATGAAGTCCAAACATCTCCATTCTTAGGTTTTGAATGATGTAGTTGTTATAGAGGCAACATGGACAATTTGCACCATGAGCTTCTATAAAACCAAAGAAGTATGATTACCCCTAAAATAGGAAATAGGGACACCCAAAATGGGAGTGTTTGAGGAAGGAGGAGGATGAGTAGGAATGGTGTGTGAAAATCCGTCAATTTATGATTGATATTTTTATTCTCAATATTTAATTGAAAATATTATTTTAATGTTATATTATGAACTCACTTATTTTTGGGAAGTAATTTAGATTTACGTCTTGAAGTAGCGTCGACTACGTCTAAACCGGAGGATTCAACGTTACGTGCTTACGTTTACATACACCGTCTTTGGTGACAGTCCGACATTTCATAAAATAAATTTATCCGTGAATATTATTTTGGAATTTTAAATTTGTGTTGGTTCATAAACTCATAAATTTACGAGAAGAGGTTGGGACTTACGATTATAATTTAACGTCCTTTACGACTAACCGGAAACCCTAGGATTACGTATTTACGTTTTCGAACTCCGTTTTTGATGAGACAATTTTTATTAGATTCGTTTTGTGCCGTTGATTCATAATTTATAAAAACGTTTTTCGTAAAACGACCCGAGGGCACGCAAATCGAGGAAACTAGAATCGAGGAGTACCCGTAAATTAGTGGGATGAGACAAGATAAATCTTGCCCCACCCCACTATATGGACGGCAACATGTAAGCCAACACATCTCATGATGTGTCAACATTGTAGCAACTAAGCTAACACTTGTTAGCTTAGCTTAAAAGCTACTCCACCAACACACAAAACCATCAAGCAAACCATTTGCTTTCATTCTCACTCATGCAAAACTCACAACTCTCTCCTCCCTTCTCTCTAGATGCCGTCCCATCCTCACCAAAAACACCCTCACTTGATCTTGATTCAACCACAAATCCTATGTTATTTACATATATGATGATACCCTTTTGAAGCCCTATTGATTGGTGGTGATTATAACATCCAAGGAGGAGTTTCTATGGAGCCTTGGGGCTGATTTTCCACAAGGAGTTCTTGAAGAATGGTGGTCTTGAAGATGGTCTTGGTTTATCACAAGTTTCTCCATCAAAATCCATGTTTTGATCACAACCTACATCATCATGATGGTATAGAGATTGTTCTCCCCATCATTTTTTTAATTTTGATTATGTAATCATGTATTTTCTTCTTAAATTTATATATGTATGATGATATATGATGATAAAAATATTGTGTGGGGATTTGGTGTTGATAATCATGGGTAAAAAGATGAAAAACTATATGTAAAAATGGTTAATCTTGCTTAAATGGTAGGCTGTATAAAAACAGTAACTAACCACATGTTAGACTGATAAAAGGGCAAAGTAGAATCAATATACAGTAAGTATAAGATGTCATACACATGTGAGAGTTGGCCATGCAATGGAATCATTATAATGAGTGAGATATGATCAAAACAAGTTTAGAGTACAAATCTGAGTTCACTGTTTTGGACGATTTTTAGAAACTACTTAGAGGATGATTCAATAGTAGCTATAAAAGAGTTAAATGGAGCACATATCATGTAGTTGATGGCATAAAAATTTGAGCTTCTATCTCCATATAGAACTTTAGATATGGCTGTTTTGGTGAACATGAAAGTAAAAATCAGATTTTGGAAATTAAAGTATAATAGTATTATATAAGCACTCAAATAAAAATAGTATAAAATGTGAATTAAAACCCACTAACTCATATAATATATTTATATAAATATGTATAAGGATAAATAAATGGAAATTTTATAAAAATGGTATTTTGATAAGTTTTATAAGTTATAAAACTATAAACATGATTTTTACGACTTTTTCGGCTATTACCGTAAAATTAACGTTTTTGTTAAATAAAACTTAGACTGTTGAACCCGTCTAATGCAAACTTTTTAAAACTCATATACTGATATATAAACATATATAACAAGTAAAAACCGATAAAACCCGAACTATATAACATACGGACATTAACGGGCTAAGTTAACATTATTGGACTAATAATACAACAAAATGGACTAAAACACTTATAAACTTATTTATTGGGCTTAACCCATTTGGGCCCAACATGTAAAGTATAAATACTGATAATACAAGTATAAAATGAATTAATACAAGTTAAAGAACTTATAATAAGTTTATTGGACCTAAAACACGTAAATAGGTAAAACTAGTAAACTAGTAAGAAGTTACCAATACATAGACACTGAAATGAGTAAAAGAGAATGTGTAAACCCACTTGATCATCATATGTATACATAATAAATCATCATATGTATACATAATCGTTATTTTTATAAAGTCATTGGACAAGAGTCTAAGACGAGTATTATTTGTCTAGGTTTCCGTGATTGAAGCACGTACCGTACATCCGAATTGCCGATAACCCGCCTTCCCACATCAACGTGAGTTCATAGCCTCGCACTCTTTTAAATGTTTTTATGAAATGTTTTATTAACCCTCGAGGGAGATAACATGTTAGTTTTTATAAAATAGGACACCATTTGTCCCGATTGTTTGTTTACTGATTTGGACCCGAATGATTGTATGACCCGATTGTATGACCCGATAAACGATTAAATGACCCGATAGATGAAATTAAATGGATTATTAAAGTTAGCTTTTGTCACTAAAAGTCCCATTAGCATGAATTGTGAACTACCGGGATTTGGTAGACGCTTATGCATATAATAGTACTATTTGGGGACGATCACCCCAGTTCGCGCCTTGACGGTTGATCCCCGTCGTGCCACATTGATTGGTAAGCGAATTTATGTATGAGAAGATTTCCATAGCGTGACCTTTGTGATGACACGCTAATTTAGATGGGCAAATTGAGTTTCGGTCTAGCTACCCGTTGTTTGGTTTAGTAAGGTAACAATGTCATGCGGCTTATAATAATCCGATTAACGAAATACTGCTATACGCACCGAATTACGATGTATTGCCTGACTAGCTATACGGGGTCATACTATTGATATTATGTTCGTGTTTTGGTTTTATATAACCATATTCATATAACGGTTTTTATTTAATCTATACAACGTTATAAAACGTATTGTATGATATTTTTACGACATTGGTTCGTATAATGCTTTTGAAGGCGAAAGCCTATATTATGATTTTGACAAGGATTTGTATAAAATGATTTTGGCTGTTTTATGGCCTACTACATGGATTTATACAAAATGATTTTCGGTAATAATTTTATACCGATGTTATATTGTTGGATTTTATTAAACTCTATGAATTCACTCGGCGTTATCGCTGACCTTTTCTTTTAACATGTTTTATCTCAGGTACTTGAAGGTAATTCTCGGGAAGACGACAAGAATTCATGACCCGCACTTAAACAATAATTTCCATTCAAATTCTTTGTAAAACTTGTATCAAATACAATGACTTGGGACCTATGTAACTTTGATATTTATGAATGGAAATGCTTTTATTATTAAACGACGCGATTTTTATGCGTTGTCTATGATGTGATTAATGTGCTATCCCGTAACACCAATGAGTCTTCCGCTGTATTGAGTTGTATAAATTTGGGGGTGTTACATGGTGTCCAAAGGTGAGATAGGTGAATTTGGTGGGGTGAAAAGTGAGGTAACAAATGGCTCAACAATGTCATTCACAATGGGAATGCTTTGAAGAGGTTGAGGGTTCACATCTAAGAAAGGGCTAGGAGTGAAAGGTGAGGACAACTCATTCATCCTAGATTGGAATGAAGAAGGGGTAGAATCATGTGAATGGTTAGTGATTGTGGTAAAATACACTCTTGTTTAGCAAAACAAAGAGCATAAATGCGGTAAGTATTAAACAAATGATTTAGGAAAATTAAGTGTTAATGACCCAAAGTAAAGTTCGTTTCCCAAGGAGGTTGATTGTGTGTGAATAACTTGTATGATTTTGGATTAATATGAGAGAAAGAAAAGATGAGAAATGAGAATGACGGATACGTTAAAATTACACTACGACGATAAAACACAAAACCGTAAAAATGACAAAATAAAAATTAATTCTAAAATTCCCAAAAATTACCAAAAATAACTAAAAATGTAATAAGAGTTTACAAATGATCAAAACTTTTTCAAACCTTTTATTTAGTTAAATATTAATTTTTAAATGCTAATTAAAGCCCTAAAAATAAAAATAATTAATAAAAAGCCCAAATTAGGATTTTTCAATTTATAAAACTCTAACATGACTTAATAAGACTAAAAACTATTTTTATAAAATTTAAAACTAATTAAAACTATTTAAAATGATTAAAAACAAAAATTAAATATTAAAATAATATAAAAAATTCAAAAATTATAAAATTTCTAAACACTTGCAAACTAGTTTAATTTAACCTAAGTAATCAGATAATGAAAGTGAAATTACCAAATTACCCCTATTAGGCCTCTAAATGGGCTAAAAACAAAAAAGTCAACCTTAATGGGCTTTTTTGTCCAATAAAATCAAACTCAACCAAATAAGCCTAAAATAACCAGTCAGACTCAAATTTGAATTTTAAGCACAAAAGTCTAAAGGCCCAAAAGCTGAAAATGTGCTTATCACAGCTTAATAAGTCAACAGCTTATTCTTAATGGGATTTTTGGCCCATTAAGCCATAAGCTAATGCCATAAGCTCTGATTTTCTGACAACCGTGGTTTTGAGGTTCGTCAATTGGTCTTATTTTAAGGTTAATTTATGTGTGACTATTTGATTTGTGTGTTTACATGTTTATTGTGCGTGAACGAGGTTGGTGTGGATATCGTATATGGGTATAAAGTACTCATAACTGTAACACCCCCAAATTTATACAACTCAGTACAGCGGAAGACTTAGTTGGTGTTACGGGATAGCACATTACTCACATCATAGACAACGCATAAAAATCGCGTCGTTTAATAATAAATCATTTCCATTCATAAACATCAAAGTTACATAGGTCCCAAGTCATTACATTTCATACAAAGTTTTACAAAGTGTTTGAATGGAAAATATTGTTTAAGTGTGGGCCATGAATTCTTGTTGTCTTCCCGAGAATTACCTTCAAGTACCTGAGATAAAACATGTTAAAAGAAAAGTTCAGCGATAACGCCGAGTGAATTCATAGAGTTTAATAAATTCCATCAATATAATATCAGTATAAAATTATTACTGAAAATCATTTTGTACAAATCGTTTTAATAGGCCATAAAATAGCCAAAGTCATTTTTATACAAATCCATATCGAAAATCATAATATAGGCATTTGCCTTAAAAATCATTATACGAGCCAATGTCGTAAAAACAATCATATAATACGTCTTATGACGTTGTATAAAATCAAATAAAAACCGTTATATGAATATGGTTATGAAAACCAAAATACAAACATAATATCAATAGTATGACCCTGTATTGCTAGTCAGGCAATACATCGTAATTCGGAGCGTCTATTAGTATTTCGTTAATTCGGATTATTATAAGCCGCATGACATTGTTACCTTACTAAGCCAACAACGGGTAGCTAACCCGATACCAATTTTGCCCATCTAAAGTAGCGTGTCGTCACAAAGGTCACGCTATTGGAAATCTTCTCATACATTAATTCGCTTACCAATCAATGTGGCACGACGGGGATCAACCGTCAAGGCGCGAACTGGGGTGATCGTCCCCAAATAGTACTATTATATGCATAAGCGTCTACCAACTCCCGGTAGTTCACAATTCATGCTAATGGGACTTTTAGTGACATAACCTAACTTTAATAATCCATTTAAATTCATCTATCGGGTCCATTAATCATTTATCGGGTCATACAATCGGGTCATTCAATCATTCGGGTCCAAAATCAATAAACAAACAATCGGGACAAATGGTGTCCTAATTTTATAAAAACTAACATGTTATCTCCCTCGCGGGTTTATAAAACATTTATAAAAACATTTAAAAGAGTGCGAGGCTATGAACTCACGTTGATATGGGAAGGCGGGTTATCGGCAATTCGGACGTACGGTGCGTGCTTCAATCATGGAAACCTAGACAAATAATATTCGTCTTAGACTCATGTCCAATGACTTTATAAAAATAACAATTATGTATACATATGATGATTATTTATATATATGATGATCAAGTGGGTTTACATATTCTCGTTTACTCATTCTAGTGTTATATGTCGATAACGTTCATACTAGTTTACTAGTTTTGCCTATTTACGTGTTTTAAGTCCAATAATCTTATTATAAGTTCTTTAACTTGTTTTAATCCTTGTTATACTTATTTTATCAGTATGTATACTTTCCATGTTGGGCCCAAATGGGTTAAGCCCAATAGATTCTTTTTACAAGTTTTTATCCTATTTAGTCCATTTATTAGTCCAATATGTTTATTTAACTTGTTAATGTCCGTATGCCCTATAGTTCGGGTTTTATCGGTTTTTACTTGTTATACATGTCTATATATCAGTATATAAGTTTTATAAAGTTTTCATTAGACGGGTCCAACCATCTAAGTTTTATTTAACAAAAACGTTAATTTTACGGCGATAGCCGAAAAAGTCGTAAAAATCAAGTTTATAGTTTTATAACTTATAAAACTTAACAAGTTTCCATTTTTATCATTTATACACTTATTCCACCTTTTATATATTTATATAAACAAGTTTTATAAGTTAGTGGGTTTTTATTTTACATTTTATATATTAAAATGTGAGTGCTTATATAATAGTATTATTCTTTAATTTCCAAAAATCTGATTTTTAACTTCATCTTCACCAAAACTGCCATATCTTGAGTTCTATATGGAGATAGAAGCTCAAATTTTTATCACATAAACTACATGATATGTGCTACAATTAACTCTTCTATAGCTACTGTTGAATCATCTTCTAAATATTTTCTAAAAATCGTCCAAAACAGTAACTTCAGATTTATACCCTAAACTTGTTTTGATCATATCTCACTCATTATTTTGATTCCATTGCATGGCCAACTCTCACATGTGTACAAGACCCATAGCTTACTGTAAATCTATTCCACTTCATCATTTTATCAGTTTATGACTTACTTCTTTACTGTTTTACACAGCCAACATATTTAGACAAGATTTTAGACTTGTTTCTTATAGTTTTTCATCTTTTTATCCATGATTATCAACAACAAATCCCCACATAACATTTTTATCATCATATAATCATCATAAATATATACAATAGGAAATAAAATACATGTTTACATAATCAAAATAACAAGAAGTTGAGGAGGACAATCTTTATACCACCAACTTGATGTAGGTTATGAGTTTGGCATGGTTTTTGATGGAGAAACTTGTGCTTAGCCAACACCATCTTCAAGAACTCCAATCTTCATCAACTCCTTGTGGAAAATCAGCCTCATGACACCATGAAAACTCCTCCATGGATGTTATAAGTTGCACCAATCTTCATCTTTTTGAATGGGGATTAACATATGTTAATTATAACATATGTTTATGGTTAAATTTTGATCAATGATGGTGTTTAGGGGCTGAATTGGGACGGCACAAGATGGAGTTAGAGAGAGGATTGTGTGTGTTTGAAGTGGTTTGCATGGTGAGAAATGAGAAAGTGGTTTTGGGTAGCTAGTTTTGTTAAGAGGTAAGCTTAACTTTTAAGCAAAAATGGACAAGTGTGTATATGGTTATGAGGTTGTGACACCTCATGGCTTGTATAGCTAAATGTGGCCGGTTTTGGGGGTGGGACAAGTGTCCCACTTGTCTCATCCCCAATTATTTACGGGTACTCCTCGATTCTAGTTTCCTCGATTTGCGTGCCCTCGGGTCGTTTTACGAAAAACGTTTTTATAAATTATGAATCAACGTCACAAAACGAATCCAATAAAAATTGTTTCATCAAAAACGGAGTTCGAAAACGTAAATACGTAATCCTAAGGTTTCCGGTTTAGTCGTAAAAGACATTAAAATAAAATCGTAAGTCCTAGTCTTTTCTCGTAAATTTGTGAGTTTATGAACCAACACAAATTTAAAACTCCAAAATAATATTCATGGACAAATTTATTTTCTGAAATGTCGGACTGTCACCAAAGACGGTGCATGTAAACGTAAGCACGTAACGTTGAATCCTCCGGTTTAGACGTAGTCGATGCTACTCCAATACGTAAATCCAAATTTCTTCCCAAAAATATGTGAGTTCATATTGTAAATTGTTTTCAAATAATATTGAGAATAAAATATCAACCATAAATTGACGGATTGTCACAGCATTTACCCCTAAACAGGATCTTTGTCCTCAAAGATCATCTTACTACTTGCTTCTTATAGAGTTAAAGCCATGTGGGTATTTCCTCCACATTCGGTCTTTTCTCACAAGTGCAATTACAATACGCGAGTTTCATCAAACATAACTACGGGAATAAGATCAGGCTTAATGTTGACTTACTTTCTCTATCCATGATGTTCACGGGTTTTTGATGAATGCAACTTTTCGCCGATCTAAGCTTTACTAAGAACAATCAGATTTTCACTTGATAGATATTCCATCAAGTTCGATTTACGAAACATAAGTCACGCAGTCTTTGAAGTGCTGGGGTAGATCCAGCTTATATGCCTTTCAATCCCAACTTTTACATCATCTCAATGGTCCCAAAAAACGGGGACTTATATCCCATGATTTGTCAGATCATGAATTCATTTTTCCAAGGTTAAAAATTGTGGCATAACTTCGCTACCTATTTGGCACTTCAAGATCTACATTTCACATTTATATAACCTCTTGCCCACTATTGGCAGTTAATAATCAAATCCTAATTTCAACAATCATTTCAGATCTCGCGGGTCGGGTATTTTGCAAGGATAGGTTCGCCATCATAGGAAACCTTAAACCTAAGAGACATGTCCAACTCACAATGGGTGTATGTCGGATGTCTTTATCTCAACTCCAGCTTACAGATGCTCTAATTTCTAAATCTTAACAAGATTCGATCTCGATCCTAATATGATGATTATCAATGATAATCTCTCCAAAGGAAAACGATTATATGGTCTATTACCAAAGGTCAATCATTCAAACATAAAACAGCACTTATATTAATTTGTATCGTTACTTTCCCTCGTCCCTTCGATTTGGGATGGTACATAGTACTCTCATCAAGGTTCGTTCTCAATGAATTCTGAGCAAATCTCAAGAAATTCGATGTGAAGCGAGGATCTTGATATATAGATGATCGATACAAGCACACTATGTTTACATAACTCTTTTGCATTTATCATTAACGAGAATGTTATTAGCAGATTTGGTCAGTCTGTCGACGATGACCCAAATCGAATCAAATTTAGATGATGACCTTTGCAATAGCTAAACGTTTACTAATGTATGAGGCGATGTCTGCCTTCATAATTGCCATTAGTACAACTTCTTCAGACAAAGATACTTTTAGTCATAAAATGACATACATATAATACTTATACTTACAAATTCCATCATAAATATATCTCACAATCCTCCATATTTAGACAATCACATGTGGTCTTTAAAATATTTAACGCCATTGGCTTCTCAAATCTGTTGGTTCACATTAGCCGCGAATCTCTTTTTATTATCTATTTTATCCTTTTTACAAACATCGTTTATTTTAAATTGTTCGGCAATTTATTTTTGCACCTTCATTATTAAGGAACACGTCCTAACTGGTTCTTTATATTTTATACATAATGTGTCAGTATCCATATTCACTTTTTCAGATAAATAATTATCACAACCGTATTTATTCAACATTATTTCTCCATATCTTCTATGTTTTTGTTTCGTCTTTACTATCATTTTTATCCGTTTTACTCAACCCGTCGTCTAAAGCGTCGAAAATTATTATAATTAATTAAATAATTATTAGTTAATTAATTTTTTTTTTTGAAGCGTAAACGTAAAAGTTTTAAATTTCTTAGTTCGACCAATTATATAAAATGTTCAAAAATAAATTTGAATTTAATTAACAAGATTTTTGTTGATTTATCGAAAATGATTATTAAGATTCGTAAATGTTTGAAAAACCTTTGTTTATACTTTGGTCAAAATTTTCTTAGTTGAAAAGCAAAAATTTTCGTTTCAAATTTCAAGTCATAAGTTATATAGTTTCCTCAATTCTTCTTAAGTTGTCTAGAAGTATACACAAACATTTACCCCTAAACAGAAGTTTAGTTAAATGGTTTGTGTATAAGGGAATAATCCCTTAAAATCCTTTGTTAAAACATTTGTCAAAACATATTTCCATTTCTTTTTGGTAATATCCAAAGTCTTAAAAGGGCTCTTAATTTTTGAAGAGTCAATTTATATTCCATTGTCTATTAATCACATGGTTAAATCATGTAAAGGTTCGAGTCTTTAATCACGTGTTAATTATTCAAGGTTCAGGTTTACACTGTTCGGCCAATTCAGGGCAGTCTATAAATAATTATTAACTCATTCTTATTCTGATAAACAAACATATAGTCCTTAATGATCACGAGCATGAATTTATCAAATTACGGCCTACACACGTGATTCATCATAATTATGAATACTACATGTGCATTGTCAATCCAAACGACATCACGTGGAACTCATAATGTTCATTACAAGCACCGGATGTAGTGATTGGAATAGATAATCTCTTTCGCAGATGCGAAGTTGATGATAACCATTCTATGGATCAAATTTTGATAGAACCTTGTAAATGATCGAACAATTCTTCCATTTCGAGTTATGGATATCGTTTTCGATTGTCAATTTACTCAGTCACAGTAATCTATAAATATAAGGAAAGATAACACCATAGCTCTTCAGGATGACAGGCTTGGTATAATAAAATCTTTCTCCGACAACTCTCTCATTTGTACGGTAATTCCTTAAATTCAGATGGTGCTGACGTACAGTGCACAAGCCACAAGTGCAGCACCGGAAATATAAGCAATACCAATTTCAACTTGCCTTAATGGCGAAAGTCTAGGAAATTCATCAATAAATACCTCCTAAACTTTTAGATAACATGAACATCTTTTTAATAAGTTCATTTTAGGTTCTTCTAGATTACAATATCTATAACTAGTTCACAATCATTCACGGTATAATTTCAGGTTTAAATGCAGGATATCGTCATCCACCAAGAATTATTTAGATCACTTTTGATAATCAACATCTTATCATTTAGGGAATTCTACTCGAGTTCCCATCAATTAAGACAATGTCGTCATGTCATAATCAATCAATCCATTATACTGGCACTATCAACTTTCCAGTTTTATTACCGTCGATAAGATGTGAAGTTCTCAAAAGACTAATAATTCATAATCCTTCACAAATTCAGGGATATTAGGATACATAACTAACCTTAAAAGAGTAAGGTCAACGCATAATCTATGCGAGAGAATTTCAAATCAGATACAGACGAAAACATTTAACGAATATGAAATATTCCATGTTTTCATAATTCGAGTACGCATTCGAAAGCTCCTCGGATCGTTACCCAGGTCATTCAAATGAAATCAAATCAAAGGAAATGATAGGAATGTCGATACATCCAGTCGGGTATCAACACTCGGTAATCAGATACTTTTCCTAAGAGTCTCACTACGGGAGAATTGGACAAGAAAGAATTGTCAATTGTCAAATAAGACAATTTCCACAGATGAGTAAATTCAACTCAGAAGAATAGATGCTACAGGCACATATGTAGGTGTCCCTAACAATATGTCCTTATTTTTCACTTCTTGCAGATCTCATAAAATTTAATCTTTCACAACTTCAAAGAAAATGTAGTGTTTATTCATTAGTTTTATGGTGACTACTAATCAGTCTTGCATAGTCCATTCCAAATTGTATGTAGGCGCACAACTATATACAATTTCAAGATTAACGATGCAATACTCAGTTCGTCAAAATTTTTATCATCATGTTTATAATAAAAACATTTTCATGCTTAATTCTTAAATAAGAATTCAAAATAAATTTACAAAAATTTTCTTTGTTATGGAAATAATTAAGTTTCCAAAGCGTCTCATAAACAACTTTATTTTGATATCAATCACTTATAAATCTCACTTTAAATAATCCTTATTGTGATTAAATTTCTCAAAGGATACTGTTTTAATTTTATAAAAACAATGTGTGATCTGCAGAAGAGTGATGAAAGCTTGTTCACCAAGAACTAACTACGATATGATAGGAAATGAGCTTAGCCAAATAATCATGAGGTTCATGACTTCGATGGTACTCAAGAAGAATAATCCACAACGTAACTCAAATATAGATGAGTACTTGCTCAATGGTTACATTACTAATGCGAACATTAGGATGAAGAAAGAAAAGATAGATAACATCGATACATGTAGAATTTAGCAATCAAAGGTAGTCTTTTCATTAATCACAAACAAGTAAAAATTGTACCGTAACACATTACGTGTCATTATGTCATACAATTCTCAAAACTCATCCTACCAACTGATATCTCAGTTAAGTTAGGGATTTTTAAAAGATACCACAATGAATACTAATCTACAAGAGTCATTAGGTGTTCCACATGTCCCAGAAGATCCATCGGTCTCGTTTCAGAAGAAGATTTCTTCAATTTATTTCTTGGACTCTAGGCATCCTCATTAGTGGACAATGGCCTAGGAACAACACTTGACACAAACCTACAATCAATTAAAACCTTATAATTTATTCACAAAACTTAACGACTTCCTCTTAACCATCTTATATTCCATATGGGTTAAATTTTACTTTATCCAAGTTTCAACCAATTTATACTCAATTCAATATCCTACTTCATATTCCAATACTTTCAATCTTATTCTTCGGCCTTGTAAAGGCAATACAATATCAATATGAATCAATACTTAATTTCCAATCCTATATCTCTTACAACAACAATTATCAAATGAGTCATTAATATGAAATGACTTGATCATTTAACTTAGACTTCTCGGAAAGGTATTAGTGGCATGAGGCTTTTGGGTAATGGTTCCAATAACAGCCTCAAGTGCAACATTCACCCTTTCGATTTCAATTTAAGAATTGGGTGACAACGAATCAGATGACATCTTTCTAGGTGGTAACATTTTGTCAAACTCCACTCTATAAGAAAAGATCGTCATGACATCGGTATCAGATTTAATCTCGCCAATTCTTTTTCAATATCACAATCAACTAATATCTACACTTCTACGAATATCAACCATTTGTTGGGATCATAAATATCCACAACTTGGTTTAGATCTAGGATAGCTAGAATTCCTACGAGAATAGCTTTGATTAATTTACTCGGGGATTTAGGGTTACTTGTGACAATCGACGTCGTATAAATACCTCGTATAAAATCAAAATAATCATCAAACAATCATGTAATAAAATTACATCATATATATATAATCCAAGTTATATATATATATTAAAATAACACTTCTCAGTCTTGGCCTTGTCGGTAACTCGGGAATTCTTCGGCACCGTTATAGTCAAAAGATTTTTAGACATTTTTAGAAAAATGTTTATAGTTAAAAGATTTTGAAAAGTTTTATTCAAAACCTTGGTTTTAAAAATCTTTCGTTCTCTATAACGAGAGCTCTGATACCAAACTGTAACACCCCCAAATTTATACAACTCAGTACAGCGGAAGACTAGTTGGTGTTACGGGATAGCACATTACTCACATCATAGACAACGCATAAAAATCGCGTCGTTTAATAATAAATCATTTCCATTCATAAACATCAAAGTTACATAGGTCCCAAGTCATTACATTTCATACAAAGTTTTACAAAGTGTTTGAATGGAAAATATTGTTTAAGTGCGGGCCATGAATTCTTGTTGTCTTCCCGAGAATTACCTTCAAGTACCTGAGATAAAACATGTTAAAAGAAAAGGTCAGCGATAACGCCGAGTGAATTCATAGAGTTTAATAAATTCCATCAATATAATATCAGTATAAAATTATTACTGAAAATCATTTTGTACAAATCGTTTTAATAGGCCATAAAATAGCCAAAGTCATTTTTATACAAATCCATATCGAAAATCATAATATAGGCATTTGCCTTAAAAATCATTATACGAGCCAATGTCGTAAAAACAATCATACAATACGTCTTATGACGTTGTATAAAATCAAATAAAAACCGTTATATGAATATGGTTATGAAAACCAAAATACAAACATAATATCAATAGTATGACCCTGTATTGCTAGTCAGGCAATACATCGTAATTCGGAGTGTCTATTAGTATTTCGTTAATTCGGATTATTATAAGCCGCATGACATTGTTACCTTACTAAGCCAACAACGGGTAGCTAACCCGATACCAATTTTGCCCATCTAAAGTAGCGTGTCGTCACAAAGGTCACGCTATTGGAAATCTTCTCATACATTCATTCGCTTACCAATCAATGTGGCACGACGGGGATCAACCGTCAAGGCGCGAACTGGGGTGATCGTCCCCAAATAGTACTATTAAATGCATAAGCGTCTACCAACTCCCGGTAGTTCACAATTCATGCTAATGGGACTTTTAGTGACATAACCTAACTTTAATAATCCATTTAAATTCATCTATCGGGTCCATTAATCATTTATCGGGTCATACAATCGGGTCATTCAATCATTCGGGTCCAAAATCAATAAACAAACAATCGGGACAAATGGTGTCCTAATTTTATAAAAACTAACATGTTATCTCCCTCGCGGGTTTATAAAACATTTATAAAAACATTTAAAAGAGTGCGAGGCTATGAACTCACGTTGATATGGGAAGGCGGGTTATCGGCAATTCGGACGTACGGTGCGTGCTTCAATCATGGAAACCTAGACAAATAATATTCGTCTTAGACTCATGTCCAATGACTTTATAAAAATAACAATTATGTATACATATGATGATTATTTATATATATGATGATCAAGTGGGTTTACATATTCTCGTTTACTCATTCTAGTGTTATATGTCGATAACGTTCATACTAGTTTACTAGTTTTGCCTATTTACGTGTTTTAAGTCCAATAATCTTATTATATGTTCTTTAACTTGTTTTAATCCTTGTTATACTTATTTTATCAGTATGTATACTTTCCATGTTGGGCCCAAATGGGTTAAGCCCAATAGATTCTTTTTACAAGTTTTTATCCTATTTAGTCCATTTATTAGTCCAATATGTTTATTTAACTTGTTAATGTCCGTATGCCCTATAGTTCGGGTTTTATCGGTTTTTACTTGTTATACATGTCTATATATCTGTATATAAGTTTTATAAAGTTTTCATTTGACGGGTCCAACCATCTAAGTTTTATTTAACAAAAACGTTAATTTTACGGCGATAGCCGAAAAAGTCGTAAAAATCAAGTTTATAGTTTTATAACTTATAAAACTTAACAAGTTTCCATTTTTATCATTTATACACTTATTCCACCTTTTATATATTTATATAAACAAGTTTTATAAGTTAGTGGGTTTTTATTTTACATTTTATATATTAAAATGTGAGTGCTTATATAATAGTATTATTCTTTAATTTCCAAAAATCTGATTTTTAACTTCATCTTCACCAAAACTGCCATATCTTGAGTTCTATATGGAGATATAAGCTCAAATTTTTATCACATAAACTACATGATATGTTCTACAATTAACTCTTCTATAGCTACTGTTGAATCAGCTTCAAAATATTTTCTAAAAATCGTCCAAAACAGTAACTTCAGATTTATACCCTAAACTTGTTTTGATCATATCTCACTCATTATTTTGATTCCATTGCATGGCCAACTCTCACATGTGTACAAGACCCATAGCTTACTGTAAATCTATTCCACTTCATCATTTTATCAGTTTATGACTTACTTCTTTACTGTTTTACACAGCCAACATATTTAGACAAGATTTTAGACTTGTTTCTTATAGTTTTTCATCTTTTTATCCATGATTATCAACAACAAATCCCCACATAACATTTTTATCATCATATAATCATCATAAATATATACAATAGGAAATAAAATACATGTTTACATAATCAAAATAACAAGAAGTTGAGGAGGACAATCTTTATACCACCAACTTGATGTAGGTTATGAGTTTGGCATGGTTTTTGATGGAGAAACTTGTGCTTAGCCAACACCATCTTCAAGAACTCCAATCTTCATCAACTCCTTGTGGAAAATCAGCCTCATGACACCATGAAAACTCCTCCATGGATGTTATAAGTTGCACCAATCTTCATCTTTTTGAATGGGGATTAACATATGTTAATTATAACATATGTTTATGGTTAAATTTTGATCAATGATGGTGTTTAGGGGCTGAATTGGGACGGCAAAAGATGGAGTTAGAGAGAGGATTGTGTGTGTTTGAAGTTGTTTGCATAGTGAGAAATGAGAAAGTGGTTTTGGGTAGCTAGTTTTGTTAAGAGGTAAGCTTAACTTTTAAGCAAAAATGGACAAGTGTGTATATGGTTATGAGGTTGTGACACCTCATGGCTTGTATAGCTAAATGTGGCCGGTTTTGGGGGTGGGACAAGTGTCCCACTTGTCTCATCCCCAATTATTTACGGGTACTCCTCGATTCTAGTTTCCTCGATTTACGTGCCCTCGGGTCGTTTTACGAAAAACGTTTTTATAAATTATGAATCAACGTCACAAAACGAATCCAATAAAAATTGTTTCATCAAAAACGGAGTTCGAAAACGTAAATACGTAATCCTA
This sequence comes from Glebionis coronaria, assembly GCA_025667525.1. Lineage (NCBI taxonomy): Eukaryota > Viridiplantae > Streptophyta > Magnoliopsida > Asterales > Asteraceae > Glebionis > Glebionis coronaria. The sequence continues at coordinate 427,249,683 of CM046877.1, forward strand.
AGGTTTCCGGTTTAGTCGTAAAAGACATTAAAATAAAATCGTAAGTCCTAGTCTTTTCTCGTAAATTTGTGAGTTTATGAACCAACACAAATTTAAAACTCCAAAATAATATTCATGGACAAATTTATTTTCTGAAATGTCGGACTGTCACCAAAGACGGTGCATGTAAACGTAAGCACGTAACGTTGAATCCTCCGGTTTAGACGTAGTCGATGCTACTCCAATACGTAAATCCAAATTTCTTCCCAAAAATATGTGAGTTCATATTGTAAATTGTTTTCAAATAATATTGAGAATAAAATATCAACCATAAATTGACGGATTGTCACATAAGTAAATTGAGGAACGGTTATTTCATGTTCATGAGCTCACAATGTAGTGACTATGAAATGAGATGGTGTTATTTGATGGTTTTACGTATACGTATATGTATTATAGAAAATCGTATTTTTACGATTTAAGGTTTAGCATTTAGGGGTCTCGAAAGAGGTATTTAGTCACGGGATTATTTTTCGGGATTGTTTTAAGTCATTTAGGACTTAGTTATAAAGTTTATTTCAAAATTTGAGATTTTTTCTAAAACTGTATATTTTACGTCTTTTACGGTATTCGTGTAAAAACTGACTAGTTTTACGGTTTTACGGTTTTGAGGTTTTGGAGGCTTTAGGAGCTGAAATAAATTAAGGAAAATTAATGTAATATTAATAAGATATTAATTAATAATAAAATAAAGAGAAAAATGAAATTTAGGAGGGGATAGTCGGTTTTTTGATTAAAACAAAAAGGAAGGGAAAAATTTAAGGAAAGTTGGGTTTGGGTTGGGTTAGGACTCACCCACATCCTATATAATGTATTATACTGAATCAAAACTTCATTATTTTCTCCTGGAGACAAAGAAATTCGTGGGTTTCACATAAAATTAGGGTTCTTCATGAATATTGGGTTTTTTTCATCTTCCATTAATCTAAAAGTAAAACCTTCATAACCCTTTTCAATTAAATTGTTTTAATGTTTTCTTTAATCATCTTATGATGGATTTAGGTTAGGGTTTAATTTAAAAACAATATATTAATGTTATATTAATGATAATATAATGATTACATAAATTAGGGCTTGTAATTAGTGGTGTTAGGGGTAATTAATGAGGTTAATTTAATTAAACCCGTTTTTTAAAAACTGGGCAGAATTTTGAGTCAATTGTTTTGATGATATCGGGAGTTCTATAAACTCTTATTTTGAGATCCAAGTATCCCTGAAAAGGTAATTGAAGTGGCTTTCCAATTTAAGAAACTAGAACTAAACTGGAGGTAGAGAAGTGGGTCAAAAATAGGTTACAATAGTAGGAGGTCAAAACAGTTTTGAAGTCAGCCTGCTTTCTTTTTAATTTTTGGATTGTTTGGGGTACTTAGGGTTGCATTGGGACCTTCTAACGAACATGAGAGATGGTTTATATATTATAGTAAGTATCTGCATTGGGGCTAAGGTTATGGTTTAGGGTAAGACCCCCTAATTGTAACAAACTTTTTGTATGTTTAAAATCAGTAAATCTGGAATGACAAAAGTATATATATATATATATATATATATATATATATATATATATATATATATATATATATATGTATATATCGGGGCCTTAACAGTAGCTTTAAGGTTGGGGCAAATGGGAGGTGTTAGCTAACATATGTAAGGGCATAAGTATTCCCTTTACAGAGATCATGGGTGTGTTTAGGTGGGCGTTTGGCTTATATTTTGGAGACATAAACTGGGACTGTTTTTGATAAAATGTTAACGGGATGTGTTATGAAGTAAAACGAGTTAAGGGCTTTATAGAGGGGTGTAATGAGATGCTTAGAGCATATATATGAGCTATATATATGGGAGAAGGTTAGATGTCCATCATAGGTTGATGAGCCATTTTAGTGTTTGGTTCATGTTTTGATTATGTGTTTTTGGTTTGTTAGCTTTTTGCTAGTGCGCGGATTTTTGGAGAAGCTCAATCAGGTGAGTTTCATAGTCCCATGTTTATCAATGATTTTGAATTCCAGATGGGATGGAAGAGACACTGTCTTGTTTATAAATTATGTTGTGAATGCTTTGTGTTTGGTGATGGACTTGTGTATACATATGTGATTAACTGCTAGTTGTTTCTTGATTGTTTTATATTTTGACTTGGTACCAAGGGGATGTTGACAAGGCGGGGCCTTGGGCAGGTGCATAGATGTGTGAGCATCTATGGGACCATGGTGTTTGGTAAGGCTAGGAGCCTTGGATTGGGTTTGGTTTGTTGAATCTTGCATATTAGTGGTTAATGCATGTTTGTATCTCATTGTCCATATGTACTTGATTTTGGTTATTATTCACAGCTTATGGTTTGTTTTGGCGTTGGAGTCTAAACCTATGACTCTCACCAACATTATGTTGACGGGTTTTAGTGTCTCTTTCAGGTGATAACGTGGTTAAGTGTGAGAACATATGTGGCTAGGATTGGAGTCGAATAGGAATACATTTAGAAGGAGATCCCCGTTCCTTCTTAGTTTATTTTCTTTCTGATTGTTTCAATAGTGATACTATGAACCTATATGTTGATTGTTAGTGTTATTTGTTTGTCTTGGGTAAGAGGTAGGTCTGTTACCTACTTACCTAGACTCCTGCTATGTTGAGTTATTGTCATGACATTTGTGTCGCCATTTATGACATTATATTTGCATTTTAGTTTTCTCTATAGAGACACCGTTTGTTGTGATGATATCCATACGTTGCACCCCATATTCCGCCATGGTAGGGTGTGACAGAATGGTATCAGAGCCAATGGTTATAGATAATTAGGTTGCCTAGTCGTGTAGCCTAGTCTATAGCTTAAGGGTCCCTACATATAGGCGTCATAGGAGTATGTGTGCATTTTAACATAGTTGATGTGTTTGGATGTTATTTATTGTGATGTTCTGACTAGTATGAATTGAACAGTAGTAAGTTCATACTTAGCCACATGTTATTTTCTTTTCGGGTTGTGACTAGTGAAGGTTGAACCATAATCATCCACGCTAGTCATTGTTGTATTTTGCCTAAATTGTACATTATAGTATATAATTTGGTACATGGTAGTTTCTATCTTTTGTTGGGTTATTTTATGTACCTGAGGTATAGTATTTTTCTTTTGAGGTTTAAGTCATGTTCCATAATAATCATATGGTGATTTGAGTTATTGGGAGTAGGTGGATATGAAGGGTTTTAAGCTGTTTCTACTCTTATGGGCGACATGACTTATAACTGATTATGTTTTCGTTTTGGATTTAGTCTATGTTGTTTTAGCTAGACTATTGATTTTGGTATTCCAAGAGTTTTACTATGTTATTTTAATAGATGGAGTTTTAGACCTTATTGGTTATGTGGTTATGAGCTTATGGGAGTAGATGGATTTATGTGTTATATGTTGTATTGATTCTTATAAGTGTCATCATAGGAGGGAGTGCATTGAGGAAAGGGTAATTGTATAAGTATGGTGGCCAACATAGTTATAAAAGTACCACAACTTCAATGGGTTCTCAAGTATGATTGCATGAAAGAGGGTTAGTACATGCTTGTATATGATGAGATGTAGAATTTGGTATACGTATAATATATAGGTTTATGTAATGGCTGCCTATGATATGGCTATTGTTCTTTTTGTGTTATATGTTTTGGATTATAGTTATGTTGTGTGATTATGGGGTCACACGATATGGTTTGGTTTTGGAGGTGGGCTTTATGCCTTGTTGTGGCACGGTGAGATGTTGATTACTCGTATGGAAAAAAATGAGCGTATAAAGAGATTGATTGACTTAACATGTATGATAACGAGTATGTTTGGGAGATTCAATAGGTATACATATGCGGATGTATATATACTAATAGATGTTATGTTATGATTTACGGTCGTTCAGTAGTTATTATAACTTGAACGTACCTAGTACTCTCTTGTGTTTAAACAATTTATTAGTGCTCGAGTTTGGTGGAGTTTCAACGACGTTTTGAATCTTTTGAAGTGTGTCTTGTAGTGTATTCTTTGAGTTTCGTATTTCACGTGTACGTTTTAAAATGGTGTTCTTGGTTTTATTTCTATTGAAATAACTTGGGATTTCTTTTGAGATAATGAAATCTTTTGTGTTGGGTCTTACATTTCTTTTGGTCGGTATATATTGAGAAAAAGGGGGACTTGAAAATCTATTATATGGTTAGATTGTTGGTTGTATTCGGCAAAATAAGGGTAAGGTGTTGGAGTCGTGTTTGAAACAAGGTGCAACGTAATATTTTTTTTTAATCAACACTTATTTATTTCAAATTCTAAACGACTTTCTTTAAAATAAAGCGAAGTAAAATTTCTTTCTACTTACATAGTTTATGTAATTGGGTTTAACCGATTCACGTCATTTATAATTATTAATACAAGGTTAAATTGATTTTATGAAGATTTCACATACAATTATATCTTTCATTTAAAAGGATTGTATTAATCACTAAGTTTATTCTTTAGTTTTTTTAAAACAACTGGTATAAAATTGTTTTGGTCGTAACTTGTTCGTTTTTAAAGCTTTTTGGATGATTCAAAAGCCTAAAATTATGTACTCGGAACGTACTTTTCAAATATTCAGAATGTATAGTCATGGGAGGTCAGTATCTTGGCCGAAATTATTGTACAAGTGTCGGGTTAAAGGTTGAGTTTGAATAGTAGTTTATTTTTATGATTTGGGATGCACGGGATACCTAGTTTTTAAGTTGAGTTTTGAGTTCGTCAAGAGGGTTGTTTGTAGATTGTTTTAGTCACATAGATGTGGGAGGTAATAATAAATAAATAAATAAATAAAAAAAGATATATATTCTTTTGGAAAAGTCGATCTTTTGCACGGTTTAAATAATATGTTGCGGGGCGTAATATGTTGGTTGCCATTGGGTGTTTCTTGGATTATTTTTCGTTGTCATGGATCATTTTGAATTGATACACGTTTTGGGTTTGAGTTTTCTTTTGAGTCTCATGGTTTTTGACTTGTTTTAACTGGTGCACGTGAAATGTCGTTAGTTATCCGTTGGTTTGATTCGTTGATCGTATCTAGTGGATTCAGGATGTAGTTTTGGTTTAGTATTGATTGAGAGCATCGAAGTGGTAATATGAAAGACTTGGTCGCGCCTACACGATTAAGTAGGTGGCCCTGGGAGAATGGTCGGAATGCCCTTAGTGGGGATGAAAGAGTTAAAAGTTCGTAGACGAACTAATGTGGTCATGAGGTCTCTTAGGAGTGCCAAAGGAGATGAATATATATATGTGTATGTATGGATATTGGCACAAGTAACGTGCCATAGAGAGTGTTGGAAGGGGATGTAATACCTCAAAGGTATTTATGATTGTGCGTAAGGCATGTAAGTTTTCCGAAAATTTCCTGAGATTTAGTAGGTTTGCCTATTACTGTGAGGTAGAACCATAAATAGAGCAAGTAGGAGAAGTAAGAGGAGTTGGAGTTAGTGCCTTTCCAAGGAAATTGTTGATGGAATGATTTCAAGAACAAGAGTTGATGGAAATTGCAACGGATGCAAGGTAAACGTTGAGTTGCTTAGTAGTAGATTGGATGTGGAAAGCGGTTGAGTGATCTGAAGAGAGGAAGCACTGGTCTTTTAAAATGCGTGTAGAATTTTGCAAGTAGAACGAGGTAGGAATTTATTCGTATTGCCGCTAAGAGACGGTGCAAGGAGGACATAGTTGAAACTGCTAAGGATGTTGTATGAACGCTTTGGGTTTATGGTTATGCATTTGGCTTCGCCAAAGCACTAGCGGTTTTCACGGTGTCAATGAGCCAAGTGTGCATGAACGTGTATAAACGAGTTGTCATCGGGAGCATCGAAGACATCTTGATCTACTCAAATCTTAGAAAGAGAGTGAGGTAAATTATGAGTGGGGTTAGAGTTGTTAGGAAAGGGAATTATACGTGAGATTTTCAAGTGTGAGTTTTAGGATTAAGTGTACTATGTTGAGTAGTTAGAGATGATGGCATATCATGGAACCAGCAAGGGGCGAAGTGAAGAAGGATGAGGAAGCATTTTGGAGGCTGAAGAGGTGGATTGGATAATGAGCCGATCTTGGCATTATCGAAAGGGCTGGATGAATTCGCGAAGCATGACGATACGTGGAGCAAGGATTTGGACGCGTACGAGGACGACAAAGAAAGGCGATCGCTTATACGTTACAGGAACTGAAGATTTGGAAGAACTGGATAGACTTAGTTAGTGGAGCTGGATTGTTATATCTGCCTAGAATGCTAGAGGCATTTGGGGTACGAGACGTAGAGAATGATCTATACGGATCATGAACGTCTCCAACACATATTCAATCACCTTGATTGAACATATGGCAAAGGTGTTGGGTGGAGTTAAGTGACGAAAGAAAATTGCAAGGCCAAGTACCATCTGGGAAAGGCAAGCATGGTTGATGAGACATGGAATAAGAAGAATGAAGCGAAGCTGAGACGAACTTGAACTATATGGGTGACGTATTAGGGTGGTTTGGATAAAGGATGTAAGTTTTACAAGTTGAGTTGTCTAAAGCAGAGAACGCTTGAACATGTATGTAGCGTGGCTTGGATAATCATATGGAGAAAAGGGACGTAGAGTAGGAGTAGCTTAGAAAGGGTGATGTGAGGACGAAGTTGGTGGAAGGGATACATAATGCTGTGGAGGAATATGTATGATGAGAGTTGGGTGATAGTCGATAGACGGACTAATTCATCCCATATTTCAAGGGGAATGAGAAGTCACGTAGTGAGAAGTTGGAAGGATTGCGTACGGATGTGATGGAATAGAGGGTTTTTGCGTAAAAGTTAGCCTAATATGTATGGAATGCCTGATGAAGGATTATGGCAAGGGAAGAAACGATGGGAAGAAAGCGTAGTATACCGTTGATAGACTAATGTTTGGTATGAGCATACTATACGGGTAATTGAGAAAGACGCCTAGAGCATTGGCGTGAGATTTGAAGATAGTGGAGTGATAAGGAAGGGAAATCCGTCAGAGAAAGAGGTTGGTAGTCACGAAAAATGGACCGTTCACCTAGAGAAAAAGGTGTAACATATGTTAGTATGAAGGATGGTTAGTTACATGGTTCCGAGCATAGGAAAGCAAGGATGAGGTGGTGGTTATGACAGGAGCTTGTGAATATTATGGGAAGCTTTTGGTTATGCAATCCTGCATATACCATTGGACGTGTTTAAGGTTGGGAGAACTTCTGAGTGATGGAAAATCCGTAGAGGATAGAATCCGTTAGGTCTGGTGATAGGAATTGTAGTAGAAACTGCTGGAGTTGATTCATAGGAGGTGAGGTGGATCACCGTTATAGTGGGATGAAGTTAGAAGCGATCAACGTATTGGACCGGAGGTGGATTGGGAAACTATAGAGGTGGTGGCAGTGACTAAGTAGAGGTTGAAAATGGCAAAGAACCGACAAGAGAGCTATGCGGACAAGAGGCGTAAGCCGTTGAGATTTGGGATAAAGTTTTGCTAAACGTTTCACCATGGAAAGGGGTGATGCAGTTTGGGAAGAAAAGGGAAGTTAGAACCTAGATTTATGGGTCCATATGAAATCCTTGAAAGGATTGGGCTAGTGGCGTATAGGTTTAGATTACTGGAGGAATTGAGTAGTGTGCATGACGTATTTCATGCGTAGCAAGAACTGACTTGCAGGTACCGTTAGATGATATTAGTATGGATACGAGTCTTTGTTTTATCGAAGAGCCGATAGAGATTTTGGGTCGTGAAGCTAGGACGTCAGATAAAAAGGGTAATATACCGTAGTTATGGGTAGATGGAATTTGGAACGTGGACTAGAGTTCACGTGGGAACGAGAAAGAGTTCATTTAGAATAAGTATTCATGTGATTTGTTGGTTCTGTGTTTGATCCTAAGGACTAAATCTCGGGACGAGATTTCTATTAGGAGGGAGTGATGTGACAACCGTGGTTTTGAGGTTTGTCACTTGGTCTTATTTTAAGGTTAATTTATGTGTGACTATTTGATTTGTGTGTTTACATGTTTATTGTGCGTGAACGAGGTTGGTGTGGATATCGTATATGGGTATAAAGTACTCATAAGTAAATCGAGGAACGGTTATTTCATGTTCATGAGCTCACAATGTAGTGACTATGAAATGAGATGATGTTATTTGATGGTTTTACTTATACATATATGTATTATAGAAAATCGTATTTTTACGATTTAAGGTTTAGCATTTAGGGGTCTCGGAAGAGGTATTTAGTCACGAGATTATTTTTCGGGATGGTTTTAAGTCATTTAGGACTTAGTTATAAAGTTTATTTCAAAATTTTAGATTTTTCTAAAACTGTATATTTTACGTCTTTTACGGTATTCGCGTAAAAACTGACTAGTTTTATGGTTTTGAGGTTTTGGAGGCTTTAGGAGCTGAAATAAATTAAGGAAAATTAAGGTAATATTAATAAGATATTAATTAATAATAAAATAAAGAGAAAAACGAAATTTAGGAGGGAATAGTCGGTTTTTATGATTAAAACAAAAAGGAAGGGAAAATTTTTAGGAAAGTTGGGTTTGGGTTGGGTTAGGACTCACCCACATCCTATATAATGTATTATACTAAATCAAAACTTCATTATTTTCTCCTGGAGACAAAGAAATTCGTGGGTTTCACATAAAATTAGGGTTCTTCATGAATATTGGGTTTTTTTCATCTTCCATTAATCTAAAGGTAAAACCTTCATAACCCTTTTCAATTAAATTGTTTTAATGTTTTCTTTAATCATCTTATGATGGATTTAGGTTAGGGTTTAATTTAAAAACATTATATTAATGTTATATTAATGATAATATGATGATTACATAAATTAGGGCTTGTAATTAGTGGGTCAAAAGGTAATTGAAGTGTCTTGTAATTAGTTTTGACCTCTTATTTTGCGATCCAAGTATCCCTGAAAAGGTAATTGAAGTGGATTTCCAATGCAAGAAACGAGAACTAAATTGGAGGTCAGGAAGTGGGTCAAAAACAGGTTACAACAGTCAGAGGTCAAAATAGATTTGAAGTCAGCCTGTTTTCTTTTTAAGTTTTGGGTTGTTTGGGGTACTTAGGGTTGCATTGGGATCTTCTAACGAACATGAGAGATGGTTTATATATTATAGTAAGTATCTGAATTGGGGCTAAGGTTATAATTTAGGGTAAGACCCCCTAATTGTAACCAACTTTTTGTATGTTTAAAATCAGTAAATCTGGAATGACAAAAGTATATATATATATATATATATATATATATATATATATATATATATATATATATATATATATATATATATATATATATATATATATATCGGGGCCTTAAAAGTAGCTTTAAGGTTGGGGCAAATGGGAGGTGTTAGCTAACATATGTAAGGGCATAAGTATTCCCTTTACAGAGATCATAGGTGTGTTTAGGTGGGCGTTTGGCTTATAGTATGGAGACCTAAAACTTGGACTGTTTTTGATAAAATGTTAACGGGATGTGTTATGAAGTAAAACGAGTTAAGGGCTTTATAGAGGGGTGTAATGAGATGCTTAGAGCATATATATGACGTATATATATGGGAGAAGGTTAGATGTCCATCATAAGTTGATGAGCCATTTTAGTGTTTGGTTCATGTTTTGATTATGTGTTTTTGGTTTGTTAGCTTTTTGCTAGTGCGCGGGTTTTTAGAGAAGCTCAATCAGGTGAGTTTCATAGTCCCATGTTTATCAATGATTTTGACTTCCAGATGGGATGGAAGAGACACTGTCTTGTTTATAAATTATGCTATGAAAGCTTTGTGTTTGGTGATGAACTTGTGTATACATATGTGATTAACTGGTAGTTGATTCTTAATTGTTTTATGTTTTGACTTTGTACCAAGGGGATGTTGACAAGGCGGGGCCTTGGGGAGGTACATAGATGTGTGAGCATCTATGGGACCATGGTGTTTGGTAAGGCTGGGAGCCTTAGATTGGGTTTGGTTTGTTGAATCTTGCATATTAGTTGTTAATGCATGTTTGTATCTCATTGTCCATATGTACTTGATTTTGGTTATTATTCACAGCTTATGGTTTGTTTTGGCGTTAGAGTCTAAACCTATGACTCTCACCAACATTATGTTGACGTGTTTTAGTGTCTCTTTTAGGTGATAACGTGGTTAAGCTTGAGAACATATGTGGCTAGGATTGGAGTGGAATAGGAATGCATTTAGAAGGAGATCCTCGTTCCTTCTTAGTTTATTTTCTTTCTGATTGTTTTAATAGTGATACTATGAACCTATATGTTGATTGTTAGTGTTATTTATTTGTCTTGGGTAAGAGGTAGGTCTATTACCTACTTACCTAGACTCCTGCTATGTTGAGTTATTGTCATGACATTTGTGTTGCCATTTATGACATTATATATGCATTTTAGTTTTCTCTATAGAGACACCGTTTGTTGTGATGATATCCATACGTTGCACCCCATATTCCGCCATGGTAGGGTGTGACAAATTTGACACACAAACTTCTTTTGGGATATTAAAGAGATCTGTAAAAAGAAATTTTGAAAAAGCTTAACCAATAAGCCAGAAATAAGCCAAGTATGATTTCACTAAAAGAGAAAATAGTCGACTTAGTGATTTAGACCACTTCAAAACTTAATTTAACTTGCAAAAGACTCTAAATGACTTAATTAAGACAAATCAATCAAGAAAAATCCAATAAGCAAAGCTAAATAGGCTAAATAAGATGATAAGCACTTATGAAAAAGTCAAATAAGTTGGTTTTCTAGTCAAACCCTAAAGTCAAAAGCCCAAAAGCTCCAGAATGATTAAATGGGTCAAATGAGGAAGACTGATTACACAAATCCTAGTTAATGCACGTTTCAATAAGCTGAAATGGCTTAATAATAAGCTGGACCAAGTTTTACACTATCATTGGTAACAAGCAGTGGGAAAGGAGTTCCCGCTGCTGTTTGAACATGTTACTTTTGGCTTGATTTCAAGCCTTGTTTGTTGGTTATTTTTGGAAACAAAGGCACCCTAATAAGCTTTGTCTTAGTGGGAGTCAAGAAACACAAAAATAACACAAGTCCAAACACAATTAAGCACTCAAAAACTCAAATAAAAAAGCATGCAGACCATGAACATATGCTGATATAATTGACCAAATACTGAAATTCAATAAGTTGTAAATCCTACAAAAAGCTACCAAACTCAACAACCAGATTATGTAGACTTAAACAACCACTAAAACTACTATCATACCAATTTTCAGCCTTCAATTCAATCAAACAAGCAAATTACACTATCTGATGTGTTAGACCAGAAATTTTAATGCATAAACTAGCAACCTACCTTTTTTAGTATCCCTTTGTTTTAGACTAAACCAACACCCTAAATATCTTATAAACCAGCAAATAAACTCCTACAATCACCAAGTAACCAAGCTCAAAGGCCCTAAGGTCTATGAACCAGTAAACACAAACACCCCTTAATCCAACATTTTCACACAAATATGATTTTAAATCCTTATATTTAACAAGATCTAGGTGAGATTAGATCCAATATACCCTATTAAGCAGATTTAAACCAAAATATAAACAATCAACCCATCAAAACCGCAAATCACATAACCATCAATTATATTGACAGAAAAGTAAAAGAGCTTTGAAAATCAAACCTCCAAGATGTACAATCCGCACCTTGGGCTGTTTAGAGCTTATGTGGTAGCAAGAGCAAGCATAAGCTTCCCTTGTACCTGCTAAGATCAACAAACAACCAAGGATCCAAACAAAACAACCACTGATTTTTGAAAACAAGGATTTTACAACATAAAACCTTCCTCAAAAACTCAAACAAACAGATAGTATGGAACTCAGATTTGCACAAAACTAACACCAACTTTATATAACAAAAGTAATTTTTAACACTTTTAAAAATCTGCCAATTTTATTAAAATAAAAGGAATTACAAAAAAATTTCAAATCGGGAACAAAGGCCTCACCACAGGTTGGGGGTCCTTTTATAGGCAATGATAGACGATTCTAGAATGAGAAATACATGAAACCCTAGCTAGGAAATCCCAAGTTTGACCTTGAAGTACTTGAAGGCGTGTTGAGGTGTGTGAGCTGTCCTTTTTTGATCAAAATCGTTCATTCTAACCTTAGAGAGCAAGTAGTGAATAGGGACCATTGATTTTGCCAAGCTGTCAATCCTAGACGCGTGTCATCTCATGAGTGGTTCAGGGAAAGGAGTATGGGGTCTTTATGGTAGTGGGATTTGAGATATTATTGTGAAAAGGGGTTTGGGGTGAGGTGAATCAAGCGTAGGAAGGATTAATTTGTGTTTCCCCTTTGTTTTCATCTTTTTCAAACCTGGGTAAAAACATGAACATTAACATGGTTTAATCCAAACAGTAATTGTTACCCGCGTGTTTTTAGGATTTGAAGTTTGAGAAAGGCAGGTTTGCTCCTTGTGTTTTGGCAAAACATGTATATAAAGTCTTTTTAGCCCAAAACTTGAAACTCTTTGTTAATTAAGTTTCAGTTTTCATACTTTTGCCACAAAAAGTTTTCCAAAGTATTTTAGGGACTTGTTTTGCCATTTTTGGATATTTGAAGGACTGATCTTGGACATTATTCATCTTTGAAGGTCTTCAGTGTATGCTTGACATATTGGAGGACCATTGTTGACAATTTTGAATCTTGAGGGACTAAACTTTCCAAATCTTCAAAGTTGAGGGACCTTTTTGTAATTTTGAAAAACTTAAGGGACCAAACTTGCAATTATTAATATACAAGGGTATTAAGTGTCATTTCTTCATTGATGAGGGATCATTCTTGTACATCTTCAATTCTTCAAGGTCTTTTCGTTGAGAAATCATAAACTAGGGTCCGGTTCGTTGTGCGGCTTCGTTTCTCGTGTTCATTTTTCCTTGTTTCTTGTGATCTTTTGTCTTTTTCATGATATCCATACCTAAAATACACAAGTAAACAAACACAAGCATAGATATGGTATTTTGATGACATTTTATGCATTTAAAGCCCGAAAAGAACGATGAGATCATGTATAAATGCCATCTCATCAGTTAGTACCATGAGTTGAACTAGTCTTGCATGGTGCAAGAAGTGGTGAGGGTGATGAAGAAATGAGAATTAGAGAAATATCATTCTTGGGTGTATGAAAAGATGAAGAACCAAGTTTAGGAAACTTGATCTTGATCTTAAGGTTTCTTTTGGATTAGGATTTTTAGAGGAATTTGATGATCTTGTGGAAACCATGGTTGTGTGTTTAGGTTTCGAAGAAGAAGACTTAAAAGATGAAGAAGAAGATCAACCAAGGGAGGTTTAAAAAGGAGATGGGATGATCCAAACTAGTAATGGGTTAAAAATCATTTTTATAAACAATGAAATTACGTAGGCTAGTTTGGGAAAAAGCTGGTTTTTAGCAAAAATTTCATCAATATTTAAAGATTTATAGAAAATAGTGTAAAGTAAAGATTCTGTCGAAACCTGAGCATGCGGTTCCTTAAATAGGGTTGTGGTTCTTTATCACTAAGGAAACGCCCTTTATTTAAAGAATCGTGGATAGTGGCCTCAACAAAATGATCCTCCAGCAATTTTCAAGAGCCCAAAATTTTCACAAGTATATATCAAGCCAAAGTGGACTATAAATCAAATTCTAGAAAGCTAACTAACACATAAAATGCACAAAGATATGTGAATCAAAATAACGCTCACATAAACATCTTAGGATTAAAATACTAAGCAATCCAACACAAAGTATTAGTTAGATAACAACAAATACTAAGAACAAGAAACATAGATAAGTCTAAAGAAATGAAATTTTTCAACATTTCAAAACATGTTCATAAACATGTCAACCTTGTACCACTACTGTAACACCCCCAAATATTCATATTTCAATTCAGCGGAAGAGTCGTTGGTGTTACGGGATAGCACATTACTCAAATCATAGACAACGCTTAAAAATCGCGTCGTTTAATAATAAAGCATTTTCCATTCATAAATATCAAATTACATAGGTCCTCAGGTCAAAGTATGTCATAAAAATTTACAAAACATTTGAATGGATATTTTTATTTGAATGCGGGCCATAAATTCTTGTCGTCTTCCCGAGAATTACCTTCAAGTACCTGAGATAAAACATGTTAAAAGTCAGCGAAACGCTGAGCGAGTCCATAGAGTTTAATAATAACCATTAATCATAAAACCGGTATATAATCATTACCGAAATCATTTTTGTACAATTCTTTGTCATAGACCATAACATAGGCCAAAAACAATTTATACGAATCATTTTCGTAAATCATAACATAGGCCTTAAGCATTATACGAATCATTGTCGTAAATCATAACTTAGGCCAAAAACATTTTTATACGAATCATTGTCGTAACAACATCATTCAATACATTTTATAACGTTGTTTATAAAATATTAAAAACCGTTATATAAAATAGTTATTTAAAACCAGAACACGGGTATAATCATAAATAACACCCCATGTTGCTAGTCAGGCAATATATTATAATTCAAATCACATATCATACGTTATTCCTGAGACCGCAACCTCAGTATTACCATTATCATTATTATTATCGGATTATTATAAGCCGCATGACATTGTTACCTTTCTATACCATATATCGGGTAGCTAGCCCAGATTTCATTTGCCCATTTAAAACAGTGTGTCGTCACAATAACCACGATAAATATATCCCTCTCATACATAAATTCGCTTACCACTTAATGTGGCATGACGGGGATCAGCCGTCAAGGCGCGAACTGGGGTGATCTTCCCCAAATAGTACTATTATATGCATAAGCGTCTACCAAATCCTGATAGTTCACAATTCATGCTAATGGGACTGATAGTGACATAACCTAACTAATAATAATCCATTTCAATCATTCATTGGGTCATTCAATCAATCGGGTCCATATCAATAAACATAAAATCAGGACCACTTGTGTTTATCTTTATTAAAACAAGCATGTTATCTCCCTCGCGGGTTTATAAAACATTTCACAAAACATTTAAAAGAGTGTGAGGCTATGAACTCTCATTGGTGTGGGAAGGCGGGTTATCGGCAATTAGGATGTACGGTACGTGCCTCAATCACGGAAACCTAAACAAATAATACTCGGTCTTAGACTATCGTCAAATAACTTTATAAAAGTTGTTATGTATATGTAATGATGTCATAACATGATGATCATGTGGGGTTTTACTTCCTTATACAACATTACTAGTTCTTATGTACTATTTAACTAAGTCTAGTTATACTAGTTTTAGCCCATTTACATATTAAGGCCCAATAAGCTCATTAAGGGTCCAATACAATATATTAGTCCATTTATCTTTTTAAGACCAGGCCCATACTCATATGTTGGGCCCAAGTAGGTTAACCCATGAGTAAGTCCAATACTATTACACCAAACTAATTGGGCCTAATGGTCCAACAAGTCTAATTTGACCCATTATGGTCCATATGTTACAAAGCTCGGTTTTGTCGATTTTTACTTGTCAAGTGTGTTTATATATCAGTATATGATTTATAAAAATGTTTCATTAAACGGGTCCGACCATCTACGTTTTATTTGGCGAAAACGTTAATCTTTCGGTTTTAGGCGAAAAACGTAAAACTTATATATAGTCATGTTTATTAATTATAGTATACAAACTTATTTTATAATAGTTATTATTATTTAGTGGCTTATACATACTTGTTTTATAATAGTATTTTACTTCAAGTGGCATTTTTATATTATATAGTTTATTAAGAAATCTGATTTCTAAAGTCAAGTCCACCATTTTTGTTATATCTTGAGTTCTACAAGGAGATAGAACCTCAAATTTTAACAGCATAAACTACATGATTTGTGCTACAAATAACTCTTTTATAGCCACTGCTCAATTAGCTTCTAAGTATTTTTAATAATTCTTCCAAAGTAGACTATACAGATTTGCACCTCAATAGTATTTTGGCCATATCTTGCTCATTTTAATCATTCCATTGAGTGGCCAATTCACCACTTGCATAAAAATAAATTATCTATCTGCATATCCAGTAATTCAAGCCATTTAACCATGTGACCATATTGGAACATACTGTTTTATACAGCCTATACAACTAGTCATAATTTTAACATGTTCACTTGTTGATTTTAGCCTTCTTATCCTAATCTATTAACACGAAATCCCCACACAATAAATTGATCATCATTTATCATCATCATACATATACATTTTTGAAGAAAATAAATGAATACATTTACATAACAATAAGGTGATTGAAAGAAATGATCTTGTACCAACCAATATGGTGAAAGGTTAAGATTTATGATGAACAAGACTTGATTTTTTGTAACCAATCTTATGAGTTTAGCAATATCACTTTTGAGATCACCAAAAGTATAAATACTTCTTGAGAAATCAGCCCTAATCCTCCATGAAAACTCCTTTCTACTTGTTAAAATCACCTCCAATCTTCATTTTTTAATGTGGTGATCAACATATGTAGATTGTGTATAAAGTTTATGGCTAGATTTTTGATGGATGGTGGTGTTTGTGGTGTATATGGGACGGCAAGGAGAGAAGAGAGAAGAGAGTGGGAAAATCATTGGCTAGTTTTGCATGTATGAAAAAGTGAGAAATGGTTTTGGGTTAATGGTTTGGTGGTTTAGTAAAATGGGAGGACAAGTGTCCTTTAAGTTTGTAAAATGTTGCCACCAAATGGTGGTGTTGGTTGTCTTGGCCGCCCATAGTGAGGGGGTGGGACAAGTGTAACTTGTTTCATCTCCTATTATTTTGCGGGTACTCCTCGATTCTAGTTCTTCGATTTATGTGCCCTTGGGTCGACTTACGAAGAACGTTTTTATAAATTATGATACTACGACACAAAACGATTCTAATAAAAATTGTCTCATCAAAAATGGAGCACAAAAGCGTAAATACGTAAACCTAGGGTTTTCGGTTTAATCGTAAAAGACGCAGTATGTAGACGTAAACACCTAACGTAGAGCTCTCCGGTTTAGACGTAGTCGATGCTACTTTAAGACGTAAACCCTTATTTCTTCCCGAAAGTGAGTGAGTTCATAATCTAACAATAAAATATGATTATAAAGAATACTTGAGAATAAAATAACGACCTCAAATTGACAGATTGTCACAGCAGTTCCCCTTAAAGAGGATCTTTGTCCTCAATGATCAATTCATCTTACTACTGGCTTCTTATAGAGTTAGAGACACGTGGGTATTTCCTCCACATTCGGTCTTTTCTCTCAAGTGTAATTCATTAAAATTATGCAAGTTTCATCAAACATAACTATGGGAATACGATCATGCTTAAGTTGACTTACTTTCTCTATCCATGATATCCACGGGTTTTCGATGAATGCAACTTTTCGCCGATCTAATCTTCATTAAGAAATAATCAGATTTTCACTTGATAGACATTTTATCAAGTTCGTTATATGAAACATAATTCATGCAGCTCTTGAAGTCCTAGGGTATATCTAGCTTATATGCCTCTCAGACCAAATCTTTACATTATCTCAATGGTCTCATACAACAGGGACTTAGATTACTACAATCTTTCAGATCTTCCATTCATCTTTCCATGATGAAAATTCTTGGCATAGCTTTGCTACCCATGCTGCACTTCAAGATCTACATTTCATATTCACATAACCTCCTGCCTATTACCGGTAGTTGATAATCAGATCCTAATTTCCATAATCATTTCAGGTCTCGTGGGTCGGGCATCTTCATCCCAACTCCTACCTACAGATGCTCTTAATCTTTTCTTTATATAGGTCCTCGCAGGGGTCGGTCTCAACCCTAATGCGATCACTATCAATGATAATCTCTCCAAAGGAAAGTCACTATCCGGTTCATTACCAAAAGTCAATCATTCAAACATAAAACAAGAGTTCTAGTGTCTGTATCGTTCCTTCACCTTGCCCCTCCAATTGGGGGTGGTAAGCAGTAATCATATCAAGATTTGTTCCTAATTACCTCTGAAGGAATCTCCAGAAATTCGACGCGAAGCGAGGATCTTGGTAGAGATGATTGATACAGGCACACTATGTTTACACAACTCCTTTAAATAAAAAAGAGTCAACTTCTCCATCGAGAACCTATCATTAATTGGAATGATATTAGCAGATTTGGTCAGTCTGTCGACGATGAACCAAATCGAATCAAATCCAGATGATGACCTTGGAAGATTTGTGATAAAAATCCATGGTGATTCTATCCTACTTCCAAACAGGAATTATAAGCTATAGAAGCAATCCTGATGGATTTTGGCGTTTTAGCCTTGACCTTCGCAAAAGTTAGACATTTACCAACGTATGTTGTGATGTCTACTTTCATATTTGGCCATCGGTACAACTTCTTCAGATAAAGATACATTTGATCAGCATTGGCATGAATAGAATACTTAAACTTATGAGATTCTAACATGAGTAAATCTCAAAATCCTCCATATTTAGGCCACCACAAACGACCTTTTAACACTTAATGCCATCGGCTTCCATCTCTAATGGTTCTCGTTAGCCGTGATTCATCATTCATATTATCCTTCTTACATGAATCGGCTATTTCTAAATTGCTCGGGCAAATTATTCTTCACGGTCAAGACTAAGGAACACATCTTAATTGGTTCTCTATTCTTTCTACATAACGCGTCAGCAACTACATTCACCTTCCCCGATGAAATAAGTATCATGACCATAATCACTTAAAAATTCTTTCTTCATATTTTCTAAGTTTTAGTTTCATCTCAACTATTATCTTTATTAGTTTTGCCCAGTCCGACGTTTAAAGCGTCGATAAATATTACAAGTAATTAAATAATAAATATTTAATTTATAAAACGTAAACGTAAAAATTTTAAATTTCTCAGTTCTTCCATTTATAGAAAAATATTCAAAAATAAATTTGAATTTAGTTGACACGATCTTCGTTGATTTATCGAAAATAATTAACAAGATCCATAAATGTTCGAAAAATCTTTGTTTAAACTTTGGTTAAAATTTTCTTAGTTGAAGAGCCATAACTGCCGCTCCAAATTCCAAGTCATGAGTTATATGGTTTCCTCAATTCCTCCTAGGTTGTCTTGAGGTATACACAAACATCTACTCCTGAGGGAGTTTAGTTAAATGATTTGAGTATGAGGGAATAATTCGTTAATAATCCTTCGATAAATATTTTTCAAACATCTTCGCACTTCCTTTTTGGTATAACCCAAAGCCTTAATGGCTCTGATCTTTGAAGAGTCAACATAGATTCCACTACCATTAATCACACGGTCAAAGAGTGTAAATGATCAAGCCTTAAATCACATGTTAAATACTCAAGGTACAGGTTTTCACTGCTCGGTAAAATGCTTATTTCCTCCTTGAATTAGAAAATTGTACAATTTCCTTAAGAAAGCTTATCATTCAAATGTTAAATGACATATGAGAATTGGTTTCAAACAATTTCATCTAGGAATGAGAAAATGCCAAGCAAATCAAATCAGTCACTTTTTAAGAACTTGTTTAGCTAAAAATGACCCATACCTTTTTATGTCCATTTGCCTTTTTGACTTTGCACTTGACTTGAAAACTACTTAAACCTTTTGCTATGATTGAATGAGAATGAATGACTAAAGTTTGCTCAATTTTACAACACTTTTCACTATGATGCAGCTAATGCCAAACAATAGTCACTGAATTATATCAAATTTTTATGAAAGGAATTTGAACAAATGGTTATACTGAACAAAATGAAATATCAGACCAAGTTTGCTAACCAAAGTGAAGTGTAAAGGAACCAATAACAAACAGTTACACTAGCTAGAACTCAAAATGCACAATTAGGCTAAGTATGACTGTTAAACTGAAAACAGGAACAAGAATTAAGCTAGTAACTAGTATTAAACTACAATTAAGCTATCCAATTAACAAAATCAACTCAAATACAATCTAAGCACACTTGATCATACCAGCAAACAAGATTACACTAGGAATTAAGCAGGCATAACTGTTTAGAGGAGCAAAAACTCAGAAACATGAAACCTATAAGCAAAAGCCTCCTCTGATGGAGTAGGTAGGCGCTGAGCCTCCGAGATAGTGTTATTATTAAGCATATGCAAGTTTTTGTAAACCAAAAGCTTACTGATTTCTCAAACTAGCATTTCCACTTTAGAAACATCCCAATTTTCTTGCACATTTATGTTTAGAATGTGTTCCTGAATAGATTTGGAAATTTTCAGCTTTTCTGAAATTTGGTCAAACTTTGGTCAAATAAGCTTGTTCTAGCTTATTCTCAATTTCTTACTTCATTACTAGATCATTTTCAATTTCAAAAGACATTTCATGCTCCTTATGGCTTGATAAACAAGTTTTGGCAAGAAAATCATTTTGTGCATGTTTGGATTATTAGATAGCTTAATAGTGGCTTATTAGAATTAGCTTATTTGAGTTTTACTTGATTTCAGACTTAATCCTGTTACAAGCCTAGGTAAAATGGAGTTTTAATCTTTTTGCAAGTTACTAGAGCTTATTTGGTTCACTATATAGCTTAAACGAGCTTATTAATCATCCTAGCCCGTTTTTGATAAAAAGTCACATTTAATTGCATGTTGGTCCTCAAGGTTTTTAATTGTTTGCAAAGCTGGCTAAACTTCCACTAATCTAGGGTTTGCATTAATTCAGTCCTTATATTTTTAATACTTGTCATATTCAGTTAGGCAGTTTTACATTTTGTTACAAATTAGTTAATAGTTTGTTACATTTTCATACTCAGTCCTTGTAGTTAACTAATTTTACATTTCAAGCATATTAGTTTCAAGAATTTACGTTTTAAGCACTTTAATTCCATAGTTTTACATTTTTGTCCTTATTTGAATAAAAATTTGGTATTTGACTAATTATTTTACGGATACGTAGTTAATTTTTTGCAATTTTTCACTTGATTGTTCAATTAGACATAGAAAAGCCAAATAACCTTACCAACCAAAAACGATAATAAACCCGATTTTGTTAGGACTTTCAATTGGTTAAGAATCGAGAAAACGAACTTCAATTATACACAATATCAGTGGGTATTGTGTGTTGTTCAATTGAGGTGGTGGTGGTCTATTATGGGATTGAAAAACGGGTGGTGAAGGAAAGTTATTCGAATGATAACTAAGCAAATTGTGGTCGCCTTGAGGACGTGCTTGATAGCCTCCCATAGAAAAGTTACCGTTGGCGGCATACACATTTTCCGGATTGTCATGAGTGTAAGGACAATCGGTGTATGAATGAGAATCCCCGCAAATCTCACAAGAATTTGCTACAGCTTTAGTTTGTTGTTATTGATTCGTAGCTACAAGTAGAATACTTTTGTTCATTTCGGCCATCATGCGAGTGAATTCGGTCATATCTGGGGTTGCTGAAGTAGAAGAAACATTGACTTTCGGGTTTGATCTTGAGGATGCTGACGAATCCTAATTTTTGTGGTGAGTGGTCATGTTCTCTATAAGCTATCTACACTCCTCAGGTCTTCTCTTCATGAATGTACCACCAGCGGCAGCATTAATCGTATCACGATCACGAAAAGTTAAACCATTATACAAGGTATCAATCAAAGTAACAGTGAGCATGTTATGGTTCGGACAATGGTCGATCAAGACATTATAACCTCCCCAAGCATCGAAAAGCGACTCATCAGGTTCTTGAGTAAATCCATTGATTTGGTTACGAAGACTAGTGACCATGGATGGTGGGAAGTAGCGCGACAAAAATCGTTGAGTCATGTCATTCCATGTATGAATTGAGTTTTTGGGAAGACGATCAAACCATTTTTTGGCATGGTGGGATAAAGTGTGTGGAAAGAGATGTAGGCGAAGGAAATCGATAGTAACACCGGGAAGTTTCATGCTTTGGGTGACGGTAATGAATTTGTCGAGGTGTTTGTTGGCATCATCATCGGGTAATCCGCGAAAAGGACAAGCGTTTTGAACTTGCTGGATCATGTGATGCTTCAACAAAAATTCAGGAGCCGTAATTTGCATCGGCGTAATCGATCCTCCGCGTCCGTTCATTGTTGGCTGACAAAGCTCCTCCATTGTTCGTAAGTCGGGTGGGGGAACATTGTTATTGTTGTTATTATTATTTAAATTGGGTAGAGGTGGGTTGTTATTGTTGTTGTGCACACCAGCCATATCTAAATCTTCACGAGTCTCGGGCTCTGGATAAGTTGAAGATCTAGTACGCATACACCTGCAAAAGAGAAAGAAACCAAAGAAACAAAGAATATATATGTACTTGTAAAAATAAAATCTTTTTGGTGCAAAACTTTGGAAAAGAATGCTTTTTATGATTTTTTAATGTTTTTGTATTTTTGAAATTTTTTTAAATTTTTATGGATTTTTTTGAAAATTTTTAAGCAAGGAAAATAACGTTCACGAATGAACGGATCCCAAAATCCAACGCGTCTCTCACTAAAAACCGTTAATCTTAACGAAAAGAGCCGGCGGCGGCGCATTTAATACAAGGAATTGTCAAGTATAAAATAATTTCGTTCCAAGTCTTTTCGAATTGATTACCAGTTGAAAGTGCGACTCAGTCATTCTTGGTGGAAAAGAAAATGGTTTGGATATCTATTTTAAACTAATAGCAAATATGAAAATGTCGTTGAGTAAAATTAAAGCTTTAAAAAAATTAAACTAGAGATTTTGGGAAGCGTGCAATTTGTGGAATTTAAAACGTAGTAAAACTAAAAACTTAAACCATCGGAATGTAACAAGTCAGTTCTATCGAAATGTTGCAAAAACAAAACCATCGGAATAATAGAAAATGAAAGCTATCGGAATAATGTTGTCTGAATAACCATTGAAATGTTTCCCTATCGGAATGCAGTTCTGTCGGAATGTAAGTCTATCGGAATACAAGTCTATCGGAATATCTCTATCTGAATGTCCAGTATCGGAATGTTTAAGATCGGAATAATAGTATCGGAATACAAGGATTTCTATCGGAATGTTGCTAACAAAAATTGGGCAGAGTTTCGTCTTAATAAAACCTTAAGACCCGTCGCAATGTGCGATCGCAATGAGCGATCGCAATCACGATCGGAATAAGGGGAAAATACACGTGATCGCAAAGTAGAACCTAAAAGGTTATTGCGATCACCCTGAACCCATCGGAATTAAGCATCGGAATAAGTAAACCTATGATTGCGATGGAGCACAAGTAATCCGATACAAGAGAAATAAGCCAAAACTTCAATAAGCACTTCCAATAAGCACACTTAAACGAAACTTAACCAACTCAATAAGCATAAATTTGAAAACTTTAAAATACAAAATAAGCAAACTTTTGGAATCAAACTTTTAAAAACACTAAACTTTTTAGAAAACTTAACAGACAAATAAGCTAAGTACCAAATAAGCCAATAAGCATAATAAGCTCAAAGCTCAATTTGCACAAAAACTTAGATATGATCAAAAAGATAAACTTTTTAATCACATAAACATCAAGATGAAACAATTTGAAAAATAATTTCGGATCAAAATTAAAGTAAAATCAAGAAAGGTAGAAAGAGATTAAAGATGAAAATCTTAAATTTGAACTTATGATTATGATTTCGAATACAAAGATGAAAATAAAACTTAAATTTAAAAGAAAAGATGAAGTTTTAGTGAGAGAAAGTGAAACACTTTCTCTCTCTAAAATGAAAACTACCAAAAAGAAATAAACTAGCTAACCACCCTCCTAATGTGTTTAGGAGGGTATTTATAGGAGATGGGAAGGTGCATGTGTTTCCTTCTTTCTTTCTTTCTTCACGACTCGATTTAAATTCTTTGTCTTTCTCGATGTTGTCTCGGGATTTGTCGATACGAATTGAACTTGTCTTATAATTTTCTTCTTCTATTAGACTTGAGTTCTTCGACTTCATTAAACTTCCGTCTTTAGACTTTTTCTTCGATAAATCTTTAGAATAGGCCTTGGACTTCCGTTCTTTTTGCACTCTTGATCTTTTGACTTCGTCTTTTATCGTTTTCTTCGATAAAAGCCCATGAAAGCCCGTGTTTTCTGTTAGGAATTATTTGTTAAGTGTCAAGTACCGTTAGTATATTCCAAGTACTGTTAGTGTTATGTAAGTACCGTTAGTGTTAACGCGATACATATTAAGTATTACTACTTATAAAGTAAGTACTGCTATGATGATTAGGACGAATATATCTTTGTATAAGATATGTCATAGTTATAGTTAGAGTATACCTTATGTGATATACCTAAATAGTTAGAATATTGATAATATATCGTTTGTGATATAGTTATCTTTACAGAATATTCTAAGGTTTCTAGGGTTCTTTACTCTATAAAAGGAACATAGGTACAATGTCTTTCATGTACCTCATACAAGTCGATTAATAAGAGAATCGAATAGTTAAAAGTAATTCTGTTCTTCTGTGATTTATAAGTTAGATTCCGCATAACTTATTTAGTGTTAGTAAGAGTGCTCAAAGTGTTTTAGTTTGATTACAAACTATTATACTAATTCTTAATAGAATATAGATCCAACCAAAGGGATCAACAAGTGGTATCAGAGCTTGTTGAGAAACTCTGAAAAAGAAGAACACGAACCCATACACTTCACACATACCAAATCTCAATGTCTCAACCAGATGGTGATAATGCTAATTTGGATAATGTTCAGAACACTAATCCTGTTCTGCCACAAGGACAACCACAAGTTGTGCATCCTACACCAGCACAAGGTGCTCAAGTCGTGAATGATGTAGCTACCTCTACACCAACACCTTCTCATACTCTATCTGCTGTTAAACTCCCAGTTCTCAAAGGTGACAATTATGAGACTTGGGCTATGCAGATGGAACATTACTTGAATCACACAGATCATACTGTGTGGCAAGTTATCAAGAATGGGAACACACCAAAGAAGCTACACTGGTTTCCAGACGGTACATGCTATGCTCTACCTGCTGTGACTACTGAGCAGATACAAGTAGAGATCAGAAAAATAAAAGCCAGAACTGCTTTGGCTATGGCTCTTTCTGAAGACATTCTACCAAGCTTTCATCATTATAAAGATGCCAAAGCTATGTGGGATGCTATAAAACATAGATTTGGAGGCAATGACAAATCTAAGAAAATCAAGAAGATTGTTCTTAAGCAAGAATTTGATAACTTCTCAATTACCAGTATGGAGGGAATACATGGTGGATATGGAAGGTTCAGCAAGCTGCTCATTCAGTGAACAGTTTATGGACAAGTAATCCCTAATGAAGAAGCTAATCTAAAATTCTTAAGAAGTGTTCCACCAAAGTGGAAAGCAATGGCTATGCACTTCATCACAAGGGATGATTTGGAAACAATTCCGTTTGATCATCTCTACAACAATCTTAGAGCATATGAGATGGATGTGAAAGGCACTGAAGTAAAGACATCAACTGCTTCAAAGTCTAATTTGGCTTTTGTGTCAGATGGGAACAGCGGTACTTACTTTCAAAATACCGCTAGTGGATCTAGCAGCGGTACATACTTCACAAATACCGCTGGAGGACTTACAAGCAGTACTTACCCACAAAGTACTTAAAGCAGTCCAATGATCTCTCAAAATCCACATGGAAGTACTTCACCATTGTTTAGAGACAATGATGCCTTCTCGTTCTTTGCTGGACAAGACAACAGGCCTAGATTAACTCTCAATGACTTGTTCCAAATGGATGATGCTGATGTTGAAGAGACGTATCTTAAATGGCAAGCTGCTATGGTGTTAGTAAGATCTAATAGGTTCTTCAAGAAGACTGGAAGAAAAATGACTGTTGATCCTAATGAGCCATTAGGATATGACAATTCTAAAGTTGAATTCTATAACTATGGAAGGAATGGATGAAGGTCTACGTGATCTTTGGCCTACCCTACATGATGGATTTTGTTGATAAATAGGGTTGATTAATTGATAGATATAAAGAAGATGAGAAGGGAGATGAGGGAGTAGAGAGAGAAAGGAGAGAAAAAAGAAGAGTAGAGAGAGAAAGTAAAGATTGATTAGTCAAATATGAAAAATAACCAACCCCGCCTAACATGCTAGGAGGGGATATATATAGCCCACCCTACATGTGGGCTATATGGACTATAGATTTACTAAGTGGATCACGAGCCCATTACATAATTATCGTTGGAGCGACCGATCCTTCATAAATACGTAAAACGTATTTCCAACAATCTCCCCTAAGGGAGGTCGCTCCAAGAGACAAAGTTCTAAATAGTCTATATCTCGTGATCTATGCTAACTAAGATGTGACCGAGACTTTATTGGGAAAACGTATTTCCAACAATCTCCCCCTAAGGGAGTTCACATCTTTTTACAAAATCTTAAACCTAGCATCTATGCTTGAGTCTTCGATCTTGTTCTTGTGAATATGCTTGATGTGATCTTTGACTTTAGTCTTGAGCATGTTTCCTTGCCTTGACCTTGTGCATTCTTCACTTGTGATATTTGCCTCTTCGTGACTTCATGTTCCACATACTTATACTTTTAAATTCTTGAAAGCTTCAGAGTTTGATACAGCGGAAGACTTGACCTTCAGGCTTTCTTGAATTTGTTGAAGTACTAATTGTATGTAGTATAATCATGTGGTGACGACTTCTTCTGGATTGTACACCGCAATGCCACCTTCTTGTTACGCTGCATAAGACAGTTAGCAACAAACAATATACACGGATGAAATGGCCCTGAACATTTCATTCTAATTCGGTAGCATTTTACCTCCGGTCGGTGAAGACCGTTGGACGATATTAAATATCGTACTTGTGGCAGGTAGTTTCAATAAAGAACCTCCTTGACAAGATTTCGCGGGTAAACCCGTTCTCTTTACTCGACCGTCCAAAGCTGACTGCGAACGTAAAGAGTGAATCATTTGGATAATCTTATCCGCATGATTTGAAGCCGTCAATTCATGTTCCTGGAACAAGTGAAGTTCAATTAAGAACCGCACCGTCGTTGCTTTCCAGTTATCACTAGCTTGATTCATATAGAATCTTACAAGTTACCTACCAAGTGCTGTTTGATGTTAACACTAGAAGGATTTCCATTCGTCATTGTAAATACTTAATAGTATTACTCTGAATGTTCTGGCAAGATCACTAAGATATTGCGTAGAGGCCTGGAACGTGTTTAAATTCATTTAAGAATTAAACCACTGTTGCTTTCCAGTTATCACAAGTTTGATTCATGAAGAATCGCACAAGTCACCTACCATGAGCTTTTTGATATTCGCTCAAGAAGGATTTCCATCTTCATTGTAAATACTTTCGTATTACTCGGATGTTCAGGCAAGATCATGAAGATGTTGCGTAGGACTCTTAAGATCTTTCTTTCTTTTCACAGTGTGTGAAGAAGCAAGGAAATATGAAAGTGTGTCCTAATGAGATATTTGATGATCTCAAATGGCTCTAGACTCGATCGTGCATTTTGGATTTTTAGTGATCGGAGGCTGGAGAGGAGTGCCACCTTTTCAATACCAAATTATTCGGAGTGAATAAATCAATAGATAATGCGTTGTCTCCGTGTGATTAAAACAAATATCTTTTGAGAGATATCTGAGTTAGCTGGGATGGGTTGTGCATTGCATCACTTGGTCCATGATGTCTGTCTTCAATATTAAGAATCATTAAACAATGATCTTAATAGCATATGTATTGACCCGGTTTCTTCCTAAGGTTGTAAGGAGGGCTTCTTTCTTTACACCCTTTATCTTTACAATTCTTTTTCATTCTTCAACCCCTTCAATGCTTACCAATACGTCATAACTAGCACCTTGTTGTAATTGTTCCAGCGCTAACTTAAGTACTTGGTCGGCATTCAGCTACGTTCACAATCTTTCTCCATCTTTCCTAAGGACTACTATTTCTAGCTATGGAATGTCCTTGGGAAGATTCCTCCGGTTCTAGAGAAATCATTGGACTTTAACCTATCCTACCATCCTTATGTCACCACAATCTTCACCGTCGTGAATAGAGATGTTTTAGGTAAGTGTATGTCACCATGAAATCCATTTTGAAGTGCAAATCCATTTTGCTCCCCTTTAACATATGCCACGATATCCGAAAACATTTCGCAAATGTCGGGATGAGCTAGCACGTTAAGTCAAACCATTTGTGATTAATCATTTCCCATATTAAATCACATTTTCTCCCCCATATTAAAAATATTAACTCAATCAATGTTTTTAATATCAATTGATTTAATAGCGTTTTAAGAAAATTTGGGAAGAAAAATGCAAATCCAATTATCTTCATGAATTACACAAGCTCCCCCTCAAATTAATGAGGGTGTACTTGAAACGTAAATTAAATACCTTTTAAACACAAGTGTAAGGTATTTATCACGTGCAAAGATCATATATGATAATGAATTCACAATATTAGCAATTTACGAGGTTGGACCTGAATGATGGAGAACATCATATGAAAGAAGCACATGGTTCTTGTTCACGAATGTTGGTCTTCCTCGTAACTTCTGAAGTTATCTCTTGACTCCATGTGTATGATTGATATCGTTGTCTTAACACCATCAAGGATTCTGAATGCTGGACAATTGCTCCCCCTCAATTGTTGACCCGTGTTCTATTGAAAGAGCTGTAGTCACCGTTTGAGTAGTCGCATCGTCGAGTATGTAGATATCAATTGTAAGTTGCTACGGATTGTGGAGTTGATAACTTCGGATTGTAGAGTCAAAGCTTTCCGGTGAAATGCTTGACTTCAATGTGAAAAGTGGGTTACTATCGGAAATAATAGCAAACCATAATGGATCATGTTTTAAATTTTTAAACTTCTGCTCGAACTTTATTTACAATCCCGTGTCATTATTGAATGACATTTCTAGGTTCGTAAATATTATCGATTCCAGAAGACATGCTCTTTTTATCAAAACATTTTTGAACACACAATTTTGAAAGATTTAGAAAAACCTTTTGACAAATTCTTGAAAAATTGTGTTCAAAGTTTTGAAAACCAATTACTTGAGCTTAAGATTTGGAATATCTTAGGAAAGCTCAAGTCCGAGAAGTTGTAAACTTCTCGTTGTAAGGATAAGTTACCATCGGCGATAACCTTTCCTTTTATCTGAGGAACGAGTCCTAAGATGACATTTACTTAGAAGTCGTTTTCATGAGCTTGAAAACTTTGACTGTTTTAACGGAAAGCTCATGACCGAGAAAGGTTAATTTCTCGTTATGAGGAATAGTTCTCTTATTTAAAAGATACACTTTCCTTTCTGAGCTTAAAACTTCGAATGTTTTAATACAAGCTCATGACCGAGAAAGATGAATTTCTCGTTAAGAGGATAAGTTATCATAAAAAATAATCTTTCCTTTATTTTAAGTTCGAGTTACAGTATGACATTTAACTGTAAGTCATAGTGCATGAGCTTAAAAACTTCGAATGTTTTTAATATTAGCTCTTGCCCGAGAAAACTTAATTTCTCGTTGTTAGGATAAGTTTATCATCGGCGATAAACTTTCCTTTCTTTGAAGTTCGGGTCATCATCTGATATTTAATGATGAGCCTTATACACGAGCTTAAAACCTTTGAATGGTTTTAGGATAAGCTCGTATCCAAGAAAACTTAATTTCTTGTTAAGAGGGTAAGTTATCGTTGGGTAGATAAACTTCCATGTCTCTGAAGTCCGGGTCATCGTCTGTCATTTAACGAGGAGCCATTGTGCATGAGCTTAAAAACTTGAAATGTTTTTGATATAAGCTCATGCCCGTGCAAAATTAATTTCTCGTTGTTAGGATAAGTTTACCATCGGCGATAAACTTTCCTTTCTTTGAAGAGCGAGTTATAGTCTGTGATGTGACTATAAGTCCTTATACACGAGCTTAGACATGAATCCCCTGAGACACTTGTTTCTTCGACATCTGCTTCTTCAGCAACCAAACTCTAAGAGTGTCCTTAGTTGAACGGTATACAACGATTGGACCGCTTCGTTCTTTTGGAACATCAACTTTGGTACCTGCATTCTCATTAGGAGTTTGTATACTTTTGCATGGGTTAGAGATATCTATTTTAGAAGCACGTGGGGGTTCACGGTTTTCTTTTCTTGTGTCAGAGGTGGCCTGAGGGGATGATTCACTTGTCTTAGTTGGCAAACGTTTCCTTTTATAGAAAACCTTAAGTTCAGGCTTAAGTGATGTATCATCCTTTGCAATTTCCTCCCTAGTAGTCTTCGTAGAATCAGAGACTATCCTAGTTAAAGGGCACTCGTTTCCTACAAGAGTGAAAGTTCTACCAGTGGGGCGTCATATTTTACCAATGGGTTTGATTTTGGCAACCCACTGGGATTTAAGTCTAGCAAGGGAGTTCACCTCATTAAGTAATTTCTTGATACAGGAATCATGATTTGCCGTAAAGACACATTTTCTACATGTTTTACAAGTAGCATATTTAATGTCCGAGTAAGATCTGGAATTCCTAGATGATTGATTGATGCTCCTAGGATGTGACATGCTATGGTTAGCAGTGTTGGGTAAACTAGAAGGCATCTGACTAGGTTTGAAATTCCTATCTCTTACTTGTGTCTTTTGAATAGCTTCCCTGTGACCAAAGTCATGGCGCACAACCTTTGAACTAGTTCTAAACATGTTCTTTGAACTATTCTTAGAGAAACTAGAGGCAATCATGTGATTAGGTCTAGCTAAGGCTGATTTAGTCATATTAGGCCTAGTTGGTGGAGTGACAGTTCTAGAAATATGAACCGTATCAACTTGGGAGGCAAACCGCGGTCTCGAGGATTGTGATCGCTCGGATCTAAATGCAGTAGGTTGTCTGACAGTCGGTTGTCTGACGAACTGATTTGTAGGCGGTTTTCCCAAGATTGATGGTTTTTCAAGCTTAGTGTCCACACTAGGTCCTCTAGTTTTCCTTAACTCGTTTTTCAACGCAGCTATAGCAAAAACCTTTTCCTGAATTTGGGCTTTTAACGTTTCATTTTCTTTGGGCAATTCATCTTGGGATGCCAGCTTAGATTCAAGCAACTGAATTTGTTTCAAAAGATTATCCTTTTCAGCTTTAGACTCTAAAACTTTTTGATCTAATTTTCTTTCAAGAACAACGTTTGACTTTTCAAGTTTCTCAAAGTATGTTTCAAATTTGTCCGTTTTCTTAGAAAATTCAAGTTTGGCATCCTCAAGATCTTTTAATTGTTGAGCTACAATCATTTCGAGCTCTCTAATCTTGGAATCAGAAGCAGTGAATGAAGCAGTTATAGGACAATTATCATGATGTTTAGCATTTTGAACACTTTCTCCCCCATTATGACTCTCATCGGATGAATCAGAAGTGGTATTTCTATCACTCTTTTCCATCCCATGTTTGTCATAATTAGGTTCAGAATGCTCAATATGCGGCATGTCATCAGCATATACATCATAAAAAACATTACATTGTACCATATTTGCAGGCTCTTCGTCATAAACGGATAAGGTGTCATCAAAAGAGATCTCGTGAACATTCCCTGACGTGCCACTGGTATCATGTTGTCCTCCTGATTCCGTGCTCTTGGCATCGATAGGCTCCAAGTTATTAACCGTATGACCAGTTTCCTTTTGCATCGAAGAGTCTTGCATTCCATTATCATACCCTTGCTGAAGTCGAGATCTTTCATAAATCGAAGATGAGACCGATGACATGAGTTTCAAAATTGTATCACGGAAAACTCGAAGCTCGGTATGCGTATCTCGAAGAAATGATTGACAAATCACTGAACTTTCAGGCTCGATGATATTGAATTCGAGGAAAGGCGTGAGTTGTGTCACAAGAGTCTTATATGCAAGTGTCGATGCGGAGTGATTGAAGTTGTCATTGTTGAGTTGCTCGGCGAGTTGGCTCAAAGTGGTGAATATTGAGTCGATGAATATATGATGATCTTGACCAAAGATTGTCATAAATTCGCTCCCTCCTTGAATCCGTGAAAGAGTAACTATATGACACTGAAGCATTTGAAATGAAGTTATACCACTTTCTCTAACGTTGGCTTGCACTTGATGCAATTCTCCCTTGTTCGATGTTGTAACACCCCATTTTGGAAATGGAATATTACGCATATCATGGCGTGTCATCAAAGCATACAAGGATAAATGTCTAAGCATTATTCAACCATAAAAGGGAAATACCGGAATCAAACATCGGTATCCCAAAGTAAAGCTCATCACACACAAACATAAATACTGTAAAAGGAAAGGACGAAACAATGTCCATAGCAACTGTATCAAAGTAAAGGAAAAGCATAAAGTAAAGAAAGACAGTAAAGCTTCCAGTCCATATGCACCTACGTTTGAGATCTACGAGCGTCCCTGAGTACCTGCCGTTTTGGGAACATGAAAAGGAAAACGGCTGAGCAAGACGCTCAGTGCACGGATGTACAATAAAGCATGATATAGGATAAGCATGTAACATATAACAGCGGAAGACTAAGTACTGAGTAAACTGGTTAAGTAACAAGAAAACTGGTTTTATAGTTTGAAAAGCCTTATGTTTAACCTGTGAAAACTGTTTTAACATATATATACCATAGCCCATATAGGTCATGAAAAGGTCACGTGTATGAATACTTGGAGGGGTGACCTCATCATGCAGATTAGAGGGGATGCCTCTAATCAATATACTGATTTGGGTAGGAGGGATCAACTCCTTGTGAAGGGTGCAAGGCACACACCACATTCACCATGATAAACTGAATAAAACATGTAACTAGGATGCACCCATACGCCCCACATGATATAATAATATGGCCAAAACTGAAAGGGACGCCACGAGCAATCACTCCGCCGTGGGGAAGTCATAACATCGGTGCCTCCAATGCTATGGTTATGGTACCTCCATAACTAGGTGAAACTGGTCATGCTTGTATATGGCTATAGTTTATGCTAAATTAACATAAGCAGTTCAAAACAATAAAACAAATGCTGGGGAAAACAGTTGGCTGCATACGGGGAAATCCTAATAAGGAAGGAATGTCCATACTGAAAGGACGGGAATCCGTACCTCAAGTCCAGTGAATGAACGGAAGAAAACTCCTACTTCTGGATCACTAACGCTACATGAATACACACGTGTATAAGTATCGATTCACTGATTACGTACTGGGTTTTCTGTCTCATATTAGCTGATTTGGTATGTTTTAGGTCCTGGTTCACTGTTTAAAGCCTTAAACTGTGTTTATCTTGTATTCTGGTTTATCTGATTAAGTATTACTGGTGTTTCATGTATTAATATACTTACTGTATAATAATAAGTAACTTTCCAAAAATAGCAGGTTTCCAAAAATAGAAAGTTTCCAAAAATAGAAAGTTTCCAAAAATAGAAAGTTTCCAAAAATAGAAAGTTACCAAAAATAGAAAGTTTCCAAAAATAGAAAGTTTCCAAAAATAGAAAGTTTCCAAAAATAGAAATTTTCCAAAAATAGAAAGTTTCCAAAAATAGAATTTACTGCTTAAAATAGATTAGTTTCTAAAAATAGAAAGTTTCCAAAAATAGATCAGCTGCCTTAATTAAATAAGTTTCCATATATAGAAGGTTTCCATAATTAGATTAGCTGCCTGAAATAGATTGATTTCCATATATAGAAGGTTTCCATAATTAGATTAGTTGCCTTATTTAATTAAGTTTCTATAAATAGAAGTTTCCATAATTAGAATTAAGCTGATTACATAAGCTAACATATATGTCTAAGTGTTATAAGCTTATTTCTTAAGTCATATGATATAGTGTATAGTTTAATTATTATTTCATGTATTTTAATTAAACTATAGGTTAAGCATTTTAATTAAAGTATAACATGTTTTAATTAAAATGAAATGAAAATACTTAGGTTAAAATGTGTATTATTATTAATAATAATATAACCTAAGTCATGTCTAAATTAATTAATTATAGGCATGTTTTAATAATTAATTAATTATAACTTATAACATAAAATACTTAGGTTAAATTAATGTCATGATAAACTAATAATTAAAATAACCTAAGTCATGATTTAATTAATATTTCATGTTATTAATTAATTATATCCTAAGTTCATAATTCATAAAAATTAACATGTAGCATGAATCATGATTTAACCAACGAACCATGAATCGGGTATGAATTCGACACCGTACCCCGGGCCAAACCCGGGGCACACGTGTCCCCTTGCTGCCGTGGGTCCCACATGAGCCAACCAAGACCAATTGTGGTCTTGGTGGTGGCGGCAATAGCAAACCAAACCCCCCCTCGGGTTTGTTTGCTAGGCGGCCAAAAACAAACACCCTTATAAACCATTCTTTGATTTTAATTAATACCAAAACATGTTAGATCAATGATTAATTACCTTGTTTTTATAAGAAAAATAATAACATGTTCATGAAAATAATCAAAGATTAAAAGAATTAAAAAGAATTAAAAAGAAGGGTTAGAAAGGTATACCACTATGTAGCTTGGAAAGAGGATGAACAAACACTGATTATACAATAGTTCTTAAGATCAAAATCAAACAAATCACCCCCTATGGTGGTGTTTATGTGGCGGCACAAAGAGAGCAAAAAGGAGAGGAGAAAAACTCTTTTAGGGTTTTTGTTTATTTCTTGTAAAATGAAAAGTGAAAACATGTTTTACTCTTTACTCCCCTTTACTTGTAAAGTCCATGGGCTAAGCCCATTTCTTGTATATGAGCCGTGGGTATGGGGGCCCCACATGGGGTACGCGTACCTTTCTCGTGTCCCGATGTTTCGTGTTCGTTCGTGGTTAAACGTGCTCGTGTTTAAAGTGTTTCTGTTTAATCTAACGTGTCGTTTATCGTAAACTTAACGCTCGTAAATATATTATAAGTATTTACGTAATTATTTTAGTTAGTATTTTAAATGGTGATCATGATTTAATTATGTTCACGTGATATATTATTAACTGTTTATCATGAGTTCGTACGTAATCGATACTTGTCATGTCATACACGTATGCACTTGCTTGATTATTAGCACATGAATGTGATCAATACTAACTGAGGTAAGTTTTAATCTAGGATGTACGATCTTAAGGGCACTATTCATGGTAAAAGCATGCGGGTTTTACAATTCTTCCCCCCTAAAAAGAATAATTCGTCCCCGAATTATAGATAAAGTAAGCTGAAAAGAAGTGACATACCCGAACTCAAAATATGAAGTGAGGGTAAGAAGCCCGGATAGACTCCTCTGTTTCCCAAGTGGCTTCCCGCTCGGTCTGGTCCCTCCAAAGGATTTTGACGAAAGGAATCGTCTTCCTTCTCATGACTCGTTCTTGCCTGTCGAGTACTCGTTCGGGTTCTTCTATAAACGTGAGATCTTCACGTATCTGTTCCAGTGGATACTGAACCATGTGAAGGGGATGATAATTGTACCCTCTGAGTAAGGACACATGGAACACGTTATGCACGTGCGAAAGCTGAGGAGGTAACGCCAATCGGTAAGATACTTCGCCGATTCGTTCAACGATATCAAATGGTCCGATGAACCGAGGACTGATTTTTCCTTTGATCTCGAAGCGTTTAACACCACGTGCCGGCGAAACCTTGAGGAAGACGTGATCTCCCACATTAAAATGTATGTCCCTACGATGCTTATTGGCGTAACTCTTCTGACGTGAACGCGCTTCCTGCAGCTTCTGTTTAGCTACCTCAATCTTCTCATTGGTCATTTCTATAATCTCTGGTCCTTCGAGTGTTCGCTCTCCCACTTGATCCCAGCAAGTTGGAGCGCGACACTTTCTGCCATACAACATTTCAAAAGGAGCACATTTGATACTTGCGTGCCAGCTGTTGTTGTATGCAAACTCGACTAAACAGATGTAATCGTCCCAATCACCTGTCCATTCCAACGCACACGACCTTAACATATCTTCCAATGTCTGAATTGTTCGCTCCGATTGCCCGTCCGTTTGAGGATGAAAGGCTGTGCTCAGCTTAAGTTGTGTACCCCCAAGCTTTTTGCAGGCCTTTCCAGAATCGCGACGTGAAACGAGGATCTCTGTCTGAGACGATGCTGGAGGGAGTGTCGTGGAGTCTCATGATCTCCCTTCTGTACGTATCTGCGAGTTTACTTACCGGATCTTCCTTGCGTATCGGTAAGAAATGAGCTGATTTGGTGAGTCGATCAACGATGACCCAAATAGCATCGTGCTTCTTCTTGGTAGGCGGAAGACCGGTAACAAAATCCATGGTGATTTTGTCCCACTTCCACTCTGGAATATCCAACGGTTGAAGGAGACCGCCAGATCGCTGATGTTCAATCTTAACCTGCTGGCAGGTAAGACATTTGGAGACATACGTGGCAACATCCTGTTTCATACCACTCCACCAAAAGTGCTGTCTGATGTCATGGTACATTTTTGTCGACCCAGGATGTATAGAAAATGGGGAGCTGTGAGCTTCAGCTAACAATGCTTCCCGGAGTTCTTGATTGTCAGGAACACAAAGTCTCGTGCCCTGCCAGATGATACCGTCTGCGTCCATTCTGAATTTTGTCTGCTTCTCCAAATTCTGAATTATCGCCCAAATCTCTCCATCATCCTGCTGCGCTTCCTTAATCCTAGTCAGTAACTCAGGTTCTACTCTAAGATTCGCCCAGTATCCATGCTGCCCACGTACCATGATTTCGATGTCTAGCCGCTCCAAGTCTCTTATGTTTTGTTCCTCGATCTCAATGCCGTTTATCATTCCGGACTTCCTGCTAAGTGCATCTGCTACAACATTAGCCTTCCCGGGATGATACTGTAGGTTAATATCATAATCCTTCAACCGTTCCAACCATCTCCTTTGTCTCATGTTCAATTCTCGCTGTGTGAAGATATACTTCAAGCTCTTGTGATCCGTGAAAATGTCGCATGATTCTCCGTATAAGTAATGCCTCCATATCGTCAATGCGAACACCACTGCAGCAAGTTCCAGGTCATGCGTAGGGTAGTTTTCTTCATAGGGCTTAAGCTGCCGTGAAGCATACGCGATCACTTTCCCATGTTGCATGAGAACACAGCCCAGTCCCTTCCCCGATGCATCGCTATAGATCTGAAATCCACCTGTACCAGATGGGAGAGTAAGAATAGGTGCAGATACTAACTTCTGCTTTAGGTCTTCGAAGCTCTTCTCTCGTTCTTCCGTCCAGACGAATTTCTCTCCTTTTCGCATCAGTTTGGTGAGAGGTAGTGCCAAGCGGGAAAAGTTCTCCACGAATCTTCGATAATATCCAGCTAAGCCTAAGAAACTGCGGACTTCTGTTGCTGATGTTGGTCTTGGCCATTTAGTGATAGCCTCAACCTTCGCTGGGTCCATAGTGATCCCTTCTGCTGATACAAGGTGACCTAAGAATGCCACCTTGTTTAACCAGAACTCACACTTGGAGAATTTCGCATACAGCTGCTTCTGACGAAGAATCTGTAGTACAGTACGGAGATGATCTTCGTGTTCCTTCGTGGACTTTGAGAATATCAAGATGTCATCGATGAATACAATGACAAATTTATCAAGGAATCATGAAAGATTCTGTTCATCAGATCCATGAATACTGCTGGAGCGTTAGTCAGGCCGAATGGCATGACTACAAACTCATAATGGCCATAGCGGGTACGAAAAGCAGTCTTGGCAATATCCTGCTCTTTAACCCTTAGCTGATGGTAGCCTGACCTTAGATCGATCTTTGAGAAGTGTTTGGCTCCTTGAAGTTGGTCAAACAGATCGTCTATACGTGGGAGTGGATATCTGTTGCGGATGATAATCTTATTAAGTTCACGGTAGTCAATGCAAAGTCGCATGCTGCCGTCCTTCTTCTTAACGAACAAGACCGGTGCGCCCTATGGAGATGCGCTCGGTCTAATGAATCCTCGTTCAAGAAGTTCCTGCAGTTGGTCCTTCAGTTCTTTTAGCTCTATGGGAGCCATACGATACGGAGCCTTAGAGATTGGCTCAGCTCCTGGAACAAGGTCGATATTGAACTCCACTTCTCTTGCAGGTGGTATGCCTGGAAGTTCATCTGGGAAGACGTCTTGAAATTCCGAAACTACTGGTTGATCCTGAATCGATGAGGATTCAGCATCCATGTCATGAACCGTAGCGAGATAACCTTCGCAGCCATGTGACAGTAATGCACGTGCTTGCAAGGTAGATATGACTTGTACGGACCGCCCGGGTATGAACCCGTTATGGATGTACTCTGGTGCATTAATGTCGCCGAAGATCACTCTATATGAGTGGCAGTCTATGGTAGCATGGTGCTTGGATAGCCAATCCATGCCGAGAATCATATCGAACTCAATCATGTCTAGAGGAAGTGCATCTATTGCACGAACTTTATCGTCAAACTCTAGAGGAAGACTCTTGTATACATGAGTTATTAGTACAGAGTCCCTCAGAGGCGTGGAAATGGTAAGCTTATTTTCTAATGGTAAGGGAAGTGTCCTGATGTTCTTAGAATAAGTAGTGGAAATAACTGAATGAGTGGCACCCGTGTCGAAAAGAACACATGCAGCCTGGCCGTACATATACAAAATTCCAGTAATGGTACCTGTAGATTTGTTTGCCTGATCGCGCGATGTCGTGTAGACACGCCCAGTGGTAGGAGGCGGTTTAGTATCAGCATGACCCGAAGTACCCTCCATTTCACCCTTACGGCAATCTCTCATACGATGGCCAGGGAGGCCGCACTTGTAGCACGCGTCAGAGTCACGACGACATGGGCCAGGGTGTCTGCGATGGCAAGTGCTGCAAAGAGGATGAGTGAATCCTCCAGCAGGATTCCTTGCTTGCTGAGGGCCTGCTGATGACAAAACGTGTTAAGAATAAGGTATATGCACGAGTATGAGACGTAAACGTCATAAGATGTTTACCAGTGTTAGCTGAACAGTTAGGCTGAGAACCCCTGTGGTTCTGGTCCCTTCCGTTACCGTGGTTCCTGGTAGAGATTAACATAGTGTCAGCATGAGAGCTATAACATGAAATCATAAGAAGATGCGTAAATAGTAGGACCTGCTGTTGTTGGAGTGTCCCGCATTGTTACGGTAATTATCATTACCGTTGCGCCTTTCCACAACAGAACGGTCGTTAGAGTGACCGTTTCCTTTGGGCTGATTGGGCTGCTGCTGAGTAGCCGGCTGAGACCGGTCCCCAGTTTTCTGCCTGGAAGATACAGTTTAAGAGATGATTATAGAACATATAACGATAGGATGCGGTCTGGTTAACGCTAGAACATGAAATGTTTTACCTCTTGTCGGGTCTTTCAGATTCCCCGAACTCATCACGTTCCTGCAACATCTCAAGCTTTCTTGCTGCGTCAGCCACTTGTGCTACTGTATTGAACGTAGCACATACTAGATTGTTCGCAACCGAGGTGCGAAGTGCCCACCTAAAATGGTGTGCCTGCTCCTCAGGAGTACCAGCCGCTGCTCCTAGAAAACCAGCTAGGCGAAGAAAGCGCTGCATGAATTCGTTGCTATTCTCGCCCTGTCTCTGACGTATCCCGTGGTATTCACGCTTGAGTTTGTCCTGCTCTGCCTTAGGAAAGAACTGTTCCATCACTCTCTCCTTGAATTGGGCCCATGTCAAACCAGCGACCCATTCATCACCTCCTTCTGACTGCGTCAAAGCTAGCCACCAGTTGAGTACATCGCCTTCAAACCTGTAGCACGCCAATCTTGCCTTGAAGGCGGGGTCACATCCCATAGCATTGAAGATTTTCTCAATGTGAGTCAGCCAGCTTTCAGCATCGCTGGGGCTATCAGTCTTTTCAAAAGCTCTAGGACGGAGCTTGTTAAATCTTTCCAACCATACCGCTAGTGTCACTGGGGGAGGAGGAGGAGGAGGTGCCTGATTCTGCGGCTGCTGATTATTGGCAGCTTGGACTTCAGCACGAATGTCATTCCTCAGTTGAGGAAGTAAGGCTTGCATGGCA
The DNA here is from genome assembly GCA_025667525.1 of Glebionis coronaria. Taxonomy (NCBI): domain Eukaryota; kingdom Viridiplantae; phylum Streptophyta; class Magnoliopsida; order Asterales; family Asteraceae; genus Glebionis; species Glebionis coronaria. Next base: position 427,289,674 of record CM046877.1, read on the forward strand.
GCCTGAACTGCAGCATTGAGCTGCTCTTGCTCGCGTGTGAGAACCATCTGACAGTATAACATAAAACATATGATTAACAGTTCAAACATAAAATATAAAAAAAAAAAAAAAAATTTATGCCAAAAAAATTTTCACGAGAAAAATTTTATGCAAGAAAATCTTTGTATGAATACATGATGCAGTTTTATGAAAACTTTGATGCTCGAGAGTGAACGCCTACGGTCAGTTCACTCAAAATAAAAGACATAATCGAGGGGACGCCTATGGGTCGGTCCCAAATCTAAAAGTTTCAATAAAACACATGCGACTAAATAGGGCCAGTCCTGTACCAACCATTACTTAGTCAAAAACCCTGTAACAATGACATGTATATGTATGCTTAAAAAAATGATGAATGCATGAAAACAACTGTCAGTTCTAGGAAGACCGTAGTGACTACCCACTAATCACAGGTCATATTTGAGAGCCTACAGGTCGAAGCCTTGGCTCTGATACCATAATTGTAACACCCCATTTTGGAAATGGAATATTACGCATATCATGGCGTGTCATCAAAGCATACAAGGATAAATGTCTAAGCATTATTCAACCATAAAAGGGAAATACCGGAATCAAACATCGGTATCCCAAAGTAAAGCTCATCACACACAAACATAAATACTGTAAAAGGAAAGGACGAAACAATGTCCATAGCAACTGTATCAAAGTAAAGGAAAAGCATAAAGTAAAGAAAGACAGTAAAGATTCCAGTCCATATGCACCTACGTTTGAGATCTACGAGCGTCCCTGAGTACCTATCGTTTTGGGAACATGAAAAGGAAAACGGCTGAGCAAGACGCTCAGTGCACGGATGTACAATAAAGCATGATATAGGATAAGCATGTAACATATAACAGCGGAAGACTAAGTACTGAGTAAACTGGTTAAGTAACAAGAAAACTGGTTTTATAGTTTGAAAAGCCTTATGTTTAACCTGTGAAAACTGTTTTAACATATATATACCATAGCCCATATAGGTCATGAAAAGGTCACGTGCATGAATACTTGGAGGGGTGACCTCATCATGCAGATTAGAGGGGATGCCTCTAATCAATATACTGATTTGGGTAGGAGGGATCAACTCCTTGTGAAGGGTGCAAGGCACACACCACATTCACCATGATAAACTGAATAAAACATGTAACTAGGATGCACCCATACGCCCCACATGATATAATAATATGGCCAAAACTGAAAGGGACGCCACGAGCAATCACTCCGCCGTGGGGAAGTCATAACATCGGTGCCTCCAATGCTATGGTTATGGTACCTCCATAACTAGGTGAAACTGGTCATGCTTGTATATGGCTATAGTTTATGCTAAATTAACATAAGCAGTTCAAAACAATAAAACAAATGCTGGGGAAAACAGTTGGCTGTATACGGGGAAATCCTAATAAGGAGGGAATGTCCATACTGAAAGGACGGGAATCCGTACCTCAAGTCCAGTGAATGAACGGAAGAAAGACTCCTACTTCTGGATCACTAACGCTACATGAATACACACGTGTATAAGTATCGATTCACTGATTACGTACTGGGTTTTCTGTCTCATATTAGCTGATTTTGTATGTTTTAGGTCCTGGTTCACTGTTTAAAGCCTTAAACTGTGTTTATCTTGTATTCTGGTTTATCTGATTAAGTATTACTGGTGTTTCATGTATTAATATACTTACTGTATAATAATAAGTAACTTTCCAAAAATAGCAGGTTTCCAAAAATAGAAAGTTTCCAAAAATAGAAAGTTTCCAAAAATAGAAAGTTTCCAAAAATAGAAAGTTACCAAAAATAGAAAGTTTCCAAAAATAGAAAGTTTCCAAAAATAGAAAGTTTCCAAAAATAGAAAGTTTCCAAAAATAGAAAGTTTCCAAAAATAGAATTTACTGCTTAAAATAGATTAGTTTCTAAAAATAGAAAGTTTCCAAAAATAGATCAGCTGCCTTAATTAAATAAGTTTCCATATATAGAAGGTTTCCATAATTAGATTAGCTGCCTGAAATAGATTGATTTCCATATATAGAAGGTTTCCATAATTAGATTAGTTGCCTTATTTAATTAAGTTTCTATAAATAGAAGTTTCCATAATTAGAATTAAGCTGATTACATAAGCTAACATATAAGTCTAAGTGTTATAAGCTTATTTCTTAAGTCATATGATATAGTGTATAGTTTAATTATTATTTCATGTATTTTAATTAAACTATAGGTTAAGCATTTTAATTAAAGTATAACATGTTTTAATTAAAATGAAATGAAAATACTTAGGTTAAAATGTGTATTATTATTAATAATAATATAACCTAAGTCATGTCTAAATTAATTAATTATAGGCATGTTTTAATAATTAATTAATTATAACTTATAACATAAAATACTTAGGTCCCACTAAATATTGAATGGTTGAAAAACGTGGGTCCCACTAATCTATATCTATACTACATTATAAAGGGTGTATCCCTTTGGTTGAAAGTTGAAAATGTTGAATGGTTGAAAAATGTGGGTCCCACTAATCTATATCTATATCTATACTACATTATAAAGGGTGTATCTTTTGGTTGAAAGTTGAAAATGTTGAATGGTTAAAAAATGTGGGTCCCACTAATCTATATCTATACTACATTATAAAAGTGTATCCCTTTGGTTGAAATTTGAAAATGTTGAATGGTTGAAAAATGTGGGTCCCACTAATCTATATCTATACTACATTATAAAAGGTGTATCCCTTTGGTTGAAAATTGAAAATGTTGAATGGTTGAAAAATGTGGGTCCCACTAATCTATATCTATACTACATTATAAAGGGTGTATCCCTTTGGTTGAAAGTTGAAAATGTTGAATGGTTGAAAAATGTGGGTCCCACTAATCTATATCTATACTACATTATAAAGGGTGTATCCCTTTGGTTGAAATTTGAAAATGTTGAATGGTTGAAAAATGTGGGTCCCACTAATCTATATCTATACTACTCCCTCCGTCCCAAAATTATTGTCCCCCGACAAAAAACACACAGTTTTAGAAAAGTACCACCTTTTCAGCTTTCTCTCTCTTACTTTTTGCAAAAAGACAGTTTTACCCTTATTGAATTAATTTAAAACCTTTTTAAAGTTTGTAATTATGATTTCAATTAAGGGTAATCTAGTAATCTCGATCTAAAATTCATACCTATTTTTAGAAGTTTTAGAAGTGGACAATTAATTTGGGACAACCCGAAAAGGAAACGTGGACTATAATTTTGGGACGGAGGGAGTACATTATAAAGGGTGTATCCCTTTGGTTGAAAGTTGAAAATGTTGAATGGTTGAAAAATGTGGGTCCCACTAATCTATATCTATATCTATACTACATTATAAAGGGTGTATCCATTTGGTTGAAAGTTGAAAATGTTGAATGGTTGAAAAATGTGGGTCCCACTAATCTATATCTATACTACATTATAAAGGGTGTATCCCTTTGGTTGAAAGTTGAAAATGATGAATGGTTGAAAAATATGGGTCCCTTTAATCTATATATATACTACATTATAAAGGGTGTATCCCTTTGGTTGAAAGTTGAAAATGTTGAATGGTTGAAAAATATGGGTCACACTAATCTATATTTATACTACATTATAAAGGATACTCCCTTTGGTTGAAAGTTGAAAATGTTGAATCGTTGAAAAATGTAGGTCCCACTAATCTATATCTATACTACATTATAAAGGGTGTATCATTTGGTTGAAAGTTAAAAATGTTGAATGCTGGAAAAATGTGGGTCCCACTAATGTATATTTATATTACATTATAAAAGGTGTATCCTTTTGGTTGAAAGTTGAAAATGTTGAATGTTTGAAAAATGTGGGTCCCACTAAAAACTACTACATGCAAATCTTATTCATTAAAAAAGATATAAACTTTGGTTAATTAAACAAATGTCACCCTTTCATCCAATTGAAACATACTTATTAGATATTTTGAATTATAACATGTTACAACGCTTTGCAATAAAAATATAATCTTTTGACCTTATATTTTGAACGTCACCGAAACACTTACCACAATATCGCATCGTGTTAATTATCTGTTACTAGACAATTTCCGCCGCTATGCGCGGGTACTCGTCTAGTTATTAATAATAATATAACCTAAGTCATGTCTAAATTAATTAATTATAGGCATGTTTTAATAATTAATTAATTATAACTTATAACATAAAATACTTAGGTTAAATTAATGTCATGATAAACTAATAATTAAAATAACCTAAGTCATGATTTAATTAATATTTCATGTTATTAATTAATTATATCCTAAGTTCATAATTCATAAAAATTAACATGTAGCATGAATCATGATTTAACCAACGAACCATGAATCGGGTATGAATTCGACACCGTACCCCGGGCCAAACCCGGGGCACACGTGTCCCCTTGCTGCCGTGGGTCCCACATGAGCCAACCAAGACCAATTGTGGTCTTGGTGGTGGCGGCAATAGCAAACCAAACCCCCCCTCGGGTTTGTTTGCTAGGCGGCCAAAAACAAACACCCTTATAAACCATTCTTTGATTTTAATTAATACCAAAACATGTTAGATCAATGATTAATTACCTTGTTTTTATAAGAAAAATAATAACATGTTCATGAAAATAATCAAAGATTAAAAGAATTAAAAAGAAGGGTTAGAAAGGTATACCACTATGTAGCTTGGAAAGAGGATGAACAAACACTGATTATACAATAGTTCTTAAGATCAAAATCAAACAAATCACCCCCTATGGTGGTGTTTATGTGGCGGCACAAAGAGAGCAAAAAGGAGAGGAGAAAAACTCTTTTAGGGTTTTTGTTTATTTCTTGTAAAATGAAAAGTGAAAACATGTTTTACTCTTTACCCCCCTTTACTTGTAAAGTCCATGGGCTAAGCCCATTTCTTGTATATGAGCCGTGGGTATGGGGGCCCCACATGGGGTACCCGTACCTTTCTCGTGTCCCGATGTTTCGTGTTCGTTCGTGGTTAAACGTGCTCGTGTTTAAAGTGTTTCTGTTTAATCTAACGTGTCGTTTATCGTAAACTTAACGCTCGTAAATATATTATAAGTATTTACGTAATTATTTTAGTTAGTATTTTAAATGGTGATCATGATTTAATTATGTTCACGTGATATATTATTAACTGTTTATCATGAGTTCGTACGTAATCGATACTTGTCATGTCATACACGTATGCACTTGCTTGATTATTAGCACATGAATGTGATCAATACTAACTGAGGTAAGTTTTAATCTAGGACGTACGATCTTAAGGGCACTATTCATGGTAAAAGCATGCGGGTTTTACAGATGTCGAATTCAAGAAATCCATTGAAAATCGATGAACAATTACGTTAAGAATTACTGATTGATGAAAAATCCGTCGTCAATTTCAAATAATAATACCCGATGAAAAATCCGTCAGCAAAATAAACCTTGGCACTTTATCACGTTGTCACGACTATAACTTAATATCAAAAAAAATTTTCAAAATAAAAATTTGAATAAAAATAAAAATATCAATTGATTATCAAAATTAAAAAATTAATATCCAAAATAAAAATTAATATCCAAAATAACTTAACTAAAAATGTTTAAATATATAAAAAAGTAATTTAACTAAAAAATCTAAAAACGTTTTCTTTGAAACATAAAAGTTGAAATAAAAAAAATTGATTTAGTTTACATTTAATCCTACGTGTATCCCCCTTACCAAAACATATCTTTTTTGTCTTTGCTGGTGGTTAAGTCTTTTAATCCTACGTGTTGGTATGTATATGCAGCCCAACAGTTTTCAGACCCAACAGATTAGTCAACCTGATCCACGTGTATCCCACTTACCAACTTTGTAAATTCCGCCCCTTATTTAAATATTTCTCTCTAGACCAAATCTGTCCCCCAAACTTTTTCTCTTCCTATTTATCAATCTCAGCCTCCAAACTAAATCTAATCTCTCTCTCTCCTCAACACAGATAACAAGAAACTCTTCCGTCTCTTTTGTTTCCTCTTCTCAAAACAAAAATCAATACTGCTCTTATTCTTTACCCAAATCACACCTTCAACCTTCTGATATCCGAATCTCATGCATCAAACATCATCAAACGCAACCCATGAACATACGCAAGATTTTTGGCTTCAAGATCTATCAAAATGGATCTCGGGTAGGTGTTTTATTTTGTTGATTTGTTGAGTCTTTCTATCATCTGTAGGGTCTTTCTGTCACACAAATCGAAACAAGAGTAGATTATAACAAATTTGTTATAAATCTTTTCTTCTTTTTCGAATATTAATCTTGGGTATACCCAACAACAGATCAATGATGATAAGTTTTTCGTGAGTCTTGATCTTTAAATGATCTAGGCATGCATGTTGAATCACAAAAAATGAATCTGAGATTAATTACGATCGAGTCTATTGGTTAAGGTTGTGTTGGTCGAGAGAAAGAGTGTGAGTGAAGTTTGTGTGTGTCGAGTGGAGTGGGTAAACTAGGTCTTTGTGTTTATTAAAGGGGGAGACGAGGGAGTTTTCGAGGGGATGAGGGTGTTGTGTCGAGGTTAAAGTCGAAAACGGGTGAGGGTTGAGGGTCTGTTTTTGTACGAGGGTCAGTTGGGGTTGGTTGGTTTGACCGAGAGAGGTGAGGGTGAGGGGTTCGAAACTAGGAGGATTGATGGACTATGAGAGTTTGAGGTGTTGAGTGAGTATTTGTTAAATATTTGACTTCGGTCTGAATGATGAGGGGGTCGAGTTGAGGTGAGAGGGTGTGTCGAGGGTGGGTTGAAAATGATTTGTGGAGTCGAGTTTTTGGAGTTTGTGTGTCGAGATAAGAGTAGTCGAGTGTGAGGTTGAGTTTGTTTTCCGTTATGTTTGAATTTACAATGCTTCGTTCGGAACTTCCGTTCGTTCGGAACTTCCGTTCGTTCGGAACTTCCATTCGTCCGGAACTTTCGTTCGTCCGGAAGTTTCGTTCGTCCGGAACTTTCGTTCGTCCGGAACTTTCGTTCGTCCGGAAGTTTCGTTCGTTCGGAAGTTTCGTTCGTTCGGAACTTTCGTTCGTCCGGAACTTTCGTTCGTCCGGAACTTTCGTTTGTCCGGAACTTCCGTTCGTCCGGAACTTCCGTTCGTCCAGAAGTTGCGTTCGTCCGGAAGTTTCGTTCGTCCGGAAGTTTCGTTCGTCCGGAAGTTTGTTCGTCCGGAAGTTTCGTTCGTCCGGAAGTTTGTTCGTCCGGAAGTTTTTTCGTCCGGAACTTTGTTCGTCCGGAAGTTTGTTCGTCCGGAACTTTGTTCGTCCGGAACTTTGATGGTGTTGAAAAATTTCTGGGACAGAAACAGTTGGCACGAAAAAAAAAAAGGACCAGAGAAGACCAAGACAAAATGACAAAAAATGACGGAACTGAATATCAAAAGATTAAATAAGAGGATAAGATTAGAGTATAAAAAATAAAATTAAAAAAAAAAATTAAAATTAAAATTTGACTATAAAAAATATATAAAAAAAATAAAAGGTTCAATTAAAATTTTCAATTAAAAAGTAAAATCAAAAGAAAAAAAAGAAATCAAACGAGTTTTGTAATCAAAATCCAAGGATAAAAAGATAAAATTAAACACTTCTAATTGAATAAAACCCGCAAGATTTGTAAAAATACATACTTTTTAAGATTTGATTATAAAAATATGAGATTTTTGAATAAAAATTTGTGATTTTTATATAAAATAAGTAAATCAAAGATTTAATTATGATTTAAAGCATAAAAATACAAACTTTTTTAAAATTTAAGCTAGAAAAAATCAAAACCCATCAAAATCAAACAAAAGAAAAACAAGAATAAACCAATCTAACCAGGGCTCTGATACCAACTGAAGGTCTACGTGATCTTTGGCCTATCCTACATGATGGATTTTGTTGATAAATAGGGTTGATTAATTGATAGATATAAAGAAGATGAGAAGGGAGATGAGGGAGTAGAGAGAGAAAGGAGAGAAAAGAGAAGAGTAGAGAGAGAAAGTAAAGATTGATTAGTGAAATATGAAAAATGACCAACCCCTCCTAACATGCTAGGAGGGGATATATATAGCCCACCCTACATGTGGGCTATATGGACTATACATTTACTAAGTGGATCACGAGCCCATTACATAATTATCGTTGGAGCGACCGATCCTTCATAAATACGTAAAACGTATTTCCAACAATGGACACTTTGCAAGAGAATGCAATAGAGATAAAGCTGAGACTAGCAATCTGAACTCCAAGAACAGCTATAGAACCAGTCCAAGAATAACTGAAATCTTTCCAAGAGGAAACAACAGGAGTCCTAAAGGAACCAAAGCATTGGTTACTGTAGATGGAGTGGTGAATTGGGCAGAAGAATAAGAAGAGGAAGAACTTGGATTAATGGCTCTCTCACATGAAGATACTGAGGTACACCCTTGTTCTAAAGATTGTATTCTTAAATTTAATAGACTAAAAGTAGAACTAGAGGAACAATATCAAAAGGTTAACACATGCACTGTAGAAGTAGAGGCTTTCAAACAGGGTGTTGTTAAACTAGAAGATAATATAGTTTTGTACAAAAAGGCTCAACAAAACTATGAAGAGAAAATAAGGATTTTGACTCTTCAAATGAGGGAAAAAGATGTGGAAATAAAAGATTTTGAAAGACAACTTTTAAAAATAAATTCAGAAAATGAAGCTTAAAAAACCAGTCTTTGAAAAGAGAGGGAAGTGATTAGTCATTGGCAACAATCCTCTAAGGGATTGGGAAAATTGATTAATTCACAAATGGGGTATTATGATAAAACAGGCCTAGGATATATTAAGGATCAACCTGGGAAAACCTTAACTAACAAGGACTTATCAAAAGGGATTTTTGATAGTTCTGGTGAGGTAGATGATACACCTGAAAATGATAGATATGCTGAGGGAATGAAGGCAGTTCCTCCACCAGTATCAGGAATTTTCATGCCCCCTTGTAATGATACTAGTATAGAGTTAGAAGAACCTAATATTAATAATGTCTTTAACTCTAGTATTGTGTCTCAAGAAAATACTTATGTGACCAAGAATATTGTTTATCCACCTTTAATGAACAACTTTGTTTATGAGGAATCTAAGACTAGTTATGCTCCCAAGCAGGTAAAAACTCCTATCAAGATATTGGAAAATAATGAACAACATACTAAAACCAAAAGGGATGGGCTAGGTTTTGAAAAAGTAAAGTCAAAACAACCTTTTGGGTCTTCTTTAAGAAGAAAAGTATGTTATGTTTGTGGTAGTCTAAGTCATTTTATCAAAGACTTTACATTACATGAAGATAAAATTGTGAAACAGAAGGCTACACAAAGGGTCATGAAAAACAGTAATAGGAAAAATGCACAGGGTTATAGGAAACATAAACTTAAAGATGACAAACATAAGTTTGATCACACAAGGGTAGTTAAACATGTTAAAAAGAATCCTACCAAAAGTTTTGTTCCTAGGGCAGTACTTATGAAGCAAGGACTTGTATCCTTAAAGTCTGGTAAACCAAGTATCGGCAAGCCAAAACCTACAAGTACTGCTAGACCAAACTCAAGTACTGTTGGTTTAAAGTCTGTAAAACCAATATTCTCCAAGACTTCTAAGAAAGTTTTTGAAAAAGTTAAAACACCTAGAAGTAAGGACAAGAACAAACCAGTACAAATGTGGGTTCCTAAAAGAGATATACCATGTGTTAAAGCAAGTACCGCTAAAGTAATACTTAAGTCAAAGAAGTCAAAACACATAGAGTCACCCTATGAATTTGACTACATAAATGAAACCATGAAGTATAGGAGTAAAAGTAGTGTAGAAACTAGAAGGGGGGGTTGAATAGTTTCTTATATTTACTTGTTAAAATGTGGTTTTCAAAAAATCCTTTTTAAAAAACTTAGGCTTGAGGAAATATGTGAAATCTTCTTATGCACAATATGAACAATGATTGTGTAACTAAACTAATACTAACAAAAATATATGCACAAAGAATAAAGAATGTAAAGAGTTAAGGGTAAAGAAAGATCAAATCGAACACCAAGGATTTATAGTGGTTCGGCAACGAAGCTCACTCCTCGTTCCTACTCGACTCCTCGAGTACTCCTTACTCGAGAGTTCACTACACAACAAGCTCCTTATGGTGGAGAAAACCGTACACGTCGCTTAACCAATTTCCGACACTAAGCTAAAAGTCGAGCCGTAATCATAGCTAGGACAAATCTACACAACTATACTTAGTACATACACAACTTCCAAATAGACACAACTACTTGGATCTTCACAACTATGACACAACTACAAATGTATAAAATTAGATCTTCAATGGATCTTTGGTGGTGGACTCAACACTCTACAAGGATAGTGTTCTTCTCTTTGCACTTGGAGAGGAAGGGATGGAATAACAAGATTCACTTCTTAAACAAGTAGTAATCAAACAAATGATCAAAGATTTGAGTGATTAAAGAAGAGTGTTTGAATCTTGAAATAGATGTGCAAAAGAGGTGAATTGAAAAGCTGAGAATGGTCCACTATTTATAGGACAAAGGGCCAACCTATATCTGCCCGCGGTACCTTAGCTTAGCCCGCGGTACCTTAGCGATAAGGAACCGCCTAGGAGCTAAGGAACCGCTGGACTAGACTCCGCTCCCTTTTTGTCCTTTAGTGGTGGAGGTCATATCTGGTTTAAAAAATATATTGATAGAATATTCCTAACCAAATAAGAATATGCCATTTTCAAATTTTCAAATAATTAATTTAATAAAACATTTTCTTAAAAAGAAAGTTTAATAAAAACTTGTCACACTTAATAAAAAGTGAGTTTTAAGAAAAGATTAAATCACTTGATCACTTAATTAAGGTTAGTACTTGTTTATCCATACCTTAAGTGAAAATGGGTAAAATGAAAAATACTTGAACTCAAGAATTCGTTTTTCGTTGTTTTCGTAAATGCTTATTTTTACATATTGTCGTAATCAAAACTAAGCGAGACCGAAAAATGCAAGTAACGTTTTTAGGCATTATTGCATTAACAATCTCCCCCTTTTTGATTCCGACAATACATTAACTCAATCACAGCAAAAACAAGATTTTCGAAGACGAGTTTATTCATTTCTCCCCCTTTGTCGAAGAAAAAAGGTTGCACAAGTCGGTGTTGAAGAAACGGACTTTGCAAAGACTCCCCCTTGGTGCTTACTCCCCCTAGCTTGGGGCACCGAGGAATCGAGATATGGTGAAAAGCTACATAGAAGGGTTAGTTGAACAAAAGAAACAACCAACAAGATATAGCAATAGGTCACAAAATAAAAGAGAAGAAAACAAAAAGACAAAGATCCAAGATAGGTTAATAAAAAAACATCATACAAAGATGTATGGAAAAAGAAACAAGCTAAAAGCATAAATCTAATCCTAGTTATTCTAGAATTCTAAGATTTGCTTGAATTTGGTGTCTTGTGGACAAGCAACAATGCTTATATGAAAGACAAGGTAATGGCGGAGGGTGGTGGTGGTGGCTTGTTGGAGATCTCATAATCATAGTGAAGTAAGAGACTCTTGATGTAGCTCAACTCCTCATAGATGTGTGTCATAGCAAGATGTTGATATTGACAACAATGACAATATGTTCCATGGTGCATGAAATTATCATGAAAAGGAGGAAGAACACTAAAGGGTGGTGGTGGAAGAAAAGATGTTCTACAATCAACATTATTGGTAGGAGAGATGTGATTAAGAGTGTTCTTGGGTGGGTTTGGATTGTAATGGTTTTTGGATGAGTTGGGACTGAAAGCAATTGGAGAAAATGGAGGAGATTCAAGGCTTTCATTGGGAGAGTAAGACATTTTGAGGTGTGAAGTATGGCAAAATGCTTATGGTTTAAATAGGGAAGGCTTAGGGTATTTTTGGGGTGGTCAAAGGGTTTGAAACAAAGATTCTCAAAAATGTTGGAGGAAATCTGGAGTTTCAGACAAAAACCCGAAAAAGGAAGGCACTGTAGGCGGTTCCTTATCAAGGCTGGCGGTACCTTATCAATAAGGCACCGCGGTTCACATATGGAACCGCCTGCAGAGGCTGTGTTTGGTGTTTGGAGGAAGATTTTTCAGCAAATCTTATTTTTCTAGTCTAACTTATCATAGGGATATGCTTAAAAGCAAAGATAGACAAAGAAAACATATGCAAACTTACCAAATAGAGATTTGACCAAAATATATGGATTAAAAATATCGATGTAGGAGGTGTGTAAGACAAGACCTTAAGTCATGACACAATGATCCTCCATGATTCTATCTTGTTCTTGCTATGTTTGAGAGAATCACACATATGAATTATGTAAGCTCTAGATTAATAGCGAGAATCTATGAAAAATCGTTTTTAGATTGAATTAACAATGTCAAACGAATTTCTCAACCATTTTCGAAAGAGACTTTGAGAGTTTTGAAAAGGAGAAGAGAATGTTTTTCAAAAAGAGTTTGGAAGACTCAATGACTCAAAGTGGTAAAGGAAAACACTCAAAAGGAAAGGAAATTAAGGAAGATGTTCCATTAATCCTAGACCTAGACGCAAGTAATTAAAAGGTTCCCTCTTAAGTAGCTTAGTGAAAATGTCGGCTAAGTTGTCTTCGGAGGGTACCTTCTCAATTGAAATGTTCCCCTTTTGAACATTATCCTTAAGGAAATGGTGTCGAATTTCTATGTGTTTGGTTCGCGATTGTTGCACGGGATTCTTGCTAAGGTCTATGGCACCTTTATTATCGCAAATAATGGGAACATCATCAAGAGAAATCCCGTAATCAACAAGCGCTTGCTTTATCCATAGAGCTTGTTGGCATGCTTTTCCGGCACTCACATACTCGGCTTCCGTGGTGGATATTGCAAGAGCGGTTTGTTTCTTGGAGAACCAAGAAGTTAAACAACAACCCATGAAGGTACAAACTCCACTAGTGCTTTTCCGGTCCACATAGTCTCCCGCATGATCCGAGTCCGCGTAGACAATGGTTTCTATGCCGGTCCCTTTAGGATACCATAATCCTAAATGTATAGTGCCTTTAATGTATCGGAAGATACGCTTAACCGCTTCGAGGTGAGAGGTTTTGGGAGCCTCTTGAAAGCGAGCACAAAGGCAAACACTAAACATGATATCCGGTCGACTTGCCGTTAGGTACTGAGGACGTATAGTCCCTAGCCGGGTCAGGAACCCGGCCCACGGGTACTACCCGTATCCGGCCCATCACAGATGGGTGGGAATAATGTCATTTGAGCTTATGGGCTTGGGTGAACAGTAACCGCACACATGTGTGCGGCCCACGGCCCGGCATGACCGGTACAGGGTTAGACAGAATCATATTCTATCTCTGAATAGGATTCACCCCAAAGGAGATCATATTCACTCACCATGATTAGAAGATAACAATCAATCTAATTCTGGTGCTTATCCTTTCCTTGGGGCCGAAGCATCAGTGACAGCCCATTAGGGATTCACTGCCTATAAAAGGAACCCCAAGGGTTCCACAAAGGTATTACGTTCTATACTCTCAACTCACTCGATTCTCATAAACCCTAAACCGATACTTACTCTCACACCGGAGTCTAATCATGGGAAACATTCCCTCGGTAAGTCTAACGCGTGTTGTATAGTGTGCAGGATCCCAACCATATAGTTCACTTGGTGCAGTAGCCGGAGCCCAGCCAACCTGAATTAAGCCTAATTCCGGTCTAGCAAGGATCACCCAACTTTTGCATCAACAAGTTGGCGCCATCCGTGGGACCCATTACACTAAGCTAGAGCAAAATCTCATCTTGAACTCTCAATGACGAAGGGGCATCCGCAAGCCAATCCCAGGAACATAAATCCTGGAAATTGGAAGTCCCAAGGGGAAGGGATACTCATCCCCAATCAATCCCCTAGCCGTCCAACGGGCGGACAGAACAACCGCGGTGGTTTTCAGTCTATGGGAGTGACGAGCACGATCTCTATGACTCCTCCACCTACTTCGACCCTGGACAACCCTGACCCAGGGAGTGCGCCCAATCCCCCTAACAAGGAGCCGCGCAGACCATCGATTGAGGAAGAAGTAGAAGTCCAACCACTCAGCGAGGAAGATCTCACTCGGGTTCTCACACAGAACTTTGATAGGATCATCCCAGGGATTGCGTCAAGGTTGAATCTAGGAAGGAACCTCCAGTCCAGACTCAACTTTGGCAACGCCGGACCAAGCACCTCTTCCCAAAATCAAAGGAAAAGGAAGACCCGGCCTCAGGAGCGGAGCCTCTTCGAGGAAACTCCCCAACCTAGGAATGTGTTTGAGCGCATAGGAGACCGCCTCATGCAGGAATTAACGCAATCTCGGGAAGGAGATAAGTCCGACGGTTCACCTGAGCGACCATATCTGGAACTGACCAGAGCCACTCGCCGTACAAGTGTGTGGGATAGGATGAACACTGTAAAGAAGGCTCCTGGCTCTTCTCAAAAGAGCGGTCCTCACCTAAGAGAGGGGGCACTACCCCCCTCTCCAGATCCATCAGGGGAGGACTCGGATGACCATCCGCCCAAGCGTCGCCGACCTAGGCGTACCCCTCCACCACCAACAAACAATGATGAGTATTACGGTGGCCCCTATTATCGAGAGGCAGAAGCGGAGGATCTTTCCCGCCCGTGGTGTGACCCGTGGGATGACCCTAGGCTCACCCGTCCATGGGCGGATCCCAGGGAAGATCCTTTTACTCTCCGTATACGGAACTACTCCGAGGACACAAAACGTCGCATGCCGGCGTGTGTCAAGACCTATGATGGAACTGGTGATCCAGATGATCACCTCAAAATATTTGATACGCAGGCTAAAATTGAGCGATGGCCCATGCCTATATGGTGCCAAATGTTCAATTCAACCTTGATCGGTAATGCCCGTGACTGGTTTGAGGGACTCCCTCCACGAAGCATTGATAGCTTCACGGAAATACACACTGCGTTCAAGAATAATTATACTTAGCGGAAGAAGTATAATAGGGATCCGGTCTCATTGGCAACTGTCAAACAACGGCCAGGGGAGTCTACAGAAGCCTTCACTGAACGCTTCAACGACGAGTGCACACGCACAAAGACAATGCCAGAACTCCTGAAAATCTCTGACTACATGCACGCCATAACAGACAGGGAATTAATCAGGCGTCTCAATGACAAGCGTCCGGAGAGATATGATGATCTCAAGGAAAGGGTCAGAAACTTCATAGAAGGAGAAACGGCGGTTGTCGCGGCTTACCTTTCAAAAGGAAACGGCTACCGATCGAATGACTAATCCAGGAGGTAATCGGGCGGTCAAAGCAATCAGAACAATAGTAGGAGCTCAGACTATAAGAGCCAAAACAAAGGAGGACGGCCGGACGATAAGTTTACCCCCTAAAGATGTCCTACCGGGAGATCTTGCTAACGGAAGGGGCAAATTTTCTGAGGCCTCCCCCAATGAAAACTACGTCGGACCGTCGGCAAGGCAATCGCTTCTGCGAGTTCCATAATGACAAGGGCCATGGCACGGAGGAGTGTATCCAGCTCAAGAAGCACATTGAGTCATTGATCAAATCAGGTAAACTCAAGCATTTGGTTAAGGATTGGAAGGATGGAAAACACAACAAGAAGTATGACAAGAAGGATCCCCAAAAGGACAAACCTTCAACCATATACATGATCCAATCCAGACAACGCCGCACGAGGCAGAAAATTAGCCAAAAATTTTCACGCGGCAGGGAAATCTCATTCCCTCCCATCACAGCAAGTGATGTGATTGATGCGCCTCTCACTATTGAGATAATCATTGGAACACACAATGTTCGTCGCATGTATGTGGATGTAGGGTCATCAGCAGAAGTACTGTACGAACACTGTTTTGTGCAGTTACGGCCAAAAATAAGAAGCCAGTTAGTACCAGCCACGGCGCCGCTCACTGGCTTTAGTAGAGACACCATCTGGCCGATAGGGAATCTGCGTCTGCTTGTAACCATTGGGAATGAGGAACACTCCACTACTGTGTGGATGAACTTCATGGTGATACGCTCACATTCTCCGTACAATGGGATCATAGGCAGACCAGGTATTCTGGCTATACGGGCGGTACCTTCCACGGCACACGGAATGATCAAGTTCCCTGTTGAGGGAGGAATCGTCACCATTTACAACACAATCGTACCAGCATCCGAGTGTCATACCATGACAACACCGGTTCCACATGTTCCACCCAAGTATGGGTCACCACCTCCCAATTGGAGGGTGGCAATCCATCCTGACTATCCGGAACAGGAGGTATCCATAGGGGGCGCTCTCGGATAGCGGCAAAAGGGCCATGTGCTCTCTTTTAAGTGCAAATCTAGATATATTCGCATGGGAGCTAAAGCACATGACAAGCGTACCACGCGTGATAGCAGAACACAAGTTCCAAATCCGCCAGGGGTACCAACCCGTCAAGCAAAAGAAGCGCGGCCAGGCGCCTGAGCGCAGCCAAGTGATATTGGAGGAAGTACGAAAACTAGTGGACGCAGGTATCATGCGCGAGGTATACTACCACGAGTGGTTATCCAATCCGGTCATGGTAAAAAAACATGACGGAAGTTGGCGCATGTGTGTGGATTTCACGGATCTGAACAAAGCCTGTCCACAGGATTGTTACCCGTTACCGGAGATTGACTGGAAGGTGGAATCCCTATGTGGACATCCCTTTAAATGCTTCCTAGACGCATATAAAGGATACCACCAGATCCAGATGGCGGAGGAGGACGCAGAAAAGACGGCGTTCCATACTAGTCAAGGCGTATATTGTTATACGAAAATGCCGTTTGGACTAAAGAACGCCGGTGCTACATACCAGCGGCTTGTGGACAAAGCCTTTGAATCACAGATAGGCCGCAACCTGGAAGTCTATGTGGATGACTTAGTCATAAAAAGTCCTACGGAGGATACACTTCTCCGGGATGTCCAAGAGACATTCGACACACTAAGGAGGATTAATATGAAGCTAATTCCAAAGAAATGCACGTTTGGGGCAACGGAGGGAATGTTCCTTGGATATATGATTGATCCAAATGGCATCAAACCTTGTCCAGAAAAAACGGACGCAGTAATACAGCTGCCATCCCCTCAGACACGGAAGGAGGTGCAATCCTTAAATGGGAAGCTGGCCGGGCTATATAGGTTCCTATCAAAGTCCGCAGAGAAGTCATTACCCCTATTTAAGACACTCAAGAAGTGCATTAGGAAGGGAGACTTCTGGTGGACAAAGGAAGCCGAGGAAGCCTTGACCAACTCAAGCAGCACCTTGCATCTCTCCCTATGCTAGTAGCTCCCCGGCCAAAGGAGGAACTCATTATGTATCTCTCAGCCACACATGGAGCAATAAGTGCGGTACTCATGACGGATAGGGATACGGTACAAACTCCGTTCTACTTCATAAGTAGAACATTACCAGGGCCGGAGTTGAATTACTCCTCAATGGAAAAATTGGTTTTGGCACTAGTGTTTGCTACAAAGCGGTTGCGCCGATACTTTCAGGCGCACCCAATTGTAGTCATTACGGACCAACCAATAAAGCAAGTCATCTCTAGACCGGATATGGCAGGAAGGCTACAAAAATGGAGCATTCTATTGGGGGAGCATAATATATCTTATAGGCCAAGGACGGCTGTTAAAGGCAAGATCTTGGTAGATTTCTTGATAGAGAAGTCGGATGAGGAAGGACCAATCGTTAAACAAAACGAGACTCCAACAGAACCATGGATGTTATTTACGGACGGATCCTCGTGTACGGATGGGTCAGGAGCTGGTCTCATTCTCACAAATCCGGAATGAATGGAGTTTACGTACGCCCTCCGTTTTGAGTTCACAGCCACCAACAATGAAGCGGAATATGAAGCATTAATTACGGGTTTAAAAATCGCCGCTAGAATGGGAGTCCGCAACCTTGAGGCCTACGTGGACTCACGGCTTGTCGCGAACCACATTCTAGGTGGATATGTGGCTAAGGAGGACAACATGGTCCGATACTTGGAGAAAGTCAAGTCACTCATCGCGGCTTTCAGCAAGTTTTCCATCAAGCAAGTACCAAGAGGTGAGAACAAGAAGGCGGACGCTCTTAGCAAGATCGCATCCACAAGATTCTCCCACTTGTCCAAGCAAGTCTTGGTGGAAATACTCAAGGAAAAGTCTATAACAGAAGGGGAGGTCGCTACTATAGTTGAGGAGGATGGACCTACATGGATGACCCCAATCGTCAACTATTTGACTAGTGAAACCCTTCCGGCCGATGAAAAAGCGGCGCGACACATCAGAAGGAAGTCGCAGCACTTCGAACTTCGAGAAGGTATCCTTTATAAGCGCTCTTTCTTGCAGCCGTGGTTACGGTGTATTGGACCGCGTCAGGCTACTTATGTAATTAGTGAAATACATGAAGGGTTATGCGACATGCACGCAGGTCTACTGATGAGATGACATTTATACATGATCTCATCGTTCTTTTCGGGCTTTAAATGCATAAAAATGTCATAAAATACCATATATATGCTTGTGTTTGTTTACTTGTGTGTTTTAGGTATGGATATCGTGAAAAAGACAAAAGATCACAAGATACAAGGAAAAACGGACACGAGAAACGTAGCCGTACAAAGAACCGAGCCCTAATCATGGAATTTTCATCAAATACCCTTGAAGACTTGAAGACAAAACAAGATTGATCCTCCAAGAATGAAGAAATGACACTTAAAACCCTTGTATATTAATAATTACAAGTTTGGTCCCTTAAGTTTGTCAAAATTACAAAAAGGTCCTTCAACTTTGAAGAAATGACAAGATTGGTCCCTCAACAAAATCAATTTGTCAATTATGGTCCCTCATGAAGTTAAAGATACAAAGAAGACCTTGGAAGATCAACAATGTTCAAAATCAGCCCTTGCAATACTCAAAAATGGCAAAAAGAACCCTTGAAAACCCTTTTTAAAAGTTTGGTGCCAAAATTGCCAAATGATAGAAGTTGATATAAGCTTAATGGGGCGTTGATAGGTTTTAAAAGAGAAAAGACAAAAGAAAGGAAGGTTAAGGACCAAATGTGTTAACTTTGAAACATTCAAACAGAAAACACGCCTAACACTTGTGTTTCCCCCAAAATCGGATCTACAAGAGTTACTATTCACTTTCACCCCACCCAGAATTTACCTCAACTTAAACAAGGTTAAAATACAATTAACCTTGCACACGCATGATTCACACATGCAGAAAGCTATCCCACTCCTAAAATCCTCAAACCACTCACTGTAGACCCCACCCCCAATTCCCCTCTCAACCAATCACATCACACCTTGTCCTCCAAGTTTAGTGACGTGTCCCAAATCAACAACCATGATCTTTTGCTTCATCACAACGCCAAAAGGAACGGCTTAGATCAAATTTGGACAACTCATACCTCAAAATCGTCAAGGGCAAATTTGGGATTTTCTAGTGATTAGGGTTTTCATTTTAGCCTTCTAGTATGTTCTATGAGTAGTATATAAGGAGACTCCAACCTGTGGATGTCCCTTGTTCCAGTTTTCAAGCTCTCACTTGTAATTCCTTTTTAAGAAAATAAAAGTTTGGTTTTTGATTTAATCAAGTGTAATCCCTTTTTATTGTTTTTAAAAGTTGTGTGTAGTGTGAAGCTTGATTCTGAGTTCCATTCTTTATTTGGTTAAGTAACTTTGATTTTCAAAGTTGTTTGAAGGTTTCTGAAATTTGGAAATTTTTGGTGTAATCTGCTCAAAAGGTTTTGGTGTTTTTAGTTCATGTTATTGGTGATTTAGAGGTTATTAAAACGTGTTAAGAGGTTTTAAAAGTTTTTGGAAGAGTTTTAGAAAGTAAGAAAAAGTAAACAGAAAGTTATATTGGATTCTATACTTGTGTGTTCTTCTTTGTTTTGTCATCAACAGGTTGCAAGGTTGTTGATTATAGATCTGCATGCACCCGGGTGCATAAGGAAGTGGATTTTCATCCACCAAGGGCTTGGATGTAAGCCCTTGAGGTAATTTCCTTTTCCTTTTGAAAAATTTCAGAAAAATAGCTGTTCATATGATCTTGTTTGATTTGATGCTATTGTGTGTTTAAGCTTTTGGATTTGTGTTTTTATGTGTTATTGTGGATGATAAATGCTATGTGAATCAGTTTGATCAGGTTTTAGAGGGCTTTGATTTGTTAAAAGTTGGTTAAAAGTTTTTAAAAGGGTGTTTGGCTAAGTGATTTAGCAGGACAATAATCTTTGATTGAGTTTTTAAGAGGTGTTAGATAGGTTTATAAGGATTAAGATAGGTTGTTAGTGAGTTGTGGTTTAAATTGGATCAAGTTTTAAGCTAGTTGGAGTGATAAAAGTTAAAAAGAGTAACTCAAATCTGCATAAGTCATATTCTGCTTATTTTCATGAATTTTGGTGCATGATTTTGTGTAAACTGTTAAGATCCAGGTTGATATAGGGTTTTAAATTGTTTGTGCACCATTTTGTGAGGTTGTGTGTCAAGTTTGGGTGTTTGAATTCCATTTGTATGCAAGTAACAAGCTAAAACTGTCACCAGACTTCATTTCTTTGTATCAGCAACTGGATGTGTATTTGTATGCTTGGTTTGTGATCTTCTTTGTGTGCTAAGTGGTTATTTGAACTTATACTTGACTCCTTGTGCTTAAATAAGCACAAGGGTGCCCCCATTGTCCAATATTCACCACCAAATAAGCTCAGCCAAGCTCCTCTTGGTGGTTATTCACTTGTGAGATAAGCAAGAACAAAAAGCAAAATTGCTTGTGTTCAAGTTCAAGTCTGGCACGTTTTTTTGGTTAATCTTGCATAAAAAAGTGTAACTGGATTGGTGATTAACAAGTCTAGAGGTCACTATTGGATTGGCAAAGAAAAAAATAAAAAAGAAAAAAATAGCAAAAAGAATACCCGTAGCAGGACTCGAACCCCAGACCTCTCGTAGGAGGGTTAGGAGCTCTACCGCTAATCTTGATACCTTTTTACGTTTATGTTTGATTTCCATATCTATTTAACACGTTTCTTCTTTTCACTTGTTTTAAAAAGCCGTAGCTTATTTCATAGATTTTGAGCTTATTTGTTAAGCAATCTTGCTTCTTTGATTTTTCCTAGAATCTTAATAGGTTAATAGATTTTTCCAGCTTGGTTTCATTTTTTTTCTTTTATTTAATTATTTTCTACAATTTATTTATTAGCCGTTTTTTATAAAAGCATTAAAAAAATAGAAAAAAGATTTTTAATTTTTAGGAAAAATAGTTTTTAGCTTTTTAATAAATATTTTGAGGTTTACATCTAATTTTGGTTTTATAAACTTTAATTTTTAATTTTATAATATTTTAAGGTTTTTCATAAACTTTAAACATTTTTATAAAATTATTAAAAAGGGTTTAGGAGCTCTAATTTGTGTTTTTCTCTTAGTTATATTATTTAGGATTTTTGAGAATTTTTTAGAATTTATTTGAAAATTTTTTATTTTTAGGAATATTTTAATATTATTTTATTAATTAAATTTCAAAGTTTTATTTTTATTTCTTTTCCATTTTTCCTAGGTTCCTTATCATTAATTAGGACTATTTCCATTTTTAGAATATTTTTATAGCTTTTAGATTTATTTTTATAATTATTTTAAGTTTAATTAGGTTTTAATCATTTTTAATCATTTTTAGAATTTTAAAAATAGTTTTAATAGGTTTTAATTTTTAGAAAATTACTTTTTAGTCTTCTAATAATATAAGTTAAGTAATTATTCAATAAAATCATATTTTAGACATTTGAATTAGTTATATTTAATTTTAGGGCTTTAATTAGCATTTAAAATTAAATATTTAATTAATAAAAGGTTTTAAAATATCTTTGTTGGATTTTTATCTTTATTTATATTATTTTAGACTTCTTTTTAGTTTTTTTTTAATTATTAATTTTGTTTTTGGTCTTAGTATAATAATTTTTAATTTGGGTAGTTTTTTCACGGCTTTACGTTTACGTCTTTTACGTCATAATTTAATTTTAACGTAACCGTCTTTTCATCTTCTCATCCCCATTATCTTAATATTAATCTCAAAGAAATACAAGTTAATTCACACACATATACCTCCTTGGGAAACGAACTTTCTCTCTTTCTTAAGTGATTTTGGCGCCGCTGCCGGGGAGGTGTGTTGTGCTTTAATTTGGAAGCTTTTGTTTTTGATATTATCCATAAATAGTATTTGTGTTAAGTGGAACTCCCTTAACACGTATTATCGGTTTTCTTGGTTTTTCTTGTACAAATATTATTAATATATTGTATTAAGTATCACAATCAAAATACAATATCTCCAAAAGTGTGAAAACACAACCTTAATTGGGATTTGATCTCCTAATTATTGTATTCGAATCTCAAACAAAAAGAAAAGGCAAAAATAGATAAATACTTTCGTGAAGCTCGATTTTGAAAGATACAAACTATAAGGTGGGTATAAGGCGGGTATTATAAAATATACCCTAAGGAAAAAGGCTCTTAAGTGCTTCGCGCCGCCTCGTTTCCCCGCTTGCTTGTGAGTATTTTGAGATTGAAGGCTAATCGAGGGTTTTGCCGCCCAAAGTATTAATACGTATACTATATTTGCTTGGTTTCTTTGTGATTAAACCCTCGTGAACAAATTGGTTTTCACCAAAGTTCTAAAGTCATTAGAAGACGTTCACTCCACGTGATCGTTTTCATTCCTTTGAGGCTTCTTTAATCAAGAGTTTGATTCGAGGAGAGATTTTGTAGATTGTTGTCTACGAAGATACACCAAAATCCAAAAAATTTAAATATCATCAAAAACACAAAAAATTGAAAATCCACAAAACAACCAAAAAGAATCTTCTTTGCTCACCTCCCATTCTTCGTGTAGTTTATGATCACTCGTAATCAAGCTAAACGAGCTCGTAAACGTCTTCAAAAGCAAGCAAATCAAGGATCGTTGATTGTTGAAGAACCTCCAATTGTTGAACCTATTATAGAACAAGAAGTCGTCATGGCTAATCGTACTATGATGGAGTTGCTACAAGCACCCACCGAGGGTTTTGGAGAGGCTATTGTTATTCCCGCCATCCTTGCGGAGAATTTCGAGATTAAGACGGGTTTAATGTCTATGTTGCAAGCAAATAAGTTTAGAGGTCACGAGAAAGACAACCCGCATTACCACATTAGGAATTTCAACCGTCTCACCGCTACTAGCAAATTCAAAGATGTTCCACATGACGCCATTAAGATGATGTTGTTTCCATATTCGTTGGATGGACCCGCAAAAATTTGGCTCGAGAAAGAACCGCCAAATTCGATTTTGACATGGGCCGATCTCGTTTCTAAGTTTGTGAACAAGTTTTTTCCACCATCTAAAACAACACACTTAAAAAATGAGATTTCACGATTTGTGCAACGTAACAATGAAAGTTTTTCAATGGCATGGGAACGATTTAAAGAGATGTTACATGAATGTCCTCACCATGATTTTTCGGAATTGCATCAAATTGATACCTTTTATAATGGGCTTAATGATCATGAACGAGATTATTTGAATGCCGCCGCGGGTGGTAATTTTTGTTCAAGACGACAAATGAGGCTTTACAAATCATTGAGAATCGATCTAAGGTTTATAACCCTCGTAACACACCAAGTGTTGCCAATATGGGTTCGTCACCGTCGTCACAATCGTCTCGTAGCATTAACGCCTTACATGATGAAGCTAATGAGGAAAATCGGTTTTTTGATAGATTTGCTAATCTAATGTCCCATTGGAAGGCTCAAGAAGCTTCCAATTCCGCTTCGGTTAAAGCGGTTGCTAAGAGTTGTTTATCTTGTGGGGGAGCTCATGATCTTTCCGAGTGCATTACCACGGATGGTAACACTTCGAGTGCTTATGTAGCAACGGGAACTTACAACCAAAACGGCCAAGGTTCCCGCCAAAATCAAGCTCCACCAAATCAAAATGTTAATAATTATCGAAACAACAACCAAGGTAATTACCAAGGCAACACACGCAATTACAACAAAGGGAATTATCAAAGTGGGAATGGACAAATCTCTAATCAAAACCAAAACCGTGATTTTCAAAACACTACACAAGGTTTTCAAAATGATCACACGAAAAATTTGCAAGGAGAATTTTTGGATTATGCGAAAGCAAATGATGCTAAATTTGATAACATGCAACGTGAGATGATTAGCTTAAGATCCGAGTTGAAAAACGAGCTTAAAAATGAACTTGCTAATGAACTTAAAACTCATGCAAACAAAATGGAAGGAAATGTCCAACGTCTTCAACAAAACCAACAAAAGATGGAATTAGGACAACATGAGATTAAGCAAGAGTTATTGAAAGCGGATGCTAGGCAATCAAAATTTGAGGACCGAATGGCTAAGATGTTTGAAGCAATCATGTGTAAGCCCTCTTCTTCGGGTGGTCTTCCTAGTGATACCATTAACAACCCGAGGGGAGAATTGAAGGTTGTTGCTACACGAAGTGGTAAAACTTTCAAGGAACCAATCTCTCGTCCAAGTACTTCTACGGAGAAGGAAATCGAGAAAGAACCCGAGGTGATGGTCGAAAAGGAGCATATTACAATCCCACGAAGTACCGCTCAAACCACACCTACGGTTGAACCAATACCAATTGTGGAACCCGAGTTTCCAAGGCCGTTGCCTAATGACCAACCCACACCACCCTTACCATACCCTTCGAGACGAAACAAAGAGAAAGCACAAGAACGGAATAATTATCAATTTGAGCTATTTATGAAAATGTTTCGTGATTTGCATTTTAACATAAGTTTTGCCGATGCTTTAATCATGATGCCTCGATTCGCCGCAAACTTCAAAAGTATGCTTAACAACAAAGAAAAGTTACAACAATCGTCTAGTTGTTCATCGGTTTTTCTTAGCCGCATACCACAAAAAGTCGGTGATCCCGGTAAATTTTTGATTCCGTGTGCTATACAAGATATGGAGGAATGCTACGCCTTGGCCGATCTTGGTGTTAGTATTAATTTAATGCCTCTCGAGATTTTTAAATCGCTTTCACTTCCGGCTCTTACTCCTTCGAACATGTCTATCGAAATGGCCGATCATTCTACGATCATGGCATGTGGAGTAGCCGAGGACGTTTTCGTTAAAGTCGGAAAGTTTTACTATCCCGTTGACTTTATCGTTGTTGACATTCCTATCGATCGAAAAGTTCCTCTCATTTTGGGTCGTTCATTTTTGGATACATCAAGAGCACTAATCGATGTTCATGCTCGAAAAATCACCCTTCGTTTCAATGAAGAAGAACTTGTCATCAATGCAACACAAAACTCTGTTAGCCTCAAAATATTGAGTCAAACAAGAATGTTCGGTCATAGGTTTCTATTGTATTATTTATTAGAACGTTGTAATAAGTAGTTATTTAGTCGTGATTCACGGGCTTGGATTTAAACTAATTAAAGTCCAAAATACAAGCCCGGCCCAATATATAGTCCATTAAAGCCCGCATGTGGGTGGACTATATATACTACCCTCCTAGCATGTTAGGAGGGTGGATGGTCATTTGTAATTTTCTCTTCTTAATCTAATCTCACCAAGTTAATCATCTCTCTCTCTACTTTCTCTCACTACTTTCTCTCTCTAGGAATTCATCTCTTCTTCATCTATTTTCTCTCTTTCTTCATTGCTTAATCATAACAAAATTATGGGACAACATTTGGTATCAATCGCCACGGGGTAGATTTGTGATTGGTTGGTGTTATTATATTTGATTCGAATGATTTAATCCATAAATCATCTCGGATTCAAATTTTTTTTGTGTTTTCCGTTCTTTGCTTAATCATCTACATCTTATACATAGTTGTAGTAGTGATTTGGTATATTTACTTTGGCTAAAAACACAAAATTTTTGGGTTTTTTGATCATTTTTTGGCTTAAAATCACGTATTGGTTGAGTTTTGTCCGAGAAAAGGGGGATACATTCCGATTGGTGTAATCTGAAAAGGGTTTAGTGATTCAGATTGACATTCCGATTGGTGATTCAGATTGTCATTCCGATTGGTGATTCAGATTGACATTCCGATTGGTGATTCAGATTGACATTCCGATTGGTGATTCAGATTGTCATTCCGATTGGTGATTCAGATTGACATTCCGATTGGTGATTCAGATTGTCATTCCGATTGGTGATTCAGATTGTCATTCCGATTGGTGATTCAGATTGACATTCCGATTGGTGATTCAGATTGACATTCCGATTGGTTATTCCGATGACATTCCGATTGGTTATTCCGATAACATTCCGATGATGTGTTTTGCTAAATTTTGTTTGAGTATTTTTTAGACTTAGCCACCATCTAGACTAGTTTCGTAATATCGTTTACACGAAGATTAAAAAAAAAAAAATAAAAAAAAAAAAAAAAAAAAAAAGAGTTTTTTGGCGGGAAAACCATTTTAAAATTTATTTTTTCCTAGACCATTTTTAGGCCATTTAAGCTTCGATTTCAAATTTTGGCGATGCGAAAATTTTTTCGACCAAAAATTCAAATTTTCGGACCAAAATTCAAATTTTTAGGCCATTTTTAGGTTTTATTTTTGTCAAAATTTTTCACTTTTCAAAATTTTTCTCTACTAGTTTTTGGCTATTTCGGACTTGATTTCAAAATTTGGTAAGACAAATTTTTCAGTTTACCGTTTTGTCGGACTAAGGAATTTATTGTCGGACTGAAAAAAAAAAAAAAAAAAAAAAAAAACGGAATTTTCGAAATTGCAACCACAAACCAATCACACCATATCTACTTAAGATCCAAAGTCAATTCATCAACTGTGTCACCCATTATGGATTCCGTAACACAAGATGTGCATGCACTCAAATCCAAGATGTCGGTTGCAAAAGAACGATGCATGACACACTTTAGATCACTCCAGTCACACCTTCAAGTTCTTTCAAATGACGATTTAAAAGGCACTCGCGTCGAACTTGGATTCAAACGGGTATTCATGTCACTCACTGGACAAGATGTTGAGACATTCACAAGCACAATGCTAATCAATTTAGATCACATTGAACAACAACTTGCCAATGATGAATTTCAAGAGGTTGAATCCATAGATGCGGTTTTGGTTCTCGAGAATCAGTTTCAGCAATTCTTTGATACACAGGTCTCTGTACACTATGATCGAGAATTCATCAACAAATACTTCTTTGAATATACTCGGTTAGAAGTTCAAGAATTCAAGGAGACATTTCTTCAACACATGAGTGCTATAAGGAAGTCTATTGTTGAAAGAACAAGTCATAAACTAAAAGTTGAAAGAAGGGTGAATAACAGATTAATGCAGCAGAACGAGAGCAATGTAGATGATGGTCAAACATTGGATGCTTGTTCGATTGGCATAGAAAGTAGCGGGACAGAATCAGAAAAGCATCATACCAGCAACAACTCATGGAATGATCAAGCAACCGATGATGCAGATATCAGACCCATTTATGATGAAGAGCCAATGGCTGAGGTACAATTAAATGCTGTGTATGATGATCATCAATATATTGATTCTAAGATTCATGAGCTTGAAACTATGTTAGCTCAAAAGACAAAAGATTTTGAGGATGCCAAACTCGAGTTTTTAAAGAAAAATGACAAATTTGAATCTTATTTTGAAAAACTTGAAAAAGCAAACGTTGTTCTTGAACAAAAACTGGATCATAAGATTCAAGATTCTAATACGGAAAAAGAACATTTTGTGAAACAAATAAATTTGTTAGAATCAAAGTTGGCCTCTCAAAATCCAAGTCCTCCGCCTGCTTCAATAAGTGAAATATCTGTGCAACCTATCGACACTGTAGATAGTAATGACGCGAATGCTGATAACGATATATTTGATAATATAAACATTAAGTTAGAACAACGTGTCGCTCAATTACTTCTACAAAATGAGAAATTGAAAGCTCAGATTCAGGAAAAGGTTTTTGCATTAACAGCAGTGAAAAATGAATTAAGGAAGCTTAAAGGAAATACTGTGGATACTAAGTTAGCAAATCAGTCTATCTTGGGGAAACCTCCTACTCAACCATTCAGAAACCGCTCAGTTGCTAGACAACCGAATGCGTTTAAATCTGAACGACCCAAAACATCGAACTCGAGGTTTGCATCCCAAGTTGACATGCGTAGCAATTTGCCAAACACTGTCACTCCACAATCTAGATACTCCTTAAGATATTCTGCCTATGTAAAACCCAATCACATGAATGATTCAAGCAACTCTAGCAATAGCCACAAGAACATGCCTAGGCGAAGTTCAAATGACACGGGTCATACAAGCTATCTAGAGGATGCTAAGATAAAGACACAAGCAAGAGATAGGACCCAACCAAAACCTAGGAGCGCTAATTACACATCTAGGAATTCTAGACCCTTCTATGATGTGCCCAAATCAGCCTATCCTAGGAGCACTAGATCCTTCTCAGATGCTAAGCACTTTGTTTGCACGAAATGTAACAAATGTGTGTTTAATGCCATTCATGATGATTGCATCACTAAAGTCCTGAACAAGGTGAACCAAACAGCTAGAGCATCTCAAAGATGGAACCCAATAGGAAATAGTTTTTCTCCAACTAAGTCTTCCTCGGTGCATGAGAAAGCTAAGTTTTCTAGACCCTGTCTTAAGTGGAGACAAACAGGTAGAATCTTCAAAACAACTGGTCTTAAATGGGTTCCTACTGGAAAAATATTTCCCTCTAGCACGACAAAGGTTCACTGTGAACCCCCACATGGTTCTCACAAAGATATAACTAACAAATATGCAAGCATACAAACTACTGATGAAAGTGCAGGTAATCAAGTAAAGGTTCAACAAGAACATAAAGGTTTTCCTCATTCATACCGTTCAACAAAAGACACTCTCAGAGTTTGGTTGCTAAAGAAACAAATATCAGAGAAATATGTGTCTCAAGGGTTTCACAAGTAAGCAACACAATGGCACTTGAACAAAACAGTTTAAGTCCCGATCCACAACGACAAACGACTTCCGTTCACAACCGCATGGAACTCGAAGCTCAAGACCACAGCAATGAACCGTCAAGTTCAACGCTGGTTCCAGAAAATGTTCCTAGAGCTGATATGACAGTCGACACGACAATTGAAGAGTTGGAAATGTTATATGGACCAATGTATGATGAATATTTCACGGGGGAGAAACAAGTTGTATCGAAGTCTTCCGCTGTCACTCATGATAAGAATGATGATACCGATCATCGTCAACAAATGGATACAACATCTACTTCAACACGGGTTGCTGCAGATTTACCTCCTCAGAATATTACTTCAACAATCGATCCTACAACATCCACAACTACTGTCATTGCTCCAGAGAACACAAATCAAGCAGACAATGCATTATCTGACGATGACGATTTTCACAACCCATTCGGTACACCGGTACACGAAACTGGAGAGTCTTCTACTCGCCATCTTGATTCGTCAAATATGCATACGTTCTATCAACGACATCCTTCAACACATCATTGGACTCGAGATCATCCTTTGGTTCATGTCATTGGAAACCCTTCACAGCCTGTTCGTACAAGACGACAACTAGCAACCGATGGCGATGTTTGTATGTTCGCACTCGCCGTGAGTACTGCTGAACCGAAAAACATCAAAGAAGCCATGGCTGATCATGCTTGGATTGAATCGATGACGGATGAACTTCAACAATTTGAAAGACTTAAAGTCTGGGAACTTGTTGACAGACCATACGATGCAACACCATTAAATCTTCGATGGATCTGGAAAAACAAGATGGATGAAGAAAACACGATCATCAAGAACAAATCTAGACTAGTGGCTAAAGGGTATGGACAGAAAGAGGGTATTGATTTTGAAGAATCATTTGCACCAGTAGCTCGTATGGAAGCGGTCAGGATTTTTCTTGCCTATGCGGCACATAAGGGATTCATTGTCTATCAAATGGACGTAAAGACGGTGTTTCTTAACGGTCCTTTGAAGGAAGAAGTCTATGTCACGCAGCCAGAAGGATTCGTCAATCCTCATTATCCTGACAAGGTGTATCGTCTCCACAAAGCACTTTATGGACTCAAGCAAGCTCCAAGGGCGTGGTACGACGAACTCTCGAAATTTCTGGTCTCCAAAGGTTTCTCAAAAGGTTCCATTGATCTAACTTTGTTCACTTATAAATATGGGGATGACATTCTGCTTGTGCAAATTTATGTTGATGACATTATTTTCGGGTCTACAAACCCAAAACTTTCAAAATGGTTTGAAAAAGTAATGCACAGCAGATTTGAAATGTCTATGATGGGCGAACTAAAATTCTTTCTAGGAATTCAAGTTCACCAATCCCCAAGTGGTATCTTTATTAACCAAGCTAAGTATTGTCAAGAGATAATCAAAAAGCATGGTATGACATCATGTGACCCCGTTGGGACACCATTATCAACCACATCCCTAGATGCTGATTTGGAGGGATTACCCATTGATCAAACGAGATATCGTTCCATGATCGGGTCCCTCATGTACTTGACAGCAAGCAGACCTGATATTCATCATGCTACATGCTATTGTGCACGATATCAAGCACGACCCACTGAAAAGCACCTCAAGGAGGTTAAACGGATCTTTCGGTACCTTAAGAATACCATTCACATGGGACTCTGGTATCCGAGGGAAACCGGTTTCTTTCTAACGGCCTATTCAGATTCTGATCATGCAGGGTGTCTTGATACACGTAAAAGTACTTCTGGTGGTGCACAATTTCTAGGTCAAGACAAGCTTGTGGGATAGTCTTCTAAGAAGCAGGATTGCACGTCACTTTCATCAGCCGAAGCGGAGTATGTGTCTCTATCTGCGTGTTGTGCTCAAGTTCTTTGGATGAGAACACAACTCACGGATTATGGCTTCCATTTTGATAAAGTACCTATGTACTGTGACTCAAAGTCAGCCATAGCCATCTCCTGCAATCCGGTACAGCATTCCCGCACGAAGCACATTGATGTCAGATATCACTTCATTAAGGAACAAGTTGAAAGAGGTATCGTTGAACTATACTTTGTTGGAACGGATTACCAATTAGCTGACTTGTTTACAAAAGCTCTTTCGAAAGAGAGGTTTGCGTATCTAGTTAGGCAAATTGGTATGAGATGTTTGACTCCAGCAGAACTGGAGGTTCTGGCAAAGAAGCCTGCTTGATTCATTTATCAAACATCTACCTGTAAATATTAATCAAAAAGCAAAATACAAAATTAAAAAATCTTTGATAATCCAAAAATATTCTTCTCGACATGTCTTTCAGTATCGATAATATGGACGTACCTAGAAATGTCGCTCAATAACGACACGGGTGTGTACATAAAGCTCGAATGAAAGTTGTAAATATTTTTCAAAACATGTCATTTCTATCTTTTCAAAAGGAAAGTGTCTATTTTGGACAATACTTCCAACAACGGGTAGAGCAATCTATCTTGGGTTGAGCTTGTCACAAAACATTCAACGTTTTGAGCTCAACACAATGGCTTGTAATCACTTTCAGATTGCAACCCGGATCTAAATTCACGGGGGAGTGTACGCTTTTGTACTCTTACCCTTAGCAAAAGAAGTTAAATCTTCTTACACTTGAGTGGATTCGTCAAGACATTCAAAGTCTATGAACTCAAGTTTATGCTTTAGAAAAACCTTTTCGTCAAAAAGAATTGATTTTTCAAAAAGCGTTGAACACAATTTTTTCAAGAATTTCTCAATGATATTCAAAATCTCTCAAAAATTGTGTGTTCAACAACTCCTATCCTCAAAAGTTTAATGTGGATCACATCCTCGTAATGACAATTCCATTGGATCAATTTTTGAGGGGGAGCATTTCAACTTCATGCATAGATTGACACATCTTTCTCCCGAAGATTTTCAAGACTAGTTTTTCAAAATATATTTTAATCAAATTTGGTATCTCTAATATCAAAAGATTTTATATATTAGAGATAGGGGGAGAAAATGTGATTAAAATGTGATCTATAAGACTCAAGCACTTTAACTCTTACCCACATGTGCGAAACACTTTCGATTATCGATGCACATGTGAAGGGGGAGTTTTTCTGAAACGACAAAACTAGCAAGGTGTTAAATGTTTTTCACACACCTTGTTAGAATTTAAAGTGGTTTTCATGGTTACGATCAAATACCCACAACATCTTTAATTCACGACGTTATTGGTGTCAAAAGGGTGGTTAGGTTTAAGTCCTATGATCCAACCAGAACCGGAGGGATCTTCCCAGGGACAATCCAATAGATTATTAGAAGTCCTTAGGAAAGATGGAGTAGAATGTGAACGTAGCTGAATGCCGACTAAGTACTGATGCTAGCACTGGAACAATCACAACAAGGTGTTAGTAATGATGTCTTGGTAAGCATTGAAGGGGTTGAAGAATGAAAAAGAAATGTAAGGATAAAGGGTGTAAAGAAAGAAGCCCTCCATACAACTTAGGCAGAAACCGGGTCAACTCATCATGAAGACAAACTCATCATGGACCCAGTGATGTGAAGCACAACCCTTTCCTAGCTACTCAGACTTCTCTTAAAAGAAGTTTGTTTTATTGTCACGGAGATCAACACGACTTCTATTGACTTTCTCACTCCGAGATAGTTGATATTGAATAGGTGGCATCTGCTCCAGCCTCCAACCACTAAAAGTGTACAAATCGAGTCTAGAGCCAAGAGATCAATCAAATCTCGTTAGGACACACGGATGAAGATCAAGAGAGTCCTACGCTATATCCTTGCGATATTGCTAGAACACTCAGAGTGATACTACTTAGTATTCACAATGATGAGTGGAAATCCTTCCAGTGTTAACATCAAACAGCACTGCGGTAGGTCATATGCAAGATTCTTTATGAATTGAACATATGTAAAACTGAAAAGCAACAGTGGTTTGATTCTGAATTGATTCAAACTCGTTTCAGGTTTCTACGCAATATCTTTATGGTCTTGCCAGAACATTCAGAGTGATATTTATTAATATTCACAGTGACGAATGGAAATCCTTCTAGCGTCAACATCAAACAGCGCTACGGTAGGTGACTTGTGAGATTCTTATGAATCAAACTTGTGTCAACTGGAAAGCAACAATGGTAAGATTCTTAATGAATCAAACTTGTTCCAGGAATTTGAATTGACGACTTTAATCAAGCGGATATTTATCCAATTGATTCACTCTTTATGTTCGCAGTCTTGATTTGAGAGGGTCGAGTAAAGAGAACGGCTAGTACAGCCGCGAAACCCTGTCAAGGAGATTCTTAATTGAATCTACCTGATCACAGGTATGATATTTAATATCGTATAACGGTCTTCACCGACCGGAGGTAAAACGCTACCGATTTAGGACGAATGTCAAAGCCATTCAGTCCGTGTCTATGTTTTGTCTCGAGAAGGTGGCGTCACGGTGTACACAGCAAAGTCAATGATTCAGAAACCACATACTCGTGCCTAAAGACATATTCAACAATTAATAGTGTGAGCATGTGGATGAAGACACAAGATCACAAGATGGCAAAGACAAGTCAAGGATGATTTGAAGATCTCAAGACTTAAAGACAAAGTCGAAAGACAACGACAAAGGCTCAAAGATCACAGCATGAAGGAACAAAACTACTGTTACACGTTCAAGACTCATTTATGACGAAATTCATAAATCTCCATTGGAATCCAAATATCAAAGAGGAATGACCTCACATTGGGGGAGATTGTTAGCCTCAAAATATTGAGTCAAACAAGAATGTTCGGTCATAGGTTTCTATTGTATTATTTATTAGAACGTTGTAATAAGTAGTTATTTAGTCGTGATTCACGGGCTTGGATTTAAACTAATTAAAGTCCAAAATACAAGCCCGACCCAATATATAGTCCATTAAAGCCCGCATGTGGGTGGACTATATATACTACCCTCCTAGCATGTTAGGAGGGTGGATGGTCATTTGTAATTTTCTCTTCTTAATCTAATCTCACCAAGTTAATCATCTCTCTCTCTACTTTCTCTCACTACTTTCTCTCTCTAGGAATTCATCTCTTCTTCATCTATTTTCTCTCTTTCTTCATTGCTTAATCATAACAAAATTATGGGACAACAAACTCCAATCTTTCTCATGTCTATTCTATTGCAACTTTAAACCATGGTGACTCGACCAATGTCGTTTGCAAAGAATTTTCACCAAGAGTTTTAGGGAATGTCGCCAAAAACAATTTACCATTTCCTCCGCCGGTGGAGGTTATGAGTGCTAAGCCTACAAAGAAGAAACCATCAATACTTGAATCGAAAAATCCTTCGCTTCATCTCGAACATTCATTCTTGAAAAGTGTTGATAAGTTGCCGGTTTCTACGGAAGATCTTTCGGATGATGAATATGTTGGCCCCGATGGGGAGGTTTTCTTCGTCGATAAACGTTTTGAGAACTTGCCACCACCAAAACCAAAACGGTTTCAAAATGTGAGAATTTTTAGTGTGACTAACATCGTCTTAGAAACACCGAATATTTTCGACATTATCAAAAAGGGTTTTCATAAGGAGAGTTCAAAAGATAAAAATGGAAAAGATCTTAAATGTGATTTAATTGATTTTTCTACAAATCTAACTCCGTCATCACCACGTGATTTGAGTGCTACAAACTCGTCTACTCCTTTTGACGATGTTTTGTGTGGTCTTAGTATGGGGGAATCCCCTTATGTTCCCTCATCCTTGTCCACCGAGGACGAGATATTCGATCCCGGAATTTCATATAAAGGGAAATCTCGGTCTTCCACCGATGCAATAAATGGAAAATCTTTCTATTTGCTTGGTGCGAGTCTACCTCGAGTAGCTCAAACGTTTGTCTTACCAATTGTCTCACCCTTCTACTTCTCTTCTATTTTCTTCAAACTCTTTGAGTTTATGGCACATGTTGAAGTGGTGTTAATTTGTTTTTCCAATGGAAACGAGAACGCCATCTTCGACCCCGGTATTTTGCATCATTTAAGGACTTAGTCCTTTATACCGGTTGCTTTTTGGGCCTTGTTTATCATGTAAGCCCCATCAAAAATTGACCACACCATGATTTTCCCTAAATGTTCACACATTGAGGGGATCGAGTCGAGCTCATGACTCGGTAATCAAAAACGAGGTGCCTCGTGGGGGAGATCCCATGCTTATCCTTTGGGCTTATTATTCATTAATAAGGGGACTTGTACCCTTCCAACTCGTTGTCTCGTGGTTGTTTGTGATTGTGTTATCTAGATCATTATCATCATCTACGATTGAAGACTCTCGTGTTCGTTTACGTGAGCCTCCATCGTTCGTTTGAAGAAGTTTTTCACGAATCCATGACATATCCTTTATTGTTCTAACAATTATCTTTTAGCATAATTAATAAACGGCTTTAGATATATTGTTGATCACCCTTTCCATGCTAGATCCTAAGCATTCGACTCTTCGTCTCTAGTATGGGGGTGCTCCACCTTTAGACTCGAAACATTGAGGACAATGTTTACTTTTAGTATGGGGGGGTGAATAGGTACTTGCTTTGCTACGCCCTCACGTTTTCCAACTTTCAATGTTTTGTTTTGCTAATAAGGCTAAAAATGGCCAAATTTTAAAATTTTTCTTAGTTTTCATAAGTGTTTTTAAGACACGAATGTATATTTTCCGATGGGTAGAATAAGAGTTAATTTTTGACTTGATGGGCATTTGGAGCCATTTACATTCCTTAACCCGCTCAATTCAAGTTTTGCTAGACTTTTATATAGGGAGCTTTAAAACGCGAAAGTCTTAATTCATTCGGGTTAAGAACAAGAACTTTTTGCAAGTTCCTATAATTGATTCTAGAAAGTCACTTATCAAGGGAACTTTAAAACGCATTCTCTAAACTTGAAAAAGTCCAAGAAAGTGCAAGATCCTATAGGTGGCTTGAAAACCCAAAACTTTGATTTGATATAGTCTTAATGAAAGCTAATCCAAATTTGGCTTAATTTTGACTTGCATGGCTAAGTATTCACGAGTCTCTTTAATTAGAGGTCTTTATATAGTGAAGAACAAGAAATGATAGAGTTAGACAAGTGATCATGCTAAACGTAGAACATGAAAGTGTTCTTTCAAAAACTCATATGTTTTTAATTGTGGCTTTTTCTTCCCATAAGATCAATGCATTAGGACTAAAACATAATTGCAATAAGTAAGGTCGTATGATTTGAAAAGTTACTTAGCCTCTAGCGCAAGATCGTTTAAAAGTTGCTCGGGGTTGAATAGAGTTCATAGCCAAGGCATAACTTATTGAAGCGGGACGCGAAGATTGGCGATTATCCAAAAAGGCCCTAACAAGGCATGAGGAGCTCTATTTTTGCTAAAGATCCAAAGATGATGTAAAGTATCATTATTCCTAAATCAATATGAAGGATCGAGACACACGACGAGAAGCTATTACTCCCCTAAAGAATGGAGAAAGTCTATCCAAAAAGACCCTAACAAGGTATGAGGATAAATATATCCAAGTCCGAAAAGGAGGCGGATCGTTGTATATCAAAATCCAAAGTAAAGATTGAAGAAAAATGATGAAGTCGTGGTCCTATATGAAGAATCTCTCAAAAACGTCAAGTGAAGAAATTCCAAATATATGAAGAGAAGACCATAATTTCGAGAACGTCTTCCCAAGATTTGAAGTATGAAGTACATGCCAAATATCGGTCCGAGAAAGGTCTCAAATCGTGAAACGAGTTATGCCAAGATATGAACTTAAGGAGATACACGAGAAGCCGTTTTAAAAGATTTTGTCCTTCGGCTAACTATTGATCAAATCGTGCTACTTTGCTTTCGGACTAATAACTACTCAAATAAGTCAATATGAATCACTTGTGATCCATGACAATTAGATAAAAAATGCTAGTAACCCATTTCCTTTTATAATAACTAGGATTGCGGGGAGAAAAAGTATTACACAATTTGGACGTATGAGTAGTGTTAGCATTGTGACTTGTACCAACAATGATCTTGTTTTTGCACTTAGCATGGAATGTATGACAATCAAGGATGCCGAAATTTACTCTAAGGGACATTGACTTGTTTCTATTCTTTGACCCTAAAAGTCACATTTTGGTGATGAAAATCATACATTATGTCTTTACACATTCTCGTAGTATGTTGCAAGTCTTTTACTTTTCAATAAAGTATAATAAAATTGAACTTTGGTGATGCTTAGATACTTTATTCTAGCATTGCGTGAGGGCACGGCAATGGCTTAGTATGGGGGAGTGATGAGATGGCATTTATACATGATCTCATCGTTCTTTTCGGGCTTTAAATGCATAAAAATGTCATAAAATACCATATATATGCTTGTGTTTGTTTACTTGTGTGTTTTAGGTATGGATATCGTGAAAAAGACAAAAGATCACAAGATACAAGGAAAAACGGACACGAGAAACGAAGCCGTACAAAGAACCGGGCCCTAATCATGGAATTTTCATCAAATACCCTTGAAGACTTGAAGACAAAACAAGATTGATCCTCCAAGAATGAAGAAATGACACTTAAAACCCTTGTATATTAATAATTACAAGTTTGGTCCCTTAAGTTTGTCAAAATTACAAAAAGGTCCTTCAACTTTGAAGAAATGACAAGATTGGTCCCTCAACAAAATCAATTTGTCAATTATGGTCCCTCATGAAGTTAAAGATACAAAGAAGACCTTGGAAGATCAACAATGTTCAAAATCAGCCCTTGCAATACTCAAAAATGGCAAAAAGAACCCTTGAAAACCCTTTTTAAAAGTTTGGTGCCAAAATTGCCAAATGATAGAAGTTGATATAAGCTTAATGGGGCGCTGATAGGTTTTAAAAGAGAAAAGACAAAAGAAAGGAAGGTTAAGGACCAAATGTGTTAACTTTGAAACATTCAAACAGAAAACGCGCCTAACACTTGTGTTTCCCCCAAAATCGGATCTACAAGAGTTACTATTCACTTTCACCCCACCCAGAATTTACCTCAACTTAAACAAGGTTAAAATACAATTAACCTTGCACACGCATGATTCACACATGCAGAAAGCTATCCCACTCCTAAAATCCTCAAACTACTCACTGTAGACCCCACCCCCAATTCCCCTCTCAACCAATCACATCACACCTTGTCCTCCAAGTTTAGTGACGTGTCCCAAATCAACAACCATGATCTTTTGCTTCATCACAACGCCAAAAGGAACGGCTTAGATCAAATTTGGACAACTCATACCTCAAAATCGTCAAGGGCAAATTTGGGATTTTCTAGTGATTAGGGTTTTCATTTTAGCCTTCTAGTATGTTCTATGAGTAGTATATAAGGAGACTCCAACCTGTGGATGTCCCTTGTTCCAGTTTTCAAGCTCTCACTTGTAATTCCTTTTTAAGAAAATAAAAGTTTGGTTTTTGATTTAATCAAGTGTAATCCCTTTTTATTGTTTTTAAAAGTTGTGTGTAGTGTGAAGCTTGATTCTGAGTTCCATTCTTTATTTGGTTAAGTAACTTTGATTTTCAAAGTTGTTTGAAGGTTTCTGAAATTTGGAAATTTTTGGTGTAATCTGCTCAAAAGGTTTTGGTGTTTTTAGTTCATGTTATTGGTGATTTAGAGGTTATTAAAACGTGTTAAGAGGTTTTAAAAGTTTTTGGAAGAGTTTTAGAAAGTAAGAAAAAGTAAACAGAAAGTTATATTGGATTCTATACTTGTGTGTTCTTCTTTGTTTTGTCATTAACAGGTTGCAAGGTTGTTGATTATAGATCTGCATGCACCCGGGTGCATAAGGAAGTGGATTTTCATCCATCAAGGGCTTGGATGTAAGCCCTTGAGGTAATTTCCTTTTCCTTTTGAAAAATTTCAGAAAAATAGCTGTTCATATGATCTTGTTTGATTTGATGCTATTGTGTGTTTAAGCTTTTGGATTTGTGTTTTTATGTGTTATTGTGGATGATAAATGCTATGTGAATCAGTTTGATCAGGTTTTAGAGGGCTTTGATTTGTTAAAAGTTGGTTAAAAGTTTTTAAAAGGGTGTTTGGCTAAGTGATTTAGCAGGACAATAATCTTTGATTGAGTTTTTAAGAGGTGTTAGATAGGTTTATAAGGATTAAGATAGGTTGTTAGTGAGTTGTGGTTTAAATTGGATCATGTTTTAAGCTAGTTGGAGTGATAAAAGTTAAAAAGAGTAACTCAAATCTGCATAAGTCATATTCTGCTTATTTTCATGAATTTTGGTGCATGATTTTGTGTAAACTGTTAAGATCCAGGTTGATATAGGGTTTTAAATTGTTTGTGCACCATTTTGTGAGGTTGTGTGTCAAGTTTGGGTGTTTGAATTCCATTTGTATGCAAGTAACAAGCTAAAACTGTCACCAGACTTCATTTCTTTGTATCAGCAACTGGATGTGTATTTGTATGCTTGGTTTGTGATCTTCTTTGTGTGCTAAGTGGTTATTTGAACTTATAATTGACTCCTTGTGCTTAAATAAGCACAAGGGTGCCCCCATTGTCCAATATTCACCACCAAATAAGCTCAGCCAAGCTCCTCTTGGTGGTTATTCACTTGTGAGATAAGCAAGAACAAAAAGCAAAATTGCTTGTGTTCAAGTTCAAGTCTGGCACGTTTTTTTGGTTAATCTTGCATAAAAAAGTGTAACTGGATTGGTGATTAACAAGTCTAGAGGTCACTATTGGATTGACAAAGAAAAAAATAAAAAAGAAAAAAATAGCAAAAAGAATACCCGTAGCAGGACTCGAACCCCAGACCTCTCGTAGGAGGGTTAGGAGCTCTACCGCTAATCTGGATACCTTTTTACGTTTATGTTTGATTTCCATATCTATTTAACACGTTTCTTCTTTTCACTTGTTTTAAAAAGCCGTAGCTTATTTCATAGATTTTGAGCTTATTTGTTAAGCAGTCTTGCTTCTTTGATTTTTCCTAGAATCTTAATAGGTTAATAGATTTTTCCAGCTTGGTTTCATTTTTTTTCTTTTATTTAATTATTTTCTACAATTTATTTATTAGCCGTTTTTTATAAAAGCATTAAAAAAATAGAAAAAAAGATTTTTAGTTTTTAGGAAAAATAGTTTTTAGCTTTTTAATAAATATTTTGAGGTTTACATCTAATTTTGGTTTTATAAACTTTAATTTTTAATTTTATAATATTTTAAGGTTTTTCATAAACTTTAAACATTTTTATAAAATTATTAAAAAGGGTTTAGGAGCTCTAATTTGTGTTTTTCTCTTAGTTATATTATTTATGATTTTTGAGAATTTTTTAGAATTTATTTGAAATTTTTTTATTTTTAGGAATATTTTAATATTATTTTATTAATTAAATTTCAAAGTTTTATTTTTATTTCTTTTCCATTTTTCCTAGGTTCCTTATCATTAATTAGGACTATTTCCATTTTTAGAATATTTTTATAGCTTTTAGATTTATTTTTATAATTATTTTAAGTTTAATTAGGTTTTAATCATTTTTAATCATTTTTAGAATTTTAAAAATAGTTTTAATAGGTTTTAATTTTTAGAAAATTACTTTTTAGTCTTCTAATAATATAAGTTAAGTAATTATTCAATAAAATCATATTTTAGACATTTGAATTAGTTATATTTAATTTTAGGGCTTTAATTAGCATTTAAAATTAAATATTTAATTAATAAAAGGTTTTAAAATATCTTTGTTGGATTTTTATCTTTATTTATATTATTTTAGACTTCTTTTTAGTTTTTTTTTAATTATTAATTTTGTTTTTGGTCTTAGTATAATAATTTTTAATTTGGGTAGTTTTTTCACGGCTTTACGTTTACGTCTTTTACGTCATAGTTTAATTTTAACGTAACCGTCTTTTCATCTTCTCATCCCCATTCTCTTAATATTAATCTCAAAGAAATACAAGTTAATTCACACACATATACCTCCTTGGGAAACGAACTTTCTCTCTTTTTAAGTGATTGGGTCATTAACACTTGATTTTTCTTAAAGTCATTTGTTCGATACTTTCCGCTATTTACGCTCTTTTCCTAAAGAGTAGTAAAACACTACAATCATCTACGATCCGTGGTAGCTCGAGCCTTACGGACATGATATTATTGGCCTACCATGCACAGGGACGCACGCGACATGATTCGCAAGTGTAGTGATTTCCAAGTGCATAGACCAGTGCCGCGACATCCGTAGCAGGAGCTTACACCCATTACATCCCCATGGCCATTCTATAAGTGGGGAATCGACATCGCAGGACCATTCCCTATAGCTGCGGGGGGAGTTAAGTTCCTGATTGTGGCGATGGACTACTTCACACGATGGATAGAGGCCAAGGCAGTAAAATCCATTACAGGCAAACAAGTTAAAAAGTTTGTTTGGGAGAACATTGTGTGCCGTTTTGGACTACCAGGGGAAATCATCTCGGACAACGGTAAACAGTTCGCGGATAATCCATTCAAGGACTGGTGCGCATCATTGATTATCAAACGGCGCTTCGCGCCTGTTAAGCACCCGCAGACAAATGGCCTTGTGGAACGAGCAAATAGGAGCTTGGGAAACGGCATCAAGGCACGTCTAGAGGAACGAAGTGCCAAATGGGTGGATGAGTTACCACATGTTCTATGGGCGCATAGGACTATGATCAAAACATCCAACGGAGATACTCAATTTGCATTGGCCTACGGCACTGAAGCTGTCATACCAGCGGAAATCGGAATGCCTACCATCCGCACGGCGGAGGTTAATGTCTTCACGAACGACGAGCAACTGCGAATCAACCTGGATTTGTTGGAGGAAAAAAGAGAGATAGCAGCCATTAATGAGGCTAAGTCCAAGGCTAAAATGAAGGCTTATTATGACGCCAAGGTTAAAGGTGTTTCTTTTCG
This sequence comes from Glebionis coronaria, assembly GCA_025667525.1. Lineage (NCBI taxonomy): Eukaryota > Viridiplantae > Streptophyta > Magnoliopsida > Asterales > Asteraceae > Glebionis > Glebionis coronaria. Next base: position 427,331,617 of record CM046877.1, read on the forward strand.
ACCGGGAGATTATGTTTATCGTGCTAACGAAGCAAGTCGAGCGGAGGATACAGGAAAGCTGGGCCCTAAGTGGGAAGGACCGTATGAGGTCACGGAAGCCTTAGGACGAGGCGCGTTAAAGTTACGTGACATGGATGGCCGCGATCTGGAACGCACATGGAACATCTCCAATCTCAAAAGGTGCTATCTTTGAAGGCTATGGCTTCCGCATGGGTACTTCGCTATATGTGGCTTTAATGAAGATCCATGCACTCTATCTGTTTTACTTCTTATGTTTTGTCTAGGTTCCTTTTTGTTTCTTAGGACTTATCATTCTTGTTCAAACAAAAAATGTAAACGTTCTAATAAAATGCCGTGGTGCCTAGCTAGCTCCACGGCTTGTTTTGTGCAAATTATTTTTTAGGATTTTGTTAGTCATATGAATTTTAGTTATTATTATAATATGCCATGTTTCATTCATATGCATTCATTCAATCACCGTACATGTACTATACGCCTCCAGGCGGGGTAAGAGGATTAAGTGAACCTACTAATTCAACTTGTCGCGTAAGAGGGATGCAACCTCAGCGGCACGGATCATGTATCCTTACTAGACACCTTACTCACAAGATGTTGTGGTAAGTTTCGTATGCCGTACTCACGCAGTGCTTTGCATAGTAAAGACGCACGTCGCATGTCTAGTAAATTATAGACTTGAATGTATTTTCTCTTTTGGGTAAGACGTGACATGTCATGCAGCATCGGTAATCGATATTTAACAAAATAAAAATACACAAGTTTCCAAATCATAACAAAATGGTCGTGGTTATCACGGACTTACTAACAAAAGACAGTTATCTACCACATCAGTCTTAGCCGTGTACATGCACGGAGGAATAAAAATTACAAATGTTTACAAGATAAATTACAAGGGGGTAGGAATTACCCTATGTCTTTCTTTCCTTCTTCGATCAGAGCACGGAGGGCCTCCCCGCGAGCGTCCTTTCCATCCTGCGCCTTGATCGCGGTCGCATCCAACACCTCAGCAAGCAGCTTTTCACCTTTCATCACTTTCGATACGGAGTCGTAAGTAGGCAAGGTCAATTGGATGGGATCCGCAGTAAGCTTGGACATAACCATCTCGTTCGGAGCATCCTTAAGCGCCTCGAGTTTATCCAGAAGGGGGTGTTGGATTGCCGCCAGTGCATCCATCGACGCGGTCATATTGTCCGCAGCTGAAGGGTTATGGTAGGGATGTTGCATAATGTCTTCGTTCTTACCTACCTATTCTGCACCCTTGACCAATCCCTCATGCCTACCATGGTCGATTCCATCCGACACGACCCCGGCGAATGCTTGTAGCAGGTGCGGAGCTTCCATGGCCTTGCTTACGGCAAGGCGCATTCCTTGTCCAATCATCCACCTGCGTCCAGTTATGGCGGATAGCAAGGGAGGACACATTCTTTCAGCACAACATGTAGCCATTTTGCTCAGCTCCTCCTCAGCTGTTGTAGTTTGCTCTTCCAACTTGGCCCGCACTTGTGTTAGCTCATCCTTCAGCGCATCGCGCTCTTGGGCGATGTTGAAGGCTTGTACGGTTACGGCCTTGGTGGAAGCTTCGGTCGCGGACACCTGCATATGGAACTTCGAGTTATCACAAGGATAATATATTCTTTTTCTTGGGTCGAATAAAAAATCAAGGAAAGAGTATATGTACAAAATTTTCGAAAGCATACCTTCTCATTCGATGCGGCTACAAGGGCTTCGAGCTCGGCAATGCGCTTTTCTCGACTGTCGGCATATGAGCTTGCTCTTTCACTGTAGCCTCGGCCGTCACCAGCGCCGATTTCAATGACACAATGGTCTTCTCATTCTTCACAACCATTGCCTCCCGACGAGCTATCCTTTTGTCGGCCCGCTTCACATTCGCCAGGGCCTTGATCAGGCGGCGTCTTAGAGCGGCACCCACTGTCACTTGATGCACAGACGACACATCAAACTGCTCCAGCAGGGATTCATGATCCAGCTCATCTAAGTCTTGTACAAGGGCTAGAGGGGTAATGTGCTTGATGAATTCCGGACACTCAGATTCCGCCTCCAACCTTATTAAACTCGAGAGATTCCATGCCAGGCGCAGGCTATTTTCTGGCCCTTCGGGGAGTGGCTCCTCGGCGTGTGTCGCAGCAGGGGATGGGGGTCTGTTTTATGGTGCGGGGGATGGATTCCTCTCCACTTCTTCTTCTTGGGCTACGTCCGACGGATCCGCCCTGTTATTGAAATTGCAAATTTTGTTTAGGCATTATATATTTCACAAGCAAAATGACACGACTGACATACGAAGGGTACTTACGTGGTACCAATTGCAGGTTCTGGGGCAGTAGGAGCTACGGCACTTACAGGGGTAGCTCTCCAGACTTGCTCTTCCATGTGCGGGGTAGGGTCGGCCTGAGCAGTCGCAGTACCACTTCCCTCCTGGTACTACGGATGGTCCTTCCTCAGTTTCTTTGGGGGAGCATTCGAGGCCCCGACCTCATCCCCTATCGTCTTTGCCACCCTCCTGATGGTCTTTCTCTTTCTATATGTGGGAGGGGCGGACCCGGAAGCTTGAGTGATGTCTTCGTTCTCAAGGTTGAGGAAATCTTTTTCATCTTCCTGGTGGGTCGCGGTTCCCTCCAACAGTAGCTCTCCACCATCTTCATTATGGAAGTCCAATGGGGATTTCTCGATGATAGGCTCCTCTTCATCTGATATTTGCTCGGACGTTTCTTCGAGTGGAATGGTGCGGTCTGCGGTCGCATCGAGAAGGGGGAGTTCATTCTCCTTCAGAGGGCGGAATCCTTCAGGCACTTTCATGGGGTCGCCCTGACGTATTAGTCCGTGTAGGTTCATCTCTGCGGACATTTACAATTGCACGGGTCAGTAAAGTCCTGAATACAAATGACATTTCACATTTACAAGGTATAAGTAAACCTACCCTCTCCATGTTCCGTCAGGAAGCACGGATATAAGTCATCCCTCCCATAATAACGACGACTTAATCCTACTAAGCACAAGAAATGTTCCGGAAACCCCTTATGGAATTTCGTGCGGTGGGTATCTAATATTTTCAGATCTCTGCTGCTATAGTCTTTGGATTTGGGCGGAGAATCTTTGGGTACCCTAGTTTTAAGGACGAAAGGAGTGGGGAATACCTTCTCATCAACAAAGAAGTAATGGTCGTACCAGTTCTTAAGGGAGTCTAAAGGCTTCCTATACGTCATGGGGGCGTTCCCGGATCGTTTTTTAAACGATAGCCACCCATTTACTAGTTGGGGGCGTAAAAAGCTCTAAATAGGTTCACGGTCGGAGTCACTCCGCATGTATGGCATGTAATTTCAAACTGGTTGATTTTACACGCCCCTATGCAGTGAAGCTGGGTTATGTGGAAGTCATAATACAATAGCAGATCTACCAAGAATTTGGACAGGGGGATACGATAGTTGGCCGAGTCAAATAGGCGCGTGTACACGCCTATTTTCCCCGCCGGTGCATCCGTAATTGCCTCACCTTCACCTGGATAGGTGGGGTGTACGCTTTCGGGAATGTAATACTTCGACAAAAAGTCTATGTATTTTTCCGCCGACATCACGTTAAGGACATCCGTGATAAGTGGGTTGTCCTTTACCATGTTTTATAAAAAGGGTTTGAAAGGCGTGATGATCTAACCTGCGGCGGAGGAAATCCGTAGAATAGAAGAAAAAAGTTTGGAGGATGAAGCTTGGAAATAACAATGGCGGAAGAGAGTATGAATTGTGTGTGTAACAAACACACACACCAACTCTTATATAGGGTTGCCTCGATTTCCGAGGTAACGTGGATGTTTGACACGTGTAGGCCACTACGCCTATCCAACGGATGGGATTCCTGACACTTCTGCAAAAGTCAGAAGGGGCCCACGGGTCACTTCTTAGCAGTTTTACGTGGCTCAATGGTGGGCATTAATGGTGCACTTTTGCAGAAGTGCGGCTGCTAGTTGACTATCATTAATGCATTTATTCTTGTGTCGGGATATGCGGTTTTATGTACGACAATATTCAATGCTACATTTAATTTGTCTTGGCCGTTATGTGTGGCTGAGGTTCTATTGGAATAAACATTCCTAGCCAGGCAGCCACGTGCGTCCGAAACAAAATCTTACATATCTATCATTCCCTAGGTCTTTCTTGGTACGTCCGGGGAGCATCTTGATAGTCTAGAGGTTACGCCTACGGCTGTAACAACTAGACTGGGGGGACATGATGACGTATAGTCCCTAGCCGAGTCAGGAACCCGACCCACGGGTACTACCCGTATCCGGCCCATCACAGATGGGTGGGAATAATGTCATTTGAGCTTATGGGCTTGGATGAACAGTAACCGCACACATGTGTGCGGCCCACGGCCCGGCATGACCGGTACAGGGTTAGATAGAATCATATTCTATCTCTGAATAGGATTCACCCCAAAGGAGAGGATATTCACTCACCATGATTAGAAGATAACAATCAATCTAATTCTAGTGCTTATCCTTCCCTTGGGGCCAAAGCATCAGTGACAGCCCATTAGGGATTCACTGCCTATAAAAAGAACCCCAAGGGTTCCACAAAGGTATTACGTTCTATACTCTCAAATCACTCGATTCTCATAAACCCTAAACCGATACTTACTCTCACGCCGGAGTCTAATCGTGGGAGACATTCCCACGGTAAGTCTAACGCGTGTTGTTTAGTGTGCAGGATCCCAACCATATAGTTCACTTGGTGCAAGAGCCGGAGCCCAGCCAACCCGTATTAAGCCTAATTCGGGTCTAGCAAGGATCACCCAACTTTTGCATCAACAGGTACAACAAACTACCAATCATACCTCTATATTTGGTGTTGTCTACCGACTCACAATCATCATCTACGGTGAGTTTAGTATCCGAGGCCATAGGGGTCTTCATTGGTCTAGATTCTTCTAATCCAAATTTCTTTACCATTTGTTTAGCGTACTTAGATTGACTAAAGAAAATACCATCGTCCATTTGTTTAATTTGGAGTCCTAAAAAGAAGTTAAGTTCTCCCATCATACTCATTTCAAACTTATCATGCATGATTTTGGTAAAGTCATCACACAATTCTTGACAAGTTGACCCAAATATAATGTCATCAACATATATTTGTACGATTATGAGGTGAGGACCTTTCTTCTTTGTAAAGAGCGTATTGTTTACCATCCCCATGGTATACTCATGTTTAACAAGAAACGCTTTAAGTCTATCATACCAAGCTTTGGGTGCTTGTTTGAGTCCATAAAGTGCCTTCTTAAGCTTGTAAACATGATCCGGTTTCTCAAAATCAATGAAGCCGGGAGGTTGAGCCACATATACATCCTCATTGATCAAACCGTTGAGAAATGCACTCTTTACATCCATTTGTTGAAGCTTAAAGTCTAAGGCACAAGCGTAGGCTAAAAGGATTCTAATGGATTCTAATTTAGCTACCGGTGCATATGTCTCGTCATAATCAATCCCTTCTTGTTGATTACAGCCTTGTGCTACAAGTCTAGCTTTGTTACGAGACACAACACCATTCTCATCTAACTTATTCCTATATACCCATTTGGTTCCTATAATGGTAGAACTTCTAGGTGGAGGAACAAGTTCCCAAACACCATTGGCAACGAAATGATTCAATTCTTCTTGCATCGCAATGACCCAACTCTCGTCCGTCAAAGCTTCTTTAACATTCTTTGGTTCAATCAAGGAGACGAAACAAAAGAAGTTGCTTTGGTTTTGGACTTGAGATCTTAGGGTCCTTTGATTTAAGTCACCAATGATATTATTGAGAGTATGATCCCTAGACTCCTTAATGTTTACTTCCTTTTCAACACTAAGGTCTTCTACTCCTATTTTTCTAACCTCTTTGGCTTTTACTACTTCTAATTCATCCAAGTCATCATCAACCAATGGTGGTGTCTTGGGTGAGGGAGGGGTTTCATCAAAGGTTACGTTAATTGATTCTTCAATAACCCCCGAGGTTCTATTTAGGACAATGTAGGCTTTGCTAGTTTGGGAATAACCTAAAAGGATACCTTCGTAAGACTTTGGGTCAAACTTGGTAAGGTAGTCTTTGGTGCTGAGGATAAAGCACTTGCTTCCAAACACCCTAAAGTATTCCAATGAGGGTTTCTTACCTTTAAGAATATCATAGGGGGTCTTTCCTAGGAAAGGTCGAATAAGAATTCGGTTGAGAATATAAGTTGATTTATCCACGGCATTGCACCAAAACTTTTGAGGCAAAGATTACTCGTTTAGCATCGTCCTACTCATCTCTTGGAGAGTCCTATTCTTCCTTTCAACTACCCCATTTGATTGTGGAGTGCAAGGAGCCGAGAAGTTATGGGTAATACCATGAGCTTCACAAAAGGCACCAAATTGCACTTCATTATCAAATTCCCTACCATGATCCGTCCTAATAGAGAAAATTGGACATCCTAGTTGATTTTGAATTCTTCGACTAAAGATTTCAAAATGATCGAAAGCTTCATTCTTAGATGCCAAAAATCTAGTCCAAGTGAATCTATAATAGTCATCAACTATAACTAGGGTATAAAGGTTACCTCCATACCTCTGTATGGCGGAAGGTCCAAAAAGATCCATATGTAGGAGCTCTAAGCACCGAGAGTTAGAAACCAAATTCTTGGCTTTGTGACTTGAGTGAACTTGCTTTCCAACTTTGCAAGCATCACAAAAGTGACTATCAAACTTCATCTTGGGGAGGTGTCTTACCAACTCCTTAGAGACTAAAGATTGAATTAAACGCATATTAGCGTGACCTAATCTCCTATGCCAAAGAGTAGAACTATCATCTATAGTCGCAAGACATATGTTGTCTTTTGACTTCTTATTAACCTTCATGACATAAAGCCCATTCTTTCTAACACCTTTTCCAATGACTTTTCCATCTTTTACGATTTCACTGTCATGTTCCGAAAAGATGACCTTACACTTATTGTCAAAAATTTGACCTATACTTAAAAGGTTAATCCCTAAGTTATCTACGTGCTCAAAATTTTCAATGGTCATAGAGTCAAGAGAAACCGTACCTTTGCCAATGATATTACCACGTAGACTACTTGCAAATGTGATGTTACCTCCATCATATGCTTTGTAGTGCGAGAACAAACTTCGATTACCCGTCATGTGTTTAGAACAACCACTATCCTTAATCTACTCGTCGGGCTCCAAATCAATTCCCAAGCATATCTAGGTAACAACACACAAGATCAAACATTTGGTCCCCAATATCTCATGGGTTCAAACTTGTTAGTTCCAAACATCCCTTGCATTTGGTTGGGATGCATGAATGAAGGAAGGGTTCCCCATAGAGAACAAAATGGAGGAGGGTAGTAATTCATATAACCATTTTGTTGTTCGTTATTTCTCCTGGGTGTATTTGATCTAGGTTTAGAGTTATGATCATTTCTTCTAGGTGTTGGGTTTTTACTTCTAGATCGTGAATTGTTTTGCTTATCTCTTCTAGGCGTTGTCGTTCTACTTCTAGGCTTAGACTCATTCCGTATTCTAGGTGGAGTAGAAGATGGTCTTGATAAACTTCTATTTCCCATGAGAGGTTTACTTAATGGCTTGTAGAACTTATCAATAGCATTGTCGTCAAGTATGGGTAATTTTACCTTATTAACAATAAGATGCTTTGGTTTTTCACCTGATTTTGACTTTTCAGAAAGTTCATGATTTTCACAAAACTCATCTTCTGGTCGTGGTACCTTATCTATGGCGGCGGTTCCATAGTGATAAGGAACCGCCCCATACAATCTGGGACCGCGTACAGTGGGTGATTTTTGTGAAAATCTGACTTGTTTAGGTTCACTAGTTGAGGCTTCATTTGAGTTAAAACCTAGACCAAGTATTTCCTTAGAATGAACTTGTTTATTTAACATATCATCAACAGCACTAGTACCTTTCATGAACTTTTCCAATTTAATGGAGGTGCTCTTGAGATCTTCATTCTCTAATCTAAGTTTCTCACAACTTAAGCAACCTAAATCCACTTCTTTATTTTTCTCAAGTATTCCCAATTTCTCCCTAAGTTCATTGATCTCATTTTCAAGCATAGTTTTGGTTGATTTTAAGGTTTTATTCTTTTCTATGAATTTAAGACTAAGTTTGTGTAAACTATCATATTTGCCTTCAAATTCAATATCATCAAAAGTGGAGCTATCATTGCTATAATATTCGGTTTCGGAATGTAACTCTATAGAAGTGTGAGCCATAAGACATTTCTCCTCTTTGGGGTTGTCATCGTCATCTTCACCGATATCGCTCCAAGAGCCACTAACGAACGCCATGTGATTCTTATCACGAGAGGGCTTTGGACAATCACCAATGAAGTGATTTGGATCACCACATCTAAAGCAATTCCTATCACCTTTTTCGTTCTTGACAAACCAATTCTTTGACAATGGTTTCTTGTCATTTTTGGGTTGCCTAACGTGTTGACCTCGTCTCTTGAAGAACTTCTTGAAATCTCTCACCGCCAATGCATACTCCTCGTCATCGCTATCCGAGGAACTATCATGGTTAATTTGTGCCTTCTTGGCTTTAAGTGCAAGAGATTTTCTTTCACTCTTGGTTTTCACTAATTCCGAGTCCTTCAAAATTATCATCTCATGAACCTTCAAGTTGCCAATGATTTTATCGAGTGATAAAGTTGAGAGATCTTTCGACTCTTCAATCGTCGTGACTTTTGCTCTCCACTTTGGATGTAAAGCCCTTAGAAACTTCCTAACATTGTTCTTGCTAGAAAAACCTTCATCAAGTGCTTTTAGACTAGTAATAATGGTATTAAACCTAGCAAAGGCACTATCAATAGTTTCATCTTCTAAGATGACAAATTGTTCATATTGTTGGACAAGAAGATCGATTTTGCTTTCTTTGACTTGGCTATTACCTTGGTGGGTTACTAAAAGAGTGTTCCAAATATCTTTAGCGGTTTCACACATAAAAATTCTTTCATACTCTTTCTTAGACAAAGCATTATAAATCACCATTTTAAACTCATTATTTTTTGAAAGTTTCTTTTTAGTATCGTCATTAGCTTTGTCAAAAGTGACCAATTCTTTTGTTTTAGAAACTTCATTAAATTGATAATGTAAAAAATCACCATTGGTAATAACATGCCAAAGATCTAAATCTTTTGATTTCACATAAGTTTCAAATCTATTTTCCAATAAATAAAACTATCGGTTTCAAAAAGTGGTGGTCTTTGCATAGATTGCCCTTCTAGGTATTTATTGGAATCCATAGATCGATTCAAGTTTTAAAATACAATATACTTTTAAAATTCTTGAGCAACCCGCTCTGATACCAATTGTAGAAACTAGAAGGGGGGGGGGGGGGGTTGAATAGTTTCTTATATTTACTTGTTAAAATGTGGTTTTCAAAAAATCCTTTTTCAAAAACTTAGGCTTGAGGAAATATGTGAAATCTTCTTATACACAATATGAACAATGATAGTGTAACTAAACTAATACTAACAAAAATATATGCACAAAGAATAAAGAATGTAAAGAGTTAAGGGTAAAGAAAGATCAAACCGAACACCAAGGATTTATAGTGGTTCGACAACGAAGCTTACTCCTCGTTCCTACTCCACTCCTCGAGTACTCCTTACTCGAGAGTTCACTACACAACAAGCTCCTTATGGTGGAGAAAACCGTACACGTCGCTTAACCAATTTCCGACTCTAAGCTAAAAGTCGAGCCCTAATCGTAGCTAGGACCAATCTACACAACTATACTTAGTACATACACAACTTCCAAATAGACACAACTACTTGGATCTTCACAACTATGACACAACTACAAATGTATAAAATTAGATCTTCAATGGATCTTTGGTGGTGGACTCAACACTTCACAAGGATAGTGTTCTTCTCTTTGCACTTGGAGAGGAAGGGATGGAAGAACAAGATTCACTTCTTAAACAAGTAGTAATCAAACAAATGATCAAAGATTTGAGTGATTAAAGAAGAGTGTTTGAATCTGGAAATAGATGTGCAAAAGAGGTGAATTGAAAAGCTGAGAATGGTCCACTATTTATAGGACAAAGGGCCAACGGCTATATCTGCCCGCGATAACTTAGCTTAGCCCGTGGTACCTTAGCGATAAGGAACTGCCTAGGAGCTAAGGAACCGCTGGACTAGACTCCGCTCCCTTTTTGTCCTTTAGTGGTGAAGGTCATATCTGGTTTAAAAAATATCCTGATAGAATATTCCTAACCAAATAAGAATATGCCATTTTCAAATTTTCAAATAATTAATTTAATAAAACATTTTCTTAAAAAGAAAGTTTAATAAAAACTTGTTACACTTAATAAAAAGTTAGTTTTAAGAAAAGATTAAATCACTTGATCACTTGATTAAGGTTAGTACTTGTTTATCCATTCCTTAAGTGAAAATGGGTAAAATGAAAAATACTTGAACTCAAGAATTTGTTTTTCGTTGTTTTCGTAAATGCTTGTTTTTATATATTGTCGTAATCAAAACTAAGCGAGACCGAAAAATGCAAGTAACGTTTTTAGGCATTATTGCATTAACAAGTAGCATTACTGGGAATGCTTCAGTACAAACTCTTAAATGTGTAGGTCCTACAAGATCTGAGCCAAATGTGGCTTGGGTCCCTCTTAAAAACTAATGAGTTTTATTTGTGTGCAGGGGCATCTCATTGATGAATTAAAAGATAAAGGAATTGTAGATAGTGGATGCTCAAGACACATGATAGGGAACACATATTTTCTTGCTGAATTTGAAGAATTCAGAGGAGGTCCAGTAGCCTTGGGGATAGCAAAGGTAGAATCACTGGCAAAGGGAAAATCAACACTAGAAAGTTGGAATTTGAAGATGTCTTCTTTGTAAAAGAATTGAATGAGTTCAATCTTTCTGTATCACAAATGTGTGATAAGAAGAACAAGGTGTTATTCACAGACAAAGACTGCTTGGTGTTGTCCAAAGACTTTGAGATGCCCAAGGAATCTCAAATACTGCTTAAAGTACCCAGGCAAGAAAATATGTACTCCTTTAATCTTCATACTATTACTCCAACATGTGGTATTACATGTTTGCTAGCTAAGGCTTCTTTAGATGAGTCAAACTTATGGCATAGAAGGTTAGGTCATGTGAATTTCAAGAATCTTAATAGATTGGTAAAAAGGAATTTGGTTAGATCTCTACCTAACAAATCTTTTCAAAAGGATTTGACATGTGCTACTTGTCAAAAAGGTAAACAACATAGAGCCTCTTGTAAGACTAAAACTGTAAACACTGTGACAAAACCTTTGCATCTCTTGCATATGGATTTATTTGGTCCAGTTTCTATCAGAAGTATTAGCCATAAGACCTTTTGTCTAGTCATAACTGATGATTATAGTAGATTCAGTTGGGTTTTCTTTTTAGCCCTTAAAAGTGAAATAAAGGACTTTATCACATTAGTTGAAAAGCAATTCACTAAACAGGTTTTAATCATTAGGACTGATAATGGAACAGAATTTAAGAATGCTGATTTTGATGAATTCTATAGGTCTAAAGGAATTAAGAGACAATTTAGTAATCCTAGAACTCCACAGAAGAATGGAGTAGCTGAAAGAAAGAATAGGACATTAATTGAGGCTGCTAGAACTATGTTGGCTGATTCACTTTTGCCAAATACCTTTTGGGCAGAAGCAATCAATACTGCATGTTATGTGTTGAATAGAGTCCTAGTAACTAAGCCTCAAAACAAAACACCTTATGAACTCTTGACTAATGTAAAGCCTAACATAAGTCATTTAAAATCTTTTGGGTGTCATGTGTCCATACTAAATACTCTTGATTATTTGGGAAAGTTTGATGGAAAGTCTGACCAGGATATCTTGTAGGATATTCATTGCAAAGTAAAGCATATAGGGTTTACAATTTGGCAACTAAGAAAGTTGAAGAAAATGCTCATGTTAATTTCTTAGAAAACAAACACAATGTTCCAGGAATAGGTTATGCTTGGATGTTTGATTTAGATTATCTAACCAACTCCATGGATTACTACTCTTTGCAAAAGGATTGTCCAACTAACAATGCAGGTGAGGAGTCAAGTGCAACTAATGCAGGTACTCAAGAAGATGGTTCTTCATCAGATGATGATGTTCATATCTATGTGCCAAACATGCCTACTGTTACTCCCATGTCTGCAACTCCCAAGAAGCAAACCATGCCATCAAATGATGATCAAGCCTCCTAGGAGCTTCAGAGGCTTCAAGATCAAGAAAAGAATGCTACATCTGCTAATAAGCATTCAGGAGAAGAGTCTTTTGAGTCACAACACTCAGTAGTACATACTATACCTAGCGGTACTTCCTCTACAAGTACTGCTAAGTCAAAATCTGCTAAGTCTGTTGACTCACTAGAAGAGATTTTGCAAGCATTAGACGATGAAGACTTATATGACAGTCCAGCTAAAGGAATCTTCTCTAAAGCTTTCTATGATGAGCAGGGTGCAGTAACTGATTTCTACAACTTGGAAACAGAAATTACAGTCAGTTCTATTCCCACTCATAAAGTCTACAACAACCATCCTACTACACAGATTATTGGTGATCCAAAATCTGTTGTACAAACCAGAAGACAACTGCAAACCAATATTGAAACTCATGCACTAGTGAGTTATGTCAAACAACAACAGAGAACAAATCATAAAGATACTCAGCATTGTTTGTTTGCCTATTTCTTATCTCAAGTAGAGCCCAAAAATATCTCTCAGGCTCTTGATGAAGAAAGTTAGGTGGATGCCATGGAAGAAGAATTAACACAATTTGAGCTACAAAAGGTTTGGATTCTTGTAGATCTTCCCTCAGGTAAAAGAGTAATTGGTACAAGATGGGTCTTTGTTGATCCCAAACTTAGATCGATTAGCTTTGTGTATACAAGATTAGATCAAGTATAACACGTAGAGAAACCTTTGTTGTATGCTTTGTGAATCTAAGTGTTATGCGGAATTTAACACTTAAGAAAGAACACAAGATGTAAACAAGACTTTCACTTTGATTATGAATGTCGAACTTGCTTACAATGAAAGATGTTTACAAATGAAAACTTATGAAAACTTGATATTAAACATTAACCTAAAGGCCTTCTTTTATAGACTAAGAAGCCTTGTACAATAAGCTACGTATCAACTATTCTAGGTAAAGATAAACATAGAAAATACATTGTCGTTTCTATCCTTACTAGAAGTATTCTAGAATATAATAAACGTGTAGCTTACATCTTCCATCAGTGCTTGTCTTCAATCTGTCAACGCTTGACTTTAACTTGTCAACGCTTGAGCTGTCAGCGTTCACTTTGTTCTTGTCAACGCTTGAGTTGTTCTTGTCAGCGTTCAAGTGATCTGGCCTTAATTTATTCCCAACAATCCTCCCCTAAACTTGATATCCACTCTTATGATCAAGTTTCTGAATAATCATTAAGAACTTGGAGGAGTCTGACAAACCTTATCATATTGGTAATAAATAAATCTGATCAAATTCTTTGCCACGTCACTTGTATAGTCTATCTCCAACTGGGTGTCCTTCATCTTTTCCAAAACAGCCTTGGATATGAAATATTGAGCATCCACAAGTAGATACTCAGCAAACTTAGTAGAACTCAAATGGTATACACCAGCAGCTGAATATAACCTCCATTGAAGACCACTGAGGTCATCTTCAAGATCCTTCCATATTTCAGGATCTTCCTCATTTGTCCCACACATTCTTTTGAATGTGGTCCAAAGTTTTATTCCATTAGCTGAAGTTGGTGCTTCAGCCTCATACTTGGTCTCTAGTAACCTCCAAAGGTCCACCAAGTCTTCTCTATCACAACTTGCAAATAAAGATATGAGAGTGGTAAAAGTGTGTACCTCCTTGCCAAATCTTCCAATCTTCCAGAATCCACATTCATCCTCATCATAACTCACAATTGGATTCCTGGAATCTAATGGTAACACTTGCACCATATCTGAAGCTTCTAATGGGGAGAGCTTGAGGCTCTTTCTAATAACTGCTTCACTTGGATATAGTGGATTCATATCTTTTGGAAACTCAAGTGTAAATCCCTTCTTCACTGGTCTGGGAACTATCATAGCTTTCTTGATTTCCATCTCTTCTGCAATTTGCTCCTTTCTTTCATCTGAAAGAAGTCTGTAAGTGTTCTCTTCCTGCACTTTCACCCAAATAGGATAGGCCCTATGTTCCAACTCATCAAATGTCAAAGCCTTCATCTTCTGATGTGTCCATCCAACTCCATGACATCTGAGCAACATAAAATAGAGCTCCCTTCTATCCCTTTTCAACTCAGAGAGAATATTGCTTGCCTTGTGCTTCAAAATCACCTTACAATCCTTCTGAACTCTAAGAAGAAGCTCCAATCCCCATATTTGATCTGAAATGGTCAAGTCTGGATTATCCATACAGCTTTCTTCCCAAGAATTGTACATCTGAACCACCTCTGGCATGTCAAAATCAACCTGCAATTTTAAATCTCTCAGCTTTTCCCTAGCAAGCTCATCACCATACTCAAGCCTTTCTGGTTCTATAATCATCACACTTGAGTCTGAGCTAGCTCCATCACTTTCTTCTTCAGAAGTCACAACAAATGGTGACTTTTCCTTTTCACCTTGTTCCATCAATTGCTCAGCCAGTCTTCTATCAAATTCAACTTGGGCTGCATTCTTTGGAACAATTTCTTCTACCAATTTACCCTTACCCTTATCTGATGGTGCAATGGTTGGTAAGGTAGATGGTAATACCTGAGTAGAAACTTCTTTGATGATAGATGATGACTGGAATACATCACCTTCATGTGCAGGTCTGTCAACGCCCAAATTTCCTCTATCAGCGCCCAAAATACTTCTATCAGCGTCCAAACTTGCCTTGTCAACGCTCAAATATTTTCCCTCAGCGCCTTGTGTAACCTCTCTCAACATAGCTGTAAATGATAAATTTAGATTGGTTGGAGAGATTAAGGACGTATCAAAACCTGTTTGTTCCTTCAAAGTTGTAAGAGCTTCAGCAACATCCATTGATTTACCATCTTGACTGCTCTTATCACTCAGATTTCTTTGATCTTCCTCCCCTTTGGAAGACTCCTCCATACCCCTCCTAGCATGATCACTCTCCAAAACAACAATCCTCTCCCTCAATTCCTTGAGTTCAAGGCCTTGTGAGCTGACAATTTGTACTAAGTCTGCATTTTGCTTTTGCAAGCGAATGCAGACTGCCGTCAATTCCAAAAGAGTCATTGGTTCCAGACTGCCCTCTTCTAAAATGGGGATTTGACCTCCCAAGTCAGGTTCATTGGGCATGGATGATGTAGAATATTGATAATCAATGAATCTATGAAGGGGTTTGTTGATTTCTAGAGAGAGAAAGTTAGAGAGAGAAAGTGAGAGAAACTATGTGAATTTTATTAAATGGAAACTAAGAAATGACAACAACCAACCCCTTTCCATGGTGGAAAGGGGTATTTATAGTTCCAAGCAAACATGGGCTTGGGCCGGTCCATGACAAGCCCATGGACCGGTTCTTACTTAAGTTAATAAGCAACTAATGACTATTTTCTAACTACGAGCTAGTACAACATAAATATTATTGTGGAGTGACCGATACTTCTAATATACGTAAAAACGTATTTCTAACAATCTCCCCCTAAGGGAGGTCACTCCACGTTACAAAGTTCTAAACCTAGCATACTATACTAAGTCTTCGTTCTTTAGCTCGTAGTCTTTTCTTCTTTTCTTTCTTTTGATGTGAATATGTTGGTTTGATCTTTTTGGCTTTGGCTTGAGAGCATTGTTCTTTGGCCTTTCACGTGCGATCTTTGCCTCTCTTGTGAATTTGCCTTCTCGTGACTCCATGTTCCACACACTTATGTCTTTTTGTTGAATTCTTGAAAGTTTTAGAGTTTGGTACAGCGGAAGACTTTATCTTGTACTTTCTTGAATTTTTGCTAAACTTTGATGCAGAAAGACATAAGCATGTGGGAACGACTTCTACAGGTACACCGCAACACCACCGTCTTCACTGGTACACAGCAACGCCACCGTCTTCAACAGGTACACAGCAACGCCACCGTCTTTAACAGGTACACAGCAACGACACGAATAAAATGGCTTTGAACATTTTATTCTAATTCGGTAGCATTTTACCTCCGGTCGGTGAAGACCGTTGGACGATATTAGATATCGTACCCGTGACGGATAGTTTCAATTAAGTAACTTCCTGACAGGATTTCGCGGGTAAACCCGTTCTCTTTATTCGACCGTCCAAAGCTGACTGCGAACATAAAGAGTGAATCACTTGGATAAATTATCCTTGTGATTTGAAGCCGTCAATTCATGAAACCTGGAACAAGTGAATTTCAATTAAGATTTTCACCATCGTTTCTTTCCAGTTGTCACGAGCTCAATTCATAAAGAATCTTGCACGTTACCTACCAAGTGCTGTTTGATGTTGACACTAGAAGGATTTCCACTCGTCACTGTGGTCAATAAAGAGCCACTCTGAGTGTTCTGGCAAGATCATATGATAATGCGAAGAGGCCTGGAACGAGTTTAAGTTCAATTAAGAATTAAACCACTGTTACCTTCCAGTTTTTCACAAGATTGGTTCTAAAGAACCGCACGTGTAACCTACCATGAGCTTGTTTGATGTTGGCTCAAGCAGGATTTCCATCTTCATTGTAATACTTACGTATTACTCGGATGTTCTGGCAATATTACAGGAATACTGCGTAGGACTCATAAAAATCTCTTACTTTTCACAGTGTGTGAGAAAGCAAGGAATAAATGGAAAGTGTCCTAATGAGACTTTTGATGATCTCTTGGCTCTACACTCGATTGTGCGTTTTGATTTAGTGAGCGATGGCTGGAGAGGAGTGCCACCTTTTCAATACCAGTCTATTCGGAGTGAATAAACCAATAGATAACGTGTTGATCTCCGTGTGATTAAAACAAATACCTTTTGAGAGATATTTGAGTTAGCTGGGAAGGGTTGTGCATTGCATCACTGGGTCCATGATGTCTTTCTTCAATACCGAGAATCATTAGCAAAAATGACCTCAATAGCATATGTATTGACCCGGTTTCTGCCTAAAGATGTAAGGAGGGCTTCTTTCTTTACATCCTTTATCTTTACATTTCTTTTTCATTCTTCAACCACTTCAATGCTTACCAATACGTCATCACTAGCACCTTGTTGTGATTGTTCCAGTGCTAGCTTAAGTACTTGGTCGGCATTCAGCTACGTTCACATTCTTTCTCCATCTTTCCTAGGACTTCTAATTCTAACTAGGGAATTGTCCTTGGGAAGATTCCATCGGCTCTGATGAATCATTGGACTAAACCTATTCCTACCACCCTTTTGTCACCACATTCGTCGTGAATTAAGCGTGTTTTGGGAAGGAATTGCCACCATGAAAAATCATTGAAAATCACCTAAAGTACTTGTGATATTGAAATCAAAAGTTTTGTACCTTAGGTGTTTTGTTCATCAAAAACGCTCCCCCTTAACACGTGCTTTACACATATTAAGTTGGATAATCTTTAAGTCTTTTTCATCTTTTAGCCAAGTATCACTTACGTCTCCTTAATCCCATTTTCTCCCCTTATCCAAAATGTTAACCATTAATATTTGGGATATTGAATGGATTAACCGGTCTTTGGGTAAAAAATGAAATCGATGTTTGGCCATAGAACAAGTTATTGCTCCCCCTTAAGTTAATAAGGGATAGTTGTAGTGCTTTTAGTATGATATATTTTGAAAGATTTAGAATCTCGTGAGAAATTCTTGAAAAATTATCATACCTTAACACTACATCAAGCCATTAAAGCACATTATTCACAAATATACATATTCACAATTGAAAAACCAATATAAAGTGACCTGAAATGTACGACCCATTAGATGGATCGTTGCAGTAGCTTGTGGTGCACTAGATATGGTCTTCCACCCACGAATCTTTCCAAGCTCCTCATCAATCTACGTTCACGGAGCTTTTGATCGATCTTCTTGATCACATACTTCGCCATCTGCCGGTAACCCGGATGCCAATCCTCCGTCATCTCTGGCAAAGTCCCACCTGAGTTCAGATGCTCCAACTTTCCTCTGACTTGTAGAAGAGTTCCATCACTATACTTGTGAAGCTCCCCCACCCTCATAAGCTTCATCAAACCTCGACTGTTCAAGTAGAAAATGCCGTAATTCGGGACCGAAATGCCGGTATAGGGACATCTTTCTACATGTTGAGGTAGCACTTGATTCACAGGACGGGTTAAGTTGAGCTTCCTTTGATAGCTTTCGACTCCCAACTGAAGATCTTCAACTCGTGACTTGATGACAACGCTTCGTGTGAACATACGAAGTGTTGTATTCAAAGCAATCAGGTCTTCACGAGGAATATGTGTGAGTTGATCTCGGGTCATCAGAAGCAGCATATCTTCGATATCCTCAAGGCGAATGATGGAAAAATCTCCCTGCTGGATTTTGTATTCCCTGTCATCCTCCCTTTTCAAACGAATCTCCGTGACATGATAATAGCCATTCTTGGCTTCAGTTTTCATTCCTAAGATGCTGGAGATGCGGATGTCGGATCTAACATTGCTTCCAGAATTGACTAGGCAGCAACCCCTGTACGCCCTTCGGACTCGTTCGTCCCAAAGAGATGCACCTATGACAGCATACATATCATAATTACGATTCATTTTTGGGACCCAGAGTCGATTTACCTTTTCCTCGATAAAGGGTATTGTTCCCCAGTTGGCAGCTTTCAGCAAGGTCAGGGAGGTTGCGTACTTTGATGACCCCTTCAGTAGATACACAAGATCATTGGTGACGAAGAAGTCAAGAGCAATCTGATTATCTTGAGCAGGATCCATTGGAGGTGGAGCTCTTTCTGATTCATGAAGACCTGGCCGTTGAACGGTATTCAGAGCCTTCAGGATCTCATCAGCATAATATTCAAACTCCATTCGGGTCAACCGGGTTTTGGCGCGAAGCCTCTTATCATTCAGCGCTTTCTTCACCAACGATGGAGTAACCGAAGTCTTATACTCATGAGCAAGAAATGCACATAAGTCAATAGGACTGCGGATACGAAGATACAACACATCTTTGTCAGCATCTGTGATCGGATCATATTGTGCTGCTGCCGTGATCCAAGCCTGTGGTGGTGCAGTCTCGTCTATCTCTAACGTGTCTGCCCAATCTCGTGTACTTGGTTCAGGAACCGTAGATTGTTGTGCTTGTTGTTGAGGAGTAGAAGTGCGAACATCTGTTGGTTCAGTTTCAGGCATTTCGGCAGTGTCGTGAACTGGTGAGTGTTGTGCAGCTTCGGGTTCCGTCACTGATTCTGCAATCACAGGAGCAACAACAACAGAACTAATGGGGTTAGTGGTAATAGGTAAAGATACAGCAATAGAGGTACCGGGAACCGATGACGCTGTAGTGGCATTCACATCGTGGCGCCACTTAGTTCGTCTTGATTCCGTCGATGTTGATTTGTTCTTCTGTGTTGCATCTTTCTTGGACTTGGTTCCAGTCTTAGCAGTTTTCTTGGAGCTGGTAACCTTGTCTCCCTCTTTCGGCTGTTCACCCCCATCATCATCCTGATTGTCATCCCCGTTACTACCCCTAGCACTCTCCTCATTCCCATCACCACCATCATCGCCATCATCATCATCATCATCCTCATCATCCTAATCATCATCACCACCCTCGTCATCGTCTTTATCCTTTTCTTCTTCTTCTTCTTCTTCTTCCTCTTCTTCACCCGTACCCTCTTCTTCACTTTCTTCCCTTTCTTCCTCAGGTAAGATGTGATATGGTACCACACTTCCAAACGTTTTGAATAACTTATCATCCTCCATGATAGCATCATTCAGGGATTTATATAGAGCCCGTTGAATCCTAGACTTATCAAACGATCCAAGTTCCACCATACGAGCCTTAAGGATCTTCTTCAATTCAAAATCCGTCAGGTCATAAGCAATCTTGTAGGCGGCTTCTAAAGGATTGGATGATTTGATCATCAAGTTGTCAGCAGCAAGTGTCTTCAACTCATCACGCAGTTTAGGCATTAGGGATTCAACGGATTCTTGCACTCTTTCTTTCACAGAGGCTTCAAGTGCTTCTTTTTGCTCTTTGTATTTATCCCTCATCGCTTGAAGTCTGGTGATACGTGCAGCATGCTTATCAGCCTCAGCTTGCTTAACCCGAGCATGTGCTTTTCGAGTCAACTCCATATCTGAAGCGAACCTAGCAATCATCTCTTCTTGGGCTTTCCTAGATGCTTCTTCACTTTGAGCTCGTCTTTGCAACTCTTGGCGAAGTTCATCCATTTCTCGCTTGTGAGTATCCACATGTTTGTCAAACATTTCGGCCATCACTAATGCAGCCATTGCAGATGTTGCAGAGCTGCTCTGGGTTGATTGAAGAGGCTCGGTTGTTACTGCGGTACTAAGGATGGGAATTATAGGTGGTGGAAGAAATGGTGTTGAAGCCGGTCTGGTTGGTAAGGGTTGGATTGGTGGAGGTTGAGTTGCCAAAGGTTGAGTTGACACCATGATCGTAGGAGCAACAGACTCCTTTTCCACACTTGCTGAAATAGGGATTGATGGCTCCTTCGAAGTTGAATAATTTTCAGGTGACCCAAACTCAAAAACATCATCTGGTTCCTGGTACTCTTCCTCAATATTAACCCTTGCACCTGAACCACTACCCCCAGTATCTTTCCTACTCCTTTGAATTGCTATCTTCATCATTTGTTTCTCTGTCTTGTCAAGAGCAGGATCAACAATATCTTCTTCGTCACGTAGACGCATCTCATCATCCTTACCCTTTCCCTTCTTACCCTCAGTCTTCTTCTTCTTGGTTTCGGGTTCAGGTAACGCAGCTGGTTGTTTGCGTTTGCCTTTACTCTTAACCGTTGTAGATGAGTCTTCTCCAGTCTGAAGGTTTGCTTTCAGCTTCTTGATTTCTATCTGCAGTAGCTTGTAATCAGCAGAACCTTTGATTTTCTCAGATAGAAGGTAATCAGGAATAGGACCCGGAATCACACCAATAGACGGTCCTTCATGCCTCAGATCCACAGTATCATCAGCTTCTTCAGTGTGATAGTGACTTGCAGCACGCCTATCAATAGTAGCATCATTTTTCATAAAGTAATTAATGATAAGCTTGATGAACCTTGGATAAGGAAAGAAATTTGTCTTCAGCTTCTTGTTCTGGAAGAGTTGAAAGGTGAATTCTTCCCATATCAACAAAGCATAATCTGAATTTGCAGCTTTGTACATGCCATAGAAGAGGTTTATTATCGGACTGCGCAAAGCATCATGGCCACTCGTTTTTGGTGTAAGACATCTACTGAGAATACCCATCAATGCTCTCCAAGGTTGTCCTACCTTAACAGTGGTAAACTCAGACGCAACTCGTATTTCCGGACATCCAAGTGCGTCAAATAACTCCACGAGTTCATCTTTAGTAGGATCCCTCGAGAATGACATGCCTTTGGGTGTATCCCGTATACCAAGAATCTTACGGAAGTCTGAAACTCTGAGTGTCTGCTGCTTGTTGTCGATGGTGAAGGTGATCTTGTTTGAAGTGATTTCCTTGGTAGCCCAAAATTCATACATATACTCATACGGCACCGAGGCTGTACTCCTAAGGGCGTTCTTGAAATGAGAGTTATCGAGGATGGCTATGGCGACCTTAAAACCATGGTGAGTGGATTTTGAGATTTGCTTCAGCCGGTAGTTGTTGGGTATAAACTTAAGTGTTCGTGCTTTAGCAATATCGGCTTCTCTAGATTCTTGGATTGCTTGTACTGTTGGATTAGTCATTGTATCTGCTTAAGATAACACATGAAAGGTTGATGCACAAAAACATATAGATATATATCATTCTTACTTCTAAGCATAACACATTTCATAGGATAAAACAACAAGTACATATAGCATGCAAACAATAATAATCAAACAACTCTTCATCCGGAACTTTTCCTCATTCGGAACTTCTTCATCCGGAAGTTCTTCATCCGGAACTTCCTTCATCCGGAAGTTCTTCATTCGGAACTTCCTTCATCCGGAAGTTCTTCATTCGGAACTTCCTTCATCCGGAAGTTCTTCATTCGGAACTTCCTTCATTCGGAACTTCTTCATTCGGAACTTCCTTCATTCGGAACTTTCCTTCATTCGGAACATTCCTTCATCCGGAACTTCTTCATTCGGAACATCCTTCATTCGGAAGTTCTTTATTCGGAACTTCCTTCATTCGGAAGTTCTTCATTCGGAACTTCCTTCATTCGGAAGTTCTTCATTCGGAACTTCCTTCATTCGGAAGTTCTTCATTCGGAACTTCCTTCATTCGGAAGTTCTTCATTCGGAACTTCCTTCATTCGGAAGTTCTTCATTCGGAACTTCCTTCATTCGGAAGTCCTTCATTCGGAACTTCCTCATTCGGAAGTCCTTCATTCGGAACTTCCTCATTCGGAAGTTTTTCAGAAAAAATCCTTCATTCGGAAGTTCTTATCCATGTTCATCCGGAACTTTTTCAAACGAAACTAAGATGATTAATCTATGCGCATTTGTGATTTCTAAGGTAAACTAAGGCATTTAAACATCATCTAACGCTAATCCGCATAAAACCCACCACAAATCCTAATCAATTAAGCCTAAATTGGGGCGAACGAACCCTAACTAGATTTAAATAGATTATCTGAATTAACCAGTTGGATTTGCATGATTTAAACGAATTAGAATTCAAATAATTGATGTTATTTACCTTATTTGTTGAAAGAACAGGATCTAGATGGATTAAACGAGTGATTTGATTTCTTGTGTGTGTGTGTAACAATGGCGGCAAATATGAAGATAAACAGTGAGAAGGAAAGAGGGGGCGGGGGTGTTTTATTTGACTTAGGTCAAAAATTTGACAAGTTTCAACAAATAACACTTTAGTCCCTACATTTTCTCATTCCTTTCCTTTTTGTCTATAATTTTTCATTTTTCTTATCCCTTGTTTAATCTTACACACAACTTAGCAAACGCAATCTATTAGCATATCTCCAAAATCTAAAAGCAATGCCTATCACTTAGAACGAACATAAGTCGTTTTCTAAAGCAAAAACCACTCAATTACAATGTAGCCCTTAATTTTCACAATCACTTTTGAAAATCAATTTAATGACGAAGATGATTTTAATATTTTCTCCCCCTTAAACGATGACCCGTTTTCTATTTAAAGAGTTGTAGTCATTGTTTAAAGAGTCAAATATTGATGAAAGCATTTCCAATTTATATCTTGAAAAAGTTTGATTCGTGGTGACAATAAGATTTCTCTTATTTTAACAAATTAATGCACTGAGACGTACACAAATTCGTGTTAGACCAAGTTGTAAAGTAAACTTGATCCCTTTGCATGATTTGGCTTGTAAACCACGCCCGAGAAAATTAATTCCCGTTCTAAGCCAACGTTTTCCAAGGAAATACGTGACTTTAATATGAAAACCGGGTTGCAGTCAGAAATAACTACAAGCCATAATGGGCATGTTTTAAAAATGTACAACTTTTATACGGACTCTATTTATGGCACCGTGTCAATATTAATCGACATTTCTAAGGCCGTAAATATTACCGTACTAAAAGACATGCCCGTTTTAAACGAAAAATATTTTTGGTTTTTCTTGATTTTATAATTTTTATGGTTTTTCTAGGTTTTATATTTTTTATGGTTTTTCTTGGTTTTATATTTTTTTTTTATTTTCTTTTTGTGGTTTATATATTTACTATAATATACATGATCACAACCAAAGGATACTCTGAATAGTTTACCACGACTATTCAGCTGATTCTTCTGCCAACTCTTTGAGAGTCGCTGGAGTGAATGATTTCATGCCAAGCTTGTCGATCAAAAACTCGATTCGTCCTCGATCTAAGGCTTTGGTGAACATATCCGCCAGCTGGTACTCAGTAGTGACAAAATACAGCTCGATCACTCCGTTCTCCACTTGCTCCTTAATGAAATGGTAGCGAATGTCTATGTGCTTGGCCCGGGAGTGTTGAACATAGTTGCAGCAAAGGGCAATGGCGCTCTTGTTGTCACAATACATCGGGATTTTGTTGAATCCCAAACCGTAGTCAGTTAATTGTGATCTCATCCAAAGGACTTGAGCACAACAACCGGACATGGCGATGTATTCAGCCTCCGTGCTTGATATTGCAGCGCTTTTCTGCCTTTTTGAAGACCAACTGATCAATCTATCTCCAAGGAGTTGCACAGATCCAGAAGTGCTACGCCTCGTGTCTTGACATCCACCATGATCGGCATCTGCGTATGATATTAAAGCAATCGAGGAATCTTTCGGATACCATAGACCACGATGAAGTGTTCCTTTTAGATACCGAAAGATCCTTTTCACAACATGTAGGTGCTTTTCGGTAGGCTGAGCCTGATACCGGGCACACATGCATACAGCAAATTGCAAATCAGGCCTGCTAGTAGTCAGATATAGAAGGGTGCCGATCATCCCACGGTAAAGTTTTGGATCGACAATAGTCCCATTCCTATCTTCATCTAACTTGGATTTCTCCACCATTGGAGTGTCTACGGGGTCACAATTTTCAAAATTATATTTCTTAAGAGATTCTAGAGCATATTTGGATTGATTAATAAAGATGCCTCTGGGATTCTGAGAAATCTGTAATCCTAAGAAAAATGAAATTTTTCCCATCATCGACATCTGAAAGCGTGTGGACATAATCTTCTCAAATCGATTTGACAATTCAATGTTAGTGGCAGCAAATATTATATCATCAACATAAATTTGTACCAGAATCATGTCGTTGCCTTCCTTGAGAGTGAATAGTGTGGGGTCCACCTTGCCTTTGGAGAAGCCTTCCGACATGAGATATGTTGACAGGAGATCATACCACGCGCGTGGAGCTTGTTTCAACCCATAGAGAGCCTTCTTAAGCTTGTACACATGATTAGGAGACTCCATACTGACGAACCCATCCGGTTGACTAACATAAACTTCTTCCCTTAGTTCACCGTTCAAAAATGCCGTCTTCACATCCATTTGATAGACGATCATGTTCATATGAGCAGCAAACGCAAGAAATAGTCTAATCGCCTCCAATCTAGCCACAGGAGCAAAAGATTCCTCAAAGTCTATACCCAAGGCTTGTTTATATCCTCTAGCGACCAATCTAGCTTTATTCTTCAATACCGCACCCATCTCATCAAGTTTAACCTTATAAACCCATAACAAAGTAAGGATGTTAACCTTGTCAGGGCGAGGAACCAATTCCCATACTTCTAGTCATTGGAATTCGTTTAGTTCCTCCTGCATAGCTTCAATCCAAGATGATTGGGTCATAGCCTGCTGCCAATTTTTGGGTTCAACTTCAGAGAGAAATGCATCAAAGTAATAATATAGTGCACTCTCTTGTAATTGATGGCGTGTAGAGACTGGTCGATCTAGATCTCCAATAACATTCCTAATTGGGTGATCTTTTGTCCATTTAGTGCTATGGTTTTTAATCCTAGGTGGTTTGGAGTGAACAATAGAAGGAGCTTCTTCTGAGATAGACGCGGCTGAAGGGTTTTCAGGGATTGCTACACCAAAGAAAGGAAGCTCTTGCAAGTGAGCATATTCCAAGTCGTGATCAGTAGAATCCTCTTCCACATCATTCGACACAAGTAGGGGTGATGATTCAGGTGTAGTTTGAGAATCACTTGGTGAAGGTGCATCCGGTTCAATGTGAATTGTAGATGCATTAGATAAAGGTTCATTAGCTTGAGCAACCACTTCAGGGATTGGAGCGATTACTGCAGGTGCTGGAACTTCATCAGTCGGGGGATCGAAGAATTCATCAAACAACGGTTGAAACAGTTTATCCCACTCGGGCCTTGATGGTGGTAAAAATGATGTAGAAGTAGGATTATTGGGAACTAATCCGGAGCTAATAGCACCGGTTCCCATCTCATGAAGCGCGGGTTCAGAGCTGTGTTGCTCAGAAGCCATCGCTGTCAGCTCGTCGAAATCTGCGTCCATAGTTTCTACAATCTTGCCAAGACGACGGTTATAGATTCGGTATGCTCTTTTGGATGGTGAGTAACCAATGAAAATACCTATATCGGCTTTCGGTTGAAGCTTACCCAAGTTCTCACTATTGATGTTTGGATAACAAAGAGCACCAAACACATGGAAAAATGAAACATCGGGTTTACGGTCATGTAAAAGCTCATAAGGTGTTTTTCCATGGCGTTTCCGAAGGATAGAACGGTTTTGGGTGAAACATGCAGTAGAAATAGCCTCTGCCCACAAGAACAATGGAGCGTTCGCATAAATAAGCATGGTCCTAGCAGCTTCCATAAGTGTACGATTCCGTCTTTCAACGACACCGTTTTGTTGTGGAGTGCGTGCAGCGGATGTTTCATGTGATATACCAACTCCTTCATAATAATCACGAAGAGTCTGGTTGACGAACTCTGTACCATTGTCTGTACGAATACGGCGGACAGTGGTATTCAAACGTACCTGAATGAATTTCAGAAAAGTGATGATAGCCTTCGGTGCTTCATCCTTTGTACGTAGAAATCTAACCCATGTAAACCTGTAGAAATCATCCACAATTACCAGAATGAATTTCTTACCGCTCACACTTTCAGTTCTCATCGGCCCACAAAGATCCATATGCAAAAGATGAAGTTTTTCTTGATTGGTGTCTTCAGCTTTGGGCTTGTAAGATTTCTTGGTACTTTTCCCCCTTGAACACGCGGAACATAAATGATCCTTGTGAAGTTTAAGCTTTGGAAGACCACGAACTAAATCGTTTTTAGCCAGATGATTAATAGCATCAAAGTTAAGATGAGATAATCTGCGATGCCATAACCATGACTTGGTCTTAAATGCTTTAGAGAGAAGACATACTGGAGAGGCGGCCATCATGTCTTGTAAGGACAAGGTATATAGATTTGCACCACGAGATCCCTTCAACAAATCTTTTCCTTCCAAGTTGCGGATGAAACAAGTGTGTTGTCGAAAAGCAACCTCAAGGTTGGAATCACAAAACTGTCCTACTGAGAATAAGTTATGACCAAGACCTTCTACATAGTATACCCTAGAAATCGTCACGTTTCCAATCTGATATTCACCGTACCCCATAATCTTTGCTATATGATCATTCCTGAATTTAACTGTACCAAGAACTTGCTGACGAAATTTCGGAGCATCGAGCGATTTCCGGTCATATGTTTTGAACAACCGGAGTCCAAATACCACAGGATGATTTGGACCACCTGAAAATATCACCACACAAAGACAATGTAGAGGTATCGGAATCTGAGTGTTCCTTGTTATTAGCAGGTACAGATTTAATAATCTTAGATTTGCTAACTCTAGGTTTCTTAGATTTCCTAGCCTTCTTCTTCTTAATTGGTGGTGTAGATTCTAGTTGGCTTAAATCCTGAGGTATTTCTTCACTGATAGGCACTATAGTGGGGGCTGACCTAATTAAAGGGCGCTGTTTCCATACTTGAGTGCGAGTGTTCCTAACTAAAGGACGCTCAGACCTAACCTCAATGGATGCATTCCTAGTTAAAGGGCACATTTTTCCATCTAATGTAAAGGTCCTACCAGTGGGACGCCATTGCCAGCCAACTTGGGCACGAGTTCTACCCGTTGGCTTCCATTCAAGACCATTCTTAATAGCATTCATTTCATTAACGTGATCAATCAGACACAAATCATGACGCTGGGAAAACATACATTCATTACAATTCCAACAATTTAAATCAAAATTCACGAATGGTTTAGGCTGCTGCACAGGCGCAGAGCTTTTAGTCTTAACATGATTCTTTTTATTTAAAACTGAACTAGCATTCCTATTGTGGACTTCTACTTTCTTCTTTGTGGCACTACTAGTGGAGGGCTTGATCTTAGCTTTCTTGAGTGGCGATCCTTTAGCCTTAGTAGTCTCTTTTAATCCTGTAGAAGGCAAAGTGGGAACATTAGCAACAGATTTTAAAGGTGTCTTACTTGACTGTGCCAATGACGGTTTCGCTCCTGGAGTCTTATTAAATGGAGTGACAGCAATGGGCCTATTATTAAGTAGTGCAGAACCTGGTGTACCTATGTATTGCAAATAAGCCAAGCAATATTGAACTCGCTTAACATATTCATGAGCCGAATAATAGTCGCTACTTGAGGGATCTAAGACATAAAGATCGTCTAAAATATCCCTAAGAAGATCGACATGCTTAATGGCATTCCTCATATAATCATCGTAGGTAACCGGGTTTCTCTTATGAAGCGGATTCTTATAAAGCACTACTGACTTGGTTGTTGGAGCACTAGTGGACGGTGCAGAGTCGGTAGCTAAGTTATCAACAACTTCTTGTCGGGTGAGAAGAAGTGTCTCCTTTAACTCAGCCAAAACCATATTTTTGTCTATGAGCAGGATGTTCAAATCAGAGATTTCCTCGCACTTTTGGTTCAGTTGGTCAACAAAAGATTGTTGCTGTGCCGCATTAAAAGCGAAGCGTTCTTCTAGTGAACCATAAAGAGCGGATAATCCCTGTCTTGTCCGATCCATCTCCCCTAGAACAGACGATAGTCTAATTTCTAAGACTTGGTTTTTAGACTCTGCAGCCTCTAGTTCCAATTTTAATGTTTCCTTTGATGATACCTCTCTCTTCAATCTCATGATTTCTTCCTCTAATGTCTTAACAATTGCAATCATCTTGTCACTAGTCTCAACACCGTTTTCACAAACATTTGATATCAAAAGATTCTCATTTTGAGTTTGTTGTTTTAATTCTAAAGATATACAATGTTGTTCTAGTTGATTAAAGCGTTTTGAAAGTAAATTGTAGGAATCTTGTAGCTTTAAAAACTCAGCGTTAGATTCGTGACAAGAATGATTATCTACCTCATTTACAGTATCAGCAACATTTACAGAAAGATTACAAACATCATCACAAATATCCTCACAAATATTCACGGCATCACAATTAATCATAGCGGATGTAAGCTCATTCGAATAATTAACATTTACAGTAGTAAGCACATCACACGAGATTACTGCAGACAAGAATCGGTCATATTCGGTTAAAATCTTTTCTTTTTCAACTAGTTGTAGTTCGTAAGCGGTGTCCATTTCATAAAACACTTTTTGAACTTCACCAATTTCAAACACAAGATTTTCCTTAAGAGATGCAAAAATTCCTTTTAGACTTTCGACAAACGGATTGATCTCAGTTTTAAACACCTCGTTCATATGTTCGAAAGCCCATTCTCCGGCGTTTAGGCCATTTGAAGTCGTACGTTCCAAAATGACCTTGTCAAAATTAGTAAAGTATTGATTAATCTCTTGCAAGTTTAACCATACAGTGCTAACTGGTGGAAGATCCTTTGGAATTTCCTTAGGACCTTCCATATTGACAAGTGTAGGAAAAGTACTAGGGTTTTCTTCATCTAATATGTAGGTTGGTGCTGTTATGAGATCTTTGTCCATATGGAATCAAATTCTAAAATCCGTTTTTGCAAGCTCCTTATTCAATTTAAAATAATCACACTCGGGATATTTTGCAGAATTGTATGACCGATCCTCATCAACTAGATCCTTACTTGTTCGATCATCAGGAAAAACAATCGGGTCTAAAGCCAATCCTAATTGAGTTGCATTATAAAGTCTAGGACTATGTCTTAAAGCTTGTTTTGCATACCGTGGATTAGGGGGAAGGCCTTTTAGACGTGATAAGTTAAACTCTCTAAACGAAGCATCAAATAAGTGAACTAGTTGAGAAGCAGCGTATTGTCTTAACAGCAAGTAATCTAGACTTCTAATCTTATTAGTGGCATTAATCTCCATTTCATTCTTCTTAGATTCTAGTGATTCAAAAT
Source organism: Glebionis coronaria (assembly GCA_025667525.1). NCBI lineage: Eukaryota > Viridiplantae > Streptophyta > Magnoliopsida > Asterales > Asteraceae > Glebionis > Glebionis coronaria. The sequence goes on from CM046877.1 coordinate 427,361,580, forward strand.
CCGTTTGAAGTTTTTGAAAATTAGTGACCACTAACTCCTTTTCTTGAAGTTCATTAGACAGATTTGCTCTTAAGTTTTCGATTTCTTGCAAGTGACCCATTTGTTTGTTTCTAAAGTGATCATATTCGAGATTAGTTAGAACACTAGACGAAGGCACTAGTTCCAAGGTTTGAACTTTCTCATTGCTTAAGGCAAGCTTATCAGACAAATTCTTATTCTTAGCTAAGGTTTCTAAGAGTGCAACATTCATTTGGCTAAGTAATGTAGCAGGAACCATGACCAAATCTTGTTGATCAGGAGTAGGCGTATGCGAACTGGGTCCCGGTTGTGATTCACTCAAAGTCTGGGGACTCACATTGATATTGCTATCATTGTTTGTCTCCTCGTTTGAAGGACTCACCACCGAAGATTCATTCGAGTCAGCATTCTCTTGCACAACTTGATGTGGTTGAATACTAGCATCAATGGTATTATCGGTGGTATTAATAAGTACCTCAGATCTCTTTTCTGGCCCTAAGCTGGAGATAGTTGCCATGAGAGCAGCCTTTACAGATTGAAAGTCATCACAGTCGGAGTCATACGCATCAAGATCATCGGCTTGATAAGCTGCATTCTGCGTAGTGACAACGTCTTGTTCAGCAATCCCTGGATCAGCAAGAAATGCAAGCTCCTCTTCATCAAGTTCCCTTCCTTGCGCCTGAGCATTTACCAGGTAGATCTTTTCTGCAAACCACTGTCCATCCCTTCTCCTCTTGGGTTTCTTACAATCCCTGGACATATGACCCTCTTCCTTGCAGTTGTAGCATGTAATCATTCTCAACTTGCCTGTATGAGCCCGTGGAGGATTGTTGACCATTGGAGCAGGAGCAGGATTGATCGTGCGAGCATTGGTTGATGTGGAAGGTCTCCCCTGATATGGTTGAATTGGCTGAACCATGACCCTGCCATTCTCAATAGTAGCTTGTTGACGAGAATTGGATGAATTCCTCAACTGATTGTTGGTAGGAGCTGATCCTCTGTATCCTCGTTTGCTTAAAGTTCTTGTGAGATAAGCAGACATAGTAGTTAGCACTTCAACTGGGTCAGCTCCTTGTTGGAATACAGGAACGGGGACTTCCTCATCATCACAATACAGTGCTTGATCTGGATGAGCTGCATAATCAGTAGAAGGAATACTCATTTGATCAGGGTAGCTTGTTGGATATGTTGCATTCTCTTGATAAGAAGAATATGAGGGCTGAGCATAAGGTGCAACATTTGCTGGATGAAGTTGTGAAGCATACTGTGGTGAAGGTGCATTGAACCGATATTGTTGCTGATGTGAGGTGGGTGGTTGTGGTAGAATCGAGTATTGTGGGAAGGTTGGTGTCATATAAGGTGATGGATGATAGGCTTGATGTCCCAAGATATAAGGTTTGTTGTTGTGTGACAAGCTTGGTTGATTCGCCATCAAAGCTAAGGAATCTGGGTACATACCGCGAGGAGAACGGTGCATAATCACATGCTTCTCATGCTGCTGAAGAAAAGCATAGATTTGATCTAAGTTGCACTTATGCAAATCCCGGGTTAACTTCACATCGGTAATATACTCGCCCCATTCAACTTGAGGTAAAGTATTCAAGAACTTGGTGTTAACCTGGAATGGAGCAATTACAAGATTGTATACATTCAGATCATTCATTAGAGTAGTGAATCTGAAGTAATAATCGTGTAGTGTTTCCCCTGGGCTGTACGTGAATCTATCAAACAGATCATACAGCTGACACTCCCTTTCCTGTTTGGTGAGAGACGTACCTTGTAGCAACACCTTTAACCGTTCCCATAGATCTTTGGCAACCGTATATTGACTAACCATACGATAAATATCATGCGGAAGAGCTTGGAGAAGTGTCTGTAGAGCCTTTTCATCAGCATCAGCAATGAGTTGTTGTGCCGGTGTGAGTTCTTCATATTCTCTTGGTCGAGACACATTATTTGCCATAATGGTACCATAGTCGAGTGGACCATTCAAAATCGATTTGACCATAAGCCTTCCGTATGTTGGTTTGCCCTTCAAGTATTGCATCATACGGCCCTGCCATGCCTCAAACACCTCTTTGATAAGCATTGGTGGACGACTATCAGTCCCCGTTATGATCGAGATATCCGTAAGAGATGTCATCTGAGGCATTAATGAACTTGGATTCATTTTGTTTTCTTCAAAGAAACAGAGATTATCGGTTGATCGAGCAGTGAAGTAAAGTTTGTGAATTGTGTTAAGTTTTGTTGTAAGAAACCAAGATTAAATCCTCTAAAAAATCGTCGAAAAACAAGCAAAATCACCCTTGATTCGGAACTTTTGGCTTGATCCGGAACTTCTTGGTTCGGAACTTCTTGGTTCGGAACTTCTTGAGTCGGAACTTCTTGAGTCGGAACTTCTTGAGTCGGAACTTCTTGAGTCGGAACTTCTTGAGTCGTAACTTTTTGAGTCGGAACTTCTTGAGTCGGAACTTCTTGAGTCGGAAGTTATTGATTCGGAAGTTATTGATTCGGAAGTTGTTGATTCGGAAGTTGTTGATTCGGAAGTTGTTGATTCGGAAGTTGTTGATTCGGAAGTTGTTGATTCGGAAGTTGTTGATTCGGAAGTTGTTGATTCGGAAGTTGTTGATTCGGAAGTGCTTGATTCGGAAGTGCTTGGTTCGGAAGTGCTTGGTTCGGAAGTGCTTGGTTCGGAAGTGCTTGATTCGGAAGTGCTTGGTTCGGAACTTTTTGGCTTGATTCGGAAGTGCTTGGTTCGGAACTTTTTTGCTTGATTCGGAAGTGCTTGGTTCGGAACTTTTCTGGGTAATCAGAAACTTGTTCGAGTATGCACAGTCGAGCAAAAAGATGATAAAAAAACCCCGATTTTTACCAAATAACCCAAAAAGTTTTGTGCTTTCGACTAAAATAAGTAACAACTAATACTTATCTACTAATCCCAATCACCAAAACACCAAAAAAACACCAAGAATCAAGATGATCTTCTTAAAGAACACAAATACAATCAAAAACTAAAAAACCACACAAATCACTACCTTAAATCACCCCATAGCTCTGATACCAAATGTAGAATATTGATAATCAATGAATCTATGAAGGGGTTTGTTGATTTCTAGAGAGAGAAAGTTAGAGAGAGAAAGTGAGAGAAACTATGTGAATTTTATTAAATGGAAACTAGTAAATGACAACAACCAACCCCTTTCCATGGTGGAAAGGGGTATTTATAGTTCCAAGCAAACATGGGCTTGGGCCGGTCCATGACAAGCCCATGGACCGGTTCTTACTTAAGTTAATAAGCAACTAATGACTATTTTCTAACTACGAGCTATTACAACATAAATATTATTGTGGAGTGACCGATACTTCTAATATACGTAAAAACGTATTTCTAACAATCTCCCCCTAAGGGAGGTCACTCCACGTTACAAAGTTCTAAACCTAGCATACTATACTAAGTCTTCGTTCTTTAGCTCGTAGTCTTTTCTTCTTTTCTTTCTTTTGATGTGAATATGTTGGTTTGATCTTTTTGGCTTTGGCTTGAGAGCATTGTTCTTTGGCCTTTCACGTGCGATCTTTGCCTCTCTTGTGAATTTGCCTTCTCGTGACTCCATGTTCCACACACTTATGTCTTTTTGTTGAATTCTTGAAAGTTTCAGAGTTTGGTACAGCGGAAGACTTTATCTTGTACTTTCTTGAATTTTTGCTAAACTTTGATGCAGAAAGACATAAGCATGTGGGAACGACTTCTACAGGTACACCGCAACACCACCGTCTTCACTGGTACACAGCAACGCCACCGTCTTCAACAGGTACACAGCAACGCCACCGTCTTTAACAGGTACACAGCAACGACACGAATAAAATGGCTTTGAACATTTTATTCTAATTCGGTAGCATTTTACCTCCGGTCGGTGAAGACCGTTGGACGATATTAGATATCGTACCCGTGACGGATAGTTTCAATTAAGTAACTTCCTGACAGGATTTCGCGGGTAAACCCGTTCTCTTTATTCGACCGTCCAAAGCTGACTGCGAACATAAAGAGTGAATCACTTGGATAAATTATCCTTGTGATTTGAAGCCGTCAATTCATGAAACCTGGAACAAGTGAATTTCAATTAAGATTTTCACCATCGTTGCTTTCCAGTTCTCACGAGATCAATTCATAAAGAATCTTGCACGTTACCTACCAAGTGCTGTTTGATGTTGACACTAGAAGGATTTCCACTCGTCACTGTGGTCAATAAAGAGCCACTCTGAGTGTTCTGGCAAGATCATATGATAATGCGAAGAGGCCTGGAACGAGTTTAAGTTCAATTAAGAATTAAACCACTGTTACCTTCCAGTTTTTCACAAGATTGGTTCTAAAGAACCGCACGTGTAACCTACCATGAGCTTGTTTGATGTTGGCTCAAGCAGGATTTCCATCTTCATTGTAATACTTACGTATTACTCGGATGTTCTGCCAATATTACAGGAATACTGCGTAGGACTCATAAAAATCTCTTACTTTTCACAGTGTGTGAGAAAGGAATAAATGGAAAGTGTCCTAATGAGACTTTTGATGATCTCTTGGCTCTAGACTCGATTGTGCGTTTTGATTTAGTGAGCGATGGCTGGAGAGGAGTGCCACCTTTTCAATACCAGTCTATTCGGAGTGAATAGACCAATAGATAACGTGTTGATCTCCGTGTGATTAAAACAAATACCTTTTGAGAGATATTTGAGTTAGCTGGGAAGGGTTGTGCATTGCATCACTGGGTCCATGATGTCTTTCTTCAATACCGAGAATTATTAGCAAAAATGACCTCAATAGCATATGTATTGACCCGGTTTCTGCCTAAAGTTGTAAGGAGGGCTTCTTTCTTTACACCCTTTATCTTTACAATTCTTTTTCATTCTTCAACCCCTTCAATGCTTACCAATACGTCATCACTAGCACCTTGTTGTGATTGTTCCAGTGCTAGCTTAAGTACTTGGTCGGCATTCAGCTACGTTCACATTCTTTCTCCATCTTTCCTAGGACTTCTAATTCTATCTAGGGAATTGTCCTTGGGAAGATTCCATCGGCTCTGATGAATCATTGGACTAAACCTATTCCTACCACCCTTTTGTCACCACATTCGTCGTGAATTAAGCGTGTTTTGGGAAGGAATTGCCACCATGAAAAATCATTGAAAATCACCTAAAGTACTTGATATTGAAATCAAAAGTTTTGTACCTTAGGTGTTTTGTTCATCAAAAACGCTCCCCCTTAACACGTGCTTTACACATATTAAGTTGGATAATCTTTAAGTCTTTTTCATCTTTTAGCCAAGTATCACTTACGTCTCCTTAATCCCATTTTCTCCCCTTATCCAAAATGTTAACCATTAATATTTGTGATATTGAATGGATTAACCGGTCTTTGGGTAAAAAATGAAATCGATGTTTGGCCATAGAACAAGTTATTGCTCCCCCTTAATTCAATAAGGGATAGTTGTAGTGCTTTTAGTATGATATATTTTGAAAGATTTAGAATCTCGTGAGAAATTCTTGAAAAATTATCATACCTTAACACTACATCAAGCCATTAAAGCACATTATTCACAAATATACATATTCACAATTGAAAAACCAATATAAAGTGACCTGAAATGTACGACCCATTAGATGGATCGTTGCAGTAGCTTGTGGTGCACTAGATATGGTCTTCCACCCACGAATCTTTCCAAGCTCCTCATCAATCTACGTTCACGGAGCTTTTGATCGATCTTCTTGATCACATACTTCGCCATCTGCCGGTAACCCGGATGCCAATCCTCCGTCATCTCTGGCAAAGTCCCACCTGAGTTCAGATGCTCCAACTTTCTTCTGACTTGTAGAAGAGTTCCATCACTATACTTGTGAAGCTCCCCCACCCTCATAAGCTTCATCAAACCTAGACTGTTCAAGTAGAAAATGCCGTAATTCGGGACAGAAATGCCGGTATAGGGACATCTTTCTACATGTTGAGGTAGCACTTGATTCACAGGACGCGTTAAGTTGAGCTTCCTTTGATAGCTTTCGACTCCCAACTGAAGATCTTCAACTCGTGACTTGATGACAATGCTTCGTGTGAACATACGAAGTGCTGTATTCAAAGCAATCAGGTCTTCACGAGGAATATGTGTGAGTTGATCTCGGGTCATCAGAAGCAGCATATCTTCGATATCCTCAAGGCGAATGATGGAAAAATCTCCCTGCTGGATTTTGTATTCCCTGTCATCCTCCCTTTTCAAACGAATCTCCGTGACATGATAATAGCCATTCTTGGCTTCAGTTTTCATTCATAAGATGCTGGAGATGCGGATGTCGGATCTAACATTGCTTCCAGAATTGACTAGGCAGCAACCCCTGTACGCCCTTCGGACTCGTTCGTCCCAATGAGATGCACCTATGACAGCATACATATCATAATTACGATTCATTTTTGGGACCCAGAGTCGATTTACCTTTTCCTCGATAAAGGGTATTGTTCCCCAGTTGGCAGCTTTCAGCAAGGTCAGGGAGGTTGCGTACTTTGATGACCCCTTCAGTAGATACACAAGATCATTGGTGACGAAGAAGTCAAGAGCAATCTGATTATCTTGAGCAGGATCCATTGGAGGTGGAGCTCTTTCTGATTCATGAAGACCTGGCCGTTGAACGGTATTCAGAGCCTTCAGGATCTCATCAGCATAATATTCAAACTCCATTCGGGTCAACCGGGTTTTGGCGCGAAGCCTCTTATCATTCAGCGCTTTCTTCACCAACGATGGAGTAACCGAAGTCTTATACTCATGAGCAAGAAATGCACATAAGTCAATAGGACTGCGGATACGAAGATACAACACATCTTTGTCAGCATCTGTGATCGGATCATATTGTGCTGCTGCCGTGATCCAAGCCTGTGGTGGTGCAGTCTCGTCTATCTCCAACGTGTCTGCCCAATCTCGTGTACTTGGTTCAGGAACCGTAGATTGTTGTGCTTGTTGTTGAGGAGTAGAAGTGCGAACATCTGTTGGTTCAGTTTCAGGCATTTCGGCAGTGTCGTGAACTGGTGAGTGTTGTGCAGCTTCGGGTTCCGTCACTGATTCTGCAATCACAGGAGCAACAACAACAGAACTAATGGGGTTAGTGGTAATAGGTAAAGATACAGCAATAGAGGTACCGGGAACCGATGACGCTGTAGTGGCATTCATATCGTGGCGCCACTTAGTTCGTCTTGATTCCGTCGATGTTGATTTGTCCTTCTGTGCTGCATCTTTCTTGGACTTGGTTCCAGTCTTAGCAGTTTTCTTGGAGCTGGTAACCTTGTCTCCCTCTTTCGGCTGTTCACCCCCATCATCATCCTGATTGTCATCCCCGTTACTACCCCTAGCACTCTCCTCATTCCCATCACCACCATCATCGCCATCATCATCATCATCATCCTCATCATCCTCATCATCATCACCACCCTCGTCATCGTCTTTATCCTTTTCTTCTTCTTCTTCTTCTTCTTCCTCTTCTTCACCCGTACCCTCTTCTTCACTTTCTTCCCTTTCTTCCTCAGGTAAGATGTGATATGGTACCACACTTCCAAACGTTTTGAATAACTTATCATCCTCCATGATAGCATCATCCAGGGATTTATATAGAGCCCGTTGAATCCTAGACTTATCAAACGATCCAAGTTCCACCATACGAGCCTTAAGGATCTTCTTCAATTCAAAATCCGTCAGGTCATAAGCAATCTTGTAGGCGGCTTCTAAAGGATTGGATGATTTGATCATCAAGTTGTCAGCAGCAAGTGTCTTCAACTCATCACGCAGTTTAGGCATTAGGGATTCAACGGATTCTTGCACTCTTTCTTTCACAGAGGCTTCAAGTGCTTCTTTTTGCTCTTTGTATTTATCCCTCATCGCTTGAAGTCTGGTGATACGTGCAGCATGCTTATCAGCCTCAGCTTGCTTAACCCGAGCATGTGCTTTTCGAGTCAACTCCATATCTGAAGCGAACCTAGCAATCATCTCTTCTTGGGCTTTCCTAGATGCTTCTTCACTTTGAGCTCGTCTTTGCAACTCTTGGCGAAGTTCATCCATTTCTCGTTTGTGAGTATCCACATGTTTGTCAAACATTTCGGCCATCACTAATGCAGCCATTGCAGATGTTGCAGAGCTGCTCTGGGTTGATTGAAGAGGCTCGGTTGTTACTGCGGTACTAAGGATGGGAATTATAGGTGGTGGAAGAAATGGTGTTGAAGCCGGTCTGGTTGGTAAGGGTTGGATTGGTGGAGGTTGAGTTGCCAAAGGTTGAGTTGACACCATGATCGTAGGAGCAACAGACTCCTTTTCCACACTTGCTGAAATAGGGATTGATGGCTCCTTCGAAGTTGAATAATTTTCAGGTGACCCAAACTCAAAAACATCATCTGGTTCCTGGTACTCTTCCTCAATATTAACCCTTGCACCTGAACCACTACCCCCAGTATCTTTCCTACTCCTTTGAATTGCTATCTTCATCATTTGTTTCTCTGTCTTGTCAAGAGCAGGATCAACAATATCTTCTTCGTCACATAGACGCATCTCATCATCCTTACCCTTTCCCTTCTTACCCTCAGTCTTCTTCTTCTTGGTTTCGGGTTCAGGTAACGCAGCTGGTTGTTTGCGTTTGCCTTTACTCTTAACCGTTGTAGATGAGTCTTCTCCAGTCTGAAGGTTTGCTTTCAGCTTCTTGATTTCTATCTGCAGTAGCTTGTAATCAGCAGAACCTTTGATTTTCTCAGATAGAAGGTAATCAGGAATAGGACCCGGAATCACACCAATAGACGGTCCTTCATGCCTCAGATCCACAGTATCATCAGCTTCTTCAGTGTGATAGCGACTTGCAGCACGCCTATCAATAGTAGCATCATTTTTCATAAAGTAATTAATGATAAGCTTGATGAACCTTGGATAAGGAAAGAAATTTGTCTTCAGCTTCTTGTTCTGGAAGAGTTGAAAGGTGAATTCTTCCCATATCAACAAAGCATAATCTGAATTTGCAGCTTTGTACATGCCATAGAAGAGGTTTATTATCGGACTGCGCAAAGCATCATGGCCACTCGTTTTTGGTGTAAGACATCTACTGAGAATACCCATCAATGCTCTCCAAGGTTGTCCTACCTTAGCAGTGGTAAACTCAGACGCAACTCGTATTTCCGGACATCCAAGTGCGTCAAATAACTCCACGAGTTCATATTTAGTAGGATCCCTCGAGAATGACATGCCTTTGGGTGTATCCCGTATACCAAGAATCTTACGGAAGTCTGAAACTGTGAGTGTCTGCTGCTTGTTGTCGATGGTGAAGGTGATCTTGTTTGAAGTGATTTCCTTGGTAGCCCAAAATTCATACATATACTCATACGGCACCGAGGCTGTACTCCTAAGGGCGTTCTTGAAATGAGAGTTATCGAGGATGGCTATGGCGACCTTAAAACCATGGTGAGTGGATTTTGAGATTTGCTTCAGCCGGTAGTTGTTGGGTATAAACTTAAGTGTTCGTGCTTTAGCAATATCGGCTTCTCTAGATTCTTGGATTGCTTGTACTGTTGGATTAGTCATTGTATCTGCTTAAGATAAGACATGAAAGGTTGATGCACAAAAACATATAGATATATATCATTCTTACTTCTAAGCATAACACATTTCATAGGATAAAACAACAAGTACATATAGCATGCAAACAATAATAATCAAACAACTCTTCATCCGGAACTTTTCCTCATTCGGAACTTCTTCATCCGGAAGTTCTTCATCCGGAACTTCCTTCATCCGGAAGTTCTTCATTCGGAACTTCCTTCATCCGGAAGTTCTTCATTCGGAACTTCCTTCATCCGGAAGTTCTTCATTCGGAACTTCCTTCATCCGGAAGTTCTTCATTCGGAACTTCCTTCATTCGGAACTTCTTCATTCGGAACTTCCTTCATTCGGAACTTTCCTTCATTCGGAACATTCCTTCATCCGGAACTTCTTCATTCGGAACATCCTTCATTCGGAAGTTCTTTATTCGGAACTTCCTTCATTCGGAAGTTCTTCATTCGGAACTTCCTTCATTCGGAAGTTCTTCATTCGGAACTTCCTTCATTCGGAAGTTCTTCATTCGGAACTTCCTTCATTCGGAAGTTCTTCATTCGGAACTTCCTTCATTCGGAAGTCCTTCATTCGGAACTTCCTTCATTCGGAAGTCCTTCATTCGGAACTTCCTCATTCGGAAGTCCTTCATTCGGAACTTCCTCATTCGGAAGTTTTTCAGAAAAAATCCTTCATTCGGAAGTTCTTATCCATGTTCATCCGGAACTTTTTCAAACGAAACAAAGATGATTAATCTATGCGCATTTGTGATTTCTAAGGTAAACTAAGGCATTTAAGCATCATCTAACGCTAATCCGCATAAAACCCACCACAAATCCTAATCAATTAAGCCTAAATTGGGGCGAACGAACCCTAACTAGATTTAAATAGATTATCTGAATTAACCAGTTGGATTTGCATGATTTAAACGAATTAGAATTCAAATAATTGATGTTATTTACCTTATTTGTTGAAAGAACAGGATCTAGATGGATTAAACGAGTGATTTGATTTCTTGTGTGTGTGTGTAACAATGGCGGCAAATATGAAGATAAACAGTGAGAAGGAAAGAGGGGGCGGGGGTGTTTTATTTGACTTAGGTCAAAAATTTGACAAGTTTCAACAAATAACACTTTAGTCCCTACATTTTCTCATTCCTTTCCTTTTTGTCTATAATTTTTCATTTTTCTTATCCCTTGTTTAATCTTACACACAACTTAGCAAACGCAATCTATTAGCATATCTCCAAAATCTAAAAGCAATGCCTATCACTTAGAACGAACATAAGTCGTTTTCTAAAGCAAAAACCACTCAATTACCATGTAGCCCTTAATTTTCACAATCACTTTTGAAAATCAATTTAATGACGAAGATGATTTTAATATTTTCTCCCCCTTAAATGATGACCCGTTTTCTATTTAAAGAGCTGTAGTCATTGTTTAAAGAGTCAAATATTGATGAAAGCATTTCCAATTTATATCTTGAAAAAGTTTGATTCGTGGTGACAATAAGATTTCTCTTATTTTAACAAACTAATGCACTGAGACGTACATAAATTCGTGTTAGACCAAGTTGTAAAGTAAACTTGATCCCTTTGCATGATTTGGCTTGTAAATCACGCCCGAGAAAATTAATTCCCGTTCTGAGCCAACGTTTTCCAAGGAAATACGTGACTTTAATATGAAAACCGGGTTGCAGTCAGAAATAACTACAAGCCATAATGGGCATGTTTTAAAAATGTACAACTTTTATACGGACTCTATTTATGGCACCGTGTCAATATTGATCGACATTTCTAAGGCCGTAAATATTACCGTACTAAAAGACATGCCCGATTTAAAACGAAAAATATTTTTGGTTTTTCTTGATTTTATAATTTTTATGGTTTTTCTAGGTTTTATATTTTTTATGGTTTTTGTTGGTTTTATATTTTTGTATTTTCTTTTTGTGGTTTATATATTTACTATAATATACATGATCACAACCAAAGGATACTCTGAATAGTTTACCACGACTATTCAGCTGATTCTTCTGCCAACTCTTTGAGAGTCGCTGGAGTGAATGATTTCATGCCAAGCTTGTCGATCAAAAACTCGATTCGTCCTCGATCTAAGGCTTTGGTGAACATATCCGCCAGCTGGTACTCAGTAGTGACAAAATACAGCTCGATCACTCCGTTCTCCACTTGCTCCTTAATGAAATGGTAGCGAATGTCTATGTGCTTGGCCCGGGAGTGTTGAACATAGTTGCAGCAAAGGGCAATGGCGCTCTTGTTGTCACAATACATCGGGATTTTGTTGAATCCCAAACCGTAGTCAGTTAATTGTGATCTCATCCAAAGGACTTGAGCACAACAACCGGACATGGCGATGTATTCAGCCTCCGTGCTTGATATTGCAGCGCTTTTCTGCCTTTTTGAAGACCAACTGATCAATCTATCTCCAAGGAGTTGCACAGATCCAGAAGTGCTACGCCTCGTGTCTTGACATCCAGCATGATCGGCATCTGCGTATGATATTAAAGCAATCGAGGAATCTTTCAGATACCATAGACCACGATGAAGTGTTCCTTTTAGATACCGAAAGATCCTTTTCACAACATGTAGGTGCTTTTCGGTAGGCCGAGCCTGATACCGGGCACACATGCATACAGCAAATTGCAAATCAGGCCTGCTAGCAGTCAGATATAGAAGGGTGCCGATCATCCCACGGTAAAGTTTTGGATCGACAATAGTCCCATTCCTATCTTCATCTAACTTGGATTTCTCCACCATTGGAGTGTCTACGGGGTCACAATTTTCAAAATTATATTTCTTAAGAGATTCTAGAGCATATTTGGATTGATTAATAAAGATGCCTCTGGGATTCTGAGAAATCTGTAATCCTAAGAAAAATGAAATTTTTCCCATCATCGACATCTGAAAGCGTGTGGACATTATCTTCTCAAATCGATTTGACAATTCAATGTTAGTGGCAGCAAATATTATATCATCAACATAAATTTGTACCAGAATCATGTCGTTGCCTTCCTTGAGAGTGAATAGTGTGGGGTCCACCTTGCCTTTGGAGAAGCCTTCCGACATGAGATATGTTGACAGGAGATCATACCACGCGCGTGGAGCTAGTTTCAACCCATAGAGAGCCTTCTTAAGCTTGTACACATGATTAGGAGACTCCGTACTGACGAACCCATCCGGTTGACTAACATAAACTTCTTCCCTTAGTTCACCGTTCAAAAATGCCGTCTTCACATCCATTTGATAGACGATCATGTTCATATGAGCAGCAAACGCAAGAAATAGTCTAATCGCCTCCAATCTAGCCACAGGAGCAAAAGATTCCTCAAAGTCTATACCCAAGGCTTGTTTATATCCTCTAGCGACCAATCTAGCTTTATTCTTCAATACCGCACCCATCTCATCAAGTTTAACCTTATAAACCCATAACAAAGTAAGGATGTTAACCTTGTCAGGGCGAGGAACCAATTCCCATACTTCTAGTCATTGGAATTTGTTTAGTTCCTCCTGCATAGCTTCAATCCAAGATGATTGGGTCATAGCCTGCTGCCAATTTTTGGGTTCAACTTCAGAGAGAAATGCATCAAAGTAACAATATAGTGCACTCTCTTGTAATTGATGGCGTGTAGAGACTGGTCGATCTAGATCTACAATAACATTCCTAATCGGGTGATCTTTTGTCCATTTAGTGCTATGATTTTCAATCCTAGGTGGTCTGGAGTGAACAATAGAAGGAGCTTCTTCTGAGGTAGACGCGGCTGAAGGGTTTTCAGGGATCGCTACACCAAAGAAAGGAAGCTCTTGCAAGTGAGCATATTCCAAGTCGTGATCAGTAGAATCCTCTTCCACATCATTAGGCACAAGTAGGGGTGATAATTCAGGTGTAGTTTGAGAATCACTTGGTGAAGGTGTATCCGGTTCAATGTGAATTGTAGATGCATTAGATAAAGGTTCATTAGCTTGAGCAACCACTTCATCCTTTGTACGTAGAAATCTAACCCATGTAAACCTGGAGAAATCATCCACAATTACCAGAATGAATTTCTTACCGCTCACACTTTCAGTTCTCATCGGCCCACAAAGATCCATATGCAAAAGATGAAGTTTTTCTTGATTGGTGTCTTCAGCTTTGGGCTTGTAAGATTTCTTGGTACTTTTCCCCCTTGAACACGCGGAACATAAATGATCCTTGTGAAATTTAAGCTTTGGAAGACCACGAACTAAATCGTTTTTAGCCAGATGATTAATAGCATCAAAGTTAAGATGAGATAATCTGCGATGCCATAACCATGACTTGGTCTTAGATGCTTTAGAGAGAAGACATACTGGAGAGGCGGCCATCATGTCTTGTAAGGACAAGGTATATAGATTTGCACCACGAGATCCCTTCAACAAATCTTTTCCTTCCAAGTTGCGGATGAAACAAGTGTGTTGTCGAAAAGCAACCTCAAGGTTGGAATCACAAAACTGTCCTACTGAGAATAAGTTATGACCAAGACCTTCTACATAGTATACCCTAGAAATCGTCACGTTTCCAATCTGATATTCACCGTACCCCATAATCTTTGCTATATGATCATTCCCGAATTTAACCGTACCAAGAAACTTGCTGACGAAATTTCGGAGCATCGAGCGATTTCCGGTCATATGTTTTGAACAACCGGAGTCCAAATACCACAGGATGATTTGGACCACCTGAAAATATCACCACACAAAGACAATGTAGAGGTATCGGAATCTGAGTGTTCCTTGTTATTAGCAGGTACAGATTTAATAATCTTAGATTTGCTAACTCTAGGTTTCTTAGATTTCCTAGCCTTCTTCTTCTTAATTGGTGGTGTAGATTCTAGTTGGCTTAAATCCTGAGGTATTTCTTCACTGATAGGCACTATAGTGGGGGCTGACCTAATTAAAGGGTGCTGTTTCCATACTTGAGTGCGAGTGTTCCTAACTAAAGGACGCTCAGACCTAACCTCAATGGATGCATTCCTAGTTAAAGGGCACATTTTTCCATCTAATGTAAAGGTCCTACCAGTGGGACGCCATTGCCAGCCAACTTGGGCACGAGTTCTACCCGTTGGCTTCCATTCAAGACCATTCTTAATAGCATTCATTTCATTAACGTGATCAATCAGACACAAATCATGACGCTGGGAAAAATACATTCATTACAATTCCAACAATTTAAATCAGAATTCACGAATGGTTTAGGCTGCTGCACAGGCGCAGAGCTTTTAGTCTTAACATGATTCTTTTTATTTAAAACTAAACTAGCATTCCTATTGTGGACTTCTACTTTCTTCTTTGTGGCACTACTAGTGGAGGGCTTGATCTTAGCTTTCTTGAGTGGCGATCCTTTAGCCTTAGTAGTCTCTTTTAATCCTGTAGAAGGCAAAGTGGGAACATTAGCAACAGATTTTAAAGGTGTCTTACTTGATTGTGCCAATGACGGTTTCGCTCCTGGAGTCTTATTAAATGGAGTGACAGCAATGGGCCTATTATTAAGTAGTGCAGAACCCGGTGTACCTATGTATTGAAAATATGCTAAGCAATATTGAACTCGCTTAACATATTCATGAGCCGAATAATAGTCGCTACTTAAGGGATCTAAGGCATAAAGATCGTCTAAAATATCCCTAAGAAGATCGACATGCTTAATGGCATTCCTCATATAATCATCGTAGGTAACCGGGTTTCTCTTATGAAGCGGATTCTTATAAAGCACTACTGACTTGGTTGTTGGAGCACTAGTGGACGGTGCAGAGTCGGTAGCTAAGTTATCAACAACTTCTTGTCGGGTGAGAAGAAGTGTCTCCTTTAACTCAGCCAAAACCATATTTTTGTCTATGAGCAGGATGTTCAAATCAGAGATTTCCTCGCACTTTTGGTTCAGTTGTTCAACAAAAGATTGTTGCTGTGCCGCATTAAAAGCGAAGCGTTCTTCTAGTGAACCATAAAGAGCGGATAATCCCTGTCTTGTCCGATCCATCTCCCCTAGAACAGACGAAAGTCTAATTTCTAAGACTTGGTTTTTAGACTCTGCAGCCTCTAGTTCCAATTTTAATGTTTCCTTTGATGATACCTCTCTCTTCAATCTCATGATTTCTTCCTCTAATGTCTTAACAATTTCAATCATCTTGTCACTAGTCTCAACACCGTTTTCACAAACATTTGATATCAAAAGATTCTCATTTTGAGTTTGTTGTTTTAATTCTAAAGATATACAATGTTGTTCTAGTTGATTAAAGCGTTTTGAAAGTAAATTGTAGGAATCTTGTAGCTTTAAAAACTCAGCGGTAGATTCGTGACAAGAATGATTATCTACCTCATTTACAGTAACAGCAACATTTACAGAAAGATTACAAACATCATCACAAATATCCTCACAAATATTCACAGCATCACAATTAATCATAGCGGATGTAAGCTCATTCGAATAATTAACATTTACAGTAGTAAGCACATCACACGAGATTACTGCAGACAAGAATCGGTCATATTCAGTTAAAATCTTTTCTTTTTCAATTAGTTGTAGTTCGTAAGCGGTGTCCATTGCATAAAACACTTTTTGAACTTCACCAATTTCAAACACAAGATTTTCTTTAAGAGATGCAAAAATTCCTTTTAGACTTTCGACAAACGGATTGATCTCAGTTTTAAACACCTCGTTCATATGTTCGAAAGCCCATTCTCCGGCGTTTAGGCCATTTGAAGTCGTACGTTCCAAAATGACCTTGTCAAAATTAGTAAAGTATTGATTAATCTCTTGCAAGTTTAACCATACAGTGCTAACTGGTGGAAGATCCTTTGGAATTTCCTTAGGACCTTCCATATTGACAAGTGTAGGAAAAGTACTAGGGTTTTCTTCATCTAATATGTAGGTCGGTGCTGTTATGAGATCTTTGTCCATATGGAAGCGAATTCTAAAATCCGTTTTTGCAAGCTCCTTATTCAATTTAAAATAATCACACTCGGGATATTTTGTAGAATTGTATGACCGATCCTCATCAACTAGATCCTTACTTGTTCGATCATCGGGAAAAACAATCGGGTCTAAAGCCAATCCTAATTGAGTTGCATTATAAAGTCTAGGACTATGTCTTAAAGCTTGTTTTGCATACCGTGGATTAGGGGGAAGGCCTTTTAGACGTGATAAGTTAAACTCTCTAAACGAAGCATCAAATAAGTGAACTAGTTGAGAAGCAGCGTATTGTCTTAACAGTAAGTAATCTAGACTTCTAATCTTATTAGTGGCATTAATCTCCATTTCATTCTTCTTAGACTCTAGTGATTCAAAATCCGTTTGAAGTTTTTGAAAATTAGTGACCACTAACTCCTTTTCTTGAAGTTCATTAGACAGATTTGCTCTTAAGTTTTCGATTTCTTGCAAGTGACCCATTTGTTTGTTTCTAAAGTGATCATATTCGAGATTAGTTAGAACACTAGACGAAGGCACTAGTTCCAAGGTTTGAACTTTCTCATTGCTTAAGGCAAGCTCATCAGACAATTTCTTATTCTTAGCTAAGGTTTCTAAGAGTGCAGCATTCATTTGGCTAAGTAATGTAGCAGGAACCATGACCAAATCTTGTTGAGCAGGAGTAGGCGTATGCGAACTGGGTCCCGGTTGTGATTCACTCAAAGTCTGTGGACTCACATTGATATTGCTATCATTGTTTGTCTCCTCGTTTGAAGGACTCACCACCGAAGATTCATTCGAGTCAGCACTCTCTTGCACAACTTGATGTGGTTGAATACTAGCATCAGTGGTATTATCGTTGGTATTAATAAGTACCTCAGATCTCTTTTCTGGCCCTAAGCTGGAGATAGTTGCCATGAGAGCAGCCTTTGCAGATTGAAAGTCATCACAGTCGGAGTCATACGCATCAAGATCATCGGCTTGGTAAGCTGCATTCTGCGTAGTGACAACGTCTTGTTCAGCAATCCCTGGATCAGCAAGAAATGCAAGCTCCTCTTCATCAAGTTCCCTTCCTTGCGCCTGAGCATTTACCAGATAGATCTTTTCTGCAAACCACTGTCCATCCCTTCTTCTCTTGGGTTTCTTACAATCCCTGGACATATGACCCTCTTCCTTGCAGTTGTAGCAGGTAATCATTCTCAACTTGCCTGTATTAGCCCGTGGAGGATTGTTGACCATTGGAGCAGGAGCAGGATTGATCGTGCGAGCATTGGTTGATGTGGAAGGTCTCCCCTGATATGGTTGAATTGGCTGAACCATGACCCTGCCATTCTCAATAGTAGCTTGTTGATGAGAATTGGATGAATTCCTCAACTGATTGTTGGTAGGAGCTGATCCTCTGTATCCTCGTTTGCTTAAAGTTCTTGTGAGATAAGTAGACATAGTAGTTAGCACTTCAACTGGGTCAGCTCCTTGTTGGAATACAGGAACGGGGACTTCCTCATCATCACAATACAGTGCTTGATCTGGATGAGCTGCATAATCAGTAGAAGGAATACTCATTTGATCAGGGTAGCTTGTTGGATATGCTGCATTCTCTTGATAAGAAGAATATGAGGGCTGAGCATAAGGTGCAACATTTGCTGGATGAAGTTGTGAAGCATACTGTGGTGAAGGTGCATTGAACCGATATTGTTGCTGATGTGAGGTGGGTGGTTGTGGTAGAATCGAGTATTGTGGGAAGGTTGGTGTCATATAAGGTGATGGATGATAGGCTTGATGTCCCAAGATATAAGGTGTGTTGTTGTGTGACAAGCTTGGTTGATTCGCCATCAAAGCTAAGGAATCTGGGTACATACCGCGAGGAGAACGGTGCATAATCACATGCTTCTCATGCTGCTGAAGAAAAGCATAGATTTGATCTAAGTTGCACTTATGCAAATCCCGGGT
The DNA here is from genome assembly GCA_025667525.1 of Glebionis coronaria. Lineage (NCBI taxonomy): Eukaryota > Viridiplantae > Streptophyta > Magnoliopsida > Asterales > Asteraceae > Glebionis > Glebionis coronaria. Next base: position 427,380,073 of record CM046877.1, read on the forward strand.
TAACTTTACATCGGTAATATACTCACCCCATTCAGCTTGAGGTAAAGTATTCAAGAACTTGGTGTTAACCTGGAATGGAGCAATTACAAGATTGTATACATTCAGATCATTCATTAGAGTAGTGAATCTGAAGTAATAATCGTGTAGTGTTTCCCCTGGGCTGTACGTGAATCTATCAAACAGATCATACAGCTGACACTCCCTTTCCTGTTTGGTGAGCGACGTACCTTGTAGCAACACCTTTAAACGTTCCCATAAATCTTTGGCAACCGTATATTGACTAACCATACGATAAATATCATGCGGAAGAGCTTGGAGAAGTGTCTATAGAGCCTTTTCATCTGCATCAGCAATGAGTTGTTGTGCTGGTGCGAGTTCTTCATATTCTCTTGGTCGAGACACGTTATTTGCCACAATGGTACCATAGTCGAGTGGACCATTCAAAATCGATTTGACCATAAGCCTTCCGTATGTTGGTTTGCCCTTCAAGTATTGCATCATACGGCCCTGCCATGCCTCAAACACCTCTTTGATAAGCATCGGTGGACGACTATCAGTCCCCGTTATGATCGAGATATCCGTAAGAGATGTCATCTGAGGCATTAATGAACTTGGATTCATTTTGTTTGCTTCAAAGAAACAGAGATTATCGGTTGATCGAGCAGTGAAGTAAAGCTTGTGAATTGTGTTGTGTTTTTGTTGTAAGAAACCAAGATTAAATCCTCTAAAAAATCGTCGAAAAAACAAGAAAGATAACCCTTGATTCGGAACTTTTGTTGATTCGGAAGTTTGATTCGGAAGATTTGGCTTGGAATTACCTTGATTCGGAACTTTTGGCTTGATCCGAAACTTCTTGATTCGGAAGTTCTTGGTTCGGAACTTTGGCTTGATCCGGAACTTCTTGATTCGGAAGTTCTTGGTTCGGAAGTCCTTGATCCGGAACTTCTTGATCCGGAACTTCTTGATTCGGAAGTTTCCTTGGTTCGGAACTTTCTTGATCCGGAACTTCTTGACCCGGAACTTCTGGATTCAGAAGTTTCCTTGGTTCGGAACTTTCTTGATCCGGAACTCCTTGATCCGGAACTCCTTGATCCGGAACTTCTTGATCCGGAACTTCTTGATCCGGAACTTCTTGATCCGGAACTTCTTGATCCGGAACTTCTTGATCCGGAACTTGTTGACCCGGAACTTCTTGGTTCGGAACTTTTGCTGGGTTAATCAGAAAGTTTATACGATGAACAGTCGACCTCTAAAAATGAAGATTAAGCCCAGATTTTGACCAAATAACCCAAAAAATTTTGTGCTTTCGACTAAAATAAGTAACAACTAATACTTATCTACTAATCCCAATCACCAAAACACCAAAAAACACCAAGAATCAAGATGATCTTCTTAAAGAACACAAATACAATCAAAAACTAAAAAACCACACAAATCACTACCTTAAATCACCCCATAGCTCTTTGATACCAAATGTAGAATATTGATAATCAATGAATCTATGAAGGGGTTTGTTGATTTCTAGAGAGAGAAAGTTAGAGAGAGAAAGTGAGACAAACTATGTGAATTTTATTAAATGGAAACTAAGAAATGACAACAACCAACCCCTTTCCATGGTGGAAAGGGGTATTTATAGTTCCAAGCAAACATGGGCTTGGGCCGGTCCATGACAAGCCCATGGACCGGTTCTTACTTAAGTTAATAAGCAACTAATGACTATTTTCTAACTACGAGCTATTACAACATAAATATTATTGTGGAGTGACCGATACTTCTAATATACGTAAAAACGTATTTCTAACAGATGAGGACTTAATTATGGTGGGACTGCCTTGGCCAGCTTCTAAGCCAGAACCAATAGTCCCAGCCTCATCCAGGTCACCAGCCACACTTGTGGTGGTGGTTCTCTCTGCTTCATGGCTAGGACCACCAGAGGAGAACACTCCAGTAGTCCTTTGGCGTTTGATCAACCTATATTCAGGTGGTGTGGAAGATGGTGTGGAAGAATGGGTAGATGTGGGTTGGTTAAGGGGTGTTTGGGATTGTGATGGTTGGGTGTCAGCGTTGGAAAGAGGCACATCAACGCCAACATAGGATGTGTCAGCGTCAAAGGGTTCTTGGTCAATTTGCATTTGTTCAGGTGAGGGTAAAGGTTCAGGAATAGGTTCAAGTTGTGGTTGAGGATCAATTTGAGGTTGGGGGTCAGGTTGGGGTTGTGCTGCTGCAATAACAGCAAGTATGGCTGGGGTTAAAGGTAAGTCTCTATGAGGTGGTGAATCCATCTTTGCAAAAATAGCTTTCTTTTGTTCAGGGATCTTATAAAAATCATTGTGATCCCTTGAACAATATCTTTGATCATCAAAAATCATTTGAAGAAAACGGGGATAAGCTAAAGTCATTTTTGTCCCCTTGTTTTTACACATCCCTTAAGGGGGATGCATTTAAATACGCCACCATTTGTGTGTATTGAGGAAACAAATCATTATCAGCAACAAGATAAGCATTCATGTTGTGTTGAGACTTGAACCCCAAATCCAATTCTGCTGAGTTAAACATTGGTGCCATTGATGAAAGCTGTTAATTTGAAGTGTAAAAGATGAAGGTTGATAAGAGAAAAGTGTTAGACAAGAATTATAGATACCCTGTTTAAAAATAGGAGCCAAATTTATAGGAGATATAGAATGCACGTGATTGGCCCAAAAATAGGCAAAGATTTTCAAAAACTAATCATGAAAATATTGAAAAAGTTATAAGTTATCGCATGCATTTAATGAAAGTAACAACTCCTAAAATTACGGCTTGAAAATATGTCAAAAAGTAACAACTGGGTAGGTCCCATTGAGTGTCAACGGTCAAATATAACCCATCAACGCCCAACGGCTATAATCTTGTCAACGTTCGCCTAAAGCCATGTCAGCTTCCAATTTGGTCACAACAACGCTTGGAAAAATCTTGTCAGCGTCCAAAAATAAAATTGTTTTAAAAAGTGAAAAATGACCTTAACAAGTAATTTATCCTAGAGAAAATAACCAAAAGCTGATAATTATTATAGGGCGGCAAGCACTGTACAGTTATGCACACTTGCATAAGCAAGATAGACATAACAGTCCTCTAGTGTCCCTTGCTAACCAAAATTCTTAACAACCAAGTTACCTTACAAAATCCTTGTTAATCCCAGGTAAATCCCATATCAAAATCATTCCCAAGTCTCCCAACAGACCACAACCAATTCTAGGCCAAAAATGTCTTGGCAGCATGCAAAGTTGATATACTATGCATGCTACAGTGCCTCATGGTTTAGTAAAACTAACCCATACTCACCTGTGGACACAATCTAGAATTGTGATAAGAGTATCATATGGATACCCAAAAATCCTAAAGGTTCCTAAAACCTCCCCTTAAACTATGATACAAAAAGTTTGCTAAAATCATGCATGAACATAAAAATTTATGTCAAGATAGGAATGAAACATTCCAACCATCATCCATAAATAAAAACTTGTCCAAATGCTTCTCCTTTGATCCATAAGCAACTCTGTATCCAATGGTATACTGCTAACACCATCTGCACATTTAGATTAAAAACCACAAAACTAACATTGTTGCTGACAACGCCCCGATAACACATAACAGCGTTGAAGAAAGCTTTGTCAGCGTTAGACAATTATATTGCGGACAACGTTGCAAAAACACTTATCAGTGTTCAAACAACCTTTGTCAGTGTTAGAAAAATATAGTGGAAAATCTAAATCATCAATAAGACCAATAATAATAATGCATCATCCTGTATATACTTTTACAAAAAGAATCCAAAACACATATTTAAGTGAGATTAACCATTCCAATACTTGTTACCAAGTATTGAAATCTTCCAGTATCAAAAGGTTTAGTTAATAAATCTGACACATTTTCCTCAGTTTCAACCCTATCTGGTTGTATTAAACCTTTCTCAAAGCAATATCTTATAAAATGGTGTCTAATTTCTATGTGTTTAGTTTTAGAATGATGCACAGGATTCTTAATGATGCATAAAGTACTATTATTGTCAACAAATATCTTAGTATGCATGAAATTATACCCATAATCCAACAGCTGGTTTTGAATCCACAACACTTGACCACAACATGCTGCTGCAGCCACATACTCTGCTTCAGTTGTAGAGTTAGCCACCACTGTTTGTTTCTTGCATTGCCAAGATATTAACCTGCTCCCAAGAAACTGACATCCACCAGTTGTGGATTTCCTATCAAACTTATCACCACCATAATCACTGTCTGAATATGCAATCAGCTCCAATGGTGAATCCTTTGGGTACCACAAACCAAGATTAGGGAAACATCTTAGGTACCTAAAGATCCTCTGCATAGCATAAAGGTGACATTCTTTGGGAGTCACTTGATGACGTGCACAAGCACATACAGCAAACATGATATCAGGTCTGGAAGCAGTAAGATACATCAAGGATCCATTCATGGATCTATAATGCCTGACATCAACATCTTTCCCATCTCCAATCTTTCCCCAAGGGTGTTCTCTATCCATAGGAGTAGAAGCCCTCTTTTCATGTGGAGAAAAGCCAAACTTCTTCAAGATCTCAGCAACATATTTGTCCTGGGAGATGAAGATACCATCTTCTTTCTGCTGAACTTGTAAACCAAGAAAGAAGTTCATCTCCCCCATAGCACTCATCTTGAATTTGTCTGTCATAAGCTTGGAGAAATCTTCACTCATCTTTGGATCAGTAGACCCAAAAATGATATCATCAACATAGACCTGCACAAGCAACACATCTTTGCCTTTCTTCTTTGTAAATAGTGTCTGATCTATGGTGCCCCTCTTGAATCCATTGTCCACCAAATAAGTGGACAAAGTACCATACCATGCTCTAGGGGCTTGATGAAGGCCATACATAGCCTTTTTGACTCTATACACTTTATCTGGATGCTCTGGATCCTCAAAACCAGGAGGTTGCATGACATAAACTTCCTCAACAATGGTGCCATACAAGAATGCACTCTTCACATCCATTTGATAGACTGTGAAGCCCATGCAAGATGCATAGGCTAGAAAAATCCTAATAGCCTCAATCCTTGCAACTGGTGCAAAGACTTCTTCATAGTCTATCCCCTCCTCTTGTGTATAACCTTGAGCCACTAACCTTGCCTTGTTTCTGACCACAATACCTCTTTCATCTCTTTTGTTCCTGAGAACCCATCTTGTCTCTATAGGTCTGACGTATCTAGGACAATCAACCAGCTCCCAAACATCCTGAATAGCAAATTGGTGAAGCTCATCCTGCATTGCTTCCACCCAACTTGGTTCTTTGAGAGCATAAAATATCTTCTTGGGTTCTTCTTGTGACAGAAAACATGCAAACAAACATGCTTGCACAAGAGGGGTATCAACCTTCTTGTGTATATTGGCAATAAATCCACCAAGTCCTTGATGAGATCTTCTTGTCTGAACTGGAGTCATAACATCACCAATGATCTGAGATGGGGGGTGATTCTTCATTGTGGAAGTGAGAACTCCTCCTTCAAAGAGTCTGGTGTCCTCAACTTCACGCTCCATGTTGCCAATATCTTCTTCATCAGACTCTCTTTGAGCAACAGGAATCTCTTCATGAATATTGGAAGGTCCACCTTGTTCAAAACTGGAAGAGAAAAGATGCCCATAAGTGTTGTCAACGTTTGAATCTTGGTTGTCAGCGTCACGGCTGACAGCGCCTGAAGAACCATGCATGTTTGTATCTGGTGTTATTTGGAAACCACCATTATCTTGTCCAGCAGCAGCAGCAGCAAAAGCATCAGTCCAAATGGGAATTGTGACATATTCAAATGTAGGAGATGCCTTTTCTGCTTGTGATCCAACCCTCATATCAACCTGTGTACCTGAGACATTAACAACTTGTTCCTCCACAACATTTGAAGTGACCTTCACAATGTCTGGATTAGTGACAGGCATATAATTTAAAGTTCGAGATAAGGGTTCCAAATCAAACAACCAATTAGGACCACTTTCAGGATCACTAGGTTTATTTTCTAAGAACCTAACATGTGCTCTCTCAACAATACGTTTGTCCTCCTTAAGATAAACCCTATAACCCTTGCTCTGCACTGAATACCCCATGAAGTAACCTTTATCACCTTTTGCACTAAATTTCCCTAAGGCATCACTAGTGTCTAAGACTACTACATGACATCCAAAAGGTCTGAGAAAACCAATATTAGGTTTTCTTCCCCAAAGTAACTCATAAGGTGTTTTGTTCTGAATTTTGTTAACCAATGCTCTATTTTGCACATAGCATGCTGTATTAACAGCCTCAGCCCAAAAGGCTATTGGAAAGTGAGCATCAGCCAACATTGTTCTGGCTGCTTCAATTAGGGTTCTATTTTTCCTTTCAGCAACCCCATTTTGTTGTGGGGTTCTAGCAATACTGAATTGCCTAGTAATTCCCTTCCTGGCACAAAAATCATCTAGCTTCTTGTTCCTAAATTCTCCACCATTATCACTCCTAAGCATTTTAACCTCATTGCCAGACCTTTTCTCAATTTGAGTGATAAATTCAATAAGAACATCAGCTGTTTCATTCTTCATAGCTAGAAAGAATGTCCAAGTAAACCTAGAAAAGTCATCAGTGACAACAAAACAATATGACTTGCCATTCAAACTTTCTATATTAGTTGGACCAAAGAGGTCCATGTGAAGCATATGAAGAGGTCTGGAACTAGTATGCACCTGCTTGGACTTGAATGAGACCTTGTGCTGCTTGCCTTTAAGACATGCAACATAAGAGTGGTCATTGTGGAAGGCCTTCTCAGGCAAACCATCAACTAAACCAAGCCTCACAAGTCTATTTATATTTTTAAAATTTATGTGCCCTAGTCTCCTGTGCCATAAATTACTTTCATCTACTGAGGCCTTAGCATAAAAACAAGACCTATTTGTATTCACTTTAATCCCATTTAAATTCACATTGTATATGTCCTTATGCCTAGGTGTTCTATACTCAATATACTTCTCATCAGGGATCTTAAAATCCTTGCTTAACACCAAACACTCAGTATCAGTGAAAAGAACCTTATTTTTGTTATCACAAACTTGTGATACACTAAACAGATTATAATCCAGTTCTTTTACCAGGAAGACGTTCTCAAAACGCAGATTATTGGTGAGAAGGGTTCCTTTGCCTGTAATGGTGCCGTAGCCCCCTCCAAAGTATACCTTATCACAATCTTTAATAGGAGAGAAGTTCGTCAGATAGTCTTCCTTTCCTGTCATGTGCCTTGAGCATCCACTATCCCAATATCCATAGTCATTGATCTGCTTTTGAATGCCCTGCACATAAAGAAAACAAATTAGTTTTCTTTGGGAACCCAAGTCTCAGAAGACTTGGATTCATCTGGTTGTTCAATAAGAACAGACTTAGTTCTCACAACAACCCCATTATCATCCCTTTTTGGATGAAAAACCCAGTTAACCCCAATTGGTTTTGTAATGACCTTTGAAATGTAATTAAATCTATTGCAAGTCATTGAAATTCCATTATTATTAGGGTTTTGATCTTTCTTGGGTCTCCATGTTAAGCTTGAAGAAGCTTTAGACCCCTTACGTGGCTGCAAATATTTAGGTCTGGTCACGTTTCTGTCAGCGTTGGATTTTGTCCTGTCAACGCTGAAATTACCCTTGTCAGCGTTGAACCTAGGGTTTGCTACAGGAACCCATTGCCTATTTGACCAGGTGTTTGTCTTTTGAAAAGGTCTTTGTCCATGAGTGTTAGACCTTCTAGAGAAGAATGGGGCAGGTCTAATCACTTGTGGACTTTGCTGCACACAAGATCTGGGTCTGACAACGTTTGACTTCCTAACAACGTTGACTTTCTTTCTATCGGCGCTGAAATTGTTCCTATCAGCGCTGGCTTTGGGAGCGTTGACACACTTATATGCCAAATGTGAAAAGCTACCACAAGTATAACAGGCTTTCTTAGACACACTTTTAGATCTAGAAGCGAAGAAACATGTTCCATGATTGTTAACTTGGCTCTTGGGTGACCTATTATTTCTATACATCTCTGCATATTTAATGGTAGGTCTTCTAACAGTGTTTGAGCCTAGGTCAACAGTTTTACCAGTAATTGGGTGAGTAACCTTAATGGGTGGTGATTCATTGGGACTTTCACATAGCAAACCTCCCTTAACAAATAAAGTAGGGTTAGCTTTCTTCCACTCATTTAGGTCAGTCAGTTTTTGTTGATACTCTTCTACTGGAGTGACAACTCTTGGTGGAGGAGAGCATTCCTCTTCTTGGCATTCTGGTATACCAGTCCAAGACAAATCCTTTCTAAGGACACCATAGAAGTCACCAGCTGGTGGTGGAACCAGAGAGTAATCATTCATCCCAATCCCAGTCATGTCCTTAGGATCCCTTTGTTTAGCTACACAGTCTCCTAGGGCTTGGGTGGCTCTATCAAATCTTTGAATCTTGAGGTCAACATTATCTTTATTCTTAATGGCCTCATCTAACTTAGCCTGTAGGTCTCTATTGACCTTTGTCATGATATTTCTAATATCCATACTACCCTCTAGCTCATGTTTTAAGATATTTATCTTATCTTTTAAATCAAATTCCATTTTCTTATATTCAGAAACGGTTTTCTCAGTTTCAGTAAGAGCTAGTTGGTAATTGGACAATTTACACCTTTCAGTGCTCATATCATCTTTTAGTTTTAACACTTCTTTGTTAAGTCTATCAGTGTTTAACCTACAACCTTTGCTACAAAAAGCATCATCATATACCTCATTATCAGATGAAGAGGAGGAGTATGCCATGAGAGCATATTCAACATGCTCTTCTTCTTCAATATCAGCAATCAAAGCTTTGTCCTCTTCAGCATCCTTAGCCAGATAGCTCCAATCCCATCCAGTACCATCAATACCTTGAACTGCAACCATGGCTTTGGAGTCTTGAGCTTTAACAACCTGACTTGAGGGTTTACCAGCATCAGATCTTCTAGGAGATCTGCATTCCCTCATGAAGTGCCCCATGCGATGACAGTTGTAGCACTCAACTTTGGATTTATCAAATCCAGCAGTGTCTTTAGCATTGAAGGTCATCTTCTTCTTGAACCTTCTATTCCATCTATTTGCTCTTATACTAGCAAGAGCCATGTTCCACTTGATGTCCATCTCTTCCAAGTGTTCATCACTTATCTGCTCAAGGTCCTCATATGTAATCAATGAACCATTGGGCAAAGAAGCAATGTAAGCACACACAATATCCAAATCCAAACCAGCAGGTTTAACTCTTGGGCAGTCATTCATGAATGTGTCAGCGTCTGAAAAGGAGACGTTGACAAGACTTGTTCCAGCGCTGACAAATGATGATCCAATAACTGGATGCATAAAAGAGTCCTTCTGATTGAATTGCCCTTCACTATGAGAGAAGAAGGCCATGTTGCTGGTGCTAGCTTTGCTTCCATGTGCTGAAAGAGTTTCATCTTCCAATAGTCTTAGTTTGTTGTAGATGTCATCAAACGAGGAGCTCTTGTAAGTATTATTGGCAAGAATAGATCATGCCTCAATCTTCCATGCCTCACCAAGACTTTTCAGAAAGGTAGCATTGGTGTCAACATCACCAACTTGTGTCCCCATGAAGGACAACTTGCTTGTGATGTCAAGCAATCTGCTTCTCACACTACTCAGTTTTTCATTGGGCTGAGCTTTGAAGACAGCATAATCATGCAGAAGTTGCTTTTTCTTTTCTTCCTTAGTGTCTGCATTACCACCATATGCAACTTCAATTGCTTCCCAAAGATCCTTAGCAGATTCATAGCCTCTATATTTGTGCTGATTTTCTTGTCCCAAAGAGACTTTCAGAATATTTAGGGCTTTCATGTCAACCCTTTTCTTTGCAATATCTTCAGCACCTACAGCTCTACCATCTCCAGGTTTTTCTTTCTTATCTTCATCAGGACATCCTTCAACATCTGATCTTGCCTTAATGGCATCCTGAATCTTTTATCCTGAATCTTTTGAGCCTTATTGAATGAGTTTCCATATTCAATAATCTCCCAAAGTGTGTAATCAAAGATCCCCAGATATTGTTCAAAGTTGAACTTCCATAAGTCAAAGTTGGTTGGATCAAGCATTGGAATCTTGATGTTTGGTAAGGGTGAAGAGGAAGAAGTTATTGCTTCAGACATGATGTTGTTAGGGTTTTGAGAAAATTAGGGTTGTGTATCGTTCTGGTGTTCTTCAAAGATCAAAAGTTCCTCAACAAGATCTGATACCACTTGTTGATCCCAAACTTAGATCGATTAGCTTTGTATATACAAGATTAGATCAAGTATAACACGTAGAGAAACCTTTGTTGTATGCTTTGTGAATCTAAGTGTTATGCGGAATTTAACACTTAAGTAAGAACACAAGATGTAAACAAGACTTTCACTTTGATTATGAATGTCGAACTTGCTTACAATGAAAGATGTTTACGAATGAAAACTTATGAAAACTTGATATTAAACATTAACCTAAAGGCCTTCTTTTATAGACTAAGAAGCCTTGTACAATAAGCTATGTATCAACTATTCTAGGTAAAGATAAACATAGAAAATACATTGTCGTTTCTATCCTTACTAGAAGTATTCTAGAATATAATAAACGTGTAGCTTACATCTTCCATCAGTGCTTATATTCTAGCATAGGAAGAACGCTGACAAGAACAACTCAAGCGTTGTTGTGACCAAATTGGACGCTGACATGGCTTTAGGCGAACGTTGACAAGATTATAGCCGTTGGGCGTTGATGGGTTATATTTGACCGTTGACACTCAATGGGACCTACCCAGTTGTTACTTTTTGACATATTTTCAAGCCGTAATTTTAGGAGTTGTTACTTTCATTAAATGCATGCGATAACTTATAACTTTTTCAATATTTTCATGATTAGTTTTTGAAAATCTTTGCCTATTTTTGGGCCAATCACGTGCATTCTATATCTCCTATAAATTTGGCTCCTATTTTTAAACAGGGTATCTATAATTCTTGTCTAACACTTTTCTCTTATCAACCTTCATCTTTTACACTTCAAATTAACAGCTTTCATCAATGGCACCAAGGTTTAACTCAGCAGAATTGGATTTGGGGTTAAAGTCTCAACACAACATGATTGCTTATCTTGTTGCTGATAATGATTTGTTTCCTCAATACATACAAATGGTGGCATATTTGAACGCATCCCCCTTAAGGTATGCTCTTTCTCATGCACCACTCATTCCAGTCACACACATTAAACAGTTTTGGAACACTGTCAGTTCCTCAACAGTTAATGGAGTGACCACATTAACTTCTATTGTTCATGGGAGGTCTTGGGTGGTTACTGAGGCCTTGGTACGCCAGGCCTTGCATCTTGATGATGCTGATGGTATAACCATCCTTCCCATAAATGAAATAGAACAAGGGCTTAGGGCTTTGGGATATCCTATTCCTGATGAAGGTACTCTTAATAAGTACCATAAGCAGGAATTTCCCCCAGCCTAGAAGTACCTCATTCACATTCTCCTTCAATGTTTGAGTCCCAAATGTACTGCACATAATGAGATTAACAGATCTATTGCTAGTGCTATTGTGTGCATCGCAACAGGGAAAAAATATAACTATTCTAAAATGATTTTTGAAGGGATGTGTAAAAACAAGGGGACAAAAATGACATTAGCTTATCCCCGTTTTCTGCAAATGATTTTTGATGATCAAAGATATTGTTCAAGGGATCACAATGATTTTTATAAGATCCCTGTACAAAAGAAAGCTATTTTTGCAAAGATGGATTCACCACCTCATAGAGACTTACCTTTAACCCCAGCCATGCTTGCTGTTATTGCAGCAGCACAACCCCAACCTGACCCCCAACCTCAAATTGATCCTCAACCACAACTTGAACCTATTCCTGAACCTTTACCCTCACCTGAACAAATGCAAATTGACCAAGAACCCTTTGACGCTGACACATCAAATGTTGGCGTTGATGTGCCTCTTTCCAACGCTGACACCCAACCATCACAATCCCAAACACCCCTTAACCAACCCACATCTACCCATTCTTCCACACCATCTTCCACACCACCTGAATATAGGTTGATCAAACGCCAAAGGACTACTGGAGTGTTCTCCTCTGGTGGTCCTAGCCATGAAGCAGAGAGAACCACCACTACAAGTGTGGCTGGTGACCTGGATGAGGCTGGGACTATTGGTTCTGGCTTAGAAGCTGGCCAAGGCAGTCCCACCATAATTAAGTCCTCATCCATGCCCAATGAACCTGACTTGGGAGGTCAAATCCCCATTTCAGAAGAGGGCAGTCTGGAACCAATGACTCTTTTGGAATTGACGGCAGTCTGCATTCGCTTGCAAAAGCAAAATGCAGACTTAGTACAAATTGTCAGCTCACAAGGCCTTGAACTCAAGGAATTGAGGGAGAGGATTGTTGTTTTGGAGAGTGATCATGATAGGAGGGGTATGGAGGAGTCTTCCAAAGGGGAGGAAGATCAAAGAAATCTGAGTGATAAGAGCAGTCAAGATGGTCAATCAATGGATGTTGCTGAAGCTCTTACAACTTTGAAGGAACAAACAGGTTTTGATACGTCCTTAATCTCTCCAACCAATCTAAATTTATCATTTACAGCTATGTTGATGTTTTGATTTATGAACAAGGGCTTAGAGCGTTGTGTATCGTTCACTAGAAGTATGTAAACGACAATGTTTTAATTAAAAAAAAAAAACTGTTAAAACTAAAAGATGATATGAGCACTGAAAGGTGTAAATTGTCCAATTACCAACTAGCTCTTACTGAAACTAAGAAAACCGTTTCTGAATATAAGAAAATGGAATTTGATTTAAAAGATAAGATAAATATCTTAAAACATGAGCTAGAGGGTAGTATGGATATTAGAAATATCATGACAAAGGTCAATAGAGACCTACAGGCTAAGTTAGATTAGGCCATTAAGAATAAAGATAATGTTGACCTCAAGATTCAAAGATTTGATAGAGCCACCCAAGCCCTAGGAGACTGTGTAGCTAAACAAAGGGATCCTAAGGACATGACTGGGATTGGGATGAATGATTACTCTCTGGTTCCACCACCAGCTGGTGACTTCTATGGTGTCCTTAGAAAGGATTTGTCTTGGGCTGGTATACCAGAATGCCAAGAAGAGGAATTCTCTCCTCCACCAAGAGTTGTCACTCCAGTAGAAGAGTATCAACAAAAACTGACTGACCTAAATGAGTGGAAGAAAGCTAACCCTACTTTATTTGTTAAGGGAGGTTTGCTATGTGAAAGTCCCAATGAATCATCACCCATTAAGGTTACTCACCCAGTTACTGGTAAAACTGTTGACCTAGGCTCAAACACTGTTAGAAGACCTACCATTAAATATGCAGAGATGTAGAGAAATAATAGGTCACCCAAGAGCCAAGTTAACAATCATGGAACAGGTTTCTTCGCTTCTAGATCTAAAAGTGTGTCTAAGAAAGCCTGTTATACTTGTGGTAGCTTTTCACATTTGGCATATAAGTGTGTCAACGCTCCCAAAGCCAGCGCTGATAGGAAAAATTTCAGCGCCGATAGAAAGAAAGTCAACGTTGTTAGGAAGTCAAACGTTGTCAGACCCAGATCTTGTGTGCAGCAAAGTCCACAAGTGATTAGACCTGCCCCATTCTTCTCTAGAAGGTCTAACACTCATGGACAAAGACCTTTTCAAAAGACAAACACCTGGTCAAATAGGCAATAGGTTCCTGTAGCAAACCCTAGGTTCAACGCTGACAAGGGTAATTTCAGCGTTGACAGGACAAATCCAACGCTGACAGAAACGTGACCAGACCTAAATATTTGTAGCCACAAGGTAAGGGGTCTAAAGCTTCTTCAAGCTTAACATGGAGACCCAAGAAAGATCAAAACCCTAATAATAATGGAATTTCAATGACTTGCAATAGATTTAATTACATTTCAAAGGTCATTACAAAACCAATTGGGGTTAACTGGGTTTTTCATCCAAAAAGGGATGATAATGGGGTTGTTGTGAGAACTAAGTCTGTTCTTATTGAACAACCAGATCAATCCAAGTCTTCTGAGACTTGGGTTCCCAAAGAAAACTAATTTGTTTTCTTTATGTGCAGGGCATTCAAAAGCAGATCAATGACTATGGATATTGGGATAGTGGATGCTCAAGGCACATGACAGGAAAGGAAGACTATCTGACGAACTTCTCTCCTATTAAAGATGGTGATAAGGTATACTTTGGAGGGGGCTACGGCACCATTACAGGCAAAGGAACCCATCTCACCAATAATCTGCGTTTTGAGAACGTCTTCCTGGTAAAAGAACTGGATTATAATCTGTTTAGTGTATCACAAGTTTGTGATAACAAAAATAAGGTTCTTTTCACTGATACTGAGTGTTTGGTGTTAAGCAAGGATTTTAAGATCCCTGATGAGAAGTATATTGAGTATAGAACACCTAGGCATAAGGACATATACAATGTGAATTTAAATGGGATTAAAGTGAATACAAATATGTCTTGTTTTTATGCTAAGGCCTCAGTAGATGAAAGTAATTTATGGCACAGGAGACTAGGGCACATAAATTTTAAAAATATAAATAGAGTTGTGAGGCTTGGTTTAGTTGATGGTTTGCCTGAGAAGGCCTTCCACAATGACCACTCTTGTGTTGCATGTCTTAAAGGCAAGCAGCACAAGGTCTCATTCAAGTCCAAGCAGGTGCATACTAGTTCCAGACCTCTTCATATGCTTCACATGGACCTCTTTGGTCCAACTAATATAGAAAGTTTGAATGGCAAGTCATATTGTTTTGTTGTCACTGATGACTTTTCTAGGTTTACTTGGACATTCATTCTAGCTATGAAGAATGAAACAGCTGATGTTCTTATTGAATTTATCACTCAAATTGAGAAAAGGTCTGGCAATGAGGTTAAAATGCTTAGGAGTGATAATGGTGGAGAATTTAGGAACAAGAAGCTAGATGATTTTTGTGCCAGGAAGGGAATTACTAGGTAATTCAGTATTGCTAGAACCCCACAACAAAATGGGGTTGCTGAAAGGAAAAATAGAACCCTAATTGAAGCAGCCAGAACAATGTTGGCTGATGCTCACTTTCCAATAGCCTTTTGGGCTGAGGCTGTTAATACAGCATGCTATGTGCAAAATAGAGCATTGGTTAACAAAATTCAGAACAAAACACCTTATGAGTTACTTTGGGGAAGAAAACCTAATATTGGTTTTCTCAGACCTTTTGGATGTCATGTAGTAGTCTTAGACACTAGTGATAACTTAGGGAAATTTAGTGCAAAAGGTGATGAAGGTTACTTCATGGGTTATTCAGTGCAGAGCAAGGGTTATAGGGTTTATCTTAAGGAGGACAAACGTATTGTTGAGAGAGCACATGTTAGGTTCTTAGAAAATAAACCTAGTGATCCTGAAAGTGGTCCTAATTGGTTGTTTGATTTGGAACCCTTATCTAGAACTTTAAATTATATGCCTGTCACTAATCCAGACATTGTGAAGGTCACTTCAAATGTTGTGGAGGAACAAGAGGTATCAGAGCTTGTTGAGGAACTTTTGATCTTTGAAGAACACCAGAACGATACACAACCCTAATTTTCTCAAAACCCTAACAACATCATGTCTGAAGCAATAACTTCTTCCTCTTCACCCTTACCAAACATCAAGATTCCCATGCTTGATCCAACCAACTTTGACTTTTGGAAGTTCAACTTTGAACAATATCTGGGGATCTTTGATTACACACTCTGGGAGATTATTGAATATGGAAACTCATTCAATAAGGCTCAGAAGATTCAGGATGCCATTACGGCAAGATCAGCTGTTGAAGGATGTCCTGATGAAGATAAGAAAGAAAAACCTGGAGATGGTAGAGCTGTAGGTGCTGAAGATATTGCAAAGAAAAGGGTTGACATGAAAGCCCTAAATATTCTGAAAGTCTCTTTGGGACAAGAAAATCAGCACAAATATAGAGGCTATGAATCTGCTAAGGATCTTTGGGAAGCAATTGAAGTTGCATATGGTGGTAATGCAGACACTAAGGAAGAAAAGAAAAAGCAACTTCTGCATGATTATGCTGTCTTCAAAGCTCAGCCCAATGAGAAACTGAGTAGTGTGAGAAGCAGATTGCTTGACATCACAAGCAAGTTGTCCTTCATGGGGACACAAGTTGGTGATGTTGACACCAATGCTACCTTTCTGAAAAGTCTTGGTGAGGCATGGAAGATTGAGGCAAGATCTATTCTTGCCAATAATACTTACAAGAGCTCCTCGTTTGATGACATCTACAACAAACTAAGACTGTTGGAAGATGAAACTCTTTCAGCACATGGAAGCAAAGCTAGCACCAGCAACATGGCCTTCTTCTCTCATAGTGAAGGTCAATTCAATCAGAAGGACTCTTTTATGCATCCAGTTACTGGATCATCATTTGTCAGCGCTAGAACAAGTCCTGTCAACGTCTCCTTTTCAGACGCTGACACATTCATGAATGACTGCCCAAGAGTTAAACCTGCTGGTTTGGATTTGGATACTGTGTGTGCTTACATTGCTTCTTTGCCCAATGGTTCACTGATTACATATGAGGACCTTGAGCAGATAAGTGATGAACACTTGGAAGAGATGGAAATCAAGTGGAACATGGCTCTTGCTAGTATAAGAGCAAATAGATGGAATAGAAGGTTCAAGAAGAAGATGACCTTCAATGCTAAAGACACTGCTGGATTTGATAAATCCAAAGTTGAGTGCTACAACTGTCATCGCATGGGGCACTTCATGAGGGAATGCAGATCTCCTAGAAGATCTGATGCTGGTAAACCCTCAAGTCAGGTTGTTAAAGCTCAAGACTCCAAAGCCATGGTTGCAGTTCAAGGAAATGATGGTACTGGATGGGATTGGAGCTATCTGGCTAAGGATGCTGAAGAGGACAAAGCTTTGATTGCTGATATTGAAGAAGAAGAGCATGTTGAATATGCTCTCATGGCACACTCCTCCTATTCATCTGATAATGAGGTATATGATGATGCTTTTTGTAGCAAAGGTTGTAGGTTAAACACTGATAGACTTAACAAAGAATGTGTGGGACAAATGAGGAAGATCCTGAAATATGGAAGGATCTTGAAGATGACCTCAGTGGTCTTCAATGGAGGTTATATTCAGCTGCTGGTGTATACCATTTGAGTTCTACTAAGTTTGCTGAGTATCTACTTGTGGATGCTCAATATTTCATATCCAAGGCTGTTTTGGAAAAGATGAAGGACACCCAGTTGGAGATAGACTATACAAGTGACGTGGCAAAGAATTTGATCAGATTTATTTATTACCAATATGATAAGGTTTGTCAGACTCCTCCAAGTTCTTAATGATTATTCAGAAACTTGATCATAAGAGTGGATATCAAGTTTAGGGGAGGATTGTTGGGAATAAATTAAGGCCAGATCACTTGAACGCTGACAAGAACAACTCAAGCGTTGACAAGAACAAAGTGAACGCTGACAGCTCAAGCGTTGACAAGTTAAAGTCAAGCGTTGACAGATTGAAGACAAGCACTGATGGAAGATGTAAGCTACACGTTTATTATATTCTAGAATACTTCTAGTAAGGATAGAAACGACAATGTATTTTCTATGATTATCTTTACCTAGAATAAAAAAAAATAGGAAGAACGATAAAGTTAAAAAGATATGAATCAAGGGCTTAGAGCGTACAAGGGCTTAGAGCGTTGATTCAAAAAGATAAGAATGGACGCTGATAGATGAAGGAAAATATAGTGGATTCATAGCTTTCTTTGTTGATCCACGCTACTATGTATTTCACTTGTTAGGGTTTTGAGAAAATTAGGGTTGTGTATCGTTCTGGTGTTCTTCAAAGATCAAAAGTTCCATCAGTGCTTGTCTTCAATCTGTCAACGCTTGACTTTAACTTGTCAACGCTTGAGCTGTCAGCGTTCACTTTGTTCTTGTCAACGCTTGAGTTGTTCTTGTCAGCGTTCAAGTGATTTGGCCTTAATTTATTCCCAACAATCCTCCCCTAAACTTGATATCCACTCTTATGATCAAGTTTCTGAATAATCATTAAGAACTTGGAGGAGTCTGACAAACCTTATCATATTGGTAATAAATAAATCTGATCAAATTCTTTGCCACGTCACTTGTATAGTCTATCTCCAACTGGGTGTCCTTCATCTTTTCCAAAACAGCCTTGGATATGAAATATTGAGCATCCACAAGTAGATACTCAGCAAACTTAGTAGAACTCAAATGGTATACACCAGCAGCTGAATATAACCTCCATTGAAGACCACTGAGGTCATCTTCAAGATCCTTCCATATTTCAGGATCTTCCTCATTTGTCCCACACATTCTTTTGAATGTGGTCCAAAGTTTTATTCTATTAGCTGAAGTTGGTGCTTCAGCCTCATACTTGGTCTCTAGTAACCTCCAAAGGTCCACCAAGTCTTCTCTGTCACAACTTGCAAATGAAGATATGAGAGTGGTAAAAGTGTGTACCTCCTTGCCAAATCTTCCAATCTTCCAGAATCCACATTCATCCTCATCATAACTCACAATTGGATTCCTGGAATCTAATGGTAACACTTGCACCATATCTGAAGCTTCTAATGGGGAGAGCTTGAGGCTCTTTCTAATAACTGCTTCACTTGGATATAGTGGATTCATATCTTTTGGAAACTCATGTGTAAATCCCTTCTTCACTGGTCTGGGAACTATCATAGCTTTCTTGATTTCCATCTCTTCTGCAAGTTGCTCCTTTCTTTCATCTGAAAGAAGTCTGTAAGTGTTCTCTTCCTGCACTTTCACCCAAATAGGATAAGCCCTATGTTCCAACTCATCAAATGTCAAAGCCTTCAACTTCTGATGTGTCCATCCAACTCCATGACATCTGAGCAACATAAAATAGAGCTCCCTTCTATCCCTTTTCAACTCAGAGAGAATATTGCTTGCCTTGTGCTTCAAAATCACCTTACAATCCTTTTGAACTCTAAGAAGAAGCTCCAATCCCCATATTTGATCTGAAATGGTCAAGTCTGGATTATCCATACAGCTTTCTTCCCAAGAATTGTACATCTGAACCACCTCTGGCATGTCAAAATCAACCTGCAATTTTAAATCTCTCAGCTTTTCCCTAGCAAGCTCATCACCATACTCAAGCCTTTCTGGTTCTATAATCATCACACTTGAGTCTGAGCTAGCTCCATCACTTTCTTCTTCAGAAGTCACAACAAATGGTGACTTTTCCTTTTCACCTTGTTCCATCAATTGCTCAGCCAGTCTTCTATCAAATTCAACTTGGGCTGCATTCTTTGGAACAATTTCTTCTACCAATTTACCCTTACCCTTATCTGATGGTGCAATGGTTGGTAAGGTAGATGGTAATACCTGAGTAGAAACTTCTTTGATGATAGATGATGACTGGAATACATCACCTTCATGTGCAGGTCTGTCAACGCCCAAATTTCCTCTATCAGCGCCCAAAATACTGCTATCAGCGTCCAAACTTGTCTTGTCAACGCTCAAATTAAGCGTTGACAGATTGAAGTAGCGTACAATTCCTAGTAGCTATGTTTTCCTTCAATGAAAAATCAAAACATCACCATCTTGATGATGACAATGTATTTTCTATGTTTATTTTTTTTTTTGAAGGAAAATTATATACTAGAAAACATAGCTTACAAAGAAAGC
Organism: Glebionis coronaria; assembly: GCA_025667525.1. Classification (NCBI taxonomy): domain Eukaryota; kingdom Viridiplantae; phylum Streptophyta; class Magnoliopsida; order Asterales; family Asteraceae; genus Glebionis; species Glebionis coronaria. The sequence goes on from CM046877.1 coordinate 427,399,840, forward strand.
TAAAGTAATAAAAAGACTCCACCGGCTTGATCTTTTGTAACTTGTACACTTTAGCCCTTGTCTTCTTATTTTGTTGTTTTTGACGCATCAACTCATAATTTTGACCCAACAGTCTTTAGGAACAAGAAGGATGAAAGAGGGGTTGTTGTGAGGAACAAGGCAAGACTTGTTGCTCAAGGCTATAGACAGGAAGAAGGGATAGACTATGATGAGGTTTTTGCACCAGTGGCAAGGATAGAAGCTATTAGGTTATTTTTGGCCTTTGCATCATATATGGGATTTATAGTCTATCAAATAGATGTGAAAAGTGCCTTTCTATATGGTACGTCTTCAGAAGAGGTATATGTCTCACAACCTCTAGGTTTTGTAGATCCTAAATTCCCCAATAGAGACTACAAAGTTATCAAAGCACTTTATGGTCTGCATCAAGATCCAAGGGCCTGGTATGCAATTTTATCCAACTTTCTGCTAGAACATCGATATAGGAGAGGAACCATTGACAAAACTCTGTTCATCAAGAAAAATGCCAAAGACATCATTCTAGTTCAAGTCTATGTTGATGACATCATTTTTGGTTCTACCAAGAAGACATGGTGTGAAGAGTTTGAAGCTTTGATGAAAGGAAGATTTCAAATGAGTTCTATGGGAGAACTAACTTTCTTTTTGGGACTACAAGTCAAACAAAGGAAAGATGGAATATTTATCAGCCAAGATAAATATGTTGCTGAAATCTTAAAGAAATTTTCATGTATGGATACAAGGAGTACAAGCACACCTTTTGAAGCCAAAAAATCTTTATCAAAAGATGAACATGGAGAAGCTGTTGACATTCATCTCTATTGGTCAATGATTGGTTCATTGATGTATCTTACTGCTTCAAGACTAGATATAATGTTTGCTGTGTGTGCCTGTTCAAGATTCTAAGTTCATCCAAAGGTGTCACATCTTTATGCTGTGAAGAAGATTTTTAAATATCTTAAAAGTCAACCTAATTTAGGATTATGGTATCCCAGAGATTCCATCTTTGAATTGGAAGCGTACTCAGATAGTGATTATACTGGAGCAAATCATGATAGGAAATCCACAACAGGAGGTTGTCAATTCCTAGGCAGAAGACTCATATCATGGCAGTGTAAGAAGCAAACCATTGTTGCTACTTCTACAACTGAAGCTGAATATGTAGCTGCTGCTCATTGCTGTGGACAAGTACTTTGGATTCAAAATCAATTGTTGGACTATGGGTTTAACTTCATGAAAACCAAAATCTACATTGATAATGAAAGTACTATATGCATTGTTAAGAATCCAGTATTTCACTCCATGACTAAGCATATTGAAATAAGACATCACTTTATAAGAGATGCTTATGACAAAAAGCTTATTCAAGTCTTTAAGATTCATACAGACAACAATGTAGTTGATTTGTTGACCAAGGCATTTGATGCAAAGAGATTCTAATTCTTGGTGACACACATTGGTATGCTCAACCAATAACATGCTGCATATGTTGAGGGGAGGTAATAGCTATACAAGTTTTATATAAATTTTATTGTATAGTCTATGTTTTGTGTTTTTGATGTTATTGCAGGTTTATAGAAAAAGATAAAATATGTTACATGTCTAGTGGAAAGCATGAAATGGTCAAAATTGTGAGGTACCATTGTTACTCCAAGTACCGCTAGCACAAAACCAAGTACCGCTTATGTTCCATGTACCGCTACATGTCTGTTGTACCGTTAAGGGTCTCTGTTGTAAATTTGGCAGTTTCTTTGCGCTTGGGTTTGTTATTTACTTAAATACTTACCCCAATTACACAATTGATTCACCTAATCTTTTATTTTTCTCTCTTGATTCTATAACCTTCTCTCTAATCTTTCGATCATCAAAAATACTAATGGCTGCTTTACAAGTAATCTCTAAGCATAATCTGGTTGCGAATCTTGCTACGAATGATGACTCTCTTGGTTTCCATGAGATGCTTGGTTTCCTATCTCGAAGTCATGTTCGCTTCGCCATCACTGTAAGTCCAGTTGTCTCTATACCCATTGTTGAACAATTTTGGGATACTGCTGTGTTAGGTACTCGTTTTGAACAACCTTGCATTAAGGCTAGGGTGAATCATAGGAATATATATGTCACTGAGGTACTGCTATGAGCAAGTTTGAGACTTAATGACGAAAATGGACTTAGTATGCTTAATAATACAGAGATTCATGATGGCCTTGCAGCCATGGGCTATGGCGGTGGTAGGGAAAGTCTTACTTTCTTTAAAGCATTATATTCACCTCAATGGAAATTGCTTTTTCATGCTATTATTCACTGTTTAAGTTCAAAAAGTACATCTTTTGATCAAATACCTGCTGCATTGGCATCTGCTGGTATTTGTCTAGCAAATAACAGGGTTTTTAATTTTTCAAAATTAATTTTTGAAGGCATGACTAGGAATTTGGAATGGAATAAGAAGTTTTTAATGTATCCTAGATTCATTCAGGCTTTAGTTAGTGACCAAATACCTAACCTACCAGCATTAACTGATACATGGGATGTTCCTTCATTCACAAAGAGAACTTTCTCTTTCTTGACCAAACAAGGCAATCCCTTTACAGGAACAGTAACACCATTGTTTGCTCATATGTTAGCCCAACCTGCCAATCAAGAAGGTGAGGAACCTAGCAATGCTAGTGCTTCTCAACAAACTCCTTCTCACCAGAGCTCCCACTCTCTAGAAGATTCACAATCTTCTTCTCACAATGTTGGTGTTCCACCAAACACTGATGAGATGATCCACACACCTGCTGCTTCTATTGCTGCTAGTGGTTTACCACAAGCACAAGCACCAAAGGAGGTGGATGTTGCAAATTTAACTGCTTTGTGTACAAGTTTGTCCTAATAGTTACAAGTGTTGTAGAAAGATAAGCTTGTTCAAGACAAGAAAATTGCTGAATTAGAGGTTAGCCTACTCAAGTTAAGGAACAAATTGTCATCTCGGATGAGGCAATATAGATCTGTTCAGAAATATGCAATCAAGACTCAGGAACCACTAGAAAAGGCAACTGAATGCAACCAAACAGGGGAGGAATAATGAAGAAAACGGAAGGAATAATTAAGAACAACCACCTTCTTCTGATAATCAAACAAGAATCTCTGGAAATGACATCAATTTTGAATTGGATGAAGATGTCATGGGGACTTTTAAAGATGGAACTGGTTTAGAGACTGGTGTGGATGGACCTTCAGATATGGGGATTCAATAGCAAGACCCACAACCTACTCCAGAGGAACCACAAGTTCAAGAACAAGTTCAATAAAAGTTGGTAAATCAACCAGAGGAGCCACAAGTTGCAGAAACATTGGCAACTCAGCCAGAACCATCAGTTCAATCACCACCATAAGCTAATTGGAGTGCTTTCTATGAGAAGTTGGAGGAAATTTCTAATCAGTTTCCTGATCCATCACCACAAAGCAATAAATCAGATAAGACTAAAGAAGTACAAGTTGATATGATGGCTTCTATGGAAGATAAAGTATCTAGGGATACACAAGTGATTGATGAAACAAGTGTGTCTAATACTGGTGAAGTCAACTTTGTTGAAGATCCAAGTACTGCTAAGACAATTAAGCCGACTGCAAGTACTACTGACATTATTGAAGACCCAAGTACTTCTAAGCCAATTGCAAGTACTGCTAAGCCAATTGCAAGTACCGCTGGTGATCATCCTTCACTAGAAAGTCAAATTTCATTTGGAGAAAATGAGACTTTAGCCCAATTGTTGCTTGATCTAAAGGAGAGTTTAGTTGAGAAGACTAAACAAGCAGAAGTGGAGAAAAAGACACAACAAGAAGTTCTTGCCACAAAGGATCAAATTCAAGGTAAGAAAGTTCAAGCTTCACACCCTACAAAAGGTGTAGTCATTCAACAACTAGCTAATGAAGAAGTAGCTGCCAAGCTGAAGAAGAAGCTACCTAAGATAAATCCAACGGATAAGGGGAAAAAGCAATTATTGTCAGAATCTGAAGATGAAAGTGATTCAGATGATGATATAAACAAAGTCATGTACAGATTTAATCAAATAGACCATGATGAGGAATTTGCTTATAGAATGTAAGAACAAATTCTTAAAGATGAATTGCAGGAAGAACTTGCAGCAAAGCAAATTTTGCTAGAAGCTAAAAGGATACAACAAGAATGGAACATACAAGAGTATGATAGGATTCAAGCTGAGATACATGCAAGTGAGCTTCTTGCAGGCTCATTGATAGCTGAAGAAAAAGATGCATATGATTAAGAAGATAAATCAAGATTGATTGATGATCTAGTAAGGGAGCAACAAAGATTCTTTGCTGAAAAGAGAAGGAAAGAAAGATTAAGCCTCTAACTACTATGCAGATTAGAAATCAAATGATGAAATTTCTAAAGAAAGTAAAAGGATTTACTCATATTCAGCTGGTCAAGAAGAATTTTGAAGAAATCAAGACTTTGTATGAGCAAAGTAAGAGGACTGAATTGAATTTTGTTGAGATTGGATCTGAAGCATACAAGAAAGTTGTTGAAGAATTCAAGAAACGTCTACAACAACAAAGAAAATTTGGTAGTACTCCTAGAATTGAGCCAAGTACTGCTGAACCTACAAGTACATCTCCACCTATCAAGACCACTTATGTGAGGAAGAATAGGAAGGAGAAAGTATGTTCAAGAGAGGAAGATACTGCTCAAAGGATGAATACAAGAGTTGAAACTCAAGGTATTGCTCAGACTGAAAATATACAAGCAGTACATACACAGTCAACAGTACATACAATAGTACATACTGAGGAAACGGTACATACAAGCTTGGAAGAGGGTTCAACAGAACTTGAGGGAATTTCCAAGAGTGTTAAAAGGAAAAGATCAACAAAGCTAAAGAAGAAAGCTAAGAGAGCTAAAACTACAGCAGAAGATAGTGATGATGATGAGAGCTTAAGGAAGTACTTGAAGATTGTGAAATTTGAAGATCAATGTATTGATACAGTGATTTTTGGAAAAAGAGCATCCATTGTTAAGTGGATTTACTCTACAGATCAAGGACTTGAAGCTCATGGAATTTAGAGATCTGATGGCACAAAAAGGATATTCAGACTTTTGGAGGATATTCTTCACATTCTTGACAGACAAGATATTCAAGATCTTGTAAGGTTAGTTGAAGAAGCCAGTGCAGGTAAAACTGAAGTATCACTATTATATAGGGAATTTCTCTTTATGTATCAGCCACACAAATGTGACCAAGAAATGTTGAAGGTATTAGAGGATCAGGTTCCTAGTTACTGGAGATATTACATGTCATGTGGATTGCATATTTTGGATGTAGATGATGTTACATATTATATGCTGCAAGAGAAAACTTACCCCTTCAAAATAAAATTGTTGGAAAGGATGTTAGAACAACAATTAGAAGTTACAGAAGAGTCTGCTGATGCTTTGGAGTTGATCAGAATGGTTAAACAACAAATCAAGGATTCGAAAGATGAGGATGAAGCTAAGAAAGAATCTTAAGTGTTTGACTTTCAGTCACACTTCATAAATGGTTCTCTGTTCACCATGTCTAACACACATAAGAACTGGCTAGTCCATAAGCAAACGGTTTGTGGTAAATACTTATCAAATCCGTTGAAAGCTGATAGTTTGCTAAAAACTATATGGTTCTAACTCACCTTGTTTCGAGACAAAGAGTTGGCTAGTCCTAGACAAACGGTACTAGGTAAAGACTTCATCAAATCCGTTGATGGTTGACAATTTACCAAAAATTTTAAGGTTTTCATTACACCTTATTCTTTGTGAATAAAGTATTGGCTATTCCAGAGTGTATGACTAACTAGTAAAGAATTTATCAAATCCGTTGATAGCTGGTGATTTGCTAAAAATCATGAAGCCAATACAGATTGGTGTTTGTTGTTAACTATTTTATTTCAGGTATGAAGATTGCAGACAAAGAAGTATTAAAAGTATAATACTTAGAAAGTTTTGTTATCATCAAATCAAGTGAAAGATTTATGATCAAGAGTTCAAGGACTAAACTCAAGAAGACAAATACTGATGCTGCAAAGATGAATGAATGTTTAGAAGACACAAGAAGATCATAGTTTGAAGACAAAGATGATGCTCATAATGTTTGAAAATTGTTTTATCAGAAGAAGATCTACATTTGAAGTGTTTGGCTACATTCAGTTGGATACAAATACAAATTGCCAAGTTCAATCCAAGGATGAAGGAAAGACTAAAGACATGTATTTCTAATACATCCAGTACAAGAGAAACAAGAAGATAACAAGTTATCATTTCTTGTTTAGGGGAGGATTGTTGGGCATTATTTGTTAAGTGTCAAGTACCGTTAGTATATTCCAAGTACTGTTAGTGTTATGTAAGTACCGTAGTGTTAACGCGGTACATAGTAAGTACTGCTACTTATAAAGTAAGTACTGCTATGATGATTAGGACGAATATATCTTTGTATAAGATATGTCATAGTTATAGTTAGAGTATATCTTATGTGATATACCTAAATAGTTAGAATATTGATAATATATCGTCTGTGATATAGTTATCTTTATAGAATATTCTAAGGTTTCTAGGGTTCTGTTAATGCAAGTAATGCCTAAAAACATTATTAGTGTTAACTAATCTTTCTTAGTTTTGATCACAACAAACCATACAACACATTTAGTGTAGAAACACAAAATGAATTATTTAACTAACACTATCATCAAGGTAATAATCATATCATTAACCTTTCTTAATCATACTTAGTGATCATCAAAATGATTATCCTTAAAACTCACTTTTGCTAATAAGACAAAAGACTTTTTAATAAACTTTCTTTTTTAGAAAATGTTTTATTAAAATGGAAAATGAAAATTTGAAAATGGCATATTCCAAATGCTGTTAGAATATCCTTTGAAGGGTTTAAATACCTCAGATATTCCCACCCCACTAAAAGACAAAAAACGGAGCGGAGTCTAGTGGCGGTACCTTAAGTACCTACGCGGTACCTTATCGATATGGTACCGCGGGGTGAGATAAGTTACCGCGCACAGAAGACCGTTATAGATCCGTTATACTTTGTCTCCTTTAAATAGTGGGTCAAATCTCATTTTCCAGCAAGCCTCTTGGACGATTTTCTCAGCCCCTTTTCTATTTTCTATAGCATAATCATTAGTAAATGATCACTTAATTTGTTAAGGATGTTTACATATGATTATCCTCTTGATCCCCTCCTTTACCATGTCCAATGAGAAGATCACTCACTCACTAGTGTAGTGATAAAGATGAATTTATGAGCTAGTCATATTCATCATGATACCCTTTTGTTTTAGGTCAATCCAATGTATTTATGAATACTTGGACTAGTTGTGTTCATCCAAGTTATTTGTGGATACTTGGATTTGTTGTGTACATCCATTGCATATGTGTTTGCTTGGATTTGTGTTGTGTAAATCCAAGATACATGTGTGTACTTGGATAAGTCTAGTTGAGTTGTAATAGATTGATTAGGAGTTCTCACTAAACTATAAAGTGATGTGGTTGTGTCTTGTGAGTTCTCACTAAACTTTAAAGTGACTAGTAGTTGTGTTGTGTGAAGTTCTCACTTAGCTTCAAAGTGAAGAGTCGTGAAGATTAGTTCTAGCTTTCGATTAGAACTCGATATCTAGCCTTGTGTCGTAAAATGGTGAAGTAGGCAACGTCGTGAAGATTGGTTCTACCTTTCGATTAGAACTCGACATCTAGCCTTGTGTCGTTAAATTGTGAAGTAGGCAACGTCGTGTAGATTGGTCCTAGCTAAAGATTAGGTCTCGACATTTAGCTTAGTGTCGGAAAATAATGTAAGCAACGATGTAAGTTTTTCTCCGTCGAGAAGGGAGCTTGTGGATATAGTGGAAATCTCGAGTAGGTGTACTCGAGGAGTGGAGTAGAAACGAGGATAGAGCCTCGTTGTCGAACCACTATAAATCTTGGTGTCTTCCCACTAGGTTGTCTCCTTCCTTGCTCTTTACTTATTTCATTATCATTATACTTGCTTATTATTCTTGCTAGTGCATTTCAATTGAACCTAATCATTATGCAACTTAGCTTTAAATAAAAGATAGTTTTGATACAAACCAAATTAAAAGAAATTTTAATTTGGTCACCAATCGAAGAGAAACTATTCAACCCCCCCTTCTAGTTTCTACAATTGGTATCAGAGCGATGGTCACTCAAGATCTTTGAAGTATACTGTACTTTAAAACTTGGATCGATCCATTGTCTCCTCAAATTAGAAGGTCTAGTTGTACTAAAGTCTCTCTTTGGTCAAAACTATGTTTTCTTTGAAAAATAGGTCTTTTAATTGATAACATTGCATCCCACTTAAGATTAGTAGCCTTTATGCATTTTAGATATACTCTTGAAATGTATCTACTAGTTTGCATCTTGCTTTGTGTAGGTACTCATGAAGATCAATCACTTAATTGGTTGTGGATTGAGTTACTTGCACTTGTAGAAGAATCATTTTCATTGATCTTTGACATCTTTGAATGATGATACCAAGATGATTGGGAATGATACTAGTCCTTGAAGACTTAGTACTCATCATAGTCATTGATTGGGCATAGCACTTATTCCTCCATGGATTGCTCTTTGTGGCCAAGGTACGCTTTCGTTCTTCCACACGCCCTTTGATCATTCTTTTGATCATTACTTGACTATGTGCTTGTTCTCGGCATCCTTGCCTTGACATTTATTTGTGGTTTGTGTTTCTTTTCTTTTATCCTCTCAAACCTTCATTGCTTGGATACTTGACTCACTATGGTGATGTAGAGTGAGTTAGTAGAAGCTTAAAGTATCAAGCATGATTTCCATGGTTTGGACCCATACGGTTAGTAGGCCCTTTGTGGGAGAGAAAGTGTATTAATACTTTGCTCATATTTTGGTTTAGACTAAGACTATTATTGAAAGTGATCTTAGTTAAGACTTGAATAATTGCTTTGTGCTTATTCATTACCAAAGCCGTTTATCGTTTCGCCGGAAAGGCACGTCTTAAACCACTATATATGACACAAGCTCTTTGTTTCAACTACTTGAAGATTGTCATTAATCCTTTGAGCATTGATCCTAGTCTTGATTCACTTCTCTTGACTTCTCTCCACTTAGTCGTTTTGATACGAGTAGTCGTTTGTCCGTTTCGGTTCTTTTCGATCTTGATTTAACTCGTAATCCTTCATTAAGGCATATTGCTTAGTGTTATGATGATCCAATGATATTCTAAAAGGCTCATGATTTAATTTTAAGTATTTTAGAAAAACTGGATTTTCAAAATTTCGCGTTTTTCAGAGATAGAAACCTGCCTCTGTAGGCGGTTCCTTATCTCCGCGGCTCAAAACCCGCGGTACCTTATCGATAAGGTACCGCGGGCAGAAACTTTTGTCAGAGCGCCAGTTTGTGTTTCTTATTCTTTTTCAAACAAAACTCTCTCTCTCCCAAAAACACACAGCCGACGGGTTTTACATTTTCCACCATTGTTGAAGCTTCCAAAACCTTCAATCACTCAAATTAATTGATTCCAAGTTGTGGGTTTCACTCATCCATCATCTAGCATCAATTAATTGTAAGTATTTTCTTTCAATTTCATCTATTTTGTTCTAGGGTTCATCCTTTCATAATTGGGGATTTTTAAAATTGAAATTGAATTAAAACCTTAATGGGAATGTGGGTTGACATTAGAGGTGGCAAATCTTGCCCATTTTGATACATATGGGCACTTTTGCCCATTTTTAAAAAAGGATGGGGCACTTTTTGCCCATTATTTATAATGAATGGGCTAAACGGGCGCATATGTAAGAAACTAAATGGGCTTAACGGGCGCACTTGTAAAATACAAATTAGTATAATTGACGAATATTTTTTATTAAATTTTTTATCCCGGCTTTCAAACAAGTATTTTTTTTTTATTTGTACGTTTTTAAATGTTTTTTTTCCTTTTTTAGCTTGCGCCCGTTTAGCCCGCCCGTTTTGCCCGCCCGTTTCGCCCGTGCCCGTTTAGCCCGCGCCCATTTAGCCCGCCGCCCGTTTAGCCCGTTGCCCGTTTAGCCCGCCGCCCGTGCCCGCCCGCCCGCCCATTTTGCCACCTCTAGTTGACATGGTAATCTTACTATGATTCCTTAGGTAGATATTCATTAAGAATTCACTAAAACCCACTTATAGAACAAATCTGAATTTAGGCTAAATGATTTTGGTTGAATTATGGATTTGAGATGAACCCATGAACAAGTAGGTAATGACATTGTTAATGCTTACCTAAAAACCTTGTTTTGAAAAACCAATGTTCTAATCCATTGTTGATCTAACATAGATCATGTGTTCTTGGTCAATGATGGAATAGACACATTGTGAACATGAAAATGATATGGATTCAATCCTATGTTTGTCAAGAAATTGATATAACACATTTTCATTTTTTGTTTTCCTTTTTTTGATTTTCATATGAGTGATTGAAGAAATATTATCTTGTGTTTGTATTTAGGTACTTAATCATGCCTTCTCAATTTCACAAAGATCATCAATTCACTAGAGATTATATGCCCGACATCTCTCAAACCTTTGTTTCCCCTCAACTCCAAAACGCTTTTCCATCCCTTTCCTCTCGTTGTTTCCATGAGGGTAGGATTGTAGACTCAAGAATAGCGGGAGATAATTATATCAACTCTATGTTCGAGCTAATTGGGTTTGATTGTTTGCTTTACATAGACGAGGTAATTTATCCCTTGTTCCTTCTTGAGTTCTTTAGTACTTACTCCATGCTTGAAATCAACGACCAAATCTTTATCCGTTTCTTGTTGAATGGTCAAATCATTCAATATTCCCTCGATGACTTTGGTGATATTCTTGGTGTGCCATTTGAAGGCACTTGTCGCTTCACGGATAAGTGGAGACTAGATGCTCTCTTGGAGTCAAACGACAAGCCTCCAAATGACACCACCGAAGTTGATCTAAATTTCATCCTTGAAATCATCACGAAAGAGCGTAGTGGAAACGTTGTGAGAAGCCTTCATACAAATGTGCGAAATGTGAATAGGTATGAAGTGCTCTCAAGCGACCTTAAGGATTATATGCTCCAATGGGCAAACATCCTTAGGGAAAATTTGTTTTGTCTTGGTGGGAACCGGGATCATATCCCGACTTGCATGGGGCATATGTTGTTTTGCCTATTTACTTCCACCAAGTACAATCTTGCATATTACATCGCTCGACGTATAAATTATGCTCTTTCCAAACCCAAAACAAACCTCCCTTATGCTATGCTTCTCACTCGCCTTTTTAGAAGGGTTGGTCAAGATTTTCCTCAACTCGATCTCTCTCGCTTTCACCCGGTTCAACGGGTTATGTTGCCTATTCAAGAGGCGTATCAACGAAAGCAAAGAAGTGACCGTGGTTCGAGAAAATCCGACCATCAAGAGCCGGATGAGGAAGACACCAATATGCCACCAAGTGATGGTGATGGCATCGGTCCTAGTTCTCATTTTGACTCTTCGAGCAACTCCCATCCATCCTCAAATCAATTTGAGGATGATTTTGAAGACTTAGCTCCTCCTCCTCACCCTTCTAGTGATGTTCCTGAAGATCTCAATATGGAGCATCTTTATCGTGAGAATCTTAGAACCCGGGGAGAATTACATGAACACCGAGTGGAGTCAAGAAAAGGGTTCAAGTATTTGGGAAAGATGATCAAGGGTTTAGGAAAGAAAAGGAGGTGAAGACTTTGAAGTTGTGTCAAAGTTTGGATTTGATGGTTTAACATTTTGTTATTAACACTTTGGTTTGGTTGTTTATTAACTTGTGTTGCATGCTTGGATTACAATTTATTTTGATCCTTAATGTTTGTTATGCCATCTTGCTTGTGTTTTACATAGCTTTATGCATGCCATATGATAGTTAGCTTATTAAATTATGATCTGTAGTTAACTTTGGCTTGTAAAACCTTTGGGAAAAATCTGGGTTTATCAAAAACTAAAATGGGAAATTTTTGAAAACCTTCTGGTCGCGGTTCCATATCGACCCGCGGTTCCTTATCGATAAGGTACCGCCGGTCCTAGATAAGGAACCGCCGGCCACTGTGCACGACAGCATCTTTTCTTTACACTGTTTTCTTAATTTTGTGTAAACCTTGCATGATTTTCAGTAATAAACTACACATTTCCTAAACTAGGGTATCTAAATTCATTATTCACCTAAAATGATTTTAACCCATTACTAGTTTGGATCATCCCCTCAACCATTTAAACCCACCTTGTTTGCCATGTTCTTCACACATCAAACATACTTCCCTAAACCTTTAACCACCCTAATCAACCATGGTGTGTACCAAAACCTCAAACACTTCCAAGACCTCCACCCCAAGAAAAACACTCAAAATAAGGGTTAAGGTAGCTAAGCCTAACTCTTCACCTTTCCATACACCTAAGAATGAGAATGCTCCTATCCTCATTTCTTCATCACCTTCCCCACCTGTTGCACCATGCAAGACCTCCTCCACCCATGGTACTAACCACTCCATTGGTTCTACCTCATCTTCATTCAATTCTAGAATGAATGAGCCTTCTTCACCCTTCACTGCAAGTGCACCCTTGGAAGTGACCACACAACCTCAACCAATCCAATTCATTCCTTTTGGGAATGACTTTGATGACACTTTGGTGACTTCACCATTTACCCCTCACAACTCACCAATTTCACCAACCTTGGAGGATTTACCTCCACACTCACCCTTTTCCCCTTTGGGGAACATGCCTTCTCTTTCACCCACATCACCCTTGGAGAACATGCCTCCTCCACCTCCACCCAACTCAAACATCCCAATTTTGGGTGTCCCTCTTTCCCTCCTCTTGGATGATCCTTACTTTGGGTTCCAACAAACTCATGGTCCTAGATGTCCATGTTGTCTCTACAACCACTTCCTCATCCAAAACCTAAGGATGGATATGTATGGACTTCATAGGGGTTTGCAAGATTTCTTGCTTACTTTGTTCTCCATGCCTCCTCCTAGGAGATGAATGATGGAGTCATTTCATAATAAGAGTTTTCAACAACAAGCCAAAGAAAACTATTTATCTAGATTTTATGATAAGCTAGCTATGTATTAGTTAGTTTTATTTATCTTTGTTCTTGTTTTCTTATTAATGAATGTTTCTTGTTGGTGTGTTATGGATTTAGCTTTGTGTTATTCTATCCTTTTGTGCACACTAATCAACTTTATTTTGAAATTAAAAATGAACCTAAATCTATCACAACCCCTAAAACTTGACTAAAACTGGTTCAAAATGATATCTAAATTATTTTGTCACCCTTTGTCAAGACATTCTTTGTGAATGTGTTGCTTTATGCAACCCTAGCATATTTTGGTTCTAATAGAGGTAAAATTCCAAGATTTGCAACTTTTTGAAAAAGTCTTAGTTTTTCCCAAAACCCAGGAAAAACATTGTTTAAAGTCCACTGGACGCGGTTCCTTAAGGACCCGTGGTTCCTTAGTGATATGGAACCGCCGGACCATATAAGGTACCGCGGCTAGAATGTGATTTTTGACGAATTTTTGATCAAAACCTTTAAACCCTATTCCCAGTCAAGATTCCTTGTTTACTCAAATTGACTAAACATTCCTTGACAATACACATTTTGTATTCAAATTCTTACCTTGATTACATTTTACTTATACCCCAACCTTGATATTTCATTCTCACACCTTCCCAACCTTGAGAATTCATTCTCACATAACCTTGAGATATCATTCTCACACTCTCACAATGCGTAACTCCTACATTCCTAACCTTGACATTTCTTTGTCACAACCCCACTCACCCAAAGCTTGCTCATCCAAGCTTTCAAAGAAACCGAAAATCTCGGTTAGACCCGTTTGGGTTAAGAAGAATGAACCATCTTCGTCCAAACCACCCAAAAAACCTACCTTCTCTCCAATCAAGTATTGGAATGAGACTTACACCATAAACCCCATCACCGGAGCAAAAGAACATGTTCCACCACTACCACAATCCTTCAATACCCCCCAACTCAATGACCTTTCCACCTTCCCAAACCTCACAAGGCATTGTGAAAACACTTCCAAACCCTTTACCCCACCACCACCAAACCCTAAGTTTGATGCCATACCCACATCAAACGATTTTGTGTTGCATCATGGATCCTCGTGTGATTGTTGCCGATTTCAACAAATTAAACTTGCTCATGTGTATGAGAAGTTAAATTTTCTTGAATTCCTCCTCACTCGACCTCCTATTCAAGTTTTCGTTCCGGTGGACAAAACTTCGAATGATGCATCGTCGTCTTTTTAGTTTTATTTTTTTTAGCAATCTTGGAAAATATCACTATTAGACTAGCTTATGCTTAGTGGTTTATTTTCCATATTTTTTGCTTTTAGATACTCATACTATGTGTATGACTATCCCCTTTGTTGTATTTTTTTACTTTTATGTTATTTGTGTGCTATCTAATTTGTTCTAATTTTGAGTTAATCTTGGTTAAATTTTTACAATTGCTTATGGGTGATTCCATCAATTCTAAAGCTTTAACCCATTGACAAGCTTATCATCTTCATTTTATTGAAGTTTGATTTTGTCAATTACCTCTTTGGACATACTTAGCAAAATACTTGCTTCTAATTTGAGATTTCTTCTCTTTCTCCCTCTCAAGTTACTTAGTAGGTAGTGATCATATATACATTGGTGTTTCTTTCCTTTCTACTAACCTTTGTGTAGCATGTCACCTTAGCTCACAAACTTGGTGCCCCAAGCAAGGGGGAGCAACCACCAAGGGGGAGCTACTAGCAAAGTTCGATGCACTTCAAAGACTTATGCTAACCTTTTTTCTACGACAAATGTAACACTCTCATTTTTCGTATCGGTACAGCGGAAGGGTCTTTCAAAGTGTTACGGGATAGCACAATAACTCCAATCATAGACAACGCATAAAAATGGTTGTACAAGGTTTAACAAACATTCATTCGATAAAAAGTTTTAAAAGTGTACAACAGGTCCCAAATTATACAGGTCATTAAGTTTACAAAACACAGATCGAATGAACATTTTTAATATTAAGTGTGGGCCATCAGAGTCGATCTCCATCCGGATTACCTTCAAGCACCTGAGATAGAAAACATGCAAAACTCATATCAGCGAATGCCGAGTGAATTCATAGAGTTTAATGAAAATCGTTATATAAAACAATAATTTACAATCATTTAAAATCAGAACACAAGTATAATATCGGAAGTAAGTCCACATATTGCTAGTCAGGCAATATATAAATCAAGCATACATCTGAAGCCGTCCATGAGACCGTAGTCTCTATATTACCATGATAGGTAATATATTCATCGTAATAGCGTCGTTATCGTTTATTATTTATGTCTTATAGCATACGTTGTATATTGTAGGATTATTATTAGCCGCATGACATTGTTACCTTACTATGAAAACAGCGGGCCGCGAACCCAACAAACAATTTGCCCATCTAAGTTAGCGTGTCGTCACAAAAATCACGCTATGGAATCTTCTCATACATAAATTCGCTTACCAATCAATGTGGTACGACGGGGATCAACCGTCAAGGCGCGAACTGGGGTGATCGTCCCCAAATAGTACTATCAAATGCATAAGCGTCTACCAAATCCCGGTAGTTCACAATTCATGCTAATGGGACTTTAAGTGACATAACCTAACTACTAATAATCCTTTTAGTCTCGAATATAGGGTCATAGCATCATTCGGGTCCATATCATTTAGCATACAATCGGGACTACTTGTGTTCTATTTTTATAAAAAATCTAGCATGTTATCTCCCTCGCGGGTTTACAAATCATTTTATAAAACATTTAAAAGAGTGCGAGGCTATGAACTCACGTTGTTAATGAAAGGCGGATTATCGGCTACGGGCGTGCTTCGGTCACGGAAACCTATATAAATAATAATCGGTCTTAGACTCGGTCCAATGACTTTTATCAAAATAACAATATACATATGATGATTTTGTACATATGATGATGATCAAGTGGGTTTATAAATCCTTGTTTACTCATTTTAGCGTTTACGTTTTGGTAACGTCTTACTAGTTCACTAGTTTTTATCGATTTTACCTATTTTAAGTCCATTAATTCTTTTATAAGTTCTTTTACTTGTTTTTACCCATTTTATACCTATATGATCAGTATATATATTTTTCATGTTGGGCCCAAATGGGTTAAGCCCAATAAGCTCTTTTTACGAGTATTTATCTTTTTAAGTCTAATTATTAGTCCAATAGGTTTAGTTAGCTCGTAAATGTCCGTAATTCTTATAGTTCCGGTTTTATCGGTTTTTACTTGTATTAGTTACTTATACATCAGTATACAACTTTCATAAACTTTAATTAGACGGGTTTGGTCGTCTAAGTTTTATTTGGCGAAAAACGTTAATTTTACGGCGATAGCCGAAAAAGTCGTAAAAATCAAGTTTATAGTTTTTATTACTTATAAATATTATTTTTACCACCATTTATATAATTTACTCATTTAATTAATCTTTTATACATTTATATAAATAAGTTTTATAAGTTAGTGGGTTTATATTTTTACATTTTATACATTATAATGTGAGTGCTTATATAATAATAATAAACATTATTTCCAAAATCTGATTTTTAACTTCATATTCACCATTTTTACCATATCTAGAGTTCTACAATGACTTAGAAGCTCATGTTTGGATGACAAATTCTTCATAATATGTGCTACATATAACGTAGTTATAGCTACTGCCCATTTTGAGTCTAAGTTGCCTTAACAGTCCCTACAAAACTGCTTATTCAGATTACACCACCTAACTTGTTTTGATCATATCTCACTCATTATTTTGATTCCATTGCATGGCCAACTCTCACATGTGTATAACATCATCTACTTACTGTAAATAGATCAAACCATGCAAATTTATCAGTTCATCTTTTAGTTATCTACTGTTTTTATACAGCCAACTAAATAGTCAAGATTTTAGCTTCATTTCTTATGGTTATCATCATTTTTAAGCATATTTATCAACACTTGATCCCCACACAACATTTTTATCATCATATATACATCATATACATATACAAAATGAAAGAAAATACATTTGTTCTTTGCAAAATAACAAGAGAAAAATGTAGAGGATGATCTTCTTTACCAATCCAAGTGGATTTCTTGTTTTAGGAAGGCAAGAACTTGATGAACACAACAAGTATCTCCAAGACCATCAAATATCAAGAAAATAGGTTGGAAAATCAGCCCTAGGACACAAGCAAATCACCTCCAAAGTTGTTAATATGGCCAACAAATGATCAAGGCTTCAAGAGAACACCTTAATAGGACTAGTAAACATGTGGTTTATGGCTAGAAAAGATCAATGATGGTGTTTGTTGGCTTATTTGGGACGGCACAAAGGGAAGAGTTGAGAGGATTTTTAGAGTGGATTGCATGTAAGTATGATGGTATAATGAAACAACTTGCTAGTTTTGTGTTAGTGGAGAAAGGTTAGCTTAATGTGTAAGCATATGCTTACACATGTTGTAAGCTACTTAACTTGATGCCACATTAGTGTGGTGGTGTCAAGTTGGCCGTCCCATATTGCTAGTGGGGTGGGACAAAGTGTTTTGTCCCATCTCACTAGTTTACGGGTATTTCTCGATTCTAGTTTTCTCGATTTGCGTGCCCTCGGGTCGTTTTACGAAAAACGTTTTTATAAATTATGAATCACCGTCACAAAACGAATCCAATAAAAATTGTCTCATCAAAAACGGAGTTCAAAAACGTAAATACGTAATCCTAAGGTTTCCGGTTTAGTCGTAAAAGACGCCAAATTATGCACGTAAGCCCAAATTTAAATCCGTAAATTGTGAGTTCGTCAACCAACACAAAAATAAGTTTCAAAATATTATACGAGAAAATATTTCACTACCTGAAAATGTTAGATTTGTCACATCTTTTCCTCCTAAAAGGGATCAACGTCCTCGTGATCCATTTCATTTGGATGTCCGTTTCTTACTGAAATCGAAGAGGTGCGGATATTTCTTCCACATTTCATCCTCTCGTTCCCAAGTATACTCCGGTCCATGCTTTGAATTCCATCGGATCTTGACAATAGGTATCCGACTTTGTTTCAGTTGCTTTACCTCACGGTCCATAACTTCTACGGGCTCTTCGATAAAATGCAACTTCCCATCTATTCGAACCTTACCTAACGGAATTTTCTCATCACTCACTGCTAGACATTTCTTCAGATTAGATACATGGAATGTGTTGTGAACACCATGAAGTTCTGGGGGTAAATCTAGTTTGTAAGCCACCGGACCTACTCTAGATAAAATCTTAAAGGGTCCAATATAACGGGGATTCAATTTTCCTCGTTTTCCAAATCTTATAACGCCTTTCCATGGCGATACCTTCAACATTACTCGGTCACCCACTTCAAACTCCATTGGCTTCCGCCGCACATCCGCGTAACTTTTCTGTCTACTACGGGCAGTCAACAACCTCTTCTTAATCTGAACTATCATCTCCGTAGTCTCCCGGATCAATTCCGGTCCCGTGAGCTGGGTATCCCCAACTTCACTCCAACATACAGGAGATCTACACTTCCTACCATACAAAGCTTCAAACGGTGCAGCCTTAATACTAGAATGGTAACTATTGTTATACGAAAACTATGCTAACGACAAATGTTTATCCCAATTCTTACCAAAGTCTAACACACAAGCTCTCAACATATCTTCCAGTGTTTGTATCGTCCTTTCACTCTGCCCATCAGTCTGGGGGTGATAAGCAGTGCTCATGTCGAGATTCGTTCCCAAAGATCTTTGGAGAGATTTCCAAAAATTCGATGCGAATCTAGGATCTCGATCTGAAATGATCGATACAGGCACTCCATGCTTGCATACAACATTATCAAGGTATATTCGAGTCAGCTTCTCCAGTGAGAACTGCTCCTTAACCGGAATGAAGTGTGCTGATTTGGTCAGTCTATCGACAATAACCCAAATCGAATTGTTTCCAGATGATGTTCTAGGAAGCTTGGTGATAAAGTCCATTGTAATTCGCTCCCACTTCCATTCAGGAATCTTTGGTTATTGAAGTAGTCCTGATGGTTTTTGATGTTCGGCTTTAACTCTAGCACAAGTCAAGCATTGAAGAACATACATAGCTATGTCAGCTTTCATATTCGGCCACCAGTACAACTTCTTCAAATCATGGTACATCTTATCAGATCCCGGATGAATGGAATACTTAGATTTATGGGATTCTAACATAATCAAATCTCTTAAGCCTCCAAACTTAGGTATCCACATACGACCTCTTAAACATTTCACTCCATCAGCTCTAACCTCTAAAGGATCTCCTTCTCCTCGGAACCCTTCATTAACAAAATTCTCCTTCTTACAAGCTTCTATTTGCGCATTTCTAATTTGCTCGGGCAAATTATTGTGCACGGTCAAGACTAGAGAACGCACCCTGATAGGCTCTCTATCTTTCCTACTCAACGCATCAGTAACAACATTGGCTTTTCCTGGGTGATATTTTATATCACAGTCATAATCACTTAACAACTCTATCCATCTTCGTTGCCTCATGTTCAATTCCTTCTGGTCGAGAATATACTGTAGGCTTTTGTGATCGGTGAATACCGTACACTTGGTGCCATACAGATAATGTCTCCACAACCTAAGAGCAAAGACCACCGCTCCTAGCTCAAGATCATGAGTAGCATAATTCTCCTCATTCTTCCTTAATTGCCTAGAAGCATAAGCTATCACTTTCTCCCTCTGCATCAAAACAGCTCCATAACCTCTAAGAGATGCATCACAATACACTACAAAATCTTCACTCCCTTCGGGTAATGATAAGATTGGCGGACTACATAATTTTTGCTTCAATGTCTGAAATGCTCCATCTTCATCACTTCCCCAAACGAAAGGTTTATTCTTCTGAGTAAGCTTAGTCAAGGGTTTAGCTATCAAAGAAAATTCTTTAATGAATCGCCTATAATAGCCAGTTAATCCTAAGAACTGTCGCACTTCCGTTGGCGTTGTCGGTGCAGACCAATTCTTAATAGCTTCAACCTTTGCAGGATCAACATGAATTCCATCTCTGTTAATCACATGACCAAGAAATTGCACAGAATCTAACCAGAAATCACACTTCGAAAACTTAGCATACAACCGTTCATCCTTCAACAACTTCAAAACAATCCTCAAATGTTCTCTATGTTCATCTTCATTCTTAGAATAGATTAGAATATCGTCAATAAACACAATCACAAATTTATCCAAGTAGGGCTTGCACACTCGATTCATTAAATCCATGAAAACCACAGGTGCGTTAGTTAACCCAAATGGCATTACTTGAAATTCATAGTGTCCATAACGAGTTCTAAATGCAGTTATAGGAATATCTTCTTCACGGACGCGAAGTTGGTGATATCCTGACCGCAAATATATCTTAGAATACACACTAGATCCTTGCAGTTGATCAAACAAATCATCAATCCTAGGTAAAGGATATCGATTTTTAATTGTCAACTTATTCAGTTCCCTATAATCAATGCACATACGAAAAGATCCATCCTTCTTCTTAACGAACAAGACTGGAGCTCCCCAAGGTGACGAGCTCGGTCGAATAAAACCTTTATCAGACAACTCCTTAAGTTGCTCAGATAACTCCTTTAATTCAGAAGGGGCTAATCGGTAAGGCGCACGTGCCACCGGTGTAGCACCAGGAATTAAATCGATTCGAAACTCTACTTGCCTTATCGGTGGAAGTCCGGGTAAATCATTAGGAAATACCTCAGGAAATTCACAAATAATAGGTACATCTTCCAATCGTTTCTCCCTAGACTCATTCCCGGTCACTTGAGCTAAGAATAACTCACAACCGTTCCTGATGTACTTTTGGACTTTAATACATGAAACGATTTTCAAACGGGATTCACCTCGACTACCATCAATTACTAACGTCCTATTCCTAAGAGGAATCTTAACCTTCTTCTCTCCACATAAAATAGTAGCATTATTCAACGACAACCAATCCATACCAATAATAATATCAAAACTACCTAATTTATCAACATCAAATCAATCGGAAAGGAATGGTTCAAGAGATTTAGAGAGCATCCTTCTAATAGCTTATTAGTTTTCACTAATTTACCATCAGCCAATTCCACCTCGTAACTGGTACTTATCTCAACAGGTTCAATATCAATAAGGGCACTAAATTTAGTGGATACAAAGCTCCTATCGGCACCCGAATCGAATAAAGAACCAGCATAATGATTGTTGAGTAAAAACGTACCGGTAACGACATTCGGATCCTCTTTCTTCACCGCAATTGTTCCAAGTTGGTAGATACCACCCTGGGGGTTTCTTCCAGGTACAATCGCTTTCAACTTGGGGCATTCCGATTTCCTATGACCTTCTTCATTACAGTTGAAGCAAATGGTTCCCTTCTTACACCTTTCAACCTTGTGTCCAAGCTTTCCGCAATTTCGGCACTTCTAGCAGTCGCCAGCATGCCTCTTGTTGCCACACTTAGGACATCTATCATCGTTGTGTGGTGCATTGTTGGTAAGAGCATTTGCATTCCCCTTTCTCTGGTTCTGACGGCGATTGAAATTCTTCCTATTATCACCTCTATCTACACGCTCACCGTCTCCCTTTCTTTTCTCACCAACACGGGCTTCATCTTCCTTATCCTGAATTATCTGTCCAATGAGTTGGTAAGCCATTCGAACATCATCATCAATGGTCAGTGGTTTCGATGATGTTACGTCCCCCCGGATATTCCTGGTCAACCCTTTCACATATTGCTCAATTCGAATCTCTTCGGGTTCAACCAATCGAGGACATAGCAACGCCAACTCATGGAATCGATTCGTGTAACTATCAATGTCCACACCTTTCATTCTCAGATGAATCAACTCCTGTTCTAACCTAATGATCACACTACGAGGACAAAACTCCAAAGTCATCCACTTCTTGATTTCAGCCCAAGGAGTAGCATTAGCAGCATCAAGACCCATGAAAGCAATTCTCCCGTTCCACCAAGTCAACGCACGACCTTTAAGAGTAGCCATAGCAAAAGTCACCTTATCTTCCTCCTTACACTTACTAATCCTAAACACCGATTCAATCTTTTCAATCCACTGGCTTAATCCTACAGCACCTTCAGTTCCATTAAAAGGTAGAGGTTCACACTTCATGAACGTCACGTAAGTACAGCCACCAACTTCAGGTGCATTCGTTCCAAGTCCTCCTACATTTCCTCCAGCATTAGCATTCACATTATTAGCATCCACATTCACATTAGTACCGCCAGCTCCACTACCGCCAGCTCCACTACCGCCAGCTCCACTACCGCCAGCTCCACTACCGCCAGCTCCATTTCTAGCATTTGCCATAAATTCAGTCATAGATGCGGTAACTTGCTCCGTAATAATCCTACGTACATCATCCTCAGTCACAGCCTTCTTGGGCGGCATAGTTCTATAATTTCACAATTTCAAAGTATTAAGCATTCACCCAACAAAGGATTCATATAATATGGACTGAGTTAATAATCAAGATACAAATAAGGCACAATATGGAGATCAAGACAAGATACATATTTCATTCGATCTGAAACAAAAGTATTGTCTTAGTACATCCATATCAAAGTTCTAACACTATATACACTCAAAATTCGTGCCAAGTCTACTACTAACAAGTCGGTCAGTCAAAGCTACAAGCACAAAAGATATAAAGGTCACTACTAAATACAGACTGGTCTACTGAGAACCGCCAGATGGTCCATCATCCATCGTCTTCTGAATCTTCGTCGGACGATCACTAGACACATCTTCAGCTGGGCGCTTACGGATTACTCCTCTTTCAACCATGTCAGCATAAAATCTACTGTTCCAACCCACAGATATATTCAACTCCTTTTCGGCTTTCTCACGCATCGCACGAGCCACACTCAACTGAATCTCCATAGAATTCACCTTTCTCTTCATAGCAACATACTCACCACTTTCCAATATCGATAACCTCCTAAAAGCCTCATTCAATCCACGCTCTACATCACTCAAATCCAAACTAAGAAATTCTCGCTCTTTCTCGCCAACCTTAGCCTTCGACTCCAAATAAGCAACCTGAGTCTGAACAACACCTAATCCAACCTCTGTCACACAACTCTTAACACGGGAAGCATCTAGATCACGTCTCAAGGCCCATGGTGCAAGACCATCAATATGAGTAGCCTCTCGAGTACTAGACGACTCTCCTATCTTACGTCTACGAGTAGCAATACCATCAGTACCGTCAGGTGCATCGTCATCCTCATCCTCCTCTGATTCAGAATCAGATTCAGATGATTCAGACATTTCATCCCTAGGTAACTCATCCTCAGAATCAGACAAACAAACTGGTGGGGGCAAAGGCTCGCCCTCTGGAACATCATACGGATAAATAAGCTCAGCTTTCCACCTTCCCAAACCTCACAAGGCATTGTGAAAACACTTCCAAACCCTTTACCCCACCACCACCAAACCCTAAGTTTGATGCCATACCCACATCAAACGATTTTGTGTTGCATCATGGATCCTCGTGTGATTGTTGCCGATTTCAACAAATTGAACTTGCTCATGTGTATGAGAAGTTAAATTTCTTGAATTCCTCCTCACTCGACCTCCTATTCAAGTTTTCGTTCCGGTGGACAAAACTTCGAATGATGCATCGTCGTCTTTTTAGTTTTATTTTTTTTAGCAATCTTGGAAAATATCACTATTAGACTAGCTTATGCTTAGTGGTTTATTTTCCATATTTTTTGCTTTTAGATACTCATACTATGTGTATGACTATCCCCTTTGTTGTATTTTTTTACTTTTATGTTATTTGTGTGCTATCTAATTTGTTCTATTTTTGAGTTGATCTTGGTTAAATTTTTACAATTGCTTATGGGTGATTCCATCAATTCTAAAGCTTTAACCCATTGACAAGCTTATCATCTTCATTTTATTGAAGTTTGATTTTGTCAATTACCTCTTTGGACATACTTAGCAAAATACTTGCTTCTAATTTGAGATTTCTTCTCTTTCTCCCTCTCAAGTTACTTAGTAGGTAGTGATCATATATACATTGGTGTTTCTTTCCTTTCTACTAACCTTTGTGTAGCATGTCACCTTAGCTCACAAACTTGGTGCCCCAAGCAAGGGGGAGCAACCACCAAGGGGGAGCTACTAGCAAAGTTCGATGCACTTCAAAGACTTATGCTAAACTTTTTGCTACGACAAATGTAACACTCTCATTTTTCGTATCGGTACAGCGGAAGGGTCTTTCAGAGTGTTACGGGATAGCACAATAACTCCAATCATAGACAACGCATAAAAATGGTTGTACAAGGTTTAACAAACATTCATTCGATAAAAACTTTTAAAAGTGTACAACAGGTCCCGAATTATACAGGTCATTAAGTTTACAAAAAACAGATCGAATGAACATTTTTAATATTAAGTGTGGGCCATCAGAGTCGATCTCCATCCGGATTACCTTCAAGCACCTGAGATAGAAAACATGCAAAAATCATATCAACGAATGCCGAGTGAATTCATAGAGTTTAATGAAAACCGTTATATAAAA
This sequence comes from Glebionis coronaria, assembly GCA_025667525.1. Taxonomy (NCBI): domain Eukaryota; kingdom Viridiplantae; phylum Streptophyta; class Magnoliopsida; order Asterales; family Asteraceae; genus Glebionis; species Glebionis coronaria. The sequence continues at coordinate 427,424,531 of CM046877.1, forward strand.
CAATCATTTACAATCATTTAAAATCAGAACACAAGTATAATATTGGAAGTAAGTCCACATATTGCTAGTCAGGCAATATATAAATCAAGCATACATCTGAAGCCGTCCATGAGACCGTAGTCTCTATATTACCATGATAGGTAATATATTCATCGTAATAGCGTCGTTATCGTTTATTATTTATGTCTTATAGCATACGTTGTATATTGTAGGATTATTATTAGCCGCATGACATTGTTACCTTACTATGAAAACAGCGGGCCGCGAACCCGACAAACAATTTGCCCATCTAAGTTAGCGTGTCGTCACAAAAATCACGCTATGGAATCTTCTCATACATAAATTCGCTTACCAATCAATGTGGTACGACGGGGATCAACCGTCAAGGCGCGAACTGGGGTGATCGTCCCCAAATAGTACTATCAAATGCATAAGCGTCTACCAAATCCCGGTAGGTCACAATTTATGCTAATGGGAATTTAAGTGACATAACCTAACTACTAATAATCCTTTTAGTCTCGAATATAGGGTCATAGCATCATTCGGGTCCATATCATTTAGCATACAATCGCGACTACTTGTGTTCTATTTTTATAAAAAATCTAGCATGTTATCTCCCTTGCGGGTTTACAAATCATTTTATAAAACATTTAAAAGAGTGCGAGGCTATGAACTCACGTTGTTAATGAAAGGCGGATTATCGGCTACGGGCGTGCTTCGGTCACGGAAACCTATATAAATAATAATCGGTCTTAGACTCGGTCCAATGACTTTTATCAAAATAACAATATACATATGATGATTTTGTACATATGATGATGATCAAGTGGGTTTATAAATCCTTGTTTACTCATTTTAGCGTTTACGTTTTGGTAACGTCTTACTAGTTCACTAGTTTTATCGATTTTACCTATTTTAAGTCCATTAATTCTTTTATAAGTTCTTTTACTTGTTTTTACCCATTTTATACCTATATGATCAGTATATATATTTTTCATGTTGGGCCCAAATGGGTTAAGCCCAATAAGCTCTTTTTACAAGTATTTATCTTTTTAAGTCTAATTATTAGTCCAATAGGTTTAGTTAGCTCGTAAATGTCCGTAATTCTTATAGTTCGGGTTTTATCGGTTTTTACTTGTATTAGTTACTTATACATCAGTATACAACTTTCATAAACTTTACATTAGACGGGTTTGGTCGTCTAAGTTTTATTTGGCGAAAAACGTTAATTTTACGGCGATAGCCGAAAAAGTCGTAAAAATCAAGTTTATAGTTTTTATTACTTATAAATATTATTTTTACCACCATTTATATAATTTACTCATTTAATTAATCTTTTATACATTTATATAAATAAGTTTTATAAGTTAGTGGGTTTATATTTTTACATTTTATACATTATAATGTGAGTGCTTATATAATAATAATAAACATTATTTCCAAAATCTGATTTTTAACTTCATATTCACCATTTTTACCATATCTAGAGTTCTACAATGACTTAGAAGCTCATTTTTGGATGACAAATTCTTCATAATATGTGCTACATATAACTTAGTTATAGCTACTGCCCATTTTGAGTCTAAGTTGCCTTAAGAGTCCCTACAAAACTGCTTATTCAGATTACACCACCTAACTTGTTTTGATCATATCTCACTCATTATTTTGATTCCATTGCATGGCCAACTCTCACATGTGTATAACATCATCTACTTACTGTAAATAGATCAAACCATGCAAATTTATCAGTTCATCTTTTAGTTATCTACTGTTTTTATACAGTCAACTAAATAGTCAAGATTTTAGCTTCATTTCTTATGGTTATCATCATTTTTAAGCATATTTATCAACACTTGATCCCCACACAACATTTTTATCATCATATATACATCATATATATATACAAAATGAAAGAAAATACATTTGTTCTTTGCAAAATAACAAGAGAAAAATGTAGAGGATGATCTTCTTTACCAATCCAAGTGGATTTCATGTTTTAGGAAGGCAAGAACTTGATGAACACAACAAGTATCTCCAAGACCATCAAATATCAAGAACATAGGTTGGAAAATCAGCCCTAGGACACAAGCAAATCACCTCCAAAGTTGTTAATATGGCCACCAAATGATCAAGGCTTCAAGAGAACACCTTAATAGGACTAGTAAACATGTGGTTTATGGCTAGAAAAGATCAATGATGGTGTTTGTTGGCTTATTTGGGACGGCACAAAGGGAAGAGTTGAGAGGATTTTTAGAGTGGATTGCATGTAAGTATGATGGTATAATGAAACAACTTGCTAGTTTTGTGTTAGTGGAGAAAGGTTAGCTTAATGTGTAAGCATATGCTTACACATGTTGTAAGCTACTTAACTTGATGCCACATTAGTGTGGTGGTGTCAAGTTGGCCGTCCCATATTGCTAGTGGGGTGGGACAAAGTGTTTTGTCCCATCTCACTAGTTTACGGGTATGTCTCGATTCTAGTTTTCTCGATTTGCGTGCCCTCGGGTCGTTTTACGAAAAACGTTTTTATAAATTATGAATCACCGTCACAAAGCGAATCCAATAAAAATTGTCTCATCAAAAACGGAGTTCAAAAACGTAAATACGTAATCATAAGGATTCCGGTTTAGTCGTAAAAGACGCCAAATTATGCACGTAAGCCCAAATTTAAATCCGTAAATTGTGAGTTCGTCAACCAACACAAAAATAAGTTTCAAAATATTATACGAGAAAATATTTCACTACCTGAAAATGTTAGATTTGTCACAACAAAGGGGGAGAAATGATAGTGATAAACTAGTTAATAATTCCATAGTTTGTGTTTATACGTAAATGAGTTTATCGTTTGTCGTAATCAAATAGGGGTAGATTGTTAATGCAAGTAACCTAAAAACATTATTAGTGTTAACTAATCTTTCTTAGTTTTGATCACAACAAACCATACAACACATTTAGTGTAGAAACACAAAATGAATTATTTAACTAACACTATCATCAAGGTAATAATCATATCACTAACCTTTCTTAATCATACTTAGTGATCATCAAAATGATTATCCTTAAAACTCACTTTGCTAATAAGACAAAATACTTTTTAATAAACTTTCTTTTTTAGAAAATGTTTTATTAAAATGGAAAATGAAAATTTGAAAATGGCATATTCCAAATGCTGTTAGAATATCCTTTGAAGGGTTTAAATACCTCAGATATTCCCACCTCACTAAAAGACAAAAAACGGAGCGGAGTCTAGTGGCGGTACCTTAAGTACCTACGTGGTACCTTATCGATATGGTACCGCGGGGTGAGATAAGGTACCGCGCACAGAAGACCGTTATAGATCCGTTATACTTTGTCTCCTTTAAATAGTGGGTCAAATCTCATTTTCCAGCAAGCCTCTTGGACGATTTTCTCAGCCCCTTTTCTATTTTCTATAGCATAATCATTAGTAAATGATCACTTAATTTGTTAAGGATGTTTACATATGATTATCCTCTTGATCCCCTCCTTTACCATGTCTAATGAGAAGATCACTCACTCACTAGTGTAGTGATAAAGATGAATTTATGAGCTAGTCATATTCATCATGATACCCTTTTTGTTTTAGTCAATCCAATGTATTTATGAATACTTGGACTAGTTGTGTTCATCAAAGTTATTTGTGGATACTTGGATTTGTTGTGTACATCCATTGCATATGTGTTTGCTTGGATTTGTGTTGTGTAAATCCAAGCTACATGTGTGTACTTGGATAAGTCTAGTTGGGTTGTAATAGATTTGATTAGGAGTTCTCACTAAACTATAAAGTGATGTGGTTGTGTCTTGTGAGTTCTCACTAAAATTTAAAGTGACTAGTAGTTGTGTTGTGTGAAGTTCTCACTTAGCTTCAAAGTGAAGAGTCGTGAAGATTGGTTCTAGCTTTCGATTAGAACTCGACATCTAGCCTTGTGTCGTAAAATGGTGAAGTAGGCAACGTTGTGAAGATTGGTTCTACCTTTCGATTAGAACTCGACATCTAGCCTTGTGTCGTTAAATTGTGAAGTAGGCAACGTCGTGTAGATTGGTCCTAGCTAAAGATTAGGTCTCGACATTTAGCTTAGTGTCGGAAAATAATGTAAGCAACGATGTAAGGTTTTCTCCGCCGAGAAGGGAGCTTGTGGATATAGTGGAAATCTCGAGTAGGTTTACTCGAGGAGTGGAGTAGAAATGAGGATAGAGCCTCGTTGTCGAACCACTATAAATCTTGGTGTCTTCCCACTAGGTTGTCTCCTTCCTTGCTCTTTACTTATTTCATTATCATTATACTTGCTTATTATTCTTGCTAGTGCATTTCAATTGAACATAATCATTATGCAACTTAGCTTTAAATAAAAGATAGTTTTGATACAAACCAAATTAAAAGAAATTTAAATTTGGTCACCAATCGAGGAGAAACTATTCAACCCCCCCTTCTAGTTTCTACAGGTTCCTTACTCTATAAAAGGAACATAGGTACAATGTCTTTCATGTACCTCATACAAGTCGATTAATAAGAGAATCGAATAGTTAAAAGTAATTTTGTTCTTTTGTGCTTTATAAGTTAGATTCCGCATAACTTATTTAGTGTTAGTAAGAGTGCTCAAAGTGTTCTAGTTTGATTACAAACTATTATTCTAATTCTTAACAGAATATAGATCCAACCAAAGGGATCAACATTTTCTTCCTTTTTCATCTTTTGGTCCTAAAACACAATAAAAACACAAACCACACATAGTTCCGACTTTTACGACATAAAATACACGTTTTAGTCTTGTTATTATTGGAAATAAGTGGTAAAATGATAAGTGTTTTCACACTTATTACCTCTCTAAAATGCAGCCACCGGAAAAAATTTCCGGCGCCGTCATCATTTCGGGCAAATATTCCGGCGAGTACTAAAATATTCTCCACCACTCGATCTATTCAATCCACCATCAACCTACCATAACCACCATACATAGCCGCCACCATATCCGTCATAACCACACCACCGGCCACAGATCTATACGAATACCCACCAAAACCTCCGGCCGTCGCCGCTCAACCAACTATCACCACCCTCGCAAACCACCATCACCTTACCGCTGTCACAACACGTCACCATCCCTACACCACCCATCATATCATCACCCGACTGCCACCAGTCGGCATTTGGTTTTCAATCACGTGTCGCCGTCCCCCACAGAACCAACGGCTGCCACAACCGCCACCATAGCAGCAGCACCACTGATGGGTCCGTTTGTTACAGCAACAGCAATACGAGGGGTATTTGTTCAGCGGTATAACACCACGAAGGGTGTTTGGTTTTGACAGAATAAAGACCCGCAAAGGGGTGTGTCCAAGACAGCAGCGAAACACCACAGGGGGTGTTTGGGATAGCGAAACACCATACAGGGAGCGTTTGGTTCGCTGTATACCAGCAGTAAGGTGCGTTTGGTGCAGTAGCACCACGCGTTTGGTGCAGCAGCACAGTAGTATGGGCGTTTGGGGTTGCAGACAGGCGCATAAGGGCGTTTGGGTCTGCAGACAGGCGAATAAGGGGCGTTTGGGACTACAAACATGCATATAAGGGGCGTTTGGGACTGCAGACAGGTGTATTAGGGGCGTTTGGGACTGCAGACGGGATATAAAGGGGCGTTTGAGTTTGCAGAAAGTTGTAAAAGGGCGTTTGGCTTGCTGATTATTAGATTCGGGTGCGTTTAGACGTGGATTTGCAAGGGTATAGAGTACCGGGCGCGATTATGATCCATGGTTGGTTGTGGTTTAAGAATCGACTAATAACGTAATTAACTTTATTAATTAATTAATACGGATTAAACGGTGGTATGCAAATATAAATATATATTAGGGAAGAGCATTTGTACCCGAATCCGAACCCGAATCCTTCCCGGAACCGTACCGATTCCCGATACCCGAATCCCGTTCGGTACGGGACCGGGACTACGAAATAAGGTGAAAAAAAATCGGGACGGGACAGGTACCAATCGGGAATACCCGAAAAAAACGGGAAAATCCCGATTTCCCGGTACCGATACCCGCACCGTACCGAATCCCGATTCCCGAATCCTGTTCGGTATGGGATCGGTACATAACTTTTTAGATCGGGAAAAAATCGGGAGCACTAAATCAGGACGGGTTCGGCGGGATTGGTCCCGAGCTCATCCCTAATATATATAAATGCTTAAATAAATATGTCGGATACTATTTTTATCACGAGAACTATAAAATGATTATATATTTAAATGTGTTTAAATAGCTCATATCGAGCGTATGACTTTTAATTTATAACACATAGGTTGTGTTTTGTTCTATTTAATTATGGTGAGTAAATAGTATAGTTTGGATATACATTAAAACGTGATTTCCGCAACGTAGATTGTTTAGAAAATATCGAGAATTGACTAATATGAAAAAGGTTGTATAAGAGAATTGGGCATGTCGAAATTTATATAAAACGAGGCATACAACCCGCGCTTCGCGGCGTGTCGTGGCAAAAGACTATTCGCACTAATGATTGGCTTTTCAAGGAACGAAGTCGAATAACCTGAGGATTTATATTGTATTAAGTACTAACATTTTTTACAAAATGATACGTATACGTATGCCAAAAGCTTTGTAATCGACAATCGACAGGTATACGTTCCGTATTTGATAATTAAAATTTGTTATAGGAGTATTAAATAGTGCAGGGGTGTGTTTTGACAGTTTGTTTTCTTTCCTCTATGAAACAACATAAACAGATGAATGAAACGACATGTAATTTAGTCTTACGACGTCGTTTCAAGCTTCATTTAATATATATATTAATTCTCTACTTTATATTTTTCGCTACAAACTACTATTATAATTAGAAACCGATAAAATAGAAATAAATACTATTATGTTTTTAAACCGATAAAGATTATACTTTTTACCTAAAAGTGACAATTATTAATTAAGTAGTGATTTTCTTAAAATGAGTCGAATTATGTTGTCTAATTATTTTTTATCACGATCTTTATATTGTAAATGCAAAATAAATATATACCTTGGTTTATTTTGTAAGATTGTTGTCTCTATTCAACATAAGAATTATATATTCTTCTGGTTATACGGAATGTGTAGGGAATACACTACACACTTGGTGTGTGTGCCTAATTTGTTCATTTTATTTAACCAACCACCGAACTACTATAATTTAGAACTTAAATATTTTATCAATGGGTCGCGTTGATGTAAATATCTATAGGTTACTCAAATTCACATTTTTAAGATTTAGCCGACTAGTTAAACCACAACACCATGACTGAGCCGTATCGATTTCTGTTTGCGTGGGGCGTATTATTAGCATCACTATTATTCGCGCTACTACGTCGAGGTGAGTTCATACCCCTTCTTTCTATTTCGGAATCTCTTTATAAGTGTTTTAATCTCTTTTGGGGGAGATGCATGCTTGTTGATGTCAACTACGTGTTTATACGTTCGATGATTGTTTGTGCTATATACGTGGTTATACTTTTCAAGTATTGTTAGCGATAAGTACGTGTTTATACCTTGCAAATATTGTTTATGCTACATATTGTGATTATGTGAGTGGTCATTGTTTCTTTTAATCTGCCTTATATGTTGAATCTATTTGGAGAGAGATACTGCTTTGTTATTTGCTTGTGGATGCAACTGTGCTTTTATAAAATACTTTGCTGAAGTATTGTTTATCGATGAGATAATGATTTGTTACTTTCTTGGACGCAAAATGTGCTCTCGTTGTATACTTTGTAGAAGTTGGTTTACAGATATGCCTAAGTAGCTTTAACCCACGTTCTTCTTAGTCCCCTTCATGAACCGTTACTCACTTCTAGATGACCGGTAAAGTGAACCTTATGTTATGGATAGATCTATTGGAGTTTTGGCAACTCCCGTCTGGGGATTTATACATCTCCACTGCCAAACGGACGTATACCATTTGATTGTGCTAGGTGGTATTGGGTTAGACACCTACTAGGGCAACTTGTATTTCATGTGCGCGATGTTTCGGCGTACTTGCCATAGTTCGGTTTCATGAGCTTAGTGCTATCATAAACACTGTGTTGTACCCAATATGCTTGACGTCATATCTCCCATGATGGTCTTGCATATCTTATCTATGTTTTTGCGGTCCATTGCTTGCTATGATTCTGAACTTGAATTGCTATTGTGATCCATCTTGCTATGATCTTGTATTTGATCTTGACTGTGAATCTTGCTACGATCTTGTATTGATCTAGAATTGAATCTTGCTATGATCACGTATCGATCTTGAAAATTAAATCTTGCTATGATCTTGCTATGATCTTGATATGTTTCTTATATGTGATCTTGATATGAATCTTGCATGTGATGTTATTACGAATCTTGAATATGAACTGAATTATTATGTTTTGGCTGTAATGCTTTTGGCTAAATGTTGATATATGACGGAACTTTGTGGTAAACGTTGCTTTTGTTGCGAAACTCTGGATTTCTAAATGCTTTTGCGATACTACTTTCGGTAGTGGAATTTATAAACTTTTGAATTGTCATAAACTTTTTCATAAAACTTATGAACTCACCAACTTTATGTTGACCGTTTTAACATGTATTCTCAGGTACTTCATTGTATGATTATTTGGAGTCTGTTTTGTGATATTTGGCATGGAAGTCGTTCTCTCGGATCAAGACTCGGATAATCATGACGTAATAGGCCTCAAAACTAGTGTGCTTCCGCTGGGCCTATTTTGGGGGTGTTACACTTGCCATAATTACAAAGATGGAGGGCTAAAATTGTAACATTCATAGAGACAAATGATGAAAAGGAGATTTGCTTAAAAGTTTTTAATACTTTTGATCAAAGATAATAATAAAAGGACTAAAAACAAAACATTGGGAAAGTTTATATAATTTCACTTAATTTGGTCAAAGCTGGCATGTATACGTATCTTCCTCACAAACGAAGAGAGACAAGAGATATCAGAGATAGTCGTTCCACACTTTTCTTCACCAAAATCTTTTCAAGACGATTCAAGAGAGTTAGAGAAAGAATCAAGAGAAGCTTCGAACTACAAAGTTGTTCATCTCTTTCTCCTCTACAAGAAGATACTATTTAATTTAATCAAGATCAAGAGTTGAAGAAACCCCCAAAATCCCTGAAGAACCCTAATCACCCAATCATCGTATTTACACGTGGCAGATGAAGACTAGAGGTTACACATCACATCTACTCCTCTCGACTTCTATAAATACCAAGTGATTCCTTCAGTTAAAGACGGTTAGCTAGGTGTAGATTTACACATAGTAGTTTAGCTTTAGGAGTAGTATAGTGTAACTCTTCTAACCTTCTTTAATTATGTTCTAAATTGTAACGAATTCAGTTGTTAACTTTCTGTTATAGTCTATTAGAAATTGTAACCATTTTCATGCCATTAATGAAATCCTTCTCCTTCATTTAAAAGCTTTCATAATTTTCTTTTGCTAATTTGTTTACAATCGTCGTTGTTGTTCATAAGCTCTAATGACTTATGATTTGTTACTCTGATAATCATAAGAATTTTATGAGTGTTTTAAGCTTCTCATAGATAGGTAGTCCTTGATTTCTGAGTTTTAATAGCAGTTATTCTGTTAAGCTTCAAGTTTCCGAGCTTATGCTAGATGTTGAGATTGTTATTCTTTAGCTTTTGCAATCAAAAGTAATGAAGTTGTAGATTTAGGAGTAGATTATAAAATTTTCTCATTCATTTTTCAATCCTGTTTTCTAGTTAGTTACGGTGTTTATTACGGTTGTAGAATGTGTTTTTACTTTTCTGATATATATGTAACTGATTTTCTCCATTAAGGAAATCCAACTTTCTACTTCAAGTTTTTCTTCGATTCTTCATTTTTCTAATTTTCTGATTCAATATAGTTTTTGAGGGAGTTCGTTTGTTCAAGTTTTTAAGCTTCCGTTAATCAAGTCAGTTCCTTTCAGTTTATTAGTTTGTAGATTTTGTAAGAGTTGAATGTTATCAGCGTTAACTCAGTACAGGGTAGTGTATTCGTTTTGTTCATCCAAGGTAGCTGTAGGTGACATGAAGCTGATAGTTACGGTTCGATTCCAGTAAACCAGTAAGTTTCGGCTCTGATTGTATTCAGTTAAGATCAGTGTCGAGTTTAGTAGGTGATACAAGGCAGCTCAGCGCTGGCCTTCATCATCAGTGGACTAGCTACAGTTATGCAGGTCAAGCGTACTTAATTTTCTGAATAATATTGTATAATCTGCTAGCTATAGTTCGTAGTGTAATTTTACTTGCAGATTACTTATTCTATTCTAGAAGTTGATTGTTGTTTATCGCATGTAGTGTAATTGTCGATTGCATTTTTCCTCTAGTATAATTAGTGCTAGTTTAAATTCTGTTAGAACTTAATGTAAACTTTGTTGGTATAGGAGTTTAATAAAATGTTGTTAAAGGACTTTTAAGAGTAGCTTAATAGATGTTTGAATTGCTGTATCGTGATGAGGATAGTTCTATTGCTTATGAGTTTTATGCAGATTCATAAGAGATAGCTAAAAGTCAAACAAGTTTTTGCTTTATTAGAATAAAAATAAATAATAGAGAGTTTACGAAAGTGCCAATGAACAAATTAAATTTGTATATAGCAGAGAGTCAAATACCTGTTCTGATGTATTTGTATTCAGTTCGAGTTTGGTTACTATCCAAGTTAGGTCCCTAAATTTGTATATACTCGTTACACTCACAGTCCCTGTTATAGTTAGTATTGTTAAGATCCTGTTAGTTAGTTGGTGATAACTCGTTAGTTAAATGGGCCAAATAGTTGGTCTTGTTTGAACGTAGTATTTAGTTTAAAATTTAGACATTTTTGTTAAACTGTTAGTTTGTATTAGAAATTCTATAAAATTTGAATTTGTAGTTTTATAGATTTGGTTTTATTTTGACATTTTGTATTTTTCATTTTACATTTGTAGAATAAATTTACATTTTATATTTCATGTTTTGTGCATTTAATTGTCATATTTTTAACGTGTCGACGTATAGTCAGTATTCGGCCCGGCCCGATAGGCCCACGGCCCACACACACCTTACTTATCCTACAAGAAACCCTAAGCCTATATAAACAGGGTAGGGGTCTCATGATAGATAGGGTTTTCTCTCATAACTACACATATTATACAACATATCATCATGATACTAACTTGACCGTCGGAGGTGGATCCTGGGGTTCCGGCCTCGGGTACACGTCTAACCGGTTTACCTTTCTTTGTAGCATTACTCAGGACTTGGGAAGACGACAAACGACCCAAGAGAGTCGTCGAACCGGCCCAGCCAAATTATGCTCCAACAAGTTGGCGCCATCCGTGGGACCCTGACTAAACGATGTTCCGTGGTCTCATATTACCAAAAAGCAATCTTTGTCAAAATCAGTAAGTCCGAAATTCTAGTATTTTTATTTTCACTTGCTTGCGTTCTGCCATGCGTAGGGAGTTTAACTACCAAATTAGCGACAAACTGCATGATCTCCTACAATGAAACAACTATGTTAAGAAATCGACATACGAAAAGTAATCGCGTTCTTGGGTTATAGTTTATCATTCTAAATACTTTACTAGCTTGAATTGGACAGTAAACATACGAAAGAATAATCCATTCATACTGCAAATATCAATCGTGATATAAAAATCAATTAATGTTTATATTATTTTTGGCAAGATAATATATCGCATTGATAGACAATATCTTGCAAGTTGCTATATGATCGGTTCATAGTTCGGGAATAGGCGGAAAGCATATATCTCAATAATATCAGTGATATTATTTTCATTATGATATTTTTATTTATTTTTTATCTGTGGCTATGGTACTCTCGTCCGTGCTCATCTACACGTTCAAATGTGTATTTTATTTTTAACCCGCGGTTACAGGCCCGACCTTCCGCAATATTCCGCAGCCAGACATATATTTTGTATTTTAATCAAATATATTACTGATATCTTTTTAATCTTGACAAGATTTTGTCAATATGTTTTAAATTTATAAAAAATATTATGTATATTTTTTAAATTGATAAAAATACTACCCATATCTTTTAAAGTCAATACTATCAATATTTTTTGTATATTAATAAAAGATCTTATGTATATCTTTTGAATCAACAGGAGATATTACATATCTTTTAATTCGATTAAATATGTTTTTCATATACGTCGCGACCAGACGTAGTAATATCGTGATTCGCGGTCATGTCCGCACTCGTCTGCACGTTCAGCGATTATTTTATTTTTTATTACACGGCCATGGTATGTCCAGCCATGTTTATCTATATGTTCGGTCATATTTTATTTTTTCACTACGGTCATAAGCCGCGTCTCCCGTAATTAATCCGCATGTTCGGTTATATTGTTTATATTAATAAAGGATAATACACATATCATTTAAGTTACTACAAGATATTATTTATCTTTTGGTTAGGATATATTCCGATATTATTTATTGATAAAAGATATTATATATATATCTTTAAAATCGATAAGATATATTACATATATTTTCTTTAAAAAATATATTGTATTTGTCATCCGCGGTCATGGTACGTCCATCCGCACTTCTGTGCATGTTTTGAACCTCTTTATCCTACGGGCGTACATGTACTTATCGTTCCTATGCGGAATAAGAGGATTGAGTGAACCTAATAAATCAACTTGTCGTGTAAGAGGGTTGCAAACCCAACGACCACGAATCATGTATCCTTGTTAGACACCTTGCTATCAAGACGTTGTAGTAAGTTACGCAAACCACATGACTCATGATGGACTTGCAAAAGACACACTTTCACACCCCCAAATTTACACGCAACGGAATACATCTTTGGTTGCTAAAAAATGATACAATAACACATAATTTATAAAGAACGACTCGAAAAGAGACGTTTTAAATTTATCGTTCCTAAAACATTTGTCAGAGTAGCGTAGTCCCAAGACATCGTAACCAAAGTACAACCAAAACAAAAGATTTAAATTGTTTTGAACAAAAGGAACGGCAAACATTCAAAGAGTTTATATTACAAAAGAAGTGCACAACATCATTCCCGTAGCTTCCAAGCTTCACCCTTCTTGATTACCTGAAATACATGTGAGAAAATCATCAGCAAAAATGCCGAGTGAATCTATAGGTTTATATAATCATTTTGAACACAAGTAAAGATTATAAGTTTGTAGCATACTTGAAGGCAACAAGCATCAAATAACAATTTGCATCAACAATAATAATTATATATAGCATAAATTCCAATTAGCTCATGGAACCGAGCCCTTAGACACTCCGTTAGGTCTAATAAGACAAGAGATTTATTAATTGTCATTACCTCCAGATTATTGGTACATTGCCGTATACCTTACTTCTCAACACAATATGCTCAAACAGTGTGGAGGTCGGACCTAAGATTCTATGACAAGTCCACACAAACTGAACCAGGGCGGCTTCCCCCATAGATCTATTAATTGTACTAGCGGTTAACCCATCATAGGTTAATTAACGGTCCATAATTGAGGCTTTAACAAAGGAGATCACTTAATGCAATTCAAAGGCAACCACAGGTTCATTCATAGAGGGACAAGCATATCATAAAAGACTTGTGTTCTAGGTTTATAAAACATGTATTCCCCCTCGCGGGTTTTTAAAATCATATACTTGCGCAAACGAGGCTATAGACTCACCTTAAGTAGTAGAAGTAGTTGAAGACGATCATCGACGATAGTAGATGCCCGATAAACACAACAACCGCAACCTCAGCAAATAAGGTGCGTACATTAATAATAGACTCGAGAAATAAATGATACATAATAAAATCAAACTCAAGTATAAAATCATGACAACTCGAGAGAAAATGATACAAGTGGTTCTATTATACACTCCCATATATTCATTTTATTATTCTATGCCTTTAATAAAAATCTGCCGGAACATACCGAATGTCCAAGCCGTTTTCTCATACTTAGACACGTCAAAACTTCATGATACTACCCGAGGAACTCACATACTATATGTAGAAAGTCCTCCCAAGAGCCCATCAAAAGATTTTACTTCCAAAGTTCCCTGCCTGACACATCTTTGAATTACAAAATTCGGACAGTTTAGCGACCTTGACATACGAAACCATTTTGACCATCCTAAACAACTCTATTTATAAAACCGACACTTGTTTCTAAAAATAGACTCAAAATAATAAACTTTGAGCCTGAGAACAGCCCTTGAATCCTTTTAAAACTCATTTTATAGTCCCCGAGATTCGATCCAAATGTCGACAACAATTTTCGGATTGTGTCAACACTCGTCTCCCAGTACACGAAAATCAAACTAGTGTACCTTCCATCTCGTTTGGAGTTGGAAGGCCTACTTTGTATCAAATCGAAGCTAATGAAATACTCTACGACATAATCCCATTATATCAACCTATATTCAGACTTAAGACCCCCTAAAATGGCCTCAAATCTACTGCCCAAAATTGACCATTTGAAAACCATACAAAATCAAGTTTTTGATCTAAACCAACAACTTTTATCATCAACCTAACATCCTAATATCACCATAAACCAATCCTAACACTTGTATCATCATAAAAATCAAAAACCCAAAAATTAAAAATCAACTTTTTAACAAAAACATAGCATAAACATCTCTTGATCATCAATACTAACATATGCATGATCAAAATCTCCACCTAACAAGCCTAGTTTTTATCAAAAATCAAAACTTAATGCATGTAAGAAAGATTAGTATCATTAGAATCACCTTGCAAAATTAGGAATGGGTCTTGTTTTAGTTTGGATTGAATCAAGCTAGATTGTCAAAATTTTTGATGGATTTGTGTGTTGGGGTGTACGGCCAAAAAAGAAAAGGAGGAAGAAAGATGGTGATTTTGTTTTAATGATTTTTTTAATGAATTGGTGCTAGTGGAAATTATATATATAGTGTAAGGTTAGGGTAGTTTTTGCCAATTTGTGATAGTTTTGGTCCAAAATGTAAATATAAGTTAAAAAGCGGGAAATGACTAAAAGTCGATTTTACAAATATTTACATGACTCGGGTTTCGTAAAAGTACTTTTTAAAAGTTTAAACACACACGCAAATAATAATATAACGACTCGATACGTAATTAAAACGATATCGTCAAAAGTATTAAATATCGAAACGATCGATAATAAAATATAAAATTTTAGGCATCCGTCGGTATCGCGATAACTAGTAGTCCTCGTTACTCGTCAAAATATTAAACCATAATATTCAATATCAGTTTCAACTTAAACCGTTAAACATAATAATATTTAACGTCATAAATACTTCAAAAATATTTGAAAAGTAGGATTAATTAATGACCTTATTTTTGTGGGTTTTACATCCTCACCACCTTAGGAGAGCACCGTCCAGGGGCTTATTTCTCCTTAGGTCCGTCTACGAATAAATGCGGATACTTGCTCTTGAAGTAGTCCTCTCGCTCCCCAAGTGTATTCGGGTACACGTCGGGAATTCCATCGAACTTTCACTATCGTTATCCGACTTTGCTTAAGCCGTTTCACCTCTCGATCCATAATCTCCATCGGTTCTTCAATAAAGTGCAACTTGTCGTCTAGTTGAATCTCCTCAAGTGGAATTATCAAATTCTCGTCCGCCAAACACCTCTTAAGATTAAAAACGTGAAAAGTATTGTGAATAACACTTAACTTCTCTGGCAATTCCAACTTATATGCCACAGGACCAACTCGATCAATAATCTTGAATGGACCAATATACCGTGGACTAAACTTTCCTCGCTTGCCAAATCGAATTACTCCTTTCCAAGGTGATACTTTCAACAAAACCATGTCGCCAATATCAAACTCCAATGGTTTTCTCCTCTTATCCGCATAGCTCTTCTGCCTACTACGGGCTGTCAATAAACGATTCTTGATTTGGACGATCTTCTCAGTCGTTTCTCAAATTAATTCAGGACCCGTCAATTGACTCTCTCCAACTTCACACCAACCAACTGGTGATCTACACTTTCGCCCGTAAAGTGCTTCAAATGGCGCAGCCTTGATACTTGCGTGATAACTGTTGTTGTATGAGAACTCCACCAAAGGTAAGTGTCGATCCCAACTACCTCCAAAGTCTATTACACACGCTCGTAACATATCCTCCAAGGTCTAAATAGTCCTTTCACTTTGTCCGTCCGTTTCCGGATGATACGTAGTGCTCATGTCCAACTGAGTCCCCAAAGCTCGGTGAAGCGATTTCCAAAACTCAGATGTGAACCGACTATCTCGATCAGAAATAATTGACAAAGGAACCCTATGTCTACAAAAAACTTCCTTCAAATACAACCGAGTAAGTTTGTCTAAGTCATCAGTTTTCTTTATCGGCAAGAAATGAGCCGACTTAGTCAACCGATCAACAATCACCCAAATCGTATCATAACCACTAGAAGTTCTCGGAAGTCCCGAAACAAAGTCCATAGTTATCTTCTCCCATTTCGATTCTGGAATTTCAGGTTGTTGCAGTAAACCCGAAGGTCTCTTGTGCTCAAACTTCACCTTAACACACGTCAAGCATTTACTAACATAAGTAGGAATGTTAGCCTTCATATTTGGCCACCAGTAGCATTTATTCAAGTCTTGATACATTTTATCCGATCCTGGGTGAATCGAATATTTAGACTTATGAGATTCGTGCATAATTAGATCTCTCAGTCCTCCATACACCGGTAACCATACACGATTCTCGAATATACGTGTCATCCTTCTACCCAAGTCTTCATTTCTCACATTCTCTTCTTTCATCGCCTTTGTTTGAGCTTTAAGTATTCGATTAGATAAATCAGAATAAGTTTTCATGGCTAAAGCTCTAACCCTTTTGGTTATTTCGGCAACTACATTCGCCTTGCCGGGATGATAGCAAATTTGAATGTCGTAATCACTCAACAATTCTACCCATCTTCTTTGCCTCATATTGAGCTCCTTCTGATCCAAAATATGTTGCAGACTTTTATGATCGGTATATACCACACTCTTTGTACCATAGAGATAGTGTCACCAAAGTCTAAGTGCAAAGACAACAGATCCTAATTCCAAATCATGTGTAGTATAATTCTCCTCATGCTTCCTCAATTGACGAGATGCATACGCGATCACTTTCTCCCTTTGCATCAACACAGCACCAAAACCCTTACGTGATGCGTCACAAAGTGTTTCAAAGTCTTCAGCTCCGTCGGGCAAAGCCAAAATTGGTACAGAACACAGCTTTTGTTTCAAAGTTTGGAATGCTTCTTCCTCTTCTGAACCCCACTCATACTTCTTGTTTTTCTGTGTAAGTTTGGTAAGAGGTTTAGAAATTAAAGAGAATCCTTCTATGAATCGCCGGTAGTACCCAGCTAATAACAAGAATTGTCTAACTTCAGTCGGGGTTGTAGGCCTAGCCCAATCTCTAATAGCTTCAATTTTGGAAGGATCAACATGAACACCGCTACTATCGATCACGTGCCCAAGGAATTGGACTGAATCCAACCAAAAATCACACTTGGAGAATTTCGCATACAACTTCTCCTTCTTCAACAACTCCAAAATAATCTTCAAATGACCTTCATGCTCTTCCCGACTCTTAGAATAAATCAGGATATCATCGATAAATACAATCACAAACTTGTCGAGATATGGTTTACACACACGATTCATTAAGTCCATGAATACCGCAGGTGCATTAGTTAACCTAAACGGCATCACTTGAAATTCAAAGTGTCCATAACGCGTCCGAAAAGCTGTAATAGGTATGTCCTCCTCTTTAACACGAAGTTGATGATAACCCGACCTTATGTCTATCTTCAAGTACACACACGAACCTTGAAGTTGATCGAACAAATCATCAATCCTAGGAAGTGGATAACGATTTTTGATAGTTAACTTGTTCAACTCTCGGTAGTCTATGCACATTCTGAACGACCCGTCCTTCTTCTTCACGAACAATACTGGAGCTCCCCAAGGTGACGAACTTGGTCTAATGAACCCCTTTTCCATTAACTCCTTCAACTGATCTGCCAACTCCTTCATCTCAGAAGGTGCCAAACGATATGGTGCACGCGCCACCGGTGCAGCTCCTGGCACTAGATCAATCTTGAATTCGACATCTCGCTGAGGCGGAAGCCCTGGCAAGTCATCGAGAAATACTTTAGGAAAATCACGAATAACCGGAAGATCTTCCACACACCTTACCGGTAGTTCTTTCTTCACTACTTGAGCTATGAACAGGTGACAACCTCTTTCTACATATTTCCTCGCCTTGATACAATATATCACCGTCAGACGAGATGTGCCGACATCACCTTCAACTACTAACACCTTGCCCTTAACCGGTATGTGAACAACTTTCTCCCAACATACAATCACCGCATCATGAGCAACCAACCAATCCATACCAACAATCACATCAAACAAACCCAACTCTATCGGCATCAAATCAATTTCAAACAAATGATTTGCTAATTTCAAAGGACACATCTTAAATATAGTGGTAGTACTAACTAATTTTCCATTAGCTAACTCGACCTCATAACTAGTATATAGGCTTGTTGGCTCAATATCAATTAAACAACTAAAGGAAGTGCTTATAAAGCTCCTATCAGATCCTGAGTAAAACAACACACTAGCATAACAATGGCTGAGTAAGAACGTACCCGTCACCACATTTGGACCTTGTGCCTGCTTAGCATCCTTAACAGCATAAACTGCCCCAGCAGCTTCACCTGCTTTCTTGTTCGTCAACTTTGTACATCTAGGGCGAATATGATCACGTTCTCCACATTCAAAGCAAGTCCTGATTGGAATAGCATTCGCTCTAGTGGCAGGGATCCTTGCCTTGCATTTCTCCACAACATGCCCAACCATTCCACATTTAGTGCACCTTGGTGGACAATTACCAAAGTGACAAGCACCACAGCTCTTACATCTCTGGGTTGGTCCTCCATGGTCAGCATTATTATCCTTGTTAGTTGCAGCTCTAGCCCCAACATTTCTTTTCTGATTGTACTGCTTATGGCGGTTACTACCCTGATTACCACTTTGCGAATTTTCCCATTTCCTTTTACTACCCTCAGCAACTTTCTAAGCCCTATCTTGAACTTTCTGCCCCATGAGTGTATGAGCCATTCTTACAGTTTCAACAAAGTTCTTGGGTCGAGATGAAGTTGTCTCACCTTTAATGTACCCAGACAGCCATTTAATGTATTGGTCCATCTTTTTCTTCTCAGTAGCAAAAGCATCTGGACACAACAAAACCAACTCATTGAATCGGCTAGTATACGCGGCAATGTTGTTATCTTTCAGCTTCAGGTGCCTCAACTCATCCTCCAAAGCATATAACTCTTCTTTTGGACAAAACTCTTCTTTCAGCAACCTTTTAATTTCATCCCAAGGTTTCCTCTTTGCAGCTTCTAAACCAAATGTAGCAACTTGAGTCTTCCACCAGCTTAAAGCTCGATCCTTGAAAGTAGCAAGTGCGAACTTAACATTGTTCCTTTCTGAGAAATCATTAATCTCAAATGTTGTTTCTGTTTTCTCAATCCACCTGAATAATTCCAGTGCTCCACTAGTTCCTTGAAATATAGTAGTTCCACATTTCATGTATCCAGCAAAAGTACACTCTTTAACCGCAGCAGCAGCCTGAGCAACCTCACCTGCAGGATTCTCAGCTACACCTGCTCCTCCAACAACATCTGGTCTAACAGGCTCACTTTCACCTTCAGCACTCGCACCTCCAGATCCACCTGCTCCTTCAGTGTTAACACGTGTAGCTCTATCCTCAGCTAATGCTTTCGCAACCTCTTCAGCAACTAGCCTTGCAATGGCATCATTTGTCATTCTCTTAGGTGGCATGATTCTATCATATCACAAAGAGAGAAGATAAAATGAATGAGTTAATTGTAATCATGGTATAGTCATATCATGTACAAAATCAATCATCAAATGCATACACATTCTCGATACAAGAATTCACAATCATTAGAAGGATCAAAGGAAACTATTATCATAGATCAACAAGGAATGATCTTAAATACAATAGAGTGCAATGACACAAAATAATGGACACTAGTCACGTGGGGATCCACATGGCTTAGTTGACTGTGACTCGCTTGCAGCAGTGGAACCTGCTTCCTCCTCATCGAAGACGTAATTTGACGGTGGTACATTCATAAAATAGGTATAAGGTCATAATAAAATGAAATAGAATAATTTCCAAAAATTTAAATAAATATAGAAAATCCTTCAGATAAAATACAGGAAAATTTCAGAAATTTATTCAAATAGATCGTTAGTAAATGATAAACTTTTATCGAAAAGTTTAACGATATTAATATATATCGATCAGGGATTATAGTATGTATTTATAAATACTTAACAATAAAGGATACATGATAATGTATACTAAAATTGTAATCTTAGAAGTAGCTTGAACATGAAGTCATGCGAAATCATGTGCACTACCTCTTTGATAAATAAAAACTGGCAGTTATAGTTTAGGTTTTCAGAAAAAGACCTAGTTCTCTATAACTCATGGCTCTGATACCAATCTTTAACACCCCCAAATTTATACGCAGCGGAATACATCTTTGGGTGCTAAACAATGATACAGTAACACATAATATATAAAGAACGACTCGAAAAGAGACGTTTCAAATTTATCGTTCCTAAAACATTTGTCAGAGTAGCGTAGTCCCAAGACATCGTAACCAAATTACAACCAAAACAGAAGATTTAAATTGTTTTGAAAAAAAGGAAAGACAAACATTCAAAGAGTTTATATTACAAAAGCAGTGCACAACATCATTCCTGTGGCTTCCAAGCTTTACCCTTCTTGATTACCTAAAATACATGTGAGAAAATCATCAGCAAAAATGCCGAGTGAATCTATATTTTATATAATCATTTTGAACACAAGTAAAGATTATAAGTTTGTGGCATACTTGAAGGCAACAAGCATCAAATAATAATTTGCATCAACAATAATAATTGTATATAGCATAAATTGTAATAAGCTCATGGAACCGAGCCCTTAGACACTCCGTTAGGTCTAATAATACAAGAGATTTATTAATTGTCATTACCTCCAGATTATTGGTACATTGTCGTATACCTGACTTCTCAATACAATATGCTCAAACAGTGTGGAGGTCGGGCCTAAGCTTCTATGACAAGTCCACACAAACTGAACCAGGGCGGCTTCCCCCATAGATCTATTAATTGTACTAGCGGTTAACCCATCATAGGTTAATTAACGGTCCATAATTGAGGCTTTAACAAAGGCAATCACTTAATGCAATTCAAAGGCAACCACGGGTCCATTCATAGAGGGACAAGCGTACCATAAAAGACTTGTGTTCTAGGTTTATAAAACATGTATTCCCCCTCGCGGGTTTTTAAAATCATATAATTGCGCAAACGAGGCTATAGACTCACCTTAAGTAGTAGAAGTAGTTGAAGACGATCACCGACGATAGTAGATGTCCGATAAACACAACAACCGCAACCTAGCAAATAAGGTGTGTACATTAATAATAGAATCGAGAAATAAATGATACATAATAAAAATCAAACTCAAGTATAAAATCATGACAACTCGAGAGAAAACGATACAAGTGGTTCTATTATACACTCCTATATATTCATTTTATTATTCTATGCGTTTAATAAAAATATGCCGGAACATACCGAATGTCCAAGCCATTTTCTCATACTTAGACACGTCAAACATCATGATACTACCCGAGGAACTCACATACTATATGTAGAAAGTCCTCCCAAGAGCCCATCAAAAGATTTTACTTCTAAAGTTCCCTGCCCGACACATCTTTGTATTATAAAATTCGGACAGTTTAGCGACCTTGACTTACGAAACCATTTTGACCATCCTAAACAACTCCATTTATAAAACCGACACTTGTTTCTAAAAATAGACTCAAAATACTAAACTTTGAGCCTGAGGACAGCCCTTGAATCCTTTTGAAACTCATTTTATAATCCCCGAGATTCGATCCAAATATCGACAACAATTTTCGGATTGTGTCAACACTCGTCTCCCGGTACACAAAAATCAAACTAGTGTATCTTCCACCTCGTTTGGAGTTGAAAGGCCTACTTTATATCAAATCGAAGCTAACGAAATTATCTACGACATAATCCCGTTATATCAACCAATATTCAGACTTAAGACCCCCTAAAATGGCCTCAAACCTACTGCCCAAAATTGACCATTTGAAAACCATACAAAATCAAGTTTTTAATCAAAACCAACAACTTTTATCATCAACCTAACATCCTAATATCACCATAAACCAATCCTAACACTTGTATCATCATCAAAATCAAAAACCCAAAAATTAAAAATTAACTTTTTAACAAAAACATAGCATAAACAACTCTTGATCATCAATACTAACATATGCATGATCAAAATCTCCACCTAACAAGCCTAGTTTTTATCAAAAATCAAAACTTAATGGATGTAAGAAAGATTAGTATCATTAGAATCACCTTGAAAAATTAGGAATGGGTCTTGTTTTTGTTTGGATTGAATCAAGCAAGATTGTCAAAAATTTTGATGGATTTGTGTGTTGGGGTGTACGGCCAAAAAAGAAAAGGAGAAAGAAAGATGGTGATTTGTTTTAATGTGTTTTTTAATGAAATGGTGCTAGTGGTAATTATATATATAGTGTAAGTTATGGTAGTTTTTGCCAATTTGTGATAGTTTTGGTGCGAAATGTAAATATTAGTTAAAAAGCGGGGAATGACTAAAAGTCGATTTAACAAATATTTGCGGGACTCGGGTTTCGTAAAAATACTTTTTAAAAGTTTAAACGCACACGAAAATAATAATATAACGACTCGATACGTAATTAAAACGATATCGTCGAAAGTATTAAATATCGAAACGATCGATAATAAAATATAAAATTTTAGGCATCCGTCGGTATCGAGATCACTAGTAGTCCTCGTCACTCGTCAAAATATTAAAATATAATATTCAATATCGATTTCAACTTAAACCGTTAAACATAATAATATTTAACGTCAGAAATACTTCAAAAATATTTGAAAAGTAGGATTAAGTAATGACCTTATTTTTTTGGGTTTTACATCCTCACCACCTTAGGAGAGCACCGTCCAGGGGCTTACTTCTCCTTAGGTCCGTCTACGAATAAATGCGGATACTTGCTCTTGAAGTAGTCCTCTCGCTCCCCAAGTGTATTCGGGTCAACGTCGGGAATTCCATCGAACTTTCACTATCGGGATCCGACTTTGCTTAAGCCGTTTTACCTCTCGATCCATAATCTCCATCGATTCTTCAATAAAGTGCAGCTTGTCGTCTAGTTGAATCTCCTCAAGTGGAATTATCAAATTCTCGTCCGCCAAACACCTCTTAAGATCAGAAACGTGAAAAGTATTGTGAATAGCACTTAACTTCTCTGGCAATTCCAACTTATATGCCACAGGACCAAATCGATCAATAATCTTGAATGGACCAATATAGCGTAGACTAACCTTTCCTCACTTGCCAAATCGAATTACTCCTTTCCAAGGTGATACTTTCAACATAACCATGTCGCCAATATCAAACTCCAATGGTTTTCTCCTCTTATCCGCATAGCTCTTCTGCCTACTACGGTCTGTCAAGAAATGATTCTTGATAATGGTAGTAGCGGTACGCCTTACGTAATGGCATAGCTCATACCATAAGTTAGTTAAGATACGTCTTATACTATGTGAAAATTCGCGGTTATGGCAAAACTCATCCGCGTTGGTTCGCACGTTCGAACCCAATTTCTATCTTGTGTACGCAAATATGGTATGTCCATTAGACCGTAATTTTTGAATACTTGATTAAGTTTAATACTACTAATCGAGTGCCACACCATTAAACTTGGGGGGGGGGGGGTACCAGGGTATAATGATACCACTATTTCCGTGCATGTCACGAAAATATCTTTGGATTTATTCCTTTGCTGCAGAGGTCCGCCTTTTGCCGATTTATTTCTTTTCCGTGGAAGGACTCCTTCCACGCGCTTATTTCTTCATCACGGAAGTATCTCTTCTATTGACTTCATCATGCGCCGTGGAAGTATCTCTTCCACGGGCTTATTATCTTCGCCGTGGAAGTACTCTTCCACGTGCTCATTATCTTCGCCACGAAATTACCTCTTTCGTTGGCTCATTATCCTTCGCCGTGGGAGTATTCCTTCCACTGCGCGTTGTTTCGCTGTGGAATTATTCTTCCACGTGCTCATTATCTTCGCCTTGGAAGTACTCCTTCCACTGGCTTGTTATCTTTCGTCGTGGAAGTATCTTTCCACTGGATTATTATCATTCGCCGTGGAAGTATTCTTTCACGGGCTTATTATCTTTTGCCGTGGAAGTATTCTTCCACGAGCTCATTATCTTTCGCCATGGAAGTTTTCTTCCACGTTCTCATTATCTTCGCCATAAAAAGTCCTCTTTCGTTGGGTCAGTATCCTTCGTCGTGGAAGTATTCCTTCCACTGGCGCGTTGTTTCGCCGTGGAAGTGTTTCTTCCACGTGCTCATTATCTTCGCCACGAAAGTACCTCTTTTGTTGGCTCATTATCCTTCGTCGTGGATGTATTCCTTCCACTGCGCGTTGTTTCTCCGTGGAATTATTCTTCCACGTGCTCATTATGTTCGGTGTGGAAGTACTCCTTCCACTGGCTTATTATCTTTCGCCGTGGAAGTACTCCTTCCACTGGCTTATTATCTTTCGTCGTAGAAGTATTCTTTCACGGGCTTATTATCTTTTGTTGTGGAAGTATTCTTCCACGAGCTCATTATCTTTCGCCGTGGAAGTATTCTTCCACGGGCTTATTATCTTTTTCCGTGGAAGTATTCTTCCACGAGCTCATTATATTTCGCCATAGAAGTATTCTTCCACGTGCTCATTATCTTTTGTCGTGGAAGTATTCTTCCACGAGCTCATTATCTTTCACCGTGGAAGTACTCTTCACGTGCATATTATCATTCGCCGTGGAAATATTCATTCCACAGGCTCATTATCATTCGTCATGGAAGTATTCATTCCACGGGCTCATTATCCTTCTCCGTGGAAGTACTCCTTCAACTGGCGCATTATTTTCGCCACGAAAGTACTTCTTTCGTTGGCTCATTATCCTTCGCCGTGGAAGTACTCCTTCCACTGGATTATTCTTTTCGCCACGAGAAGTACCTCTTTCGTTGGCTCATTATCCTTCGCCGTGGGAGTACTCCTTCCACTGGCTCATTATTTTCGCCACGAAAGTGCTTCTTTCGTTGGCTCATTATCCTTCGCCATGGAAGTACTTCTTCCACTGGCTCATTCTTTTCGCCAAGGAAGTACGCATTCCGTTGGCTCATATCTTTGCTGTGGAAGTACGCCTTCCGTGACGAATTACCTTGCCTGACCACGGAGTGTTTCCGAAACTTATATCGTTTGACATTAATTAGATGGAGCCTGATCAACTGCGTTTAGTTCAGGAAAAACCGTGACAAATATTTTGAAGTCATTATCGTATGTCGTGGCCGCATCGGATGTATCATCCGCATCACCTTGCCACAGAAGTACATGTTCTGTTGGCCTTAAGCAGAATGCAATATTCGCAGTATGCTGCATCATTAGTGGGTATAAGAAGTACGCCTTCAAATGTTCACGATGCAGCATACGGGTTCCACCTCCACCTTCATAAAACTTTCTTATCATCCTCACGTTAGAGATGAATAAGAATGATACCTTGCCAATGCCAGTGTTACCCCGGCTATAGAACATGCTTTCTTCTTACGGGGTTGATAGTTGTAAATTTAGTCAACTTGCCTTTAGGAAAAAGTAAGCAATTAAAAATATAGTGGTAAGCACGACGATTTAGGAAAACCGTGTGTAAATGACCCTAAGTGGGTATCGTTCTCCAAGGAGGTATAGGTGTGTGACTAAGATGCCAAATGTTTGTAATTAATGATTGGTTTAGAAGGGGATTAGAAGAGAAAATGACGAAGTCGTAAAAAATAAAAAATTAACTAAAAATCACTATTAGAAAGTTAAGACGTATAACCTAAAAAAAATTACCAAAAATAAAATAAATTCTAAAAATTACCAAAAATTCACCAAAAATCAAAAATAATAAACTAAGAGTTTACCAATTATCAAAACTTTTTCAAACCTTTTAAATAATTAAATATTCAATTTTTAAATGCTAATTAAAGCCCTAAAAATCAAATAAATTATCAAAAAGCCCAAATAAATATTTTTCAATTGATAAACCTCTAAAATGATTAAAAACTATTTTTAGAAATTTTAAAACTAATCAAAACTATTTAAAATGAATTAAAAACTATCAAAACTTAAAATAATTAAAAAAATTAATCCTATAAGTGATAAAATTATTCTAAAAGTTGCTAAATTCCTATTTTAATGTATTTATCCTAAGAAAAATGTAAAAAGTTGGAAAATGTGAAATTTGAAAAATAATATTAAAATAATAATAAAATAATATTAAAAATCCAAAAATTATAAAAAATTCTAAAAACTTGCAAACTAGTTTATTTTAACCTAAATAATCAGAAAATGAAAGTGAATTTACCAAAATACCCCTAATGGGCCCTCAAATGGGCCAAATCCAAAAACAGTCAACACAAATGGGCTTTTGGACCCAAAAAGTCAAACGCTGACAGGTTGAAATCAAACGCTGATAAGAACAAAGTAGGCGCTGACAGACTTAAAGAAGTGTAAGAACTTGTTTTTCACCCTGCTGGTCAAGGTTTGAGTGCAAACCTTGTGAATCAAGGCTTACCAGTTGGGTAAACTTGATGTATTTTGGCACAAATAAGCCAATAAGCCAGTGAGCTTATGAGCTATGAACAAAGCAATCCAAATAGCCAAATATCCTCACAAGCAGCAAACAAATAAGAACCAAGCAGCAATACAACAATCCTAAATGCTAGAAATAACAATGCAACAAGAATTAAAGACTGAATCAAAGTAAATAGCAAGATCAAAGCATAAAAAGTTACTGATGAACAAAGAACATATGCAGAAACAAGTTTGCTGATATACTTGACACTTGATCCAATTTCAAGCCTCAAATCCCTCTACCCTGGTGTGATTAGCTATGATTTAGCACTTGTTACCCTTAACCTAAGCTTAGATCTAGGTGTCCTCAAAATCCTAGCCAATCTTACCAAGTTATGAAGTTTTTATAGCCAATCTATGAATCAATGTGTTTAAGCCTACAAAACCTGCAAACAGATGCACAAATACTCCCAAATAACAGATACCAATACTTGCATACAACACACAAGCACTTAACAAACGCTGATAAGTTTAAATCAAACGCTGACAGGAACAAATCAGACGTTGACAGACTTATGCAGTAATCCCAAACAACCCTTAAAACTTATTTTTCACAAATTTTCAAAGGATCATTAAGATTCAACCCACAAATTAGATCAATAACATCTCATAAACATCAAACTAAGCCAAATCAACCATAAACATCCACAATAACACAGATTCAATCACAAATCCACAAAAATCACAAATATTCAGAAACTTAAAGAGAAAATGAAAAGGGAAAAAGGTGCAAACCTCCAAGACCTACATCCAGGCCCTGGATTGTTTGAGCTGAGGTACTAGCAAAACAAGTACCAGCTTCCAATGCTGCTAAGATGAACAAACACAAGGGTGAGATCAAATAAACAAGGACTTTCTGATTTTTGATGCACAAGTCTTATCACTTAAAACCTTGCCTCAAAAACCTTCAAACATATAAATGGAACTCAGATTTTAGCTTCTCCAACACCAAACTTTTATAAATAACAGATTAAAACTCAGAATTTTTAAGAAATTTAAACTTTATTTCATAAAAAGGAATTACAAAGATTGAAAGCTAAAATCTGGAACAAAAGCTCTCTCACATGTTGAGGAGTCTTTTTATAGGCAAATGCCAATGCTACACTGTTCATAAACCCTAGAAGTGAAATTCCCTATTTGTCCTTGAGTCCTTCTAGACGAATCCTTGGTGTGAGCTGTTTAAAATGATCCTGGATGTTCATTTCAGCTTTGGAATGAAGCAAACGTTGTCAGCTGTTGATCTTGACACGTCACATGACTTGGAGGCTAAGTTGCTTGCTGATTGGTGGAAAGGGTATTGGGGTGGGGTCCATAGTGAGTGGAGATGAGGGTTTTGTGTGTGGGATAGGTTCCTGCACATGTGAATCAAACGTGTGCCTGGGTAATTTCATTTTACCCTTTGTTTAAGTTGGTGTAAAATCTGGGCTGTAAAGGTGAATAGTTGTCCTTTTGATCCGTTTTTGTAGGAGTGGAGTTGTTTGGCGCGTGTTTGTGTGTTTAAATGTTTCAGTATGCACACATTCAGCCCTTGTCCTTCCTTTCTTTTGTCACTTGGATGCAAACTTCTATCAGCGCCCATTTCCTTTGTATCAACGTTTCACAACTTGGCAATTTTGGCACAAAACTTTATAAAAAGTGTTTCAAGGGTTATATTTGCCATGTTTGACTATTGCAAGGGCTGATTTTGGACATTGTTGATCTTCAAAGGTCTTCAATGTATCTTAATCTTCATGAGGGACCATTGTTGGCAATTTTGATTTGTTGAGGGACTAATCTTGCCATTTCTTCAAAGTTAAAGGACCTTTTGTGTAATTTTGACAAACTTAAGGGACCAAACTTGTAATTATGAACATACAAGGGTTTTAAGTGTCATTTCTTCAATAAATGATGATCAATCTTGTTTGTCTTCAAGTCTTCAAGGTATTTTGTTGAGAATTCCATGATTAGGCCCGGTTCTTTGTAAAGCTTCGTTTCTCGTGTCCGTTTTTCCTTGTAAATTGTGATCTTTTGTCTTTTTCACGATATCCATACCTAAAATACACAAGTAAACAAACACAAGCATATATATGGTATTTTATGACATTTTTATGCATTTAAAGCCCGAAAAGAACGATGAGATCATGTATAAATGCCATCTCATCACTCCCCCATACTAAGCCATTGCCGTGCCCTCACGCAATGCTAGAATAAAGTATCTAAGCATCACCAAAGCTCAAATTTTATTAACCTTTATTGAAGAGTAGAAGACTTGCAACATGCTACGATGATGTGTAAAGACATAATGTATGATTTTCATCACAAAAAGTGACTTTTAGGGTCAAAGAATAGAAACAAGTTAATGTCCCTTAGAGTAGACTTCGTCATCCTTGATTGTCATACATTCCATGCTAAGTGCAAAAACAAGATCATTGTTGGTACAAGTCATAATGCTAACACTTCTCATACGTCCAAATTGTGTAATACTTTTTCTCCCCGCAATCCTAGTTATTATAAAAGGAAATGGGTTACTGGCATTTTTATCTATTTGTCATGGATCACAAGTGATTCATATTGACTTATTTGAGTAGTTATTAGTCCGAAAGCAAAGTAGCACGATTTGATCAATAGTTAGCCGAAGGACAAAATCTTTTAAAACGGCTTCTCGTGTATCTCCTTAAGTTCATATCTTGGCATAACTCGTTTCACGATTTGAGACCTTTCTCGGACCGATATTTGGTATGTACTTCATACTTCAAATCTTGGGAAGACGTTCTTGAAATAATGGTCTTCTCTTCATATATTTGGAATTTCTTCACTTGACGTTTTTAAGAGATTCTTCATGTAGGACCACGACTTCATCATTTTTCTTCAATCTTTACTTTGGATTTTGATATACAACGATCCGCCTCCTTTTCGGACTTGGATATATTTATCCTCATACCTTGTTAGGGTCTTTTTGGATAGACTTTCTCCATTCTTTAGGGGAGTAATAGCTTCTCGTCGTGTGTCTCGATCCTTCATATTGATTTAGGAATAATGATACTTCACATCATCTTTGGATCTTTAGCAAAAATAGAGCTCCTCATGCCTTGTTAGGGCCTTTTTGGATAATCGCCAATCTTCGCGTCCCGCTTCAATAAGTTATGCCTTGGCTATGAACTCTATTCAACCCCGAGCAACTTTTAAACGATCTTGCGCTAGAGGCTAAGTAACTTTTCAAATCGTATGACCTTACTTATTGCAATTATGATTATTCCTAATGCATTGATCTTATGGGAAGAAAAAGCCACAATTAAAAACATATGAGTTTTTGAAAGAACATTTTCATGTTCTACGTTTAGCATGATCACTTGTCTAACTCTATCATTTCTCGTTCTTCACTATATAAAGACCTCTAATTAAAGAGACTCGTGAATACTTAGCCATGCAAGTCAAAATTAAGCCAAATTTGGATTAGCTTTCATTAAGACTATATCAAATCAAAATTTTGGGTTTTCAAGCCACCTATAGGATCTTGCACTTTCTTGGACTTTTTCAAGTTTAGAGAATGCGTTTTAAAGTTCCCTTGATAAGTGACTTTCTAGAATCAATTATAGGAACTTGCGAAAAGTTCTTGTTCTTAACCCGAATGAATTAAGACTTTCGCGTTTTAAAGCTCCCTATATAAAAGTCTAGCAAAACTTGAATTGAGCGAGTTAAGGAATGTAAATGGCTCCAAATGCCCATCAAGTCAAAAATTAACTCTTATTCTACCCATCGGAAAATATACATTCGTGCCTTAAAAACACTTATGAAAACTAAGAAAAATTTTAAAATTTGGCCATTTTTAGCCTTATTAGCAAAACAAAACATTGAAAATTGGAAAGCGTGAGGGCGTAGCAAAGCAAGTACCTATTCACCCCCCATACTAAAAGTAAACATTGTCCTCAATGTTTCGAGTCTAAAGGTGGAGCACCCCCATACTAGAGACGAAGAATCGAATGCTTAGGATCTAGCATGGAAAGGGTGATCAACAATATATCTAAAGCCGTTTATTAAGTATGCTAAAAGATAATTGTTAGAACAATAAAGGATATGTCATGGATTCGTGAAAAACTTCTTCAAACGAATGATGGAGGCTCACGTAAACGAACACGAGAGTCTTCAATCGTAGATGATGATGATGATCTAGATAACACAATCACAAACAACCACGAGACAACGAGTTGAAAGGGTACAAATCCCCTTATTAGTGAATAGTGACTATAAAAGATAAGCATGGGATCTCCCCCACGAGGCACCTCGTTTTTGATTACCGAGTCATGAGCTCGACTCGATCCCCTCAAATGTGATCATTTAGGGAAAATCATGGTATGGTCAATTTTTTGATGGGGCTTACATGATAACAAGGCCCAAAAAGCAACCGGTATAAAGGACTAAGTCCTTATATGATGCAAAATACCGGGGTCGAAAATGGCGTTCTCGTTTTTATTGGAAAAACAAATTAACGCCACTTCAACATGTGTCATAAACTCAAAGAGTTTGAAGAAAATAGATGAGAAATAGAAGGGTGGGACAATTGGTAAGACAAACTTTTGAGCTACTCGAGGTAGACTCGCACCAAGCAAATAGATATAGTTTCCATTTATTGCATCGGTGGAAGACCGAGATTTCCCTTTATATGAAATTCCGGGATCGAATATCTCGTCCTCGGTGGATAAGGATGAGGGAACATAAGGGGCTTCCCCCATACTAGAACCACACAAAGCATCGTCAAAAGGAGTAGACGAGCTTGTAGCACTCAAAACACGTGGTGATGACGGAGTTAGATTTGTAGAAAAATCAATTAAATCACATTTAAGATCTTTTCCTTTTTTATCTTTTGAACTCTCCTTATGAAAACCCTTTTTGATTATGTCGAAAATATTCGGTGTTTCTAAGACGATGTTAGTTACACTAAAAATTCTCACATTTTGAAACCGTTTTGGTTTTGGTGGTGGCAAGTTCTCAAAACGTTTATCGACGAAGAAAACCTCCCCATCGGGGTCTACATATTCATCATCCGAAAAATCTTCCGTAGAAACCGGCAACTTATCAACACTTTTCAAGAATGAATGTTCGAGGTGAGGCGAAGGATTTTTCGATTCAAGTATTGACGGTTTCTTCTTTGTAGGCTTTACACTCATAACCTCCACCGGCGGAGGAAATGGTAAATTGTTTTTGGCGACATTTCCTAAAACTCTTGGTGAAAATTCTTTGCAAACGACATTGGTTGAATCACCATGGTTTAAAGTAGCAATAGAATAGACATGAGAAAGATTGGAGTTTTGTGTTGCATTGATGACAAGTTCTTCTTCATTGAAACGAAGGGTGATTTTTCGAGCATGAACATCGATAAGTGCTCTTGATGTATCCAAAAATGAACGACCCAAAATGAGAGGAACTTTTCGATCGATAGGAATGTCTACAACGATAAAGTCAACGGGATAGTAAAACTTTCCGACTTTAACGAAAACGTCCTCGGCTACTCCACATGCTAAAATCGTAGAATGATCGGCCATCTCGATAGACATGTTCGAAGGAGTAAGAGTCGGAAGTGAAAGCGATTTGAAGATCTCAAGAGGCATTAAATTAATACTAGCACCAAGATCGGCCAAGGCGTAGCATTCCTCCATATCTTGAATTGCACACGGAATCAAAAATTTACCGGGATCACCGACTTTTTGTGGTATGCGGCTAAGAAAAACCGATGAACAACTAGACGATTGTTGTAACTTCTCTTTGTTGTTTAGCATACTTTTGAAGTTTGCGGCAAATCGAGGCATCATGATAAGAGCGTCGGCAAAACTTATGTTAAAATGCATATCACGAAACATTTTCATAAATAGCTCAAATTGATAATTGTTCCGTTCTTGTGCTTTCTCTTTGTTTCGTCTCGAAGGGTAAGGTAAAGGTGGTGTGGGTTGGTCATTAGGCAACGGCCTTGGAAACTCGGGTTCCACAATTGGTATTGGTTCAACCGTAGGTGTGGTTTGAGCGTTACTTCGTGGGATTGTAATGTGCTCCTTTTCGACCATCACCTCGGGTTCTTTCTCGATTTCCTTCTCCGTAGAAGTACTTGTACGAGAGATTGGTTCCTTGAAAGTTTTACCACTTCGTGTAGCAACAACCTTCAGTTCTCCCCTCGGGTTGTTAATGGTATCACTAGGAAGACCACCCGAAGAAGAGGGCTTACACATGATTGCTTCAAACATCTTAGCCATTCGGTCCTCAAATTTTGATTGCCTAGCATCCGCTTTTAATAACTCTTGCTTAATCTCATGTTGTCCTAATTCCATCTTTTGTTGGTTTTGTTGAAGACGTTGGACATTTCCTTCCATTTTGTTTGCATGAGTTTTAAGTTCATTAGCAAGTTCATTTTTAAGCTCGTTTTTCAATTCGGACCTTAAGCTAATCATCTCACGTTGCATATTATCAAATTTAGCATCATTTGCTTTTGCATAATCCAAAAATTCTCCTTGCAAATTTTTAGTGTGAGCATTTTGAAAACCTTGTGTAGTGTTTTGAAAATCACGGTTTTGGTTTTGATTAGAGATTTGTCCATTCCCACTTTGATAATTCCCTTTGTTGTAATTGCGTGTGTTGCCTTGGTAATTACCTTGGTTGTTGTTTCGATAATTGTTAACATTTTGGTTTGGTGGAGCTTGATTTTGGCGGGAACCTTGACCGTTTTGGTTGTAAGTTCCCGTTGCTACATAAGCACTCGAAGTGTTACCATCCGCGGTAATGCACTCGGAAAGATCATGAGCTCCCCCACAAGATAAACAACTCTTAGCAACCGCTTTAACCGAAGCGGAATTGGAAGCTTCTTGAGCCTTCCAATGGGACATAAGATTAGCAAATCTATCAAAAAACCGATTTTCCTCATTAGCTTCATTATGTAAGGCGTTAATGCTACGAGACGATTGTGACGAAGATGACGAACCCATATTGGCAACACTCGGTGTGTTACGAGGGTTATAAACCTTAGATCTATTTTCAATGATTTGTAAAGCTTCATTTGTCGTCATGCACAAAAAATTACCACCCGCGGCGGCATTCAAATAATCTCGTTCATGATCATTAAGCCCATTATAAAAAGTATCCACTTGATGCAATTCCGTAAAATCATGGTGTGGACATTCATGTAACATTTCTTTAAAGCGTTCCCATGCCATCGAAAAACTTTCATTGTTACGTTGCACAAATCGTGAAATCTCATTTTTTAAGTGTGTTGTTTTAGATGGTGGAAAAAACTTGTTCACAAACTTAGAACCGAGATCGGCCCATGTCAAAATCGAATTTGGCGGTTCTTTCTCGAGCCAAATTTTTGCGGGTCCATCCAACGAGTATGGAAACAACATCATCTTAATGGCGTCATGTGGAACATCCTTAAATTTGCTAGTGGCGGTGAGACGGTTGAAATTCCTAATATGGTAATGCGGGTTGTCTTTCTCGTGACCTCTAAACTTATTTGCTTGCAACATCGACATTAAACCCGTCTTAATCTCGAAATTCTCCGCAAGAATGGCGGGAATCACAATAGCCTCTCCAAAACCCTCGGTGGGTGCTTGTAGCAACTCCATCATAGTACGATTAGCCATGACGACTTCTTGTTCTACAATAGGTTCAACAATTGGAGGTTCTTCAACAATCAACGTCTCTTGATTGGCTTGCTTTTGAAGTCGTTTACGAGCTCGTTTTGCTTGATTACGAGTGATCATAAACTTCACGAAGAATGGGAGGTGAGCAAAGAAGATTCTTTTTGGGTGTTTTGTGAATTTTCAATTTTTTTTGTGTTTTTGATGATATTTAATTTTTTTTTTTTGGATTTTGGTGTATCTTCGTAGACAACAATCTACAAAATCTCTCCTCGAATCAAACTCTTGATTAAAGAAGCCTCAAAGGAATGAAAACGATCACGTGGAGTGAACGTCTTCTAATGACTTTAGAACTTTGGTGAAAACCAAATTGTTCAAGAGGGTTTAATCACAAAGAAACCAAGCAAATATAGTATACGTAATAATACTTTGGGCGGCAAAACCCTCGATTAGCCTTCAATCTCAAAATACTCACAAGCAAGCGGGGAAACGAGGCGGCGCGAAGCACTTAAGAGCCTTTTTCCTTAGGGTATATTTTATAATACCCGCCTTATACCCACCTTATAGTTTGTATTTTTCAAAATCGAGCTTCACGAAAGTATTTATCTATTTTTGCCTTTTTCTTTTTGTTTGAGATTCGAATACAATAATTAGGAGATCAAATCCCAATTAAGGTTGTGTTTTCACACTTTTGGAGATATTGTAAATTTATTGTGATACTTAATACAATATATTAATAATATTTGTACAAGAAAAACCAAGAAAACCGATAATACGTATTAGTAGAGTTCTACTAATACAATTACTATTTGGTTAATATTAAAAACAACAAAGCAAATTAATCACGACACACCTCCCCGGCAGCGGCGCCAAAATGATAGTTGTAAATTTAGTCAACTTGCCTTTAGGAAAAAGTAAGCAACTAAAAATATAGTGGTAAGCACGACGATTTAGGAAAATCGTGTGTAAATGACCCTAAGTGGGTATCGTTCTCCAAGGAGGTATAGGTGTGTGACTAAGATGCCAAATGTTTGTAATTAATGATTGGTTTAGAAGGGGATTAGAAGAGAAAATGACGAAGTCGTAAAAAATAAAAAATTAACTAAAAATCACTATTAGAAAGTTAAGACGTAGAACCTAAAAAAAATTACCAAAAATAAAATAAATTCTAAAAATTACCAAAAATTCACCAAAAATCAAAAATAATAAACTAAGAGTTTACCAATTATCAAAACTTTTTCAAACCTTTTAAATAATTAAATATTCAATTTTTAAATGCTAATTAAAGCCCTAAAAATCAAATAAATTATCAAAAAGCCCAAATAAAGATTTTTCAATTGATAAACCTCTAAAATGATTAAAAACAATTTTTAGAAATTTTAAAACTAATCAAAACTATTTAAAATGAATTAAAAACTATCAAAACTTAAAATAATTATAAAAATTAATCTATAAGTGATAAAATTATTCTAAAAGTTGCTAAATTCCTATTTTAATGTATTTATCCTAAGAAAAATGTAAAAAGTTGGAAAATGTGAAATTTGAAAAATAATATTAAAATAATAATAAAATAATATTAAAAATCCAAAAATTATAAAAAATTCTAAAAACTTGCAAACTAGTTTATTTTAACCTAAATAATCAGAAAATGAAAGTGAATTTACCAAAATACCCCTAATGGGCCCTCAAATGGGCCAAATCCAAAAACAGTCAACACAAATGGGCTTTTGGACCCAAAAAGTCAAACGCTGACAGGTTGAAATCAAACGCTGATAAGAACAAAGTAGGCGCTGACAGACTTAAAGAAGTGTAAGAACTTGTTTTTCACCCTGCTGGTCAAGGTTTGAGTGCAAACCTTGTGAATCAAGGCTTACCAGTTGGGTAAACTTGATGTATTTTGGCACAAATAAGCCAATAAGCCAGTGAGCTTATGAGCTATGAACAAAGCAATCCAAATAGCCAAATATCCTCACAAGCAGCAAACAAATAAGAACCAAGCAGCAATACAACAATCCTAAATGCTAGAAATAACAATGCAACAAGAATTAAACACTGAATCAAAGTAAATAGCAAGATCAAAGCATAAAAAGTTACTGATGAACAAAGAACATATGCAGAAACAAGTTTGCTGATATACTTGACACTTGAACCAATTTCAAGCCTCAAATCCCTCTACCCTGGTGTGATTAGCTATGATTTAGCACTTGTTACCCTTAACCTAAGCTTAGATCTAGGTGTCCTCAAAATCCTTGCCAATTTTACCAAGTTATGAAGTTTTTATAGCCAATCTATGAATCAATGTGTTTAAGCCTACAAAACCTGCAAACAGATGCACAAATACTCCCAAATAACAGATACCAATACTTGCATACAACACACAAGCACTTAACAAACGCTGATAAGTTTAAATCAAACGCTGACAGGAACAAATCAGACGTTGACAGACTTATGCAGTAATCCCAAACAACCCTTAAAACTTATTTTTCACAAATTTTCAAAGGATCATTAAGATTCAACCCACAAATTAGATCAATAACATCTCATAAACATCAAACTAAGCCAAATCAACCATAAACATCCACAATAACACAGATTCAATCACAAATCCACAAAAATCACAAATATTCAGAAACTTAAAGAGAAAATGAAAAGGGAAGAAGGTGCAAACCTCCAAGACCTACATCCAGGCCCTGGATTGTTTGAGCTGAGGTACTAGCAAAACAAGTACCAGCTTCCAATGCTGCTAAGATGAACAAACACAAGGGTGAGGTCAAATAAACAAGGACTTTCTGATTTTTGATGCACAAGTCTTATCACTTAAAACCTTGCCTCAAAAACCTTCAAACATATAAATGGAACTCAGATTTTAGCTTCTCCAACACCAAACTTTTATAAATAACAGATTAAAACTCAGAATTTTTAAGAAATTTAAACTTTATTTCATAAAAAGGAATTACAAAGATTGAAAGCTAAAATCTAGAACAAAAGCTCTCTCACATGTTGAGGAGTCTTTTTATAGGCAAATGCCAATGCTACACTGTTCATAAACCCTAGAAGTGAAATTCCCTATTTGTCCTTGAGTCCTTCTAGACGAATCCTTGGTGTGAGCTGTTTAAAATGATCCTGGATGTTCATTTCAGCTTTGGAATGAAGCAAACGTTGTCAGCTGTTGATCTTGACACGTCACATGACTTGGAGGCTAAGTTGCTTGCTGATTGGTGGAAAGGGTATTGGGGTGGGGTCCATAGTGAGTGGAGATGAGGGTTTTGTGTGTGGGATAGGTTCCTGCACATGTGAATCAAACGTGTGCCTGGGTAATTTCATTTTACCCTTTGTTTAAGTTGGTGTAAAATCTGGGCTGTAAAGGTGAATAGTTGTCCTTTTGATCCGTTTTTGTAGGAGTGGAGTTGTTTGGCGCGTGTTTGTGTGTTTAAATGTTTCAGTATGCACACATTCAGCCCTTGTCCTTCCTTTCTTTTGTCACTTGGATGCAAACTTCTATCAGCGCCCATTTCCTTTGTATCAACGTTTCACAACTTGGCAATTTTGGCACAAAACTTTATAAAAAGTGTTTCAAGGGTTATATTTGCCATGTTTGACTATTGCAAGGGCTGATTTTGGACATTGTTGATCTTCAAAGGTCTTTAATGTATCTTAATCTTCATGAGGGACCATTGTTGGCAATTTTGATTTGTTGAGGGACTAATCTTGCCATTTCTTCAAAGTTAAAGGACCTTTTGTGTAATTTTGACAAACTTAAGGGACCAAACTTGTAATTATGAACATACAAGGGTTTTAAGTGTCATTTCTTCAATAAATGATGATCAATCTTGTTTGTCTTCAAGTCTTCAAGGTATTTTGTTGAGAATTCCATGATTAGGCCCGGTTCTTTGTACGGCTTCGTTTCTCGTGTCCGTTTTTCCTTGTAAATTGTGATCTTTTGTCTTTTTCACGATATCCATACCTAAAATACACAAGTAAACAAACACAAGCATATATATGGTATTTTATGACATTTTTATGCATTTAAAGCCCGAAAAGAACGATGAGATCATGTATAAATGCCATCTCATCAGGGGTCCTTACCGTTTAATCACGGGAAACCAAGCATTCGAGCACAACCCCCCGTATTACGTATATGTGTTTTATCATTTCTTTCGTCGTGGATACGCTTACAGGTACCGGATATGGTGTAAAAGTCTAGTAACCTTGGTAACGACCTCACATACTAGACTGGGGGACATGATAACGTATAGTGGCTACGCTCACTATTCGTAACCCCAAACCATCATCTTTTCGCTAAAAGTAGCCCATTACGAGTGGAGCCATATGTTACGGACAACCCACGAGGATGTCCTAGCAACAAGCCGCACGCGGTTGTTTAGTAAGCGTGATACATGAATGAGTATAGCATAACATGATCATGAACCATATCATACTAGACTGGGGGACATGTCGACGTATAGTCAGTATTCGGCCCGGCCCGACAGGCCCACGGCCCACACACACCTTACTTATCCTACAAGAAACCCTAAGCCTATATAAACAAGGGTAGGGGTCTCATGATAGATAGGGTTTTCTCTCATAACTACACATATTATACAACATATCATCATGATACTAACTTGACTGTTGGAGGTGGATCCCGGGGCTCCGGCCTCGGGTACACGTCTAACCGGTTTACCTTTGTTTGCAGCATCACTCAGGACTCGAGAAGACGACGAACGACCCATGAGAGTCTTCGAACCGGACCAGCCAAATTATGCTCCAACATAACGTGTTTTTATGATAGTACATATTACGTATATTAGCTATTTTTACATTTTTTACATGCTTTTTGCCAAGTAGACATAGTTATCTAAATTACGAACTATCACCAAAAACAATTAAGTTTAACTTGAAACTCGATTTCAATTCGGTAAGACCGAGAGAAAACAAACTAAAAAATGAAATATTAATATTCGTGGTTCTTAATTTCACAATAAGACTCGTCATGTCGTGAATATTATACGTAGTCACTTGTCGCTAATTAAATATATACTTTTCGTGTCGTAAATAAAATATACTTTATTACTTGTCGAGTATATATGATTTTTAATTTCCGTGTCATATCTTGTCATTCTGTATTAAATATATGTAGTTACTTGTCGTGAATAAATTAAATAATAAAACATTTAATTTAATGGTATTTTTAACCGGGTTTTAGAGTGATCAATTACATAAATGAGAAATAGAATCGTTAATACATGAAATGAATTTTAATTCATATTCATGACTAATAGTATCAGAAACAAAAGGGATGGAATAACTTATACCATAAGGCTGAGATTGTTTACTTAAAATAAACTAAGGTACTTTTGGAAGCATTGATGGTTTTGCTAGACTATCTGTCAATGTCACACCCCTAAATTTACGACAATGGAATGCTTGATTTGGGGTTGCGACTTCATGGCGTGAAAAGCACTTGATGTAGGAGAACGACCTGTACATGCCAGAACAATAACGCAGACACCATATAATCCATATAATAGAACACATGAGAAAAACATTGTAAAAGTGTCAGCATAAAGTTGGTGAGTGAGGTTTTCTATAATATGAGATCCGGTGGTCTAGGTTGGTGAAAGATGATGGAAGCCATGGCTAGAGAGACAGAGAGGTGGAAGTAGGTGTTTCTAGAGAGAGAAAAACAATATAGTAAATGAAAAGAGAAAAAACAAACTCCAACCCCTCCTTGGAAGCCTTGGAGGGGTATTTATAGTCACACATATGCCTACCTATACATAGTTTCCTAGTCTAGTTCATGTATGTGTGACTATGATAACTTATGAAAATTCTTAAATGTCGTCACATAAAGTGAGTTTCCAACAATCTTCCCCCATGGGATGACATGTAAAATTCCTTACAATATTTTTCCTAACAAGTACATAATGATTGAGAACAAGAGCTTCCATGAAGCGTCCAATGTTGATGATGTATTCTGAGGCCTTTGACTTCAAGTCTTCACTCCAAAATGACTCATCTTTTTAGTAACTTGTAGAAGAAATACGGCAACAGGCACAAACTAAGTAACCCATATACTTCTGGTTAAGGAGAAGATTCTGAATTAACTTTCCCCTAATTCATGCCACATATTATTGATGTAGAAGCTTTTAATAGCTTCTGCCTAAACTGACAGTCCCCGTGAGCATTTTCAAAGCTTTCAATAAAGATTAGAATAATTAAGTGCACAACATAATTAAAAGCAAACCACATCATATGAAATGATAATGTTGCTATGAGTGATTGATCGTTTGGGGAACACCAAGTAGATCAGCAACGTCTCTTCTCACGCTTGAATAATTCTTCTGAATTTTCTTCCCCCTTAGAGTTCAAATTATGCATACTAGAAAGAATCAAGACGTTTCTTCCCCCATTAGTTGAAGAAATGAAACCAATCCCATGTATGAAGCCCAAAAATATTAAGTACACACATTATCCCATTCATGAAGTTGACATCGTAACACCATAGTCAATTAAGTCCCATAAATGCATATATCTTCCTCCGGAGATGCACCAGAGTCAATTAAGTCCCAAAAATGCATATCTCTCCATATAGGATAATGATGATGTATAATTGCAGCATCAAAACAATTAATCATAAAAAAATAGTGTACCTCTTTTACCCATTGGAGACTGTTTCTTTCATTTCTTCACCCATATAAGTTGAAAGATGCACTAAACGCCACGAGTTAAAACACTAATTTTCTCCACGGTTATGACAATTGTGTTCCCGGAATGCCTTCAAATAAAAAGAAGGTATGAAGTTCATCACATTTACTCGTTGTCGTTGAATATGTCTTCTTCTTCCCCCTTGATGCTTACGAAACCTCGGAACTAGCAATAAATCGTACACATATCTTCCTGAAATCTCGTGAGAATAATATAGCTTATTTATATTCTGCGAGAATTAGTTGCTGATCGAAATACTCTACTCAAAAACTCTCCACGGCTATTAATATAAGAATTTTTCAACTCTTTTTAATGTTTATTTATCGTTACTCAAATCGACTCGAATTGATCAACAAGTTATCACAAGATTAATCGTTTTTGGTTAAGATATTCTTTTTGGTATTTATGTTACTTGAATACACGTATAAAGATAAAAATAATAAGCTACGTAAAATTACTTACTATTCTAAAACAAAGTGCACGTACTTCAAATAATGCAAAAAGTACAAGAAAATAAAGCACGTAATGGAAATAAAGCAAAATGTAAAGCTAAATAAATGCAAATTCAAAAAATACCCCAAAATTAAAATCTAAAAATGCCACAAGATTAAAAATATTTTTTAGAATTTTTTATATTTTATATATTTAAGAAAACTATTTTAATTAATTAATAAACCAATTTTAAAATTAAAATTTTAATAAAAACAAAACCGGGTTAATATTTAGCAACATCCCAAATCTTTTTTTAAAACTTAAACCGAACCCAAGCCCAACAAATAGGCCAATACTCTTACCCATCTCAGAAGAGTTTTGGGCCAAATATGTAAATTGCTAAGATATAAGGACTGAAGAGCAATTAACTATTCGTTCCAAAAACAAATAAACAGTTAACACAAAGGACTAAGATGCAAATAATGAAAGTATATAAGCTAAAACGGGCTAGTTACACGAATAAGCTAGAACTAGCTTATTTCTGGACCAACTAAGCTCAAATAAATTGCAAAACGTTTATATAACAAATTTTCCTAGTCAAACTTAATTCAGCTTTTCTAATAAGCTAAAACTCCCAAAATGATTTTTCAATAAGCTCAAAAAGTTGCTTCTACTTATCTAACTTATTCTACAAGCTGATTCTTTTCGGATTAACTAAAAAGCTGACAAAACCTATTTAATATTCATTACTTTTGAAAAACTTGCACTTAATAAGCCAGAAATTCAAAAAGCTAAAACAACTTATTTTAAACTTATGTTGACTAATTGACTTTTGAGAAAAGCTACCAAATGCTCCAGTTAAGCTTACTAGGTGATTCTAAGCAACTTTTATAAAAGAACTTAAGCCCTATATGCACTCAATAAGCATCTATGAAAATCATTAAACTACTAGTTTCAAAACAGCTTGAACAAGCTTTTTCAATTGAAGATCTAGAAGATTTAAGCTGATAAAATGAAAAGCAATTCACTCAACTAGTAAAGCCTTGAATCATTGGATCAAAACTACTTTCAAAAACCTTTTTAAAAAACTTTGAAACCTTAACAAAATCAAACGTACCAAACAATAACCAACAAAACAACTTCAATATGATTTTGGAACACAAATTCAAGCAACTAATACCAACTTCATTCAATATAAAGGAATTACAATTGCATAAATGCAAAATACATAAATTTATATTGATATGAAAGGAATTACCAGTAGATTGCGAGGAAAATGGAACAAACGCTCTCTCACAGGTTGAGGAGTCCATTTATAGACGAATACAAGTGCTTGAAAACA
The DNA here is from genome assembly GCA_025667525.1 of Glebionis coronaria. NCBI lineage: Eukaryota > Viridiplantae > Streptophyta > Magnoliopsida > Asterales > Asteraceae > Glebionis > Glebionis coronaria. Next base: position 427,467,515 of record CM046877.1, read on the forward strand.
TAAAACCCTAGCTACTGAATTTCCAGAAATGTCCTTGAGTCTTCTAGATGCTTGAGGTGTATTGAGCTGTCCAAATTCATCCTAGTTGTTCCTTTTACCTTTGGGACCAAGTGTTGAGTGTGAGTTATTGATCTTGCCACGTGGCATTCCTTGGAGAGGAAGTAGTAGCATGATTGGTGGACGGCTTAAAATGTGGGGTCCATAGGTTGATGGGATGGGTGAGGTGAGTGTGTGGAATGAAGCGTGTGATGGTGAATCATACTTTGGTGTGGGTACTTTAAATTAACCATAAGGTGAAAAGTGAAACTGGGGGTGAAGGGTGAACAGTGAACCCCTTTTGATCCGTTTTTGATGGATTATGTTTGTGTTTGGCGCGTTTTTGTTTTCTGAATGTTTGGTGCCCATGTTTAGCCCTAGACTTTGGCAAAACCTTTAAGACATGTCTTTGCAGCCCATAAATAGTATCCCTTTGTTAATAAGTTTTGTTTTTTACACTTTTTCCCAAAAGCTTTGTAACAAGGGTTATAAGGACTTGTTTTGCCATTTTTGGATACTTCAAGGGCTGATCTTGTACTTTCTTGAACTTTGAAGGTCTTATTTGTATGTTTGACATTTTGGAGGACCATTGTTGATAAATCTTCAATCTTGAGGGACGTTTTTGCCAATTCTACAAAGTTGAGGGAGCTTTTTGTAATTTTGACAAACTTAAGGGACAAAGTGTGATTTATTCATTAATGAGGGATCATTCTTGAACATCTTCAATACTTCAAGGTCTTTTCTTAGAAAATCATAGAGTAGGGCCCGGTTCATTGTACGGCTTCGTTTCTCGTGTTCGTTTTTCCTTGTTTCTTGTGATATTTTGTCTTTTTCACAATATCCATACCTAAAATACACAAGTAACAAATACAAGCATATATATGGTATATTTATGACATTTTATGCATTTAAAACCCGAAAAGAACGATCAGATCATGTATAAATGTCATCTCATCACTCCCCCATACTAAACCATTTCCGTGCCCTCACGCAATGCTAGAATAAAGTATCTAAGCATCTCCAAATTTCAATTTTATTAACCTTTATTGAAAAGTAAACTTGCTATACTACTTACTATGATGTGTTAAAGACATAATGTATGATTTTCATCACTAATGTGACTTTTAGGGCAATGAATAAAAACAAGTGAATATCTCATAGAGTTAAATTCGTCATCCTTGATTGTCATATATTCCATGCTAAGTGCAAAAACGAGATCATTGTTGGTACAAGTCACAATGCTAACACTACTCATACGTCTAAATTGTGTAATACGTTTTCTCCCTGCAATCCTAGTTATTATGAAAAGAAAAGGTATCTAGAATTTTTTAACTATTTTTCATGGATCACAAGTGATTCATATTGACTTATTGAGACATTTATTAGTCCGAACATAAAGTAGCATGATTTAATCGATAGTTAGCTAAATCATCTTTTAAAATGGCTTCTTGTAATCTCCTTAAGTTCATATCTTGACATAACTCGTTTCACGATTTGAGACCTTTCTCGGACCGATATTTGGCATGTACTTCATACTTCGAATCTTTGGAAGACGTTCTTGAAATAATGGTCTTCTCTTCATATTTTGGAATTTCTTCACTTGACGTTTTTGAGAGATTCTTCATACTGGGACCACGACTTCATCATTTTTCTTCAATCTTTATTTTGGATTTTGATATACAACGATCCACCTCCTTTTCGTACATGGATATATTTATCCTCATACCTTGTTAGGGTCTTTTTGGATAGACTTCTCCATGATCTTTAAGGGAGTAAATTGCTTTTCGTTGTGTGTCTCGATCCTTCATATTGATTTTGGAATAATGATTCTTCACATCATCTTGGATCTTTAGCAACAAAATATAGCCCTCATGCCTTGTTAGGGCATTTTTGGAACTTCACCAATCTTCGCGTCCCGCTTCAATAAGTTATGCCTTGGCTATGAACTCTATTCAACCACGACCTTACTTATTGCAATTAATTTAATCCTAATGCATTGATCTTATGGGATAAAAAACCACAATTAAAAACATATGAGTTTTTGAAAGAACATTTTCATGTTCTACGTTTAGCATGATCACTTGTCTAACTCTAATACTTCTCGTTCTTCACTATTTAAAGACCTCTTATTAAAGAGACTCGTGAATACTTAGACATGCAAGTCAAAATTAAGCCAAATTGGATTAGCTTCATTAAGACTATATTAAATCGAAGTTTTGGGTTTTCAAGTCACCTATAGGATCTTGCACTTTCTTATACTTTTTCAAGTGTAGAGAATGCATTTTAAAGTTCCCTTGATAATGATTTTCTAGGATCAATTATAGGAACTTGCAAAAAGTTGTTGTTCTTAACCCGTATGAGCTAAGACTTTCGCGTTTTAAAGTTCCCTATATAAAAGTCTAGAAAAACTTGATTCAAGTGGGTTAAGGAATGTAAAGGGCTCCAAATGCCTATCAGGTCAAAAATTAACTCTTATTCTACCCATCGGAAAATATACATTCGTGTCTTAAAAACACTTATGAAAACTAAGAAAATTTTTAAAATTTGGCCATTTTTAGCCTTATTTGCAACAAAACAAAACTAAACGATGAAAATTGGAAAACGTGAGAGAGTAGTAAGGCAAGTATCTATTCACCCCCCACACTGAAATTAAACATTATCCTCAATGTTTCGAGTCTAAATGTGGAGCACCCCATACTAGAGATGAAGAGTCGAATGCTTAGGATCTAGCATGGAAAGGGTGATCAACAATTTATACAAAGCCGTTTACGAATTATGCTAAAAGATAATTGTTAGAACAATAAAAGATATGTCATGGATTCGTGAAAAACTCTTAAAGCAAACGATCGAGGCTCACGTAAACGAACACGAGAGTCTTCAATCATGGAAATGATGATGATCTAGATAACACATTCACAATCAACCACGAGTTTTAAGGGCACAAATCCCCTCACATTAACTACATTAGAATGTGATGATATATACATGAATAAGCATGGGATCTCCCCCACGAGGCACCTCGTTTTTGATTACCGAGTCATGAGCTCGAATCGATCCCCTCAATGTTAATTATCATTGGGGAAGGTGACTTGGTCGAGGTCGTCCAAAGAAGGGACTTCCCCACCGAAGTAACACTTAAGCCTATGTCCATTCACCTTGAAATTAGGACCATCATTTTGAGCTAGCTCAATGGTCCCATAAGGAAACACTTGTGTTATGGTGAACGGAACCGACCAACGAGATTTCAATTTTCCGGAAAATATCTTCAATCGAGAGTTAAAAAGTAACATTTGACCACCAATGTTAAAAACCCGGTTTTTAATATTTGAATCATGAAACTTTTTTGTCTTTTCCTTAAAAATTTATGAATTTTCATAAGCATTATCTCTTAATTCATCCAATTCATTAAGTTGTATTTTCCAGTGATCTCCCGCGGTCTTCAAGTCATAGTTGGCATGCTTTAGGGCCCAATATGCCTTATGTTCCAAATTCAATAGGCAAATGTCAATTCTTCCCATAAACCAACTTATAAGGAGTACAACCAATAGGTGTCTTATAAGCGGTGCGAAAGGCCCATAAAGCGCCATCGACTTTGGCGGACCATGAAGCACGGTTTTCTCCAATCGACCTCTCTAAAATCCTCTTTAAAGCTCGGTTTGAAACCTCGACTTTCCCACTCGTTTGCGGGTGATAAGCCGTAGAAAGAAGATGTGTAACCCCATATTTCTTAGAACCTTTTTGAATTGGTAATTACAAAAATGGGTTCCACGTTCGCTTATAATAGCACGAGGGGTTTCAAACCGAGAGAATAGTTACTTCAAAAACTTCACTACCACACGAGCATCATTCGTAGGCAAAGCCTTAGCTTCCACCCACTTAGATAGGTAGTCGACGGCGACGAGGATATTCTTGTTTCCATGAGACGATGGGAACGGTCCCATAAAGTCAATGACCCAAACGTCAAAAATCTCACACACTTGAATTATATTTTGCGGCATTTCATCCTTTTGAGAGTATTTTACTTGACGTTGGCAAGAATCACATGACTTGACAAGTGCGTGTGCATCACGTTAGATCGTAGGCCAAAAGAAGCCGACATCGAACACTTTCTTAGCCGTGAAGTTAGCACCATGGTGACCACCCGTGGGTCCCTCATGACAAGCTCTAAGGATGTTAGAAGCTTCGGTACCAAAGACACAACATCGAACGAGTGGATCTGCACAAACCCGAAAGAGATAAGGGTCATCCAAAAAATAGAACTTGACGTCACGAAAGCATTTTTGCTTTTATTGTGTCGTCATACCCTTGATTATTTTGTTGCCCGCATGGTAATTTGCAATGTCGGCAAACCATGGGGTGTCGTCCTTAGAATTCACCACACCGAGAGTCTCGAGAGGAAATATTTCGGTGATTAACTTGTTCTCGAACTCATTCTTGTGAGGTTTTCTAAACGAGAGAGATGATCGGCTGATAGATTCTCGACTCCATTTTTGTCAAGTATGATAACATCAAATTCTTGTAGGAGGAGAATCCAACGAAGAAATCTCGGCTTAGCATCAAGCTTAGAGAAGAGGTACTTGATAGCCGAATGATCCGTATACACGATGCTTTTTGTCAAGACGATATAAGGTCGAAACTTCTCAAAAGCATACACCACGACGTGAACAAATCACCAAACACCGAAAAGTCATCCATGAATACTTCCATCGACTTCTCGATCATATCATGAAAAATAGCCATCATACACCGTTGAAACGTTCTCGGTGCCTTACGAAGTTCGAATGGCATTCTACGATAAGAAACCGTTCCATATGGACAAGTAAACGTAGTTTTATGTTGATCACGAGGGTCGATAGGGATTTTAAAGTAACCGGAAAAACCATCTAAAAAGCAATAGAAGTCATTTCCCACAAGTCACTCCAACATTTGATCCATGAAGGGCAAGGGAAAGTGGTCTTTACGAGTGGCGTCATTTAACTTTCGGTAGTCAATACACACCCTCCAACGGGTCACAACACGAGTGGGAATTAACTCGTTATTTTCATTAGGCACAACGGTCAAGAAGTTCTAAGACCTCTTTTTAATGACATCATGAATTTTGGGGTTTACCCTTGTTTGACATTGAATTGCGGGTTTGTAGTCCTCCTCCACTAAAATCTTGTGAGAACAAAATTTTGGGTCAATACCCTTAATGTCGGAAATTTTCCACGCAATTGCCCCTTTGTGAGCTTTAAGAATAGTCAAAATGCGGCTTTTTCATCATTGGAAAGATCTTTTTCAATAATAACCGGCAAATTGTCATCACCTTCCAAGAATACGTATTCGAGGTGAGGTGGAAGATCTTTTAATTCAAGGATTGGTGGATCCTCGATTGATGATTTTTGTTCAACACTCATAACTTCCATCGGCGGAAGAAATGGTGGAATAAGAGTATCATTACCAATAATCACCTCATCTTCATTGTCGATTTCATTCAAAATAAAATCGCCTCCTTGGAATGGAGTGAGATTTGGAGTATAATTAGCAAGAATCGGATCCATAATAGTGGGATTGCCACTTGACGAACTATCGGAAAAACCTAACACTTCTTGTGAAAATTCATAGCAAACTACATCGACTAAGTCAATGTGATTGATGGTAGCGATTGCATAAACATGAGAAGGTGTAGAGTTTTGAGTAGCGTTTATAACAAGTTCCTCCTCGTTGAATCACAAAGTGATTTTTCTAGCACGCACATCAATGATCGATCTCGAGGTATCTAAAAATAGACGACCTAAAATTAGAGGAACTTGAGGATCCATGGGAATGTCTACTACGATAAAATCAACAGGATAGTAGAACTTCCTCACTTTAACGAAAACGTCTTTGGCTACTCCACATGCGAGAATCATAGAATGATCAGCCATCTCGATTGACATTTTTGATGGAGTAAGAGCCAGAAGCGATAGCAATTTCCACATGGAAAAAGGCATCAAATTAATGCTTGCGCCAAGATTGGCCAAGGCGAGGCATCCTTCCATTTCTTGAATATCACAAGGAATGAAAAACATCCCGGGGTCACCAACTTTTTCTGGTATTCGGTTAAGATAAACCGAAGAACAATTAGATAGCTTTGAAAGATTTTTCTTATCGTTCATCATACCTTTAAAAGTGGAAGCGAAACGAGGCATGTATAACAACGCGTCGGCTAAACTCATATTAAAATTCACTTGTTGAAACATTTTGATAAAAAGCTCAATTTGTTGTTTATTATATTCTTGTAACTTCTCCTTGTTTCGTCTCGAAAGTTAAGGGTGGTGTGGGTTGGGGCATAGGCCTCGGCCTTGGAATATCAGGTTCCACAATTGGTATTGGTTCAACCATAGGTGTGGTTTGAGCGGTACTTCGTGGGCTTGTAATAAGCTCCTTTTCTACCATCACCTCGGGTTCTTTCTCGATTTCCTTCTCCTTAGAAGTACTAGGATGAGAGATTGGTTCTTTGAAAGTTTTACCACTATGAGTAGTAATAACCTTCGTTTCTCCCTTCGGGTTTGCAATGATATAACTAGGAAGACCACTCGAGGAAGAGGGTTTACACATGATAGCTTCAAACATACTAGACATTCGATCTTCAAATTTTGATTTCCTTTTATCCGCTTTTAACAACTCTTGCTTAATCTCATGTTGACCTTGTTCCATCTTTTGTTGATTTTGTTGAAGACGTTGAACATTTACTTCAATTTTATTAGCATGAGTTTTCAATTCATTAGCAAGTTTGTTTTTAAGCTCTTTTTTCAACTCGCATCTTAAGCTAATAATTTCTCGTTGCATGTTATCAAACTTAGCATCATTTTTCTTAGCATAATCCAAAAATTCTCTTTGAAGATTTTTAGTGTGAGCATTTTGAAAACCTTTTGTAGTATTTTGAAAATCACGGTTTTAGTTTTGATTTTGCACTTGCCCATTGTTCCCACTTTGGTAATTACCCTTGTTAAAGTTACGTTGATTGCCTTGATAACCACCACTTTGATTGTTGTTTCGATAGTTGTTAACATTTTGATTTTAGGGAGCTTGATTTGGGCGGGAACCTTGGTCGTTTTGGTTGTAAGTTCCGGTTGCTACGTAAGCACTCGAAGTGTTACAACTGGCGGTAATGCACTCGGAAAAATCATGAGCTCTACCACAAGATAAACAACTCTTTTCAACCGCTTTAACCGATGCGGAATTCAAAGCATCTTGTGCTTTCCAGTGAGTCATAAGCGTCGAAAATCTATCGAAAAACTGATTCTCCTCATTTGCTTCATTGTGTAAGGCATTCATGTTACGAGACGATGACGACGAACCCATAGTGGAAACACTTGGTGTGTTACGAGGGTTATAAACCTTAGATCTATTTTCGATAATCTTTAAAGCTTCATCGGTCGTTTTGCACAAAAAATTACCACCCGCGGCGACATTCAAATAATCTCGTTCATGATCGTTAAGCCCATTATAAAAAGTATCAATTTGATGCAATTCGGAAAAATCATGGTGAGGATATTCATGTAACATTTCCTTAAATCGTTCCCATGTCGTTGAAAAACTTTCATTAGATCTTTGTGTAAACCTTGAAATCACATTTTTCAAATGTGTCGTGTTAGATGGCGGGAAAAATTGGTTCATAAACTTAAAGACGACATCACCCCATGTCAAAATCGAATTTGGCGGTTCTTTCTCGAGCGAAATTTTTGTGGGTCCATCTAAAGAGTATGGAAACAACATCATCTTAATGGCGTCATGTGGAACATCCTTAAACTTGCTTGTTACGGTGAGACGACTGAAATTCCGTATGTGATAATGTGGGTTGTCTTTTTCATGTCCGTGAAACTTGTTTGCTTGTAGCATCGACATTAAACCCGTCATGATCTCGAAATTCTCTGCAAGGATGGCGGGAATCAAAATAGCTTCTCCAAAACCCTCGGTGGGTGCTTGAAGCAACTCCATCATAGTACGATTAGCCATGGTGATTATTGGTTCTACAACGGGTCCTACAATTGGAGGTTCTTCTTCAATCAAAGGATCTTGATTTCCTTCCTTTTGATGACGTTTACGAGCTCGTTTTGCTTGATTATGAGTTTGCATAAACGTGACATAGAACGTGGTTGTGAGCAAAGAAGATTGTTTTGGGTTTTTGTGAATTTTCAATTTTTTTTTGTGTTTTTGATTGTTTTTTAATTTTTTTGGATTTTGTGTGTATTATGTAGACAACAATCTACCAATCTCTCCTCGAATCAAACTCTTGATTAAAGGAGCCTCAAAGAATGAAAACGATCACGTGGAGTGAACGCCTTCGATTGACTTTAGAACGTTGGTGGGAAACCACAACGTTCAAGAGGTTTTAATCACAAGAAACCAAGCAACTATATATGATACGTAATAACTTTGGGCAGCAAAACCCTCGATTAGCTTTCAAGATCAAATACTCATAAGTGAACGGGGGGAATGAGGTGGCGCGAAGAACTTAAGTACCTAACTTCCCTTTAACGGCCTTTTATAGCACGTTGCATATCTATTCACCTTAAAGTTCGTATTTTTCAAAATCGAGCTAATAGAAAGTATTTATCTATTTTTGCCTTTTTCTTTTTGTTTGAGATTCGAATACAATAATTAGGAGATCAAATCCCAATTAAGGTTGTGCTTTCACACTTTTAGAGACATTTTGGATTAATTGTGATACATATACAATATAGTAATATTGTACAAAGAAAACGAAAAACCGATAATACGTGTTAATAGAGTTCTAATTAACATAAATACTATTTATGGTTATATATTAAAAACAAAATAGCCCAAATTAATCACAACACATCTCTCCGGCATCGGCGCCAAAATGATTGTGGTAAAAATACGTCTTTTAGGAAAAAGAACGTATAAGCGGTAAGTATTAAGTGTCGATTAATGAAAATCAAGCACTAATGACCCAATGGTGTGTGATAAGTTCGTTTCCCAAGGAGGTTTATTATGTGTGAAAAACTTGTATGATTTTGGATTAATATTGAAAGAAAAGATGAGAAAAGAGAATGACGGATACGAGAAAGTTATACTACGATGACAAAACGTAAAACCGTAAAAATAGACCAAATAAAAACTTGCACTAAAAATTCCCAAATAATTACCAAAAATTTCTAAAAATCTAATTAGGGTTTAAAAATGATCAAAAATTTTACAAACCTTTTATTTAATTAATATTTAATTTTAATGCTAATTAAAGCCCTAAAATCAAATAAATTAATAAAAAGCTCAAATAAAGATTTTTCAATTTATAAAACTCTAAAATGACTTAACTAAACTAAAAAGTATTTTTGCAAATTTTTTAAAACTATTAAAACAATTAAAAATGATTAAAAACTAAAATTAAATATTAAAATATTATTAAAAATCTAAAATTTATAAAAAAATCTAAAAACTTGCAAACTAGTTTATTTTAACCTAAATAATCAGAAAATGAAAGTGAAAATATCAAAGTACCCCTATTAGGCCCCCAAATGGGCTAAAAACAAAAATAGACCACTTAATGGGCTTTTTAGCCCAGTAAAATTCAAACTCAACCAAATAAGCTCAAATTCACCAGACTAGCTCAAAACTCAATTTTAAACACAAAAGTCTAAAGGCCCAAAAGCTGAAAATGTGCTTATCACAGCTTAAATAACCAACAACTTATTCTTATTGGGCCAATAAGCCCATTAAGCTATAAGCTAATGCCATAAGCTCTGCTTAAACACACAACCTTCTATTGGGATTCTAAACCTTTTTGCAAAAAGAAATTTTGAAAAAGCTCAAGGAATAAGCCAAAATCTTGAAAAGAACTTTTCACAAAACGACAAAATAGTCGGGTTTGAGTTCTAGAGGGTTTCAAAAGCTTATTCTTTTTGCAAAAGCTCACAAATAGCTTAACTAAGAATAATCAACAAGAAAAATACCAAAAAGCCAAGTGAAATAAGCTGTAGAAGCAAATAAGCAAACTGAAAAAGCAAATAAGCTAGTTTTCTAGCAAAACCTTAATCAATTAAGCTGAAACCTTTCAGATGTGATAATAAGTTGAGAAAAATGACACCTATCACAAAAACTAAGTTGTTGCATGTACCAATAAGCAGAACTGAAAAATAAGCCAAATTGAGCTTATTTGACCAAAATTCAAAGTGCACCAAATGTTACCAAATTGCCAGGACTTATTTATGAGCTTGTTTGAAAAACTTTTGTGAAGGAACAAGGCTGAATTGTTTGAATCAAAGAGGCCAGTTAGCCAAAATGATTTCAATTTTGGCAAATATTAAGCTATAAGCCAGTTAGCCTATAAGACAACAAATAAGCAAACCAAGTATCCAAATACACTCATAAGCAACTAACAATAAAGTATCAATAGAGAGAATAGCATGGCGTAAGGGGTGCAAGCAATGTGGAGGTCAAATCTCAAGTGCCTTTTGTTGATGCAATTGACACTTGTAGTGAATTTCAAAAGCTTGTAGCTTATCCAATAAGATACCAATTCACACAACCTAATACTGCGGAGATTCACACCAACAAGAAATATTCCCAAACCTAATTTCAACCCTTAATTACAACTTATGGATAAGTTATCTCTTCTGATGTGTTTGACCAATTTCAAACCAACTATAGTAGATTTTTCCAAAACTTGCAAATCCTTTTCCAAACTTTGAAAGACTAAACCAATGACCAAAACTACTTCCAAAACACTTGTTTAGAGTGGAAAAACCCTAAGAACCAAGGGCACAAGGCCACAAGGCCTTTTGATCCCAAAATCCCAAACAGACTTGTTTTGCCATTTTTGGATATTTCAAGGGCTGATCTTGTACTTTATTGAACTTTGAAGGTGTTAGAAATATTTAAAATGATAGTCATATAATATATCGTTGCGAAGCTCGTGGAAAATGTTATTTAATAGTGTCGAGAGCTCTTAGTTATTATTGTTTATGTAACGGGAATTAGTCCCGAACACACAAATGAGGAAGGCCTCCTAAACATTTACTCTTTAGTATAAAAGGCCACTCCACCTCATTTATGTAGGTGTGGTTTTCATTTTATTGTTTTAGAGAGAGAAAGATGTTTACTTTCTCTCACTAGGAAATCATCAACTCTTTCTTTCTTTTCTTCATCTTAATCTAATCTTTCTTTTTTGGTTTAATCCATCATGTTATTCGTGTTTGGTTAGTAGTGTTTATACATCTTACAAGTGGTATCATTCGCCAAGGGATTCGTGGATAGCTCTTTGGTGTTGTTTAGTTGATTTATTTTTGTGGGTTTAAGGTTGTTTCAAGATTGAATCTTGAATTTTTTTTTTGTGTTTTGATGGTTAAAGTTTGTAACCAAATTGACTACATAGTTGTGGTAGTGATTTGGGTTACTTAGTTTGATCAAAATCGCAAACTTTTTGGTCTTTTGAGGTATATATTGAATATATGTTAAATCGGATCATGAAAAAGTCGGACTGATCATGTCAACTTCAGAATAATTGATATATTCTGAAGTACCCAAGAGGGTTTCTGTTTTTCTGAAGTGGGTCAGTTTTTTTTATTCCGAAGTCAAATTATGGTAGTGTTTTTACTACTCTTTAGGAAAAGAGAGCAAAATAGGGAAAATATTAAGTGTCGGTTTAGGAAAATCAAGCACTAATGACCAATGAAGTTCGAGTCCGTTTCGCAAGGAGGAAAGTGCGTTGTGTTAAGAATTGATTAATGGTTTGTGATTATATTTATGAGAAAAGAAAATAGAAAGGAGATCAGAAGAGAATGACGGTTACGATTGTGAATTTCACTAAGACGGTACACGTAAAACCGTAAAAAGTGACAAAATTAAAAATTTACCCTTAAAATTCCTAGAAAATTGTAATAAATCCTAAAAAATGTAATTAGAGTTTACAAAAAATCAAAAATCACTCAAACCTTTTATTTAATTAAATAATAAATTTTAATGCTAATTAAAGCCCAAAAAATCAATTTACTTAACAAAAAGCCCAAAATGAGATTTTTTTTTCACTTGTAAACCTCTAAAATGACTTCATTAAATTTAAAACTATTTTTGACAATTTTAAAATTAATAAAAACTATTTAAAAACAATTAAAAAATATTAAAATTTAAAATAATTATAAAAATTAATCTAGTTACAATAAAAATATTCTAAAAATTGTAAAATTCCTAACTTAATGTATTTAACCTAAGAAAAATATAAAAATGCAAGTGAAATTTGAAATTTAATAATAAAATAATATAAAAATAATATAAAAAATAAAAAAATTATAAAAAATTCTAAAAACTTGCAAACTAGTTTATTTTAACCTAATTTAACAGAAAATGAACTTGAAATACCAAAAATACCCCTATTGGGCCTTCAAATGGGCCAAATACCCAAACAGATCCTTAATGGGCTTAATATTGGGCCCAAAAAGAAAAAGTCCTCATAATTGGACCAAAAGCTCCAGTCAAGCTTAAAATTTGATTTTAAACACAATTTTCCAAAGGCCCAAAAGCTGAAAATGAGCTTAAGCTAGCTTATTTCAAAACAACTTATTCTTAATTGGCTTTTTGGCCCATTAAGCTATAAGCTGATACCATGAGCTAAGATTTTACCCACGTCCTTCTCTAAACCTAATTAAGCTATTTGAAAAAAGAAACTTGAAATAAGCTCAAGGAATAAGCCTGAAATAAGCCAAAGCTCTCTTCACAAAACGACAAAATAGTCGTTTTTTAGTTCTAGACTATTTCAAGAGCTGATTCAAGTTGCAATAGGTTACAAATGGCTTGACTAAGCTTAATCAACAAAAATTTTTCCAATAAGCACACTCAATAAGCTGAAATAAGCAATAAGCTGATTTTGAAAAAGACAAAATAGTCGTTTTCTAGTAAAAACTTAAAACCAAAGCTGTAAACTTCCAGAATCACTTATAAGCTCAAAATATTAAGACCTATTACAAAAAATAAGTTGTTGCACACTGGAATAAGCTAAAATTACTTATTAATAAGCTGAGCACCAAATATAAGTAGAAGTGGCTAGCAGCAGGGGAAAGGAGTTCCCACTGCTTTGACTTTTTGACTTGGATTTTTAGAGAGTTTAACTTGGTCTTTTCGGACAATCAAGGCACCCTTGTGATCAGTGAATCACAAGGAGTCAATAACAAGCAAATAATCACAAAATCACCCATCCAGTCAGTGCAGTTAATTCAATCTTTACTCAGATGTGTTCCAGACAAGTAATAAGCAGATCTGGTAGTTATAAGCTACTTTTAAGCTATAATAAGCTAACCACAAACCACCAAATGCATACACAAGCTCTATAAAACTTAAATATACACAGATTAACACATTTCATCCAACAAATCCAACAAATGAACAAGATCTAGGCAAAAGCAGTTATTGATGAACAATGATGAACACAAGAACAAAGTTTGCTGATCTACTTGACACAAAATCCAAATTTAAGGCCTCAAATCTATCACATAGGTTGCAATAACAATAAATTAACACTTGTTAGCCCTAGATTAACATGCAAACTAGGTGTGCACAAGATTTCAGAGCAAAACAACAAATATTCAAGATTTTATAACCAATTGTTTGATTTAGTGATTCAAGCCATAAAATTTGCATATATCAGAACACAAATACCTCAATATCAGATACACACTCAAACAACACCACAATACCTACTCAAAATCACACAAACTTGAACAAACAGTCAATCCCAAACACACTTTTAACTTTTTAAACTCAATTTTAACAAAGTAAAAGTCTTCTCAAGATTGATTTAAGCCCAGATAAACATCATAACATACAACAAGTGAATCAATAACCAATTTGCAGACATAAAAACACACTTATACCAACAGAATCACAAAATCACTTAGAACACAAATATTTAATCAGAAAGATGAAGTTTTGAGAATTCAAACCTCCAAGATGTACATCCACACCTTGGAATCAATGAGCTGAGGTGATAGCAAGAACAAGCACCAGCTTCCCCCTGCTAAGAACAACAAACAAGCCCAACCAAAGGCTTGGACCTAGGTTAGCACAATTAGAGTAATATAAGGTGACAAATGGTCAAGTCTATGCAAGACTTAGGTTCCCACAAGGCCTGAATCTTCCCTTAAGGCCTCACCAACCCTTAATCAACCAAGATTAGGAGGCTATAATCACCCTTAAGCACAAATAAGCAAGCTGTCGAGCCACAAGCACTTAGCAAACCACTTGACTAATTTTTGAAATTAAAACATATACCAACTTCCAATATTGATTAAGCTAGTGAATTGTGACTTATGTCACTTAAAGAAACACCTCAATGAACAATCCTCACCAAAGCGCAAGCCAAATTCTTGACCTCAGCAAGAACAAAAGGACTCACAGGCTTATAGGCTATCTTGGACTTGTTCAAGGTTTTGTTTAAGTACAAAAACGTGACAATTATCTACTCAATACAATAACAATAAATGGAACTCAGTTTTAAATCACAACACAATACCACAATCTTATAAATTTCAGAAAATGGCTTTACAAGTCTTGACAAGAGTAAAACTAAGAACAAGAACTAATGTGGTGATACTAAGGCCTTAAATAGGCTACAAGTGAACTAGTAATGCAGGAAAAAACATAAAACCCTAATGCTTGAAGTCCCAAAAATGCCCTTGAAGGTTTTGGCATTTTGCTTGATCATGTGACTGAATTTGGTGTTTTGTTGAGGTGTCAAGCATATAGAAGTGATCAAAGGCTCATATTGAAGCTTAGGATTGAAGCTGAATGTGGGTGGTAGATTCCTTGGAAAAATTTGGCATTTTCCCCAAAACTGTGTGAGGAGGGTTAAACATGTGAGCAGTATAGTGATGTGGCATAGGTTTTCAAAGTTGGGATATGATTAAGACTAGCTTAATCATTAATCTGGAGGTTTTGGTGGTTTAATTTTTGCTTAAACAAGAATACCCAATTCTTTTTCATGTGTAAATAGTAGCTTGTTTAATCCAGATTAGGGTGGGATTAATTTTAAAAACTTGCTAAGGCGCCAAGTTTATTAATAATAAACCGGTTTAAGTGGAAGGGTGAGGTGGATGAAAGGTGAGTTGTGATTGGTGGGTTGGAGTGAGTGGGGCACGTGTCACCCCCTCACTGGTTAAGGTAACTATCCTTGTCTTGGAAGAAATCATCCCTTGTTTCTTTCTTTCTTGCTACATTGTTTTATGTTGGGTCAAAAAGTTGATGTGGCAGCAACTCAAAATCGAAGAACATTTACTCAAGCGTTGACAAGAGTAATACAAGAGTTGACAAGAGCAATGTAGGCGTTGACAGAAGTCAACAAAAGTCAAACGCAGTCAACAAAAGTCAACGTTGATGGATTTGATGGAGAATTCTATTTACAGAATATATTGGATATATTCTAAATAATATAGTCAGTATATATCTATAGAAATAGAATATTTAGTTGTTTATTTGATTTGATCTCTTGTAAACCCTAATCCTTACACTATAAAAGGAACCAAGGGTCATAGGTTTTATTCATTCAATTCATTCACAATGTAAACCTAAAGTGTGTGTCGACTAGACGTGGGATTCAATGTATACATGTCTAGTGATTGTTTGTTATTAATATAATGAACAATCCAATTTGTTTTTAATTCATGTTTCGTGCCTAAACACCTTGTTAATGATTGTTGTTCTAATTCCGCTTTGATTATGTTAATCATATGAACAATGATCATTCCTAGTAGCTTAAAAGATCCGGAAACCAAGGTTTCCACAATTGGTATCAGAGCCTCGTGGCTCGTGATGCTAGGAGCAACAAGGTGTTCTGATTGTAGAGTTTTACTACTCTTTAGGAAAAGAGCGTAAATAGCGGAAAGTATTAAGTACGACGGTTTAGGAAAACCGTGCACAAATGACCCACAATCAAATAAAAGAGAGAAGAGTTCGTTTCCCAAGGAGGTATGGTGTTGTGAATTAACTTGTATGTATTTGAGATTAATATTGAGAAGGATGGGGATGAGAAGATTAAAGACGGTTACGTTAAAATTAAACTACGACGAAAAAGACGTAAACGTGAAAAACTACAAAAATTAAAAAATTATTAAAACCAAAAACAAAATATCAAAAAGGCTAAAAACAAGTCTAAAATAATATAAATAAAGTTAAAAATCCAACAAAGATATTTTAAAACCTTTTATTAATTAAATAATTAATTTTAAATGCTAATTAAAGCCCTAAAATTAAATTTAACTAATTCAAATGTCTAAAATATGATTTTATTGAATGATTACTTAACTTATATTATTAGAAGACTAAAAAGTAATTTTCTAAAAATTAAAACCTATTAAAACTATTTTTAAAACTCTAAAAATGATTAAAAATGATTAAAACCTAATTAAACTTAAAATAATTATAAAAATAAATCTAAAAGTTATAAAAATATTCTAAAAATGGAAATAGTCCTAATTAATGATAAAGATCCTAAGAAAAATGAAAAAGAAGGAAAAATAAAATTTTGAAAAATTAATATTAAAATAATAATAAAATAATGCTAAAAATAAAAAGTTTATAGAACTTGAAATAAAAAATTTCTAAAAATCCTAAATAATATAATTAAGAGAAAAACACTAATTAGAGCTTCTAAACCTTTTTTAATAATTTTATAAAAATCTTTAAAGTTTATAAAAAACCTTAAAATAATATAAAATTAAAAATTAAAGTTTATAAAACCAAAATAAGATGTAAACCTCAAAAATATATTTGAAAAGCTAAAAACTATTTTTCCTAAAAATTTAAAATCTTTTTGGTATTTTTTAATGATTTAATAAAAAACGGGTATTAAATAAATTCTAATAAATAAACTAATGATGGGAAAAATATAAAAAGTAGCTAGAAAAATCTATAAACTTAATTAGAATCTAGGAAAAATGAAATAAGCAAAAATGAGAAGCAAATAAGCTGGAAATATGATAAATAAGCCACGGCTTATTTATTTAAGCTAAAAGGAAAAACGTGTTAAGTAGAAAACAAAACCACACCCTAGCAGTCAAAGACCCTAGGGCGCAGTGGTAGTGTTGTGTGTGTGTGAACGTGGGGATTGTGGGTTCGAGTCTTGAAACCCCCTTTTTGCACCCTTTTTATTTTTTTTTTATTTTTAACTTTTTCCAATCAACTAGTGACCTTTATAAGCTTATAAATCAACTTCAACTTCCTTTTTAACAAAGATTTAGCCAATTCAAAAGTTAAAAACGTGACAGGTTTACTTGAACTTAAGCAGATTTTTGCTTTGAGCTTATGTTTAGCTTCCCAAGATGAAAACTCCAAGAGGGGCTTGGAGATTGGCTTATTTGGAGCTTATTATGGACAGTAGGCACTCTTGTGCTCTTTGGAGCACAAGAAGTCACAAAGCAAGCAAGAAACAATGCAATTAGCAAGCCAAAGATCACAAATAATGCACACAAAAGCCTAAAGCAAGTTGCTGATATAGAATCCCTAGACCTGTGGACTTATGAGCAGATTACAAGCACAATACTCAACTTAGAGACCACAAATTTGGCACACCAACTCACAACTTATCATGCAAACCAAATCAAATCATGAATTACCCAAACTCTAAACAGATTTCTCAAATGAAGTATCAAATTTCAAGAAAAATACTCAGAATATGACTTAAGCAGATTTGACTACTTGATTTATTTTTTTTTTTTTTAACACACAAACCTAGCTTAAACTAGTTCTAAATGACAGCACAATTATCACACAGCCTATCTCAACCTATTTCTATCCTTCTAACACTTAATCAAACAAAAATCAAAGATCTTTGCCCTGCTAATCCTTGTTGCCAAACACCCTTTTAATTATCTAAATCCAAGATTTTCAACTCAAAACCTTTTAAAACTTGTTCAAAGTGACCCTATTATCTTCTAACAGGCATAAGAGCACAATATAACACAAATCATGCAGATTTAACACACTCAAGCACAAAATCAATTAAGATCATGCAACCACCACTTTTCTGATTTTTAACAAGGTAAAGAGATTTTACCTTAGGACCCTTACATCCAAGGGTCCTAGTGGTTGCTACACCACCTCCCTACCAGCTGGGGCTGGTGCTGACACAAAATCAACAAGTCTTGTACACCTGTTTATGACAAATCAAACAAACAAGAAAAAAAACAAATACAAGATATTCAAATAATCTGTTTCTACTCTTTCTTCTTAAAATCTTTCCAAAACCTTTTGAACCTTCCAAATACGTTTTTAAAAACCTCAATCACTAACAAAATCTAACTTCTTAACACAAATTCCTGAGAATCAAATTCTCACCAAAATTTCTTAAATTCCAAAAACCTTAAATGAATTTTGAAAATCAAATCACTTAACCAAATTACAAAGAAGTGGAACTCAGAATATTAGCTAATCAATACCAAACTTTTAAAAATAAAAGGATACCAACTTTATTTATTAAAAAGGAATTACATAGATTAGCTAAAGAAACTGGAACAAGGGACTCCAACAGGCTTGGGTCTCCTTATATAGTGCTAATAGAACCTACTAGAAAGCTAAGAATGCTAACCCTAATTACAGAAAAATCCCAAAATACCCTCTAAAGCTTCTAGACGAATTTGGTGATGAGCTGTCCTCATTTGATCCTGGACGTTTAAATTTGCGTTGTGATGAAGCAATATATCATGGCCATTGATTTGGGGACACGTCATTGCCTTGGAGGACAAGGTGTAAGCTGATTGGTGGAATGGGGAATTGGGGGTTTGGTACACACGCGTGGGATTGGGATTTTTAGGAGTGGGTTGAGTTTTGGTATGTGTGAATTAAACGTGTGTGGGTTTAATTGGGTTTTACCCAAGTAAAAGTGGAAGTGAAACCTGGGGAGTAAAAAGTGAACAGTAAACCCCATTTGATCCGATTTTGGGGGAGATAAACATGTTAGGCGCTTTTTTTGTTTTTTGAATGTTTCACTTGTCACTTTGGGTCCTTGGCTTTTGAAGTTTTTGTTATTTAAAGTTTTTAGCCCTAAAACTGTGACTTCCCTTTGTAAATACTTTCATCACTTGACATATTTGGCACAAAACTTTCCAAAACTCTTTCAAAGGATTAATTTTGCTATTTCTTGATTTTTAAAGGGCTGATCTTGGACAAAGTTGATCTTCAAAGGTCTTCATTATGTCTTTCACTTTATGAGGGACCATAATTGGCAATTTGATTTTATTGAGGGACTAATCTTGCCATTTCTTCAAAGTTGAAGGACCATTTTGCAATTTTGACAAACTTAAGGGACCAAACTTGTAATTATTAATATACAAGGGTTTTAAGTGTCATTTCTTCATAGAATGAGGATCAATCTTGTTTTGTCTTCAAGTCTTCAAGGGTATTTGATGAAAATTCCATGATTAGGGCCCGGTTCATTGTACGGCTTCGTTTCTCGTGTTCGTTTTTCCTTGTATCTTGTGATCTTTTGTCTTTTTTCACGATATCCATACCTAAAATACACAAGTAAACAAACACAAGCATATATATGGTATTTTATGACATTTTAATGCATTAAAAGCCCGAAAAGAACGATGAGATCATGTATAAATGCCATCTCATCACTCCCCCATACTAAGCCATTGCCGTGCCCTCACGCAATGCTAGAATAAAGTATCTAAGCATCACCAAAGTTCAATTTTATTAACCTCTATTAAAGAGTAAAGGACTTGCAACATACTACGAGATTGTGTAAAGACATAATGTATGATTTTCATCACCAAAAGGTGACTTTTAGGGTCAAAGAATAGAAACAAGTTAATGTCTCTTAGAGTAAATTTCGTCATCCTTGATTGTCATACATTCCATGCTAAGTGCAAAAACAAGATCATTGTTGGTACAAGTCACAATGCTAACACTACTCATACGTCCAAATTGTGTAATACTTTTTCTCCCCGCAATCCTAGTTATTATAAAAGGAAATGGGTTACTAGCATTTTTTATCTATTTGTCATGGATCACAAGTGATTCATATTGACTTATTTAAGTAGTTATTAGTCCGAAAGCAAAGTAGCATGATTTGATTAATAGTTAGCCGAAGGACAAAATCTTTTAAAACGGCTTCTCGTGTATCTCCTTAAGTTCATATCTTGGCATAACTCGTTTCACGATTTGAGACCTTTCTCGGACCGATATTTGGCATGTACTTCATACTTCAAATCTTGGGAAGACGTTCTCGAAATAATGGTCTTCTCTTCATATATTTGGAATTTCTTCACTTGACGTTTTTGAGAGATTCTTCATATAGGACCACGACTTCATCATTTTTCTTCAATCTTTACTTTGGATTTTGATATACAACGATCCGCCTCCTTTTCGGACTTGGATATATTTATCCTCATACCTTGTTAGGGTCTTTTTGGATAGACTTTCTCCATTCTTTAGGGGAGTAATAGCTTCTCGTCGTGTGTCTCGATCCTTCATATTGATTTTGGAATAATGATACTTCACATCATCTTTGGATCTTTAGCAAAAATAGAGCTCCTCATGCCTTGTTAGGGCCTTTTTGGATGATCGCCAATCTTCGCGTCCCGCTTCAATAAGTTATGCCTTGGCTATGAACTCTATTCAACCCCGAGCAACTTTTAAACGATCTTGCGCTAGAGGCTAAGTAACCTTTCAAATCGTACGACTTTACTTATTGCAATTATGATTTATTCCTAATGCATTGATCTTATGGGAAGAAAAAGCCACAATTAAAAACATATGAGTTTTTGAAAGAACACTTTCATGTTCTACGTTTAGCATGATCACTTGTCTAACTCTATCATTTCTCGTTCTTCACTATTTAAAGACCTCTAATTAAAGAGACTCGTGAATACTTAGCCATGCAAGTCAAAATTAAGCCAAATTTGGATTAGCTTTCATTAAGACTATATCAAATCAAAGTTTTGGGTTTTCAAGCCACCTATAGGATCTTGCACTTTCTTGGACTTTTTCAAGTTTAGAGAATGCGTTTTAAAGTTCCCTTGATAAGTGACTTTCTAGAATCAATTATAGGAACTTGCGAAAAGTTCTTGTTCTTAACCCGAATGAATTAAGACTTTCGCGTTTTAAAGCTCCCTATATAAAAGTCTAGCAAAACTTGAATTGAGCGGGTTAAGGAATGTAAATGGCTCCAAATGCCCATCAAGTCAAAAATTAACTCTTATTCTACCCATCGGAAAATATACATTCGTGTCTTAAAAACACTTATGAAAACTAAGAAAAATTTTAAAATTTGGCCATTTTTAGCCTTATTAGCAAAACAAAACATTGAAAATTGGAAACCGTGAGGGCGTAGCAAAGCAAGTATCTATTCACCCCCCCCCCATACTAAAAGTAAACATTGTCCTCAATGTTTCGAGTCTAAAGGTGGAGCACCCCCATACTAGAGACGAAGAATCGAATGCTTAGGATCTAGCATGGAAAGGGTGATCAACAATATATCTAAAGCCGTTTATTAATTATGCTAAAAGATAATTGTTAGAACAATAAAGGATATGTCATGGAATCGTGAAAAACTTCTTCAAAAGAACGATGGAGGCTCACGTAAACGAACACGAGAGTCTTCAATCGTAGATGATGATCATCTAGATAACACAATCACAAACAACCACGAGACAACGAGTTGGAAGGGTACAAGTCCCCTTATTAGTGAATAAAAAAGCATAAAGATAAGCATGGGATCTCCCCCACGAGGCACCTCGTTTTTGATTACCGAGTCATGAGCTCGACTCGATCCCCTCAAAATGTGAACATTTAGGGATATCATGGTGTGGTCAATTTTTGATGGGGCTTACATGATAGACAAGGCCCAAAAAGCAACCGGTAAAAAGGACTAAGTCCTTAAATGATGCAAAATACCGGGGTCGAAGATGGCGTTCTCGTTTCCATTGGAAAAACAAATTAAAACCACTCCAACATGTGCCATAAACTCAAAGAGTTTGAAGAAAATAGATGAGAAGTAGAAGGGTGAGACAATTGGTAAGACAAACGTTTGAGCTACTCGAGGTAGACTCGCACCAAGCAAATAGAAAGATTTTCCATTTATTGCATCGGTGGAGGACCGAGATTTCCCTTTACATGAAATTCCGGGATCGAATATCTCGTCCTCGGTGGACAAGGATGAGGGAACATAAGGGGCTTCCCCCATACTAAGACCACACAAAACATCGTCAAAAGGAGTAGACGAGTTTGTAGTACTCAAAGCACGCGGTGATGACGGAGTTAGATTTGTAGAAAAATCAATTAAATCACATTTAAGATCTTTTCCTTTTTTATCTTTTAAACTCTTCTTATGAAAACCCTTTTTGATTATGTCGAAAATATTCGGTGTTTCTAAGACGATGTTAGTTACACTAAAAATTCTCACATTTTGAAACCGTTTTGGTTTTGGTGGTGGCAAGTTCTCAAAACGTTTATCGACGAAGAAAACTTCCCCATTGGGGTCAACATATTCATCATCCGAAAGATCTTCCGTAGAAACCGGCAACTTATCAACACTTTTCAAGAATGAAGGTGAAGGATTTTTCGATTCAAGTATTGATGGTTTCTTCTTCGTAGGCTTAGCACTCATAACCTCCACCGGCGGAGGAAATGGTAAATTGTTTTTGGAGACATTCCCTAAAACTTTTGGTGAAAATTCTTTGCAAACGACATTGGTCGAGTCACCATGGTTTAAAGTTGCAATAGAATATACATGAGAAAGATTGGAGTTTTGTGTTGCATTGATGACAAGTTCTTCTTCATTGAAACGAAGGGTGATTTTTCGAGCATGAACATCGATAAGTGCTCTTGATGTATCCAAAAATGAACGACCCAAAATGAGAGGAACTTTTCGATCGATGGGAATGTCTACAACGATAAAGTCAACGGGATAGTAAAACTTTCCGACTTTAACGAAAACGTCCTCGGCTACTCCACATGCCATAATCGTAGAATGATCGGCCATCTCGATGGACATGTTCGAAGGAGTAAGAGCCGGAAGCGAAAGCGATTTGAAAATCTCGAGAGGCATTAAATTAATACTAGCGCCAAGATCGGCCAAGGCGTAGCATTCCTCCATATCTTGAATAGCACACGGAATCAAAAATTTATCGGGATCATCGACTTTTTGTGGTATGCGGCTTAGAAAAACCGATGAACAACTAGACGTTTGTTGTAACTTCTCTTTGTTGTTAAGCATACTTTTGAAGTTTGCGGCGAATCGAGGCATCATGATTAAAGCATCGGCAAAACTTATGTTAAAATGTAGATCACGAAACATTTTCATAAATAGCTCAAATTGATAATTGTTCCTTTCTTGTGCTTTCTCTTTGTTACGTCTCGAAGGGTAAGGTAAGGGTGGTGTGGGTTGGTCATTAGGCAACGGCCTTGGAAACTCGGGTTCCATAATTGGTATTGGTGTAACCGTAGGTGTGGTTTGAGCGGTACTTCGTGGGATTGTAATGTGCTCCTTTTCGACCATTACCTCGGGTTCTTTCTCGATTTCCTTCTCCGTAGAAGTACTTGGACGAGAGATTGGTTCCTTGAAAGTTTTACCACTTCGTGTAGTAATAACCTTCATTTCTCCCTTCGGGTTTGCAATGGTATCACTAGGAAGACCACCCGAAGAAGAGGGCTTACACATGATAGCTTCAAACATTTTAGCCATTCGGTCCTCAAATTTTGATTGCCTAGCATCCGCTTTCAATAACTCTTGCTTAATCTCATGTTGTCCTAATTCCATCTTTTGTTGGTTTTGTTGAAGACGTTGGACATTTCCTTCCATTTTATTTGCATGAGTTTTAAGTTCATTAGCAAGTTCATTTTTAAGCTCGTTTTTCAACTCGGATCTTAAGCTAATCATCTCACGTTGCATATTATCAAATTTAGCATCATTTGCTTTAGCATAATCCAAAAATTCTCCTTGCAAATTTTTCGTGTGAGCATTTTGAAAACCTTGTGTAGTGTTTTGAAAATCACGGTTTTGGTTTTGATTAGAGATTTGTCCATTCCCACTTTGATAATTCCCTTTGTTGTAATTGCGTGTGTTGCCTTGGTAATTACCTTGGTTGTTGTTTCGATAATTGTTAACATTTTGGTTTGGTGGAGCTTGATTTTGGCGGGAACCTTGGCCGTTTTGGTTGTAAGTTCCCGTTGCTACATAAGCACTCGAAGTGTTACCATCCGCGGTAATACACTCGGAAAGATCATGAGCTCCTCCACAAGATAAACAACTCTTAGCAACCGCTTTAACCGAAGCGGAATTGGAAGCTTCTTGAGCCTTCCAATGGGACATTAGATTAGCAAATCTATCAAAAAACCGATTTTCCTCATTAGCTTCATCATGTAAGGCGTTAATGCTACGAGACGATTGTGACGAAGATGACGAACCCATATTGGCAACACTCGGTGTGTTACGAGGGCTATAAACCTTAGATCGATTTTCAATGATTTGTAAAGCCTCATTTGTCGTCTTGCACAAAAAATTACCACCCGCGGCGGCATTCAAATAATCTCGTTCATGATCATTAAGCCCATTATAAAAAGTATCCACTTGATGTAATTCTGAAAAATCATGGTGAGGACATTCATGCAACATCTCTTTAAATCGTTCCCATGCCATTGAAAAACTTTCATTATTACGTTGCACAAATCGTGAAATCTCATTTTTTAAGTGTGTTGTTTTCGATGGTGGAAAAAATTTGTTCACAAACTTGGAAACGAGATCGGCCCATGTCAAAATCGAATTTGGCGGTTCTTTCTCGAGCCAAATTTTTGCGGGTCCATCCAACGAATATGGAAACAACATCATCTTAATGGCGTCATGCGGAACATCTTTGAATTTGCTAGTAGCGGTGAGACGGTTAAAATTCCTAATGTGGTAATGCGGGTTGTCTTTTTCGTGACCTCGAAATTTGTTTGCTTGTAGCATCGACATTAAACCCGTCTTAATCTCGAAATTCTCCGCAAGGATGGCGGGAATAACAATGGCCTCTCCAAAACCCTCGGTGGGTGCTTGTAGCAACTCCATCATAGTACGATTAGCCATTACGACTTCTTGTTCTATAATAGGTTCCACAATTGGAGGTTCTTCAACAATCAACGATCCTTGATTTGCTTGCTTTTGAAGACGTTTACGAGCTCGTTTTGCTTGATTACGAGTGATCATAAACTTCACGAAGAATGGGAGGTGAGCAAAGAAGATCTTTTTGGTTGTTTTGTGGATTTTCAATTTTTTTTGTGTTTTTGATTTAATTTTTTTGGATTTTGGTGTATCTTCGTAGACAACAATCTACAAAATCTCTCCTCGAATCAAACTCTTGATTAAAGAAGCCTCAAAGGAATGAAAACGATCACGTGGAGTGAACGCCTTCGAATGATTTTAGAACTTTGGTGAAAACCAAATTGTTCACGAGGGTTTAATCACAAAGAAAACCAAGCAAATATAGTATACGTATTAATACTTTGGGCGGCAAAACCCTCGATTAGCCTTCAATCTCAAAATACTCACAAGCAAGCGGGGAAACGAGGCGGCGCGAAGCACTTAAGAGCCTTTTTCCTTAGGGTATATTTTATAATACCCGCCTTATACCTACCTTATAGTTTGTATCTTTCAAAATCGAGCTTCACGAAAGTATTTATCTATTTTTGCCTTTTCTTTTTGTTTGAGATTCGAATACAATAATTAGGAGATCAAATCCCAATTAAGGTTGTGTTTTCACACTTTTGGAGATATTGTATTTTGATTGTGATACTTAATACAATATATTAATAATATTCACAAAGAAAAACCAAGAAAACCGATAATACGTGTTAAGGGAGTTCCACTTAACACAAATACTATTTATGGATAATATCAAAAACAAAAGCTTCCAAATTAAAGCACAACACACCTCTCCGGCAGCGGCGCCAAAAATGATTGTGGTAAATTTACTACTCTTTAGGAAAAGAGCGTAAATAGCGGAAAGTATTAAGTACGACGGTTTAGGAAAACCGTGCACAAATGACCCACAATCAAATAAAAGAGAGAAGAGTTCGTTTCCCAAGGAGGTATGGTGTTGTGAATTAACTTGTATGTATTTGAGATTAATATTGAGAAGGATGGGGATGAGAAGATTAAAGACGGTTACGTTAAAATTAAACTACGACGAAAAAGACGTAAACGTGAAAAACTACAAAAATTAAAAAATTATTAAAACCAAAAACAAAATATCAAAAAGGCTAAAAACAAGTCTAAAATAATATAAATAAAGTTAAAAATCCAACAAAGATATTTTAAAACCTTTTATTAATTAAATAATTAATTTTAAATGCTAATTAAAGCCCTAAAATTAAATTTAACTAATTCAAATGTCTAAAATATGATTTTATTGAATGATTACTTAACTTATATTATTAGAAGACTAAAAAGTAATTTTCTAAAAATTAAAACCTATTAAAACTATTTTTAAAACTCTAAAAATGATTAAAAATGATTAAAACCTAATTAAACTTAAAATAATTATAAAAATAAATCTAAAAGTTATAAAAATATTCTAAAAATGGAAATAGTCCTAATTAATGATAAAGATCCTAAGAAAAATGAAAAAGAAGGAAAAATAAAATTTTGAAAAATTAATATTAAAATAATAATAAAATAATGCTAAAAATAAAAAGTTTATAGAACTTGAAATAAAAAAATTCTAAAAATCCTAAATAATATAATTAAGAGAAAAACACTAATTAGAGCTTCTAAACCTTTTTTAATAATTTTATAAAAATCTTTAAAGTTTATAAAAAACCTTAAAATAATATAAAATTAAAAATTAAAGTTTATAAAACCAAAATAAGATGTAAACCTCAAAAATATATTTGAAAAGCTAAAAACTATTTTTCCTAAAAATTTAAAATCTTTTTGGTATTTTTTAATGATTTAATAAAAAACGGGTATTAAATAAATTCTAATAAATAAACTAATGATGGGAAAAATATAAAAAGTAGCTAGAAAAATCTATAAACTTAATTAGAATCTAGGAAAAATGAAATAAGCAAAAATGAGAAGCAAATAAGCTGGAAATATGATAAATAAGCCACGGCTTATTTATTTAAGCTAAAAGGAAAAACGTGTTAAGTAGAAAACAAAACCACACCCTAGCAGTCAAAGACCCTAGGGCGCAGTGGTAGTGTTGTGTGTGTGTGAACGTGGGGATTGTGGGTTCGAGTCTTGAAACCCCCTTTTTGCACCCTTTTTATTTTTTTTTTATTTTTAACTTTTTCCAATCAACTAGTGACCTTTATAAGCTTATAAATCAACTTCAACTTCCTTTTTAACAAAGATTTAGCCAATTCAAAAGTTAAAAACGTGACAGGTTTACTTGAACTTAAGCAGATTTTTGCTTTGAGCTTATGTTTAGCTTCCCAAGATGAAAACTCCAAGAGGGGCTTGGAGATTGGCTTATTTGGAGCTTATTATGGACAGTAGGCACTCTTGTGCTCTTTGGAGCACAAGAAGTCACAAAGCAAGCAAGAAACAATGCAATTAGCAAGCCAAAGATCACAAATAATGCACACAAAAGCCTAAAGCAAGTTGCTGATATAGAATCCCTAGACCTGTGGACTTATGAGCAGATTACAAGCACAATACTCAACTTAGAGACCACAAATTTGGCACACCAACTCACAACTTATCATGCAAACCAAATCAAATCATGAATTACCCAAACTCTAAACAGATTTCTCAAATGAAGTATCAAATTTCAAGAAAAATACTCAGAATATGACTTAAGCAGATTTGACTACTTGATTTTTTTTTTAACACACAAACCTAGCTTAAACTAGTTCTAAATGACAGCACAATTATCACACAGCCTATCTCAACCTATTTCTATCCTTCTAACACTTAATCAAACAAAAATCAAAGATCTTTGCCCTGCTAATCCTTGTTGCCAAACACCCTTTTAATTATCTAAATCCAAGATTTTCAACTCAAAACCTTTTAAAACTTGTTCAAAGTGACCCTATTATCTTCTAACAGGCATAAGAGCACAATATAACACAAATCATGCAGATTTAACACACTCAAGCACAAAATCAATTAAGATCATGCAACCACCACTTTTCTGATTTTTAACAAGGTAAAGAGATTTTACCTTAGGACCCTTACATCCAAGGGTCCTAGTGGTTGCTACACCACCTCCCTACCAGCTGGGGCTGGTGCTGACACAAAATCAACAAGTCTTGTACACCTGTTTATGACAAATCAAACAAACAAGAAAAAAAACAAATACAAGATATTCAAATAATCTGTTTCTACTCTTTCTTCTTAAAATTTTTCCAAAACCTTTTGAACCTTCCAAATACGTTTTTAAAAACCTCAATCACTAACAAAATCTAACTTCTTAACACAAATTCCTGAGAATCAAATTCTCACCAAAATTTCTTAAATTCCAAAAACCTTAAATGAATTTTGAAAATCAAATCACTTAACCAAATTACAAAGAAGTGGAACTCAGAATATTAGCTAATCAATACCAAACTTTTAAAAATAAAAGGATACCAACTTTATTTATTAAAAAGGAATTACATAGATTAGCTAAAGAAACTGGAACAAGGGACTCCAACAGGCTTGGGTCTCCTTATATAGTGCTAATAGAACCTACTAGAAAGCTAAGAATGCTAACCCTAATTACAGAAAAATCCCAAAATACCCTCTAAAGCTTCTAGACGAATTTGGTGATGAGCTGTCCTCATTTGATCCTGGACGTTTAAATTTGCGTTGTGATGAAGCAATATATCATGGCCATTGATTTGGGGACACGTCATTGCCTTGGAGGACAAGGTGTAAGCTGATTGGTGGAATGGGGAATTGGGGGTTTGGTACACACGCGTGGGATTGGGATTTTTAGGAGTGGGTTGAGTTTTGGTATGTGTGAATTAAACGTGTGTGGGTTTAATTGGGTTTTACCCAAGTAAAAGTGGAAGTGAAACCTGGGGAGTAAAAAGTGAACAGTAAACCCCATTTGATCCGATTTTGGGGGAGATAAACATGTTAGGCGCTTTTTTTGTTTTTTGAATGTTTCACTTGTCACTTTGGGTCCTTGGCTTTTGAAGTTTTTGTTATTTAAAGTTTTTAGCCCTAAAACCGTGACTTCCCTTTGTAAATACTTTCATCACTTGACATATTTGGCACAAAACTTTCCAAAACTCTTTCAAAGGATTAATTTTGCTATTTCTTGATTTTTAAAGGGCTGATCTTGGACAAAGTTGATCTTCAAAGGTCTTCATTATGTCTTTCACTTTATGAGGGACCATAATTGGCAATTTGATTTTATTGAGGGACTAATCTTGCCATTTCTTCAAAGTTGAAGGACCATTTTGCAATTTTGACAAACTTAAGGGACCAAACTTGTAATTATTAATATACAAGGATTTTAAGTGTCATTTCTTCATAGAATGAGGATCAATCTTGTTTTGTCTTCAAGTCTTCAAGGGTATTTGATGAAAATTCCATGATTAGGGCCCGGTTCATTGTACGGCTTCGTTTCTCGTGTTCGTTTTTCCTTGTATCTTGTGATCTTTTGTCTTTTTTCACGATATCCATACCTAAAATACACAAGTAAACAAACACAAGCATATATATGGTATTTTATGACATTTTAATGCATTAAAAGCCCGAAAAGAACGATGAGATCATGTATAAATGCCATCTCATCATGTTCGTATTTCGAGAAGAAAAGAAAAATCCGTCTAGGGTTTTTCTGGACGTTTTTGTGTGCGCAGCAGTATTCAGAAGGTCATAACTTTTGATTGAACCGTTGGATCGTCACGAAATTTTATATGTGTATTCTAAATACATAGATCTAAACATCCACCGGTGGGATTGTCAAGTTATATCCCCAGGCAAAAGTTATTAAGCGTCGAAGTGGGCTGATGAGTGATTTTCAGATTTTCTGAATTTGCATAAAATCATGATTTAGGGTTTCTCCAAACCCGAGATCATTCTTAAACAGAAAAAGGAAGAAGATTATTGGGATTCAAGACAATTCGTCATGGCTATGATATTAGGGTTTGTGGTGAAACCCTAGATTTGTTCTTGTTGAAGCCCTAGATCTTTGATAAAGACGTATGGATCTACTGTTTGATTTGGACTGTTGATGGTCCAGGATTAAAATAGCAGGTTTTGGGAGATTCACGTGTGTTGTGTGTGATGACATACGACGAATGAAGAATGTATACGTGATCAGGAAGTGTGCACTTTTGCTATCTTGATATATACTGCTCGATCACATGTCTATGATGGCTATTAAGTAAAAGTGATACTAGCAGCAAAAAGGAAAGTGACGTTATGATGGCTGCCAAAAGAAAGTTTTGTGGTCCCGTGACCTTTGACAAAGAAGAAGGAGTATTTGTATCCTATAAAGAAAATTGAGTTTATTCGCATAACATATTACAATGTGTTCACACGATTAGAGGGTATTGGTATAGTGAAGATGCTATTAGAAAAGTCACACTATCAAGAAAGGCTTCAGTTCACACGATTCTAGCTTTTCTATTGGTGGAGTAATAGTTGCGTTCCCATGGTTATGGTGAACCTGCAGTCACACGATCAAAACCCAACGCATTCTTTCACATTCTCGCTGCATTCAGACGATCTAAAAGGAATAAGCTTTGTGTTCACACGGTTACTTAATTTTCATTGGTGGAAATATTGTTGTGTTCACACGGTTCAAAAGGTGTGATTGGCAGAAAACAATGCATATCAAGTTTACTTGGAATGTTTGCTGTTTTTTTAGGAGACAATCAGAAGATAAAGACACGCTTTGGTCAAATATTGCTACGTAACTTTTGGAAAATATATTCATGCGTGATATTGTTTTGATGTATGACGTGAGGTAATAATCCTATTTTATAGGATATATTGTTTTCATATTTTAAATGTGGTTATGCAGTGGGGTAAGACGTAGCCACAAATAGCATCAGTGTTTGATGTAAACGCTGACAAAAATGAGACAGACGCTGACAAGATTGGTTTGACGCTGATAAGAGTGGACGCTGACAAAGTATGGAATTGACGCTGACAAGGAGAAACGTAACGCTGACAGAACAGGCATTGTTACGTGTTGTCCGAGATATGTAAATTCAAACACTGATAGGTGTTGTTCGATATCGGATAAAGCATCTGATAATGATATTGGATAAGAGAGGTTCTTGGACAACAAAAGGTTTGATGCTGTTGAGAAAATTGGACGTTTTAAGCACACAAAAAGGTGGTATTTACACACGAAGGTACATGGAATCTCCGTTTTAATTTAGAATATCATGATGATATTTATGGCTCGGATATTTTGAAAGGGATTAATGATTTTAAGGCGAGTTAGCAACCATTCATGAAGTTAGTTATTGGAGTATGTAATCGGGATAGCCTTGTGAAAGAGTTATCCATTCCCATACTTTTACATATGAAAATATTGACTTGTCATGAAGAGGTGTTAGCTTAAGGGGAAGAATTCTTATGATAAGTTTGATGATTGAAGAAAATTTTCGCGAGTTTGTGTTCTATCATATCTTAAAGTTGTGCACTTTCAGCCATAGACTTTAAAGGTAACCTGTTCGTGCTTTACATGTTTGGTGATGAAGACTTGTCATAACACTTGAAGGAGTTACATTATCGTGCTCAGTGTCTCACGAAGGATGAGAATATTGACAAGGGATTGAGGTCTACTTATAATTTGCCTAGTATAAGTTCTTCATCACGTGGATAAAACAAGACATGGAACACAAGGTTGGGTTATTCTACTTCTACATCAAAAATATTATATTAATTGTTCTTCAAGATCATTACATAGACCCTATATTTGGAGAATCTTCAAAGATTGCATACATTGTTTACCTTCCCGTTGATGTGACAAAAGGGGAAGAAATACATGCTACACTTGAGGGGAAGCAACTTGAAGATCATGTATAACTTACAAGAGATACACATAGAGTTTTGCCACTATCAACTAGGGGAAGATTGTTGGGTCAAAAAGTTGATGTGGCAGAAACTCAAAATCGAAGAACATTTACTCAAGCGTTGACAAGAGTAATACAAGAGTTGACAAGAGCAATGTAGGCGTTGACAGAAGTCAACAAAAGTCAAACGCAGTCAACAAAAGTCAACGCTGATGGATTTGATGGAGAATTCTATTTACAGAATATATTGGATATATTCTAAATAATATATTCAGTATATATCTATAGAAATAGAATATTTAGTTGTTTATTTGATTTGATCTCTTGTAAACCCTAATCCTTACACTATAAAAGGAACCAAGGGTCATAGGTTTTATTCTTTCAATTCATTCACAATGTAAACCTAAAGTGTGTGTCGACTAGACGTGGGATTCAATGTATACACGTCCAATGATTGTTTGTTATTAATATAATGAACAATCCAATTTGTTTTTAATTCATGTTTCGTGCCTAAACACCTTGTTAATGATTGTTGTTCTAATTCCGCTTTGATTATGTAAATTATATGAACAATGATCATTCCTAGTAGCTTAAAAGATCCGGAAACCAAGGTTTCCACATTTTAAATATGCCAAAATCCGTTTTCCTTTGTATTTGAAGTTTCCAACTTCACACTTTTACCCCAAATACTTTTCCAAAGTATTTTTAGGGGTATTTCTTACCATTTGTTGATTCTTGAAGGGCTGATTTGGAATTTTCTTCAAAGATGATGGTCTTGACTTGTTTGATTGACTTTTTGGAGGACTAATATTGACAAGTCATGATTGTTGACGGACCATTCTTGCCAATTCTTCAAAGTGGAGGGCCCTTTTTGTAAATTTTACAAACTTTAAGGACAAAACTTGTAATTATGAATAAACAAGGGTTTAAAGTGTCAATTCTTCAATATTGGAGGACCCTTCTTACATAATCTTCAAATCTTCGAGGGTTTTTCTTGGAAAATCTTGATTAGGGCTTGGTTCATTGTGCGGCTTCGTTTCCCATGTTCGTTTTTGCGTGATTCTTGTGATCTTTTGTCATTTTCTCAATATCCGTACCTAAAATACACAAGTAACAAACACAAACATATATTTGGCTATTTTCATGATATTTTATGCTTTTAAAGCCCTTTTTGGACGATGAGACTATGTATAAAAGCAGTCTCATCATCAAACAGTTGGGTATTTCGAAGAGGAATTGCGAAGTGGGATTGCGAAGAGGCATTCCGAAGTTGATTCTTGGTGTGTATTCCGAAGTTAGTCTTTGTACTATTCCTAAGTTCATTCTAAAGTTAATTCTTAGATTCCGAAGTGGGTAAAATCTGGATTGCGAAGTTACTGTTTAAGTTGGATATTGCGAAGTCACCAAGGGTCATCATTCCGAAGTAGATTCTTTTGTATTACGAAGTCATCATGTTTCTATATTCCGAAGTAGATTCTTTGGATTGCGAAGTCACCAATTGTTCTGTTATTGCGAAGTTCAAGATTAAAGTGATTCCGAAGGTAAAAGGATCAATATTCCGAAGACCAAGTTTGATCCAGAATTCCAAAGTTCCCAGGGAAGTAGCTAAGGTTTTCTGAAGTTGATATTTTTCTTTATTCCGAAGTTAGTTTCTTTGTCATACTCCGAAGTTAAAGTTACACACAATATTCTGAAGTAATTTTGTTTTGTATTATTAGGAAGTGACTTTGCGAAGTAAGTTAGCAGACTTATTCCGATGTACTCAAGTACTTTTTTTTGTTTGCTTTAGATTTTTTTGTCTTCTCGTGATCAAATACTTAGGGGATTTAATCAATTTAGGGACTTTTACAACAATACCCTGCTTCCTACAAATTGAGATCCTGTTTTACACACGACTTTTACGATGACGTCTCAACAAGATATTTATGCTGCGGGTACTGAGAATCGTCCACCCATGGTTACCAAGGAGAATTATACTACATGGGCTAGTCGTCTCCTTCGTTATGCGAAATGTAAACCTTAGGGAAAGTTGATTGTCAACTCGATTCAAAAAAGTCCGTATGTTAGAAGAACAATTCTTGTGCCTGGGGACCCTATGAATGCTAACCCAGTGGCTGACTCTAGTCATGAGCAAACGGATTAAGAATTAACTGAAGCTGAATCCAAACAACTCGACGCCGAGGATCAAGCAATTCAAGTCATTCTCATGGGACTTCCTGAAGATGTTTATGCCATTGTCAATAGTTGTGAAACTGCACATGGGATGTGGCTTAGGATCCAAAAAATGATGAAGGGGAGTGAAATAGGTTTACAAGAAAAGGAAACTAAGTTGCTTCGTGAATGGGAGAAATTTACGTCTACTGAAGAGGAACAAATTGAACCTTACTATCATCGTTTTTCAACTCTTGTGAATCATCTTAGAAGAAACAAACATGAACCTGTACAAATTGCTGTCAACATCAAATTTCTTGATAATCTTCCTTCTGAATGGTCACGATATGTCACTCTTTTCAATCAAACCAAGGATCTTCATGTCGTGGACTACACTCAAGTATATGATTATTTGAAGATGAATCAAGATGAAGCTAACGAAGTTCGGGCTGAAAGACGTGCCAAAAACACAAGATTCATTGGCTTTTATGGCAAAACTCCGTCATCTATGTCATATCCCTTGGTACCCTACCATCAACCCTCATCAAGTAACTTCATGCCACTACAATAACAACAACAGCTCACCTCTTATGGATATCAACTTCCTGCTGCTAACTACTTACAACAACCCATTGCCTGTTTTGATGACATCACCGACCCTACTCATGCGATTAATACTGGTCTTGCACTTCTTGCAAAGGCATTCAAATTTACCATTAACCCCACCAACAACAATCAGAGAATCTCCTTGAACACTATAAATAGGCAGATTGCTCAACCTTTCATGAATGCGAATCAAGATCACCAATTGGTAGTTGCTGGGAACACTATGGTCAGAATGTTGGGCAGACTGTTGGGAATGCAGGAAATCAGTATGGATAAAACCATGGTCAGAATCCGAGTGTTCCGAATGTGGGTAATCAGAATGGGTTAATTGTTGTGACAGCGGTTAGTAATCAGATGGGAAATATTGTGGCTGTAAGGGCTGAGAATATTGGTACGGGAAATGGAAAAAACAATCGTCAGGTTCAGTGCTACAACTGCAGGGATTTGGTCATTATGCTCGAGATTGCACAGATAAAAAGAAGAGGGATGCTGCTTATCTTCAGACTCAGCTTTTTATAACACAAAAGGAAGAGGCTGAGATTCTACTTCAAGCTGAGGAATTTGATCTTATGGCTTCTTCAGCCGAATATGACAAGGAAGAAGAAGTGAATGCCAACTACATCTTGATGGAAAACTTACAGCAAGCATCTACCTCAGGAATGCATGATCACATCGCTCCCGTCTATGATTCAGACGGTCCCTGTGAGGTACACCCACGTTTTGATGATAATGATATATATAGTGAAGGTCTACGAAATTAATGGCCTATTCTATATCATGGATTTGGTGGATTTATGTGGTTGATTTAGATGATAATCATTAAGAGATGAAGGAATTAGATGAGGGATTAGAGAGAGAAAGGAGAGAAGGGAGAGAATTAGAGAGAGAAAGTGAAAGTGGAAAATATGATTAAGTGGAAAATGAGAATCAACAACCCCCTCCTAACATGCTAGGAGGGGTATATATATAGCCCACCCTACATGTGGGCTATATGGACTATACATTATAAAGTAGACCACGAGCCCATTACATAATTATCGTTGGAGCGACCGATCCTTCATAAATACTTAAAACGTATTTCCAACAATCTCCCCCTAAGGGAGGTCGCTCCAAGTTACAAAGTTCTAAATATTCTATGGCTCGTGATCTATGCTAATAATGATGTGACCGAGACTTTCTTTGGGAAAACACATTTCCAACAATCTCCCCCTAAGGGAGGTCACACCATTTTACAAAATCATAAACCTAGCATACTATGCTTGAGTCTTCGATCTTGTTCTTGTGAATATGCTTGATGTGATCTTTGACTTTAGTCTTGAGCATGTTTCCTTGCCTTGACCTTGTGCATTCATCACTTGTGAAATTTGCCTCTTCGTGACTTCATGTTCCACATACTTATACCTTTAAATTCTTGAAAGCTTCAGAGTTTGATACAGCGGAAGACTTGACCTTCAGACTTTCTTGAATTTGTTGAAGTACTAATTGTATGTAGTATAAGCATGTGGTGACGACTTCTTTTGGATTGTACACCGCAATGCCACCTTCTTGTTACGCTGCATAAGACAGTTAGCAACAAAACAATATACACGGATGAAATGGCCTTGAACATTTCATTCTAATTCGGTAGCATTTTACCTCCGGTCGGTGAAGACCGTTGGACGATATTAGATATCGTACCCGTGACGGATAGTTTCAATTAAGTAACTTCCTGACAGGATTTCGCGGGTAAACCCGTTCTCTTTACTCGACCGTCCAAAGCTGACTGCGAACGTAAAGAGTGGATCATTTGGATAATATTATCCGCATGATTTGAAGCCGTCAATTCATGTTCCTGGAACAAGTGAAGTTCAATTAAGAACCGCACCATCGTTGCTTTCCAGTTGTCACAAGCTTGATTCATATAGAATCTTGCAAGTTACCTACCAAGTGCTGTTTGATGTTAACACTAGAAGGGTTTCCATTCGTCACTGTAAATACTTAACAGTATTACTCTGAATGTTCTGGCAAGATCATTAAGATATTGCGTAGAGTCCTGGAACGTGTTTAAATTCATTTAAGAATTAAACCACTGTTGCTTTCCAGTTATCACAAGTTTGATTCATAAAGAATCGCACAAGTCACCTACCATGAGCTTTTTGATATTCGCTCAAGAAGGATTTCCATCTTTATTGTAAATACTTTCGTATTACTCGGATGTTCAGGCAAGATCATGAAGATTTTGCGTAGGACTCTTAAGAACTTTCTTACTTTTCACAGTGTGTGAAGAAGCAAGTAAATATGAAAGTGTGTCCTAATGAGATATTTGATGATCTCAAATGGCTCTAGACTCGATCGTGCATTTTGGATTTTTAGTGATCGGAGGCTGGAGAGAAGTGCCACCTTTTCAATACCAATTTATTCGGAGTGAATAAATCAATAGATAATGTGTTGATCTCCGTGTGATTAAAACAAATACCTTTTGAGAGATATTTGAGTTAGCTGGGAAGGGTTGTGCATTGCATCACTGGGTCCATGACGTCTTTCTTCAATATCGAGAATCATTAGCAAAAATGACCTCAATAGCATATGTATTGACCCGGTTTCTGCCTAAAGTTGTAAGGAGGGCTTCTTTCTTTACACCCTTTATCTTTACATTTCTTTTTCATTCTTCAACCCCTTCAATGCTTACCAATACGTCATCACTAGCACCTTGTTGTGATTGTTCCAGTGCTAACTTAAGTACTTGGTCGACATTCAGCTACGTTCACAATCTTTCTCCATCGTTCCTAAGGACTACTATTTCTAGCTATGGAATGTCCTTGGGAAGATTCCTCCGGTTCTAGAGAAATCATTGGACTTTAACCTATCCTACCATCCTTATGTCACCACAATCTTCACCGTCGTGAATAGAGATGTTTTGGGTAAGTGTATGTCCCCATGAAATCCATTTTGAAGTGCAAATCCATTTTGCTCCCCCTTAACATATGCTACGATATTCGAAAACATTTCGCACATGTCGGGATGAGCTAACACGTTAAGTCAAACCATTCATGATTGATCATATCCCATATTAAATCACATTTTCTCCCCCATATTAAAAATATTAACCCAATCGATGTTTTTAATATCAATTGATTTAATAGTATTTTAAGAAAATTTGGGAAGAAAAATGCAAGTCCAATTATCTTCATGAATTACACAAGCTCCCCCTCAAATTAATGAGGGTGTACTTGAAACGTAAATTAAATACCTTTTAAACACAAGTGTAAGGTATTTATTACGTGCAAAGATCATATATAATAATGAATTCACAAGATTAGCAATGTACGAGGTTGGACCTGAATAATGGAGAACAGCATATGAAAGAAGCACATGGTTCTTGTTCACGAATGTTGGTCACCTCGTCACGTCCCCGAGAAAATTAATTCTCGTTGTAGAGTCAAAGCTTTCCGGTGAAATGCTTGACTTGATTATGAAAAGCGGGTTGCTATCTGAAATAATAGCAAACCATATGGAGCATGTTTTAAATCTTTTAAACTTCTGCTCGAACTTTATTTACAACCCCGTGTCATTATTGAATGACATTTCTAGGTTCGTAAATATTATCGATTCCAGAAGACATGCTCGTTTTATCAAAACGTTTTTGAACACACAATTTTGAAAGATTTGGAAAAAAACCTTTTGAGAAATTCTCGAAAAATTGTGTTCAAAGTTTTGAAAAACAATTACTTGAGCTTAAGATGTTGAATATCTTAAAAGCGAGCTCAAGTCCGAGAAGTTGTAAACTTCCCGTTGTTAAGGATAAGTTTATCATCGGCGATAAACTTTCCTTTTATCTGAAGAACGAGTCCTAAGCTGACATTTACTTAGAAGTCGTTTTTCATGAGCTTGAAAACTTTGACTGTTTTAACGGAAAGCTCATGACCGAGAAAGGTTAATTTCTCGTTACGAGGAAACGTTCTCTTATTTAAAAGATACACTTTCCTTTCTGAGCTTAAAACTTCGAATGTTTTAATACAAGCTCATGACCGAGAAAGGTGAATTTCTCGTTAAGAGGATAAGTTATCATAAAAGATAATCTTTCCTTTATTTTAAGTTCGAGTTACAGTCTGACATTTAACTGTAAGTCATGTACACGAGCTTAAAACCTTTGAATGGTTTAAATGTAAGCTCGTGTCCGAGAAATTTTAATTTCTCGTTGTAAGGATAAGTTTATCATCGGCGATAAACTTTCCTTTATTTGAAGCACGGGTCATCGTCTGACATTTAACGATGAGCCATAATGCATGAGCTTAAAAACTTGGAATGTTTTTGATATAAGCTCATGCCCGAGAAAAATGAATTTCTCGTTTTTAGGATAAGTTTATCATCGGCGATAAACTTTCCTTTCTTTGATGATCGAGTTATAGTCTGTGATATGAATATAAGTCCTGTATTGCAGCTTAACCATGAATCCCCTGAGACATTTGTTTCTCTGATATCTGCTTCTTCAGCAACCAAACTCTAAGAGTGTCCTTAGTTGAACGGTACACAACGATTGGACCGCTTCGTTCTTTTGGAACATCAACTTTGGTACCTGCATTCTTATTAGGAGTTTGTATACTTTTGCATGGGTTAGAGATATCTATTTTTGAAGCACGTGGGGGTTCACAGTTGGCTTTACTTGTGTCAGAGGTGGCCTGAGGGGATGATTCACTTGTCTTAGTTGGCAAACGTTTCCTTTTATAGAAAACCTTAAGTTCAGGCTTAAGTGATGTATCATCCTTTGCAATTTCCTCCCTAGTAGTCTTCATAGAATCAGAGGCTATCCTAGTTAAAGGGCACTCGTTTCCTACAAGAGTGAAAGTTCTACCAGTGGGGCGCCACATCTTACCAAAGGGTTTGATTTTAGCTACCCACTGGGATTTAAGTCTAGCACGGGAGTTCACCTCATTAAGCAATTTTTTGATACAGGCATCATGATTTGCCGTAAAGACACATTTTCTACATGTTTTACAAGTAGCATATTTAATGTCCGAGTAAGATCTAGAATCCCTAGATGATTGATTGATGCTCCTAGGATTGGACATGCTACGGTTAGCAGTGTTGGGTAAACTAGAAGGCATCTGACTAGGTTTGAAATTCCTATCTCTTACATGTGTCTTTTGCTTAGCTTCCCTAAGATCAGATTCATGGCAAACGTCCTTTGAACTAGTTCTAGACGTGGTCTTGGTATTTTTAGGGAAACTAGAGGCAATCATATGATTTGGTCTTGCTAAAGCTGGAGTGATCACATTGGGCCTAGTTGCTGGAGTGACTGGTCTAATAAGATGAACCAAATCAACTTGGGAGGCAAACCGCGGTCTCGAGGATTGTGGTCGCTCGGATCTAAATGCAGTAGGTTGTCTGACAATCGGTTGTCTGACGAACTGATTTGTAGGCGGTTTCCCCAAGATTGATGGTTTTTCAAACTTAGTGTCCACACTAGGTCCTTTACTTTTCCTTAACTCGTTTTTCAACGCAGCTATAGCAAAAACCTTTTCCTGTACTTGGGCCTTTAAAGTCTCATTTTCTTTGAGCACTCTATCTTGGGATGCCAATTTAGACTCTAATAACTGAATTTGTTTCAAAAGATTATCCTTTTCAGCTTTAGAATCTAGAACAGTTTGATCCAATTTTCTTTCAAGAACAACGTTTGACTTTTCAAGTTTTTCAAAATATGTTTCAAATTTGTCCGTTTTCTTAGAAAATTCAAATTTGGCATCCTCAAGGTCTTTAGATTGCCGAGCTACGATCGTTTCGAGCTCTTTAATCTTAGAATCAGAATCAGTTAACGAGGCAGTTATGAAGCATTTATCATGATGAACTGTAGCATTTTGAACACTTTCTCCCCCATTATGACTCACATCGGATGAATCATAAGTGGTATTGCTATCACTCTTGTCCATCCCATGTTTGTCATAATTAGGTTCAGAATGCTCAATATGCGGCATGTCATCAGCATATACATCATAAACCACATTACATTGTACCATGTTTGCAGTCTCTGCGTCATAAATGGGTAAGGTGTCATCAAGAGAAATCTCGTGAACATTCCCTGACGTGCCACTGGCATCATGTTGTCCTCCTGATTCGGTGCTCTTGCCATCGTTAGGCTCCAAGTTGTCAACCGTATGACCAATTTCCTCTTGCATTGAAGAGTCTTGCACTCCATTATCATACCCTTGCTGAAGTCGAGATCTTTCATAAATCGAAGACGAGACCGATGACATGAGTTTCAAAATCGTATCACGGAAAACTCGAAGCTCGGTATTTGTATCTCGAAGAAAAGATTGGCAAATCATTGAACTTTCAGGCTTGATGATATTAAATTGGAGGAAAGGCGTGAGGTGTGTCACAAGAGCCTTATATGCAAGTACCGATGCAGAGTGATTAAAGTTTCCATGGTTGAGTTGCTCGGCGAGTTGGGTCAAAGCGGTAAAAATGGAGTCGATGAATATATGACGATCTTGTCCAAAGATTGTCACAAATTCGCTCCCTCCTTGAATCCCCGAAAGAGTGACAAGATGAGACTGAAGTAGTTGAAAGGAGGTGATGCCACTTTTCTTAACTTCGTTTTGCCTTAAATACAACTCTCCCTTTTGACATGTCGAATCGAACGAATCCATTAAAGATCGATTAAAACGAAAGACCCGTAAATAAGACTTAAAATTCCTCGATGGATGGTATAAAGGAAGCTCGTCACTTTGACTCGTCACGTGTTTCTTGAAATCCGACCACAATAGCGTTTATCCCGACAAATATTTTTTCACGATTTGCCAAAAATTAACTTAATTTAAAAAAGAAAATTTTGATTAAAAAATTTCTATCAAAAAATATTTTTGTAAGATAATAAAAGATAATAAAAAAAAATTTCTAGTAAAAATATTTTTGTAAGAGAATATTTTTGAATAAAAGATAATAATAAAAAAAAAAAAAATAAAAAAAAAAATAAAAAAATAACGTCTTACTTTTTAAAAAATAAAAATATATAAGAAAAATTACTTTGAATAAAACACTTTACTTAACTAAAAATAAAGTAAAAAGGAAATAAAAAAAAAAATAAATAAAAAAATCAAAGCGTTATTTGTGATATAAGAAAACGTGGTCCAATAAACTTGTTAAATCCGTCACTCAAAACGTGTCCACAAAAAAAGAACTGTTTCCTTGTTTACTCCGTCAGTCAAGTGATAACTTCGTCAAAGATGGCACGTGGCCCAATCAGCAAAATCCACCGCCCCACTCCTTGTGTTTAGATATATCCGCCCACTCAAATAACTATCTTAACCTAAATCTATCTCTCTCTCCTAAACTCACACGCACAATAAACTCTTTCTTTCTCAGTTCTCAAAAAATTTACTCCATCTTAAAGTCTCCGCCCCATGCTTTAGCCTAGTTGTATCCGCCCATCAAAAAATCCACAATCCTAATCTCTCTTGTCTGCTCAACCGAATCCCAGACCCAGATAAAAAAGACCCTTGTTTTGAATGATCAAAACAAATTTATGGCTTCAAGATCTTTATATAAAGATCTCAGGTAGGTATTTTTAATTTTTTCTGTTGAGTCCCTCTCTCTACTGTAGTGTCCTTTCTGGTCGAGTGTCGAGTTTTGCGGTTGTGGGTTTGAGGTTGTGAGGGGAAAAAGTTGGGTTGTGGTGGGTGTGAGTGTGTCAAGATTCGAGAGTATGGGTTTTGATGGGATACGAGAGATATGTTAATTTGTGAGGGTGGGTAAAATGAGTCGTCGGTTTCAGTGTCGAGAGATTGTGAAGGGGGTGTCGAGTCTGGTGAGGGAGGATTTGAGGGATGAGAGTTGTGATTTTCGAGTCTGTAAGGCTGAGAGGTTTGAGTGGGTCTGTGTGTATGAGGGGTGAGTTGGTGGGGGAGTCGAGGTGTGACGAGAGTGTGTTTGGTGTTGAGTTTGTTGTTTCGTTGTTGACGAGGGAGGGTCTTGGTTTTGGGTATTGAGAGGGTCTGTTTGTTTGGAGTTGTAGGGTGTCCGAGAGATGAGAGTGACAGGTTCGAGTGAAGCTGAGAGTTTGAGTTTTGGGATGGGTTGAGGGTGGGGTTTTTGTATTCGAGGGTGTCGTTGTAAACGAGGGTGTTAGTTTGATCAATGTGAGTCGAGAGGGAGGTTTGAGTCAAAATGGTTAAGTGTTCGAGAGAGTTTGGGTTAGGATTAAAAAAAGAGAGTGTGTGTCGAGGGTGTTTGTCTGAGTCGAGAGGGAATGAGTCTTTTTGAAAAGACGATGATTTGCCCGTTTAATTTGAATGGGCTTCATTCGGAAGAGTTCCGAATCGGAACTTTTTTCTTGATCCGGAAGTTCTTGGATCGGAAGTTCTTGATCCGGAACTTCTTGATCCGGAACTTTTGGCTTGATCCGGAAGTTCTTGGTTCGGAAGTTCTTGATCCGGAACTTGTTGATCCGGAACTTCTGGCTTGATCCGGAAGTTCTTGGTTCGGAAGTTTTGTGATTGATATGGAACTTTTAAAGGTTTGATTCGGAACTTAACAGTTTGATTCGGAACATTTAGACTCTGAACATTAGGAATGGTTTGGATGGGACTGAGATATTTGGACAAATTTGGACAAATGGACAGAATATGATAACCAGGAAACAATTGACAGTTTGACAGTTGACCAAAAAAGAAAAACTGACCAAAAAAGAGAAAAAAATCCAAAAGAAAAATGATAACAGCTGATAACTGAAAAACTTGACCAAAAAAAATGACACAACTGATTAAATGAAATTTAAATAATAAACTGATTAAAAAAAATAAAAAAGGATAAAAATGGATAAAAATTTATATAAATTGATTATTAAACTTGTGATAAAAAACAATAAAAAATACAAACTTTTTATAAAAACACAACCTTTTTAGAATTTGATAAAGAAATTTTTGATTTTTATATAAAAATTTGTGATTTTTTTATCTAAAAAGTAAATAAATTTGAAGATTTGATATGATTTAACACATAAAAACACAAACTTTTTATAAAAAAATACAAACTTTTTAAAGTTTAAACATGATTAAATCAAAACCCACCAAAATAAAAAAGAAATAAAACAAGAATAAACCAAACTAACCAAGGCTCTGATACCAATTGAAGGTCTACGTAATTAATGGCCTATTCTATATCATGGATTTGGTGGATTTATGTGGTTGATTTAGATGATAATCATTAAGAGATGAAGGAATTAGATGAGGGATTAGAGAGAGAAAGGAGAGAAGGGAGAGAATTAGAGAGAGAAAGTGAAAGTGGAAAATATGATTAAGTGGAAAATGAGAATCAACAACCCCCTCCTAACATGCTAGGAGGGGTATATATATAGCCCACCCTACATGTGGGCTATATGGACTATACATTATAAAGTAGACCACGAGCCCATTACATAATTATCGTTGGAGCGACCGATCCTTCATAAATACTTAAAACGTATTTCCAACATATAGTATGTCTAATCAGGAGGAGGAGTATACTAAGATTC
This sequence comes from Glebionis coronaria, assembly GCA_025667525.1. Classification (NCBI taxonomy): domain Eukaryota; kingdom Viridiplantae; phylum Streptophyta; class Magnoliopsida; order Asterales; family Asteraceae; genus Glebionis; species Glebionis coronaria. Next base: position 427,511,715 of record CM046877.1, read on the forward strand.
TTGAGCCCTGCATTGAGACACACGTGGATCAAACGAATAATAGTAAAATTATTTCGAATGAGCCCAGTGTGGACCTTAGTGTGGATTAAGTCGCCCAGTCTACAACCCTTCCTGATGCAACCCATGCGTATTATAAATCTTTATTTGATAAACTTGCTAAGGATGTTGACCATGCTACGGTGGTTAATAATAAGGTTAGATAAACTAATGCCAAATTGACCACTGAGCTTGCGGGATATAAGGAACGGGAGAAAAATTTTGAAATTCATCATGCTAAAATTAAAGAACTTGAACAAGCTCATGGTATATAGTTTTATAAAGAAAAATGCACAACTAAGAAATTAAATGCCTTACACTTAAGTAGTGCTAAAAAGATAAGTGAATTGAATGATGAAATCACCACTCTTAATAAACAGCTTTCAACTAAAAAGTCTATTATTTTGGATTTAAAAGAAGAACGAAAAAAGCTGAAACATGATTTCAAAATTCGAGAAGATGGGCTTCTTGAGGATTTTTGCAAAGCTCAGGATAGGATTAGGGAATTAGACAACCTTTTGGTAAAACTTGGCCAAACTATGTAGACGATAAATATGCTCGTACCAAAATTGAATGAGATAAATTACACTCGATACAAATTGGCTTTAGGTTGTCTCTTCCTCCTAATCCCTGATATCTTAAGCAAGTTCGGGCCACAAATCAAACTCTATATAATGGTAGTATGATCTTGTCTGATGAGCATGATCCTCCTAGTGTGCATGATTCTGAGGAAACTACTGAACTTGCAGTAGAGACTCGTTTAAGAATGAAAAAGCTTGATACAGAAGTGACACCCGTTTTATCCGAAAGTTAATCCTCCAACTGTTTTTGTTCAGTCTAAAACGAGTACTGAAATGCTTTTGCTACCAAGTGAGGAATTGTCTGATGACCCTCCTAAACCGAGTATCACATGCCGATTTCTAAACGAGATAAAATATAACTTTGTCATACTTAAACGTGTTGTTAATTCCAAATTCACTGGAGGAAATTTTACATCACCAGTTCAGATTGAGGTCCAGAGAATTCTTTAAAACGATATTAACCCGATTATTAATCAAGTTGATGCTCAGATAAGCAATTTGGAAAACGCTTTTCTAAAAGAATTAGCCAACTTTTTTGAAGACTTTAAATCTTTGGCGAAGGAGGCTGATGAATCTCTTGGTAAAATCAAAGTTTTGGAAAACGATCTTGAACACCTCTCTAAAGCACGTGATAATTTTGATAGTAGCCCCGTTGCGTTAGATACCTCTGTGTCGAATCACAAAACCGTCCAGACTGAGCTTGAACGTACGAAAGAGAAAATGGAATTTGTTGTCATTAAAAGGGACAAAGAATTTACCGATCTTTGGAATAAATTTTGTCAAAAAATGTTGTTAGGAATAAATCTATGCTTAGTTTGCTTCCCCTGCTAGTTGATTATTCGTACCCCTGCTAGAGTAAGTTCCCCCTGCTAACCAACAAAGGCAGGGGGATTGGTCCCCCTGCTGGAAGTCAAAGGCCCTGCTGTCAAAGATAAACATGGAATAGATTTTTACGCGTTTCAGTTATTATTCCTTAATACTTTCCATAGTTTGTTAGTAGTGATCTTGTACGTGGGTCCTTGTATCTATAAAAGGACTCACTAGGTTAGCATGCAATGGGTGTCTTTCTCATTTCGTTTTTCATTATTATTACTTTAAGGTTTTGTAAACCCTAATACCACTTTGGGTATTCGTATATCTTTGATATATTAAAGTTCAACGTTTGAATCTCATTTGTTCTTGTGCTAAACATTACATTCCGCATCTTGTTTAGTTACTTTGCTTTGCAAAGTTTCTCTAGTGTTAGATTGACTTCTTTCTCTCTATCACAACCCTTAAACAAGCTATTAAGGTTTAAGATCTGACTTTGGGATCAACAAGTGGTATCAGAGCTTGTTGAGAAACTTTGTCTAAATCAAGAACAAAATCCTCATAGCTAACATGTCTTCAGATTCATCCACAAACAGCAACAACCACAATAACCTCAAGTTACCCATGTTGGATCCTGAAAACTTTGAATTATGGGAATTCAGAATCCAACAATACCTGAAAATGGAACACTATGTTCTCTGGGAGATCATAGAGTTTGGTGATCAATTCAACAAAATGGTGGCAGTTGAAGAAGGCAAGGATGAAGGTGAGAGTTCCAAAGGTAAGGAAAAGAAGAAATCTGCTGCTCTATGTGATAAGGAAATACTGGCTAGAAGGCATGATGTCAGGGCTCACAGCTCATTACTGTTGGCCCTACCAGATAGACATCAACTCAGATTCAGGAAATACAAAACAGCTAAGGAACTATGGGAAGCCATAGGCAAAACCTTTGGAGGAAATGAAGCCACAAAGAAGAAGAAGAAAAATCAAATGCTGAATGATTTTGCTTCTTTCAAAGCAATTGGTGATGAATCAATTGGAGCTATTTACAATAGGCTTCAAGACATGGTGGCCCACTTGAAATTCTTTGATATTGAAGTATCAAAAGAGCAGGTGAACACCAGGTTTCTTAACAGTCTCCAGAAAGAATGGTTTGTCTATAAGGCAATTTGGCAGAATAAGGATGAATTGGATGAAAAAGACATTAATGACATATATAATAACTTAAAGGTGTTTGAACCTATTGTCAATGAAATGAAGTCAAAAGGAACAATCCCCACCAACTCAAGTGGAATCATCGATTCCCCTGCTAACATGGCATTCATATCACAAAGCAGTGGAATCTCCAAGAACAGTGGAATAGAAGTAGCCCCTGCTACCTATTCCCCTGCTACCAGGTCTGGACCTTCCTATGATGAAGAAAGACCAGCTACATTCAGCCTTGATACTGCATGTGCTTTTATAGCATCATAAGGACCACAAGGATCTATAGTATTACATGAAGATCTAAATCAAATCAGTAAGCAAGCGCTAGAAGAATTGGATATCAAGTGGAACATGGCTTTGCTCAGCATGAGAGCCAACAGGTTCCACAAGAAGTATGGGAAGAAGATCACAATTAATCCCTCTGATGTGGTTGGGTTTGATAAAACAAAAGTTGAATGCTACAATTGTGGCAAGAAGGGTCATTTTGCCAGGGAGTGCAGAGGACCTAAGTCTGGAAATAGCTACAGAAAGGAGACAAGAGATGATGATTTTGGTGCTAAAGCCATGGTAGCTATGTAGGGAATAGAGGGAGCAAATGGATGGGACTGGAGTGCTATGATAGAAAATGTGGAAAGAAATCAAGCCTTAATTGCTGAGGAAAAGGAAGAAGACTTTGCACTTATGGGTATGTCAAGTTCCAGTTCTGACAATGAGGTATATGATGACTCATATTGTACTAAAGCTTGTAGGAAAAATACTGAGTCTTTGAATGATCAAATCAGAAAGGTAAAAGCTGACTATATCAATTGTGATAATGATCTTGATAATTACAAACGTGATTTAGAACAACTAGAGTCCACCATAAGAGAGTATAGGCAAAGAGAAAGTGAGTATAGGGATCACATTGTGATTCTAGAAAGAGATGCCAAGGAGAATAACCAATCTATAAATGTTTTAACTGCTGAACTTGAAATTTTCAAAGCTAACCAAAAGATAGATGAGGAAACTGTTGAAAAATTTGGAAAAGCTTCAAAAGATTTAACCAAGGCATTTGAAATTGGTCAATCTCCTAAGGACAAAACAGGGTTTGGAATTAAGAATATGAATGCTACTATAACACCACCCCCTGCTAACATCCATGTTGCCTATCCTAGAAAAGACTTGTCATGGACTGGTCTCCCTTGTTTTGAAAAACAGGATGACATTGAGTTTGACTTGAGTGCTTATATACCTAATAACCTTGATACAGAAGAGTCTCTAGTTAAAACTAGTGTCATTAGGGATGTTAAACAGGAACAGGTTGGTTCAAAGCAAATTGACAACCCTGTTCGATTTTCAAAAGAAAGAATTTCTAGCAGCAATCCTAATTCTAAGAGTATCTCTCCCAAATCTAAGGCTAGGCCACAGTCTGCTAAGCCTACCATTAAATATGCCAGTATGTACAGGAATGTCAGAGGTAATCAAAGAAATTGGAATGACCAAAAGTCTCATCAATTAGGAGAAGACTTTGTGATTAATACCAAGCCCTGCTTCACATGTGGAAGTTTTGAACACACTTATCAAGAGTGTAAGGCACCAATGGAGATGGTAGCTGCAAATCCCTTAAAGGATATGCAACCTAAAGCCATTCTTCTAAATGCAGGGGCAAAATCCTTTTCCCCTGCCAAGTATGTTGCCCCTGCCTTGAGAAATAGGGTGACTGATAAATATGTTGTTCCAGCCCTTAGAAAGGAAAATGATGTTCACCCAAAGCCCAACACTTCTGTGACCACCCCAACACCTTATAATGCATATAGATCTGGCTCTAGACCTTACCAACACATGAATAGAGGCCAAAACAAAAGGTGGGTTCCCTCTGCTAAGCATAAGGATTCCCCTGCTAAAACTGGGGTATCCCCTGCTAGAAAAGTTATACATTCTAGGAACATGGGAAGATGGGGAAAAGCTGTGAAAGCCTCAGCTCGTTGGGTTTGGGCACCCAAAAGGGGTACTCAACCTAATGGTGTATCTCTAGTTTTCGATAAGCTATCCTACATTGATACACGAGGTAGATCCAAGTCTGTAATGGCTTGGGTCCCCAAGAAAAACTAATTTGTTTTTCCTTTTGCAGGTGACAAAGAAGACAAGGGATGATAGAGCATATTGGGATAGTGGATGCTCAAGAAGTATGACTGGACACAAAGCTTACTTGTCTAACTTTGTGCCCCTGCATGACAATGATGGTGTTTCTTTTGGAGATGGGCATGGAACTATAACAGGAAAAGGAACTATTGTCACAAATGGGATGACTTTTGACAATGTGTACTTGGTGAAAGAACTCAAGTATAATCTCTTCAGTGTGTCACAGATGACTGATAACAAGAATTTTGTCTTGTTTACTGACACTGAATGCTTGGTATTAGGAAAGGAGTTTGTCTTGCCAAAAGACACTCCAATTTTTCTCAGAACACCAAGACAGAAGAACATGTACACAATTGATCTCAAGGACATATCTCTCCAAGACAATGAAACATGTTTCATTGCCAAAGCTTCAGTAGATGAATGTAAGAAATGGCATAGAAGACTTGGTCATCTTAATTTCAAGAACATGAACAAACTAGTAAAGCATAATCTGGTTCATGGTCTTCCTTCCAAGTCTTTTGCCACTGAACATACTTGTGCAGCATGTCTGAAAGGGAAGCAACACAGAGCATCTTGCAAGTCAAAAACAAGTATGTCCACCACCAAGCCATTGGAACTACTGCATATGGATCTTTTTGGTCCTACTTCTGTGGCAAGTATAATGAAGAAATGGTACTGATGATTTTTCAAGATTTACATGGACATTCTTTCTATTTGAAAAGAGTGACACTGCTGATGTACTCATTGGGTTCATCAATCAAATTGAACTGTCAAAAAGCATGAAGGTAGTTACCATAAGATCAGACAATGGTGGTGAGTTCAGAAATCAGAAACTGGATTCTTTCTGCATAAACAAAGGCATCAAGAGGCAATTCAGCATTGCTAGAACACCTCAACAGAATGGAGTGGCAGAAAGAAGGAATAGGACACTCATTGAAGCTGCAAGAACTATGCTGTCTGATTCCAAACTTCCAGTTATCTTTTGGGCTGAAGCTGTATCCACTGCTTGTTATGTACAAAACAGGGCCTTGGTTGTCAAAGCACACAACAAGAAACCTTATCAGCTGTTTAATGGAAGACCTCCCTTAATTGACTTTTTCAGACCTTTTGGGTGTCATGTTATCATCTTGAACACCATTGACAATCTAGGTAAGTTTAGTGAAAAGGGTGATGATGGATACTTTGTGGGTTATTCATTAAACAGCAAGGGATATAGGGTCTTCAACAAGAAGACAAGCAAAATCACAGAAAATCTTCATGTAAACTTTCTTGAAGACAAACCTGAAGATGTTCAAACAGGTCCTGACTGGTTCTTTGATATAGATGTACTTTCCAAGTCCATGAATTATGTACCTGTTGTCTTGCAGAACACTAACATTTCAGGTACTCAAGAAACAATTGGTGCAGAGAAGTCACCTCTGAGGTACATGAATGTACCCTCATTATTTCCTAGTGAAGCTGATAAACAAGAAGATAATTCTGCTTCAGGAAAAGAACAGCCAATCTCATCCCCTGCTATGGCTGAAAGCTGTGGAATGGCTGAAAGCAGTGGAATCCAGGATTCCCCTGCTAGAGGAATTGATTCCTCTTTCACAAAGGATCATGATGCTAATGAGACTACTGATACAGAAAGAGAATCCCCACTCATCTCATCATCTACACCCATAAATGATGGTCCTATCATATCCAGCAGTGGAAGCAGAATCATCAGGAGTGGAGGCCCTAGTTATTCAGAGCTTCATTCTGCTCACCAGCACCCATCTCTAGGTCATGCTGTCTCATTTGGAAGTTCTTTTGAGGACTTCTTTCCTAATCAAAATAGCCCCATCAATTCTGATTTGGAAGAAGATGAAACAGAAGTCATCATGCAGCCTACCTATAGAATCAATAAGGATCATCCTATCTCTCAGATCATTGGCAAACCTGATGCACCCAGACATACAAGGTATACAGCAAAGGAACACAACTTCATTGCTAATATCACCATGAAGTTCAATCATGACAACATGCAATGTTGTCTGTTTACTGCATTTTTGTCACAAGAAGAGCCAAAGAAGATTTTTCAGGCTTTAAATGACCCAAGCTGGGTTGAAGCCATGCAAGAGGAGCTCTTACAATTCGACATACAAGAGGTTTGGATTCTGGTTGATTGTCCCAAATGGGTAAGGCCTATTGGGACCAAGTGGGTACTCAGGAATAAAAAGGATGAAAGGGGAATAGTTGTCAGGAACAAAGCAAGGTTAGTGGCACAAGGGTATACTCAGGAAGAAGGGATTGATTATGAAGAAGTGTTTGCTCCAGTAGCCAGGATTGAAGCTATTAGATTATTTCTTGCTTATGCCTCATTCATGGACTTCATTGTTTTCTAGATGGATGTGAAAAGTGCCTTCTTATATGGAACCATTGATGAAAAAGTCTATGTCATGCAACCACCAGGGTTTGAAGATCCAGAACATCCTGACAAAGTATACAAAGTGAAAAAGGCCATGTATGGCCTTCACCAAGCTCCCAGAGCCTGGTATGGTACACTTTCCAAATATCTCCTAGACAATGGATTCAGCAGGGGGAAGATTGATCAGACCCTGTTTACCAAGAAACAAAAGGGTGACCTTCTGCTAGTACAAGTCTATGTGGATGACATCATTTTTGGATCAACTAACTCCATGCTTAGCAAAGAGTTTGCCAAACTGATGCAGGATAAATTCCAAATGAGTGCCATGGGAGAACTAAACTTCTTTTTGCGGTTACAAGTTCAGCAGCGGAAAGATGGGATATTTATCTCACAAGACAAATATGTGGCTGAGATTGTAAAGAAGTTTGGCATGTCTGATGGGAAGAAGGTGTCCACTCCCATGGACAAGGATCATCCATGGGGCAAGGATGGTCCTGGAAAGCCTATAGATGTCAGGAATTACAGGTCTATGATTGGGTCTCTTATGTATCTCACTGCTTCAAGACCTGACATCATGTTTGCAGTCTGCTTATGTGCAAGATACCAGGTGTCACCAACAGAGTGTCACTTATTTGCTGCGAAAAGGATTTTTAGGTATCTAAAATGTCATCCTACCTTAGGACTCTGGTATCCAAAGGGGTCACCATTTGAGCTGATAGCTTATTCAGATAGTGATTATGCTGGTGACAACAATGATAGGAAGTCTACAACAGGGGGATGCCAATTTTTGGGGAGCAGGCTTATATCTTGGCAATGTAAGAAGCAGACTATCATGGCAACATCCACAACTGAAGCTGAGTATGTAGCAGCTGCTGCATGCTGTGGTCAAGCTCTTTGGGTGCAAAATCAATTGCTTGATTATGGGTATAACTTTCTTAAAACCAAGATATTCATTGACAACAACAGCACTATTTGCATCATAAAGAACCCTGTTTTTCATAGCAAAACCAAACACATTGAAATTAGACATCACTTTATCAGAGATTGTTTTGAAAAAGGACTGATTGTCCCTAAGAAAATTGATACAAAACTAAATGTTTCTGATCATTTAACAAAAGCTTTTGATGTAGGGAGGTTTCAGTATCTGGTTGCAGGTATTGGAATGGTTACTCCTTAAAAATCTGATGTCTATTTTGTCATGTATAATCAGGGTTACTTCACTGCTGTTGTTGTATAATTGTTAGTCAATTTTACCATTTCTTTCATTTCACTGCTTTTTAACACTGATTCCCCTGCTTGGGGTTCATTCCCCTGCCAAGAGGATGTTTCTCTTAAGCTAGGTGTGTTCTTTTTACAAAAGTGGTTTTATGTGGTTTTAGACTAACAATGCAGAGGTTCATATGGTGCATACTATTCTCGTTGGTGGATCAGGTATATACTCTATGTTTCAGGGGAGGTTAGGTCACACCTTTAGGACTCAGGGTATCCTTAGGATGCTCATATATGATCTTAGATCATATCCACTGGTGAGTGAGGGTTCAGGTTAATAATGACTTGCTGCAAAGCTTGTCAGAACTCTGAAACCTTGAGGCACTGTAGTGTGTTCTTACATTTCTTTATTAAAACAGCTTGCTGTTCAAATACAGACCTGTGGCACACACTGCCAAGACTGACTGACCATAAGTAAGGGACAAGGTTGGGATGGTGACTGGGGTATGCATGATTTCTTGGGATTACCTGGTGTAGGGGGACTTATGTATTAACTTTTTGTATTGGGACCATTGATGAATAGAGGACTCTTGAGTTTCTATGTATCTATCTTGTGTATACAAGTGTGTGCATTAGAGCAGAGCTAGTTAGCATTAGTCCTTCCATGACTAGTTTAATACCCTTAGGAAGGTTTCCCCTGCTTTTATCTTTCATTCCCCTGCTTTCACAACATTCCCCTGTTTGACCGTTGACCGACAATACCGTTACCCTGTTCATAGCCGTTGGGCCTGCTTGCTTAAATTTTGGTTAGGGAATATTTTATTATTTTTAAAAGATATTTAAGGCACTTTCTTCGCTGATTGGTAATCTTATCCTTCTATTTCAAATATATTAATTTTTTATCAAGATTTATCCTTGATATTTTTGCTATTTGAAAATTTTGGTCCAATCACAGCCCTTCAATTTGTCTATATAAACTTAATTCCCTTTACCAGCAGGTCCATACATCTCTCTCGACCTAATCCCACTTACCTCTCATCTCTATAAACCTCCAAACTATTTTCAAAATTCATCATGACCCTTAAAATTGCTCCTAATCATAACTAAATTGCTTTGCTTCATGATGAACCAGCCGAGTTTGCTGATGCTGTGGCCTTTCTAAAGTCTTCGTACTTCAGAGTGGCCCTTCTCATCAATCCTCGCATTTATACCTCACACATTCAACAGTTCTGGTCTAAAGCCATGACCAAAATAGTGAATGGAGAGGTCATAATACAAAGCACAGTTGATGGTCATTCCAAGGTCATAACACTTGCCTCCATCAGGGAGAATCTTCTCCTTGATGATGAGGATGGAATAACCAACTTTTCTGAGGCTGAAATTTTTGAAGGTCTTGTTAAATTGGGGTACAAACTTTCTGAAAATCAAAAATGTAAGTTTGCAAAAGGCCAATTTGCCCCTCATTGGAAATATTTGATTCATACTATTATGCAATGTTTGTCACCAAAAACCACTGCTTTTAATGAGGTTGGTAGTGAGATAGCTTCTGCCCTGATCTGCTTTGCAACAGGGAGGAAGTATTGTTTTTCTCAAATGATTTTTAAAGGCATGGTTAAAAATGTTTCAAGCACCTCAAAGTTTTGTATGTATCCAAGGTTTATAGAAATTTTGCTGAATATGAGTGATCATGGTCCCATTACACACAGAAACTATTTTTCAGCAACCCAACACACCACCAAACTCTTCACCACATTACTTGCACCATCACCTTTATTTTCTGGCAGAAACATACCATTCACTTCAATTATGATGGACCAAATCAGACGGGAAGAAGCCAAAAATCAAACAACCATAAATCAACCTGCTGATTCCCCTGCCAAGAACCTACCACCTGCTGATCCACAACAAGAAAGGCGTTCAAAATCCAGGTTTGCCAGGTCTCCCTTGCCTGGTGAATCTTCACAAGCAGTAGAAAGGAGAGTCTCCAAAAGTTTGGAGCAACCTGGGGGTTTGGCTGCCACTACTGTCTCATCCTCAAGGGGTGAGCAGGAGAGTGACACCATCGGTAAGTCCTCTCCCCCACTCCATGATATCCAACAAGGGGAGAAATTCTCTTCTAGGATTGAGAGCAGTATGAAACCTTTGACAAATCTGGAATTGACGAAAATGTGCATGAGTCTGAAAAGGCAGAATGCACAACTAGTACAAGATGTCAAAAAGCAAGGTCTGGTTATCTCTCAACTGGAAACCAGACTTGCTACTCTTGAGGGGAGGAGAAAGCCCAGACTGTTTCTTTCCACAGATGAGGATGCTTCCAAAAGGGGAGGAAATTCCACACACAGAAGGATCTACTGAGTATTATTCATATCCTGGTGGGGAGCATGGAAAGATAACAAGTGCTAAAAAAGGGATGGAGAGAGAAAGTGCTGATAAGGGAAGTGACAAGGGGAGTGCAACCAAAGATATTGCTCAAACATTGCTCACCATGGGCAATCAAGAAGAAGCCCCTGCTTCAAAAGTTTCCCCTGCCATTGCTGATCCCACTGCTGTAAGTTTATCCCCTGCTAAGAACATTACTCAAACATTTGTTAGGAAGAACAGAAAGCAACCAGCTCAGAAGGGGATAACAATCAAAGAACTTGCATCTAAAGCAAAACAAGCACCAGCAGTGGATCCAAAAGACAAAGGAAAAGGAATCATGGTGCAACAGCCCAAGAGAAAATACAAGCATCTGACTCCTGAACAACAGAAGGCCCAAGAAGCACATGATGCACAAGTAGCTCTCAGGCTACAACAAGAGGAAATGGATATGCAGGATCAAATAATGGAGAAGATGAGGCCCAAAGATATGCTAAAGCAGGTTGAGATTATGCATAGAGAACTAGATGACAGGGTACCTCATGTTGGAGAATTTCTTGATCAATGGGAGAAGGAGTTGAAAAATGCTCCTTTGGAAGACAGGTATGAGTTGACTTGCCTTGTTTACAAATATCAAACTGAATATCTGGAAAGAAGGGCAATGCAAATTCAGAGTGAGAAGTATCGAACTTCAGAGAAAGGGCAACTTGATCACTACAAAGTTCTGCTTAAGAGGCATAGAAAATGGAAGGATGGTGACTTCAGAGATATGAGCTTTGAAGCCATAAAGAGAGCAGTCAGACCAGTTCTAAAGTTGTATGATGTGGAGGATTGGATGACTATCAACACTCCTAGGGAAGCTGAGTATCTTAGGAGACAAAGTGAAGTGCTATAGAAAGCTAGAGAAACAAAGAAAAGAAAAGCTGGACAGACTACACAAGCAGGTGCATCATCCCAAGCAGGGGCATCGCACCAAGCAGGTGAAAGTTTTCCAGAAGTACTTGAGAAGTCTGTACTTAATGTACAAAAAGCAGCAAAGAGACTCAAGAGAATAGAGCAAGTGGGCATAATTACTAAAGAGTCTCAAGGGCCATCAAATGATGAAATTGATAAACAGCTGATTTTGCAGGAAAATGATGAAATCTCACCTAGTGAACTTGGAAAGAAGTTTGCTATTATAGAGTATGCTGTTTATGAACACAAAGGGAGGACTTGGTGGAAGCTTACAAGGGCTGACAATACAGCACAGACATTTCTAAGCCTAGATGTCATGTTTCAAATTTTGGATAGTGAAGACTTAGAAGATCTGTGGTAAATATTGAAGAAAACGTTTGCTGCAAAACCTCCTACCATGGATGGTATGGAGAAGGATTGGGTAATCTGGGAGTGCATGCATAGAATGTATGAACATGAATTATTTGATCCTCTATTTGATGCAGTGAATAAAGGAGATTTGATGTATTGGAAGCTATTTACAAATTCTGGGGTCTATGAGGTAGTAATGGAAGGTGTGAGTGTGTACTTGCTCAATCATAGGTATTATCCCTTCTCTCAGGACACCTTGAAGAAACTGGCACAGGCTAACCTAATTGTAGATGCTAAGAAGCCTGTTGCTTATGATCTGGTAAGAATGGTTCATAGTCTGATTTGGCCAGAGAGTTTTTAAGCATCCTCATCAACTAGCATTTATTCAGAAACTTGTCTTTAGGGGAAAGCACAAGTTTAGGGGAGGATTGTTGGGAATAAATCTATGCTTAGTTTGCTTCCCCTGCTAGTTGATTATTCGTACCCCTGCTAGAGTAAGTTCCCCCTGCTAACCAACAAAGGCAGGGGGATTGGTCCCCCTGCTGGAAGTCAAAGGCCCTGCTGTCAAAGATAAACATGGAATAGATTTTTACGCGTTTCAGTTATTATTCCTTAATACTTTCCATAGTTTGTTAGTAGTGATCTTGTACGTGGGTCCTTGTATCTATAAAAGGACTCACTAGGTTAGCATGCAATGGGTGTCTTTCTCATTTCGTTTTTCATTATTATTACTTTAAGGTTTTGTAAACCCTAATACCACTTTGGGTATTCGTATATCTTTGATATATTAAAGTTCAACGTTTGAATCTCATTTGTTCTCGTGCTAAACATTACATTCCGCATCTTGTTTAGTTACTTTGCTTTGCAAAGTTTCTCTAGTGTTAGATTGAATTCTTTCTCTCTATCACAACCCTTAAACAAGCTATTAAGGTTTAAGATCTGACTTTGGGATCAACAAATGTGATGAATGCAAATATGACAAAATTTCGTATGATAAAGACTACAATGAAATGCAACAAACTATCGCATGGTTGCTGGCTCAGTTAGGAGGGGTTAAGAAAAAGAATTTGGATTATACGGGGTTAGAGAATACCAATTATGGGAATGTTCAGAAGCTTAAGGCTAAGATTGCAGATTTAGAATCTGAATTTGTTTCGTATAAGAGGGCTGTAGAACACGTTAAGTCCGTCTATCAGAAACTTATTGATAAAATTTGTGAGAACTGTAAGTTAAAGACCTTGTTAAAAGATAAGACTTTTGAGCCTTGAACGATTGTGGATGCTATGATTCAGACACCAGCAACCTCGGGAACTACTCGTACTACTGTCACACCTTTTCTAAAGGTCCTTGGAACGAAAGTTGCTATGATTGCCCAGGAATGTTTCGCGTTAGACCTTCCTCTCAACCTAGGGTAGATATCTCTGTGCCTAACAAACAACGTAAAGCAAGCGTTAGGACTAAACCGACCACTATATCTCAACCACAAGTCATAGATTTAAAAAGTACTAATTCTAACAATAGTGTGTCTTCTTCTACAGGAATAAACAACTATTCTAAGAGCAGAATGCCACAGACTACGAGCAATACAAGGAATGATAGGGTCCCTTTTGCCTCTAGAAGTAGTCGCCCCAAGATCAATAATGTGGAAGTAGAAGAACACCATAGGAATTTACCGCTTTTTAATCTTAATCAGAAACTTAATTCATCTGAATGTAATGTCTTTAAGATTGCTATTCGGAATGAAAAATCTGAAGTTATTTGTGCTAAATGTAATAAATGTTTTTATACTTTTAGTCATGATGATTGTGGTTTGACTATGAATGGTTTGAATTATGGTGGTTACACTCGAAATGACAAGCTCTCAATCAGTAAAAAACATAGCACTCCTAAGGCTAAGATCTATGTTCCAAAAAGTACGTACATAGGGTCTACAGAAAGTCTTGTAAGCCTAGTAACCCTAGATTCACCTCTAAATGGTTGCCTACTGGTAGAAATTTTGACTGTAGCGGCAAAATTATCGACACTAGTAGTTCTCATACTGATAGTGAAATGTCGGTATGTGATAAGGCTTAATTATCATCTAACCCTACAGGAACCTATTTCATCGGTTGCCAAAATATTTTTCTTCTCTTATCATTGACAGGCTGTTGAAATTTTTCTTTGGTGCGTGGACTCGGACTGTTCAAAACACATGACTGGGAATCGCAGTCTTCTCAAGAACTTTGTTTTGCGATTCATGGGAACTGTTCGATTTGGAAATGATCATGTTGCTGCAATTCTAGGCTATGGTGATCTTCATTGGGGAAATATAATCATCACCAGAGTATCTTTTGTTAATGCCTTGGGACACAATTTGTTTTCGGTTGGGCAATTATGTGATTCAGATTTGGAGGTAGCCTTCAGAAGTCATACATCCTTTTTTAGGGCTCTTGAAGGAATTGATCTACTGAAAGAAAATCGTACCACCAACCTTTACACCATTGATCTTTTTCAAATGTCTTCTCCATCTCCAATTTGTCTCATGGCCCGGGCCACTTCAACAAAGTCATGGTTATGGCATCAAATGTAATCTCATCTCAATTTTGATGCCATCACCCATCTTGCAAAAGATGATCTCGTTACCGGTCTTCCAAAGTTTAGATATACTAAAGACCATCTTTGTCCATCATGTGAGCAAGGTAAAAGTAAGAAGAAGCCTCACAAACCCAAACCTGTTCCAAATCCAACGAATAGGTTACATCTCCTACATATGGATTTGTGTGGCCCAATGAGAATCAAAAGCATTAATGGAAAACGGTATGTCCTAGTAATTGTGGATGATTATTCTCGTTACACATGGGTTCATTTTCTTGCATCAAAAGATGAAGCCCCTGGTGTAATTATTAACTTTTTGAAGAAAACATCAGTACTACTGCAAGCCCATGTCATTATTGTGAGAACGGATAACGGCACAGAATTCACCAATCAGCAACTGAAAGCTTACTTTGACGAAGTTAGGATTCCTCATCAAACTTCGGCTGTAAGAACTCTAGAGCAGAATGGAGTTGTGGAACGGAGGAATCGTACGTTAGTTGAAGCTGCTCGGACGATGCTTCTCTACTCTAGTGCACCGTTATTCCTTTGGGCTGATGCCATTGCAACTGCATGTTATACTTAAAACCGCTCCATTATTCACACCTGATTCAACAAAACACCTTATGAGATCATTAATGGACGAAAACCGGATATATCGTTTATACATGTATTCGGGGCTCCGTGTTACCCAAAGAATGATCGTGAAGATATTGGTGAACTCGAACGCAAAGGTGATATAGGATTTTTCATTGGTTATTCTTCAACTGCCTGTGCTTATAGGGTTTATAATCGAAGGACAAAAAAGGTAATGTATACTATGAATGTTACATTTGATGAACTGTCGGGTATGGCCTCTCAACATAGTAGTTCACATCCCGAGATTCAAGGTCAGACTTCTGGACACGTAAGTTCAGGACTCGCGCTTCGATTTGCACCGTCAGCAATCTCATCGTTACAACCTTCGGAACGTGACTTGGAAGTTTTATTTGGGCCAATTTATGATGAATATATGGAGGGTCCTTCATCATTTGGTGTTCCTCAAAATGCCCCGGCTGCACCTGCTACAGTAGTTCCAGAACCTCCAATTGCATCTACACCAACGACATCCGTTTTTGCACAATCTACGTCAACCTCAACCATATTGACTCCAAACATTCCAACCACTTCTCCGACTGCTGACACAACTCAACAACATTCTCAGCAAATTCCTAATCATGTTCATCTTCATAATGAAATAGTTGCTGAAAATGCAAACAATGCGATGCTCAACGAACATGAGTTTGTTAATCCATTTGCGGCTTCCACAAGTACTACTCAGCCTTCAACACCATATGTGGATCTGTCGAGCTCGCATCAAGTTTCTCATACACTTCCACATGAACACAAATGGACTAAGAATCATCCTTTGGTTCAAGTGATTGGCAATCTCTCACGACCAGTCTCAACATGAAATCAGCTGCGTACCAACGGTGATATGTGTATCTATGCACTATCAGTCAGCACAATGGAACCAGCAAGTGTTAAAGAAGCAATAACTGACGCATCATGGATTGAGTCTATGCAAGAAGAGCTCAATCAATTCATCCGACTTGATGTATGGGAGTTAGTACCACGCCCGGAAAATATCGATCCCCTTACCCTGAAATGGTTATTCAAAACCAAGATGGATGAAGAGCAAACGGTCATTAGGAACAAGACTTAGTTAGTTGTGAGAGGATATAAACAAAAGGAGGGAATTAATTTCACAAAATCCTTCGCCCCGGTTACTCGGATGGAAGCTATTAGGATTTTCTTGGCATACGCTGCACACAAATCGTTCACTGTGTATCAAATAGACGTGAAGACGGATTTCTTGCATGGGCCGTTAAAAGAAGATGTGTACGTATGTCAACCTGAAGGTTTCATTAACACCGAATATCCAAGCCATGTCTACAAGTTGAAAAAAGCAATTTATGGTTTGAAGCAAGCACCTAGGGCATGGTACGACGAATTATCATCATTTCTTCTCCAAAATCACTTCAACAAAGGAACCATTGATCCAACGTTGTTTATCAGCACTATGGGAACGACATCTTGGTGGCTCAGGTCTATGTAGATGATAATATATTTGGTTCTACCAACCCAAAATTATCCATATTATTTTCCGACCTTAAGAAAAGCCGATTTGAAATGTCCATGATGGGGGAAATGACATTTTTTCTTGGTCTCCAAGTTCACCAATCCCCCTGTGGTATTTTCATAAATCAGTCTAAATATGTACTCGAGATTCTAACGAAATTTGGAATGGAAAACTGTGATCCTATTGGTACTCTAATGGTTACTAAACACAAGCTTGATTTAGATAAGAAAGGGACATTTGTAGATGCTACAAAATACCAAAGTATGATCGGGTCCCTTATGTACTTAACCTCAAGTAGACCGGACATTGTGCATGCTACTTGTTTATGTGCTCGGTACCAGGCTAAGCCAACCGAGAAGCACCTCAAGAAGGTTAAAAGGATCTTTCGTTATCTCCGGGGAACCATTCACTTGGGTCTCTGGTATATGAAGGATTCAGGTTTTAATCTCACTGGTTTTTCAGATGCCGACCATGCATGATGTCATGATACATTCAAGAGCACTTCCGGTGGAGCACAATTCTTAGGCGAGAAGCTAGTGAGCTGGTCCAAAAGAAAACAAGATTGCACGACGTTGTCCACCGCGGAAGCAGAATATGTGTGTCTATCCATGTGTAGTGCTCAAGTCCTTTGGATGAGAACACAACTCACCCGGATTATGGTTTTCACTTTAACAAAGTGCCTATCTATTATGATTCACAATCAGCCATAACCATATCCCGCAACCCGGTACGACACTCCAAGACCAAGCACATTGCTGCCCGATTCCATTTCATAAAGGAGCATGTGGAAAGAGGAACGATCGAACTGTATTTTGTCAAGACGGACTACCAACTAGCCGACATATTCACCAAAGCTCTTTCTCAAGACAAATTTGTATTCTTGGTTCGTCGACTTGGTATGCGTAGTTTCACTCCAGATGAACTTGAACGTCTTGCACATTCGCAGTAACCTTGTATATATCTATCAGAAAATCAAAATACAAAAATATAAAACCTATAAAAACAAAATAAAAATGAGAAAATCTTTCAAAAATACCAAAAAATAATCTTCTCCGACATGTCTCTCAGCATCGATAATATGGACGCACTTAGAAATGTCGCTAAAAAATGACACGGGTACATACATAAAGTTCGAATGAGAGTTCAAATGTTTTCAAAACATGTCTTTTCTATTTTTTTCTCATAATGGCTTATAGTCACATTTCAGACTATAACCCGGTCCCAAAAGAAAGGAAAGTCTATGACTTATCCTCAACAACGGGAAATTAACTTTTCTCGGTCATGGCCTTATATAAAAACATTCAATGTTTTAAGCTCATGAACTCAAGGAAAATGTCCACTTCTGTACATTTTTCCTCAACAACGGGAAATTCAGTTTTCCCGGTTTTGAGCATAATTTTTAAAGGTACTTTAAAACTGTGTGCTCATATACTCCCCTATTTTAATTAGAATTTCTTTTCAAGGGGGAGTATTAAGATTTCATGAACATTTGTTCCAAACTTTCATGCAACATTATTCTCTCCATGTTTCATCACTAGTTTCACAAAAATTTCAATCACATGCAATTTTTGAGTGGGAGAATAGTGATAAAATGTGTTCAAAATGTCTTATCTTGGATAAGATCTTTGATATAAATACTTTCTCTTCCTAATATGTGTAAAAATCTTTCCTTTTATGATGCACATATGTAGGGGGAGCGTTTTGGTGATATAGAAAACTTTCAAGGTGTAAACATTGATTTCATCAACACCTTGATTATCTTTTCAATAGGTTTTTCTGGTTACAATATTTATACCCTTCAACACATTAATTCATGACGGTATTGGTGTCAAAAGGTGGTTAGGTAGTCGTCCTATGATCCAACCAGAACCGGAGCGATCTTCCAAGGGACAATCGATTAGAACTTAGAAGTCCTTAGGAAAGATGGAGTAGTTGAGTGAACGGGAATAATGCCGACTAATGACTTAAGCTAGCACTGGAATAATCACAACAAGGTGCTAGTTATTACGTCTTGGTAAGCATTGAAGGGGTTGAAGAATGAAAAAGAAATGTAAGGATAAAGGGTGTAAAGAAAGAAGCCCTCCATACAACTTAGGCAGAAACCGGGTCAATACATCTACTATCAGAATCACGTTGATGATTTCTAGTATTGAAGACAAAGCATCATGGACCCAGTGATGCAAATCACAACCCATCCCAGCCTACTCAAGCTTCTCTCAAAAGAAGTTAGTTTTATTTTCACGGAGTTCAACTCATTTCTATCTACGTTCTCACTCCGAGATAGTAGATATTGAAAAGGTGGCAGTCTACTCCAGCCTCCGATCACCAAATAAACGTGCACTTATAGAGTCTAGAGCTAACGAGATTCATCAAAAATCTCATTAGGACACTTATTTCATAATATCAGTTGTTGTTCATCATTAGAACATAAACGATAATTCACAGAGTCCTACGCTCTATCCTTGTGGTATTGATAGAACATTCAGAGTGATACTCTCTAGTAGTCACAGTGATGAATGGAAATCCTTCCAGTGTTAACATCAAACAGCACCGCGGTAGGTCATATGCAAGATTCACTTGAATTAAACATATGCTAACTGAAAAGCAACAGTGGTTTGATTCTTTTTTTATTCAAACTCGTTCCAGGTCTCTACGAAATATCTTTATGATCTTGCCAAAACATTCAGAGTAATACTTATTAGTATTTACAGTGACGAATGGAAATCCTTCCAGTGTCATCATCAAACAGCACTGAGGTAGGTAACTTGTGAGATTCTATATGAATCAAACTTGTGTCAATTGGAAAGCAACAATGGTTTGATTCTTAACTGATTCAAACTTGTTCCAGGAAATTGAATTGACGACTTAATCAGCAGAATGGAACTACACGATTCACTCCTTACTATGACTTATCTTTTGATATATTCAAGTATTGTGATCTTTTGTCATCTTCTCAATATATGTACCTAAAATACACAAGCAACAAACACAAGCATATATTTGGCAAATTTAATGATATTTTATGCATTTAAAGCCCTTTTTGGACGATGAGACTATGTATTAAAGCAGTCTCATCACTCCCTCATACTAAACCATTGCTGTGCCCTCATGCAATGCTAGAATAAAGTATCGTAGAACCTCCAAAATTCATTTTCACTTTTATTGAATGATAAACTAGCTACACTACTACTATTACTTCTACTTGCGTTTTAGACATAATGTATGATTTTCATCGCAAAATGGGACGTTTAGGTTCATAGAACAAGAACACGTGAATGCTTCGTTAGAAATAATTTCATCGTCCTTGATTTTCACCCCAATTCCATGCTAAGCGTGCAACGAGATCATTGTCATTATAAGTTAGTAATGATAACACTACTCATATGCCCTAATCACGTACTTATCCTCCCATTTTCCTAAGTTGTATCTCTTATATTTTATTTTGTCTTTGAATGTTTCACGAGGATACATTGTTTGACTTACGCGATAATAGAGATTTAGGTCTAAAAATAGAGTCCTAACGGTGTAACCAAGACCATCGAATTAATAACCCCTCCTAATAGACAACGATGTCAAAAAATTAAGTCAACAAGAAGGATCGATAAACATGGTTTTATAACGGTTTTGAACATGAGACTTATTACCAAGACTTTTATACGTCCCCTAACGGAAGGGCCTTATTATCATAGGTTTACCTCCATCTTTTATTCAACTTCGCCATGAAGCTTTTATTAGGACTTCGGTCTTGCCTTGCCTTTTATTATCTTCCTCAACGGTGGTTTTATTATGGCAAAAGACGTATATCCTCACGCTAAAGCGAATTTTGGATCTTTAAAGCTTCAAAGATTAAGGCTTGATTCACTTTCAATTTTGCATAGATTTCTCGGCCTTGTGAGCTTCAAATTGTTTTCTTGATTTAGGTGAGCACTTGAAATCTTATTATTGGGTGAAGCTTTTGATTATTCGGGTTGCCAATACTTCAAAACCGTGACGCTGGCGATACCTTAATGTCTTCCCAATTTAATTACATGGAAGCTACTAGAAAAGACTAGAAACCAACAATCAAGACTAAGCTGCTAAGTCAATATTTATTAAGCAAAAAATATTTACAAGCGAAGGGAGAATAAGCAAACAACGAGAACACATGAGTTTTTGAAAGAATACGAGTACTCTACGTTTAGCATTTTAACTTATAATTAACTCTATCATTTCACGTCCTAGTTTAAGAGACTTAGCCTAATATAAAGTTAAGGAGTCGAAGCTAAGTGCTCAACACACACAGTCGAGTCAAAAATTACTCTTATTCTTGCCATCAGAAAATCTACATTCGTGTCTTCAAACAGTTATAAAACATGAGAAAAATTTTAACATTTGGCCATTTTTAGCCTTATTTTGCAACAAAACGATAAACAAAAAGATAAACTTTGGAAAGCGTAAAGGTTTGGCAAGGCAAGTATCTATTCACCCCCCATAATAAAGTTAAACATTGTCCTCAATGTTTCGAGTCTAAGGGTGAAACACCTCCATACTAGAGACGTAGTCGAATTCTTAATCTAGCATGGAAAGGGTGTAACCGTTAAATTTAAAGCCGTTTATAAAGTGTGCTAAAAACCTAAGGTTAGAACATAAAAGGATATATCATGGATATTGAGAAATTCTTCAAAGCAAACGATCGAGTGCTCCCATAAAACGAACACGAGAGGCTCCAATCGTGAAGATAATGATCATCTAAAAACCACAGTTCACAAACATCCACGAAACAAAGGTTGGAAGGGCACAAATCCCCTCACATTAAACTAATTAGAAAGTAATAATATGTACATGGATAAGCATGGGTCTCCCCCACGAGGCACCTTGTTTTTGATAACCGAGTCAAAAGCTCGACTCGAATCCCCCATAAATGTGATCATTTAGGGATAATCATGTATGGTCAATTTTTTGTGGGGCTTACATGATAAACAAGGCCCAAAAAAACCGATATTAAGGACTAAGTCCTTTGATGGTGCAAAATACCGGGGTTGAAGATGGCGTTCTCGTTTTTATTGGATAAACAAATCAACGCCACTTCAACATGTGCCAACACAAACCCAAAGGGTTTAAAGAAAATAGATGAGAAGAAATAGAAGGGTGGGACAATGGGTAAGTCACAAAAACCATGAGCTACTCGAAGTAGACTCGCACCAATCAAATAGAAAGATTTTCCATTTATTGCATCGGTGGAAGACCGAGATTTCCCTTTATAAGCAATTCCGGGATCAAATATCTCGTCCTTGGTGGAGAAATGGGAGGGAACATAAGGGGCTTCCCCCACACTTGATCCACACAAAGCATCGTCAAAAGGAGAAGACGAGCTTGTAACACTCAAAACACGAGGTGATGACAGAGTTAGCTTTGTAGAAAAATCTTTTAAATCCAATTTTTTTTCATTTTTCATCTTTTAAACTCTCCTTATGAAAACCCGACTTGATTATGTCAAAAATATTTGGTGTTTCTAAATTGATGTTAGTCACACTAAAAGTTCTAACATTTGAAAACCGTTTTGGTTTTGGTGGTGGTAAGTTCTCTAAACGTTTGTCGACAAAGAAAACTTCCCCATCGGGGTCAACATATTCATCATCCGAAGAATCATTCGTGATTGGTGACAAATGCTTAACACTTTAACATCCACCGGTGGAGGGGACGGAAAATCGTTTTTATCATCAACCCCTAAAACTCTTTTTGAAATCCTTTTGCAAATGTTTTTTATGGGATTAACATTGTTCAAAGACGTGATAGAATACACATGAGAAAGCGTAGAGTTTTGAGTTGCATTTATGACGAGTTCTTCCTCATTGAAACGTAGAGTGATTTTCCTAGCATGCACATCGATAAGTGCTCTCGAGGTATCCAAAAATGATCGACCTAAAATTAGAGGAAGTTTAGGATCGATAGGAATGTCAACAACGATAAAGTCCATGGGATAATAAAACTTTCCAACTTTCACGAAGACGTCCTCGGCTACTCCACAAGCTAGAATCGTAGAATGATCAGCCATCTCAATTGACATTCTTGAAGGAGTGAGATTAGGAAGATTGAGTGACTTAAAAATCTCAAGAGGCATCAAATATATACTAGCACTGTTGATACAAAAGTTAGGTGATCCTTGGTGGACCCGAATTAGTCTTAATTCGGGTTGGCTGGACTCCGGCTCCTACACCAAGTGAATTATTTGGTTGGGATCCTGCACACTAAAACAACAGGCGTTAGGCTTACCGTGGGAATGTCTCCCACGATTAGACTCCGGCGTGAGAGTAAGTAATCGGTTAGGGTTATGAGAATCGGATGAGATGTGAGTGTGTAGAATGTAATACCTTTGTGGAACCCTTAGGGGTTCCTTATATAGGCAGTGAAACCCTAATGGGCTGTCACTGATGCTTCGGCCCCAAGGAAAGGATAAATACCAGATTTAGATTGATTGTTATCTTCTAATAATGGTGAGTGAATATCCTCTCCTTTGGGATAAATCCTAATCATAGTAGGAGTATGATTCTGTCTAACCCTGCATCGGGCATGCCGGGCCATCGGCCGCACACGTGTGTACGGTTACTGTTCATCTAAGCCCATAAGCTCAAATGACATTATTCCCACCCATTCGCGATGGGCCGGGTACGGGTAGTACCCGTAGGCCGGGTTCATGACTCGGCTGGGGACTATACGTCATCATGTCCCCCCAGTCTAGTTGTTACAGCCGTAGGAGTAACCTCTAGACTATCAAGATGCTCCCCGGACGTACCAAGAAAGACCCTTAGGGAATGATAAATTTTCAAAAATTTGTTTTGACAGCACGTGGAAACCTGATTTAGGAATGTCATGCCAATGATAGCTCAGCCGCATGTGACGACCGGGACAAATTAAATGTAGCATTGAATATGGTCTGACGTATGACCGCATATCCCGACACAAGAATTAATGCATTAATGGTAGTAAACTAGTCAGTCGCACGCCTGCAAAAGTGCACCATTAATGCCTACCCTTGAGCCACGTAAAACTGTCAAGAAGTGACCCGTGGGTCCCTTCTGACGTTTTCAGAAGTGTCAAAAATCCCATCCGTTGGATGGGCGTAGTGGCTTACACATGGCAAACATCTACGTTACCTCAGAAATCGAGGCAACCCTATATAAGAGTTGGTGTGTGCTATTGTTACACACACAGTTTATATTCATTCCGCCATTGTTATTCCCAAGCTCCTTCCTTCAATCTTTTGCCTCTTATTCCACAGATTTCCTCCGCCGCAGGTTAGATCATCACGCCTTACAAACCCTTTTTATAAAACATGGTAAAGGACAATCCCCTTATCATGGATGTCCTGAATGTGATGCTTGCGGAAAAATACATTGACTTTTTGTCTAAGTATTATATTCCCGAAAGCGTACACCCAACCCATCCAGGTGAAGGTGAAGCGATTACGGATGCACCGAGAGGAAAGATAGGCGTGTACACGCGCCTATTCGATTTGGCTAACTACCGCATCCCCTTATCCATGTTTTTGGTAGATCTGCTTCTATATTATGACTTCCACATAACCCAGCTGCACTGCATAGGGGCATGTAAAATCAATCAATTTGAGATTACCTTCCATAAATGCGGAGTAACCCTGACCGTAAATTTATTTAGGGTCTTTTACTCTCCCCAACTAGTGAATGGGTGACTGTCGTTCAAAAAACGATCCGGGAACGCCCCCATGACGTATAGGAAGCCCTTAGACTCCCTCAAGAGTTGGTACGACCATTACTTTCTCGTTGCTGAGAAAGTATTCCCTATCCCATTTGTCCTCAAAACCAGAGTTCCCAAAGACTTTCCTCCTAAATCCAAAGACTATAGTAGTAAGGATTTGAAAATTCTAGATACCCACCGCACAAAATTCCATAGGGGTTTGCCAGAGCACTTCCTGTGCTTAGTAGGGATAAGCCGCTACTACTATGGGAGGGAGGATATGTATCCGACCTTTCTAACCGAACGTAGGCAGGGTAGGTCCACCTATATTTGTAGATGTAAAAATGCCACATTTGTATGTTGTGAACTTACTAATCCGTATATATGCATATGTCCGCAGAGATGAACCTACATGGATTATTGCACCAAGGCGACCGAATGAAAGTTCCCGAAGGATTCCGTCCACTGAAATAAAATGAACTCCCCCTTCTTGATGCAACCGTAGACAAAACCATCCCGCTGGAAGAAACCACCGAGCAGAGATCAGATGAGGGAGAGCCCGTGATTGAAAAGTCCCCGCTTGACTTCCATAACGAAGGTGGTGGAGAACTGCCTAATATAAAGTTAAGGAGTCGAAGGCTAAGTGCTCAACACACACGGTCGAGTAAAAAATTACTCTTATTCTTGCCATTAGAAAATCTACATTCGTGTCTTCAAACAGTTATAAAACATGAGAAATTTTTTAACATTTGGCCATTTTTAGCCTTATTTGGCAACAAAACGATAAACAAAAAGATAAACTTTGGAAAGCGTGAAGGTTTGGCAAGGCAAGTATCTATTCACCCCCCATAATAAAGTTAAACATTTTCCTCAATGTTTCGAGTCTAAGGGTGAAACACCCCCATACTAGAGACGTAGTCGAATTCTTAATCTAGCATGGAAAGGGTGTAACCGTTAAATTTAAAGCCGTTTATGAAGTGTGTTAAAAACCTAAGGTTAGAACATAAAAGGATATACCATGATATTGAGAAATTCTTCAAAGCAAACGATCGAGTGCTCCCATAAAACGAACAAGAGTGGCTCCAATCATGAAGATAATGATCATCTAAAAATCACAGTTCACAAACATCCACGGAATAAAGGTTGGAAGGGCATAAATCCCCTCACATTAAACTAATTAGAAAGCAATAATATGTACATGGATAAGCATGGGTCTCCCCCACGAGGCACCTTGTTTTTGATAACCGAGTCAAAAGCTCGACTCGAATCCCCCATAAATGTGATCATTTAGGGATAATCATGTATGGTCAATTCTTGGTGGGGCTGAAATGATAAACAAGGCCCAAAAAAACCGGTATTAAGGACTAAGTCCTTTGATGGTGCAAAATACCGGGGTCGAAGATGGCGTTCTCGTTTTTATTGGATAATCAAATCAACGCCACTTCAACATGTGCCAACACAAACCCAAAGGGTTTAAAGGAAATAGATGAGAAGAAATAGAAGGGTGGGACAATGGGCAAGTCACAAAAACCATGAGCTACTCGAAGTAGACTCGCACCAATCAAATAGAAAGATTTTCCATTTATTGCATCGGTGGAAGACCGAGATTTCCCTTTATAAGCAATTACGGGATCAAATATCTCGTCCTCGGTGGAGAAAGGGGAGGGAACATAAGGGGCTTCCCCCACACTTGATCCACACAAAGCATCGTCAAAAGGAGAAGACGAGCTTGTAACACTCAAAACACGAGGTGATGACGGAGTTAGCTTTGTAGAAAAATCTTTTAAATCCATTTTTATTCCTTTTTCATCTTTTAAACTCTCCTTATGAAAACCCGACTTGATTATGTCAAAAATATTTGGTGTTTCTAAATCGATGTTAGTCACACTAAAAGTTCTCACATTTGAAAACCGTTTTGGTTTTGGTGGTGGTAAGTTCTCAAAACGTTTGTCGACAAAGAAAACTTCCCCATCGGGGTCAACATATTCATCATCCGAAGAATCATTCGTGATTGGGGACGTAGGCTTAACACTCTTAACATCCACCAGCGGAGGGGACGGAAAATCGTGTTTATCATCAACTCCTAAAACTCTTTTCGAAATCCTTTTGCAAATGTTTTTTATGGGATTAACATTGTTCAAAGACGTGATATAATACACATGAGAAAGCGTAGAGTTTTGAGTTGCATTTATGACGAGTTCTTCCTCAGAGTGATTTTCCTAGCATGCACATCGATAAGTGCTCTCGAGGTATCCAAAAATGATCGACCTAAAATTAGAGGAAGTTTAGGATCGATAGGAATGTCAACAACGATAAAGTCCACGGGATAATAAAACTTTCCAACTTTCACGAAGACGTCCTCGGCTACTCCACAAGCTAGAATCATAGAATGATCGGCCATCTCGATTGACATTCTTGAAGGAGTGAGATTAGGAAGATTGAGCCACTTAAAAATCTCAAGAGGCATCAAATTTATACTAGCACTGTTGATACAAAAGTTGGGTGATCCTTGGTGTACCCGAATTAGTCTTAATTCGGGTTGGCTGGACTCCGGCTCCTACACCAAGTGAATTATTTGGTTCGGATCCTGCACACTAAAACAACACGCGTTAGGCTTACCGTGGAAATGTCTCCCACGATTAGACTCCGGTGTGAGAGTAAGTAATCGGCTAGGGTTATGAGAATCGGATGAGATGTGAGTGTGTAGAATGTAATACCTTTGTGGAACCCTTGGGGGTTCCTTATATAGGCAGTGAAACCCTAATGGGCTGTCACTGATGCTTCGGCCCCAAGGAAAGGATAAATACCAGATTTAGATTGATTGTTATCTTCTAATTATGGTGAATGAATATCCTCTCCTTTGGAATAAATCCTAATCATAGTAGGAGTATGATTCTGTCTAACCCTGCATCGGGCATGCCGGACCGTGGGCCGCACACGTGTGTGCGGTTATTGTTCATCTAAGCCCATAAGCTCAAATGACATTATTCCCACCCATTTGCGATGGGCCGGATACGGGTAGTACCCGTGGGCCGGGTACATGACCTGGCTGGGGACTATACGTCATCATGTCCCCCCAGTCTAGTTGTTACAGCCGTAGGCGTAACATCTAGACTATCAAGATGCTCCCCGGACGTACCAAGAAAGACCCTTAGGGAATGATAAATTTTCAAAAATTTGTTTTGATAGCACGTGGAAACTGATTTAGGAATGTCATGCCAATGATACCTCAGCCGCACGTGACGACCGGGACAAATTAAATGTAGCATTGAATATGGTCTTGCATATGACCGCATATCCCGACACAAGAATGAAAGCATTAATGGTAGTCAAATAGTCAGTCGCACGCCTGCAAACGTGCACCATTACTGCCTACCCTTGAGCCACGTAAAACTGTCAAGAAGTGACCCGTGGGTCCCTTCTGACGTTTTCAGAAGTGTCAGAAATCCCATCCGTTGGATGGGCGTAGTGGCTTACACATGGCAAACATCTATGTTACCTCGGAAATCGAGGCAACCCTATATAAGAGTTGGTGTGTGCTATTGTTACACACACAATTTATATTCATTCCGCCATTGTTATTCCCAAGCTCCTTCCTTCAATCTTTTGCCTCTAATTCCACGGATTTCCTCCGCCACAGGTTAGATCATCACGCCTTACAAACCCTTTTTATAAAACATGGTAAAGGACAATCCCCTTATCACGGATGTCCTGAATGTGATTCCTGCGGAAAAATACATAGACTTTTTGTCTAAGTATTATAATCCCGAAAGCGTACACCCAACCTATCCAGGTGAAGGTTAAGCGATTACGGATGCACCGAGGGGAAAGATAGGCGTGTACACGCTCCTATTCGATTCGGCTAACTACCGCATCCCCTTATCCAAGTTTTTGGTAGATCTGCTTCTATATTATGACTTCCACATAACCCAGCTACACTGCATAGGGGCATGTAAAATCAATAAATTTGAGATTACCTGCCATACATGCGGAGTAACCCTGACAGTAAATTTATTTAGGGTCTTTTACTCTCCCCAACTAGTGAATGGGTGGCTGTCATTCAAAAAACGATCCGCGAACGCCCCCATGACGTATAGGAAGCCCTTAGACTCCCTCAAGAGTTGGTACGACCATTACTTTTTCGTTGATGAGAAAGTATTCCCTGCCCCATTCGTCCTCAAAACCAGAGTTCCTAAAGACTTTCCTCCCAAATCCAAAGACTATAGTAGTAAGGATTTGAAAATTCTAGATACCCACCGCACATAATTCCATAGGGGTTTGCCGGAGCACTTCATGTGCTTAGTAGGGATAAGCCGCTATATTTGTAGATGTAAAAAATGCCACATTTGTATGTTGTGAACTTACTAATCCGTATATATGCATATGTCCGAAGAGATGAACCTACATGGATTATTGGGCCAAGGCGACCCAATGAAAGTTCCCGAAGGATTCCGTCCACTGAAAGAAAATGAACTCCCCCTTCTTGATGCAACCGTAGACAAAACCATCCCATTGGAAGAAACCACCGAGCAGAGATCAGATGAGGGAGAGCCCGTGATTGAGAAGTCCCCGCTTGACTTCCACAACGAAGGTGGTGGAGAACTACTGCTGAAGGGCACCCTGCCGCACCAGGATGAAGAAGAAGAAGATTTCACCAACCCTACTGACAACCGTACTGGTGAGGATGAAGAAACTACCCAAGCTTCTGGGTCCCCCAAGCCCAAATCCAGGAAAAGAAAGACTACCAGGAGGGTAGCAAAAACTCTAGGGGACGGGGCGGGGGCATCTAATGCTCCCCTGAAGAAGCTAAGGAAAGACCATCCGCAGTACAAGGAAGGAAGCAGCACTGCTACGGCCCAAGTCAACCCCTCACCGCACGCGGATGAGCAAGTCTGGATGGCCACACTCGTGAATGATGTAGCTCCCACCATCATGGAGCCCATCACCAGTACTACGTAAGTACCTTTTTTAATACTCAAAGGATATTAATCCATAAACAAAACTAATGTGTGCTAATAACATGGGGGATCCATCGACCGTGGCCCAAGAGAAGGAGGTGGAAAGGGAACCCTCTCCTGTGACATCAATGAGACCTCCATCCCCTCCGGTGACCCATGCTGAGGAGCCACATCCTGAGGAACCCGACACCAGCCTATGCCTAACATGGAATTTATCTAGCTTAACAAGGTTGGAGGCGGAGTCCGAGTGCTCTGAATTTGTTGAACACATCACTCCTCCAGCACTGGCGCAAGATTTGGACAAGCTGGAGCATGAGACGTTGCTGGAGCAGTTTGATGTGTCCTCCACACACCAGGTGACGGTTGGTGTGGCCTTAAGATGTTGTCTGATCAAGGCCTTGGTTAATGTGGTCCGTGCTGACAAAAACATAGCTCGCCGTGAAGCACTGGTAGGTAAACACGAGAAAACCATCACATCCTTGCAGGCAGCGCTGGTCCTGGCCGAATCAACCGTAAATGAGAAAGCCCATCACGCCAACGCTCGTGAAGAACGTATTGCCCAGCTGGAGGCCCTTTTAGCTGCATCCAACGAGAAGGTATGCTCTCACATTTAATGCTTATTTTGTGCATACAAAAAACCATATTATCCCTTTAATAACTCTAAGTGTCATCTATAGGTATCCGAAGCCGAAGCTGCTACTAAAGCCGTAACTGTACAAGCCTTCACTATTGCTTAGGAGCGCGACGCGCTAAAGGATGAGCTAATCCAGGCGCAGACTACCTTGGACGAGCAAGCTGCAGCAGCTGAGGGGGAACTAAGCCAGATGGCCACGGACTGTGTTGAAATGATATGTCCTCCTTTGCTCACAGCCATAGCCGGGCGTAGATCGATGGTTGGCCAGGGAATGCGGCTTGCCGGGAGCAAAGTGACATAATTTCCTTACCTGTTGAAGGCCTTTGCGGATGTTGTATCAGACGGTATAGACCGTGGTAGGCACGAGGGGCAGGTCAAAGCTGCGGAGCTGTTAGGCAAGAAAGAAGATATTACCTAGCATGCCTACCACAACCCTCTAGCCGCAGACAAGATGACTGCGTCAATAGATGCTCTTGTTGAAATCCAACACCCCCTCCTAGACGAGCTAGAAGCGCTGAAGGACGCTCCTAATGAGGTAATAATGTCCAAGCTCACTGTTGATCCCATCCAACTGACTTTGCCCACCTACGACTCTTTGTCGAAAGTGAGGAAATGTGAAAAGTTGTTGGCCGAGGCGTTGGATGCGAATATGATCAGGACACAAGATGGGAAGAATGCTCACGGGGAGGCCCTCCGCACCTTGATTGAAGAAGGGAAGAAGGAGATAGGGGAGTTCCTACATCCGTTGTAATTTACATTGCAAACATTTGTATCATTTTATTCGTCCGTGTATGTATACGGCTAAAACTGATGTTATAATAACTTGTCATATGTATGCAAGCAAGTCCGTGATGACCACGGCTATTTTGGTGTTATGAAATTGAAACTTGTGTATATTTTTTTATCATATACCTGTACTGCATGACATGTCACGTCTTACTCAAAAATACAATCAGGTCTATATTTTACTAGACGTGTGGCGTGCGTCTTTACCATGCGAAGCACTACGTAAGCGCGGCATATGGAAACTTATCACAACGTCTTGTGAGTAAGGTTTCTAGTAAGGATACATGATCCGCGTCGCTGGAGTTGAACCCTCTTATGCGACAAGTTGAATTATTAGGTTTACTTAATCCTCTTACCCCGCCTGGAGGCGCATTGTACATGTACGGTATTGAATGAATGCATATGAATAAGATATAGCACATTGTATTAATAGCAACTAAATCTATACGACAATAAGAAAATCTGAAAAAGAAGACAATCATTTGCACAAGAACAAGTCGTGGAGCTAGCTAGGCACCACGACATTTTATTAGAACGTTTACGTTTTTTTGTTTGAACAAGAATGTGAAATCCTAAAAACAAAAGGAACCTAGAAAGCATAAAAAACAAAACAAAACAAAGAGTACACATGGATCTTCATTGAAGCTAGATATAACAAAGTGTCCATGCGGAAGCCGTAGCTTTCAAAGATAGCACCTTTTAAGATTGCAGATATTCCATGTGCGTTCCAGGTCGCGGCCATCCATGTCACGTAACTTGTACGCGCCCCGTCCTAAGACTTCCGTGACCTCATACGGTCGTTCCCACTTAGGGCCCAGCTTTCCTGTATTCTCCGCTCGACTTGCCTCGTTAGCACGATAGACATAATCTCCCGGTCGAAAAGAAACACCTTTAACTTTGGCTTCATAATAAGCCTTCATCCGTGCCTTGGACATGGCTTCATTGATAGCCGTTATCTCCCTTTTTTCATCCAACAAATCTAGATTGATCCGGAGCTGCTCGTCGTTTGTGACGACATTAATCTCTGCTGTGCGGATGGTTGGCATTCCTATTTCTGCTGGTATAACAGCTTCAGTGCCGTAGGCCAATGCGAATGGGGTGTCCCCGTTGGCTGTTTTGATCATAGTCCTATGTGCCCATAGAACATGTGGCAGTTCGTCCACCCATTTGGCACTTCGTTCCTCCAAGCGTGCCTTGATGCCTTCACCCAAGCTTCTATTTGCTCGTTCCACAAGACCATTTGTCTGCGGATGTTTAATAGATACGAAGCGCCATTTAATATTCAATGCTGCGCACCAGTCCTTGAATGGATTATCCGCGAACTGCTTCCCGTTTTCCGAGATGATTTCTCCTGGTAAGCCAAAACGGCACACGATGTTCTCCCAAACAAACTTTTTAACTTGTTTGCCTGTGATGGATTTGACTGCCTTAGCCTCTATCCAGCGTGTAAAGTAGTCCATTGCGACAATCAAGAACTTAACTCCCCCACAGCTACGAGGAAAGGTCCTGCGATATCGATCCCCCACTTATAGAATGGCCATGGGGATGTAATGGGTGTAAGTTCCTGCTGCGGATGTCGCGGTACTGGTCTGTGTACTTGTGGAAACCTTGGTTTCCTCGATCTTTTAACTACTAGGAATGCATCATGTTCATATGATTAGATAATGAAAGCGGAATTAGAACTCGACACATTAACAAGGTGTTTAGGCACAAAGAACATGAAATAAAACAAATGGATTGTTCATTATATTAATAACAAACAACCACTAGACGTGTATACATTGAATCCCATGTCTAGTCGACACACGCTTTAGGTTTACATTGTATGTGGAAGTTATGAATAAACCTAATACCCTTGGTTCCTTTTATAGTGTAAGGATTAGGGTTTACAAGAGATAATATCAAATAAACATGTAAATCTTCTATTCAAATAAACATATACAGAATATATTCTGCATACTTATCTAAATAGAAGCTTCTAACAACACTTGTCTATGTTTCTGTCAATGCTTGGATTGCGTGTAACAATGCTTGGATTGCACATGACAATGCTTGTCAATGTTGACTTCTGTCAACGTCCAATTTGCTCTTGACATGGCCTGATTTGCTCTTGACAACGCTTTAGACAAATTCCTTCATATTTTCTTTGTTTTTGAGTTTCTGCCACATCAACTTTTTGACCCAACAATCTTCCCCTAGTTGATGTTGGCAAAACTCTATGTGTATCTCTTGTAAGTTGTACATCATCTTCAAATTGCTTCCCCTCAAGTGTAGCATGTATGTCTTCCCTTTTTGTCACATCAACAGGGAAGTAAACAATGTATTCAATCTTGAAGATTCTCCAAATGTAGGCTCTATGTAATGATTTTGAAGAAAAATAACTATAATATTCTTGATGTAGAAGTAGAATAACCCAAACCTATGTTCCATATCTTGTACGATGTGATGAAGTGTGTAGCTGATACAAAAATCCTCATCCTTTGTGAGACACTAAGCACGATAATGTAACTCCTTCAAGTGATAGAAAATATGTGCATAGAGAACAATAAGAAAAATCACATATTCCTAGATCTTGTATCACTTCATCAGTAACAATGTAGGCATAAATAAGTTACCTTAAATGTCCATGACTAGAAGTGCACGACTTTAAGATATAATAGAACACAAACTCGCGAAAATCTTCTTCAAACATCAAACTTAGCATAAGAATTCTTCCCCTTAAGCCAACACCTCTTCAAGACGAATCTTTATGAGATAATATCTTCATATCATATGTAAAAGTGACTCGGATAACTCTTTCATAAGGCTACCTCCGATTACATAATCTAATCAAATATTATTCCAATAAAATACTTCACGAATTGTTGTTAACTCACTTTAAAATCATTAATCCATTTAAAAATATCCGAGCCATAAATATCAACCTGATATTCTGAATAAAAACGGAGATTCCATGTACCTTTGCGTGCAAATACCTCCTTTTTGTGTGCGTAAAACATACCAATTTTCTCAAAGAGCAGCTATTCTTTTGTTATCCGACATCTACCTTTGTCCAATATCTTAGTCGCATGCATTGTCAGATATCGGACAAAACCTATCAACGCTTGAGCAAGCGTTTCTCGGACAACTCATGTCAACGCTTGTTCTGTCAGTGTCAACTTATTCTTTGTCAGCGTCTAAACCAACCTTGTCAGCGTCTGACGTCAAAAATATGTCAGTGTCTCATTTATCTACTACCAAGATCTGTGAATACATGATTACCAAAGTTTACCATGTCTGATAAATCACTTCCCCTTTTTGTTTATATCCCACGTTTTAATCATGCAAATATAGACGTGGGATAAACATCCTTCAATCTTGTGTGAATAGACCAATATTCAAGCCACGTTTATAGAAGATAATAACCATTCTTTATTAGTCAACATATCTCATTCCCTTTTTTACCCTATAAATATTGCACTGAATAAATTGTGCCCTATAAATTAGGAAACAAAATATATCTAATAAATTCAGAGATAGCTATTGTCTGGTGAAACTTACGTGACCTTCATCAAGCGATGCTAACACGACTTTTTACTTTCCAACTCTGCAGCATATGATAACCAAAAATACATCATAGATTACTCCCAATGACAGAATCGTACAACCAATCCTTGCCATATCATCTCAGAACTGGATCATGCTTGTATTATGATACGTCAAACAGAAGAAATCATCAAAGCCTTTGTCATTAGTAAATCTAACTAATAACAATCCACGTGTGTTCAACTGTTCTTTTGTATCCCTCGTGATACAAACACATAGCCTAATCCTGAATCTTCTGCTGCTTGTCATCATGAATCACAATCTGCTGCTTAAACCTTCATCATGGATCTAGGGTTTATCAAGAAAACCCTAAACGATAATCACAACAGCTATGAACAAAGTATACTAGGGTTCATCATGATTTTTAGAAAACCACTCACCAAAGCTAGTATACTCAATCATAATGAACAAGAACACACCTTCCTTCTCTGTATTGAAACGATCTAGGGTTTGTAGAAAACCCTAAATCATAATTTTATGAAAAACAGGAAGTCTGAAAATCACCTCTGCTGCTGACTTTAACGCCTAATAACTTTTGATTGAGGGCTAATCTGAACAATCCCTCCGGTGGATTTTAGATATATGTATGTAGAACACACATAAAAAATTTCCTAACGATCCAATGGTTCAAACAAAAGTTATGACCTTCTGAATACTGCTGCGCACACAAAAACGTCCAGAAAAACCCTAGACGGATTTTTCTTCTTTTCACCATACACGAACACCTTGTTGGTCCTAGCATCACGAGCCACGAGGCTCTGATACCAATTGTGGAAACCTTGGTTTCCTCGATCTTTTAGCTACTAGGAATGCATCATGTTCATATGATTAGATAATCAAAGCGGAATTAGAACACGACACATTAACAAGGTGTTCAGGCACAAAGAACATAAACTAAAACAAATGGATTGTTCATTATATTAATAACAAACAACCACTAGACGTGTATACATTGAATCCCATGTCTAGTCGACACACGCTTTAGGTTTACATTGTATGTGAAAGTTATGAATAAACCTAATACCCTTGGTTCCTTTTATAGTGTAAGGATTAGGGTTTACAAGAGA
This sequence comes from Glebionis coronaria, assembly GCA_025667525.1. NCBI lineage: Eukaryota > Viridiplantae > Streptophyta > Magnoliopsida > Asterales > Asteraceae > Glebionis > Glebionis coronaria. The sequence goes on from CM046877.1 coordinate 427,547,148, forward strand.
TAATATCAAATAAACATGTAAATCTTATATTCAAATAAACATATACAGAATATATTATGCATACTTATCTAAATAGAAGGTTCTAACAACACTTGTCTACGTTTCTGTCAATGCTTGGATTACATGTAACAATGCTTGGATTGCACATGACAATGCTTGTCAATGTTGATTTCTGTCAACGCCCATTTTGCTCTTGACAACGCCTGATTTGCTCTTAACAACGCTTAAGACAAATGCCTTCATATTTTCTTTGTTTTTGAGTTTCTGCCATATCAACTTTTTGACCCAACGGTACTTGGCAATCACTGCACTTGCGAATCATGTCGCGTGCATCCCTATGCATAGTAGGCCAATAATATCCTGTGTGTAGATCTCGAGATACTACGGATCGGGCGACCCACGTGCATGCCGCATAACCCTTCATGTATCTCACTGATCACATAAGTAGCCTGGCGTGGCCCAACACATCACAACCACGGCAGTAAGAAAGAGCGCTTGTAAAGAGTACCTTCTCGAAGCTCGAAGTGCTGCGAATTCCTTCTGATGCGCCGTGCCGCTTTTTCCTCGTCTGGAAGGGTTTCATTAGTCAAATAGTTGATGATCGGGGTCATCCATGTAGGTCCATCTTCCTCAACTATAGCTGCGACTTCCCTTACTGTTATAGACTTTTCCTTTAGTATTTCCACCAAGACTTGCTTGGATAAGTGGGCGAAGCTTGTATACGCGATCTTGCTAAGAGCGTCTGCCTTCTTGTTTTTGCCTCTTGGTACCTGCTTGATAGAAAACTTGCTGAAAGCCGCGATGAGTGACTTTACTTTCTCCAAATATCGAACCATGTTATCCTCCTTGGCTATGTACCCCCCTAGAATGTGGTTCGCGACAAGCCGTGAGTCCACGTAGGCCTCAAGGTTGTGGACTCCCATTCCAGCGGCGATTTTTAAACCCGCAATCATCGCTTCATATTCTGCCTCATTATTGGTGGTTGTGAACTCAAAGCGCAGGGCGTATGTAAACTCCATTCCATCCGGATTCATGAGGATGAGACCAGCTCCTGATCCATCCGTGCACGAAGATCCGTCCGTAAATAATACCCATGGTTCTGCTGGAGTTTCCTCTCGTTGTACGACTGGTTCTTCCTCATCCGGTTTCTCTATCAAGAAATCTGCCAAGATTTGGCCTTTAACAGCCGTCCTTGGTCTATAAGATATGTTATGCTCTCGCAATAGAATGCTCCACTTCTATAGCCTACCGGCCACATCTGGTCTGGAAATGACTTGTTTTATAGGTTGATCAGTAATCACCACAATTGGGTGCGCCTGAAAGTACCGGCGTAACCGTTTCGTAGCAAACACTAATGCCAAAACCAATTTCTTCATGGAAGAATAATTCAACTCCGGCCCTTGCAATGTTTTACTTATAAAGTAGACCGGAGTTTGGACTGTGTCCCTATCCGTCATGAGTACCGCACTTATTGCTCCATGTGTGGCTGACAGATACATTATGAGCTCCTCCTTGGGTCGGGGTGCCACTAGCATGGGAAGAGATGCAAGGTGTTGCTTGAGTTGACCAAAGGCTTCCTCAGCTTCCTTTGTCCACCGTAAGTCTCCCTTCTTGATGCAATTCTTGAGTGTTTTGAATAGGGGGAGTGACTTCTCCACGGAATTTGATAAGAACCTGTTTAGCCCGGCCAACTTGCCATTTAAGGATTGCACCTCTTTCCGTGTCTGAGGAGATGGTAATTGCATTACTGCATCCGTCTTTTCCGGGCAAGGCTTGATGCCATTTGGATCAATCATATATCCAAGGAACATTCCTTCAGTTGCCCCAAACGTACATTTCTTTGGATTTAGTTTCATATTAATCCTCCTCAATGTGTCAAACGTCTCTTGGACGTCTCAGAGAAGTGCATCCTCCGTATGACTTTTGATGACTAAATCATCAACATAGACCTCCAAGTTGCGGCCTATCTGTGAGTCGAAGGCTTTTTCAACAAGCCACTGGTATGTTACCCTGGCGTTCTTTAGTCCGAATGGCATTTTTGTATAACAGTATACGCCTTGACTAGTATGGAACACCGTCTTCTCTGCATCTTCTTCTGCCATCTGGATCTGGTGGTATCCTTTGTATGCATCTAAGAAGCACTTAAATGGATATCCACATAGGGATTCCACCTTCCAATCAATCTCAGGTAACGGATAGCAGTCCTGCGGACAGGCTTTGTTCAGATCCATGAAATCCACGCACATGCGCCAGCTCCCATCATGTTTTGACCATGACTGGGTTGGATAACCACTCGTGGTAGTATACCTCGCGCATGATACCTGCATCCACCAATTTCCGTACTTCATCTAATATTACTTGGCTGCGTTCGGGTGCCTAACCGCGCTTCTTTTGCATAACGGGAGGATATCCCTGGCGGATTTTGAGCTTATCTTCTGCTATCGCACGCGGTACGCCCGTCATATGCTTGGGCTCCCATGCGAATACATCTAAATTTGCTTTCAAGAGAGAGCACATGGCCCTCTTGCCGCTATCCAAGAGTGTTCCCCCTTACGGATACCTCTTGTTCCGGATAATCAGGATTGATTGCCACCTTCCAATTGGGAGGAGGTGATCCGTCCTTGGGGGAAACAGGTGGAACCGGTGTTGTCACGGCATGACACTCGGATGCTGGTATGATTGTGTTATAGATAGTGAAAATTCCTCCTTCCACAGGGAATTTAATCATCCCGTCTGTTGTGGAGGGTACAGCCCGTATGGCCAGGATACCTGATCTGCCTATGATCCCATTGTATGGATAGTATGATCGTATCACCATAAAGTTCATCCACGCCGTGGTGGAGTGCTCTTCATTCCAAATGGTTACAAGCAGGCGCAGCTGTCCTATTGGCCAGATGGTGTCTCCACTAAAACCGATGAGCGGCGCCGTGGTCGGTACTAATTGGCTTCTTATTTCTGGTCGTAACTGTACGAAACAGTGTTCGTATAGCACTTCTGCTGATGACCCTCCATCCACATACATACGGCGGACATTGTGTGTTCCAATGCTTATCTCAATGGTGAGAGGCACATCGGTCACATCACTTGCCGTGATGGGAGGGAATGAGATTTCTCTATCGCGTGAAAATTTTTGACTAATTTTCTGCCTTGTGCGGCGCTGCCTGGATTGGATCATGTATATAGTTGAAGGTTTGTCCTTTTGGGGATCCTTCTTGTCATATTTCTTGTTGTCTTTTCCATCCTTCCAATCCTTTACCAAATGCTTGAGTTTACCTGACTTGATCAGTGACTCAATGTGCTTCTTGAGCTGGATACATTCCTCCGTGCCATGGCCCTTGTCGTTGTGGAATTCGCAAAAGCGATTTCCTTGTCGACGGTCTAGCGGAGTCATCATTGGGGGAGGTCGCGGGAAGTTGGCCCCTTCTGTCAGCAAGATCTCCCGGTAGGACATCTTTAGAGGGGTAAATTTGTCCTCCGACCGCCCTTCTTCATTTTGGCTCTTGTAATCTGAGCCCCTCCCGCTGCTCTGGTTGTTTTGACCGCTCGACTGTCTCCTGGACTGGTCGTTCGATCGGTAGTTGTTTCCTTTTGAAGGGTAAGCCGCGGCTACCGCGGTTTCGCCCTCTATGAAGTTTCTGACCGTTTCCATAATGTCGTCATACCTCTCTGGTCGCTTGTCATTGAGACATCTGATTAGTTCCCTGTCTGTTATGGCGTGCATATAATCGGAGATTTTCAGAAGTTTCGGTATTGTCTTTATGCGTGTGCACTCATCATTGAAGCGTTCGGTGAAGGCCTCCGTAGAATCCCCTGGCCGTTGCTTGATGGTTGCCAATGAGACCGGGTCCCTATTATACTTCTTTCGCTGAGTAAAATTTTTCTTGAACGCAGTACGTATTTCAGTGAAGCTATCAATGCTTCGTGGAGGAAGTCCCTCAAACCAATCACGAGCATTGCCGATCAAAGTTGAATTGAACATTTGGCATCATATAGGCATGGACCATCATTCAATTTTCGCCTGCGTGTCAAATATCTTTAGGTGATCATCCGGATCACCAGTCCCATCATAAGTCTTGACACACGCCGGTATGCGACGCTTTTTATCCTTAGAGTAATTCCGTATGCGGAGAGTAAAAGGACCTTCCCTGGGATCGGCCATGGACGGGTGAGATTAGGATCACACCATGGGCGGGAAAGATCTTCTGCTTCCGCCTCTCGATAATAGGGGCCGCCATAGTACTCCTCATTGTCTGGTGGCGGTGGAGGGGTACGCCTAGGTCGGCGACGTTTGGGTTGATGATCATCTGAATCCTCTCCTGATGGACCAGGAGAAGGGGGCGGTGCCCCATCCTTTGGCTGAGGACCGCTCTTGTGAGAAGAGCTAGGAGCCTTCTTCCCGGTATTCATCCTGTCCCACACGCTTGTGCGGCGATTAGTTCTGGTTAGCTCCAGTTCTGGTCGTTCGGGTGAACCGTCGGACCTCTCTCCCTCCTTACAGGATTTTAGTAGTTCATGCATGAGTCGATCCCCTATGCGTTCGAACACGTTCCTAGGTTGGGGAGTTTCCTCAAAGAGGTTCCGCTCTTGGGGTCGTGCCCTTCGCTTCCTCTGAATTTGAGGAGAGGTGCTTGGTCCGGCGTTGCCAAAGTTGAGCCTAGGTTGGAGGTCCCTCCCTAGGTTCAACCTTGATGCGATTCCTAGGACGATCCTCTCGAAGTTCTGCGTGAGAACTCGAGTGAGATCTTCCTCACTGAGTGGTTCGACCTCCACTTCTTCCTCAGTCGATGGTCTACACGGCTCCTTGTTAGGGGTTTGGGCGCACTTCCTGGATCAGGGTTATCCAAGATCGAAGTAGGTGGTGGGGTGACAGTGAACGTGCTTGTCATACCCATGGACTGAAGACCACTTCGGTTGTTTGGTCCACTGGCTTGGTTGCTAGGGGATCGATTGGGAATGCGTATCCCTTCCCCTGGGGACTTCCGATTCCCAGGATTTGTGTTCGTGGGGTTTCCTTGCGGATGTCCCTTCGTCATTGAGAAATCGAGATGAGATTTGCTCTAGCTTAGTGTAATTGTCTCACGGATGGCGCCAACTTGTTGATACAAAAGTTGGGTGATCCTTGCTGGACCCGAATTAGGCTTAATTCGGGTTGGCTGGACTCCGGCTCCTGCACCAAGTGAATTATTTGGTTGGGATCCTACACACTAAAACAACACGCATTAGGCTTACTGTGGGAATGTCTCCCACGATTAGACTCCGACATGAGAGTAAATAATCGGTTAGGGTTATGAGAATCGGATGAGATGTGAGTGTGTAGAATGTAATACCTTTGTGGAACCCTTAGGGGTTCCTTATATAGGAAGTGAAACCCTAATGGGCTGTCACTGATGCTTCGGCCCTAAGGAAAGGATAAATACCAGATTTAGATTGATTGTTATCTTCTAATTATGGTGAGTGAATATCCTCTCCTTTGGGATAAATCTTAATCATAGTAGGAGTATGATTCTGTCTAACCCTACATCGGGCATGCCGGGCCGTGGGCCGCACACGTGTGTGCGGTTACTGTTCATCTAAGCCCATAAGCTCAAATGACATTATTCCCACCCATTTGTGATGGGCCGGATACGGGTAGTACCCGTGGACCGAGTTCATGACCCGGCTGGGGACTATACGTCATTAAGCACCAAGATCGGCCAAGGCGTAGCATTCCTCCATATCTTGTATTGCACATTGGGATTAAAATTTTACCGAGATCACCGACGTTTTGAGGTATGCGGCTAAGAAAAACCGAAGAACAACTAGACGACTTTTGCAATTTCTCTTTGTTATTCAACATACTTTTGAATTTTGCGGCAAATCGAGGCATCATGACCAAGGCGTCGGCAAAACTTATATTAAAGCAAGTCATGAAACATTTTCATAAAAAGTTCAAATTGATAATTATTTCGTTCTTGTGCCTTTTCCTTGTTTCATCTTGAAGGGTATGGTAAGGGTGGTGTGGGTTGGGGCATAGGCAACGGCCTTGGAATCTCGGGTTCCACTATTGGTATTGGTTTAACCGTAGGTGTGGTTTGAGCGGTACTTCGTATGTTTGGAATTTGCTCCTTTTCAACCACCACCTCGGGTTCTTTCTCTTTTTCCTTCTCCTTATAAGTACTTGGACGAGAAATGGGTTCTTTGAAAGTTTTACCACTACGAGTAGTAATAACCTTCAATTCTCCTTTCGGGTTTACGATGGTGTCACTAGGAAGACCACCCGAACAAGAAGGTTTACACATGATAGCTTCAAACATTTTTCCCATTCGATCTTAAAACTTAGATTGCCTAGAATCCGCTTTTAACAACTCTTGCTTAATTTCATGTTGACCTTGCTCCATTTTTTGTTGATTTTGTTGGAGACGTTGAACATTTCCTTCCATTTTATTAGCATGATTTTTCAATTCATTAGCAAGTTCGTTTTTAAGCTCGTTTTTCAACTCGGATCTTAAGCTAATTATCTCACGTTGCATGTTATCAAACTTAGTATTGTTTGCCTTTGCATATTCTAAAAATTCTCCATTAAGATTTTTAGTGTGAGCATTTTGAAAACCTTGTGTGGTAGTTTGAAAATCACGGTTTTGGTTTTGGTTTGAAATTTGCCCATTTCCACTTTGATAATTACCCTTGTTGAAGTTACGTTGATTTCCTTGATAAACACCATTTTGATTATTTCGATAGTTGTTAGCATTTTGATTTTGTGGAGCTTTATTTTGGCGAGAACCTTGACCGTTTTGGTTATAAGTTCCCGTGGTTACATAAGCATTCGAAGTGTTACCATCCAGAGTAATGCACTCGTAAAAATCACGAGCTCCACCATATGAAATACAACTCTTGGCAACCGCTTTAACCGATGCGAAATTCAAAGCATCTTGTGCTTTCCAATGAGTCATAAGAGTCGAAAACCTATCGAAAAACCGATTCTCCTCATTTGCTTCATCTTGCAAGGCACTCATGTTACGAGACGACGATGAGGAACCCATAGTGGCAACACTCGGTGTGTTACGAGGGCTATAAACTTTAGACCTATTCTCAATGATTTTTAAAGCCTCATCGGTCGTTTTGCACAAAAAATTACCACCCGCGGCGTCATTTAAGTAATCTCGTTCATGATCATTAAGCCCATTATAAAAAGTGTCAATTTGATGCAATTCGGAAATATCATGGTGTGGACATTCATGTAACATTTCTTTAAACCTTTACCAAGCCATTGAAAAACTCTCATTAGACCTTTGAGTAAATCGTGAAATCTCGTTTTTCAAATGTGTTGTTTTAGATGGTGGAAAAAATTGATTCACAAATTTAGAAACGAGATCACCCCACGTCAAAATTGAATTTGGGGGTTCTTTCTCGAGCCATATCTTGGTGGGTCCATCTAACGAGTATGGAAACAACATCATCTTAATGTCATCGTGGGGTACATCCTTAAACTTGCTTGTCGCGGTGAGACGATTAAATTTCCTAATGTGATAATGTGGGTTTTCTTTTTTATGTTCGCGAAACTTGTTGGCTTGAAGCATAGACATTAAACCCGTCTTGATTTCGAAGTTCTCCGCAAGGATGGCGGGAATCACAATGGCCTCTCCAAAACCCTCGGTGGGTGCTTGAAGCAACTCCATCATAGTACGATTAGCCATGATAGCTTCTTGTTCTACAATAGGTTCCTCACTTGGAGTCTCTTCACTAGAAGGTGTTGGCGTGTTTTCCTTTCGATTACGACGTTTACGTGCACGTCTTGCTTGATTGCGAGTTTGCATAAACGTCACGTACAACGTGGAGATGAGTAAAGAAGATTCTTTTTGGTGTTTTTGACTTTTTCAAAATTATTTTTTTGGATTTTGGAATTGTATTAAGTAGACAAAAATCTACAAATCTCCTCATGAATCAAATCTTTTGATTAAAGAAGCCTCGAGGAATGAAAACGATCACGTGAAGTGAACGCCTTCGATGACTTTAGAACGTTGGTGGAACACCAAAACGTTCAAGAGGGTTTAATCAAATGAAACCAAGAAAGTATATATGATACTTAACAATACTTTGGGCGGCAAAACCCTCGTTTAGCTTTCAATCTCGAAATACTCACAAGCAAGCGGGGAAATGAGGCAGCGCGAAGCACTTAAGAGCCTTTTTCCTTAGGGTATATTTTATAATACCCGCCTTATACCCACCTTATAGTTTTTATTTTTCAAAATCGAGCTTCACGAAAGTATTTATCTATTTTTGCCTTTTCTTTCTTGTCTGAGATTCGAATACAATGATTGGGTAATGACCTCCCAAGTCAAGGTTGTGTTTTCACACTTCTGGAGTACTTGTGAATATATTGTTCTACGTATAAAATATAGTAATAGTATTCACAAAAAACAAAAAACGATAATACGTATTAGTAGAGTGCTACTAATACAAATATTATTTATGGTTAGTATAAAAACAATAATTGTTCAAATCAAAACACAACACGCCTCCGCGGCAGCGGCGCCAAAAATGATGGTAGTGTTTTTACTACTCTTTAGGAAAAGAGAGCAAAATAGGGAAAGTATTAAGTGTCGGTTTAGGAAAACCAAGCACTAATGACCAATGAACTTCAAGTTCGTTTCGCAAGTAGGCAAGTGCGTTGTGTTAAGAATTGATTAATGGTTTGTGATTATGTTTATTAGAAAAGAAAATAGAAAGGAGATTAGAAGAGAATGACGGTTACGATTGTGAATTTCACTAAGACGAAAAATCGTACACGTAAAACCATAAAAAGTGACAAAATTAAAAATTTACCTTAAATATTCCTAGAAAATTGCAATAAATCCTAAAAAATGTAATTAGAGTTTACAAAAAATCAAAAATCACTCAAACCTTTTATTTAATTAAATAATAATTTTTTAATGCTAATTAAAGCCCAAAAAATCAATTTAACTAATAAAAAGCCCAAAATGAGATTTCACTTGTAAACCTCTAAAATGACTTAACTAAATTTAAAACTATTTTTGAAAATTTTAAAATTAATAAAAACTATTTAAAAACAATTAAAAACTATTAAAATTTAAAATAATTATAAAACTTAATCTAGTGACAATAAAATATTCTAAAAATTGTAAAATTCCTAACTTAATGTAAACGTAAGAAAAATATAAAAAGTGAAAAACTTGCAAACTAGTTTATTTTAAACTAGTTTATTTTAACCTAATTAAACAGAAAATAAACTTGAAATACCAAAAATACTCCTATTGGGCCTTTAAATGGGCCAAATACCCAAACAGATCCTTATTGGGCTTAATATTGGGTCCAATAAGAAAAAGTCCTCAGAATTGGCGCAAAAGCTCAAGTCAAGCTTAAAATTTGATTTTAAACACAATTTTCCAAAGGCCCAAAAGCTGAAAATGAGCTTAAGCTAGCTTATTTCAAAACAACTTATTCTTAATGGGCTTTTTGGCCCATTAAGCTATAAGCTGATGCCATAAGCTAAGATTTTACCCACGTCCTTCTCTTGACCTAATTAAGCTATTTGCAAAAAGAAACTTGAAATAAGCTCAAGGAATAAGCCTGAAATAAGCCAAAGCTCTCTTCACAAAACGACAAAATAGTCGTCAATAGGTTAAAAATGGCTTAACTAAGCTTAATCAACAAAAAGTTTTCCAATAAGCACACTCAATAAGCTGAAATAAGCAATAAGCTGATTTTGAAAAAGACAAAATAGTCGTTTTCTATTAAAAACTTGAAACCAAAAGCTATAAACTTCCAGAATCACTTATAAGCTCAAAATATTAAGACCTATTACAAAAATAAGTTGTTGCACATTCCAATAAGCTAAAATGACTTATTAATAAGCTGAACACCAAATATAACTAGCAGTGGCTAGTAGCAGGGGAAAGGAGTTCCCACTGCCTTGACTTTTTGACTTTGATTTTTAGAGAGTTTCAATTGGTCTTTTTGGACAATCAAGGCACCCTTGTGATCAGTGAATCACAAGGAGTCAATAACAAGCAAATAATCACAAAATCACCCAGCCAATCGGTGCAGTTAATTCAATCTTTGCTCAGATGTGTTCCAGACAAGTAATAAGCAGATCTGGTAGTTATAAGCTACTTTTAAGCTATAATAAGCTAACCACAAACCACCAAATGCATACACAAGCTCTATAAAACTTAAATAAACACAGATTAACACATTTTATCCAACAAATCCAAAAAATGAACAAGATCTAGGCAAAAGAAGTTACTGATGAATAGTGATGAACACAAGAACAAAGTTTGCTGATCTACTTGATTCAAAATCCAAATTCAAGTCCTCAGATCTATCACATAGGTTGCAATAACAATGAATTAACACTTGTTAGCCCTAGACTAACATGCAAACTAGGTGTGCACAAGATTTTAGAGCAAAACAATAAATATTCAAGATTTTATAGCCAATTGTTTGATTTAGTGATTCAAGGCACAAAATTTGCATATATCAGAACACAAATACCTCAATATTAGATACACACTCAAACAACACCACAATACCTACTCAAAATCACACAAACTTGAACAAACAGTCAATCCCAAACACCCTTTTAACTTTTTAAACTCAATTTTAACAAAGTAAAAGTCTTCTCAAGATTCATTTAAGCCCAAATAAACATCATAACATACAACAAGTGAATCAATAACCAATTTGCAGGCATAAAAACACACTTATACTAACAGAATCACAAAATCACTTAGAACACAAATATTTAATCAGAAAGATGAAGTTTTGAGAATTCAAACCTCCAAGATGTACATCCACACCTTGGAATCAATGAGCTGAGGTGCTAGCAAGAACAAGCACCAGCTTCCCCCTGCAAAGAACAACAAACAAGCCCAGCCAAAGGCTTGGACCTAGGTTAGCACAATTAGAGTAATATAAGGTGACAAATGGTCAAGTCTATGCAAGACTTAGGTTCCCACAAGGCCTGAATCTTCCCTTAAGGCCTCACCACCCCTTAATCAACCAAGATTAGGAGGCTATGATCACCCTTAAGCTCAAATAAGAAAGTTGTTAAACCACAAGCACTTAGCAAACCACTTGACTGATTTTTGAAATAAAAACATATACCAACTTCCAATATTGATTAAGCTAGTGAATTGTGACTTATGTCACTTAAAGAAACACCTCAATGAACAATCCTCACCAAAGCACAAGCCAAATTCTTGACCTCAACAAGAACAAAGGGACTCACAGGCTTATAGGCTATCTTGGACTTGTTTAAGGTTTTGTTTAAGTATAAAAACGTGACAATTAGCTACTCAATAAAATAACAATAAACGGAACTCAGTTTTAAATCACAACACAATACCACAATCTTATAAATTCTAGAAAATGGCTTTACAAGGCTTGACAAGAGTAAAACTGAGAACAAGAACTAATGTGGTGATACTAAGGCCTTAAATAGGCTACACGTGAACTAGTAATGTAGGAAAAAACATAAAACCCTAATGCTTGAAGTCCTAAAAATACCCTTGAAGGTTTTGGCATTTTGCTTGATCATGTGACTGAATTTGGCGTTTTGTTGAGGTGTCAAGCATATAGAAGTGATCAAAGGCTCATATTGAAGCTTAGGATTGAAGCTGAATGTGGGTGGTAGATTCCCTGGCAAAATTTGGCATTTTCCCCAAAATCGTGTGAGGAGGGTTAAGCATGTGAGCAGGATAGTGATGTGGCATGGGTTTTCAAAGTTGGGATATGATTAAGACTAGCTTAATCATTAATCTAGAGGTTTTGGTGGTTTAATTTTTGCTTAACCAAGAATACCCAATTCTTGTTCATGTGTAAATAGTAGCCTGTTTAATCCAGATTAGGGTGGGATTAATTTTAAAAACTTGTTAAGGCACCAAGTTTATTAAATAATAAACCGGTTTAAGTGGAAGGGTGAGGTGGATGAAAGGTGAGTTGTGATTGGTGGGTTGGAATGAGTGGGGCACGTGTCACCCCCTCACTGGTTAAGGTAACTATCCTTGTCTTGGAAGAAATCATCCCTTGTTTCTTTCTTTCTTGCTATATTGTTTTAATTATGCCAAAATCCGTTTTCCTATGTATTTGAAGTTTCCAACTTCACACTTTTGCCCCAAATACTTTTCCATAGTATTTTCAGGGGTATTTCTTGCCATTTGTTGATTCTTGAAGGGCTGATTTGGAATTTACTCTAAGATGATGGTCTTGACTAGTTTGATTGACTTTTTGGAGGACTAATATTGACAAGTCATGATTGTTGAGGGACCATTCTTGCCAATTCTTCAAAGTGTAGGGCCCTTTTTGTAAATTTGACAAACTTTAAGGACCAAACTTGTAATTAGGAATAAACAAGGGTTTAAAGTGTCAATTCTTCAATATTGGAGGACCCTTCTTGCATAATCTTCAAATCTCCAAGGGTTTGTTTTGGAAAATCTTCATTAGGGCTTGGTTCATTGTGCGGCTTCGTTTCCCGTGTTCGTTTTTGCATGATTCTTGTGATCTTTTGTCATTTTCTCAATATCCGTACCTAAAATACACAAGTAACAAACACAAACATATATTTGGCTATTTTCATGATATTTTATGCATTTAAAGCCTTTTTTGGACGATGAGACTATGTATAAAAGCAGTCTCATCATCAAACAGTTGGGTATTTCGAAGAGGAATTATGAAGTGGGATTACGAAGAGGCATTCCGAAGTTTATTCTTGGTGTGTATTCCGAAGTTAGTTTTGTACTATTCCGAAGTTCATTCCAAAGTTAATTTTTCGATTCCGAAGTGGGTAAAATCTAGATTGCGAAGTTACTGTTTAAGTTGGATATTGCGAAGTCACCAAGGGTCATCATTCCAAAGTAGATTCTTTTGTATTGTGAAGTCATCATGTTTCTATATTCCGAAGTAGATTGTTTGGATTGCGAAGTCACCAATTGTTCTGTTATTGCGAAGTTCAAGATTAATGTGATTCCAAAGATAAAAGGATCAATATTCTGAAGACCAAGTTTCATCCAGAATTCTGAAGTTCCCAGGGAAGTAGCTAAGGTTTTCCGAAGTTGATATTTTTCTTTATTCCGAAGTTACTTTCTTTGTCATACTCCGAAGTTAAAGTTACACACAATATTCCCAAGTAATTTTGTTTTGTATTATTAGGAGGTGACTTTGCGAAGTAAGTTAGTAGACTTATTCCGAAGTTCTCAAATACTTCTTTTTTGTTTGCTTTGGATTTTTTTGTCTTCTCGTGATCACATACTTAGGTGATTTAATCAATTTAGGGACTTTTACAACAACACTCTGCTTCCTACAAATTGAGATCCTGTTTTACACACGACTTCTACAATGACGTCTCAACAAGATATTTATGATGCGGGTACTGAGAATCGTCCACCCATGGTTACCAAGGAGAATTACACTATATGGGCTAGTCGTCTCCTTCGTTATGTGAAATGTAAACCTTAGGGAAAGTTCATTGTCAACTCAATTCAAAAAGGTCCGTATGTTAGAAGAACAATTCTTGTGCCAGGGGACCCTATGAATGCTAACCCAGTGGCTGAATCTAGTCATGAGCAAACGGATGAAGAATTAACTAAAGCTGAATCCAAACAACTCGACGCCGATGATCAACCAATTCAAGTCATTCTCATGGGACTTCCTGAAGATGTTTATGCCGTTTTCAATAGTTGTGAAACTGCACACGAGATGTGGCTTAGGATCCAAAAAATGATGAAGGGGAGTGAAATAGGTTTACAAGAAAAGGAAACTAAGTTGCTTCGTGAATGGGAGAAATTTACGTCTACTGAAGGGGAAAAAATTGAACCTTACTATCATCGTTTTCAACTCTCGTGAATCATCTTAGAAGAAACAAACATGAACCTGCACAAATTGCTGTCAACATCAAATTTCTTGATAATCTTCATTCTGAATGGTCACGATATGTCACTCTTGTCAATCAAACCAAGGATCTTCATGTCGTGGACTACACTCAAGTATATGATTATTTGAAGATGAATCAAGATGAACCTAACGAAGTTCGGGCTGAAAGACGTGCCAAAACACAAGATTCATTGGCTTATATAGCAAAATCTCTGTCATCTATGTCATATCCCATGGTACCCTACCATCAACCCTCATCAACTAACTTCATGCCACAACAACAACAATAACAACTCACCTATTATGGATATCAACTTCCTACTGCTAACTACTTACAACAACCCATTGCATGTTTTGATGACATCACCGACCCTACTCATGCGATTAATACTGGTCTTGCACTTCTTGCAAAGGTATTCAAATTTACCATTAACCCCACCAACAACAATCATAGAATCTCCTCGAACACTAGAAATAGGCAGAATTCTCAACCTTTCATGAATGTGATTCAAGATCACCAATTGGTAGTTGCTGGGAACACGGGGACACAGTTTCAACAATATGGTTAGAATGCTGGACAGACTGTTGGGAATGCAGGAAATTAGAATGGACAAAACTGTGGTCAGAATCCAAGTGTTCCGAATGTGGGTAATCATAATGGGTTAATTGTTGTGCCAGCGGTTAGTAATCAGATGGGAAATATTGTGGCTGCAAGTGCTGAGAATATTGGTACGGGAAATGGAAAAAACAATCGTCAGATTCAGTGCTACAACTGCAGGGATTTGCTCATTATGCTCGAGATTGCACAGATAAAAAGAAGAGGGATGCTGTTTATCTTCAGACTCAGCTTCTTATAGCACAAAAGAAAGAGGCAGGGATTCCACTTCAAGCTGAGGAATTTGATCTTATGGCTTCTGCAGCCGAATATGAAAAGGAAGAAGAAGTGAATGCCAACTACATCTTGATGGAAAACTTACAGCAAGCATCTACCTCAGGAATGCATGATCACATCGCTCCCGTCTATGATTCAGACGGTCCCTGTGAGGTACATCCACGTTTCGATGACAATGATATATATAATGTGTCTAATCAAGAGGATGAGTATACTAAGATGCTTGAGCCCTGCATTGAGACACACGGGGATCAAACGAATAATAGTAAAATTATTTCGAATGAGCCCAATGTGGACGTTAGTGTGGATCAAGTCGCCCAACCTACAACCCTTCCTGATGCGACCCATGCGTATTATAAATCTTTATTTGATAAACTTGCTAAGGATGTTGACCATGCTATGGTGGTTAATAATAAGGTTAGATAAACTAATGCCAAATTGACCATTGAGCTTGCGGGATATAAGGAACGGGAGAAAAGTTTTGAAATTCATCAGGCTAAAATTAAAGAACATGAACAAGCTCATGGAACATAGTTTTATCAAGAAAAATGCACAACTAAGAAATTAAATGCCTTACACTTAAGTAGTGCTAAAAAGATAAGTGAATTGAATGATGAAATCACCACTCTTAATAAATGGCTTTCAACTGAAAAATCTATTATTTTGGATTTAAAAGAAGAACGAAAAAAGCTAAAACATGATTTCAAAATTCGAGAAGATGGGCTTCTTGAGGATTTTTCAAAGCTCAGGATAGGATTAGGGAATTCGAAAACCTTTTGGTAAAACTTGGCTAAACTATGCAGACGATAAATATGCTCGCACAAAAAATGAATGAGATAAATTACACTCGATACAAATTGGCTTTAGGTTGTCTCTTCCTCCTAATCCCGGATATCTTAAGCAAGTTCAGGCCACAAATCAAACTCTATATAATGGTAGTGTGATCTTGTCTGATGAGCATGATCCTCCTAGTGTGCATGATTCTGAGGAAACTACTGAACTTGCTGTAGAGACTCTTTTAAGAATGAAAAACCTTGATAAAGAAGTGACACTCGTTTATTATCCGAAAGTTAATCCTCCAACTGTTTTTGTTCGGTCTAAAACGAGTACTGAAATGCTTTTGCTACCAAGTGAGGAATTTTTTGATGACACTCCTAAACCGAGTATCACACGCCGATTTTTAAACGAGCTAAAAGATAACTTTGTCATACTTAAACGTGTTGTTAATTCCAAATTCACTGGAGGAAATTTTACATCACCAGTTTTGATTGAGGTCCAGAGAATTCTTTAAAACGATATTAACCCGATTATTAATCAAGTTGATGCTCAGATAAGCAATTTGGAAAACGCTTTTCCAAAAGAATTATCCAACTTTGTTGAAGACTTTAAATCTTTGGCGAAGGAGGCTGATGAATCTCTTGGTAAAATCAAAGTTTTGGAAAACGATCTTGAACACCTCTCTAAAGCACGTGATAATTTTGATAGTAGCCCCGTTGCGTTAGATACCTCTGTGTCGAATCACAAAACCCTCCAGAATGAGCTTGAACGTACGAAAGAGAAAATGGAATAAGTTTGTCAAAAAATGTGATGAATGCAAATATGACAAAATTTCATATGATAAAGCCTACAATGAAATGCAACAAACTATCACATGGTTGCTGGATAAGTTAGGAGGGGTTAAGGAAAAGAATTTGGATTCTACAAGGTTAGAGAATACCAATGATGGGAATGTTCAGAAGCTTAAGGCTAAGATTGCAGATTTAGAATCTGAAACTGTTTCGTATAAGAGGGCTGTAGAACACGTTAAGTTCGTCTATCAGAAAATTATTGATAAAACTTGTGAGAACTGTAAGTTAAAGGCCTTGTTAAAAGATAAGACTTCTGAGCCTAGTACGATTGTGGTTGCTATGATTCAGACACCAACAACCTCGGGAACTACTCGTATTGCTGTCACACCTTTTCCAAAGGTCCCTGGAACGAAAGCGGATATGATTACCCTAGGAATGTTTCGCGTTAGACCTTCCTCTCAACCTAGGGTAGATATCTCTGTGCCTAACAAACAACGTAAAGCAAGCGTTAGGACTAAACCGACCACTATATCTCAACCACAAGTCACAGATTTAAAAAGTACTAATTCTAACAATCGTGTGTCTTCTTCTACAGGAATAAACAACTACTCTAAGAGCAGAAGGCCACAGCCTACGAGCAATACAAGGAATGATAGGGTCCCTTTTGCCTCAAGAAGTAGTCGCCCTAAGATCAATAATGTGGAAGTAGAAGAACACCGTAGGAGTTTACCGCTTTTTAATCTTAATCAGAAACTTAATTCATCTGAATGTAATGTCTTTAAGATTGCTATTCGGAATGAAAAATCTAAAGTTATTTGTGCTAAATGAAATAAATGTTTTTATACTTTTAGTCATGATGATTGTGGTTTGACTATGAATGGTTTGAATTATGGTGGTTACACTCGAATTGACAAGCTCTCAATCAGTAAAAAACATAGCACTCCTAAGGCTAAGATCTATGTTCCAAAAAGTACGTACGTAGGGTCTATAGAAAGTCTTGCTAAGCCTAGTAACCCTAGATTCACCTCTAAATGGTTGCCTACTGGTAGAAATTTTGACTGTAGGGGCAAAATTATCGACACTAGTAGTTCTCATACTGATAGTGAAATGTTGGTATGTGTTAAGGCTTAATTATATTCTAAACCTACAGGAACCTATTTCATCGGTTGCCAAAATATTTTTCTTCTCTTATCATTGGCAGGCTGTTGAAATTTGTCTCTGGTGCGTGGACTCGGACTATTCAAAACATATGACTGGGAATCGCAGTCTTCTCAAGAACTTTGTTTTGCGATTCATGGGAACTGTTCGATTTGGAAATGAGCATGTTGCTGCAATTCTAGGCTATGGTGATCTTCATTTGGGAAATATAATCATCACCAGAGTATCTTTTGTTGATGGCTTGGGACACAATTTTTTTTCGGTTGGGTAATTATGTGATTCAGATTTGGAGGTAGCCTTCAGAAGTCATACATGCTTTGTTAGGGCTCTTGAAGGAATTGATCTACTGAAAGGAAATCGTACCACCAACCTTTACACCATTGATCTTTTTCAAATGTCTGATGCATCTCCAATTTGTCTCATGGCCCAGGCCACTTCAACAAAGTCATGGTTATGGCATAAAAGGTAATCTCATCTCAATTTCAATGCCATCACCCAACTTGCAAAAGATGATCTCGTTACCGGTCTTCCAAAGTTCAAATATACTAAAGACCATCTTTGTCCATCATGTGAGCAAGGTAAAAGTAAGAAGAAGTCGCATAAACCCAAACCTGATCCAAATTCAACGAATAGGTTACATCTCCTACATATGGATTTGTGTGGCCCAATGAGAATCAAAAGCATTAATGGAAAGCGGTATGTCCTAGTGATTGTGGATGATTATTCTCGTTACACATGGGTTCATTTTATTGCATCAAAAGATGAAGCCCCTAGTGTAATTATTAACTTTTTGAAGAAAACATCAGTACTACTGCAAGCCCCTGTCATTATTGTGAGAACGGATAACGGCACAGAATTCACCAATCAGCAACTGAAAGCTTACTTTGACGAAGTTGGGATTTCTCATCAAACTTCGGCTGTAAGAACTCCAGAGCAGAATGGAGTTGTGGAACGGAGTAATCGTACGTTAGTTGAAGCTGCTCGGACGATGCTTCTCTCCTCTAGTGCACCGTTATTCCTTTGGGCTGATGCCATTGCAACTGCATGTTATACTCAAAACCGCTCCATTATTCACACCCGATTCAACAAAACACCTTATGAGATCATTAATGGACGAAAACCAGATATATCGTTTATACATGTATTCGGGGCTCCGTGTTACCCAAAGAATGATCGTGAAGATATTGGTGAACTCGAACCCAAAGGTGATATTGGATTTTTCATTGGTTATTCTTCAACTTCCTGTGCTTACAAGGTTTATAATCGAAGGAGAAGAAAGGTAATGAATACTATGAATGTTACATTTTATGAACTCTCGGGTATGTCCTCTCAACATAGAAGTTCACATCTCGAGCTTCAAGGTCAGACTTCTGGACACGTAAGTTCCGGACTCACGCTTCAATTTGCACCATCAGCAATCTCATCGTTACAACCTTCGGAACGTGACTTGGAAGTTTTATTTGGGCCAATTTATGATGAATATATGGAGGATCCTTCGTCATTTGGTGTTCCTCAAAATGCCCCGGCTGCACCTGCTACAGTAGTTCCAGAACCTCCAATTTCATTTACACCAACGGCATCCGTTTTTGCACAATCTACGTCAACCTCAACCATATTGACTCCAAACATTCCAACCACTTCTCCGACTGCTGACGCAACTCAACAACATTCTCAGCAAATTCCTAATCATGTTCATCTTCATAATGAAATAGTTGCTTGATTGTAGGATAAAACACGACTCTTGTTTAGGAAAACAAAAGAACGTATATGAGCGGTAAGTATCGAGTGATGATTTTAGGAAAAATCAACACAAATGACCCAATCACTTAAAAAAGAGAGAAAGTTCGTTTCCCAAGGAGGTATATGTGTGTGAATTAATTTGTAGTTATTTGAGATTAATATTGAGAAGAATGGGGATGAGAAGATGAAAAGACGGTTACGTTAAAATTAACCTACGACGTAAAAGACGTAAACGTAAAGTCGTGAAAAACTACTCAAATTAAAAATTATACTAAGACCAAAAACAAAACCAATAAAAGATTAAAAGGCTAAAAACAAGTCTAAAATAATATAAATAAAGATAAAAATCCAACAAAGATATTTTAAGACCTTTTATTAATTAAATATTTAATTTTAAATGCTAATAAAAGCCCTAAAATTAAATATAACTAATTCAAATGTCTAAAATATGATTTTATTGAATAATTACTTAACTTATATTATTAGAAGACTAAAAAGTAATTTTCTAAAAATTAAAAGCTATTAAAACTATTTTTAAAACTCTAAAAATGATTAAAAATGATTAAAACCTAATTAAACTTAAAATAATTATAAAAATAAATCTAAAAGCTATAAAATTATTCTAAAAATGGAAAAGGTCCTAATTAATGATAAAGAACTTAAGAAAAATGAAAAAGAAATAAAAATAAAATTCTGATTTTTTAATAATAAAATAATATTAAAATAATGCTAAAAATAAAAAGTTCTCAAATAAATTCTAAAAAAATCTCAAAAATCCTAAATATTCTAACTAAGAGAAAAACACAAATTAAAGTTCCTAAAACTTTTTTAAATAATTTTATAAAAATGTTTAAAGTTTATAAAAAACCTTAAAATAATATAAAATTAAAAATTAAAGATTTTAAAACCAAAACCTAATGTAAACCTCAAAATATTATTTTAAAACCTTAAAATTATTTTTCCTAAAAATAAAAACTCTTTTTACTATTTTTTAATGATTTAATAAAAACGGCTATTAAATAAATCCTAGAAAATAATCTAATAACGGGAAAAATTTAAAAACTATCTAGGAAAATCTCAAACACTATTTAGATCCTAGGAAAATTCAAAAGAAGCAAAATAGCTTAACAAATAAGCTGAAAAGAAGGAAAAAAAGCTACGGCTTATATTAATAAGCTAGAAACCAAAACGTGGTTAAATAGAAATGGAAATCAAACACTAACGTAAAAAGTCATCCAGATTAGCGGTAGAGCTCCTACTCCTCCAACGAGAGGTCTGGGGTTCGAGTCCAGCTACGGGTGAACTTTTTGCTTTTATTTTCTTTTTTTATTTTTTTCTTTTTCTTATCAATATGTGACCTCTAATAAGCTAGAAACTCAATCCAGTATCCTTTTTTATGCAAGATTTGAACAAATTATAATCCAAAAACGTGGCCAGACTTATTGTTGAACACAAGCAGTTGGCTATGTGTTCTTGCTTTTTTCCAAAAGTGATGCAAGCCAAGAGGACTTGGCTTGTGGGCTTATTTGATGGATGATTTGGGAACAATGGGGCACCCTTGTGCTTATTGAAGCACAAGGAGTCAAGGCAATCAAGGAATAAGCACTTAGCACACAATGCTCAAACAAATCAATCACACTAAGCAAAACAAGTTTCTGTGACAATTCCTTAGGTCTGGTGGCTATTTCAGCTTATTACTTGCACCCTAGTGAACTTAAAAGCCTCAAACTTTGCACACACCAGCTCAAGCTAACACACAATCAATCTAAAACACTATAACAACCTGGATCTAAACAGATTTCAAGAACAGGCACAAATTTTGAGCAAAAATGAAGCAGATTAAAGATTATGCAGATTTTAGTTACTCTTTTTAACTTTTACCACTCCAACTAGCTTAAAACTTGATCCAATTTAAACCACAACTAGCAATAATCCTATCTTAACCTAGTATGACCTATCTAACACCTTTTAAAAACTCAATCAAAGATTATTGTCCTGCTAAATCACGTTTCCAAACACCCTGTTAAAACTAGCAAACCAAAATTTTCAAATCAAAACCTTACAAAACCTATTCAAATTGATCCTATGCTATTCTATCATGCATAAGATCACAAAAGAACATTAATCCAACAAGTATAACACACTTATATCAGGAAATCAAACAAGATCACATACACTTGCTTATTTCTGAAATTTCCAAAAGGAAAAAGAGTGTTACCTTAGGGCTTTACATCCAAAGCCCTAGTGGATGTCAATCCACCTCCTTATGCACCCGGGTGCATGCAGATCCTTGGATCAACAAACAATCATCACCTGCTTAAATCAAAACAAAAGAAGAACACACAAACACAAGCAATAATATATATTTCTGATTTTTTTTTTCTTCTTTCTTAAACCTTTCCAAAAAACTTTTAAACCTTCTTAACACGTTTCAAAAACCCTAGATAACCAATTAAACTTAAACCTCTTAACACTTAAACCCTAAAACAGATTACACCAAATAACCTTAATTTCAGAAACCTTCAAACAATTTTGAAAATCAAAATTACTTGACCAAATAGAAAATGGAACTCAGAATCAAGCTTTTACACAACACACAACTTTTTATAAACCTAAAAAGGAATTATACTTGTTTAAAACAAAAACCAAACTTTTATTTCATAAAAAAGGAATTACAAGTGCAAAGCTTGAAAACTGGAACAAAGGGTCATCACAGGTTGATGCCTCTTTTTATACTACTCAAATGAACAATCTAGAATCTTAAAATCAAAACCCTAATCAGTAGAAATTCTCCAAAATGCCCTTAGACGTTTTTGAGTGATGAGTTGTCATATTGGATCCTGGACGTTTATTTGTGCGTTGTGAGTAAGCAAATAACCTCCACTGTTGATTTTGGACACGTCATGATGCTTGGGGACCAAGGTGTTCTCTGATTGGTGGAATGGGGAATTGGGGGTAGGGTCCACAGTGGTGGGATTGGGGATTTTATGTGTGGGATTAGTTCCTGCGTGTGTGAATCACACGTGGGCAAAGTTAATTGGGTTTTACCCAAGTATTAAGTTGGGTAAATACTGGAGGTGTAAAAGGTGAATAGTAACTCTCCTTGATCCGATTTTGGGGGAACAGATAGTGTTTGGCGCGAGTTGTGTTTAAATGTTTCAAAACAGACAACTTCAGTCCTTGTCCTTTGGTTTTTTTGGCAAACAAAGTTTTTAGCCCTAAAAACGTATTTGCTTTGTTAATAAGTTTCACACTTTGTCATTTTTGGCACCAAACTTTGGAATAAGGTTTCAAAGGATTGTTTTTGCCATTTTGAGTAATTTCAAGGGCTGAACTTGGACAATGTTGATCTTCAAAGGTCTTCAATGTGTCTTTCACTTCATGAGGGACCATTTTTGGCAATTTTAAATTGTTGAGGGACTAATCTTGCCATTTCTTCAAAGTTGAAGGACCTTTTTGCAATTTTGACAAACTTAAGGGACCAAACTTGTAATTATTAATATACAAGGGTTTTAAGTGTCATTTCTTCATTAATGGAGGATCAATCTTGCTTGTCTTCAAGTCTTCAAGGGTATTTGTTGAACATTCCATGATTAGGGCCCGGTTCATTGTACGGCTTCGTTTCTCGTGTCCGTTTTTCCTTGTATCTTGTGATCTTTTGTCTTTTTCACGATATCCATACCTAAAATACACATGAACACAAAAGCAAGCATATATATGGTATTTTATGACATTTTTATGCATTAAAAGCCCGAAAAGAACGATGAGATCATGTATAAATGCCATCTCATCACTCCCCCATACTAAGCCATTGCCGTGCCCTCACGCAATGCTAGAATAAAGTATCGTAACAACTCCAAAATTCATTTTATTAACCTTTATTGAAGAGTAAAAGACTTGCAACATACTACGAGAATGTGTAAAGACATAATGTATGATTTTCATCACCAAAAGGTGGCTTTTAGGATCAAAGAATAGAAACAAGTTAATGTCCCTTAGAGTAAACTTCGTCATCCTTGATTGTCATACATTCCATGCTAAGTGCAAAAACAAGATCATTGTTGGTACAAGTCACAATGCTAACACTACTCATACGTTCAAATTGTGTAATACTTTTTCTCCCCGCAATCCTAGTTATTTATAAAAGGAAATGGGTTACTAGCATTTTTTATCTAATTGTCATGGATCACAAGTGATTCATATTGACTTATTTGAGTAGTTATTAGTCCGAAAGCAAAGTAGCACGATTTGATCAATAGTTAGCCGAAGGACAAAATATTTTAAAACGGCTTCTCGTGTATCTCCTTAAGTTCATATCTTGGCATAACTCGTTTCACGATTTGAGACCTTTCTCGGATCGATATTTGGCATGTACTTCATACTTCAAATCTTGGGAAGACGTTCTTGAAATAATGGTCTTCTCTTCATATTTTGGAATTTCTTCACTTGACGTTTTTGAGAGATTCTTCATATAGGACCACGACTTCATCATTTTTCTTCAATCTTTACTTTGGATTTTGATATACAACGATCCGCCTCCTTTTCGGACTTGGATATATTTATCCTCATACCTTGTTAGGGTCTTTTTGGATAGACTTTCTCCATTCTTTAGGGGAGTAATTGCTTCTCGTCGTGTGTCTCGATCCTTCATATTGATTTTAGAATAATGATACTTCACATCATCTTTGGATCTTTAGCAAAAATAGAGCTCCTCATGCCTTGTTAGGGCCTTTTTGGATGATCGCCAATCTTCGCGTCCCGCTTCAATAAGTTATGCCTTGGCTATGAACTCTATTCAACCCCGAGCAACTTTTAAACGATCTTGCGCTAGAGGCTAAGTAACCTTTCAAATAGTATGACCTTACTTATTGCAATTATGATTTATTCCTAATGCATTGATCTTATGGGAAGAAAAAGCCACAATTAAAAACATATGAGTTTTTGAAAGAACACTTTCGTGTTCTACGTTTAGCATGATCACTTGTCTAACTCTATCATTTCTTGTTCTTCACTATATAAAGACCTCTAATTAAAGAGACTCGTGAATACTTGGCCATGCAAGTCAAAATTAAGCCAAATTTGGATTAGCTTTCATTAAGACTATATCAAATCAAAGTTTTGGGTTTTCAAGCCACCTATAGGATCTTGCACTTTCTTGGACTTTTTCAAGTTTAGAGAATGCGTTTTAAAGTTCCCTTGATAAGTGACTTTCTAGAATCAATTATAGGAACTTGCGAAAAGTTCTTGTTCTTAACCCGAATGAATTAAGACTTTCGCGTTTTAAAGCTCCCTATATAAAAGTCTAGCAAAACTTGAATTGAGCGGGTTAAGGAATGTAAATGGCTCCAAATGCCCATCAAGTCAAAAATTAACTCTTATTCTACCCATCGGAAAATATACATTCGTGTCTTAAAAACACTTATGAAAACTAAGAAAAATTTTAAAATTTGGCCATTTTTAGCCTTATTAGCAAAACAAAACATTGAAAATTGGAAAACGTGAGGGCATAGCAAAGCAAGTACCTATTCACCCCCCCATACTAAAAGTAAACATTGTCCTCAATGTTTCGAGTCTAAAGGTGGAGCACCCCCATACTAGAGACGAAGAGTCGAATGCTTAGGATCTAGCATGGAAAGGGTGATCAACAATATATCTAAAGCCGTTTATTAAGTATGCTAAAAGATAATTGTTAGAACAATAAAGGATATGTCATGGATTCGTAAAAAACTTCTTCAAACGAACGATGGAGGCTCCGTAAACGAACACGAGAGTCTTCAATCGTAGACGATGATGATGATCTAGATAACACAATCACAAACAACCACGAGACAACGAGTTGGAAGGGAACAAGTCCCCTTATTAGTGAATATAAAAGATAAGCATGGGATCTCCCCCACGAGGCACCTCGTTTTTGATTACCGAGTCATGAGCTCGACTCGATCCCCTCAAAATGTGAACATTTAGGGAAATTCATGGTATGGTCAATTTTTGATGGGGCTTACATGATAAACAAGGCCCAAAAAGCAACTGGTATAAAGGACTAAGTCCTTAGATGATGCAAAATACCGGGGTCGAAGATGGCGTTCTCGTTTCCATTGGAAAAACAATTTAACGCCACTTCAACATGTGCCATAAACTCAAAGAGTTTGAAGAAAATAGATGAGAAATAGAAGGGTGAGACAATTGGTAAGACAAACGTTTGAGCTACTCGAGGTAGACTCGCACCAAGCAAATAGATATAGTTTCCATTTATTGCATCGGTGGAAGACCGAGATTTCCCTTTACATGAAATTCCGGGATCGAAAATCTCGTCCTCGGTGGACAAGGATGAGGGAACATAAGGGGCTTCCCCCATACTAGAACCACACAAAACATCGTCAAAAGGAGTAGACGAGTTTGTAGCACTCAAAACACGCGGTGATGACGGAGTTAGATTTGTAGAAAAATCAATTAAATCACATTTAAGATCTTTTCCTTTTTTATCTTTTAAATTCTCCTTATGAAAACCCTTTTTGATTATGTCGAAAATATTAGGTGTTTCTAAGACGATGTTAGTTACACTAAAAATTCTCACATTTTGAAACCGTTTTGGTTTTGGTGGTGGCAAGTTCTCAAAACGTTTATCGACGAAGAAAACCTCCCCATCGGGGCCTACATATTCATCATCCGAAAGATCTTCCGTAGAAACCGGCAACTTATCAACACTTTTCAAGAATGAAGGTGAAGTATTTTTCGATTCAAGTATTGATGGTTTCTTCTTTGTAGGCTTTGCACTCATAACCTCCACCGGCGGAGGAAATGGTAAATTGTTTTTGGCGACATTCCCTAAAACTCTTGGTGAAAATTCTTTGCAAACAACATTGGTCGAGTCACCATGGTTTAAAGTTGCAATAGAATAGACATGAGAAAGATTGGAGTTTTGTGTTGCATTGATGACAAGTTCTTCTTCATTGAAACGAAGGGTGATTTTTCGAGCATGAACATCGATAAGTGCTCTTGATGTATCCAAAAATGAACGACCCAAAATGAGAGGAACTTTTCGATCGATAGGAATGTCTACAACGATAAAGTCAACGGGATAGTAAAACTTTCCGACTTTAACAAAAACGTCCTCGGCTACTCCACATGCTAAAATCGTAGAATGATCGGCCATCTCGATAGACATGTTCGAAGGAGTAAGAGCCGGAAGTGAAAGTGATTTGAAAATCTCGAGAGGCATTAAATTAATACTAGCGCCAAGATCGGCCAAGGCGTAGCATTCCTCCATATCTTGAATAGCACACGGAATCAAAAATTTACCGGGATCACCGACTTTTTGTGGTATGCGGCTAAGAAAAACCGATGAACAACTAGACGATTGTTGTAACTTTTCTTTGTTGTTTAGCATACTTTTGAAGTTTGCGGCGAATCGAGGCATCATGATTAAAGCATCGGCAAAACTTATGTTAAAATGCAAATCACGAAACATTTTCATAAATAGCTCAAATTGATAATTGTTCCGTTCTTGTGCTTTCTCTTTGTTACGTCTCGAAGGGTAGGGTAAAGGTGGTGTGGGTTGGTCATTAGGCAACGGCCTTGGAAACT
This sequence comes from Glebionis coronaria, assembly GCA_025667525.1. NCBI lineage: Eukaryota > Viridiplantae > Streptophyta > Magnoliopsida > Asterales > Asteraceae > Glebionis > Glebionis coronaria. The sequence continues at coordinate 427,573,956 of CM046877.1, forward strand.
CGGGTTCCACAATTGGTATTGGTTCAACCGTAGGTGTGGTTTGAGCGGTACTTCGTGGGATTGTAATGTGCTCCTTTTCGACCATCACCTCGGGTTCTTTCTCGATTTCCTTCTCCGTAGAAGTACTTGGACGAGAGATTGGTTCCTTGAAAGTTTTACCACTTCGTGTAGCAACAACCTTCAATTCTCCCCTCGGGTTGTTAATGGTATCACTAGGAAGACCACCCGAAGAAGAGGGCTTACACATGATTGCTTCAAACATCTTAGCCATTCGGTCCTCAAATTTTGATTGCCTAGCATCCGCTTTTAATAACTCTTGCTTAATCTCATGTTGTCCTAATTCCATCTTTTGTTGGTTTTGTTGAAGACGTTGGACATTTCCTTCCATTTTGTTTGCATGAGTTTTAAGTTCATTAGCAAGTTCATTTTTAAGCTCGTTTTTCAACTCGGATCTTAAGCTAATCATCTCACGTTGCATATTATCAAATTTAGCATCATTTGCTTTTGCATAATCCAAAAATTCTCCTTGCAAATTTTTCGTGTGAGCATTTTGAAAACCTTGTGTAGTGTTTTGAAAATCACGGTTTTGGTTTTGATTAGAGATTTGTCCATTCCCACTTTGATAATTCCCTTTGTTGTAATTGCGTGTGTTGCCTTGGTAATTACCTTGGTTGTTGTTTCGATAATTGTTAGCATTTTGGTTTGGTGGAGCTTGATTTTGGCGGGAACCTTGGCCGTTTTGGTTGTAAGTTCCCGTTGCTGCATAAGCACTCGAAGTGTTACCATCCGCGGTAATGCACTCGGAAAGATCATGAGCTCCCCCACAAGATAAACAACTCTTAGCAACCGCTTTAACCGAAGCGGAATTGGAAGCTTCTTGAGCCTTCCAATGGGACATAAGATTAGCAAATCTATCAAAAAACCGATTTTCCTCATTAGCTTCATCATGTAAGGCATTAATGCTACGAGACGATTGTGATGACGATGACGAACCCATATTGGCAACACTCGGTGTGTTACGAGGGTTATAAACCTTAGATCGATTTTCAATGATTTGTAAAGCCTCATTTGTCGTCTTGAACAAAAAATTACCACCCGCGGCGGCATTCAAATAATCTCGTTCATGATCATTAAGCCCATTATAAAAAGTATCAATTTGATGCAATTCCGAAAAATCATGGTGAGGACATTCATGTAACATCTCTTTAAATCGTTCCCATGCCATTGAAAAACTTTCATTATTACGTTGCACAAATCGTGAAATCTCATTTTTTAAGTGTGTTGTTTTAGATGGTGGAAAAAACTTGTTCACAAACTTAGAAACGAGATCGGCCCATGTCAAAATCGAATTTGGCGGTTCTTTCTCGAGCCAAATTTTTGCGGGACCATCCAACGAATATGGAAACAACATCATCTTAATGGCGTCATGTGGAACATCTTTGAATTTGCTAGTAGCGGTGAGACGGTTGAAATTCCTAATGTGGTAATGCGGGTTGTCTTTCTCGTGACCTCTAAACTTGTTTGCTTGCAACATAGACATTAAACCCGTCTTAATCTCGAAATTCTCCGCAAGGATGGCGGGAATAACAATAGCCTCTCCAAAACCCTCGGTGGGTGCTTGTAGCAACTCCATCATAGTACGATTAGCCATGACGACTTCTTGTTCTACAATAGGTTCAACAATTGGAGGTTCTTCAACAATTAACGATCCTTGATTTGCTTGCTTTTGAAGACGTTTACGAGCTCGTTTTGCTTGATTACGAGTGATCATAAACTACACGAAGAATGGGAGGTGAGCAAAGAAGATTCTTTTTGGTGTTTTGTGGATTTTCAATTTTTTTGTGTTTTTGATGATATTTAATTTTTTTGGATTTTGGTGTATCTTCGTAGACAACAATCTACAAAATCTCTCCTCGAATCAAACTCTTGATTAAAGAAGCCTCAAAGGAATGAAAACGATCACGTGGAGTGAACGTCTTCTAATGACTTTAGAACTTTGGTGAAAACCAAATTGTTCACGAGGGTTTAATCACAAAGAAAACCAAGCAAATATAGTATACGTAATAATACTTTGGGCGGCAAAACCCTCGATTAGCCTTCAATCTCAAAATACTCACAAGCAAGCGGGGAAACGAGGCGGCGCGAAGCACTTAAGAGCCTTTTTCCTTAGGGTATATTTTATAATACCCGCCTTATACCCACCTTATAGTTTGTATTTTTCAAAATCGAGCTTCACGAAAGTATTTATCTATTTTTGCCTTTTCTTTTTGTTTGAGATTCGAATACAATAATTAGGAGATCAAATCCCAATTAAGGTTGTGTTTTCACACTTTTGGAGATATTGTATTTTGATTGTGATACTTAATACAATATATTAATAATATTTGTACAAGAAAAACCAAGAAAACCGATAATACGTGTTAAGGGAGTTCCACTTAACACAAATACTTATTATGGATAATATCAAAAACAAAAGCTTCCAAATTAAAGCACAACACACCTCCCCGGCAGCGGCGCCAAAATGATTGTAGGATAAAACACGACTCTTGTTTAGAATGACCCTTAATCAAATAAAATGAGAGAAAGTTCGTTTCCCAAGGAGGTATATGTGTGTGAATTAATTTGTAGTTATTTGAGATTAATATTGAGAAGAATGGGGATGAGAAGATGAAAAGACGGTTACGTTAAAATTAACCTACGACGTAAAAGACGTAAACGTAAAGTCGTGAAAAACTACTCAAATTAAAAATTATACTAAGACCAAAAACAAAACCAATAAAAGATTAAAAGGCTAAAAACAAGTCTAAAATAATATAAATAAAGATAAAAATCCAACAAAGATATTTTAAGACCTTTTATTAATTAAATATTTAATTTTAAATGCTAATAAAAGCCCTAAAATTAAATATAACTAATTCAAATGTCTAAAATATGATTTTATTGAATAATTACTTAACTTATGTTATTAGAAGACTAAAAAGTAATTTTCTAAAAATTAAAAGCTATTAAAACTATTTTTAAAACTCTAAAAATGATTAAAAATGATTAAAACCTAATTAAACTTAAAATAATTATAAAAATAAATCTAAAAGCTATAAAGTTATTCTAAAAATGGAAAAGGTCCTAATTAATGATAAAGAACTTAAGAAAAATGAAAAAGAAATAAAAATAAAATTTTTATTTTTTAATAATAAAATAATATTAAAATAATGCTAAAAATAAAAAGTTCTCAAATAAATTCTAAAAAAATCTCAAAAATCCTAAATATTCTAACTAAGAGAAAAACACAAATTAAAGTTCCTAAAACTTTTTTAAATAATTTTATAAAAATGTTTAAAGTTTATAAAAAACCTTAAAATAATATAAAATTAAAAATTAAATATTTTAAAACCAAAACCTAATGTAAACCTCAAAATATTATTTTAAAACCTTAAAATTATTTTTCCTAAAAATAAAAACTCTTTTTACTATTTTTTAATGATTTAATAAAAACGGCTATTAAATAAATCCTAGAAAATAATCTAATAACGGGAAAAATTTAAAAACTATCTAGGAAAATCTCAAACACTATTTAGATCCTAGGAAAATTCAAAAGAAGCAAAATAGCTTAACAAATAAGCTGAAAAGAAGGAAAAAAAGCTACGGCTTATATTAATAAGCTAGAAACCAAAACGTGGTTAAATAGAAATGGAAATCAAACACTAACGTAAAAAGTCATCCAGATTAGCGGTAGAGCTCCTACTCCTCCAACGAGAGGTCTGGGGTTCGAGTCCAGCTACGGGTGAACTTTTTGCTTTTATTTTCTTTTTTTATTTTTTTCTTTTTCTTATCAATATGTGACCTCTAATAAGCTAGAAACTCAATCCAGTATCCTTTTTTATGCAAGATTTGAACAAATTATAATCCAAAAACGTGGCCAGACTTATTGTTGAACACAAGCAGTTGGCTATGTGTTCTTGCTTTTTTCCAAAAGTGATGCAAGCCAAGAGGACTTGGCTTGTGGGCTTATTTGATGGATGATTTGGGAACAATGGGGCACCCTTGTGCTTATTGAAGCACAAGGAGTCAAGGCAATCAAGGAATAAGCACTTAGCACACAATGCTCAAACAAATCAATCACACTAAGCAAAACAAGTTTCTGTGACAATTCCTTAGGTCTGGTGGCTATTTCAGCTTATTACTTGCACCCTAGTGAACTTAAAAGCCTCAAACTTTGCACACACCAGCTCAAGCTAACACACAATCAATCTAAAACACTATAACAACCTGGATCTAAACAGATTTCAAGAATAGGCACAAATTTTGAGCAAAAATGAAGCAGATTAAAGATTATGCAGATTTTAGTTACTCTTTTTAACTTTTACCACTCCAACTAGCTTAAAACTTGATCCAATTTAAACCACAACTAGCAATAATCCTATCTTAACCTAGTATGACCTATCTAACACCTTTTAAAAACTCAATCAAAGATTATTGTCCTGCTAAATCACGTTTCCAAACACCCTGTTAAAACTAGCAAACCAAAATTTTCAAATCAAAACCTTACAAAACCTATTCAAATTGATCCTATGCTATTCTATCATGCATAAGATCACAAAAGAACATTAATCCAACAAGTATAACACACTTATATCAGGAAATCAAACAAGATCACATACACTTGCTTATTTCTGAAATTTCCAAAAGGAAAAAGAGTGTTACCTTAGGGCTTTACATCCAAAGCCCTAGTGGATGTCAATCCACCTCCTTATGCACCCGGGTGCATGCAGATCCTTGGATCAACAAACAATCAACACCTGCTTAAATCAAAACAAAAGAAGAACACACAAACACAAGCAATAATATATATTTCTGATTTTTTTTTTCTTCTTTCTTAAACCTTTCCAAAAAACTTTTAAACCTTCTTAACACGTTTCAAAAACCCTAGATAACCAATTAAACTTAAACCTCTTAACACTTAAACCCTGAAACAGATTACACCAAATAACCTTAATTTCAGAAACCTTCAAACAATTTTGAAAATCAAAATTACTTGACCAAATAGAAAATGGAACTCAGAATCAAGCTTTTACACAACACACAACTTTTTATAAACCTAAAAAGGAATTATACTTGTTTAAAACAAAAACCAAACTTTTATTTCATAAAAAAGGAATTACAAGTGCAAAGCTTGAAAACTGGAACAAAGGGTCATCACAGGTTGATGCCTCTTTTTATACTACTCAAATGAACAATCTAGAATCTTAAAATCAAAACCCTAATCAGTAGAAATTCTCCAAAATGCCCTTAGACGTTTTTGAGTGATGAGTTGTCATATTGGATCCTGGACGTTTATTTGTGCGTTGTGAGTAAGCAAATAACCTCCACTGTTGATTTTGGACACGTCATGATGCTTGGGGACCAAGGTGTTCTCTGATTGGTGGAATGGGGAATTGGGGGTAGGGTCCACAGTGGTGGGATTGGGGATTTTATGTGTGGGATTAGTTCCTGCGTGTGTGAATCACACGTGGGCAAAGTTAATTGGGTTTTACCCAAGTATTAAGTTGGGTAAATACTGGAGGTGTAAAAGGTGAATAGTAACTCTCCTTGATCCGATTTTGGGGGAACAGATAGTGTTTGGCGCGAGTTGTGTTTAAATGTTTCAAAACAGACAACTTCAGTCCTTGTCCTTTGGTTTTTTTGGCAAACAAAGTTTTTAGCCCTAAAAACGTATTTGCTTTGTTAATAAGTTTCACACTTTGTCATTTTTGGCACCAAACTTTGGAATAAGGTTTCAAAGGATTGTTTTTGCCATTTTGAGTAATTTCAAGGGCTGAACTTGGACAATGTTGATCTTCAAAGGTCTTCAATGTGTCTTTCACTTCATGAGGGACCATTTTTGGCAATTTGAAATTGTTGAGGGACTAATCTTGCCATTTCTTCAAAGTTGAAGGACCTTTTTGCAATTTTGACAAACTTAAGTGACCAAACTTGTAATTATTAATATACAAGGGTTTTAAGTGTCATTTCTTCATTAATGGAGGATCAATCTTGCTTGTCTTCAAGTCTTCAAGGGTATTTGTTGAACATTCCATGATTAGGGCCCGGTTCATTGTACGGCTTCGTTTCTCGTGTCCGTTTTTCCTTGTATCTTGTGATCTTTTGTCTTTTTCACGATATCCATACCTAAAATACACATGAACACAAAAGCAAGCATATATATGGTATTTTATGACATTTTTATGCATTAAAAGCCCGAAAAGAACGATGAGATCATGTATAAATGCCATCTCATCACTCCCCCATACTAAGCCATTGCCGTGCCCTCAGGCAATGCTAGAATAAAGTATCGTAACAACTCCAAAATTCATTTTATTAACCTTTATTGAAGAGTAAAATACTTGCAACATACTACGAGAATGTGTAAAGACATAATGTATGATTTTCATCACCAAAAGGTGGCTTTTAGGATCAAAGAATAGAAACAAGTTAATGTCCCTTAGAGTAAACTTCGTCATCCTTGATTGTCATACATTCCATGCTAAGTGCAAAAACAAGATCATTGTTGGTACAAGTCACAATGCTAACACTACTCATACGTTCAAATTGTGTAATACTTTTTCTCCCCGCAATCCTAGTTATTTATAAAAGGAAATGGGTTACTAGCATTTTTTATCTAATTGTCATGGATCACAAGTGATTCATATTGACTTATTTGAGTAGTTATTAGTCCGAAAGCAAAGTAGCACGATTTGATCAATAGTTAGCCGAAGGACAAAATCTTTTAAAACGGCTTCTCGTGTATCTCCTTAAGTTCATATCTTGGCATAACTCGTTTCACGATTTGAGACCTTTCTCGGATCGATATTTGGCATGTACTTCATACTTCAAATCTTGGGAAGACGTTCTTGAAATAATGGTCTTCTCTTCATATTTTGGAATTTCTTCACTTGACGTTTTTGAGAGATTCTTCATATAGGACCACGACTTCATCATTTTTCTTCAATCTTTACTTTGGATTTTGATATACAACGATCCGCCTCGTTTTCGGACTTGGATATATTTATCCTCATACCTTGTTAGGGTCCTTTTGGATAGACTTTCTCCATTCTTTAGGGGAGTAATTGCTTCTCGTCGTGTGTCTCGATCCTTCATATTGATTTTAGAATAATGATACTTCACATCATCTTTAGATCTTTAGCAAAAATAGAGCTCCTCATGCCTTGTTAGGGCCTTTTTGGATGATCGCCAATCTTCGCGTCCCGCTTCAATAAGTTATGCCTTGGCTATAAACTCTATTCAACCCCGAGCAACTTTTAAACGATCTTGCGCTAGAGGCTAAGTAACCTTTCAAATCGTATGACCTTACTTATTGCAATTATGATTTATTCCTAATGCATTGATCTTATGGGAAGAAAAAGCCACAATTAAAAACATATGAGTTTTTGAAAGAACACTTTCGTATTCTACGTTTAGCATGATCACTTGTCTAACTCTATCATTTCTTGTTCTTCACTATATAAAGACCTCTAATTAAAGAGACTCGTGAATACTTAGCCATGCAAGTCAAAATTAAGCCAAATTTGGATTAGCTTTCATTAAGACTATATCAAATCAAAGTTTTGGGTTTTCAAGCCACCTATAGGATCTTGCACTTTCTTGGACTTTTTCAAGTTTAGAGAATGCGTTTTAAAGTTCCCTTGATAAGTGACTTTCTAGAATCAATTATAGGAACTTGCGAAAAGTTCTTGTTCTTAACCCGAATGAATTAAGACTTTCACGTTTTAAAGCTCCCTATATAAAAGTCTAGCAAAACTTGAATTGAGCGGGTTAAGGAATGTAAATGGCTCCAAATGCCCATCAAGTCAAAAATTAACTCTTATTCTACCCATCGGAAAATATACATTCGTGTCTTAAAAACACTTATGAAAACTAAGAAAAATTTTAAAATTTGGCCATTTTTAGCCTTATTAGCAAAACAAAACATTGAAAATTGGAAAACGTGAGGGCGTAGCAAAGCAAGTACCTATTCACCCCCCCATACTAAAAGTAAACATTGTCCTCAATGTTTCGAGTCTAAAGGTGGAGCACCCCCATACTAGAGACGAAGAGTCGAATGCTTAGGATCTAGCATGGAAAGGGTGATCAAAAATATATCTAAAGCCGTTTATTAAGTATGCTAAAAGATAATTGTTAGAACAATAAAGGATATGTCATGGATTCGTGAAAAACTTCTTCAAACGAACGATGGAGGCTCCGTAAACGAACACGAGAGTCTTCAATCGTAGACGATGATGATGATCTAGATAACACAATCACAAACAACCACGAGACAACGAGTTGGAAGGGAACAAGTCCCCTTATTAGTGAATATAAAAGATAAGCATGGGATCTCCCCCACGAGGCACCTCGTTTTTGATTACCGAGTCATGAGCTCGACTCGATCCCCTCAAAATGTGAACATTTAGGGAAATTCATGGTATGGTCAATTTTTGATGGGGCTTACATGATAAACAAGGCCCAAAAAGCAACCGGTATAAAGGACTAAGTCCTTAGATGATGCAAAATACCGGGGTCGAAGATGGCGTTCTTGTTTCCATTGGAAAAACAATTTAACGCCACTTCAACATGTGCCATAAACTCAAAGAGTTTGAAGAAAATAGATGAGAAATAGAAGGGTGAGACAATTGGTAAGACAAACGTTTGAGCTACTCGAGGTAGACTCGCACCAAGCAAATAGATATAGTTTCCATTTATTGCATCGGTAGAAGACCGAGATTTCCCTTTACATGAAATTCCGGGATCGAAAATCTCGTCCTCGGTGGACAAGGATGAGGGAACATAAGGGGCTTCCCCCATACTAGAACCACACAAAACATCGTCAAAAGGAGTAGACGAGTTTGTAGCACTCAAAACACGCGGTGATGACGGAGTTAGATTTGTAGAAAAATCAATTAAATCACATTTAAGATCTTTTCCTTTTTTATCTTTTAAATTCTCCTTATGAAAACCCTTTTTGATTATGTCGAAAATATTAGGTGTTTCTAAGACGATGTTAGTTACACTAAAAATTCTCACATTTTGAAACCGTTTTGGTTTTGGTGGTGGCAAGTTCTCAAAACGTTTATCGACGAAGAAAACCTCCCCATCGGGGCCTACATATTCATCATCCGAAAGATCTTCCGTAGAAACCGGCAACTTATCAACACTTTTCAAGAATGAAGGTGAAGGATTTTTCGATTCAAGTATTGATGGTTTCTTCTTTGTAGGCTTTGCACTCATAACCTCCACCGGCGGAGGAAATGGTAAATTGTTTTTGGCGACATTCCCTAAAACTCTTGGTGAAAATTCTTTGCAAACAACATTGGTCGAGTCACCATGGTTTAAAGTTGCAATAGAATAGACATGAGAAAGATTGGAGTTTTGTGTTGCATTGATGACAAGTTCTTCTTCATTGAAACGAAGGGTGATTTTTCGAGCATGAACATCGATAAGTGCTCTTGATGTATCCAAAAATGAACGACCCAAAATGAGAGGAACTTTTCGATCGATAGGAATGTCTACAAAGATAAAGTCAACGGGATAGTAAAACTTTCCGACTTTAACAAAAACGTCCTCGGCTACTCCACATGCTAAAATCGTAGAATGATCGGCCATCTCGATAGACATGTTCGAAGGAGTAAGAGCCGGAAGTGAAAGTTATTTGAAAATCTCGAGAGGCATTAAATTAATACTAGCGCCAAGATCGGCCAAGGCGTAGCATTCCTCCATATCTTGAATAGCACACGGAATCAAAAATTTACCGGGATCACCGACTTTTTGTGGTATGCGGCTAAGAAAAACCGATGAACAACTAGACGATTGTTGTAACTTTTCTTTGTTGTTTAGCATACTTTTGAAGTTTGCGGCGAATCGAGGCATCATGATTAAAGCATCGGCAAAACTTATGTTAAAATGCAAATCACGAAACATTTTCATAAATAGCTCAAATTGATAATTGTTCCGTTCTTGTGCTTTCTCTTTGTTACGTCTCGAAGGGTAGGGTAAAGGTGGTGTGGGTTGGTCATTAGGCAACGGCCTTGGAAACTCGGGTTCCACAATTGGTATTGGTTCAACCGTAGGTGTGGTTTGAGCGGTACTTCGTGGGATTGTAATGTGCTCCTTTTCGACCATCACCTCGGGTTCTTTCTCGATTTCCTTCTCCGTAGAAGTACTTGGACGAGAGATTGGTTCCTTGAAAGTTTTACCACTTCGTGTAGCAACAACCTTCAATTCTCCCCTCGGGTTGTTAATGGTATCACTAGGAAGACCACCCGAAGAAGAGGGCTTACACATGATTGCTTCAAACATCTTAGCCATTCGGTCCTCAAATTTTGATTGCCTAGCATCCGCTTTTAATAACTCTTGCTTAATCTCATGTTGTCCTAATTCCATCTTTTGTTGGTTTTGTTGAAGACGTTGGACATTTCCTTCCATTTTGTTTGCATGAGTTTTAAGTTCATTAGCAAGTTCATTTTTAAGCTCGTTTTTCAACTCGGATCTTAAGCTAATCATCTCACGTTGCATATTATCAAATTTAGCATCATTTGCTTTTGCATAATCCAAAAATTCTCCTTGCAAATTTTTCGTGTGAGCATTTTGAAAACCTTGTGTAGTGTTTTGAAAATCACGGTTTTGGTTTTGATTAGAGATTTGTCCATTCCCACTTTGATAATTCCCTTTGTTGTAATTGCGTGTGTTGCCTTGGTAATTACCTTGGTTGTTGTTTCGATAATTGTTAGCATTTTGGTTTGGTGGAGCTTGATTTTGGCGGGAACCTTGGCCGTTTTGGTTGTAAGTTCCCGTTGCTGCATAAGCACTCGAAGTGTTACCATCCGCAGTAATGCACTCGGAAAGATCATGAGCTCCCCCACAAGATAAACAACTCTTAGCAACCACTTTAACCGAAGCGGAATTGGAAGCTTCTTGAGCCTTCCAATGGGACATAAGATTAGCAAATCTATCAAAAAACCGATTTTCCTCATTAGCTTCATCATGTAAGGCATTAATGCTACGAGACGATTGTGATGACGATGACGAACCCATATTGGCAACACTCGGTGTGTTACGAGGGTTATAAACCTTAGATCGATTTTCAATGATTTGTAAAGCCTCATTTGTCGTCTTGAACAAAAAATTACCACCCGCGGCGGCATTCAAATAATCTCGTTCATGATCATTAAGCCCATTATAAAAAGTATCAATTTGATGCAATTCCGAAAAATCATGGTGAGGACATTCATGTAACATCTCTTTAAATCGTTCCCATGCCATTGAAAAACTTTCATTATTACGTTGCACAAATCGTGAAATCTCATTTTTTAAGTGTGTTGTTTTAGATGGTGGAAAAAACTTGTTCACAAACTTAGAAACGAGATCGGCCCATGTCAAAATTGAATTTGGCGGTTCTTTCTCGAGCCAAATTTTTGCGGGACCATCCAACGAATATGGAAACAACATCATCTTAATGGCGTCATGTGGAACATCTTTGAATTTGCTAGTAGCGGTGAGACGGTTGAAATTCCTAATGTGGTAATGCGGGTTGTCTTTCTCGTGACCTCTAAACTTGTTTGCTTGCAACATAGACATTAAACCCGTCTTAATCTCGAAATTCTCCGCAAGGATGGCGGGAATAACAATAGCCTCTCCAAAACCCTCGGTGGGTGCTTGTAGCAACTCCATCATAGTACGAGTAGCCATGACGACTTCTTGTTCTACAATAGGTTCAACAATTGGAGGTTCTTCAACAATTAACGATCCTTGATTTGCTTGCTTTTGAAGACGTTTACGAGCTCGTTTTGCTTGATTACGAGTGATCATAAACTACACGAAGAATGGGAGGTGAGCAAAGAAGATTCTTTTTGGTGTTTTGTGGATTTTCAATTTTTTTGTGTTTTTGATGATATTTAATTTTTTTGGATTTTGGTGTATCTTCGTAGACAACAATCTACAAAATCTCTCCTCGAATCAAACTCTTGATTAAAGAAGCCTCAAAGGAATGAAAACGATCACGTGGAGTGAACGTCTTCTAATGACTTTAGAACTTTGGTGAAAACCAAATTGTTCACGAGGGTTTAATCACAAAGAAAACCAAGCAAATATAGTATACGTAATAATACTTTGGGCGGCAAAACCCTCGATTAGCCTTGAATCTCAAAATACTCACAAGCAAGCGGGGAAACGAGGCGGCGCGAAGCACTTAAGAGCCTTTTTCCTTAGGGTATATTTTATAATACCCGCCTTATACCCACCTTATAGTTTGTATTTTTCAAAATCGAGCTTCACGAAAGTATTTATCTATTTTTGCCTTTTCTTTTTGTTTGAGATTCGAATACAATAATTAGGAGATCAAATCCCAATTAAGGTTGTGTTTTCACACTTTTGGAGATATTGTATTTTGATTGTGATACTTAATACAATATATTAATAATATTTGTACAAGAAAAACCAAGAAAACCGATAATACGTGTTAAGGGAGTTCCACTTAACACAAATACTTATTATGGATAATATCAAAAACAAAAGCTTCCAAATTAAAGCACAACACACCTCCCCGGCAGCGGCGCCAAAATGATTGTAGGATAAAACACGACTCTTGTTTAGAATGACCCTTAATCAAATAAAATGAGAGAAAGTTCGTTTCCCAAGGAGGTATATGTGTGTGAATTAATTTGTAGTTATTTGAGATTAATATTGAGAATAATGGGGATGAGAAGATGAAAAGACGGTTACGTTAAAATTAACCTACGACGTAAAAGACGTAAACGTAAAGTCGTGAAAAACTACTCAAATTAAAAATTATACTAAGACCAAAAACAAAACCAATAAAAGATTAAAAGGCTAAAAACAAGTCTAAAATAATATAAATAAAGATAAAAATCCAACAAAGATATTTTAAGACCTTTTATTAATTAAATATTTAATTTTAAATGCTAATAAAAGCCCTAAAATTAAATATAACTAATTCAAATGTCTAAAATATGATTTTATTGAATAATTACTTAACTTATATTATTAGAAGACTAAAAAGTAATTTTCTAAAAATTAAAAGCTATTAAAACTATTTTTAAAACTCTAAAAATGATTAAAAATGATTAAAACCTAATTAAACTTAAAATAATTATAAAAATAAATCTAAAAGCTATAAAATTATTCTAAAAATGGAAAAGGTCCTAATTAATGAAAAATAACTTAAGAAAAATGAAAAAGAAATAAAAATAAAATTTTGATTTTTTAATAATAAAATAATATTAAAATAATGCTAAAAATAAAAAGTTCTCAAATAAATTCTAAAAAAATCTCAAAAATCCTAAATATTCTAACTAAGAGAAAAACACAAATTAAAGTTCCTAAAACTTTTTTAAATAATTTTATAAAAATGTTTAAAGTTTATAAAAAACCTTAAAATAATATAAAACTAAAAATTAAAGATTTTAAAACCAAAACCTAATGTAAACCTCAAAATATTATTTTAAAACCTTAAAATTATTTTTCCTAAAAATAAAAACTCTTTTTACTATTTTTTAATGATTTAATAAAAACGGCTATTAAATAAATCCTAGAAAATAATCTAATAACGGGAAAAATTTAAAAACTATCTAGGAAAATCTCAAACACTATTTAGATCCTAGGAAAATTCAAAAGAAGCAAAATAGCTTAACAAATAAGCTGAAAAGAAGGAAAAAAAGCTACGGCTTATATTAATAAGCTAGAAACCAAAACGTGGTTAAATAGAAATGGAAATCAAACACTAACGTAAAAAGTCATCCAGATTAGCGGTAGAGCTCCTACTCCTCCAACGAGAGGTCTGGGGTTCGAGTCCAGCTACGGGTGAACTTTTTGCTTTTATTTTCTTTTTTTATTTTTTTCTTTTTCTTATCAATATGTGACCTCTAATAAGCTAGAAACTCAATCCAGTATCCTTTTTTATGCAAGATTTGAACAAATTATAATCCAAAAACGTGGCCAGACTTATTGTTGAACACAAGCAGTTGGCTATGTGTTCTTGCTTTTTTCCAAAAGTGATGCAAGCCAAGAGGACTTGGCTTGTGGGCTTATTTGATGGATGATTTGGGAACAATGGGGCACCCTTGTGCTTATTGAAGCACAAGGAGTCAAGGCAATCAAGGAATAAGCACTTAGCACACAATGCTCAAACAAATCAATCACACTAAGCAAAACAAGTTTCTGTGACAATTCCTTAGGTCTGGTGGCTATTTCAGCTTATTACTTGCACCCTAGTGAACTTAAAAGCCTCAAACTTTGCACACACCAGCTCAAGCTAACACACAATCAATCTAAAACACTATAACAACCTGGATCTAAACAGATTTCAAGAACATGCACAAATTTTGAGCAAAAATGAAGCAGATTAAAGATTATGCAGATTTTAGTTACTCTTTTTAACTTTTACCACTCCAACTAGCTTAAAACTTGATCCAATTTAAACCACAACTAGCAATAATCCTATCTTAACCTAGTATGACCTATCTAACACCTTTTAAAAATTCAATCAAAGATTATTGTCCTGCTAAATCACGTTTCCAAACACCCTGTTAAAACTAGCAAACCAAAATTTTCAAATCAAAACCTTACAAAACCTATTCAAATTGATCCTATGCTATTCTATCATGCATAAGATCACAAAAGAACATTAATCCAACAAGTATAACACACTTATATCAGGAAATCAAACAAGATCACATACACTTGCTTATTTCTGAAATTTCCAAAAGGAAAAAGAGTGTTACCTTAGGGCTTTACATCCAAAGCCCTAGTGGATGTCAATCCACCTCCTTATGCACCCGGGTGCATGCAGATCCTTGGATCAACAAACAATCAACACCTGCTTAAATCAAAACAAAAGAAGAACACACAAACACAAGCAATAATATATATTTCTGATTTTTTTTTCTTCTTTCTTAAACCTTTCCAAAAAACTTTTAAACCTTCTTAACACGTTTCAAAAACCCTAGATAACCAATTAAACTTAAACCTCTTAACACTTAAACCCTGAAACAGATTACACCAAATAACCTTAATTTCAGAAACCTTTAAACAATTTTGAAAATCAAAATTACTTGACCAAATAGAAAATGGAACTCAGAATCAAGCTTTTACACAACACACAACTTTTTATAAACCTAAAAAGGAATTATACTTGTTTAAAACAAAAACCAAACTTTTATTTCATAAAAAAAGAATTACAAGTGCAAAGCTTGAAAACTGGAACAAAGGGTCATCACAGGTTGATGCCTCTTTTTATACTACTCAAATGAACAATCTAGAATCTTAAAATCAAAACCCTAATCAGTAGAAATTCTCCAAAATGCCCTTAGACGTTTTTGAGTGATGAGTTGTCATATTGGATCCTGGACGTTTATTTGTGCGTTGTGAGTAAGCAAATAACCTCCACTGTTGATTTTGGACACGTCATGATGCTTGGGGACCAAGGTGTTCTCTGATTGGTGGAATGGGGAATTGGGGGTAGGGTCCACAGTGGTGGGATTGGGGATTTTATGTGTGGGATTAGTTCCTGCGTGTGTGAATCACACGTGGGCAAAGTTAATTGGGTTTTACCCAAGTATTAAGTTGGGTAAATACTGGAGGTGTAAAAGGTGAATAGTAACTCTCCTTGATCCGATTTTGGGGGAACAGATAGTATTTGGCGCGAGTTGTGTTTATGTTAGAAATACGTTTTAACGTATATTAGAAGTATCGGTCGCTCCACAATATGATTTATGTTGTAATAGCTCGTAGTTAGTAATTAGTTATTATTTGCTTATTAACTTAAG
Organism: Glebionis coronaria; assembly: GCA_025667525.1. Classification (NCBI taxonomy): domain Eukaryota; kingdom Viridiplantae; phylum Streptophyta; class Magnoliopsida; order Asterales; family Asteraceae; genus Glebionis; species Glebionis coronaria. The sequence goes on from CM046877.1 coordinate 427,589,768, forward strand.
TAAGAACCGGTCCATGGGCTTGTCATGGACCGGCCCAAGTCCACTTATGACTTGGAACTATAAATACCCCTTTCCACCATGGAAAAGGGTTGGTTGTTATCATTTCTTTGTTTCCACTTAATAAAATTCACATAGTTTCTCTCACTTTCTCTCTCTAACTTTCTCTCTCTAGAAATTAACAAACCCCTTCATAGATTCATTGATTATCAATATTCTACATTTGGTATCAAGAGCTATGGGGTGATTTAAGGTGGTGATTTGTGTGGTTTTTTAGTTTTTGATTGTATTAGTGTTCTTTAAGAAAAATCATCTTGATTCTTGGTGTTTTTGGTGTTTTTGTGATTGGGATTAGTGGATAAGTATTAGTTGTTACTTATTTTAGTCGAAAGCACAAAACTTTTTGGGTTATTTGGTCAAAATCTGGGCTTAATCGTAAGTTTTACTGTTCGACTGTTCATCGGACAAAGTTTCTGTTCATTCAGCAAAACTTCCGGATCAAGGAGTTCCGGATCAAGAAGTTCCGGATCAAGGAGTTCCGAGTCAAGAAGTTCCGAATCAAGAAACTTCCGAACCAAGAAGTTCCGAGTCAAGAAACTTCCGAACCAAGAACTTCCGAGTCAAGAAGTTCCGGATCAAGAAACTTCCGAACCAAGAACTTCCGAGTCAAGAAGTTCCGGATCAAGAAACTTCCGAACCAAGAACTTCCGAGTCAAGAAGTTCCGGATCAAGCCAAACTTCCGAACCAAGAACTTCCGAGTCAAGAAGTTCCGGATCAAGCCAAAGTTCCGAACCAAGAACTTCCGAACCAAGAAGTTCCGGATCAATCCAAAAGTTCCGAATCAAGGTAATCTTCCGAATCAACAAAAAGTTCCGAATCAAGGTAATCTTCCGAATCAAACTTCCGAATCAACAAAAAGTTCCGAATCAAGGGTTATTTTGCTTGTTTTTTCGACGATTTTTTTTAGAGGATTTAATCTTGGTTTCTTACAACAAAAACACAACACAATTCACAAGCTTTACTTCACTGCTCGATCAACCGATAATCTCTGTTTCTTTGAAGAAAAACAAAATGAATCCAAATTCAGTAATGCCTCAGATGACATCTCTTACGGATATATCAATCATAACGGGAACTGATAGCCGTCCACCGATGCTTATTAAAGAGGTGTTTGAGGCATGGCAAGGTCGAATGATGCAATATCTAAAGGGGAAACCTACATACGGAAGGCTGATGGTCAAATCGATTTTGAATGGTCCACTCGACTATGGTACCATTACGGTTGACAACGTGACTAGACCACGAGAATTTGAAGAACTCACTCCAGCTCAACAACTTGTTGCAGATGCAGATGAAAAAGCACTTCAAACAATTCTCCAAGCTCTTCCCCATGATATTTATAGGATGGTAAGCAAGTATACTGTGGCAAAAGATTTATGGGAACGTCTTAAGGTGTTGCTACAAGGCACGTCTCTCACCAAACAAGAAAGGGAGTGTCAGCTGTATGATTTGTTTGATAGATTCACCTACAACCCAGGGGAAACACTTCACGATTATTACTTCAGATTCACCACACTCATGAATGATCTGAATGTATACAATCTTGAGATTGCTCCATTCCAGGTTAACACCAAATTCTTGAATACTCTACCTCAAGCTGAATGGGGTGAGTATATTACCGATGTCAAGTTAACAAGGGATCTGCACAAGTGCAATTTGGATCAAATATATGCCTTCCTTCAGCAGCATGAGAAGCATGTGATTATGCATCGTTCTCCTCGTGGTATGTATCCAGATTCCTTAGCTTTGATGGCGAATCAACCAAGTTTGTCACACAACAACACACCCTATATCTTGGGACATCAAGCCTATCATGCATCACCTTACATGACACCAACTTTTCCCCAATACTCGATTTTACCACAACCTCCCACCTCACATCAGCAACAGTATCGGTTCAATGCACCTTCACCACAGTATGGTTCACAACTTCATCCAGCAAATGTTGCACCTTATGCTCAGCCTTCATATTCGTCTTATCAAGAGAATGCAGCATATCCAACAAGCTATCCTGATCAAATGAGTATTCCTTCTACTGATTATGCAGCTCATCCAGATCAAGCATTGTATTGTGATGATGAAGAAGTCCCCGTTCCTGTTTTCCAACAAGGAGCTGACCCAGTTGAAGTGCTAACTACTATGTCTGCTTATCTCACACGAACTTTAAGCAAACGAGGATACAGAGGATCAGCTCCTACCAACAATCAGTTGAGGAATTCATCCAATTCTCGCCAACAAGCTACAATTGAGAATGGCAGGGTCATGGTTCAGCCAATTCAACCATATCAGGGGAGATCTTCCACTTCAACCAATGCTCGCACGATTACTCCTGCTCCTGCTCCAATGGTCAACAATCCTCCACGGGCTAATACAGGCAAGTTGAGAATGATCACATGCTACAACTGCAAGGAAGAGGGTCATATGTCCAGGGATTGTAAGAAACCCAAGAGAAAAAGGGATGGACAGTGGTTCGCAGAAAAGATCTATCTGGTAAATGCTCAGGCGCAAGGAAGGGAACTTGATGAAGAGGAGCTTGCATTTCTTGCTGACCCAGGGATTGCTGAACAAGACGTTGTCACTACGCAGAATGCAGCTTACCAAGCCGATGATCTTGATGCGTATGATTCCGACTGTGATGACTTTCAAACTGCAAAGGCTGCTTTCATGGCAACTTTCTCCAGCTTAGGGCCAGATAAGAAATCTGAGGTACTTATTAACAACACCGATAATGCCATTGATGCTAGTATTCAACCACATCAAGTTGTGCAAGAGAGTGCTGATTCGAATGAATCTTCGGTGGTGAGTCCTTCAAACGAGGAGACAAACAATGATAGCAATATCAATGTGAGTCCCCAGACTTTGAGTGAATCACAACCGGGACCCAGTTCGCATACGTCTACTCCTGCTCAACAAGATTTGGTCATGGTTCCTGCTACATTACTTAGCCAAATGAATGCTGCACTCTTAGAAACCTTAGCTAAGAATAAGAATTTGTCTGATGAGCTTGCCTTAAGCAATGAGAAAGTACAAACTTTGGAATTAGTGCCTTCGTCTAGTGTTCTAACTAATCTCGAATATGATCACTTTAGAAACAAACAAATGGGTCACTTGCAAGAAATAGAAAACTTAAGAGCAAATTTGTCTAATGAACTTCGAGAAAAGGAGTTAGTGGTCACTAATTTTCAAAAACTTCAAACGGATTTTGAATCACTAGAATCTAAGAAGACTGAAATGGAGATTAATGCCACTAATAAGATTAGAAGTCTAGATTACTTGCTGTTAAGACAATACGCTGCTTCACAACTAGTTCACTTATTTGATGCTTCATTTATAGAATTTAATTTATCACGTCTAAAAGGCCTTCCCCCTAATCCACGGTATGCAAAACAAGCTTTAAGACATAGTCCTAGACTTTATAATGCAACTCAATTAGGATTGGCTTTAGACCCGATTGTTTTTCCCAATGATAGAACAAGTAAGGATCTAGTTGATGAGGATCGGTCATACAATTCTGCAAAATATCCCGATTGTGATTATTTTAAAATGAATAAGGAGCTTGCTAAAACTGATTTTAGAGTTCGCTTCCATATGGATAAGGATCTCATTACAGCACCAACCTACATGATAGAGGAAGAAAGCCCTAGTACATTTCCTACACTTGTCAACATGGAAGGTCCTAAGGAAATTCCAAAGAATCTTCCACCGGTTAGCACTGTGTGGTTAAACTTGCAAGAGATTAACCGATACTTTACTAACTTTGACAAGGTCATCTTGGAATGTACGACTTCAAATGGCTTAAATGCCGGAGAATGGGCTTTCGAACACATGAACGAGGTGTTTAAAACTGAGATCAATCCGTTTGTCGAAAGTCTAAAAAGAAGTTTTGCATCTCTTAAGGAAAATCTTCAATTTGAAATTGGTGAAGTTCAAAAAGTGTTTTATGAAATGGACACCGCTTACGAATTGCAACTAATTGAAAAGGAAAAGATTTCAACCGAATATGACCGATTCTTGTCCGAAGTAATCTCGTGTGATGTGCTTACTATTGTAAATGTTAATTATTCGAATGAGCTTACATCTGCTGCGATTAATTGTAATGCTGTGAATATTTGTGAGGATATTTGTGATGATGTTTGTGATCTTTCTGTAAATGTTGCTGAAACTGTAAATGAGGTAGATAATCATTCTTGTCACGAATCTAACGCTGAGTTTTTAAAGCTACAAGATTCTTATAATTTACTTTCTCAACGCTTTAATCAACTAGAACAACATTGTATATCTTTAGAATTAAAACAACAAGCTCAAAATGAAAATCTTTTGATATCAAATGTTTGTGAAAACGGTGTTGAGAATAGTGACAAGATGATTGCAATTGTTAAGACATTAGAGGAAGAAATCATGAGATTGAAGAGAGAGATATCATCAAAGGAAACTTTAAGAATGGAACTAGAGGCTGCAGAGTCTAAAAACCAGGTCTTAGAAATTAGACTATCCACTGTTCTAGGGGAGATGGATCGGACAAGGCAGGGACTATCCGCTCTTTATGGTTCGCTAGAAGAACGCTTCGCTTTTAATGCGGCACAGCAACAATATTATGTTGAACAACTGAACCAAAAGTGCGAAGAAATCTCTGACTTGAACATCCTGCTCATAGACAAAAATATGGTTTTGGCTGAGTTAAAGGAGACACTTCTTCTCACCCGACAAGAAGTTGTTGATAACTTAGCTACCGACTCTGCACCATCCACTAGTGCTCCAACAACCAAGTCAGTAGTGCTTTATAAGAATCCGCTTCATAAGAGAAACCCGGTTGTATACGATGATTATATGAGGAATGCCATTAAGCATGTCGATCTTCTTAGGGATATTTTAGACGATCTTTATGCCTTAGATCCCTCAAGTAGCGACTATTATTCGGCTCATGAATATGTTAAGCGAGTTCAATATTGCTTGGCTTATTTGCAATACATAGGTACACCAGGTTCTGCACTACTTAATAATAGGCCCATTGCTGTCACTCCATTTAATAAGACTCCAGGAGCGAAACCGTCATTGGCACAATCAAGTAAGACACCTTTAAAATCTGCTGCTAATGTTCCCAATTTGCCTTCTACAGGATTAAAAGAGACTACTAAGGCTAAAGGATCGCCACTCAAGAAAGCTAAGATCAAGCCCTCCACTAGTAGTGCCACAAAGAAGAAAGTAGAAGTCCACAATAGGAATGCTAGTTCAGTTTTAAATAAAATGAATCATGTTAAGACTAAAAGCTCTGCGCCTGTGCAGCAGCCTAAACCATTCGTGAATTCTGATTTAAATTGTTGGAATTGTAATGAATGTATGTTTTCCCAGCGTCATGATTTGTGTCTGATTGATCACGTTAATGAAATGAATGCTATTAAGAATGGTCTTGAATGGAAGCCAACGGGTCGAACTCGTGCCCAAGTTGGCTGGCAATGGCGTCCCACTGGTAGGACCTTTACACTAGATGGAAAAATGTGCCCTTTAACTAGGAATGCATCTATCGAGGTTAGGTCTGAGCGTCCTTTAGTTAGGAACACTCGCACTCAAGTATGGAAACAGCGCCCTTTAATTAGGTCTGCCCCCACTGTAGTGCCTATCAGTGAAGAAATACCTCAGGATTTGAGCCAATTAGAATCTACACCACCAATTAAGAAGAAAAAGGCTAGGAAATCTAAGAAACCTAGAGTTAGCAAATCTAAGATTATTAAATCTGTACCTGCTAATAACAAGGAACACTCAGATTCCGATACCTCTACATTGTCTTTGTGTGGTGATATTTTCAGGTGGTCCAAATCATCCTGTGGTATTTGGACTCCGGTTGTTCAAAACATATGACCGGAAATCGCTCGATGCTCCGAAATTTCGTCAGCAAGTTTCTTGGTACGGTTAAATTTGGGAATGATCATATAGCAAAGATTATGGGATACGGTGAATATCAGATTGGAAACGTGACGATTTCTAGGGTATACTATGTAGAAGGTCTTGGTCACAACTTATTCTCAGTAGGACAGTTTTGTGATTCCAACCTTGAGGTTGCTTTTCGACAACACACTTGTTTCATCCGCAACTTGGAAGGAAAAGATTTGTTGAAGGGATCTCGTGGTGCAAATCTTTATACGTTGTCTCTACAAGATATGATGGCCGCCTCTCCAGTATGTCTTCTCTCTAAAGCATCAAAGACCAAGTCATGGTTATGGCATCGCAGATTATCTCATCTTAATTTTGATGCTATTAATCATCTGGCTAAAAACGAGTTAGTTCGTGGTCTTCCTAAGCTTAAATTTCACAAGGACCATTTATGTTCCGCGTGTTCAAGAGGGAAAAGCACCAAGAAATCTTACAAGCCCAAAGCTGAAGACACCAATCAAGAAAAACTTCATCTTTTGCATATGGATCTTTGTGGACCGATGAGAACTGAAAGTGTGAGCGGTAAGAAATTCATTCTCGTCATTGTGGATGATTTTTCCAGGTTTACATGGGTTAGATTTCTACGTACAAAGGATGAAGCACCGAAGGCTATCATCACTTTTCTGAAGTTCATTCAGGTACGTTTGAATACCACTGTCCGCCGCATTCGTACAGACAATGGTACAGAGTTCGTAAACCAGACTCTTCGTGATTATTATGAAGGAGTTGGTATATCACATGAAACATCCGCTGCACGCACTCCACAACAAAACGGTGTCGTTAAAAGACGAAATCGTACACTTATGGAAGCGGCTAGGACCATGCTTATTTATGCGAACGCTCCATTGTTCTTGTGGGCAGAGGCTATTTCTACTGCATGTTTCACCCAAAACCGTTCTATCGTTCGGAAACGCCATGGAAAAACACCTTATGAGCTTCTACATGACCGCAAACCCGATGTTTCATTTTTCCATGTGTTTGGTGCTTTGTGTTATCCAAACATCAATAGTGAGAACTTGGGTAAGCTTCAACCAAACGCCGACATAGGTATTTTCATTGGTTACTCACCGTCCAAAAGAGCATACCGAATCTATAATCGTCGTCTTGGCAAGATTGTGGAAACTATGGACGCAGATTTCGACGAGCTGACAGCGATGGCTTCTGAGCAACACAGCTCTGAACCCGCGCTTCATGAGATGGGACCCGGTGCTATAAGTTCCGGACTAGTTCCCAACAATCCTACTTCCACATCATTTTTACCACCATCAAGGCCCGAGTGGGATAAACTGTTTCAACCGTTGTTTGATGAATTCTTCGATCCCCCGACTGATGAAGTTCCAGTACCTGTAGTAATTGCTCCAATACCTGAAGTGGTTGCTCAAGTTAATGAACCTTTATCTAATGCATCTACAATTCACATTGAACCGGATGCACCTTCACCAAGTGATTCTCAAACTACACCTGAATCATCACCCCTACTTGTGCCTAATGATGTGGAAGAGGACTCTACTGATCACGACTTGGAATATGCTCATTTGCAAGAGCTTCCTTTCTTTGGTGTAGCGATCCCTGAAAACCCTTCAGCCGCGTCTACCTCAGAAGAAGCTCCTTCTATTGTTCACTCCAGACCACCTAGGATTGAAAACCATAGCACTAAATGGACAAAAGATCACCCAATTAGGAATGTTATTGGAGATCTAGATCGACCAGTCTCTACACGCCATCAATTACAAGAGAGTGCACTTTATTGTTACTTTGATGCATTTCTCTCTGAAGTTGAACCCAAAAATTGGCAGCAGGCTATGACCTAATCATCTTGGATCGAAGCTATGCAGGAGGAACTCAATGAATTCAAACGACTTGAAGTATGGGAATTGGTTCCTCGCCCTGACAAGGTTAACATCCTTACTTTGTTATGGGTTTATAAGGTTAAACTTGATGAGATGGGTTCGGTATTGAAAAATAAAGCAAGATTGGTCGCTAGAGGATATAAACAAGCCTTGGGTATAGACTTTGAGGAATCTTTTGCTCCTGTGGCTAGATTGGAGGCGATTAGACTATTCCTTGCGTTTGCTGCTCATATGAACATGATCGTCTATCAAATGGATGTGAAGATGGCATTTTTGAACGGTGAACTAAGGGAAGAGGTTTATGTTAGTCAACCGGATGGGTTCGTGAGTACGGAGTCTCCTAACCATGTGTACAAGCTTAAGAAGGCTCTCTATGGGTTGAAACAAGCTCCACGCGCGTGGTATGATCTTCTGTCAACATATCTCATGTCGGAAGGCTTCTCCAAAGGCAAAGTGGACCCCACTCTATTCACTCTCAAGGACGGCAACGACATGCTTCTGGTACAAATTTATGTTGATGATATAATTTTTGCTGCCACTAACATAGAATTGTCTAAACAATTTGAGAAGCTAATGTCCACACGCTTTCAGATGTCGATGATGGGAAAAATTTCATTTTTCTTAGGATTACAGATTTCTCAGAATCCCAGAGGCATCTTTATTAATCAATCCAAATATGCTCTAGAATCTCTTAAGAAATATAACTTTGAGAATTGTGACCCCGTAGACACTCTTGGAGAAATCTAAGTTAGATGAAGATAGGGATGGGATTATTGTCGATCCGAAACTTTACCGTGGAATGATTGGCACCCTTCTCTATCTGACTGCTAGCAGGCCTGATTTGCAATTTGCTGTATGCATGTGTGCCCGGTATCAGGCTCGGCCTACCGAAAAGCACTTACATGTTGTTAAAAGGATCTTTCGGTATCTAAAAGGAACACTTCATCGTGGTCTATGGTATCCGAAAGATTCCTCGATTGCTTTAATATCATACGCAGATGCCGATCATGCTGGATGTCAAGATACGAGGCGTAGCACTTCTGGATCTGTGCAACTCCTAGGAGATAGATTGATCAGTTGGTCTTCAAAAAGGCAGAAAAGCGCTGCAATTTCTAGCACGGAGGCTGAATACATCGCCATGTCCGGTTGTTGTGCTCAAGTCCTTTGGATGAGATCACAATTAACTGACTACGGTCTTGGATTTAACAAAATCCCGATGTATTGTGACAACAAGAGCGCCATTGCCCTTTGCTGCAACTATGTTCAACACTCCCGGGCCAAGCACATAGACATTCGCTACCATTTCATCAAGGAGCAGGTGGAGAACGGAGTGATCGAGCTGTATTTTGTCACTACTGAGTACCAGCTGGCGGATATGTTCACCAAAGCCTTAGATCGAGGACGAATCGAGTTTTTGATCGACAAGCTTGGCATGAAATCATTCACTCCAGCGACTCTCAAAGAGTTGGCAGAAGAATCAGCTGAATAGTCGTGGTAAACTATTCAGAGTATCCTTTGGTTGTGATCATGTATATTATCGTAAATATATAAACCACAAAAGAAAAATACAAAAATATAAAACCAAGAAAAACCATAAAAAATATAAAACCAAGAAAAACCATAAAAAAAAAATATATAAAACCTAGAAAAACCATAAAAATTATAAAATCAAGAAAAACCAAAAATATTTTTCGTTTAAAACGGGCATGTCTTTTAGTACGGTAATATTTACGGCCTTAGAAATGTCGATCAATATTGACACGGTGCCATAAATAGAGTCCGTATAAAAGTTGTACATTTTTAAAACATGCCCATTATGGCTTGTAGTTATTTCAGACTGCAACCCGGTTTTCATATTAAAGTCACGTATTTCTTTGGAAAACGTTGGCTCAGAACGGGAATTAATTTTCTCGGGCGTGATTTACAAGCCAAATCATGCAAAGGGATCAAGTTTACTTTACAACTTGGTCTTACACGAATTTGTGTACGTCTCAGTGCATTAATTTGTTAAGATAAGAGAAATCTTATTAAAACCACGAATCAAAATTTTTCAAGAGATAAATTGGAAATGCTTTCATCACTATTTGACTCTTTAAACAATGACTACAGCTCTTTAAATAGAAAACGGGTCATCGTTTAAGGGGGAGAAAATAGTAAAATCATCTTTGTCATTAAAATTGATTTTCAAAAGTGATTGTGAAAATTAAGGGCTACATGGTAATTGAGTGGTTTTTGCTTTAGAAAACGACTTGTGATCGTTCTAAGTGATAGGCATGGCTTTTAGATTTTGAGGATATGCTAATAGATGCGTTTGCTAAGTTGTGTGTACGTTTAACAAGAGTTAGGTGAAATGGAAAAATTAGAAACAAAAAGGAAAAGTTTAGAAAATGTAGGGACTAAAGGTGTGATTTATTGAAACTTGTCAAAATTGACCTAAGTCAAAAAACAAAACCCCCGCCCCTCACTGTTTCTGATTCACTGTTTACTCATTCCTTTGCCGCCATTGTTGAAAACATCACACACACACAAGAAATCAAATAACTTGCTTAATCCATCTCCTTCCTGTTCATCTGCTAAATTAAGGTACATAACATCTATATTAAACATTTATATCCATGTAATTGATCCAGATAATTAACATTTATCCGATTTAGGGGTATTCATTAATTAGGGTTAATTAACAAGGGATTTATGGTGGGTTTTGCTCGGAATAGACTAAATGATGTTTATATTGCCTTAGTTTGCCTTAGAAACTCACAAACACGCTAAATTAATCATCTGAGTTTAGTTTGTAAAAGTTCCGGATGAACGTGGCTTAAAACTTCCGAATGAAGGATTTCTTCTGAAAAACTTCCGAATGAGGAAGTTCCGAATGAAGGACTTCCGAATGAAGGAAGTTCCGAATGAAGAACTTCCGAATGAAGGAAGTTCCGAATGAAGAACTTCCGAATGAAGGATTTCTTCTGAAAAACTTCCGAATGAGGAAGTTCCGAATGAAGAACTTCCGAATGAAGGAAGTTCCGAATGAAGAACTTCCGAATGAAGGAAGTTCCGAATGAAGAACTTCCGAATGAAGGAAGTTCCGAATGAAGAACTTCCGAATGAAGGAAGTTCCGAATGAAGAACTTCCGAATGAAGGAAGTTCCGAATGAAGAACTTCCGGATGAAGGAAGTTCCGAATGAAGAACTTCCGAATGAAGGAAGTTCCGAATGAATAACTTCCGGATGAAGAAGTTCCGAATGAGGAGAAGTTCCGAATGAGGAAAAGTTCCGGATGAAGATGTTCCGAATGAATAAATGTTCCGGATGAAGAGTTTTCTTGTTTGCATGCTATCTATGTACTTGTTGTTTTATCTTATGAAATGTGTTATGCTTAGAAGTAAGAATGATATATATCTATCTGTTTTTGTGCATCAACCTTTCATGTCTTATCTTAAGCAGATAAAATGACTAATCCAACAGTACAAGCTATCCAAGAATCTAGAGAAGCCGATATTGCTAAAGCTCGAACCCTTAAGTTTATACCCAACAACTATAGGCTGAAGCAAGTTTCTAAATCCACTCACCATGGTTTTAAGGTCGCCATAGCCATTCTTGATAACTCTCATTTCAAGAACGCCCTTAGGAGTACAGCCTCGGTGCCTTATGAGTATATGTTTGAATTTTGGGCAACCAAGGATTTCACTTCGAACAAGATCACCTTCACCATCGACAACAAGCAGCAGACACTCACCGTTTCAGACTTCCGTAAGATACTTGGTTTACGGGATACACCCAAGGGCATGTCTTTCTCAAGGGATCCTACTAAAGATGAACTCGCGGAGTTATTTGACGCACTTGGATGTCCGGAAATACGAGTTGCATCTGAGTTTACTACTGCTAAGGTAGGACAACCCTGGAGAGCTTTGATGGGTATTCTCAGTAAATGCCTTACACCAAAAACGACTGGCCATGATGCTTTGCGCAGTCCGATAATGAACCTCTTCTATGGCATGTACAAAGCTTCAAATTCAGTTTATGCTTTGTTGATATGGGAAGAATTCACCTTTCAACTCTTCCACAACAAGAAGCTGAAGACAAACTTCTTTCCTTATCCTCGGTTTATTAAGCTCATCATAAATTATTTTATGAAGCTTGATGCTACTATTGATAGGCGTGCAGGAGGTCGCTATCACACTGAAGAAGCTGATGATACTGTAGATCTGAGGCATGAAGGACAGTCTACTGGTGTGATTCCGGGTCCTGTTCCTGATTACCTTCTGTCAGACAAAATCAAAGGTTCTGCTGATTACAAGCTACTGCAGCTAGAAATCCAAAGGCTGAAAGCAAACCTTCAAACTGGAGAAGACTCATCCACAACGGTTAAGAGTAAAGGTAAACGCAAACAACCAACAGCGTTACCTGAACCCGAACCCAAGAAGAAGAAGACAGAGGGTAAGAAGGGAAAGGGTAAGGATTTGATGCGTCTACGTGATCAAGAAGATATTGTTGATCCTACTCTTGATAAATCCGAGCAACAAATGATGAAGATTGCTATTAAAAGGAGTAGGAAAGATACAGGCGGTAGTGGTTCAGGTGCGAGGGTAGATATCGAGGATGAGTACGAGGAACCGCATGATGTTGATGAGTTTGGGTCACCTGAAAACTATTCCACTTCGAAGGAACCATCAATCCCTATTTCAACAAGTGTGGAAAAGGAACCTGTTGCTCCTACGATCATGGTAACAACTCAACCTTTGGCAACTCTACCTCCACCAATCCAACCCTTAACAACCCGACCAACCCGACCGGCTTCCACACCATTTCTTCCACCACCCATAATCCCTATCATTAGTACAGCAGTAACAACCGAGCCTATTCAGTCAACCCAGAGCAGCTCTGCAACATCTGCAATGGCTGCATTAGTGATGGCCGAAATGCTCGACAATCACAAACGCGAAATGGATGAACTTCGCCAAGAGTTGCAAAGACGAGCTCAAAGGGAAGAAACATCTCAGAAAGCCCAAGAGGAGATGATTGCTAGGTTCGCTTCAGATATGGAGTTGACTAGAAAAGCACATGCAGAAGAACTTGCTCGGGTGAAGCAGGCTGAGGCTGATAAGCATGCTGCACGTATTACCAGACTTCAAGCGATGAGGGATAAATATAAGGAACAAAAAGAAGCACTTGAAGCCTCTGTGAAAGAAAGAGTGCAAGAATCCGTTGAATCCCTAATGCCTAAACTTCGCGATGAGATGAAGACACTTGCTGCTGACAATTTGATGGTCAAATCATCCAACCCTTCAGAAGCCGCCTACAAGATTGCTTATGACCTGACGGATTTTGAATTGAAAAAGATCCTTAAGGCTCGTATGGTGAAACTTGGGTCGTATGATAAGTCGAGGATTCAACGGGCTCTATATAAATCCCTGAATGATGCTATCATGGAGGATGATAGATTATTCAAAACGTTTGGAAGTGTGGTACCATATCACATCTTACCTGAGGAAGAAAGGGAAGAGAGTGAAGAAGAGGGTACGGGGGAAGAAGAGGAAGAAGAAGAAGAAGAAGGAGAAAAGGATAAAAACGATGACGAGGGTGGTGATGATGATGAGGATGTTGATGATGATGAGGATGATGACGATGATGAGGATGATGAGGATGATGATGGCGATGATGGTGGTGATGAGAATCAGGAGAGTGCAAGGGGTAGTAACGGGGATGACAATCAGGATGATGATGGGGGTGAACAGCCGAAAAAGGGAGACAAGGTTACCAGCTCCAAGAAGACTGCTACTAAGACTGGAACCAAGTCCACAAAAGATGCAGCACAGAAGGATAAATCGACATCCTCGGAATCACGAAGAACTAAGTGGCGCCACGATGTGAATGCCACTACAGCGTCATCGGTTCCTGGTATCTCTATCGCTGTATCTGTACCTATTACCACTAACCCCATTAGTTCTGCTGTTGTTCCTCCTGTGATTGCAGAATCAGTGACGGAACCCGAAGCTGCACAACACTCTCCAGTTCACGACACTGCTGAAATGCCTGAAACTGAACCAACTGATGTTCGCACTTCAACTCCTCTACAACAAGCTCAACAATCTACGGTTCCTGAACCAAGCATAAGAGTTTGGGAAGATACTTTGGAGATAGACGAGTCTGCACCACCACAGGCTTGGATCACGGCAGCAGCACAATATGATCCGATCACAGATGCTGACAAAGATGTGCTGTATCTCCGTATCCGAAGTCCGATTGACTTATGTGCATTTCTTGCTCATGAGTATAAGACTTCGGTTACTCCATCCTTGGTGAAGAAAGTGCTGCACGATAGGAGACTTCGCGCCAAAACCCGATTACCCCGAATGGAGTTTGAGTACTATGCCGATGAGATCCTAAAGGCTTTGAAAACCGTCCAACGGCCAGGACTTCATGCATCAGAAAGAGCTCCACCTCCAATGGATCCTGCTCAAGATAATCAGATTGCTCTTGACTTCTTCGTCACCAATGATCTTGAGTATCTTATGAAGGGGTCATCAAAGTACGCAACCTCCCTGACCTTGTTGAAAGCTGCCAACTGGGGGACAATACCCTATATCGAGGAAAAGGTAAATCGACTCTGGGTCCCAAAAATGAATCATAATTATGATATGTATGCTGTCATAGGTGCATCTCATTGGGACGAAAGAGTCCGAAGGGCGTACAGGGGTTGCTGCTTGGTCAATTCTGGAAGCAATGTTAGATCCGACATCCACATCTCCAGCATCTTAGGAATGAAAACTGAAGCCAAGAACGGCTACTATCATGTGACGGAGATTCGCTTGAAAAGGGAGGATGACAGGGAATACAAAATCCAGCAAGGAGATTTTTCCATCATTCGCCTTGAGGATATCGAAGATATGCTGCTTCTAATGACCCGAGATCAACTCACACACATTCCTCGTGAAGACCTGATTGCTTTGAATACAGCACTTCGTATGTTCACACGAAGCGTTGTCATCAAGTCACGAGTTGAAGACCTTCAGTTGGGAGTCGAAAGCTATCAGAGGAAGCTCAATTTAACCCGTCCTGTGAATCAAGTGCTACCTCAACATGTAGAAAGATGTCCTTATACCGGCATTTCTGTCCCGAATTCCGGCATTTTCTACTTGAACAGTCGAGGTTTGATGAAGTTTATGAGGGTGGGTGAGCTTCACAAGTATAGTGATGGAACTCTTCTACAAGTCAGAGGAAAGTTGGAGCATCTGAACTCGGGAGGGACTTTGCCAGAGATGACGGAGGATTGGCATCCGGGTTACCGGCAAATGGCAAAGTATGTGATCAAAAAGATCGATCAAAAGCTCCGTGAGCGTAGATTGATGAGGAGTTTGGAAAGATTCGTGGGTGGAAGACCGTATTTAGTGCACCACAAGCTACTGCAACGATCCATCTGATGGGTCGTACATCTCAGGTCACTTTATATTGGTTTTTCAATTGTGAATATGTAAATTTGTGAATAATGTGCTTGAATGGCTTGGTGTAGTGTTAAGGTATGATAATTTTTCAAGAATTTCTCACGAGATTCTAAATCTTTCAAAATATGTCATACCAAAGCACTACAACTATCCCTTATTAACTTAAGGGGGAGCAATAACTTGTTCTATGGCCAAACATTGATTTCATTTTTACCCAAAGACCGGTTAATCCATTCAATATCCCAAATATTAATGGTTAACATTTTGGATAAGGGGAGAAAATGGGATTAAGGAGACGTAAGTGATACTTGGCTAAAAGATGAAAAAGACTTAATGATAATCCAACTTAATATGTGTTAAGCACGTGTTAAGGGGGAGCGTTTTTGATGATTAAAACACCTAAGGTACAACACTTTTGATTTTAATATCACAAGTACCTTAGGTGATTTTCAATGATTTTTCATGGTGGCAATTCCTTCCCAAAACACGCTTAATTCACGACGGATGTAGTGACAAAAGGGTGGTAGGATTAGGATTAGTCCAATGATTCATCAGAGCCGATGGAATCTTCCCAAGGACAATTCCCTAGTTAGAATTAGAAGTCCTAGGAAAGATGGAGAAAGAATGTGAACGTAGCTGAATGCCGACCAAGTACTTAAGCTAGCACTGGAACAATCACAACAAGGTGCTAGTGATGACGTATTGGTAAGCATTGAAGGGGTTGAAGAATGAAAAAGAAATGTAAAGATAAAGGGTGTAAAGAAAGAAGCCCTCCTTACAACTTTAGGCAAAAACCGGGTCAATACATATGCTATTGAGGTCATTTTTGTTAATGATTCTCGGTATTGAAGAAAGACATCATGGACCCAGTGATGCAATGCACAACCCTTCCCCAGCTAACTCAAATATCTCTCAAAAGGTATTTGTTTTAATCACACGGAGATCAACACGTTATCTATTGGTTTATTCACTCCGAATAAACTGGTATTGAAAAGGTGGCACTCCTCTCCAGCCATCGCTCACTAAATCAAAACGCACAATCGAGTCTAGAGCCAAGAGATCATCAAAAGTCTCATTAGGACACTTTCCATTTATTCCTTGCTTTCTCACACACTGTGAAAAGTAAGAGATTTTCATGAGTCCTACGCAATATTCCTGTAATATTGCCAGAACATCCGAGTAATACATAAGTATTACAATGAAGATGGAAATCCTGCTTGAGCCAACATCAAACAAGCTCATGGTAGGTTACACGTGCGGTTCTTTTAGAACCAATCTTGTGAAAAACTGGAAGGTAACAGTGGTTTAATTCTTAATTGAACTTAAACTCGTTCCAGGCCTCTTCGCATTATCATATGATCTTGCCAGAACACTCAGAGTGACTCTTTACTGACCACAGTGACGAGTGGAAATCTTCTAGTGTCAACATCAAACAGCACTTGGTAGGTAACGTGCAAGGTTCTTTATGAATTGAGCTCGTGACAACTGGAAAGCAACGATGGTGAAAATCTTAATTGAAATTCACTTGTTCCAGGTTTCATGAATTGACGGCTTTTAATCACAAGGATAATTTATCCAAGTGATTCACTCTTTATGTTCGCAGTCAGCTTTGGACGGTCGAATAAAGAGAACGGGTTTACCCGCGAAATCCTGTCAGGAAGTTACTTAATTGAAACTATCCGTCACGGGTACGATATCTAATATCGTCCAACGGTCTTCACCGACCGGAGGTAAAATGCTACCGAATTAGAATAAAATGTTCAAAGCCATTTTATTCGTGTCGTTGCTGTGTACCTGCTAAAGACGGTGGCGTTGCTGTGTACCTGTTGAAGACGGTGGCGTTGCTGAGTACCAGTAAAGACGGTGGTGTTGCGGTGTACCTGGAAAAGTCGTTCCCACATGCTTATGTCTTTTGCAACAAAGTTCAGCAAAAATTCAAGAAAGTACAAGATGAAGTCTTCCGCTGTACCAAACTCTGAAGCTTTCGAGAATTCAACAAAAAGACGTAAGTGTGTGGAACATGAAGTCACGAGGAGGCAAAGTTCACAAGAAAGGCAAAGATCGCACGTGAAAGGCCAAAGAACAATGCTCTCAAGTCAAAGCCAAAAAGATCAAATCAACATATTCACAACAAAAGAAAGAAAAGAAGAAAAGACTACGAGCTTAAGAACGAAGACTTAGTATAGTATGCTAGGTTTAGAACTTTGTAACGTGGAGTGACCTCCCTTAGGGGGAGATTGTTAGAAATACGTTTTAACGTATATTAGAAGTATCGGTCGCTCCACAATATTATTTATGTTGTAATAGCTCGTAGTTAGTAATTAGTTATTATTTGCTTATTAACTTAAGTAAGAACCGGTCCATGGGCTTGTCATGGACCGGCCTAAGTCCACTTATGACTTGGAACTATAAATACCCCTTTCCACCATGGAAAGGGGTTGGTTGTTATCATTTCTTTGTTTTCCACTTAATAAATTCACATAGTTTCTCTCACTTTCTCTCTCTAACTTTCTCTCTCTAGAAATTAACAAACCCCTTCATAGATTCATTGATTATCAATATTCTACAGTTTAAATGTTTCAAAACAGACAACTTCAGTCCTTGTCCTTTGGTTTTTTTGGCAAACAAAGTTTTTAGCCCTAAAAACGTATTTGCTTTGTTAATAAGTTTCACACTTTGTCATTTTTGGCACCAAACTTTGGAATAAGGTTTCAAAGGATTGTTTTTGCCATTTTGAGTAATTTCAAGGGCTGAACTTGGACAATGTTGATCTTCAAAGGTCTTCAATGTGTCTTTCACTTCATGAGGGACCATTTTTGGCAATTTGAAATTGTTGAGGGACTAATCTTGCCATTTCTTCAAAGTTGAAGGACCTTTTTGCAATTTTGACAAACTTAAGGGACCAAACTTGTAATTATTAATATACAAGGGTTTTAAGTGTCATTTCTTCATTAATGGAGGATCAATCTTGCTTGTCTTCAAGTCTTCAAGGGTATTTGTTGAACATTCCATGATTAGGGCCCGGTTCATTGTACGGCTTCGTTTCTCGTGTCCGTTTTTCCTTGTATCTTGTGATCTTTTGTCTTTTTCACGATATCCATACCTAAAATACACATGAACACAAAAGCAAGCATATATATGGTATTTTATGACATTTTTATGCATTAAAAGCCCGAAAAGAATGATGAGATCATGTATAAATGCCATCTCATCATTGCTGAAAATGCAAACAATGCAATGCTCAACGAACATGAGTTTGTTAATCCATTTGCGGCTTCCACAAGTACTACTCAGCCTTCAACACCATATGTGGATCCGTCGAGCTCGCATCAAGTTTCTCATACACTTCCACATGAACACAAATGGACTAAGAATCATCCTTTGGTTCAAGTGATTGGCAATCTCTCACGACCAGTCTCAACACGAAATTAGCTGCGTACCGACGGTGATATGTGTATCTATGCACTATCAGTCAGCACAATGGAACCAGCAAGTGTTAAAGAAGCAATGACTGACGCATCATGGATTGAGTCTATGCAAGAAGAGCTCAATCAATTCATCCGACTTGATGTATGGGAGTTAGTACCACGCCCGGACAATATCGATCCCCTTACCCTGAAATGGTTATTCAAATACAAGATGGATGAAGAGCAAACGGTCATTAGGAACAAGTCTCAGTTAGTTGTGAGAGGCTATAAACAAAAGGAGGGAGTTGATTTCGCAAAATCATTCGCCCCAGTTGCTTGGATGGAAGCTATTAGGATTTTCTTGGCATACGCTGCACAAAAATCGTTCACTGTGTATCAAATGGACGCGAAGACGGCTTTCTTGCATGGGCCGTTAAAAGAAGATGTGTACGTATGTCAACCTAAAGGTTTCATTAACACCGAACATCCAAGCCATGTCTAAAAGTTGAAAAAAGCAATTTATGGTTTGAAGCAATCACCTAGGGCATGGTACGACGAATTATCATCATTTCTTCTCCAAAATCACTTCAACAAAGGAACCATTGATCCAACGTTGTTTATCAAGCACTACGGGAACGACATCTTGGTGGCTCAGGTCTATGTATATGATATTATATTTGGTTCTACTAACCCAAAATATTCCATATTATTTGCCGACCTTAAGAAAAGCCGATTTGAAATGTCCATGATGGGGGAAATGACGTTTTTTCTTGGTATTCAAGTTCACCAATCCCCCCGTGGTATTTTCATAAATCAGTCCAAATATGTGCTCGAGATTCTAACAAAATTTTGAATGGAAAACTGTGATCCTATTGGTACTCTAATAGTTACTAAACACAAGCTTGATTTGGATAAGAAAGGGACATTTGTAGATGCTACAAAATACCAAAGTATGATCGGGTCCCTTATGTACTTAACCTCAAGTAGACCAGACATTGTGCATGCTACTTGTTTATGTGCTCGGTACCAGGCTAAGCCAACCGAGAAGCACCTCAAGGAGGTTAAAAGGATCTTTCGTTATCTCCGGGGAACCATTCACATGGGTCTCTGGTATATGAAGGATTCTGGTTTTAATCTCACTGGTTTTTCAGATTCCGACCATGCAGTATGTCATGATACATTCAAGAGCACTTCCGGTGGAGCACAATTCTTAGGCGAGAAGCTAGTGAGCTGGTCCAAAAGAAAACAAGATTGCTCGGCGTTGTCCACCGCGGAAGCAGAATATGTGTGTCTATCCGTGTGTAGTGCTCAAGTCCTTTGGATGAGAACACAACTCACCCGGATTATGGCTTTAACTTTAACAAAGTGCCTATCTATTGTGATTCACAATCAGCCATAGCCATATCCCGCAACCCGGTACGACACTCCAAGACCAAGCACATTGTTGTTCGATTCCATTTCATAAAGGAGCATGTGGAAAGAGGAACGATCGAACTGTATTTTGTCAAGACGGACTACCAACTAGCCGACATATTCACCAAAGCTCTTTCTCAAGACAGATTTGAATTCTTGGTTCGTCGACTTGGTATGCGTAGTTTCACTCCAGATGAATTTGAACGTCTTGCACATTCGCAGTAACCTTGTATATATCTATCAGAAAATCAAAATACAAAAATATAAAACCTATAAAAACAAAATAAAAAATGAGAAAATCTTTCAAAAATACCAAAAAATAATCTTCTCCGACATGTCTCTCAGCATCGATAATATGGACGCACTTAGAAATGTCGCTAAAAAATGACACGGGTACGTACATAAAGTTCGAATGAGAGTTCAAATGTTTTCAAAACATGTCTTTTCTATTTTTTTCATAATGGTTTATAGTCACATTTCAGACTATAACCCGGTCCCAAAAGAAAGGAAAGTCTATGACTTATCCTCAACAACGGGAAATTAACTTTTCTCGGTCATGGGCTTATATTAAAACATTAAAAGTTTTAAGCTCATGAACTCAAGGACAAAGTTCACTTTTGTACATTTTTCCTCAACAACGGGAAATTCAGTTTTCTCGGTTTTGAGCATAATTTTTAAAGGTACTTCAAAACTGTGTGCTCATATGCTCCCCTATTTTAATTAGAATTTCTTTTCGAGGGGGAGTATAAAGATTTCATGAACATTTGTTCCAAACTTTCATGCAAAATTATTCTCTCCATGTTTCATCACTAGTTTCACAAAAATTTCAATCACATGCAATTTTTGAGGGGGAGAATAGTGATAAAATGTGTTGAAAATGTCTTATCTTGGATAAGATCTTTGATATAAATACTTTCTCTTCCTAATATGTGCAAAAATCTTTCCTTTTATGATCCACATATGTAGGGGGAGCGTTTTGGTGATATAGAAAACTTTCAAGGTGTAAACATTGATTTCATCAACACCTTGATTCTCTTTTCAATAGGTTTTTCTGGTTACGATATTTATACACTTCAACACATTAATTCACGACGGTATTGGTGTCAAAAGGTGGTTAGGTAGTCGTCCTATGATCCAACCAGAACCGGAGGGATCTTCCAAGGGACAATCCATTAGAACTTAGAAGTCCTTAGGAAATATGGAGTAGTTGAGTGAACGGGAATAATGCCGACTAATGACTTAAGCTAGCACTGGAATAATCACAACAAGGTGCTAGTTATTACGTTCTGGTAAGCATTGAAGGGGTTGAAGAATGAAAAAGAAATGTAAGGATAAAGGGTGTAAATAAAGAAGCCCTACATACAACTTAGGTAGAAACCGGGTCAATACATCTACTATCAGAATCACGTTGATGATTTTTGGTATTGAAGACAAAGCATCATGGACCCAGTGATGCAAAGCACAACCATTCCCAGCCTACTCAAGCTTCTCTCAAAAGAAGTTAGTTTTATTGTCATGGAGTCCAACTCATTTCTATCTACTTTCTCACTCCGAGATAGTAGATATTGAAAAGGTGGCAGTCTACTCCAGCCTCCGATCACCAAATAAACGTGCACTTATAGAGTCTAGAGCTAACAAGATTCATCAAAAATCTCATTAGGACAATTTTTTCATAATATCAGTTGTTGTTCATCATTAGAAGATAAACGATAATTCACAGAGTCCTACGTTCTATCCTTGTGGTATTGATAGAACATTTAGAGTGATACTCTCTAGTAGTCACAGTGATGAATGGAAATCCTTCCAGTGTTAACATCAAACAGCACCGCGGTAGGTCATATGTAAGATTCACTTGAATTAAACATATACTAACTCGAAAGCAACAGTGGTTTGATTCTTTTTTTTATTCAAACTTGTTTCAGGTCTCTACGTAATATCTTTATGATCTTGCCAAAACATTCAGAGTAATACTTATTAGTATTTACAGTGACGAATGGAAATCCTTCTAGTGTCATCATTAAAAAACACTGAGGTAGGTAACTTGTGAGATTCTATATGAATCAAACTTGTGTCAATTGGAAAGCAACAATGGTTTGATTCTTAACTGATTCAAACTTGTTCCAGGAAATTGAATTGACGACTTAATCAGTAGAATGGAACTGCATGATTCACTCCTTACTATGACTTATCTTTTGATATATTCAACTATTGAGAACGTCTACCACAGCCGGAAACCCTGTCAAGGATGTTCTTTGAACTTACCTAATCACAGGTACAGTATTCTTACTGTATAACAGGAAACCGGAGGAATGCAAACAGTGGCGTAACCTCAAAAGTCGTAATTCAAGACCACATGCTCATGTAAATTAAGAAATCTCAAGAACATATAAAGGCAAAGACTTTGCTACTCTGATGATCTAGGGAAATTGTTAACAAGCGTTCATTTCAAATCAAATTTTGAGTATGTGGGGAAAGACACAAGAACACAAGATGGCAAAGATTCAAGATCAAGTCAAGGAAAAGATCAAAGATCCAAGATCACAAGTCATGAAAGGAACTATGAAGAAACTCTCAAGACATCGAGCTTCAAAGTTTGCAACAACAAAGAAGTGAAGTCACATATTACATGTCCATCTCTTAGGGGGAGATTGTTAGAAGTATTTAAAGTGATGGTCATATAATATATCATTGTGAAGCTCATGGAAAATGTTATTTAATAGTGTCGAGAGTTCTTAGTTATTATTGTTTATGTAGCGGGAATTAGTCCCGAACACACAAATGAGGAAGGCCCCCTAATGTGTGGGAAAGTGTCGGTGTATTTTAATATAATACGTTATAGAGCAAATTTAGAAAATTACCTTTAGGAAAACGTAATAATCCAAAAAAAAGCTAAAGAAGGATTAAATAAACATGAGAGTGATCGTGGTTCGTTGTACACGAAGAAATTGTGAATTTGAGACTTTCGTTTTGAATTGTAAAATCGATTTGATTTTGTTTCGGTTATTATCTAAAATCCTACCTTTTTAACCTAAAGTGCATGAATCGACTACCCAAATTAAATCTAAATGACAAATTAAAGCTATATATTTTTTTACTTTTTATTATGACTAAATGAATTAAACAAAATTAAAATTAAAAGTAATTAAACATTTATTTATTATTATTTTTTTTAAAAAAACTAATTTTACCAAATTATATAAACTAAACTTTTGATTAAAAGTAATAAACATTAAAAATGTAAAATGAATGGAAAACGTCTACTTATTTAAAATAATAGTGAAAATAATTAAAGTATAAATCCTTCCAAACACAATCTAATAACAAAACGCCTAGCTAGCACAGTTGGCTAAGGCTGTGTGAAAATGATCAATAGGTCTCGAGGTCGAGCCCCATGGGTGGCATAATTTTTGGAATTTATTATTTTTAGAACAGTTTGTATGTTAGGAAACATACATTCAATTCGCAAAAATGATTGTGCAGATATAAAACTCAGTTATCCATTTAATCATTCAGTAAAAGTAGTAAACTCAAACTTACTAGTAACAACCAAAATCAAAACAGATATCTAAACAATCGGAACGTTGAACAGTTAACTAAATCATTCAGCAACAAAATTCAAATGCAGACTAAAATAAACATTCTCAGCTAATAATCATAGTAGAACAATTAAACTAAAAATAATAAAATAAACGTGCAGCACATACAAATTCCAGATTTAGCAGATTACCAATTCAGTGGAAACAAACCTAGCGCAAATAAGACATCTCAAAAATATAAAGTAGACATCACAGAAAATTATAATAACACACATCTATAAACGGATTTAAACAATTAACAACTTAAATCCTCACTAGGTTATGAAACATTCAGTACTCTCCTAATGTTAAATTAAGCAGCAATATCTCAAAGCAATTCAGACAATAAATCAGCTAATGAAACTTAGTAAAACGTGTAAAACCCGAATCACATTATCAGAGACACTAAAATCATTTGCGACAATTAACTAAAACTCAGCAAAATTTCAAACTAATCAGTAAGATTTCAGTTTCAGCTGACTTTTATAAACATCCTCAAAAATTTCTTTATCTCAAATTCTAATAACCTAAAATTTTTAACTCAGTAAAGTTAAAAACCAGATTTATCATCCTATCATAACAATCATGAAATCACCATCATAACAATATCAAGAAGATTTATCAAACATCAAATAACAAACAGTAATCATCTAACTAAATATTTTGAAACTAAAAATGCAAATAATGAAACAGAGCTTAACCAATAAGATGATGATATCCGTTGATGATGAAAGTAGCGTTGAGCTACCTTAAATCTAATTCGACTACAAAATCGCCTCGAACACCACCAGTCGAATCACAAACATATAACGAATCACCAATGATTTATATCTAACCAGTGGGTTAAATATTTTTCCCTAATTTCTCTCTTAAATTATTCAATTAAGCTATGAATAAAGCTTAAACAAATAATTATGTATTATATCATCAGTTTTAACTTAGATTAAAATTGTATTCGTTTTACCAAAGATTAAAAAACACGAGATCAAAGAAATAAGAGACTGAAAATCAAACATTTATTAAATAATAACATCATTACAATACTTTTAAAAATAAAAATTACAATAATCTAAAACTAAATTGACATAATAACTTTAAAGAAAGAAAGGGATACATTTTCAGTAAAATGATCGGGGTATTTATAGCCTAACTGAGATGAAGGTTTGTTGATGAAGATTATTTTCCAGCCCTTAGATCCTTTCCTCTGTCGTCTCTCTCTTTCTTGTTTCAATCCAAAGGTGGATAATAGCCTTCTTGCACACGGATTGCCATCGTGTACAAGATTTGTGCTAGTCGTGCTTCTTTGTTGCTGAAGTGGGGGGATTTAATTGGTTCAATGATTGGTGGCAGTCAAATCCACCAATCAGAGTTGAGGTGTGACGCAACTCATAGCCACGTGGGAGCCTTGGTGGCAGCATCTTCATCCCTATATTCTTGGGGATTAATTGGAGCGCGTGGTTCTCAATTTCTCATGATTTGAGAACCCCCAAAGCTAGGGTTCTTGGTTGCTGGGTATCTTTCCCCTTTTCCTTTTCTTCACGTCTTTCTTTTTATTATTTCCTTTCTTTACTTTGTGTGTGGTTTGACTGAGCTTTGTTGACCCCCAAAGTATATACATACTTTCACCGTCTCATTATTCTTTGATGGGCCATGGACCAAAGAAAGTGTACTCCCCATTCGTTGCTTATTATTGTTGTGTTGGGCTTTTGCCAAACTTGGGCTTTGACATAGGTAAATAAACTTCAAAAACGTATATTTTCATAACTTTGGGCTTGGATTTGGGCTTCAAACCAATTTATTATAACTTCATTAATTTTATATGGGCTTTCAGGCCCATTAACCAAATGTGGGACCTACTTGGACCAAAATACTTTGATAAATCCGTGAATCCTTGAATAAAAACGACTTTTCTTGTGGTCTTGATAAAATCTTCAATCTACGTGTCGATTTTGCCGGTTTTTGTGATCTTGGTACCTACACACACGAAACAATAAAACATGCATATACAATACAATATTCATAAAAATATGCATTTATTGTCCGTTTTATGATTATAATTGATATGAGTAATTACACTCATATCCAACTCCCCTTTGCTAAGCAATTGTCGTGTCCTCACGCAATAATAAAATAAAGCAACTAACTATACTTTAGTTCTACTTTTGATACTTTATTTTGCAAAGACATAATGTATAGCTTTCATTATTTGAGAAATAACTTTTAGGATCATAAAACTAGAATAGATTCGTCGTCCTCGACTATTCACTCTTTCTATGCCATGTTTAAAAACAAGATCATTGTCAATCATAAGTTCCAATGTTAAGACCACTCATACAAGTAATTTATGTTAAACTCAATCTCCTTTATTTCTAGTTGTATCTCTAGATTTTAAAGTTTGTCATTCACCCAAAGGCTCATTTGACTTATTTAATAATTATTAGTCCAAAAATGAAGGCAAAAACGATGTAAACCCAATACTCAAAACCTAACCTCGACCTCAAAAACCGTTGTCACTAAAGAAAGCCCACATCAAGGATAACTTAACATGATTTGAGGAATAAATCCCCGAATCCGAAATTTGGCTAATAGGACTACTTAAAGCAATAAATATTCCTCCAAAGTCGATTTGACTTTATTAATGGAGTTAGCAACATTTACATCATACACCTTAAGGCTCTTTAAGATGTAAAAGTGCTCTTTATTTATGATCCACACCCTGAGGCTCCTTGGACATAAACAAGGGAATTGACATTCACCATTCCACCATAAGGCTCATAATGATGAAGGCTAGTGCTACATGACAAGGCTAGTGCTACATGACTCCCACCCAAAGGCTCATAGAGAACATGTTTTTATTTATTCTTCTTTATTAATGATATATATAGTAAGCCAAATTTCCGCAATCCCATGATCAAAAAGTCCAACTCTGACACCCTCAATGTGTTCTCACTTTAACTATGTGACACCCTAGGCAAATCCCACATCGGCTGTGGCCAGGAGATATCCATGGTTCATAAGATAACAGTCGCCTTCTCATGACACAACGCGTTTTGTGGTCTACTGCACGTGGGGTTCTTAGGAACTGGCAGTTAAGCGTGCTCATGTCAGAGAAGTACTAGGTTGGGTGACCAGCCGGGAAGTACTTACAAGAGGGCCACAAAGCAAAGCCGTGAGCCTACAGGCAAAGCGGACAATATTGTGGTATGATTAGGCGGGATGTTACAAGTGGTATCAGAGCCACTCCTGAGCCGTTCGGGATGGTGGGGCAAACCTCATCGAGGACGATGAGTCCCGAAGGGGGTGATTATGACACCCTAGGCAAATCCCACATCGGCTGTGGCCAGGAGATATCCATGGTTCATAAGATAACAGTCGCCTTCTCATGACACAACGCGTTTTGTGGTCTACTGCACGTGGGGTTCTTAGGAACTGGCAGTTAAGCGTGCTCATGTCAGAGTAGTACTAGGTTGGGTGACCAGCCGGGAAGTACTTACAAGAGGGCCACAAAGCAAAGCCGTGAGCCTACAGGCAAAGCGGACAATATTGTGGTATGATTAGGCGGGATGTTACAAACTACAAGGGAAGAAAAAGAAGGAGTTACGAGTTAAGATATTGAATCCAAACCGCTAAAAACTTCATTTATTAAACAATAAAAATATTCAAGCGTGAAAAATAGATACGAGGAGAAAGAATCAAACACAAAAATACTTATACAAGGAAGACTTAACCTCCAAACTTATGATTAAACTTTATCATCTCTTGTTCTCCAAAAAATCTCAAAGATGTGAGACTAATGGACACTTAACCTATTAAATCAAAGTTTTGGGTTTTCAAGTCATCTATTGGATCTTGCATCTTCTTGGACTTTTTCAAGTTAGAATTTACGTTTTAAAGTTCCCTTGATAAATAACTTTCTAAGATCAATTATAGGAACTTGCGAAAAGTTCTTTTTCTTAAACTCGTATGAGTTAAGACTTTTGCATTTTAAAGTTCCCTATATAAAAGTCTAGCAAAACTTGATTTAAGCATGTTAAGGAATGAGCTAAGGTAAAAACTGAGTCGAGTCAAAAATTATTCTTATTTTCACCAACGGAAAGCCTACATTTGTGTCAACAACACTTATTTTCTTTATTATTAAACACAAAATTACACTAAAAATTATTTTTTTTTATGAAAAATGAGAAAAACGATTAAGTTTGAACACGGCAAAAACAAGTGCATGCGATTATATCGATTGACTCCCCCATGCTAAAACCAAGCATTATCCTCAATGTTTCCTAGCTCAAGAGTAACACCCCCTTTCTTGAACACGAAGAGTCGAATGTAAAATTCCTAACATGGTAAGATTACGTAAATCTATAAGCCGTTTATTAATTATTCTTCAAGATAAAACGTTAGTCGATAAAAATCAAAGGATAGTGAGTGCCCCTTTTGACAATCAAAGTATGGAAGCTCGAGTGGACCGGGCAAAAACTGAACACAAGAGTCTTCAATGATTAGGGCCATACCTCAGATTTACATCACAACAAAACACGGGCACGAGCTTGAAAAGATCAAGCCTTATTAGTGTTAGAAAATAGAAAGAAGATAGAATGTATGGGACTCCCCCACAAGGAACCTCGTTTTTGTTAACTGAGTCATGAGCTCGACTCGATCCCCGCATTCATTGGTCCTTTGGGAAAATGGTTAAAACCGGCTCAATGGAATAAAATCCATAATAAATCACGATGTCAAGGTCAAAGATCACATCCTCGTTTTCGGATAACAAACGGGAGGATGAAACTCCAACATAAATCTCCAAAAAGAGATGGTGGTCACAAATCATGAAATGGATATAGTATGCTCCCCCAGATAAACTCTCACCTAGATGATCGAAAAATCTTTCAATTATTACATCGGTGAAAGGCCGATATTTCCCTAAATTAATGATTCCGGGATCGAATACCTCGTCCTCGGGATAGAAAGGAATAGGCAACACGGTGTCTTCCCCCATGCTAATCCATAATCATTTAAAGCACATGGTAATGGTGGGGTAAAGGTCTCATCCATAGTGGTATCAACATGCATAACCTTGTTGACCTTGTCACTCTTTGGAATGTGAACAAAGGGGGTCATGATACTCAAAATTAGTCGCATGAAAAACCCGCACATTAAGATCAAAGCGAGTGGGAAGGGGATTTGGAGTAAAGAAAATTTCTCCCTCCGGATCAACATTATCATCATCATAAATCGGGTGATCAAACCAAGGGTTTTCAAAACCGTCATTAGAAGCATTCTCAAGATAGACAGTGTTTTCCTTTGGTTCATAAGACTTTTCCTCAAATTCAAAAAGAGGATTCGAGTAAGTCACATAAGTGTCATAAATCTTGTCAGCATAAGAAATATCTGACAAAGTATCGAGTGTGTCACACTCAGATACAAGATCATTATTCTCATTAGAGGGTAGTTCACCGGAGAACTCCTCGAGAATGGAAGGTAAATCATGAAGATCATGCTCAACACTTCCCGGTGGAAGTGGATCAATAAGAGCAACAAGTTCATCGACGAACTTATCTAACGAATAGCGACTAACTTCACTTGGTGTGAAGTTAGGAGTTAAAGGCTCTTCAATGGAAGAATGTGCCTTAGTATAATCTATTTGGTCCTTAGGAGGGAGTGGAGATGGGTCCATATTCAACGATTCTTTATTTAAAGCAATATCTCCCTCCGGATCAAAATTTTCATTATCAAACTCACTATCATTGAATGGTGTACTAAGGTAATCATCAATTTCCTTAGCGATCTTTGAACGGACATCATCCTCAAATGGAGTGAGTGGAGACGAGGTAATATTAAAACACGTTTCAATGGAACAAACATCTCCCTCCGGAATTAACTTTTCTCCTTCCCTAAATGAGGGATTTATGATTGCCCTTACACCCTTGTAAATGAGAAAATCCTTTTTTGTGTTACTTTCAAAAGTTTCAACAAGTTTTACACTTTCCAATTTTTAGAAACATATTTTGGAAGTTTTTCTGCCTTGAAAACAACAATTTTTATCCCCATAAAATAATTTTATCTCATCTTTCCTCATATCAACTAGAACTTGAGCCGTGGACAAAAATGGACGTCCCAAAATTAAAGGCACACGAGGGTTTGTCTCATAATCAACAATTGCAAAATCGGCAAGGTACAAAAACTTCCCCACTTTAACAATGACATCTTCCGCTATACCAACCGGATAAGCGGTAGTTCCATTAGCAAGCTCAATATCATTCGAGTGGGAGTAAATGGGAAATAGTCTAGAGTCTTTCATATGGATAAAGGAATTAAGTTGATGTTATCTCCTAGATCGGTAATAAATGGATTTTGATAAATGATTATGTTCTTATGTGTCTAATCGAATTGATTACTGGTTAACAGTGCGACTCGGTCGTCTTTTGGTGAAAAAGAAATAGATTTGTCGTTGTTTAAAATAAAATTACAAAACTTTAATGTAAATGACAGGTAAATAAAACTAAAACTGATTAAAACTTAAATGGTGCAAAATCAAAACTTTTAAAAGTGAATTAATTAAATGACAAGAAATAAAAGCTTGACAAAAAGTAAATGACGAAAACATTAAATTTAAACTAAGATAAAACAAGTTTAAAACAACACAAAGTAAAAATGCGGGAAAAGTAAAATTTGAAATAAATAAAAAAAAACAGGAAATAAAATCAAACAAAGGTCAGATCGCAGTCACGATCGCAACCAACGATCGTGGTTTGGATCGTACCCTGGATCACAGTCAAGCGATCACACTCTAGATCGTAGCCAAGCCAGCGATCGTAGCTTAGATCGCACTCCACCATAATCGTAACAAGTGGATCGCAGTAGACGATCGTGACCAAGTGATCGTACCCACATTCGAAACCTTGGGTCGTAGTGAACGATCGGACTCCAGATCGTAGCCACATATCGCAACAAAGCGATCGTAGCTTAGATCGTGGTGAGTGATCTTAGTCTTGATCACAGTAATGGATCGCAAGTAGAAACCCTAGGGGTTTATGCGATCACACTTACTCGATCTGAACAAGCAGAAACCCTTAAGGAAGTTACGATTGAATACAATAAGCAAATAAGTCGAACCGAATAAGCACTTTAACAATAATCAATTACCAAAAACTTAATTAAAACAATAATAAGTCGAACTAAATAAGCACAAATTTAAAAACTTTTAAAACACTAAAGAAACAAACTTTGTAAAACAAACTTTAAAAAGACTAAACTTTTAAGAAAACTTAAAAGATAATAAGCTAGATACGAAATAAGCCAAAAAGCATAACAAGCTTAAAGCCTAAATCGTATAAAAACATAGATAGGAATAAAAAGATAAACTTTTTAATCAAATAAGTAATAAGATTAAGCAAAATGCATACTTAATCTGAATCAAGATCAAAATCAAAAACAAGAAAAGTAGAATAAGATGGATAATGAAAAGCTTCATTAAAGGAAAAGATTCAACAATTAAAATTAAAGATTAAAACTTACAAATTTAAGGTGCAAGACAAGGAATTTAAATGACAAGAAATTATAGTGACATGAAAAATAAAGGTGGAAAGACTAAGTTTTCAATTTAGCTAACAAGAATAAAAATGAAATGAAGGTCTCTATTTATAGGGAGAAGGGGAGGAAGGGGTGTTGGTTGCTTCCTTCTTTCTTTCTTTTCGTCTCGAATCGATTTTAATTCTTTGTCTTTCTCGACGTCGTCTCGGGATTTGTCGATATAAATTGAAATAGTCTTATAATTTCTTCATTTATTAGACTTGAGTTTTTCGACTTCATTAAACTTCCGTCTTTAGACTTTTTCTTCGATAAATCTTCAGAATAGGCTTTGGACATCCGTTCTTTTTGCACTCTTGATCTTTTGACTTCGTATTTTGTCTTTGTCTTCGATAAAAGCCCGTGAAAGCCCGTGTTTTCTTCCCTTTTGACATTTTAGTCCTATATCACAACAAAAACACAAACCACGCATAATTCCGATATTTACGACATAAAATACACATTTTGGCTTGGTTATTATTATAATTAAGTGGTAAAAGGATAAGTGTTTTCACACTTATTAAATCCCCTATATTTGACCATTGCAATGCCCTCATGCAATGCATTAGTTACAAAGCAAGTTTTACATTTTCCATCGTGATCAATCCACCTTGGCCTTTATTAAACATAAGACAAGTAAAAAGAACAATGACTTACCTTAGGGTTTTCGAATGTCATGAATGTTTATCACCCTCAAGTTTCACGTTCCCCAAACAAGCTTAAAAACGAGATCATTGTTATTATAAGTTAGCAAACTAACACAAACTCATGTGGCCCAATTATTCACTTAGACTCCCTTATTCCTAGGTGTATCTCTTATATTTTATTGTTGTCTTGAATGATCACGAGGATGCATTGTTGACTTATTTCGATAGTTTATTTAGGCCGAAAATAAAGTAGGACGATTTAATAAATAGTTAGCTAAAGGACAAAATCTTTTAAAACTGCTTCTCGGGACCTCATAAAGTTCATATCTGGGCATAACTCGCTTCACGATTTGAGACCTTTCTCGGACCGATATTTGGCAGCGACTTCATACTTCGAATATTGAGAGACGCTCATGAAATAATGGTCTCCTCTTCATAATGGGAATTTCTTCACTTGAACTTTTTGAGAGATTCTTCATGTTTGGACCACGACTTCTTCATTTTTCTCCAATCTTTATTTAGGATTTTGATATACAACGATCCGCCTCCTTTTAGGACTTGGATCTATTTATCCTCATACCTTGTTAGGGCCTTTTTGGATATATTTCTCCATGATCTTTACGGGAGTATTTTCTCTTCGTCGTGTGTCTCGATCCTTCATATTGATTTTTGATAAATGATTCTTCACATCACTTTGGATCTTTAGCAACAAAATGTAGCCCTCATGCCTTGTTAGGGATTTTTCGGACTCGCCAATCTTCGAATCCCGCTTCAATAAGTTATGCCTTGGCTATGAACTCTAATTAATATCGAGCAACTTTTAAACGATCTTGTGCTGGAAGCTAAGTAACTTTTCAAATCGTACGACCTTACCTATTGCAATTAAATTTATTAGCAAGCGATGGGAGAAAAAGCTCATAATTAACTCACATAAGTTCTTGAATGAATACCAAACTTATAATTGACTCTATCATCTCTCGTTCTCCACAATTTAAAATCTCAAGAAATGAGACTCGTGGATGCTTAGCCTATTAAATCAATGTTTTGGGTTTTCAAGTCATCTATAGGATCTTGCAACTTCTTAGACTTTTTCAAGTTTAGAATTCGCATTTTAAAGTTCCCTTGATAAACGACATTCTAGGATCAATTATAGGAAATTACAAAAAGTTCTTGTTCTTAACCCATAAGAGTTAAGACTTTCGTGTTTTAAAGTTCCCTATATAAAAGCCTAGCAAAACTTAATTTAAACACGTTAAGGATACTAGCTAGAGTAAACTTGGATAAGTAAACTCCGGTTGAGTCAAAAGATTCACAACGTTTGAAAACTAAAACCACTTTATTCAAAAAAATTTCTAGCAAAGAAAGAAAATAACTATAACAAAGATAAATACAACTAGGCCAAAATAGATCAAAAATTTTGAAAAATGTCGAAAAATCGAATTTCCGGTTAAAAAATGAGGACAAATACAAGGAAAAGTCCACTTAACTTCGATAGAAGTCCCCCTACACTTAATATAAACATTGTCCTCAATGTTTAAGCATGTGGAAGTAAACTCCCCTACACTTAGGACATTATGCACTTTGTTTAAATCTTGCTTAGGAAGAGAAAACTAAAGTGATTCCTATTTTAATATTGAAGAATATAAATAGAGAATCAAAAGAGTTTAGGATAGAACTGGGAAGACGGGTACACGGAATCACGGGTCGTCAAAAGTCATCAACAATGGATCTTTGAAAGCTCGAATCCCTGCACAAGATAAGAAAGAAAACAACAAACACATACTAGGGTCTCCCCCTACCCTTATTATAAAAAAACAGAGAAAAAGGATAGGTACTACGGGTTGCCTCCCGAGAAGAGCTTATTTTTGTTCACCGAGTCGTGAGCCTGACTCGACCTTGATTAGCATGGAAAGAAGCTTGAAACACATCCACCGGGATCAAATACATGGTTCTCGTCCATCAAATAGCATAAGCTTAAGGTGAACAAGGCAAGCCAAAGAAGAGTAGGCAAGGTTCCCTTAAGCAGTGATTGAGCATGGTGGAAGAGAGTGTGATGAGGTGCAAGCATATCTCCATAAGTTCCAAAAATCTTTCCTTTTATTTCATCAAATGGATAATGAGATGGCTTAAAAATTGTAATACCGGGATCTAACACCTTTTCCTTTAGGGGAAAATAACACTCAGGCTCAGTAGACCTTAAAGAAGATCCGCTCATAAATCGCGCAATCTCATCTGAAGAAGGTGGATAGAGAGGTGTCAAAACATAGGTACTACGGATATCGGTGTCTTCCGGCTTCTTCTCCTTTGAAACGGGTTTCTTCATATCCAAAGGAGGATAAAGAGCATCATCAAAGTCCAAAGGAGGAGAATCATTCTCATTTGGGAAGTAAGTGTTGAGAAAAGTAGCAAAATCTTCCTCAAATGAGTAGTCATCCAAAGTAGGATCAAGCGTTGTTGGTGGAGAATCTTCATCAAAAATAGGAACAAGCTCATCATGTGAAGAGTCACTCGAAAGAGTATTGACATCATCAAAATCATCATATGTTGGCATGCCTTTTTACTCAGAAGAAAAATCATCAGAATCATCCATGTCAGAACTAGAATCATCATCATAGTCATCATAAATTGGTGGAGACTCATGAATTGGTGGGGCATCCAAATTGGATAGAATCATCCACATCATCTTGAAAAAGTGGATTATCATAGCAAGAATCGAAAAGAGGATTGTTGTAGACGAAAAAATCATCAAGCTTTGTACTTTTACAAGTAGTTGTATCAAGCTCGTCTTGAAGCACATTAATCATATTCGTTGATTCTCTTCCATTTGATTTGTTTGTGATCTTCCCCATTTTAAAAACTTGAGCATCATTCCCGACTCTTATGATTAGCTCACCTTCGGCAACATCTACTAAGGCTTTTCCGGTTCTCAAGAATGGCCGACCAAGTATTAATGGAATACGAGGGTCCATTTCATAATCAACAACAACAAAGTCGACCGGAAAAGTGAAGGTACCAACTTTAATAAAGACATCTTCGGCAATACCAACGGGGTAAGCAAGAGTGCGATTTGCTAGCTCAAGAGTCATCTTTGTTGGAGTAAGGTCGGGTAATGATAGTGTTTTCCAAACACTTAAAGGCATAAAATTTATACTTGCCCCGAGATCGGCTAAGGCAGTAAATTCTTCGGTTTGGTTAAAAATGCAAGGCAACACAAAACGACCAGGATCTCCAAGTTTTTCCGGAAGTTCTTTAAGAATGACTGCAGAGCAGTTTTCATTTAAGCGTTTGTTGACAAACTCAGCCATCTTTTCCTCCTTGTTAAGCAATTCCTTGAATGCTTTGATGAATTTTGGCATTTGGACAAGTGCTCTAACGAGGCTAATGTTGAAGTTCCTTTGGGAGATCATCTTCATAAAAGAAGTGATTTTAGCATCCTCTTTAGTAAGCAATTTAAACTTGTCTAACCGAGAAGGATAAGGGATATTGGGTTTAGGTGGTGTAGGTGTAGAAGGTAAAGGTTGAGATATTGAAGGTTTAAAGGTGGAAGGTGGGGTTGGTGAAGGGTGTTTCTTGGGTACTTCTTCATGCAGAGGTGGAGACGGTAATGGAGAACTAATACTAGACGTGGGAGTAAGAGGGATAAATGGTGGTGGAGGAGGTGTCGATGGAGTAACTGGGAAGGGATAGATGGTCCTACGAGAGTTGCTCCACTGCGTGTAGTAATAGCACTCACATTCGCTCTTAGGTTGGTGACGGTATTTGAAGGAAGAGAGCCCGAAGTAGACGGTTGAGTACTTGGGAAGAAACTAGCCAGCATATTCTTTAAATCATTTGTTTGATTGCTAAAAGAGGTTTGCATATCATGTCGAAGCTCAGTTCTAATATCATTCCCTTGCTTAGTGATATCTCCTTTCAAGTTGATTATTTGGCATTGCAGATTCTTAACTAGCTCTCCTTGGGTCCTCATGAAAGTTTCAACATCTTGATTAATGGGTGGTGCTTGTTGAGCGGGTGGGTGATAAGGATTAGACGCTCGAGGTGGGTTTCGATTGCTTCTATTGTAGTTGTTGGGATTGTGGTTTTGAGGAGAAAAACCGGGTGAAAGAAAGTTGTTAGAACGGTAACTTAGCAAGTTACGATCACCTTGAGGTCGGGCTTGATAGCTTTCGGTTGAGTAGTTACCATGAGCCGCATACAAGTTTTCCGGATTGTCATGAGTAGAAGGACAATCAATGTATGAATGAGGACCGCCGCAGATCTCACAAGAAAGTGCTACAACTTTAACTTGTTGTTGTTGATTTGTAGCTAAGAGTTGGATACTTTTGTTCATTTCAACCATCATGCGGGTGAATTCGGTCATCTCGGTGTGTGATAAAGTAGAAGAAACATTGACTCTCGGGTTATTCCTTGAAGATGCGGATGAATCCTAATAAGTGTGAAAACACTTATCCTTTTACCACTTAATTATAATAATAACCAAGCCAGAACGTGTATTTTATGTCGTAAATGCCGGAATTATGCGTGGTTTGTGTTTTTGTTGTGATTTAGGACCAAAATGTGAAAAGGGAAGAAAACATGGGATTTCACGGGCTTTTATCAAAGAAAAAGACAAAAGACGAAGTCAAAAGATCAAGAGTGCAAAAAGAACGGAAGTCCAAGGCCTATTCTGAAGATTTATCAAAGAAAAAGTCTAAAGACGAAAGTTTAATGAAGCCGAAGAACTCAAGTCTAATAAATGAAGAAATTATAAGACGAGTTCAAATAATCCCGAGACAAAGTCGAAAAAGTCGAAGAATTTAGAAGACGAAAAGACGAGAAAGAAAGAAAGAAGCAACACATGCTTACCTCCCTAATCACTATAAATACCCTCTTAATGACACATTAGGAGGTGTTAGCTAATTTGACACATTAGTCTTTCCATTTTATTTTCCAAGCACTTTCATATTGTCATTTACTTCATTGTCATTTAATTACCTTGTCTTGCACCTTAAATTTGTAAGTTTCTTTAATTCTTGCTTTTACTTTTATTGTTGAATGTTTAATTTTAATCAAGTTTTATATTAATCTCTCCTTCTACCTTTCTTATTTTTGTTAATCTTTATGGTTATTATCTTATTGTCATGCTTATTTGATTAATTCTTATGTTTTTATGTGTTTGATTGTGTTAGCTTATTGATTTTTATAGCTTATTTTGTGTTTGATTTGATTTTAGTTAAGTGTTTTTATTAGTTTATTTTATTAAAACTTGATTTTTAAATTTTAGTTTTATTAGTGTTTTTCAAGTTTTTAATTTGTGGTTGAATTAGTTTTTCTTAAAATTGTTTTAGATTAAGTTTTGGTTAATTGCTTATTTGATTTGTGCTTATCTTTGGCTTATTTTCTGATTTTTAGATATTACTGTATCTGATTTTTCACTTTTTCGGATTAGGGTTAATTGTTCCGAAATTTTCCTTTTCTCTGAATTTGTCATTTCTATGAATTTGTCATTTTCTGAAAACCAATTATTCCGAAAAAGTCATTTTTCCGAAATTTTTATTTTCTCTGAATTTATTGTTATTCCGAAGATTTTTCTTTTTCTGAAAATTCTGTTATTCCGAAAAAGTTAATATTCCAAAAAAACAATTATTCTAAAAAAGTTAAAAGTTCTGAAACGTGATTATTCCGAAAAACTTGTTTTTTCCGAAAAATGATTATTCCGAAGAAATGCAAGTTCTGAAAAGTACTGTACATATTGCGAAGAAACCTATATTTCCGAAATCAACTGTAGCCTTTGCGAAGAATTTGATGAAATTGACATGGCTGTGTGCCTGCTTGCTTTAGTATTTTGGCGCCAATTTGAGGTGCATGGTTACTAGCTTCCAGCTAGATGCCTTCTAGCTTGTTTATTATTTAGTATTGTTCCGTAATTGATTAGTTTTATCTGAAAGTTGTTCCGAATTAAATTTTAAAAGTTACGTATTTTTAGTTAAATTTTTCATCTATTTTTAAAATTAATATTTTTTCGTAAAGTTCAAATTTTATCTTTTATTTAGTACCCGCTTTAGGTTTTGCCTCGTTTAGCTTTAAAGTACCATTTTAGTTTTATTCTCTCCTTTTTCATAAAGTAAACTTTATTTTCGAGTCGATAGTTAATTTCGTCTTTTACTTTTATTTTTATTAATTGTTTTGCTTTAATTTACCTTTTATTATTTGTTTCGCTCCTTTATTATTAGTTATTTGTTTTAATTTCGCACCATTTACTTTTTAATCATTTTAGTTTTAATTACCGTCATTTACTTTACAAGTTTTGCAATTTATTTTACAACAACCAAAAATATTTGTTTTCACCAAAAGACGATTGAGTCGCACATTTTCCCTTTTTCAATTCGAAAAGAAACGAAGAACAATTTAACTGAGTGAAAATCCAGTTATTAAATCCCAATTTTTGTGATGCGTAGTCATGTTATCTATAAGCTCTCTACACTCCTCGGCTCTTCTTTTCATAAAGGTGCCACCGGCGGCTGCATTAATCGTATCACGATCACAAAAAGTTTAACCGTTGTAGAAAGTATCAACTAAGGTGTCACACCCCACCATGGCGGAACATGGGGCGCGACGTATGGATATCATCACAACATGGCGTGTCTATAGAGATAACTATATGCAATAAGAAATATCATAAAATGGTGACACCAAAGTCATGACAATATCTCATCAAATGCGGGAGTCTAGGTAAGTAGGTAACAGTCCTACCGCTTACCCAAGACAAACAAATAACATACCAAAACAATCATATGTGTGTCACAGTATCACTTATTAAAATGAACAATCAAATAAAACTAAGAAGGAAACGGGGATTCTCCTTCTATATGCATTCCTAAGCTTCTCCAATCCTAGCCACTTATATTCTCATACTTAACCATAGTATCACCTGAAAGAGACACTAAAACACGTCAACATAAAGTTGGTGAGAGTCATAGGTTTAGACTCCAACACAAGACAAGTCATAAGCTGTGAATACCATAAACCAATAAACATATGGACAATGCGCTACAATCATGTACTAACAACTAGCATTCAAGTTCAATCAATCATTACAATTCCAAGGCATCACGCCTTACCAACAATCACAATTTCCAAGCCATCACGCCTTACCAACAATCACAATTTCCAAGGCATCACGCCTTACCAACAATCACAATTTCCAAGGCATCACGCCTTACCAACAATCACAATTTCCAAGGCATCACGCCTTACCAACAATCACAATTTCCAAGGCATCATGCCTTATCATTAACCATAGGTCCCATAGGCACCCA
Organism: Glebionis coronaria; assembly: GCA_025667525.1. Lineage (NCBI taxonomy): Eukaryota > Viridiplantae > Streptophyta > Magnoliopsida > Asterales > Asteraceae > Glebionis > Glebionis coronaria. Next base: position 427,628,946 of record CM046877.1, read on the forward strand.
TACACCTATGTACCTTTCCAATCCAGATCACACACAAACAAGAATCACATAGCAGTTAATCACATAAATGTACACACAAGTCCATCTCAAACCTTAAAACATTCACAACATTAATTTAGAAAATAATTCAACACATTGTCTCTTCCATCCCATCTGGAAGTCAAAAACAATAGTAAACATGGTACTATGAAACTCACCTGATAGCTTCTTCACAAGTCCTCGCACTAGCAACAAGCTAACAAACCAAAAACACGAAATCAATACACGAACCAATCACTAAGATGGCTCATCAACCTATGATGGACATCTAGTCTATTCCCGTATAATTATCTCATTGTTAAGCTCTAATCACCCCATTACCCTGTGGAGTCCATTGATCGTTAGACTCAATGGTTATGAACCATTATATCTAGGTTGATCATCGTTCATATGATAACATAGCGGAAAAGAACAATGATCATGAACAAGGTGTTTAGGCACAAGACACATGAATTAAAACAAACGGGTTGCTCATTATATTAATAACAAACAACCACTAGACGTGTATACATTGAATCCCACGTCTAGTGCGACACACACTTTAGGTTTACATTGTGAATGAATGATATGAATAAAACCTAAGACTCTTGTTCCTTTTATAGTGGAAGGAACAGAATCTACAAGAGATAATATCAAATAAACATCTAAATATTCTATTTCTATAGATATATACTGAATATATTATTTAGAATATATCCAATATATTCCGTAAATAGAAATCTCCATCAGCGTGTAAACATCTGTCAGCGTCTCAACACTTTCCGTCAGCGTCTCAACTAGCCGTGTCAGCGGCTTTGACAAACGTCTTGATGTTTTCTTCGTTTTGAGTTTCTGCCACATCAACTCATATAATTTTAGACCCAACAATCTTCCCCTAGTTGATGTCGGCAAAACTCTTTGTATATCTCTTGTAAGTTGTACATGATCTTCAAATTGCTTCCCCTCAAGTGTAGCATGCGTATCTTCCCCTTTTTGTCACATCAACAGGAAGTAAACAATGTATGCAATCTTTGAAGATTCTCCAAATGTAGGCTCTGTGTAATGATCCTGAAGAAAAATAAATAAAGTATTCTTGATGTAGAAGTAAAATAACCCAATCTTATGTTCCATGTCTTGTTTATCCATGTGATGAAGAACTTATACTCATGTTACAAAGTATAAGTAGACCTCGATCCATTTGTCAAAATCCTCATCCTTTGTGAGACACTGAGCACGATAATGTAACTCCTTCAAGTGATAGCAATTGGTTTGCTAGATATGACAAGTCTTCATCACCAACCATGTAAGCACGAACAAGTTACCTTGAAAGTTAGTTGTCATGCTAATTACTTTCAAGATATGATAGAACATAACCTCGCGCAAATCTTCTTCAATCATCAATCTTACCATAAGAATTCTTCCCCTTAAGCTAACACTTCTTCATGATGAATTTTAATGGAATAATACCTTCATACCATATGTAAAAGCCAGTTATGGATAACTCTTTCGCAAGGCTATCCCGATTACATAGTTTAAAATATCCATCAAACTCTCATAAAAAATTGCTAACTCACTTTAAGATCATTAATCCCTTTCAAAATATCCGAGCCATAAATATCATCATGATATTCTAAATTAAAACGGAGATTCCATGTACCTTTGTGTGTATAATTTCCTCCTTTTTGTGTGCTTAAAACGTACCAGTTTTCTCAAACAGCAGCAATTCGTGTGTTACCCGAGATCCTCCTTGTCCAATATCCTTCCATGTGTATTGCCCGATATCGGACAATACGTATCAGCGTTTGAAGAACATATCTCGGACGACACTGTCAACGCTGTCAGCGTTGACTTATTCTGTCAGCGTCAAACTATTTCCTGTCAGCGTCTACGTAACCCTTTGTCAGCGTCCACATCTTTTCAGCGTCAAAACAATTCGTACTTTGTCAACGTTGAAATAAGTCCCATCAGCGTTGAAAATATAACAGTGGCCTACGTGAATTACTTCAAACAATAAGACCACATCACACGATTTGCTTTAAACTTTGCCGTGTGAACACAATCTTGCTCTACCAATAGAAAGGTTTGAACCATGTGAACGCAAATTTGATCTACTAGCTTTTACTTTGATCTTCATGCAACAACCAATCAAAACTATCAAACCGTGTGAACACTCCTCATTCCACCAATAAGAATCGAATACATGACATTCCTTTTAAACATCTTCACGTCATGGATGGGCTTTGATCATGTATCCGCAAGTCCACCATAAACATGTGTATATCGAAACCAACCGTGTGAATGCAAGTTATTTTCACCTTTGCTTCTCTTGGCCGTGTGAATGCAAGGATTTTCTACCAATGAGATATCTAGTATCGTGTGAACATAAAGCTTAATCCTTAAATCGTTTGAATGCAGCGAGAATGGTATAATCTTGTACCAATTAGATTAGAGAAACCGTGTGAACACATCCATCAAGTAACAAAACATATCATCCAATCACATAACTAGCATCGTGTGAACACAATGTAGTGTGACCGTGTGAACACAAAGTCACAAGGTAACAACCAATTGGAAGACTTCAATCGTGTGAACACAAGCATGCTCTTTTCTCCTTGATCGTGTGAACACACGTCCACCTTTAATCTGCTGCTACAACACAACCATGCTGCGAACATCCCTTTTTCTGATATAGACACGATCTAGGGTTTTGAACTTTGAGTACCGAAACCCTAATTAGGGTTTGTAAATAATCCTAGCTCGATTCTTCCATCATAACAGCCATAAGTTTACAATCTTTCTGCCTTTTTATGGTGATCTAGGGTTTGAAGAAACCCTAGTTCATGATTTTATGTGAAAAGCAAAAACATTAATACCTTTAAACAGTGAACTTCGACCTTGAATAACTTCTTCCTTAGGGCTCAGATCAAAGATCGCTCCGGTGAGATTCAAGACACAAGTGCCAAGAATCTACAGTTCAAAAATCACGAAGATCCAACGGTTAACGAAGGAGAGATCGTGTTTTGAACATGGCTGTCCACAGAAAACTGCATTCACTCTTACTGCTGACTTTGACGCTTAATAACTTTTGCCTGGGGATAAAACTCGACAATCCCTCCGGTGGATGTTTAGATCTATGTATGTAGAACACACATATAAAATTTCGTGACGATCCAACGGTTCAATCAAAAGTTATGACCTTCTGAATACTGCTGCGCACACAAAAACGTTCAGAAAAACCCTAGACGGATTTTTCTTTTCTTCACCATACACGAACACCTCGTCGGACCTAGATATCAAGAGCCTTAGGCTCTGATACCAATTGTGGAGTCCATTGATCGTTAGACTCAATGGTTATGAACCATTATATCTAGGTTGATCATCGTTCATATGATAACATAGCGGAAAAGAACAATGATCATGAACAAGGTGTTTAGGCACAAGACACATGAATTAAAACAAACGGGTTGCTCGTTATATTAATAACAAACAACCACTAGACGTGTATACATTGAATCCCACGTCTAGTGCGACACACACTTTAGGTTTACATTGTGAATGAATGATATGAATAAAACCTAAGACTCTTGTTCCTTTTATAGTGGAAGGAACAGAATCTACAAGAGATAATATCAAATAAACATCTAAATATTCTATTTCTATAGATATATACTGAATATATTATTTAGAATATATCCAATATATTCCGTAAATAGAAATCTCCATCAGCGTGTAAACATCTGTCAGCGTCTCAACACTTTCCGTCAGCGTCTCAACTAGCCGTGTCAGCGGCTTTGACAAACGTCTTGATGTTTTCTTCGTTTTGAGTTTCTGCCACATCAACTCATATAATTTTAGACCCAATATACCCTTCCTTAACAAGTCCCTAACTTGGTTAAGTTTAATAGCTATCCCGTTCATAATTTTACACAAAACAGTCCCAGTTTTTAGGTCTCAAAACTTTAAGTCAAACATCCACTTAAACATACCCATGGTTTCTGTAAAAGGAATATTCATACCCTTACATATTTTGGCTAACACCTCCCACTTTCCCTAACCTTAAAGATACTATTAAGGCCCCGATATACATATATCTATTTTTGTCATTCCAGATTTGCTGATTTTAAACGTACTAAAAGTTTGTTACCATTAAGGGGTCTTACCCTAAACCACAACCTTAGCGCAAGTGCAGATACTTACTACAATATATAAACCATCTCTCACGTTCGTGAGAAGATCCCAATGCAACCCTAAGTACCCCAAACAACCCAAAACTTAAAAAGAAAACAGGCTGAATTCAAAACTGTTTTGACCTCCGACTGTTGTAACCTGTTTTTGACCCACTTCCCGACCTCCAATTTAGTTCTCGTTTCTTGCATTGGAAAGCCACTTCAAATACCTTTCCAGGGGTACTTGGATCGTAAAATAAGAGTTTATAGAACTGCCGATATGATCACAACCATTGACTCAAAAATCTGCCCAGTTTTTAAAAAAAAGGGTTTAAACAAATTGAACAAATTAATTACCCATAACCCCATCTAATACAAGCCCTAGATTATATGATCATCATATTATGATCATCACATCATTATTTTACTGATTTCAAAAAACCCTAACCCTAATCCATCATAAGAATGATTAATTAAACATAAAAACAATTAAATTAAAAAAGGTTATAAATTTTACCTTAAGATTAATGCAAGATGAATAAAAACCCAAATTTATGAAGAAACCCTAATTTTTCTTCTTCCCCTTTTTTTTGTGTCGACTATAAATCTAGGGGAGTAATAAAAGTCGTTTGATATGTTGTGGGGTTGCTTATATAGCAAAAATAATCCTTGTCCAACCCAAACTCTAGTTACCATAAATCTTTTCTCCTTTTTTTTCCTCTTTTTTTTTAAACCGACAATTCACCCTATAAATTTGTTTTTTATTTATTTTATTATTAATATATGTATTAATAATATTACCTTAATTTTCCTTAATTTATTTCAGCTCCTAAAGCCTCCAGAACCTCAAAACCGTAAAACTAGTCAAATTTACGCGTTTTACCGTAAAAGACGTAAAATATACACTTTTAAAAAAAATCTCAAATTTTGAAATAAACTTTATAACTAAGTCCTAAATGACTTAAAACCATCTCGAAAAATATTCATATGACTAAATACCTCTTCCGAGACCCCTAAATGCAAAACCCTAAATCGTAAAAATACGATTTTCCACAATACATATACGTATACATAAAACCACCAAAACACCATCTCATTTCATAGTCACTAAATTGTGAGCTCATGAACATGAAATAACCGTTCCTCGATTTACTTATGAGTACTTTATACCCATATACGATATCCACACCAACCTCGTTCACGCAAAATAAACATGTAAACACACCATCACATAGTCACACATAAATAACCAAAAAAAACAAGACCGAGTGATGAACTTCAAAACCACGGTTGTCACATCACTCCCTCCTAATAGAAATCTCGTCCCGAGATTTACTCCTTAGGATCAAACACACAACCAACAAATCACATGAATACTTGTTCTAAAGAACACCTTCCCGTTCCCACGTGAACTCTAGTCCACGTTCCATATTCCATCTACCCATAACTACGGTATATTACCCTTTTCCAACGTCCTAGCTTCACGACCCAAAATCTCTATCGGCTCTTCGATAGAACGAAGACTCGCATCCATACTAATATCATCTAACGGTACTTGCAAGTCGGTTCTTGCTAAGCATTTCCTCAGGTTTGATACATGAATACGTTATGCACACTACTCAGTTCCTCCGGTAATCTCAACCTATATGCCATTAGCCCAATCCTTTCAAGGATTTCATATGGACCCACAATTCTGTATGCTAACTTCCCTTTTCTTCCCAAACCGCATCAACCCTTTCCATGGTGAAATCTTTAGCATAACTTTATCTCAAATCTCAACGGCTTACGCCCCTTGTCTGCATAGCTCTCTTGTCGGTTCTTTGCTATTTTCAATCTCTACTTAGTCACTGCCACCACCTCCATAGTTTTCCCGATCCACCTCCATAGTTTTCCATCATTTGGAAGTTCTCCCAACCTTAAACACATTCAATGGTATATACAGGATTGCATAACCAAAAGCTTCCCATAATATTCACATGAAACACGCCATAACCACAACCTCATCCTTGCTCCACGTATCGTCATGCTTCGTGAATTCATCCGGTCCTTCCGATAATGCCAAAATCGGCTCATTATCCAATCCACCTCTTCAGCCTCCAAAACGCTTCCTCATCCTTCTTCACTATGCCCTTGCTGGTTCCATGATATGCCATCATCTCTAACTGCTCATCATAGTAAGCTTAATCCTAAGACTTACACTTGGAAATATCTCGTAAAATTCCCTTTCCTAACAACTCCAAATCCAACTCATAACTCGCCTCACTCTCCTTCTTAGACTTGAGTAGATCAAGATGTCGTCGGTGCTCCCGATGACAACTCGTTTATATACGTTCATGCACACTTGGTTCATTGACTCCATGAAAACCGCTAGTGCTTTGGCGAAGCCAAATGCATAACCATAAACCCAAAACGTTCATACAACATCCTTATCAATTTCAACTATGTCATCCTCACACCCTCTCTTAGCGGTAATACGAATAAATTCCTTGCAATTTCTAACAGCTCTTGTTCTTAATTCACTCCATCAACGATTTGCCTTGGAAGGCACTAACTACGACTCCTGTCACTTCTCCTACTTGCTCTATTCATGGTTCTACCTCAACGCTCCTAAACCATACAAAACCAAAACTACATCCTGAATCCACCAGATACGATTGACGAATTAAACCCACGGATAACTAATGACATTTCACGTGCACCGTTTAAAACAAGTCAAAAACCACGAGAATAAAAAGAATACTCAAACTCAAAACGTGTATCAACTCAAAATGACCCATGACAACAAAAAATAATCCAAGAAACACCCAATGGCAACCAAAACATATTACGCCCCGCGACATATTATTTAAACCGTGCAAAAGATCGACTTTTCCAAAAGAATATATTTTTATTTATTTATTTATTATTTTTTTTTACCTCCCCACATCTATGCGACTCAAACCATCTACAAACAATCTTCTAGACGATCTCAAAACTCAACTCAAAGACTAGGAATCCCGTGCACCCCAAATCATAGAAAAAGTAAAACTACTATTCAAACTCAACCTTGAACCCGACACTTGTACAACAATTCCGACCAGTCCACTGACCTCCCATGACTATACATTCTGAATATTTGAAAAGTACGTTCCGAGTACATAATTTTAGGCTTTTGAATCACCCAAAAAGCTTTAAAAACGAACAAGTTATGACCAAAACAATTTTATGCTAGTTGTTTTAAAAACTAAAGAATAGACTTAGTGATCAATGCAATCCTTTTAAACGAAAGATATAATTGTATGTGAAATATTCATAAACTTCATTAAACTCTGTATCCATAATTATAAATGACGTGAATCGATTAAACCCAATTATTTAAACTATGTAAGTAGAAATAAATTTTATTTTTTTAAAGAAAGTCTTTTAGAATTTGAAATAAATAAGTGTTGATTAAAAGAAACTTATGTTACATCTTGTTTCAAACACGACCCCAACACCTTACCCTTGTTTTACCGAATACGACCAACTATCTAACCCTATACTAGATTTCCAAGTCCCCTTTTTCCATATACCAACCAAAAGAAATGTAAGACTCAACACAAAAGATTTCATTATCTCAAAAGAAATCCCAAGTTATTTCAATAGACTTGAAACCAAAAACACCATTTTAAAACGTACACGTGAAATATGGAACTCAAAGAATACGCCACAAGACACAGTTCAAAAGATTCAAAACGTCGTTGAAACTCCACCAAACTCCAGCACCATAAAACACGAACAAACACAAGGTACGTTCAAGTTATAATAACTAGTGAACGACCATATACCATAACTTAACACATAGTAGTATATATACATCCGTATATATATACCTATTAAATCACCCAAAACATACTCGTTACCATACATGTCGGATCAACCAATCACGTCATACACTCGTTTTTCCACACGAGTAATCACCATCTCACCGTGCCACAACAAGGCATAAAGCCCACCTCCAAAACCAAACCATATCGTGTGACCCCAAAATCACACAACACAACTATAACCCAAAACATATAACACAAAAAGAACAATAGCCATATCATAGGCAGCCATTACATAAACCCATATATTATATGTATACCCAACTTCTACATCTCATCATATACAAGCATGTACTAACCCTCTTTCATGCAATCATACTTGAGAACCCATTGAAGTTGTGGTACTTGTATAACTATGTTGGCCACCATACTTATACAATTACCCTTTCCCCAATGCACTCCCTCCTATAATGACACTTATAAGAATCAATACAACATATAACACATAAATTCATCTACTCAAATAAGCACATAACCACATAACCAATAAGGTCCAAAACTCCATCTATAAAAATAACATAATAAAACTCTTGGAATACAATAATCCATAGTCTAGCTAAAACAGCCTAGACTAACTCCAAAACGAAAACATAATCAGTTATAAGTCATGTCGCCCATAAGAGTGGAAACAGCTTAGAATCCTTCATACCCACCTACTCCTAATAACTCGAACCACCACGTGATTCTTAGGGAACATGACTTAAACATCAAAAGGAAATAATATACCTCAAGTACATAAAATAACTCATCAAAAGATAGAAACTACTATGTACCAAATTATGTACTATAATCTACAATATAAGCAAAATACGGCAATGACTAGTGTGGATGATTATGGTTCAACCCGCACTACTCACAACTCGAAAAGAAAATAACATGTGGCTAAGTATGAATTTACTATGGTTCAATTCATACCAGTCAAAACATCACAATAAATAACATCCAAACACATCAATTATTATAAAATACACACATACTCCTATGACGCCTATATGCAGGGACCCTTAAGCTATAGACTAGGCTACGCGACTAGGCAACCTAATTCTCTATAACCATTGGCTCTGATACCATTCTGTCACACCCCACCATGGCGGAACATGGGGCGCGACGTATGGATATCATCACAACATGGCGTGTCTATAGCGATAACTATATGCAATAAGAAATATCATAAAATGGTGACACCAAAGTCATGACAATATCTCATCAAATGCGGGAGTCTAGGTAAGTAGGTAACAGTCCTACCGCTTACCCAAGACAAACAAATAACATACCAAAACAATCATATGTGTGACACAGTATCACTTATTAAAATGAACAATCAAATAAAACTAAGAAGGAAACGGGGATTCTCCTTCTATATGCATTCCTAAGCTTCTCCAATCCTAGCCACTTATGTTCTCATGCTTAACCATAGTATCACCTGAAAGAGACACTAAAACACGTCACCATAAAGTTGGTGAGAGTCATAGGTTTAGTCTCCAACACAAGACAAGTCATAAGCTGTGAATACCATAAACCAATAAACATATGGACAATGCGCTACAATCATGTACTAACAACTAGCATTCAAGTTCAGTCAATCATTACAATTCCAAGGCATCACGCCTTACCAACAATCACAATTTCCAAGGCATCACGCCTTACCAACAATCACAATTTCCAAGGCTACCAACAATCACAATTTCCAAGGCATCACGCCTTACCAACAATCACAATTTCCAAGGCATCACGCCTTATCATTAACCATAGGTCCCATAGGCGCCCATACACCTATGTACCTTTCCAATCCAGATCACACACAAACAAGAATCACATAGCAGTTAATCACATAAATGTACACACAAGTCCATCTCAAACCTTAAAACATTCACAACATTAATTTAGAAAATAATTCAACACAGTGTCTCTTCCATCCCATCTGGAAGTCAAAAACAATAGTAAACATGGGACTATGAAACTCACCTGATAGCTTCTTCACAAGTCCTCGCACTAGCAACAAGCTAACAAACCAAAAACACGAAATCAATACACGAACCAATCACTAAGATGGCTCATCAACCTATGATGGACATCTAGTCTATTCCCGTATAATTATCTCATTGTTAAGCTCTAATCACCCCATTACCCTTCCTTAACAAGTCCCTAACTTGGTTAAGTTTAATAGCTATCCCGTTCATAATTTTATACAAAACAGTCCCAGTTTTTATCTCTCAAAACTTTAAGTCAAACATCCACTTAAACATACCCATGGTTTCTGTAAAAGGAATATTCATACCCTTACATATGTTGGCTAACAACTCCCACTTTCCCTAACCTTAAAGATACTGTTAAGGCCCCGATATACATATATCTACTTTTGTCATTCCAGATTTCCTGATTTTAAACGTACTAAACGTTTGTTACCATTAACGGGACTTACCCTAAACCACAACCTTAGCCGAAGTGAAGATACTTACTACAATATATAAACCATCTCTCACGTTCGTGAGAAGATCCCAATGCAACCCTAAGTACCCCAAACAACCCAAAACTTAAAAAGAAAACAGGCTGAATTCAAAACTGTTTTGACCTCCGACTGTTGTAACCTGTTTTTGACCCACTTCCCGACCTCCAATTTAGTTCTCGATTCTTGAATTGAAAAGCCACTTCAAATACCTTTCCAGGGGTACTTGGATCGTAAAATAAGAGTTTATAGAACTCCCGATATGATCACAACAATTGACTCAAAAATCTGCCCAATTTTTAAAAAACAGGTTTATACAAATTGAACAAATTAATTACCCATAACCCCATCTAATACAAGCCCTAGATTATATGATCATCATATTATGATCATCACATCATTATTTTACTGATTTCATAAAAACTCTAACCCTAATCCATCATAAGAATGATTAATTAAACATAAAAACAATTAAATTAAAAAAGGTTATAAATTTTACCTTAAGATTAATGCAAGATGAATAAAAACCCAAATTTATGAAGAAACCCTAATTTTTCTTTTCCCCTTTTTTTTGTGTCGACTCCAGGGGAGTAATAAAAGTCGTTTGATATGTTGTGGGGTTGCTTATATAGCAAAAATAATCCTTGTCCAACCCAAACTCTAGTTACCATAAATCTTTTCTCCTTTTTTTTCCTCTTTTTTTTTAACCGACTATTCACCCTATAAATTCGTTTTTTTATTTATTTTATTATTAATATATGTATTAATAATATTACCTTAATTTTCCTTAATTTATTTCAGCTCCTAAAGCCTCCAAAACCTCAAAACCGTAAAACTAGTCAAATTTACGCGTTTTACCGTAAAAGACGTAAAATATACACTTTTAAAAAAATTCTCAAATTTTGAAATAAACTTTATAACTAAGTCCTAAATGACTTAAAACCATCCCGAAAAATATTCATATGACTAAATACCTCTTCCGAGACCCCTAAATGCAAAACCCTAAATCGTAAAAATACGATTTTCCACAATACATATACGTATACGTAAAATCACCAAATAACACCATCTCATTTCATAGTCACTAAATTGTGAGCTCATGAACATGAAATAACCGTTCCTCGATTTACTTATGAGTACTTTATACCCATATACGATATCCACACCAACCTCGTTCACGCAAAATAAACATGTAAACACACCATCACATAGTCACACATAAATAACAAAAAAAACAAGACCGAGTGATGAACCTCAAAACCACGGTTGTCACATAAGGTGACGGGGAGCATGTTGTGGTTTGGACATCGATCGATCAAAACATTATATCGTTCCGAAGCATCAAAAAGTGACTCATCAGGTTCTTGTGTAAATCCACTGATTTGATTCTGAAGGCTCGTGACCATGGATGGTGGAAAGTAGCGCGACAAAAATCGTTGAGTCATCTCGTCCCAAGTATGAACTGAATTCTTCGGAAGACGATCAAACCATTTTTCGGCATGGTGGGATAAAGTGTGTGGAAATAGGTGAAGGCGAAGAAAATCCATAGTAACCCCGGGAAACTTCATGCTTTAAGTAACAGTAATGAATTTGTCGAGATGTTTGTTGGCATCATCATCCGGTAATCCGCGAAATGGACAAGTGTTTTGAACTTGTCGGATCATGTGATGCTTCAACGAAAACTCTGGAGCCGTGATTTTCATCCGCGCAATCGGTCCTCCATGTCCATTCATCGTTTGTTGACATAGCTCCTCCATCGTTCGAAAATCGGGCTGAGGAAGCTGGTTGTTATTATTCATGTTGGGGTGAGGTGGGTTATTATTGTTGTGCACACAAGCCATATCTAAATCTTCACGAGTCTCGGGCTCAGAATAAGATGAAGATCTAGTACGCATACACCTGCAAAAGAAAAAGAAAAAGATACCAAAGAAATAGAAAATATATATGTACTAAAAAAATAAAATGTTTTTGGATTTTTGAAATTTTTTAATTTTTATGGATTTTTTAAAAAAAATTATATGGATTTTTGAGCAAGAAAAATAACGTTCACGAGTGAACGGATCCCAAAATTCAACGCGTCTCTCACAGAAAACCGTTAATCTTCACGAAAAGAGCCGGCAGCGGCGCCATTTTAATAAAGAGATTTTGATAATTGATTATGTTCTTATGTGTCTAATCAAATTGATTACTGGTTAACAGTGCGACTCAGTCGTCTTTTGGTGAAAAAGAAATAGATTTTTCGTTGTTTAAAATAAAATTACAAAACTTTAATGTAAATGATAGGTAAATAAAACTAAAACTGATTAAAACTTAAATGGTGCAAAATTAAAACTTTTAAAAGTGAATTAATTAAATGACAAGAAATAAAATCTTGACAAAAAGTAAATGACGAAAACTTTAAATTTAAACTAAGATAAAACAAGTTTAAAACAACACTAAGTAAAAATGCGGAAAAAGTAAAATTTGAAGTAAAATAAAAAAATAAAAAAAAATAAAACAGGAAATAAAATCAAACAAAGGTCAGATCACAGTCATGATCGAAACCAACGATCGTGGTTTGGATCGTTCCCTGGATTGTACCCTGGATCGCAGTCAAGCGATCGCACTCTAGATCGTAGCAGCCAACGATCGTAGCTTAGATCACACTCCACCACGATCGCAACAAGTGGATCGCAGTGGACGATCGTGACCAAGTGATCGTACCCATAATCGAAACCTTGGGTCGTAGTGAACGATCGGACTCCAGATCGTAGCCACAGATCATAACAAAGCGATCGTAGCTTAGATCGTGGTGAGTGATCTTAGTCTTGATTGCAGTAATGGATCGTAAGTAGAAACCCTAGTGGTTAATGCGATCACACTTACTCGATCAGAACAAGCAGAAACGCTTAAGGAAGTTACGATGGGATACAATAAGCAAATAAGTCGAACCAAATAAGCACTTTAACAATAAACAATTACCAAAAACTTAATTAAAACAATAATAAGTCGAACTAAATAAGCACAAATTTAAAAACTTTTAAAACACTAAAGAAACAAACTTTGTAAAACAAACTTTAAAAAGACTAAACTTTTGAGAAAACTTAAAAGATAATAAGCTAGATACGAAATAAGCCAAAAAGCATAACAAGATTAAAGCCTAAATCGTATAAAAACTTAGATAGGAATAAAAAGATAAACTTTTTAATCAAATAAGCAATAAGATTAAGCAAAATGCATACTTAATCCGAATCAAGATCAAAATCAAAAACAAGAAAATAGAATAAGATGGATAATGAAAAGCTTGATTAAAGGAAAAGATTCAACAATTAAAAGTAAAGATTAAAACTTACAAATTTAAGGTGCAAGACAAGGAATTTAAATGACATGAAATTAAAGTGACATGAAAAATAAAGGTGGAAAGACTAAGTTGTCAATTTATCTAACAAGAATAAAAATGAAATGAAGGTCTCTATTTATAGGGAGAAGGGGAGGAAGGGGTGTTGGTTGCTTCCTTCTTTCTTTCTTTTCGTCTCGACTCGATTTTAATTCTTTGTCTTTCTCGACGTCGTCTCGGGATTTGTGGATATACATTGAACTCGTCTTATAATTTCTTCATTTATTAGACTTGAGTTTTTTGACTTCATTAAACTTCCGTCTTTAGAATTTTTCTTCGATAAATCTTCAGAATAGGCCTTGGACTTCCGTTCTTTTTGCACTCTTGATCTTTTGACTTCGTCTTTTGTCTTTTTCTTCGATAAAAGTCCGTGAAAGCCCGTGTTTTCTTCCCTTTTCACATTTTAGTCCTAAATCACAACAAGAACACAAACCACACATAATTCTGACATTTACAACATAAAGTACACGTTTTGGCTTGGTTATTATTATAATTAAGTGGTAAAATGATAAGTGTCTTGACACTTATTAATTAGCTAGAGCTTTGCATTCCTCAAGCCCTTTGAAAACAAAGGTATCAAAAATTTGCCCGGATCTCCATATTTCCCGGGATAGAAATCAAGGAAAACCGCGGAACAAGTCACATCCAAAGTAGCCTTGGTAACATCAAGAAAGGTCTCTTTAGGTGGAGGATTAAACTCGATCACATCTTGTAAATTCCTATCCAAAATATCATTATTGTGAACGGTGATGGACTTAATCTCTCCCTTTGGGTTTGGTATGGTGTTGCTAGGTAAACCACCCGAAGAAGAGGAGGGTTTGTTCATTATTGCTTCAAACATCGAAAGTAATTTGTTCTCAAACTTAGCTTGATTTCCCTCAATACGGTTTTGGCTTTGCTCAATCTGTTATTTTGCCCCTAAATCGTATTTTGAAAATCATTTTTCAATGTTGCCATTTGTCCTTGAAGATTATTTTGAAAAGCTTTCAGATTTGCCTCATTTGTTTTGATGTAGCTTGATAAATCATTTTGATTATTGTTTTGAAAACCTTGGTTGTTTTGATTGCCATGAAATCCATTTCCTTAATTAAAATTCCCTTGGTTACCATGGTTAAAGTTCCCGTCGCGGAAAAAGCACTAGCTTGATCAAACCCCGTGGTTGAACAAGCATAATTCGGATGTGCTCCACCACATGATACACATAAATTCTCAACCGCATTAATCGATCCATGAGGATTCTTCCTAATCTCATTCAAAATCGTGTCAATCTTAAAGTCCAATCTAGCAATATATGTATTAGATGAATTCACATGAGAAACAACCGGTTTGTTTCGTGAATATTGCCATCTAGACTTATTCTCAATGATACCCCACGCGTCTCTCGGAGTTTTTCTTAAAAGATTACCACCCGCGGAGGCATTTAAAGAATCTTGTTCAACCATATTAAGTCTCAACAAATCCTTAAACCTTTCCCAAGCATCTCCAAACGATTCATGCACTTTTTGTTCAAATCTAGTTATTTCATTCTTAAAGTGAGTTCTTTTAGATGGTGGAAAAAATAATTCATGAACTTAGACACTAGATCGTCCCATGTCAAAATCGAACCCGGTGGTTCCTTTTCATACCAACACTTAGCATTTCCCTCGAGCGAGTACGGAAAAAGCATGATCTTAATCGCGTCATTCGGCACATCTCTAAACTTGAGAGTCGAGATGATACGAAAAAATTCCGAATGTGAGAATGTGGGTTATCCGACTCATGCCTCGAAATTGGTTAGCACGAATGAGTGATAAAAGACCTATCTTAAACTCATAATGATCCGGCAAAATAGTCGGCACAACGATTGCTTCCCCGTACCCTTCGGTGGGTGCACGGAGCAATTCCTCCATTGTCGGTTATCGGCCATATTAACAACAATAGGTGGAAGCTCGGGTTCCACTACTCGTTGTTGACGATTTCTATTTCTACGAGGAATGTCTTCAAGTCTATCGTGATTAATCAAAATTCGATGAGATCGTAATTGCATAAACCAAAATGACGAGAATTTACAGGGTTGAAGAAAAGGAAATAGATTAGAAGAAGATTATTTTTGGTATTTTTATTTGGTATTGCTCAATCAAAGATTGATAAAAACAAGGAGTAAGGATAATTACTATGGAAGTAAACTACCCTCGGTCGACTTTGAAACATAGGTGAAAACCTAAACGTCTCGAGGTTCAATAAGTAAACAACGACAAAAATAAGGTTTATTACTACTTGAGTTGACAAATCAATAATCGGTCGTCCCTCTCAATATACGCACAAGCAAGCGGGGAAACGAGGTGGCACAAAGCACTTACAATCCTTTTTCCTTAAACGGCCTTTTATAGCTCGTCGCCTTATACACACCTTATAGTTTGTATAAATCGAGTTCAAACTTTTTATTAGTATTTATCTATTTTGCCTTTTTATTTGTTTTGGATTCGAATACAATAGCTAGGTGATGAAATCCTAACTAAGGTTTGCGTTCTCACGCTTTTGGAGGTAGGTGAATTTATTGCTCTACATAATATAATATATTAATAACAAAAAACACGAAAACGATATTTATTATATATATAGAAAAATAACAAAACTTTCCGAGGATGGAAAGGGTCTTCAAATCAACGATCGACAAGTCGCCACGAAAGAATCGTACACAATTTCCTCGGCAGTGGCGCCAAAATTTTTGATGTGTGGGAAAGTGTCGGTGTTAATATAATACGTTATAAAGCAAATTTAGGAAATTACCTTTAGGAAAAAGTAATAATCCAAAAAAAAGCTAAAGACGGATTAATTAAACACGAGAGTGATCCCAGTTCGTTGTACACGAAGAAATTGTGAATTTGAGACTTTCGTTTTGAATTGGATAATCGATTTGAATTTGTTTCGGTTTTTATCTAAAATCCTACCTTTTTAACCTAAAGTGCATGAATCGACTACCCAAATTAAATCTAAAAGACAAATTAAAGCTATATAATTTTTTTTACTTTTTATTATGACTAAATGAATTAAACAAAATTAAATTTAAAAGTAATTAAACATTTATTTATTTTTTTTAAATTTTTTTTTTAAAACTAATTTTACCAAATTATATAAACTAAACTTTTGATAAAAAGTAATAAACGTTAAAAATGGAAAATGAATGGAAAACATCTGCTTATTTAAAATAATAGTGAAAATAATTAAAGTATAAATTCTTCCAACACACAATCTAATAACAAAACACCTAGCTAGCACAGTTGGCTAAGGCTGTGTGATAGTGATCAATAGGTATCTAGGTCGAGCCCCATGGGTGGCATAATTTTTGGAATTTATTATTTTTGGAACAGTTTGTATGTTAGGAAACATACACTTAATTTGCAAAAATGATTGTGTAGATATAAAACTCAGTTATCCATTTAATCATTCAGTAAAAGTAGTAAACTCAAACTTACTAGTAACAACCAAAATCAAAACAGATATCTAAACAATCAGAACATTGAACAGTTAACTAAATCATTCAGCAACAAAATTCAAAGGCAGACTAAAACAAACATTCTCAGCTAATAATCATAGCAGAAAAATGAAACTAAAAATAATACAATAAACGTGCAACACATACAAATTCCAGATTTAGCAGATTACCAATTCAGTGGAAACAAACCTAGCCCAAATAAGACAACTCAAAAATACAAAGTAGACATCACAGAAAAGTATAATAACACACAACTATAAACGGATTTAAACAGTTAACAACTTAAATCCTCACTAGGTTATAAAACATTCAGTACTCTCCTAATGTTAAATTAAGCAGCAATATCTCAAAGCAATTCAGACAGTAAATCACCTAATGAAACTTATAAAAACGTGTAAAACCCTAATCACATTATCAGACACACTAAAATCATTTTAGACAATTAACTAAAACTCAGCAAAATTTCAAACTAATCAGTAAGATTTCAATTTCAGCAAACTTTTATAAACATCCTCACAAATTCCTTTATCTCAAATTATAATAACCTAAAATTTCTAACTCTGTAAAGTTGAAAACCAGATTCATCATCCTATTATAACAATCATGAAATCACCATCATAACAATATCAAGAAGATTTATCAAACATCAAATAACAAACAGTAATCATCTAACTAAATATTTTTAAACTAAAAATGCAAAAATAATGAAACAGAGCTTAACCAATAAGATGACGATATCCGTTGATGATGAAAGTAACGTTGAGCTACCTTATATCTAATTCGACTCAAAAAACGCCTCGAACACCACCAGTCAAATCATAAACATATAACGAACCACCAATGATTTATATCTAACCAGTGGGTTAAATATTTTTCCCTAATTTCTCTCTTAAGTTATTCAATTAAACTATGAATAAAGCTTAAACAAGTAATGATTTATTATATCATCAGATTTAACTTAGATTAAAATGGTATTCGTTTCACCAAAGATTAACAAATACGACATCAAAGAAATAAGAGACTGAAAATCAAACTTTTATTAAATCATAACATCATTACAATACTTTTAAACATAAAAATTACAATAATCTAAAACTAAATTGACATAATAACTCTAAAGAAAGAAAGGGATACATTTTCTGTAAAATGATGGGGTATTTATAGCCTAACCGAGATGAAGGTTTGTTGATGAAGATTAATTTCCAGCCCTTAGATCCTTTCCTTTGTATTCTCTCTCTTTCTTGTTTCAATCTAAAGGTGGATAATAGCCTTCTTGCACACGGATTGCCAACGTGTACAAGATTTGTGCTAGTTGTGCTTCTTTGTTGCTGAGGTGGAGGGATTTAATTGGTTCAATGAGTGGTGGCAGTCAAATCCACCAATCAGAGTTGAGGTGTGACGCAATCTATAGCCACGTGGGAGCCTTGGTGGCACATCTTCATCCCTATATTCTTGGGGATTAATTAGAGCGCGTGGTTCTCAATTTCTCATGATTTGAGAACCCCCAAAAGCAAGGGTTCTTGGATGTTGGGTATCTTTCCCCTTTTCCTTTTCTTCACATCTTTCTTTTTATTATTTACTTTGTTAACTTTGTGTGTGGTTTGACCGAGCTTTGTTGACCCCCAAAGTATATACATACTTTCACCGTCTCATTATTGTTTGATGGGCCATGGACTAAAGAAAGTGTACTCCCCATTCGTTGCTTATTATTGTTGTGTTGGGCTTTTGCCAAACTTGGGCCTTGACATAGGTAAATAAACTTCAAAAGCGTCTCTTTTCATAACTTTGGGCTTGGATTTGGGCTTCAAACCAATTTATTATAACTTCATTAATTCTATATGGTCTTTCATACCCATTAACCAAATGTGGGACCCACTTGGCCCAAAATACTTTGATAAATTCGTGAATCCTTGAATAAAAACGACTTTTCTTGTGGTCTTGATAAAATCTTCAAAATCCGTGTCGATTTTGCCCGTTTTTTGATCTTGGTACCTACACACACGAAACAATAAAACATGCATATACAATACAATATTCATAAAAATATGCATTTATTGTCCGTTTTATGATATAATTGATATGAGTAATTACACTCATATCACCTCCTAAACATTTACTCTTTAGTATAAAAGGCCATTCCACCTCATTTGTGTAGGTGTGGTTTTCATTTTATTGTTTTAGAGAGAGAAAGATGTTTACTTTCTCTCACTAGGAAATCACTAACTCTTTGTTTCTTTTCCTTATCTTAATCTAATCTTTCTTTTTTTGTTTAATCCATCATGTTATTCGTGTTTGGTCAGTCGTGTGTATACATCTTACAGGAGGTCTTCTTAGTATGTTTGACATTATGGGGGACCATTGTCGAAAAATCTTCAATCTTGAGGGACTTTTTTGCCAATTCTTCAAAGTTGAGGGACCTTTTTGTAATTTTGACAAACTTAAGGAACCAAACTTGTAATTATCAATATACAATGGTATTAAGTGTCATTTCTTCATTGATGAGGGATCATTCTTAAACATCTTTAATACTTCAAGTTCTTTTCTTGGAAAATCATAGACTAGGGCCCCGTCCATTGTGCGACTTCGTTTCTCGTGTTTGTTTTTCCTTGTTTCTTGTGATCTTTTGTCTTTTTCACGATATCCATACCTAAAATACACAAGTAACATACACAAGCATATATATGGTATATTTATGACATTTTATGCATTTAAAGCCCAAAAAGAACGATGAGATCATGTATAAATGCCATCTCATCACTCGCCCATACTAAACCATTGTCGTGCCCTGACGCAATGCTAGAATAAAGTATCTAAGCATCTCCAAAATTCAATTTTATTAACCTTTATTGAAAAGTGAACTTGCTATACTACTTACTATGATGTGTTATAGACATAATGTATGATTTTCATCACTAATGTGACTTTTAGGGTCAATGAATAAAAACAAGTGAATGTCTCATAGAGTTAAATTCGTCATCCTTGATTGTCATACATTCCATGCTAAGTGCAAAAACGAGATCAGTGTTGGTACAAGTCACAATGCTAGCACTACTCATACGTCCAAATTTTGTAATACTTTTCTCCCTACAATCCTAGTTTTTATGAAAAGGAAAGGTATCTAGAATTTTTTAACTATTTGTCATGAATCACAACTGATTCATATTGACTTATTGAGACATTTATTAGTCCGAGAATAAAGTAGAACGATTTAATCGATAGTCAGCTAAAGGACAAAATCTTTTAAAACGGCTTCTCGTAATCTCCTTAAGTTCATATCTTGACATAACTCGTTTCACGATTTGAGACCTTTCTCGGACCGATATTTGGCATGTACTTCATACTTCGAATCTTTGGAAGACATTCTTGAAATAATGGTCTTCTCTTCATATTTTGGAATTTCTTCACTTGACGTTTTTGAGAGATTCTTCATACTTGGACCACGACTTCATCATTTTTATTCAATCTTTATTTTGGATTTTGGTATACAACGATCCGCCTCCTTTTTGGATTTGGATATATTTATCCTTATACCTTGTTAGGGTATTTTTGGATAGACTTCTCCATGATCTTTAGGGGAGTAAATTGCTTTTCGTCGTGTGTCTCGGTCCTCCATATTGATTTCGGAATAATGATTCTTCACATCATCTTGGATCTTTAGCAAAAAAATAGAGTCCTCATGCCTTGTTAGGGCCTTTTGGAACTTCACCAATCTTCGCGTCCCAATTCAATAAGTTATGCCTTGGCTATTAACTCTATTCAACCACGAGCAACTTTTAAACGATCTTGGGCTAGAAGCTAAGTAACCTTTCAAATCGTACGACCTTACTTATTGCAATTAATTTATTCCTAATGCATTGATCTTATGGGAGAAAAAACCACAATTAAAAACATATGAGTTTTTGAAAGAACATTTTTATTTTCTACGTTTAGCATGATCACTTGTCTAACTCTATCACTTCTCGTTCTTCACTATTTGAAGTGCAACACCCCACTTTGATAAGTGGACCGTTACGCGTAATTATGCCGTGTCATCAAAGCATGCAAGGTAATATGTAGTAAAACATACATGAACATAGGGAAAACCGGAATCAAACATTGGTTCCCAAACATAAGCCCAAAACATAAATAAATTAAATTAACTAGGAAAGACTAAACAAGCATAAGTATATGGGGAAAAAGGAGAAGAAGTCTATGGCAGCTTCCATCCTATTCAATTCCTCAAAATGCTCGAGTCTGTCCTTGGGTACCTTCTGTTTTGGGACATGGAAAGGAAAGTAACGGGTGAGCATAACGCTCAGTGCATGGATATATGACATAGTATAAATGGCTGGAACATAATTAAGTACAATAGAAGCAGAAATGTACAAGTCCTGGAAAACTTGGAACATGTTCATAAAATTGGTTTTATAGTTTGAAAAGACTTATGTTTTTATATGAAAACTGTATTAATTAGCCAATAGCCTATATAGGTCATGAGGTTCCACCGTGCATGAATACTTGGAGGGAATAACTCGTAATGCAATTAGAGGGGTTGCGTCTAATTAAATAGTCTTGGTAGGAGGGATCAACTCCTAGTAAAGGATGCAAGGCACACATCGCATTCACTCTGATAATACTGCTAACATGTAACTAGGATGCACCCATACGCCCCATATGATAATATAATATAATGGCCAAAACTGAAAAGGGACGCTACGAGCAATCATTTCACCGTGGGGAAGTCATAACACTGGTGCCTCCAGCGTTATGGTTATGGTACTTCCATAACTAGGTGACACTGGTCATGCATGTATATGGCTTAGGCTCTTAATCTAACATAAGTATCAAACATATAAAACAAATACTGGGAAAACAGTTGGCTGTAGACGGGGAAATCCGAATAAGGAAAGAATGTTCATACTGAAAGGACGGGAAATCCGTACCTTATGTCCAATGAACGAAGAAGACGAACAGATGAGATTCCTACTTCGATCTCACTAATGCAACATAAATAATATACTTATATAAGTATTCTGATTACTGAGTACGTAACTGGTTTAATATCGTGTCTTAGCTTGTTTTCTATGTTCATGTCTTGTTTTACTGATTTTAACGTTATGCTGCGTTTATCATGTATTATGTATCTTCTGATTAAGTATTACTTGTATTTATTGTATTAGTATACATGTTTTGTAATAATAAGTAACTTTCTAAAAATAGCAGGTTTCCTAAAATAGGTTAACTTCTTAAAATAAACCAGTTTCTAAAAATAGAAAGTTTCCAAAAATAGTAAGTTTCTTGAAATAGAAAGTTCCCATATTTAAAAATAAGCTGGTTTAATAAGCTAAAAATATAAGCTTAAGTTTTACTTATTAAATATATACTAAGTCATGTGATTAATAGTATAGTTTATTAATTATAACATGATAATTAGATAAATTATAGGTTATATGATTTAATTAAATATAAACATGATTTAATTAAATTAAAGTGTATAAAGTACTTAGGTTAAAACGTGTATTAATATTGTATTAATATAACCTAAGTCATGATTATTAATTAATTATATTTCATGTTTAATAATTAATTAATACTATAGTGTAAAATAAATAATTAAATACTTAGGTTAAAACATGTATTACTAATAAGAATAATTAACCTAAGTCCATGTTTTAATTAATTTAATTATATACCATGTTAAATTAATTAATTAACTTGTAAAAAAATAATATACTTGTAAAATTAATTAAACTTGTAAAGATAATCATGAACCGAACCCGTGTGTTATCTAATTAAACATGTCGTGAACCGGACTCGTGAAAACCCTTGAACCGGTCCGAAAAAAACACCCCTAAAAACAGTGGCAAACCGGCTTGAATCGGTTGCCCCTGCTTGCGTTACCTAGCCACCGGCTGCTGCCGGTGGTTCCCTTGCTCTCGGCTAGCCGCTGCTAGTAGTGGGGTTCCCACTAGCTGTGTGCCAGTGGTTCCTGCTGTTGCGCTGCAGCGTTCCCCCTGCCAGACCAAGTCTGCCATCAGCTGTGTGCCGGTGGTGGGGTTGTGTGCTGCCGAGACCCATATAACCACAAGGACATCCCCGGCACATGTCGGGGTGCCTTGTCCTGCTGTCGACCGAAACCAAACACCACCGAGACATATGTATTGGTTGGTGGTGCGAACCAAACGATGTCGAGAGCCTTAAGGCTCTCGGTTTGTGTGGCGGCCGAACAATAAATCCGAGAACACCCTTTTTAATTTCCCCACCATGATAATTAATATGCTTTTAATCTTGTTTAATTAATCCTATGATCATATGTTATTAATTAATAAAAAGAATTAAAAATATAGGTTTTTACGGATTACCAAAATGCGTGGAATGAATGGAGAACGATTACACGAACACACCCGTAGGATTTCTTGAACAAAATCAAATCAACCACCCTCTTGTGGTGTTGTAGCCGCCGGCCAAGAGAGAGAGCAAGAGAAAGTAGGTTTTTGTTTTCTTAAAAATTCTCTGTGAATGAATATATTTTCTTTATTTGTTATTTTGTAAAAAAATCAATCATGGGCTTGGCCCTTTTCTCTCTTGATGTCACGGCGTATAGGGCCCACCAAGGGAAACCCAAAGCCTTTTTCCCATATTACGTGTTCGTGTGTTCTTGTTTACGTGTTATGTTATTATTAAATGTTCGTGTTATTATAAATACTTGTACGTAATGATACTAATCGTATTAATATACGAAAATACATAATTATATGTTCGTGATTCTTACGTTCAAGATTTCATGTTCGTGATTATGATTATTATTGATAATAGTTATCGTGTACTAACACGTACTTAATACTTGTCGTAATTATAATACGTACACAGCCTCTGTAATTTCTAATCGTGGTACGTGTTCATGCTATAAAAGGAAAGTTTTTAAGTGTACGTGTGTTACTAAGTGTACTGTTCATGGTAAAAGCATGCGGGTTTTACAACTCTTCCCCTCTAAAAAGAATAATTCATCCCCGAATTATTGATAAAATAAGCTGAAAGAACATGAACGCGACATGACTGGCAAGGACATGGAACGTGACGTGCTTGAAAAGAACATAACTGAATTATGGAATGATGAGAGGATAAAATCCGGATGGACTCATCCGTTTCCAAGTGGCTTCCCTCTCGGAACGGTTCCTCCACAAGATCTTGACACAATGATGAATCTTGGTCCTCCTGACCTTGACTTGAACATACGTAAAATTTCATGGTTATCAACGTACGATAGATCCTCCTGAATTCGATCGAGTAGATAAGAATTAACGCGTAAGGAAACAAATGAAACGTTACGATGCAAAAATAACCTAAAGTAACTGATAATAGTAACGTCTTAGCATTGATGCGCGAGACATACTGAAACGTAGTACGTGAAAAATTGTGAACATGATACATGAACAATTTTGAACGTGATACGTGGAGATATAGTGAGTGTAGTATGAGAAAACATATCGTGATCAATGATACGTGTAACATATCGTGAACATGATATGAGGAACGTGCAATGAACATGACATGTGAAACATATCGTGAACATGGAATACGGCGGCGGTAACGCCAAATGCTATAAGGTGAGACGTGGAATGTGACGTGAAACGTCCGATTGAGTATAGAGAGTTATACTAAACTTGATTCTGGTCTCTTAAGTTCTTTCAAAACCTCCCAGAACGAAAATGAACGTAAAATCGTAAGCCAGAATACGATCATGAACGTGATTAGTGTCATGAACGTGAATGTGAAAGCAAGTCGTAAAATTAGAACAAGGACGTGAATGTGAATAAGGAGCAACAATGCGAACATTTTTCTGGCCTGAAAACTGAGGGATTACCAAGTGATCGGATGAGCCTTGGCTGGAACATGTCTGATCGACCTGCTGGCTCCGAGATCCTTGCGGATGTAAGGATTCTGCAGACTTGGTCAAACTGTTAACAATAACCCAGATAGCATCATGCTTCTTCTGAGTTTACGTTAATCTGGTAACCCAAATCCATGGAGATCTTGTCCCATTTCTGTTCACAATGTCTGATGGTGGAAAAACATCTCAGTCTGTTGGTGTTCTATCTTATCCTGTTGGTATGATAGGTACTTAGATATGAACGTAAATGTACCATGCTTCATAGAAACTAGATACGTAGAAGTTTGCAAAAATATGAGTCTCCTAATTTAGACTTTTCTCAGCGTAGGATTTTCTTGGAACACCTAATGTAGTGTAGGGTTCTCACCTTTACGCATAAGCTGAGTAATGGTAAGATTAACCTTGAGAATCCATGTGATTCAACGTGTCACTGTAATCAACCCAAATTTACACTGGAAAATTTCAGAGTGAAATTTCTCCTGTCATAGGATTTGCAACATAGTGCAAATATGGTCTTCCTGTTCTTCTCTAGACTTAGAGGAAATCAGGTTTTTCCTAGATGAGAACATTGATGAATTTGATTATGAGTTCATGGAAACTCATTTTATTAAGTCCATAATGCTGCTGGAGCATTGATGAGACTAATTCAAAATCATGAATCTAGCATGACCGAGTCGTGTACGAATAGCAGTCATGGACTTGTCCTTCTCTTTCACTCGTCACTGTTGGCAGCATGATCATGAATCCGATCTTAGAAAAGTGCTTAACTCCCTCAAGTCGATTGGACATGTTGTCAATACGTGGAGGAGAATAACGGTTATGAATGGTGATTTGTTTGAATCGATGGTAGTCGACACATAATCTCATGTTACCGTCCTTCTCCTTGAAGGTTCTTCTTGAATGTATGGGAAGATTTTGGAATAATCGACTGGTTATGCGTAAAAGGACTTCAGTGGTCATGTCTTAACTGACAGGTAGAGAATTTTAGCAGTTATGTCTAACAAAGCACATGCTTGTAAAGCATAGATAATTTGTACAGATTTTCCTGATGAAAAACCATGCTGAATGTATTTAGGAGCCTAAACATTACTGTACATAATCATGAGTCGTAGCATGGTGTGCTGTTAGTAGTACATAATTAAGTTTTAATTCAACTCGCATCTGTCCGAGGTAATGCGTTAGCAGCTTGGATCTTATCATTAGGCTGAAGTAAAACCTTCGTATACATGGGTGATACGAATGTGTCCTTTATGGCCATGCATATTTGAAATATGAGTTCAAGAAATGGAAGTGTCATGAAGTGAACGTGACAGATTTCACTGGATGTGTTTTGCCTGTCTCACTTAGAACGAACCCTGCGTTCCCACACGCGAATAATACGCCGGTGATGGTACTGAAATTCTTGTGGCCTGATTAATACATGGCACAACAAAATGGATATACCCTTTGGAGGATACCCTGAATTTCTTAGATATGTTCCAGAATTGGACGTGAGTCATGTGTCTTGACTCGTGTCTCGAGATGTCATCAAATACACGAAACCAATATGTTGAGAGTCCTCGAAGGTATGACACACGTCAACGTGATGAAAGTCCTCCTAGGTATGATCGACGTAATCCAACACATGTTGAGGGTTCTGCACGGTATGATCGACAAACTGCTAAGTATGATGCTCAGAGGATTGCTACTACTGCTGGGAATAGGGAAACTGTTGGTACTCAAGTAGTTCAGCAAAGTGGGATTCAGTGCTTTAATTGTCAAGGCTATGGGCATATGGAAAAGGAATGTAGGAAGCCGAAACGGGTTAGGGACTCTGGCTATCATAAGGAAAAGATGCTGCTATGCAAGAAGATGGAAATTGGGGTTAAATTGTCGGCTGAGGAAGTAACCATGCTTGATGACACTGATGATGAAGCCTCTGATCAAGAACTTGAAGCACATTACTTGTACATGGCCAACGTTAAAGAAGTTCTCAATGTCACTGAAGATGACAATGGTCCTATCTTTGATACTGATCCAATCAATAAGGTACACACTGAAGAGGAATATAATGTGTTTGGTAATATTCATGAACATTCTGAGCTACCTAATCGACACATGTATGATGGAAACGGTTGATAGCAATACCACACCCGATTCATCAGACATGTGTAATAATGAGTCTGAGGATGATCAATATGCAAATGAGTATGATGATGACAAGGAGCGTATTGCGCTTGCTAACTTAATTGCTTCTTTACAAAAAGATGTCAAAGAAACTATAAAGAGTCAAAAGCAGTTAAAGAAGGCAAACGCTACGCTCACTCAAAATTTTGAAGAATGCAAAGTTGCTTTAATTAAATCTAGTGAGACCATTGATAGCGGTAGAGCTCAGCTTCTTCAAAAGACCAATGAGGTTGAGGGATACAAAGGGTGTTTAATTAATGTTAAAAAGGACGATTTTCAAGAGATATATAACGAAACTCTTAAGCTTCATGAACAAGAGAAACATAATTATAACACCTCTTTGAGTACTGAACGTCACAAAACGTATCTTGCTACCACTAAAGTCAATGAGCTAACTCAAGTAAATGGTTTTCTTCAAGAGGATAAAACTAAATTTGTTAATGAAAAGAAAGCTGTGGTTGAAAATATGGAAAAGGATTTCCAAACTAAACAAGCGAATGACATCGACAAAATGGTTGAACTTGAAACTCAACTTGATATTTACAAGAAAATTATTTACAAAACTAACTCATCAATTCAAACCATGAGAATGTTAGCACCTCGTTCATTCTTCAAGGATAGACCTATTTTTGCAAATCCTAAGTACCTTGAGCAAGCTCAATCTGAGAATCAGCACTTATATCTTGATGAGTCTCAATGGATCGATCTTGATTGTCTTGTTGTTAGGCCCGATAGTGAAGAGACGCACGATTTAGAAGAAGAGAGTAGACCAAAAGTTAATAAAGAATTTGTTAAACCATATAATTATTCTTATGAAAACAGTCTTTATGGTCTCTTCACACCGCAAACAAAAAAAACTCGTGAGCAAATATTTTTCGAATGTGAACAAATAAGAATTAAATGGAGACAAGCTTTTACCACTAAGAAAACTAATGTTTCAAAATTTATTGACTATTTGCCATTTAAAGCTTCTGTAAGCAAGAGTAAGCAAGCACTTAGTATTCTCAAGAGTAACATTGAAAATTTCAAAAAGGTTTTTGATGATGACTGGAAAAAACGTGAACTTTCGAAAGGAGACAAAGAAATTCCTCACGATATAACTGTGCTTGTGAAAAGTATTTTGATTCCGCTTGCGGAAAGAACGCAAAAGCATATTTTGGAATTTGAAACATTAATTAAGCAAGAAATGTTTGATGATTAGAAATATGTGGAATCTCTTGAACAAGAAGTAAACGAGCATCAACCTGAAAGAGGCGATTTTTCTACAGCATATGATCTACTCTTATATGAGTGTCTCTCAAAAGATATTATGTGTGCTTATGTTACATCTTGTGTTGATATTGATGAATATTCTGATGTTGCATGCAAATATCTTGATCAAGTTAAAGAATGTGAACGTCTTGAAACTGAGCTTTCGAATAAAGTTGACCAAAAAGAGTTTTCGTTACTTCAACATAGATATGATTATCTTCAAAAACATTGTCACTCACTTGAACTTGCTTTGCAAAAGAAAGTTGGCAGCTTTTTAAATGATACATCTTTAGAAGTAAAATTATCTGAGTCATGTCGATTATTAAACGAAAAAAGTCTTGATATTTCGGATTTGAAAGCTTAGTTACAAGAAAAAAACATAGCAATAGCAGAGTTGAAGAAACTCGTTGCTAAGATGGGTGGGAAAGTTATGGAACCTAGCGTTGAGCAATCTGTTGTTAGACAACCCAATGCCTCTAGAGTGAATAGATCCTCTATCTTAGGAAAACCATCTGCTTTCTCAAATTCTTCCTTTGAAAAACCTGTGTTTGCCCCCAAGATGGATGGAAAGGAAAGGAAAGGTTACCAATGCTATAGCACCAAGCGTTAAGCACAATAATGTGATTCAACCAGGGATGTATAGAATGACCACTAAACCAACAAAAAAAGTTAGTCACTCACCTTAGACTTCTAGAAACACTAATATTCGTGTGTCTTCTACTACAGGAGTAGTCTCTATTGCTAGTGTTAGCCGGCCTCAGCTTAAGAGCACTCAAGTGAATGGTAAGGTCTGGAAACACAAGAGTCAAGGGAAGATGAAGGAAGTAGAAGAACACCCTAGGAATTTGAATGTTTTTAAGAATAAAAAGTCTGTAACCGCGTGTAATGATGATTTGAATGTCTTGAATGATTTGAATTCAATGAATGTGAAATTTGTTTGTATCAAATGTAGAAAGTGTGCTAATGTTAATCATTCTATGTGTGCTATGAATAATGTCAAAGGCGTAGAAACTAGAACTAAGAAGCAAGTTGTGATGCCTATTAGTGCTAGTAAACCCAAACACAAAGTGAACCATTCTGGTGCAACCCCCACTAAGAAAAGTAATGCATCAGACTCCACCACTAAGAACCCTAGAAGCAAAATTAAGGAATTATATGAGTCTGCTAGCAAGTCTTGGAAATGGTGGTTTGCTAATCAATGTCTTCCAGGATATAAATGGATGCCTAATGTTCGAATAGAAAATGTGACAACGAGTGTTAGTATGCCTTTAAATGTTGCTAACGACACTAATGATTCTATAATCACAACTAATGTGGTATCCAATTTAGCAATTGCTCCATCGTTTTCTAACTCTTCTGCAGGTGATACAAATAATTCTATTCATACTGGACTCCGGATGCACGAAGCACATGACGGGGAATCTCAAGTTTCTAATTAACTTCGTGGAGAAGTTCCTGGGTACGGTCTGATTCGGAAATGATCAATTTGCACCGATCCTAGGATATGGAGATTTGGTTTAGGGAAATATAATGATAAAAAGGGTATACTGCGTCGAAGGGCTCAATCACAATCTTTTCTCGGTTGGTCAATTCTGTGATGCAGATTTGGAAGTTGCTTTAAGGAAGAAGACATGTTGTGTTCGTGATTATGATGGGAATGATTTACTTACCGGTACACGGGGTACTGATCTCTACACTATTTTACTTCAAGATACAACTTCATCAACTCCAATTTGCTTCAGGGCTAAAGCTTCAACGACTCACGCATGGTTATGGCATCAACGTTTATCTCATCTTAATTTTGATACCATCAACTTGCTTTCCAGGAAAGATATTGTGAGAGGCCTTCCAAGTTTGAAATTCATCAAAGATTATCTTTGTTCTTCTTGTGAGCTTTGTAAAGCTAAACGAAGCAGCTTCAAAACAAAGACTACACCAAGCTCTAAAGGATGGTTAGATCTTCTTCATATAGATTTGTGTGGTCCCATGTGTGTTCATAGTATCAATAGGAAGAAATATGTTATGGTAATTGTCGATGATTACTCAAGGTACACATGGACTCACTTCTTGAGGTCCAAGGATGAAACACCTGAAGTTCTCATCAGCTTCCTTAAACTGATACAACATGGTCTTCAAGCTCAAGTTAAAGTGGTTCGTACTTATAGAGGTACAGAATTTTTGAATTCAAATCTGAGAAACTATTTTGAAGCCGAAGGAATTGAACATGAAACATATATTGCTCGAACACCCGAACAAAACGGCGTTGTTGAAAGACGAAACCGTACTTTAGTTTAGGCTGCTCGAACATTATTATCTGCTTTAAAACTTCCATTATACTTTTGGGCCGAAGCCGTGTCAACCGCATGCTACACACAAAACCGCTCCTTAATTATCCCAAGACACGAAAAGACACCATATCACATAATTCATGATCGAAAACCTTCACTCAAACACCTTCATGTTTTTGGATGTACTTGTTACATAATACGAGATGGTGAAAATTTGGATAAGATGAAAGAGAAAGGTGATGCATGTATTCTTGTGGGATATGCAAATCAGTCTAAGGGGTATAGAGTATACAACAAGAGAACAAAATTGATAGTCGAGACCATTCACATCCGATTTGATGAATTACAAGAAATGGAACTTGAACAAAACAATTTAAGTCCCGATCCACAACGACAAATAATATCGGGGTTTTTAAGTCCTTTTTTCGTTTATCGTTTTTCCTCGATTCGACTCGAATTTGATTTCCAATTAATCGTTACGACTAAACTTTGTTTTTGGTAATGATATATTTGAATTTTTAATCTAAAATCAATTTAAAAGAAAACTATTTAATTATCTAATTTAAAAATTAAATAAATTTGAAAACTAATTTAAACTATTTTAAAATATAAAAACTATTTTAAAACTTAATTAAAATTAATTTTAGAAAATAAATTATAAATCTAAATCTAAATCTAATTTTAATAAGACTAAATAAATTGAAAAAGACTAATTTTTAAACTTTTAACAAAAACTATTTTTAAATAATTTAATATCGAGGTTTTTAAGTCCTTTTTTCGTTTATCGTTTTTCCTCGATTCGACTCGAATTTGATTTCCAATTAATCGTTACGACTAAACTTTGTTTTTGGTAATGATATATTTGAATTTTTAATCTAAAATCAATTTAAAAGAAAACTATTTAATTATCTAATTTAAAAATTAAATAAATTTGAAAACTAATTTAAACTAATTTAAAATATAAAAACTATTTTAAAACTTAATTAAAATTAATTTTAGGAAATAAATTATAAATCTAAATCTAAATCTAATTTTAATAAGACTAAATAAATTGAAAAAGACTAATTTTAGAACTTTTAACAAAAACTATTTTTAAATAAAAGACAAAACTAATAAAATGAAAACTAATGTGAAAACTAATTGCAAAAGTAATTTAAATAAAAGAAATATTTTTTATCTTTTTATTTTTAAAACTGAATTAAAGAAATTAATTAAGTAAAACTTTTAAATAAAATTTCAATAAAGCATAAACTTGATTAAATCTATTTAAAACTTCCTACTACTAATAACCCTATATTAATTCAAATATGCAAAGTAAACACAAGAAAGGGTGCAGCTAAGATGGTTGGGGCGTTTGGCTATTGTACGGGAGGTCCAGGGTTCGAGCCCCAATTGGGACGAAATTTTTATTATTTTTATTTTTTTACTTTTGACTTTGTTTGTTTTAGGAAATAGAATCATTCAGATCAAAAGGCTATCAGCAATATCAGAACAAATAGGAAATAAATAAGCTGAACATTAGAGAAGCAACTAAGCAGAATAAGCAACCTAAACTACTGATAATAAGCAGAAACCAAATTAAAATAAAACAAGCAGATCTAAACAACCTAGTACTAAAACTACATATATCAAACACAGACTAAACAACCAAATATTCAACCAGACTAAATAGAAAACAAAAGCAAAACAAATAAGCAATCCTAAATAACCACAAGCAGTTAATAACCGAAATAGCTAGCAGATTCAAATAGTAAGCAAACAAGCATAAGCACTACTAAATCGAAAACATTAAGCAGATCCAAACGAACAGTAATCAACCTAACAAAACGTAGCTAAAAATTCAAACCGAAACAAGAACAGTACTAGCATAAGCATATTCAAACTAAATCCTATTAAGACATTAAGTAAATCAAAAGCAAATAAGAACTAATCAATAAGCAGACTAAGCAAACTAATAATATTAAATCTAATTTAACTTAAAACTTATAAAAAAATAAAAAGAGAATGAGAACCTGATTGAGATAACCTTTGCGACGAAGTAGCGCGCTGAGCGTACTTGTGAACCGAAACAAACAATCACCGAAAACATCATCGACATCTTCATCTCGACCACACTCCAATCGAACCAAACACAAAACTCGAACATCAACAGTATCGAACCGTACCCAGAGACAAATGAATCCAAAAAGTTCCTTCTTTATAATTTCCAGTGGGGAAATTATTTTCTCTCTTTCTTTTTTTTTTATTTTTTTTATATATATCGAATGAACAAATAAACTGATAATAAAAACAAAACTGCTTGAATTTAAATTAACCAGAAAATTAAAGGGATGCAAACGAGATTAAAAAAACACTTTCATTAATTAATCAAATTCATTACATTCCTGGAAACCGAAAAATACAATTTTCCTATAATCTAATTTGTAGAAAATTAAACTAAATCTAATTTAATCTACTCCTAAATTAATTTAAAAAAACTGAAAAATAAATAAAGCTTGGATATGAATTACAATGAAGGGGGTTTTATAGAGAAACCCTAAAACTATTCCTTGGTGCCCATGTTCTTCAATCCGGATCGTTCTTTAATCTTCTCTCTCTTTTTCTTTAAATCAACGGCTGAGATAACACCAGGGGTCACACGGATCGCCCTCGTGGCAGGTTTGTGTTTCTTTGTGTTAGTTTGCATCTGATGTGGAGTTATATGATTGGTGGAGTGGGGGATTTGTTGTTGTCACAGCCAATCAAAGAACAGATTGGGGCCATGTCACCTGCTCTCTCCTCATCTTCAACATCCGAAAAACTTGGGGAATTAATTCCCTTCACGTGAATTACACGCTCCAAGTGAAACCCCCAATTTATTTGTAATTTATTGATAAGGGTTATTTAGAGTTTGGGAAGAATGGTAAAGTGACTGGTTTTCTTTGTTGGGAAGAAAGATGAGGGAGAGAGAACACCATATAGATAATATCGAAAGGTGTGTGGTTGACAGTTATGAGAAAAACAACGTTTTATTTATTGTGGAAAAAATGTAACGTGTGAAAAAGATATACTTTGTTTGACTGACCAACTTATATCCATTCACGTGAAACCCTTAAAAAGCCCATGAACTCTTCATTCGTCCCATTCCATTTCTTTGTTGGGCTTTGATTTAAGCCTTAGCCCAAGTAGATAACAAAACATATTAATGGGCTTTTCAGGCCCAATAAGCATTTATAGGTCCCATTTGGCCCGTTTCCTTGCATTATTGTCAAATCCTCTAAGGTCGAGCTCGATTTTGGCTTCTTTGATCTTTATCTTCAAACTCGTGTCGATATTTGCCGGTTTTCGTGATCTTCGTCACACTTTTGGTCTTTTGACTTTGTCTTCGTTTATTTTTGGACTTTTCTTTAACATTTGATCGTGAAATCCCGTGTTTTCTCTTCTTTTGATCATTTGTACCTACTTTAACACAAAAACACAAAACCACGCGTAATTCTGACTTTTACGACATTAAACACATGATTAGGTCTTGCTTTTACTTGATTTTAGTGGCAAAAGGATAAGTGTTTACACACTTATTAAATCCCCTACACTTGACCATTGCAATGACCCCATGCAATGCATTATTTTAAAGCATAAAGTTACATTTTTCTCCTTATCAACCCATCTTGGCCTTAATTATTATATGCTATTTTTACAAAAATATAAAAACTTAAAAGGAGACAAAAGTTATAACTATATTATTAACTTGGAAATATATTTGATGGAAGAAACTCGTAAAGAAATCTAAGACTTGCATTAGGGCTTTGGTGTCATGAATATAAATCACCCTCAAGTTTCACGTTCCCCATACCAAGCTCAAAAACGAGATCATTGTTATTACAAGTTAGCACAACTAACACTTACTCATGTGGTTTAGTTAATCACTTAGACTCCCTTATTCCTACGGTGTATCTCTTGTATTTTATTTTTGTCTTGAATGATCACGAGGATGCATTTTTGACTTATTTCGATAATTTATTTAAGGCCGAAAATAAAGTGGGACGATTTAATCGATAGTTAGCTAAAGGACAAAATCTTTTAAAACGGCTTCTCGAAACCTCATAAAGTTCATATCTTGGCATAACTCGTTTCACGATTTGAGACCTCTCTCGGACCGATATTTGGCTTGTACTTCAAACTTCAAATCTTGAGAGACGATCTTGAAATTATGGTCTTCTCTTCATTTTGGTATACATCTTCATAAGGAGTGAAAGATGCTTCAAACGTTGACCACGACTTCTTCATTTATCCTCTTCTTTATTTAGGATTTTGATATACAACGATCCGCCTCCTTTTCGGACTTGGATCTATTTATCCTCATACCTTGTTAGGGTCTTTTTGGATAGACTTCTCCATGATCTTTAGGGGAGTAATTGCTTCTCGTCGTGTGTCTTGATCCTTCATATTGATTTGGATTAATGATCTTCACATCATCTTAGGATCTTTAGCAAAAAGTGAATCCTCATGCCTTGTTAGGGCCTTTTTGGACTCGGGTATCCTCATGCCTTGTTAGGACCTTTTTGGATAAGTCAATCTTCGCGTCCCGTTTCAATAAGTTATGCCTTGGCTATGAACTCTAATTAATACCGAGCAACTTTTAAACGATCTTGTGCTAGAAGCTAAGTAACCTTTTAAATCGTACAACCTTATTTATTGCAAATATATTTATTAACAAGTGATGGGAGAAAAAGCTCATAACTAACTCACATAAGTTAATGAAAGAATACCGAACTTATAATTAACTCTATCATCTCTCGTTCTCCACAATTTAAAATCTCAAAGAATGAGACTCGTGGATGCTTAGCCTAATAAACCAATTAAGGTCCATATGGTTAAGGATACTAGCTAGAGTAAACTTAGATAAGTAAACTCGGGTTGAGTCAAAATATTCACGACAGGCCTAATATATCAAAGACATCTAAACTTGTTAAAACCTTTTTATTTATTTATTTATTTATTTATTTTTTTACTTTATTCTTAAAATGGAAAATAAAAATAAGATGCGATGACAAAAGAAAATAAATGAAAAATACTACAAGGCCAAAATAGATCAAAAAATTTGAAAAATGTTGAAAATTTTTAAAAATTTTCCGGTAAAATGGGGTCAAATTCATGGAAAAGGCCACTAAAATTTCGATAGAAATCCCCCCTACACTTAAGATAAACATTGACCTCAATGTTTAAGCATATGGGAGAATAAACTCCCCTACACTTAGGACATTGAGTGCGTTGTTTAAATCGAGCTAAGGAAAGGACAACTAAAGTGATTACATTTATTCGTTTTAAGATAGAATCACAATAGCAAAAACTTATCGAAGGAACCGGGTACACGGGTAACACGGGAACACGGGTCACGTCAAAAGCACCAAAAGTGGATCATCAAAGCACATGTACCTACACAATCACAACACACAAACAAACAACCTACACGGCTCCCCCCTACACTTATTGTAGAAAATAAATAAATAAAAGATAGATAATCGGGTTGCCTCCTGAGAAGCGCTTGTTTTTGTTAACCGAGTCACGAGCCTGACTCGACCCCGAATTAAATGGTCCATGGGGAAGCCTCGAATGTGATACCGGGATCAAAGATCTTGTCCTCGGTCCCGGATGAACATAATAAATGAGAGGCAGGAGGATAAGTCATCAAAGGTAGAAAAGTCCTCTCAACATACGAAAAGTATGTGAGGTCGTGATCCACGGGAGGTGGGATGGGTAAAGAAGACAAATTGTCATCCCCTAAAGACAATGGATGGTCATAATTTGGCAAAGCCGTAAAGGTATCAATCAAAGAATGGTCAATGTCACCTCCCGGGTCAAAGTAATCATCCTCATGAACGTGAATCTCTTCGATTTCTTCATCATAGATAGGCTCGTCAAACAAAGGTTTGTCGTTCCCCTCATTGAGGATTTTAGAAATTCTTTCGAAGAGATCATGATCAATGATAACTAAGATTTTCCCAGTTAAAATATATCGTTCTAGTGTTCTCTTCGAATTGAAAAACTTGTGTTTAATGTGTGACTCGGTTATCTTTTGGTGGAACAAAGATGTGTCGTTGTAGTTTTGAAAATTAAAGATGCAGAACAAATAAAGTAAAAGTACAATTAAAGTAAATCTAAATCTAATTAAAATTAAGTGCGAGTATTTAAAAGCAAGACGAAAATTAAAGGGCAATAAAGTAAATAACGCAAACTTAAATCTAACTAAGGAAAACTTAAAACGCAACTAAAACTAAACTTAAACTAAGGCAAATAAACCTAAAGTGCGATTAAGGAAA
Organism: Glebionis coronaria; assembly: GCA_025667525.1. Lineage (NCBI taxonomy): Eukaryota > Viridiplantae > Streptophyta > Magnoliopsida > Asterales > Asteraceae > Glebionis > Glebionis coronaria. The sequence goes on from CM046877.1 coordinate 427,666,146, forward strand.
AAGGCGGGAAAAATAAAGCTTAAAAATAAAAGGGCAGAAACTTAAAAAACTAAAATTTCCCTATCCGGAATAAACTCCTATTCGGAATAATGCCTTACTCGGAATATCTGTCCCTACTCGGAATAAAACCTTACTCTGAATATTTTGTCTATTCGGAATGCTATTCCTATTCGGAATATTGCTCTTATGCGGAAAGTCCTTGCTATTCGGAATAAAGTCCCTACTCGGAATAATTGGCCTATTCGGAATATTGTCACTTATTCAGAATAACCTCATATGCGGAATATTAGCTCTATTCGGAATTTCTTTGCTATTCGGAAAGATACCCCTATTCGGAATATTCAGCTTATTCGGAATATACTGCTATTCGGAAAAACTATTCCTATTCGGAATAATCAAGCCTATGCTGGATATCCTTCTTATGCGGAATATGGCCTTATTCGGAATACCTCTCTTACTCGGAATATTAAATATTCCGAATAACGCACAACTTGGCAACCCCTATGCGGAATGTTGGCTGGGCACGAATCTGGGTAAGATCAGCAATGAGATCCGAAGAACAAGGAAGACTAGAAAGGCACGAATCAAACAAAAACTCATCCAAATCAACAAAAAGATTAAATCAAACTAATAACAAAACAACTATTAAGCATAAACAATCAATCCAAAACAATCAAACTCACAAAACTTAATCAAAATAATCAAAACCCACTTAAATAAATCAACCAAAATCAAGAACATAAACATAAACAAATACAATCAAAGATTAAAAAAAAGAATGAGATTAACAAGATAAAGATAAAGCTTGACAAGAATTAAAAAGAAAAACTTACTTGAATTAAATGGTAATTAAGGTGCGAGACAAGGTAATTAAATTGACAAGTATTTAAATTGACAAGGTAATTAAAGGTGGAAGGACTAATTGTCACGATTAGCCAACAAAAACAAATGCTTAACAATCTAAACTATTTATAGGGGAGGATTAAGGAAGCTTCCTCCCCTCCTTCATTTCTTGTTAATTGCGGTATTAAGTCCCTCCTTCATTTAATCTTCATTAATTGCGTCATTAGTCCTTTTCTTCTAATCTTTCTTTTAAATTTGGACTTTAAGGACTTGTGGCTCGGGATATCTTTTGAACTCGTCTTTAATTTCTTCAATAAAATAGACTTGAGTTTCTCGGCTTTTGATAAACTTCCGTCTTTTGACTTTTTCTTCGATAAATCTTCAGAATTGGCCTTGGACTTCCGTTCTTTTTCCACTTTTGACTTCTCGACTCCGTCTTTCATCTTTTTCTTCAATAAAAGCCGTGAATGACCGTGAAATCCCGTGTTTTCTCTACTTTTCACAATTTCGTCCTAAATCACAACAAAATCACAAACCACGCATAATTCCGACATAAAAGACATAAAATACACGTTTTGGTTCGGTTATTATCGTAATTAAGTGGTAGAAAAGATGGGTGTTTACACACCTATCAAATCCCCTACACTTGACCATTGCAATGTCCTCATGCAATGCATTAGTTACAAAGCATGTTTACACTTTTCATCATGATCAATCCATATTGGCCTTTATTAAAGAGATAGAAAATTATAAAAATGCGAAGCAAAGAAATTAAAAGCATACCTTGGGTTTTGAAAATGTCATGAATAATCATCATCCTCAACTTTTCACTTTCTCCAAACCAAGCTTAAAAACGAGATCATTGTTATTATAAGTTAGTAAACTAACACGAACTCATGTGGGCCAATTATTCACTTAGACTCCCTTATTCCTATGGGTATCTCTTATATTTTACTATTTGTCTTGAATGATCACGAAGATGCATTGTTTGACTTATTTCGATAATTATTTAGTCTGAAAATAAAGTGCACGATTTAATCAATAGTTAGCTAAAGGACCAAATCTTTTAAAACTGCTTCTCGGGATATCAAAAAGTTCATATCTTGGCATAACTTGGTTCGCGATTTGAGACCTTTCTCGGGCCGATATTTGGCAGTGACTTCGTACTTCAAATCTTGAGAGACGTTCATGAAATCATGGTCTTCTCTTCATAAATAGAATTTCTTCACTTGGAATTTTTGAGAGATTCTTCATATATGGACCACGACTTCTTCATTTTTCTCCAATCTTTATTTTGGATTTTGATATACAACGATCCGCCTCCTTTATTGACTTGGATCTATTTATCCTCATACCTTGTTAGGGTCTTTTCGGATACACTTCTCCATGACTTTTTGGGAGTTTTTGCTTTTCGTCGTGTGTCTCGATCCTTCATATTGATTTTCGATAAATGATTCTTCACATCACTTTTGGATCTTTAGCAACAAAACATAGCCCTCATGCCTTGTTAGGGCCTTTTCGGACTCGCCAATCTTCGTGCCCCGCTTCATAAGTTATGCCTTGGCTATGAACTCTCGTCATTACCGAGCAACTTTTAAACGATCTGGGGCTAGAAGCTAAGTAACTTTTCAAATCGTACAACCTTATTTATTAGCAGATAAATTTGTTATCAAGCGATGGGAGAATAGGCTTATAATTAACTCACATAAATTTACGAAAGAATACCGAACTTATAATTGGCTCTATCATCTCTCGTTCTCCACAGTTTAAAATCTCAAGTAATGAGACTCGTGGATACTTAGCCTATTAAATCAAAGTTTTGGGTTTTCGAGTCGCCTATAGGATCTTGCAAATTCTTAGACTCTTTCAAGTTTAGAAATTGCATCTTAAAGTTCCCTTGATAAACGACTCTCTAGGATCAATTATAGGAACTTGCGAAAAGTTCTTGTTCTTAACCCGTGAGAGTTAAGACTTTCGCGTTTTATAGCTCCCTATATAAAAGCCTAGCAAAACTTGAATTAAACACGTTAAGGATACTAGCTAGAGTAAACTCGGATTGAGTCAAAAGATTCACAACGTTTAAAAATTAAAACCACTTATTAAACATTTATTCTAGCAAAGAAAGAAAATAACTATACAAAAGGAAAAACTAATAGGCCAAAATAGATCAAAAATTTTGAAAAATGTCGAAAAATTGATTTTCCGGTTAAAATGAGGATAAATACAAGGAAAAGACCACTTAACTTCAATAGAAGTCCCCCCTACACTTAAGATAAACATTGTCCTCAATGTTTAAGCATGTGGGAGTAAACTCCCCTACACTTAGGACATTGTGCACGTTGTTTAAATCTTGCTAAGGAAAAGACAACTAAAGAGATTCCTATTTTAACATTGAGAAAATATAAAATAATGAATCGAAAAGAGTTTAGGATAGAACCGGGATAAAGTAGAACACGGAATCACGGGTCGTCAAGAATCATCAAGAGTGGGTCATTGAAGTTTGAATCCCTGATTAAGAAGTGAGGAGAGGAAATAGCAATCCAAAGGGTCCCCCCTACACTTATGGTAAAGAAAGCAAAAAGATAGATGCATGGGTTGCCTCCCAAGAAGCGCTTGGTTTTTGTTTACCGAGTCGTGAGCCTGACTCGACCTTGATCATCAACGGAAGAAACATGAAACAAATCCACCAGGATCAAAAACATAGTTTTCATCCATCAATAAGCAAGAGCTTAAGGCGAACAAGGCAAGCGAAAAGAGAAGTGGCAAGGTTCCCTTAAGCAGCGATGGAGCACGATGGAAGCAAAGTTGAAGTGGAGCAAGCATGTCTTCAAAATTTCCAAAGATTTTTCCTTTTATTTCATCAGGTGGATACTGAGATGGCTTAAAGACTTCAATACCGGGGTCGAACACCTTTTCCTTTAAGGGAAAATAGCACGCAGGCTCAGCCGAGTGTGAAGAAGATCCGCAAAGAAGCACAACCTCGTCCTCAGAAGGGGGACAAAGAGGTGTTAAATCATACGTGCAACGGATTTCGGTGTCAACCGGTTTCTTCTCCTTAGACAAACTTTTCTTCAAATCCAAAGTAGGATCAAGACGATAAGATTCAAAGTCCAGAGGAGGTGCATCACTCTCATGCGGGAAGTATGTATTGAGAAACATAGAGAAGTCTTCCTCGAATGAGTAATCGTCCAAGGTAGGATCGAGTGATGTCGGAGGATCTTCATCATGTGAAGAATTGCTCGAAAGAGTATCGGCCTCATCAAAATCATCGAATGTGGGCAGCTCGGGATACTCAGAAGTACAATCAAAATCATCCGAGTCTGAGCTAGAATCATCATCATCATAAGCATCAAAGACCGGTGGTGAATCATAAATGGGAGAAGCGTCAAAAGTAGGGGGAGGATCATCCACATTATCTTCAAAGAGTAGATTATCAGTGGAAGACTCGAATAGAGGATTGTCATAGACGGTAAAGTCATCGAGCACATTGATCATATTTACTGATTCTCGGCCTCTAAAGGATTTGCCTTTAAGCTTCCCCATTTTAAAAACTTTAGAATCATCCCCGACTCGTAAGATTAACTCACCTTCGGCCACATCTATTAAAGCACGTCCGGTTCTCAAGAATGGCCGACCAAGTATTAAAGGAATACGAGGGTCCATTTCATAATCAACTACGACAAAGTCAACCGGAAAAGTAAATGTGCCAACTTTAAGAAACACATCTTCGGCTATACCAACGGGGTAAGCGAGAGTGCGATTTGCAAGTTCAAGAGTCATCTTAGTTGGAGTGAGGTCGGGCAATGATAGTGTTTTCCAAACACTGAGTGGCATCAAGTTAATACTAGCCCCGAGATCAGCAAGGGCAGTAAACTCTTCAGTTTTGTTGAATACGCAAGGCAACACAAAACGACCGGGATCTCCAAGCTTTTCCGGAAGTTCTCTAAGAAGAACTGCAGAGCAGTTTTCATTTAAGCGTGTGTTGGCGAGTTCAATCAGCTTCTCCTTCTTGCTAAGCAATTCCTTGAATGCTTTGACAAATTTCGGCATGTGGCAAAGTGCTTCAACAAGGCTAATGTTGATGGTCATTTTAGATAGCATATCCACATATTTCGATACTTGACAGTCATTCTTGGTTAGATCGTTGGTCTTGCCTATGCGAGAAGGGTATGGGATTCTAGGTTGATAAGGGTTAGGTGAAGGTGTAGTTTGTGAAGGTGGTGATGTTGAAGGGTCCTTCCGAGATACATCGTCATGACGAGGCGGAGACGGTAATGGTGTACTATCACTAAGTGTAAGAGGAGTAGGGATATATGGTGGTGGAGGAGGTGTAGATGTTGGTGGTGAATCAGGTGGATTGACAATGGTAATTCCACTACGCGTAGTTATAGAACTCACATTAGCTCGCGGATTAGTGACGGTGTTTGAAGGTAGAGAACCCGAAGAAGAAGAAGGTTAAGCTTCGGGCAAGAAACTAGCCAACAGATTCTTCAATTCAGTTGTTTGAGTGATGAAAGAGGATTGAAGATTATCACGAACCTCGGTTCTGATGTCATTACCTTGCTTCAAGATATCTCCTTTCAAATTGATTATTTGGCTCTGTAGATTCTTGATTTGCTCACCTTGAGTTCTCATGATTGTGTCAACATCGGGATTAATGGGTGGGTGTTGTTGGGTGGGTGGTTGATAAGGGTTAGAAGCACGAGGTGGGATTTGGTTGCTTCTATTGTAGTTGTTGGTGGGATTTTGGTTTTGAGGAGAAAAACCGGGTGAAAGGTAGTTGTTGGAACGGTAGCTCAGCAGATTTCTATCCCCTTGTTGTCTAGCTTGGTAATTTTCCGGTGAATAATTACCGTAAGCTGCATACACATTCTCCGGATTTCCTTGTGTCGAAGGACAATCGGTGTATGAGTGAGGACCGCCACATGTTTCACAAGGATTAGCAACCGCTTTAACTTGTTGTTGTTGTTGGTTTGAAGCGAGAAGCGTAATACTTTTGCTCATTTCAGCCATCATGCGGGTGAGTTCGGTCATCTCAGGATTTGCTGAGGTAGAAGAAACATTGACTCTCGTGTTGTTTCTAGAAGAAGTAGAGGAATCCCAGTTCTTATGATGAGTAGTCATGTTTTCAATTAACTCTCTACACTCCTCGGGTCTCCTTTTCATGAATGTGCCACCGGCGGCTGCATTGATCGTATCACGATCTCGAAAAGTCAATCCGTTGTAGAAAGTATCGATCAAGGTGACCGGAAGCATGTTGTGGTTTGGACAACGGTCGATCAAGACATTATATCTCTCCCATGCATCAAAAAAGAGATTCATCGGGATCTTGCATGAAACCGCTGATCTGATTGCTAAGGCTTGTGACCATGGATGGTGGAAAGTAGCGCGAAAGAAAGCGTTGAGTCATGTCATCCCAAGTGTGAATAGAATTCTTCGGGAGACGATCAAACCATTTCTCGGCATGATGCGATAAAGTATGTGGGAAGAGTTGTAGGCGAAGAACATCCATTGTGGCCCCAGGCAACTTCATGCTTTGGGTGATTGTAATGAACTTGTCGAGGTGTTTGTTGGCATCATCATCAGGCAATCCTCTAAATGGGTTTGTTTGCACTTGCTGAATCATGTGGTGCTTCAACGAAAACTCAGGAGCGTTGATTTGCATCGGCGCAATCGGTCCTCCTCGTCCAAACATTGTTGGTTGACAAAGTTCCTCCATGGTCCGAAGATCGGGCTGTGGAAGAGCATTGTTGTTATTGTTGAGGTGCGGTAGTTGATTATTGTTGTTAACACCTGCCATATCTAAATCTTCTTAAGGCTCGGGCTCTTGATAATTAGAAGATCTAGTACGCATACACCTGAAAATGCAAAAGAAAACAAAACCAAACACAAAGACAATATATATACACAATAAAGATAAAATCTTTTTGGATTTTTGAAATTTTTAATTTTTATGGTTTTTATGAATTTTTATGAATTTTTATGATTTTTTGGAATTTTTAAGGCAAGAAAAATAACGTTCACAAGTGAACGGATCCCAAAAAGCAACGTGTCTCTCACAGAAAACTGTTGATCTTTACGAAAAGAGCCGGCAATGACGCCATTTGATGACTAAGATTTTCCCAGTTAAAATATATCGTTCTAGTGTTCTCTTCGAATTGAAAAACTTGTGTTTAATGTGTGACTCAGTTATCTTTTGGTGGAACAAAGATGTGTCGTTGTAGTTTTGAAAATTAAAAGTGCAGAACAAATAAAGTAAAAGTACAATTAAAGTAAATCTAAATCTAATTAAAATTAAGTGCGAGTATTTAAAAGCAAGACGAAAATTAAAGGGCAATAAAGTAAATAACGCAAACTTAAATCTAACTAAGGAAAACTTAAAACGCAACTAAAACTAAACTTAAACTAAGGCAAATAAACCTAAAGTGCGATTAAGGAAAAAGGCGGGAAAAATAAAGATTAAAAATAAAAGGGCAGAAACTTAAAAAACTAAAATTTCCCTATCCGGAATAAACTCCTATTCGGAATAATGCCTTACTCGGAATATCTGTCCCTACTCAGAATAAAACCTTACTCTGAATATTTTGTCTATTCGGAATGCTATTCCTATTCAGAATATTGCTCTTATGCGGAAAGTCCTTGCTATTCGGAATAAAGTCCCTACTCGGAATAATTGGCCTATTCGGAATATTGTCACTTATTCGGAATAACCTCCTATGCGGAATATTAGCTCTATTCGGAATTTCTTTGCTATTCGGAAAGATACCCCTATTCGGAATATTCAGCTTATTCAGAATATACTGCTATTCGGAAAAACTATTCCTATTCGGAATAATCAAGCCTATGCTGGATATCCTTCTTATGCGGAATATGGCCTTATTCGGAATAACTCTCTTACTCGGAATATTAAATATTCCGAATAACGCACAACTTGGCAACCCCTATGCGGAATGTTGGCTGGGCACGAATCTGGGTAAGATCAGCAATGAGATCCGAAGAACAAGGAAGACTAGAAAGGCACGAATCAAAAAAAAACTCATCCAAATCAACAAAAAAGATTAAATCAAACTAATAACAAAACAACTATTAAGCATAAACAATCAATCCAAAACAATCAAACTCACAAAACTTAATCAAAATAATCAAAACCCACTTAAATAAATCAACCAAAATCAAGAACATAAACATAAACAAATACAATCAAAGATTAAAAAAAAAGAATGAGATTAACAAGATAAAGATAAAGCTTGACAAGAATTAAAAAGAAAAACTTACTTGAATTAAATGGTAATTAAGGTGCGAGACAAGGTAATTAAATTGACAAGTATTTAAATTGACAAGGTAATTAAAGGTGGAATGACTAATTGTCACGATTAGCCAACAAAAACAAATGCTTAACAATCTAAACTATTTATAGGGGAGGATTAAGGAAGCTTCCTCCCCTCCTTCATTTCTTGTTAATTGCGGTATTAAGTCCCTCCTTCATTTAATCTTCATTAATTGCGTCATTAGTCCTTTTCTTCTAATCTTTCTTTTAAATTTGGACTTTAAGGACTTGTGGCTCGGGATATCTTTTGAACTCGTCTTTAATTTCTTCAATAAAATAGACTTGAGTTTCTCGGCTTTTGATAAACTTCCGTCTTTTGACTTTTTCTTCGATAAATCTTCAGAATTGGCCTTGGACTTCCGTTCTTTTTCCACTTTTGACTTCTCGACTCCGTCTTTCATCTTTTTCTTCAATAAAAGCCGTGAATGACCGTGAATTCCCGTGTTTTCTCTACTTTTCACAATTTCGTCCTAAATCACAACAAAAACACAAACCACGCATAATTCCGACATAAAAGACATAAAATACACGTTTTGGTTCGGTTATTATCGTAATTAAGTGGTAGAAAAGATGGGTGTTTACACACCTATCAATCAAGTACGAAACCATCATTCATTTGTGGGATTTGTTGATAAGTTAAATCCTCACGAATGTGGTAAACGTAATTCTCATTAGAGGAGTGTTTATTAGGTAACTCCTCGAGAATTGGATGTGTGGTCATGTGAGTTGGTTCGTCATTATTAAAAATAAGACGTTCCAACTCATCAAGTTCGGCCTCGATATTGGAAAAATCGACCTCACTTGTAGGTGGAAGTGGAGGTAAAAGAGCTAGCTCTCGGTCGATAATTTCCTTAATCTCGGGCTCGAAGATGAAATCATCATACTCACCACATATAGAACTCTTATTGGAAGAATCAATTATCGCATTTGGATTCATGAGTATGTGATCATGGACTAGCGGAACGACCGTGTCCGTAAGCTCAGCAAAAGTCGGCACATCACAAACTTCATCAAAGAATTTGTCGAGCCCAAAATCACTAATCTCACTCGATGTATCAAGAACCTTAGATGCATTTGGGATATTGAGAGAAGGGATTACAATTGCACTAGGACATTGAGCACAAAGATCACTCCAAGAAATATTAGTCTCATCGTCATCATAATAGTAAGAACGCACAAGAGGAGGAGTAGAAACACTAAGAGTAGATACTTGCTCTTGTTGTCTTTCGTCATGCAAGCTAATTTTGATTTGTCTTAAGCTTTCGAGAATTTCATCCAAACTAGTGCTTTGTTCCTTAATAGAAGGTTGATGAACGACGGAGTTTTGTGGGGGTTCAAAATTTTGAAAACCGGAATTATAGCACGGATGTGGCTCATAATTCATCGGTTGACAATAGAAAGTATCGTGAGGGCCCCCACAATGATTGCAACACGGGTATTGAGAAAAACCCGGTGCATGATGAGGATAGGGATTGTCATAGACGGGAGGAGGGGAGAAATTTGTGTAAGAGGAGAAGTACGAATTTCTAGAATTGAACAATGGACAAAATCCAAATTGTGTATCGTCGATATCGGAACCACACTTCGCACAAGTACACCATGGACAAATTGGAAAACCAAGCCATGGTCTCCCACACCGAACGCAAGACAAATCCATGAAGAATTATAAATAAGAGAGGTTGAGAAAAAGAATTAAACACAATAGAGGATAAAGAAGAATATTTTTGTATTTTTTAGAAAAATATATACACAAGAAAAATTGAAAGAAATCGAACTAAAAATTAACACTAATACGTAGTATTTTTGGTGTAATACTTTTAGGAAAAAGTATTACTTTTGGATTTTTTAATTTTTTTTTTTTTAATTTTTTTTTTGGTGCAATTCTTAGGAAAGAAATTGCTTTTGTGATTCTTTAATTTATTGTATTTTTATGTTCTTGATTTTTTTGTATTTTTGATTTTGTTGCAAAAAAACGTAACGTTCAAAAAGAACGGATCCCAAAATCCAAACGTCTTCACGAAAAATCATCAATCGTACTAGCGAAGCGGCAGCGGCGCCAATTTAATATCGGGGTTTTTAAGTCCTTTTTTCGTTTATCGTTTTTCCTCGATTCGACTCGAATTTGATTTCCAATTAATCGTTACGACTAAACTTTGTTTTTGGTAATGATATATTTGAATTTTTAATCTAAAATCAATTTAAAAGAAAACTATTTAATTATCTAATTTAAAAATTAAATAAATTTGAAAACTAATTTAAACTAATTTAATATATAAAAACTATTTTAAAACTAAATTAAAATTAATTTTAGAAAATAAATTATAAATCTAAATCTAAATCTAATTTTAATAAGACTAAATAAATTGAAAAAGACTAATTTTAAAACTTTTAACAAAAACTATTTTTAAATAATTTAATATCGGGGTTTTTAAGTCCTTTTTTCGTTTATCGTTTTTCCTCGATTCGACTCGAATTTGATTTCCAATTAATCGTTACGACTAAACTTTGTTTTTGGTAATGATATATTTGAATTTTTAATCTAAAATCAATTTAAAAGAAAACTATTTAATTATCTAATTTAAAAATTAAATAAATTTGAAAACTAATTTAAACTAATTTAAAATATAAAAACTATTTTAAAACTTAATTAAAATTAATTTTAGAAAATAAATTATAAATCTAAATCTAAATCTAATTTTAATAAGACTAAATAAATTGAAAAAGACTAATTTTAAAACTTTTAACAAAAACTATTTTTAAATAAAAGACAAAACTAATAAAATGAAAACTAATGTGAAAACTAATTGCAAAAGTAATTTAAATAAAAGAAATATTTTTTATCTTTTTATTTTTAAAACTGAATTAAAGAAATTAATTAAGTAAAACTTTTAAATAAAATTTCAATAAAACATAAACTTGATTAAATCTATTTAAAACTGCCTACTACTAATAACCCTATATTAATTCAAATATGCAAAGTAAACACAAGAAAGGGTGCAGCTAAGATGGTTGGGGCGTTTGGCTATTGTACGGGAGGTCCAGGGTTCGAGCCCCAATTGGGACGAAATTTTTATTATTTTTATTTTTTTACTTTTGACTTTGTTTGTTTTAGGAAATAGAATCATTCAGATCAAAAGGCTATCAGCAATATCAGAACAAATAGGAAATAAATAAGCTGAACATTAGAGAAGCAACTAAGCAGAATAAGCAACCTAAACTACTAATAATAAGCAGAAACCAAATTAAAATAAAACAAGCAGATCTAAACAACCTAGTACTAAAACTACATATATCAAACACAGACTAAACAACCAAATATTCAACCAGACTAAATAGAAAACAAAAGCAAAACAAATAAGCAATCCTAAATAACCACAAGCAGTTAATAACCGAAATAGCTAGCAGATTCAAATAGTAAGCAAACAAGCATAAGCACTACTAAATCGAAAACATTAAGCAGATCCAAACGAACAGTAATCAACCTAACAAAACGTAGCTAAAAATTCAAACCGAAACAAGAACAGTACTAGCATAAGTATATTCAAACTAAATCCTATTAAGACATTAAGTAAATCAAAAGCAAATAAGAACTAATCAATAAGCAGACTAAGCAAACTAATAATATTAAATCTAATTTAACTTAAAACTTATAAAAAAAATAAAAAGAGAATGAGAACCTGATTGAGAAAACCTTTGCGACGAAGTAGCGCGCTGAGCGTACTTGTGAACCGAAACAAACAATCACCAAAAACATCATCGACATCTTCATCTCGACCACACTCCAATCGAACCAAACACAAAACTCGAACATCAACAGTATCGAACCGAACACAGAGACAAATGAATCCAAACAGTTCCTTCTTTATAATTTCCAGTGGGGAAATTATTTTCTCTCTTTCTTTTTTTATTTTATTTTTTTTATATATATCGAATGAACAAATAAACTGATAATAAAAACAAAACTGCTTGAATTTAAATTAACAAGAAAATTAAAGGGATGCAAACGAGATTAAAAAAAACACTTTCATTAATTAATCAAATTCATTACATTCCTGGAAACCGAAAAATACAATTTTCCTATAATCTAATTTGCAGAAAATTAAACTAAATCTAATTTAATCTACTCCTAAATTAATTTAAAAAAACTGAAAAATAAATAAAGCTTGGATATGAATTACAATGAAGGGGGTTTTATAGAGAAACCCTAAAACTATTCCTTGGTTCCCACGTTCTTCAATCCGGATCGTTCTTTAATCTTCTCTCTCTTTTTCTTTAAATCAACGGCTGAGATAACACCAGGGGTCACACGGATCGCCCTCGTGGCAGGTTTGTGTTTCTTTGTGTTAGTTTGCATCTGATGTGGAGTTATATGATTGGTGGAGTGGGGGATTTGTTGTTGTCACAGCCAATCAAAGAACAGATTGGGGCCACGTCACCTGCTCTCTCCTCATCTTCAACATCCAAAAAACTTGGGGAATTAATTCCCTTCACGTGAATTACACGCTCCAAGTGAAACCCCCAATTTATTTGTAATTTATTGATAAGGGTTATTTAGAGTTTGGGAAGAATGGTAAAGTGACTGGTTTTCTTTGTTGGGAAGAAAGACGAGGGAGAGAGAACACCATATAGATAATATCGAAAGGTGTGTGGTTGACAGTTGTGAGAAAAACAACGTTTTATTTATTGTGGAAAAAATGTAACGTGTGAAAAAGATATACTTTGTTTGACTGACCAACTTATATCCATTCATGTGAAACCCTTAAAAAGCACATGAACTCTTCATTCGTCCCATTCCATTTCTTTGTTGGGCTTTGATTTAAGCCTTAGCCCAAGTAGATAACAAAACATATTAATGGGCTTTTCAGGCCCAATAAGCATTTGTGGGTCCCATTTGGCCCGTTTCCTTGCATTATTGTCAAATCCTCTAAGGTCGAGCTCGATTTTGACTTCTTTGATCTTTATCTTCAAACTCGTGTCGATATTTGCCGGTTTTCGTGATCTTCGGCACACTTTTGGTCTTTTGACTTTGTCTTCGTCTATTTTTGGACTTTTCTTCAACATTTGATTGTGAAATCCCGTGTTTTCTCTTCTTTTGATCATTTGTACCTACTTTAACACAAAAACACAAAACCACGCGTAATTCCGACTTTTACGACATTAAACACAGGATTAGGTCTTCCTTTTCCTTGATTTTAGTGGCAAAAGGATAAGTGTTTACACACTTATTAACAAACGACCTCCGTTCACAACCGCACGGAACTCGGAACTCAAGACCACAGTAATGAACCGTCAAGTTCAAAGGTGGTTCAAGGAAATGTTCTAAGAGCCGATATGACAGTCAACGCAACAATTGAAGAGTTGGAAATGTTATATGGACCAATGTATGATGAATATTTCATGGGGGAGAAACAACTTCTATCGAAGTCTTCCGCTGTCACTCATGATAAGAATGATGATACCGATCATCGTCAACAAAAGGATACAACTTCATCTACTTCAACACGGGTTGCTGCAGATTTACCCCCTCAGAATATCACTTCAACAATCTCTACTACAACATCCACAACTACTGTCATTGCTCCAGAGAACATAAATCAAGCAGACAATGCATTATCTGACGAAGACGAATTTATCAACCCATTCGGTATACTGGTACACGAAACTGGAGAGTCTTCTACTCGCCATGTTGATCCGTCAAATATGCATACGTTCTATCAACGACATCCTTCAGCACATCATTGGACCCGAGATCATCCTTTGGTTCAAGTAATTGGAAACCCTTCACAGCCTGTTCGCACAAGACGACAGCTCAACACCGATGGTGATGTTTGTATGTTCGCACTCGCTGTGAGTTCAGCTGAACCGAAAAACATCAAAGAAGCCATGGCGGATCATGCTTGGATTGAATCGATGATGGATGAACTTCAACAATTTGATATACTTAAAGTCTGGGAACTTTTTGTCATACCATATAATGTAATACCATTAAATCTTCGATGGATCTGGAATAACAAGATGGATGAAGAGAACACGATCATCAAGAATAAATCTAGGCTAGTGGCTAAAGGGTATGGAAAGAAAGAGGGTATTGATTTTGAAGAATCATTTGCACTAGTAGCTCGAATAGAAGCGGTCAGGATTTTCCTTGCTTATGCTGCACATAAGGGATTCATCGTTTATCAAATGGACGTAAAGATGGCGTTTCTTAACGGTCCTTTGAAGGAAGAAGTCTATGTCACACAGCCAGAAGTATTTGTCAATCCTCATTATCCTGACAAGGTGTATCGTCTCCACAATGCACTTTATGGACTCAAGCAAGCTCCAAGGGCGTGGTACGACGAGCTCTCGAAATTTCTGGTCTCCAAAGGTTTCTCAAAAGGTTTCATTGATCTAACTTTGTTCACTTATAAATATGGAGATGACATTTTGCTTGTGCAGATTTATGTTGATGACATTATTTTCGGGCCTACAAACCAAAAACGTTCAAAATGGTTTGAAAAAGTAATACACAGCAAATTTGAAATGTCTATGATGGGCGAACAAAAATTCTTTCTAGGAATTCAAGTTCACCAATCCCCAAGTGGTATCTTTATTAACCAAGCTAAGTATTGTCAAGAGATAATCAAAAAGCATGGTATGACCTCATGTGACCCAGTTGGGACTCCATTATCAACCACATCCCTAGATGCTGATTTGGAGGGAGATGCCATAGATCAAACGAGATATCGTTCAATGATCGGCTCCCTTATGTACTTAACAGCAAGCCGACCAGATATATCACATGGTACGTGTTATTGTGCACGATATCAAGCACGACCCACTGAAAAGCACCTCAAGGAGGTTAAACGGATCTTTCGGTACCTTAAGAATACCATTCACATGGGACTCTGGTATCCGAGGGAAACCGGTTTCTTTCTAACGACCTATTCAGATTCTGATCATGCAGGGTGTATTGATACACGAAAAAGTACTTCTGGTGGTGCACACTTTCTAGGTCAAGATAAGCTTCTGGGATGGTCTTCCAAGAAGCAGGATTGCACATCATTATCATCAGCCAAAGCGGAGTATGTGTCTCTATCTGCGTGTTGTGCTCAAGTTCTTTGGATGAGAACACAACTCACGGATTATGGCTTCCACTTTGATAAAGTACCTATGTATTGTGAATCAAAGTCTGCCATAGCCATCTCCTGCAATCCGGTACAGCATTACCGCACGAAGCACATTGATGTCAGATATCACTTCATTAAGGAACAAGTTGAAAAGGGTATTGTTGAATTATACTTTGTTGGAACTGATTACCAATTAGCTGACTTGTTTACAAAAGCTCTTTCAAAAGAGAGGTTTGTGTATCTTGTTAGGCAAATTGGTATGAGATTTTTGACTCTAGCAGAACTGGAGATTCTGGCAAAGAAGCCTGCTTGATTCATCTATCAAACATCTACTTGTAAATATTAATGAAAAAGCAAAATACAAAATTAAAAATCTTTGAAAATCCAAAAATATTCTTCTCGACATGTCTTTTAGTATCGATAATATGGACGTACCTAGAAATGTCGCTCAATAACGACACGGGTGTGTATATAAAGCTCGAATGAAAGTTGTAAATTATTTTTCAAAACATATCATTTCTATTTTTAAAGGAAAATGTATATTTTGGACAATTTTTCCAACAACGGGTAGAGCAATCTATCTTGGGTTGAGCCTGTCACAAAACATTCAACGTTTTGAGCTCAACACAATGGCTTGTAATCACTTTCAGATTGAAACCCGGATCTAAATTCACGGGGGAGTGTACGCTTTCGTGCCCTTACCCTTAGAAAAAGAAGTTAAATCTTCTTACAATTGAGTGGATTCGTCAAGACATTCAAAGTCTATGAACTCAATTTTATGCTTTAGAAAAACCTTTTGCCAAAAAGAACTGATTTTTCAAAAAGCGTTGAACACAATTTTTTTCAAGAATTTCTCAATGATAATCAAAATCTTTCAAAAATTGTGTGTTCAACAACTCCTATCCTCAAAAGTTTAATGTGGATCATATCCTTGTAATGACAATTCCATTGGATCAATTTTCGAGGAGGAGCGTTCCGAATTCATGCTATGGTTGACACATTTTTCCCCCAAAAGTTTTTCAAGGCTATTTTTCACAATATATTTTAATCAAATTTGGTATCTCTAATATCAATCAATTTTATATATTAGAGATATGGGGAGAAAATGTGATTAAAATTTGATCTAAAGATTCAAACACTCATGGTTACGATCAAATACCCACAACATCTTTAATTCACGACGTTATTGGTGTCAAAAGGGTGGTTAGGTTTAAGTCTTATGATCCAACCAGAACTGGAGGGATCTTCCCAGGGACAATCCAATAGATTATTAGAAGTCCTTAAGAAAGATGGAGTAGAATGTGAACGTAGCTGAATGCCGACTAAATACTGATGCTAACACTGGAACAATCACAACAAGGTGATAGTAATGATGTCTTGGTAAGAATTGAAGGGGTTGAAGAATGAAAAAGAAATGTAAGGATAAAGGGTGTAAAGAAATTAGCCCTCCATACAACTTAGGCAGAAACCGGGTCAACACATCATGAAGACAATGCATCATGGACCCAGTGATGTAATGCACAACCCCTCACCAGATAACTCAGGCTTCTCTTAAAAGAAGTTTGTTTTATTGTCACGGAGATCAACACGATTTCTATTGACTTTCTCACTCCGATATAGTTGATATTCAATATGTGGCATCTGCTCCAGCCTCCGACTACTAAAAGGGCATAAATCGAGTCTAGAGCCAAGAGATCAATCAAATCTCGTTAGGACACACGGATGAAGATCAAGAGAGTCCTACGCTATATCCTTGTGATATTGCTAGAACACTCAAAGTGATACTACCTAGTATTCACAATGAAGAGTGGAAATCCTTCCAGTGTTAACATCAAACAGCACTGCGGTAGGTCATGTGTAAGATTCTTTATGAATTGAACATATGTAAAACTGAAAAGCAACAGTGGTTTGTTTCTTTATCGATTCAAACTCGTTTCAGGTTACTACGCAATATATTTATGTTCTTGCCAACATTCAGAGTGATATTCATTAATATTCACAGTGACGAATGGAAATCCTTCAAGGGTCAACATCAAACAGCGCTACGGTAGGTGACTTATGAGATTCTTATGAATCAAGCTTGTGTCAACTGGAAAGCAACAATGGTAAGATTCTTTACGAATCACACTTGTTCCAGGAATTTGAATTCCCGACTTTAATCAAGTGGATATCTATCCAATTGATTCACTCTTTATGTTCGCAGTCTTGCTTTGAGACAGTCGAGTAAAGAGAACGGCTAGTATAACCGCGAAACCCTGTCAAGGAGATTCTTAATTGAATCTACCTAATCACAGGTACGATATTTAATATCGTGTAACGGTCCTCACCAACCGGAGGTAAAATGCTACCGATTTAGGACGAATGTCAAAGCCATTCAGTCCATGTCTATGTTTTGTCTCAAGAAGGTGACGTTACGGTGTACTCAGCAAAGTCAGAGATTCAAAACCACATACTCATGCCCAAAGACATTCAACAATCAAGAAAGCTAAAGACTTTCGCAACTCTGGCGATCAAAATCTTCCTTAACAATTAATGTAGAGGAATGACCTCTATTCAAGGGAGATTGTTAGCAAACTTTCAAGATGGTGCGAAGTATGAGCATGTGGATAAAGACACAAGATCTCAAGATGGCAAAGACAAGTCAAGGATAATTTGAAGATCTTAAGATAAAAGACAAAGTCGAAAGACAACGATAAAGACTCAAAGATAACAGCATGAAGGAACAACACTACTGTTACACATTCAAGACTCATTTATGACGAAATTCATAATCTTCATTGAACTTCAAATATCAAAGAGGAATGACCTCACATTGGGGGAGATTGTTAGTCTCAAAATATTGAGTCAAACAAGAATGTTCAGTCATAGATATATTTTGTAATATTTATTAGAACGTTGTAATAGTTAGATAAAATAGTCGTGACATTACGGGCTTGATGGTTAGCTTAAAAGGCCTCTTTCAAGGTACTAAGCATTTATTCAAGCCCGGCCCAAAACATATATAGTCCATTAGAGAGCCCGCATGTCGGTGGACTATATAAGCACCCTCCTAGCATGTTAGGAGGGTGGATGATCTCATTTTCTTAATCTAATTTCACAAGTTAATCATCTCTCTCTCTACTTTCTCTCACTACTTTCTCTCTAAAATTCATATCTTTTCCATCTCATTCTTTAATCTATCATCATATTATTAGGGACAACAAATAAAATTGAAACTCTTGGGTTTTTATGCCAGAATTTGGCGGCTCGGTTAGACTACTGACCTTTTTGTATTTCTGATCACGTCTGTGACCGGAGCTTCTTTTGTGATTTATAGGATAGTTATTGTCACAGCAGTGGTTACTATCATCTTGTCTGTCAGTTCCATGATAGTCATTCTCATGACTGTGATTCATGTACTTATTCAGTTGAGTGGCCGGCTGGTACCGGTTCTCACTCATATGACTGAAACGACGTCTGAATGACGTGTGACATGTAACTAAGAATTAGGGACAATGATTGATGGGAATTGCCTGGTGGTGAAGCATCTTCTCGTCCGATCGGTTTGATCTAACGCCTTTGTCTTCGTCTTGTAAGATTTCCAGGTTGTGAACAACATCAGCATCTTGTAGCGTCTCTAAAAATCAGCAGCATCAACCATTAGTAACATCTCCAAGTTATGAGCGGCATCAGCAATCTTGTAGAATATCAGCAAGTGAAAATGCGCCAGAGATGATTCAGAATCGACTAGCGAATACTCGTGAAGTATTGCAAGTCAAATACACATGGATTAAGGTACGTGTAATACACATGGAATGTACATGAAATTATCGGTATGGGGTCGATCATCTTTCATGATTTTAAAGGAAAATAATTGGTTAAACGGTTAGAGAACCATCACGATAACCTGGCAATGCCAGTATAGACATCATTCTAGTTGCATAGAGAAACGCCAAAGTGTAGTTAAACGAAATTCAACGATAATTTGTCTGAAAGCATGATTAATGAAAACCAACCATGACTATCATGAAAGTAGGATTAATTGAAATCCAACGATGTCTTGCATGAGAGCATAAACAACAAAAGAGACATAAGACGTAATCAACATGAAGGCGAAATCATCAAGAAGAAACATGAAGCAACTTAACATGAAGGATTATACAATATAATCAGCATGAAAACGAAGTTAACCATGATAGTATGAAAACATGCTTGACATAAAAGACATAGTAACTTATGAGGGGACATGAAAAATTATGATAGTAATGAAATGAATCCGAAGATCGCTAGTGTAGACGACCATGGGTCGGTTCATAAAATAAAGTTTGACATGATTTATTTGATCAGGACATAATACATAATCATGAGAAATATTTTATGCATGTAAACATGAAATTTATGCATGAAAACAGTGCATGAATGCATGTTGTAATTTACGGAAACTTTTATATGCGCGAGGGTAAACGCCTATGGTCAGTTCACCCAAAACAAAAGACATGGCGAGGGGACGCCTATGGGTTGATCCCAAAGTAAAAAGTTTCGATAAAAGCACATGCGACTAAATAGGGCCAGTTTGTACCAAGCATTACTTAGTCATAATTCCTGCAACAATAATACATGAAAAAAATTTATGTGACCAATTATGAACTACTGGGGTTCAGTCCATATTAGCCACAGTTCACAAGGAACATCATGCATGATACAATGACACATAACTAGGTATGGATGATGGTTGTTCAACCATAATAGTAAAACAATACCGATGAATACATCATGGTTAAAACAACAAAGTGCTGAAAACATCAATACGTGGAATAACAAGTGTTGACTTAGGAAGCTTCTGGTGACTACTCACTAGTCACAGGTCGAGTTTTAGAGCCTACAGGTCGAAGCCTTGGCTCTGATACCAAAATTGTAACACCCCACTTTGATAAGTGAACCGTTACGTGTAATTATAACATGTCATCAAAGCATGCAAGGTAATATGTAGTAAAACATACATGAACATAGGGAAAATCGAAATCAAATATCGGTTCCCAAATATATGCCCAAAACATAAATAAAGTAAATGAACTAGGAAAGACTAAACAAGCATAAGTATATGGGGCAAAAAGGAGAAGAAGTCTATGGCAGCTTCCATCCTATGCAATTCCTCCAAATGCTCGAGTCCGTCCTTGGGTACCTGCCGTTTTGGGTCATTGAAAGGAAAGTAACGGCTGAGCATAACGCTCAGTGCATGGATATACGACATAGTATAAATGGATGGAACATAACTAAGTATAATAGCAGCGGAAATGTACAAGTCCTAGAAAACCTGGAACATGTTCATAAAACTAGTTTTATAGTTTGAAAAGACTTTTGTTTTTATATGAAAACTATATTATTTAGCCAATATCCTATATAGGTCATGAGGTTCCACCATGCATGAATACTTGGAGGGGAGACCTCGTCATGTAATTCGAGGGGTTGCCTCTAACTAAATAGTCTTGGTAGGAGGGATCAACTCTGAGTGAAGGTTGCAAGGTACACATCGCATTCACTCTGATAATACTGCTAACATGTAACTAGGATGCACCCATACGCCCCACATGATAATATAATATAATGGCCAAACTGAAAAGGGACGCCACGAGCAATCACTTCGCTATGGGAAAGTCATAACACTGGTGCCTCCAGCGTTATGGTTATGATACCTCCATAACTAGGTGACACTAGTCATGCATGTATATAGCTTAGACTCTTAATCTAACATAAGTATCAAACATATAAAACAAATACTGGGAAAACAGTTGGCTACAGACGAGGAAATCCTAATAAGGAAAGAATCTCCATACTGAAAGGACGGGAAATCCGTACCTTATGTCCAGTGAACGAAGAAGACGAACGGGTGAGAGTCCTACTTCGATCTCATTTGCTACATAAATAGTATACGTGTAGAAGTATTCTGATTACTGAGTACGTAACTGGTTTAATATCGTGTCTTAGCTTGTTTTCTATGTTCATGTCTTCTTTTACTGATTTTCACGTTATGCTGCGTTTATCATGTATTTTGTATCTTCTGGTTAAGTATTACTTGTATTTCTTGTATTATTATACTTGTTGTGCAATAATAAATAACTTTCTAAAAATAGCAAGTTTCTTAAAATAGGTTAACTTCTTAAAATAAATCAGTTTCTAAAAATAGTAAGTTTCCTGAAATAGAAAGTTCCCATATTTAGAAATAAGCTAGTTTAATAAGCTAAAAATTTAAGCTTAAGTTTTACTGATTAAATATACAAATTCATGTGATTAATAGTATAGTTTATTAATATAACATGTTTACTAAATTAATTATAGGTTATATGATTTAATTAAATATAAACATGATTTAATTAAATTAAAGTGTATAAAATACTTAGGTTAAAACATGTATTAATATTGTATTAATATAACCTAAGGCATGATTATTAATTAATTATATTTCATGTTTAATAATTAATTAATACTATAGTGTAAGATAAATAATTAGATACTTAGGTTAAAACATGTATTACTAATAAGAATAATTAACCTAAGTCCATGTTTTAATTAAATTAATTATATACCATGTTAAATTCATTTAATTAACTTGTAAAAAAATAATATACTTGTAAAATTAATTAAACTTGTAAAGATAATCATGAACCGAACCCGTGTGTTATCTAATTAAACATGTCGTGAACCGGACCCGTGAAAACCCTTGAACCAGTCCGAACCAAACACCCCTAAAAACAGTGGCAAACCGGCTTGAACTGGTTTGCCCTGCTTACGTCACCTAGCCATCGGCTGCTGCCGGTGGTTCCCTTGCTCTCGGCTAGCCGCTGCTAGTAGTGGGGTTCCCACTGGCTATGTGCCAGTAGTTCCTACTACTGCGCTACTGTGTTCCCCCTGCCAGACCAAGTCTACCACCGGCTGTGTGCCAGTAGTGGGGTTGTGTGCTGTCGATACCCATATAACCACAAGGACACCCCCGACCCATGTCGGGGTGCCTTGTCCTGCTGTCGACCGAAACTAATCACCACTGAGACATATGTCTCGGTTGGTGGTGCGAACCAAACGACGCCGAAAGCCTTGAGGCTCTCGGTTTGTGTGGCGGCCGAACAACCAAACCCGAAAACACCCTTTTTAATTTCCCCACCATGATAATTAACAAGTTTTTAATCTTGTTTAATTATTCCCATGATCATATGTTATTAATTAATAAAAAAAATTAAAAAGAAAGGTTTTTACGGATTACCAAAACGCGTGGAATGAATGGAGAACGATTACACGAACACACTCGCAAGATTTCTTGAACAAAATCAAATCAACCACCGTCTTGTGGTGTTGTAGTCGCCGGCCAAGAGAGAGAGCAAGAGAAAGTAGGGTTTTTGTTTTCTAAAGAATTCTATGTGAATGAATATGTTTTCCTTATTTGTTATTTTGTAAAAAATCAATCATGGGCTTGGCCCTTTTCTCTCTTGATGTCACGGCTTATAGGCCCCACCAAGGGAAACCCGAAGCCTTTTTTCTCGTGTCTATTATATTACGTGTTCGTGTTTTCGTGTTTACGTGTTACGTTATTATAAAATATTCGTGTTATTATAAATACTTGTACATAACGATACTAATCGTATTAATAATATACATAAATACATAATTATATGTTCGTGATTCTTAAGTTCATGATTTCATGTTCGTGATTAGAATTATTATTGATAATAATTATCATGTACTAACACGTACTTAATACTGACGTAATTATAATACGTACACAGCCTCTGTAATTTCTAATCGTGGCAGGTGTTCATGCTATAAAAGGAAAGTTTTTAAGTGTACGTGCGTTACTAAGTGTACTGTTCATGGTAAAAACATGTGGGTTTTACATGCAAACCTCTAATTAAAGAGACTCGTGAATACTTAGCCATGCAATTCAAAATTAAGCCAAATTGGACTAGCTTCATTAAGACTGTATTAAATCGAAATTTTGGGTTTTCAAGTCACCTATAGGTTCTTGCACTTTCTTAGACCTTTTCAAGTTTAGAGAATGCATTTTAAAGTTCTCTTGATAAGTGACTTTCTAGGATCAATTATAGGAACTTGCGAAAACTTGTTGTTGTTAACCCGTATGAGCTAAGACTTTCGCGTTTTAAAGTTCCCTATATAGAAGTCTAGAAAAACTTGATTCAAGCGGGTTAAGGAATGTAAAGGGCTCCAAATGCCTATAAAGTCAAAAATTAACTCTTATTGTACCCATCGGAAAATATACATTCGTGTCTTAAAATCACTTATGAAAACTAAGAAAATTTTTAAAATTTAGCCATTTTAGCCTTATTTGCAACAAAACAAAATAAAACGATGAAAATTAAAAACGTGAGGCCGTAGCAAGGCAATTATCTATTCACCAAATGATTCTGGTAAAAATACGTCTTTTCGGAAAAAGAAAGTATAAGCGGTAAGTATTAAGTGTCGATTAATGAAAATCAAGCACTAATGACCCAATGGTGTGTGATAAGTTCGTTTCCCAAGGAGGTTTATTGTGTGTGAAAAACTTGTATGATTTTGGATTAATATTGAATGAAAAGATGAGAAAAGAGAATGACGGATACGAGAAAATTATATTACGACGACAAAACGTAAAACCATAAAAATAGACCAAATAAAAACATGCACTAAACATTCCCAAAAAATTATCAAAATTTGCTAAAAATCTGATTAGCGTTTACAAATGATCAAAACTTATCCAAACCTTTTATAATATTTAATTTTTTAATGCTAATTAAAGCCCTAAAAATCAAATAAATGCACAAATAAAGATTTTTCAATTTTTAAAACATTAAAATGACTTAACTAAACTAAAAAGTATTTTTGCAAATTTTTTAAAACTATTAAAACTATTAAAAATGACTAAAAACTAAAATTAAATATTAAAAATCCAAAATTTATAAAAAAATCTAAAAACTTGCAAACTAGTTTATTTTAACCTAAATAATCATAAAATGAAAGTGAAATAACCAAAATACCCCTATTGGGCCCCCAAATGAGCTAAAAACCAAAACAAACCACTTAATGGGCTTTTTAGCCCAATAAAATCCAAACTCAACCAAATAAGCCCAAAATCACCAGACTAGCTCAAAATTCAATTTTAAACACAAAAGTCTAAAGGCCCAAAAGCTGAAAATGTGCTTATCACAGCTTAAATAACCAACAACTTATTCTAATTGGGTCAATAAGCCCATTAAGCTATAAGCTAATGCCATAAGCTCTACTTAAACACACAACCTTCTATTGAGATTCTAAACCTTTTTGCAAAAATAAATTTTGAAAAAGCTCAAGGAATAAGCCAGAATCTTGAAAATAACTTTTTTTTCAGAAAACGACAAAATAGTCGGGTTTGAGTTCTAAAGAGTTTCAAGAGCTGATTCTTTTTGAAAAAGCTCACAAATAGCTTAACTAAGAATAATCAACAAGAAAAATCCCAAAAAGCCAAGTGAAATAAGCTGTAGAAGCAAATAAGCACACTAAAAAAGCCAAATAAACTAGTGTTCTTGCAAAACCGTAACCAATTAAGATAAAACCTTTCAGATGTGATAATAAGCTGAGAAAAATGACACCTATCACAAAAACTAAGTTGTTGCATGTACCAATAAGCAGAACTGAAAAATAAGCCAAATTAAGCTGATTTGACAAAAAGTCAAAGTGCACCAAATGTTACCAAATCACCAAGACTTGTTTATGAGCTTGTTTTGAGCAACTTTTGTGAAGGAATCAAGGCTAAATCCTTTGAATCAAAGAGGCCAGTTAGCCAAAATGATTTCAGTTTTGGCAAATATTAAGCTATAAGCCAGTTAGCCTATAAGCCAGCAAATAAGCAAACCAAGTATCCAAATACACTCATAAGCAGCTAACAATGAAGTATCAATAGAGAGAATAGCATGGCATAAGGGGTGCAAGCAATGTGGAGGTCAAATCTCAAGTGCCTTTCGCTGATGCAATTGACACTTGCAGTGACTTTCAAAAGCTTGTAGCTTATCCAATAAGCTACCAAATCACACAACCAATGTAACACCCCATTTTGATAAATGGAATGTCACGCGTGATTATGGCGTGTCATCAAAGCATGCAAGGTGATATGTAGTAAAACATACATGACCATAGGGAAAACCGGAATCAAACATCGGTTCCCGAACATAAGCCCAAAACATAAATAAAGGAAATGAACTGAATAAAGACTAAACAAGCATAACTATATGAAGGCAAAAAGGAAAAGAAGTCTCTGGCAGCTTCCATCCTATGCGCGTCCTCCAAATGCTCGAGTCGTGGGTACCTGCCGTTTTGGGACATGGAAAGGAAAGTAACGGCTGAGCAAGACGCTCAGTGCACGGATGTACAATAAAGCATGAAATAGGATAAGCATGTAACATATAATAGCGGAAGACTAAGTACTGAGTAAACTGGTTAAGTATCATGAAAACTGGTTTTATAGTTTGAAAAGCCTTATGTTTAACCTGTTAAAACTGTTTTAACATATATATACCATAGCCCATATAGGTCATGAAAAGGTCACGTACATGAATACTTGGAGGGGTGACCTCATCATGCTGATTAGAGGGGATGCCTCTAATCAATATACTGGTTTGGGTAGGAGGGATCAGCTCCTTGTGAAGGGTGCAAGGCACACACCACATTCACCATGATAAACTGAATTAAACATGTAACTAGGATGCACCCATACGCCCCACCTGATATAATAATATGGCCAAACTGAAAAGGGACGCCACGAGCAATCACTCCGCCGTGGGGAAGTCATAACATCGGTGCCTCCAATGCTATGGTTATGGTACCTCCATAACTAGGTGAAACTGGTCATGCTTGTATATGGCTATAGTTTATGCTAAATTAACATAAGCAGTTCAAAACAATAAAACAAATGCTGGGGAAAACAGTTGGCTGCATACGGGGAAATCCTAATAAGGAAGGAATGTCCATACTGAAAGGACGGGAATCCGTACCTCAAGTCCAGTGAATGAACGGAAGAAAGACTCCTACTTCTGGATCACTAACGCTACATGAATACACACGTGTATAAGTATCGATTCACTGATTACGTACTGGGTTCTGTGTCTCATTATAGCTGATTTAGTATGTTTTAGGTCATGGTTCACTGTTTAAAGCCTTAAACTATGTTTATCTTGTATTCTGATTAATCTGTTTAAGTATTACTGGTATTTCATGTATTATTATACTTACTGTGTAATAATAAGTAACTTTCCAAAAATAGCAGGTTTCCAAAAATAGAAAGTTTCCAAAAATAGAAAGTTTCCAAAATTAGAAAGTTTCCAAAAATAGAATTTACTGCTTAAAATAGATTAGTTTCTAAAAATAGAGAGTTTCCAAAAATAGATCAGCTGCCTTAATTAAATAAGTTTCCATAATTAGATTAGCTGCCTGAAATAGATATATTTCCATATATAGAAGGTTTCCATAATTAGATTAGTTGCCTTATTTAATTAAGTTTCTATAAATAGAAGTTTCCATATTTAGAATTAAGCTGGTTACATAAGCTAACATATAAGTCTAAGTGTTTATAAGCTGATTTCTTAAGTCATATGATATAGTGTATAGTTTAATTATTATTTCATGTATTTTAATTAAACTATAGGTTAAGCATTTTAATTAAAGTATAACATGTTTTAATTAAAATGAAATGAAAATACTTAGGTTAAAATGTGTATTATTATAATTAATAATATAATCTAAGTCATGTCTAAATTAATTAATTATAGGCATGTTTTAAATAATTAATTAATTATAACTTATAACATAAAATACTTAGGTTAAATTAATATCATGCTAAATTAATAATTAGAATAACCTAAGTCATGATTTAATTAATATCTCATGTTATTAATTGATTTATATCCTAAGTTCATGATTCATAAAAATTAACATGTAACATAGATCATGATTTAACCAACGAACCGTGAACCGGGCATGATATCGACACCGTACCCCAAACCAAATCGGGGTTCCCCTTGGTTCCTTGCTGCCGTGGGACCCACACCACCAAACCGGGACCATACGGTCTCGGTGGTGGTTTCTAGGCCAAGCCGTGACCCCCTTGGGGCACGGTCTAGGCGTCGGCTAAACCAAACACCCGTAAAACACCCTTTTGATTTTACCTCTTAACCAAATACATGTTTATTTTATGTTTTTAAAATAGGTTTTAAAAACATCATGTTCTTAATCAATTTTACCAAATCAAATCAAAAGAAGGAATTAAAAAGAAAGGTTAAAAAGATATACCGAATGTATGGATCAATAGAGGATGAACAAACACGAACACTTGTACAATATTCAAGATCAAAATCAACAAGAACACCCCCCTCTTGATGTGTTATAGGTGGCGGCTACAAAAGGGAAGAGGAAGGAGAGGAGAAAACTTTTTAGGGTTTTATGTTTAATTTCTTGAAAAGTGAAAATGAATGCATTTTTCCCTTAACCCCTTGTTTAGTAAAAATGATGGGCTAGGCCCATTTCTCCTCCTTAATTTCGTGGTTCATGGGGCCCACATTGGGTAACCCAAATGTTTTTCGTGTCCCGATGTTTCGTGTTCGTTCGTGGTTAAACGTGTTCGTGTCTGAAGCATTTCTGCTTATTTTATCATGTAGTTTATCGTAATCTTAACGCTCGTAAATATATTATAAGTATTTACGTAATTATTTTAGTTAGTATTTTAAATGGTGATCATGATTTAATTATGTTCACGTGATATATTATTAACTGTTTATCATGAGTTCGTACGTAATCGATACTTGTCATGTCATACACGTATGCACTTGCTTGATTATTAGCACATGAATGTGATCAATACTACATGAGGTAAGTTTTAATCTAGGACGTACGATCTTAAGGGCACTATTCATGGTAAAAGCATGCGGGTTTTACAATTCTTCCCCCCTAAAAAGAATAATTCGTCCCCGAATTATAGATAAAGTAACTGGAAGCCAAACATACCCGAATCAAACTGGAAAGGTATGCAAAATAACGGAAATGAAGGTGACATGGTAGAAGGGAACGTGGAACGTGACATGTCTTGAAAAGACATGGAACGTGACGTGACTGAAAAGACATATCTAATCGATAAGAGAAAAAAATGGATAAGAAGTCCGGATGAACTTGTCCGTTTCCAAGTGGCCTCCCTCTTGGAACGGTTCCTTCAGAAGATCCTGACACTAATGATAAATCTTGGTCCTCCTGACCTTGACTTGGAATACGAAGAAATTCTTGGTTATCAACGGAAGGTAGATCCCCTAAATTCGATCGAGAGAAATAAGAGTTAACGTGCAAGGGTAACTGAAACGTTACGATGCAAGACAATCTGACTTAACTGATAATTTGAAACGATGCGCGAGACATAAAGAAACGTAGTACGTGAAACATTTTGAACGTGATACGTGAAAAATTTTGAACGTGCTACGTGGAGATATGGCGAGTGTAGTATGAGTAAACATATCGTGATCCATGATACGTGTAACATATTTTTATCATGATATGAGGAACGTGGAATGAACATGACATGTGAGACATATCGTGATCATAGAATATAATGGCGGTAACGCCAAACGCTACAAGGTGAGACGTGGAATATGACGTGAAACGTCTATCTGATGATGGAGGGTTATACTAAACTTGGGTCTGGTCTCACAAGTTCTTGCAAACTTCCCAGAATGAGAAAAGAAATGAACGTAAAATCGTAAGTCAAAATACGATAATGAACGTGAATAGTGTCATGAACGTGAGCGCGAAAGCAAGTCGTAGAATTAGAATGAAGACGTAAAGTAAGTTAGGAGTAAAATTACGAATCTTTGTCTGACCGATAGCTGAGGGATTGCCAAGTGATCGGATGAGCCTTGGCTGGAACATGTTTGTTCAATCTGTTGGTTCTGAAATCCGTACGGATGTAAGGATTCTGCAGACTTGATCAAACTGTTGACACTAACCCAGATAGCATCATGCTTCTTCTGAGTTTGCTGAAATCTGGTAACTAAAATCCATGGAGATCTTGTCCCTTTTCGATTCACAATCTCATATGATGAAAACATACCCGTCTGTTGGTTTCCTATCTTAGCCTGTTTGTATAACAGGTATGAAGATATGAACGTAACTGTATCCTGCTTCGTAGAAACTTGATACATGGAAGGTTGCGAAACTCTGAGTCTCTGAATCTAGACTTCCCTAGCGTAGGATTTTATAGAACACCTAATGTAGTGTCGGGTTCTCTTCTTTACTCATAAGCTGAGTCATGGTAAGATTAACCGTAGAATGCCATGTGATTCAGCGTGTCACTGAAATCAAACAGAATTGATATCGGAAAGAATTCCAGGGTAAAATTTCTCTTGTCATAGAATTTGCAACGTAGTGCAGATATGGTCTTCCTGTTCTTCTCTAGGCTTAGAGGAAATCAGGTTATCCTCAATGAAAACGCTGATGAATTTGTTTAGGAGTTCATGGAAACTCAATTTATTAAGTTCATAATGCGGTTGGAGCATTGATGAGACTAATTCAAAATCATAAATCTGGCATGACCGAGTCGTGCACGAATAGCAGTCATGGACATGTCCTGCTTTTTCACTCGTCACTGTTGGCAGCATGATCGTGAGTTCGATCTTGAAAAAATGATTAACACCATACGGTTGATTGGACATGTTGTCAATATGTGGAGGAGAATAATGGTCATGAATGGTGATTTGTTTAAGTCGACGGTAGTCGACACATAATCTCATGGTACCGTTCTTCTCCTTGTAGGTTCTTCTGGAATGTATAGGAAGATTTTGGAATAATCCACTGGCTATGCGTAAAAGGACTTAAGTAGTCGTGTCTTACTGACAGCTAGAAAATTTTAGCGACCATGGCTAACAATGAACCTGCTTGTAAGCGTAGATAATTTGTACGGATTTTCCTGATGGAAAATCAAGCTGAATGTATTTAGGAGCCTGAACATTACTGTACATAATTATGAATCGTAGCATGGTGTGATGTTCATAGTACATAATTAGGG
This sequence comes from Glebionis coronaria, assembly GCA_025667525.1. Taxonomy (NCBI): domain Eukaryota; kingdom Viridiplantae; phylum Streptophyta; class Magnoliopsida; order Asterales; family Asteraceae; genus Glebionis; species Glebionis coronaria. The sequence goes on from CM046877.1 coordinate 427,696,462, forward strand.
TAAAAATTTATCTCGTGTCTGTCCGAGGAAAATGCGTTAGCAGCTTGGATCTTATCATTAAGCTGAAGAAAAACCTTCGTATACGTGGGAATACGAAAGGCGTCCTTCATGGTTATGAATATATGAACTATGGCGAAAGAAATGAAAGTGACATCGGCAACGTGACAGTTCTCACTGATGCGCCGATAATGGTATTGAAATTCTTGTGGCCTGATTAATACATGGCACAACAACATAGATATACCCTTGGAGGGTACCCTGAATTTCTTAGAAATGTTCCATAATTAGACGTGAGTCATGTGTCTTGACTCGTGTCTTGAGAAATGTAAGCGTGACATATGTCTTGACTGGTATCTTGACATGTGTCCTCAGAAAGTATACGTGAGACATGTGTCTTGACTGATGTCTTGACATGTGTCTCGAGATGTGAAACAATTAGAATTACAAATATTAGGTTAAAATGCCAGAATTGGCGGATCGGTTGGGCTACTGATCATTTGTATGTCTGATCACGTCCGTGGCCGGAGCCTCGGTTGCGATTTCTAGGATAGTTGCTGTCATAGTAGTGGTTACTATCATCTTGTCTGTCGGTTCCATGACGGTCATTCTCATGACCGTGACTCGTGTAACTATTTAGCTGAGTGGCCGGCTGGTACTGGTTTGAACTCATATGGCTGAAATGACAGCCGAACGACGTGTGCCATGTAACTATGAATTTGGGACAATGATTGATGGGAATTGTCTGATGGTGAAGCATCTTCTCGTCCAATTGCTTTGCTCCGACGCCTTTGTCTTCGTCTTTTAGGATCTCCAGGTTGTGAACAGCATCAGCATCAGCATCTCGTAGCGTCTCCCAACATCAGCAGCATCAACCTTCAGTAACATCTCCAATCTATGAGCGGCATCGACAACCTTGTAGAATATCAGCAAGTGAACATACGCCTGAGATGATTTAGAATCGACTAGCGAATACTCGTGAAGTATTGCAAGTGGAATACACATGGATTAAGGTACATGTAATACACATGAAATACGGTACGTGGAGTACACATGGAATACACATGAAATGATCGGTATGGGCTCGATCATTTGTCCTGATTTAAGGAAAGTAAACCGGTTAAACGGTTAGGAAAACCATCATGATAACCTGGCAGTATTAGCATAGACATCATTCTGGTTGCATAGAGAAACGCTAAAGTGTGGTTACACAAAATTCAACGATGATTTTCCTGACAGCATGATCAATGAAAACCAACCATGACTATCATGAAAGCATGATTCAAGAAATCTAACAATGTCTTGCAGGACAACGTAAATAACAAAAGAGGCGTGAAACATAATCAACATGAAGACGGAATTATCATGAGGAAACATGAAACCATCTATTACGAAGAAGTGTATAACATAATCAGCATGAAACTGAAGTTAACCATGATAGTATGAAGGCATACTTGACATAAAGACATAATAACTTATGATGGGACATGAAAAAAAAATTTATGCCAATTTAAATCATGAGAAAAATTTTATGCAAGAAAAACAGTGCATGAATGCGTAATGTAGTTTATAAAACCTTTATATGTGCGAGGGAACGCCTATGGGTCGGTTCCAAAACAAAAGACATGGCGAGGGGACGCCTATGGGTCGGTCCCAAAGTTAAAAGTTTCGATAAAAGCACATGCGACTAAATAGGGCCAGTCCTGTACCAACCATTACTTAGTCAAAATTCCTGCAACAGATGACATATGATATAAATGCATGAATGCATGGAACATAATAATTAAAAATCATTGTCAAAACTTAACAGAAAAATTTTATGTGAAAATTATGAACTACTGGGGTCAGTCCACATCGTCACAGTTCACGAGGAACATCATGCATAGACAATGACACATAACTAAGTATGGATGACGGTTGTTCATTCCATATTAGTAAGACGATACTGGTGAAAACATCATGGTGAAACAACAAGGTGCTGAAAACGTCATGGCTAAAACAAAAAGGTGCTGAAAACATAATGGTTAGAACAACAACGCGCTGAAACATCAATACGTGGAATAACAATCGTTGGCTTAGGAAGCTCCTGGTGACTACCCACTAGTCACAGGTCGAGTTTTAGAGCCTACAGGTCGAAGCCTTGGCTCTGATACCATAATTGTAACACCCCATTTTGATAAATGGAATGTCACGCGTGATTATGGCGTGTCATCAAAGCATGCAAGGTGATATGTAGTAAAACATACATGACCATAGGGAAAACCGGAATCAAACATCGGTTCCCGAACATAAGCCCAAAACATAAATAAAGGAAATGAACTGAATAAAGACTAAACAAGCATAACTATATGAAGGCAAAAAGGAAAAGAAGTCTCTGGCAGCTTCCATCCTATGCGCGTCCTCCAAATGCTCGAGTCGTGGGTACCTGCCGTTTTGGGACATGGAAAGGAAAGTAACGGCTGAGCAAGACGCTCAGTGCACGGATGTACAATAAAGCATGAAATAGGATAAGCATGTAACATATAACAGCGGAAGACTAAGTACTGAGTAAACTGGTTAAGTATCATGAAAACTGGTTTTATAGTTTGAAAAGCCTTATGTTTAACCTGTTAAAACTGTTTTAACATATATATACCATAGCCCATATAGGTCATGAAAAGGTCACGTGCATGAATACTTGGAGGGGTGACCTCATCATGCTGATTAGAGGGGATGCCTCTAATCAATATACTGGTTTGGGTAGGAGGGATCAGCTCCTTGTGAAGGGTGCAAGGCACACACCACATTCACCATGATAAACTGAATAAAACATGTAACTAGGATGCACCCATACGCCCCACCTGATATAATAATATGGCCAAACTGAAAAGGGACGCCACGAGCAATCACTCCGCCGTGGGGAAGTCATAACATCGGTGCCTCCAATGCTATGGTTATGGTACCTCCATAACTAGGTGAAACTGGTCATGCTTGTATATGGCTATAGTTTATGCTAAATTAACATAAGCAGTTCAAAACAATAAAACAAATGCTGGGGAAAACAGTTGGCTGCATACGGGGAAATCCTAATAAGGAAGGAATGTCCATACTGAAAGGACGGGAATCCGTACCTCAAGTCCAGTGAATGAACGGAAGAAAGACTCCTACTTCTGGATCACTAACGCTACATGAATACACACGTGTATAAGTATCGATTCACTGATTACGTACTGGGTTCTGTGTCTCATTATAGCTGATTTAGTATGTTTTAGGTCATGGTTCACTGTTTAAAGCCTTAAACTATGTTTATCTTGTATTCTGATTAATCTGTTTAAGTATTACTGGTATTTCATGTATTATTATACTTACTGTGTAATAATAAGTAACTTTCCAAAAATAGCAGGTTTCCAAAAATAGAAAGTTTCCAAAAATAGAAAGTTTCCAAAATTAGAAAGTTTCCAAAAATAGAATTTACTGCTTAAAATAGATTAGTTTCTAAAAATAGAGAGTTTCCAAAAATAGATCAGCTGCCTTAATTAAATAAGTTTCCATAATTAGATTAGCTGCCTGAAATAGATATATTTCCATATATAGAAGGTTTCCATAATTAGATTAGTTGCCTTATTTAATTAAGTTTCTATAAATAGAAGTTTCCATATTTAGAATTAAGCTGGTTACATAAGCTAACATATAAGTCTAAGTGTTTATAAGCTGATTTCTTAAGTCATATGATATAGTGTATAGTTTAATTATTATTTCATGTATTTTAATTAAACTATAGGTTAAGCATTTTAATTAAAGTATAACATGTTTTAATTAAAATGAAATGAAAATACTTAGGTTAAAATGTGTATTATTATAATTAATAATATAATCTAAGTCATGTCTAAATTAATTAATTATAGGCATGTTTTAAATAATTAATTAATTATAACTTATAACATAAAATACTTAGGTTAAATTAATATCATGCTAAATTAATAATTAGAATAACCTAAGTCATGATTTAATTAATATCTCATGTTATTAATTGATTTATATCCTAAGTTCATGATTCATAAAAATTAACATGTAACATAGATCATGATTTAACCAACGAACCGTGAACCGGGCATGATATCGACACCGTACCCCGAACCAAATCGGGGTTCCCCTTGGTTCCTTGCTGCCGTGGGACCCACACCACCAAACCGGGACCATACGGTCTCGGTGGTGGTTTCTAGGCCAAGCCGTGACCCCCTTGGGGCACGGTCTAGGCGTCGGCTAAACCAAACACCCGTAAAACACCCTTTTGATTTTACCTCTTAACCAAATACATGTTTATTTTATGTTTTTAAAATAGGTTTTAAAAACATCATGTTCTTAATCAATTTTACCAAATCAAATCAAAAGAAGGAATTAAAAAGAAAGGTTAAAAAGATATACCGAATGTATGGATCAATAGAGGATGAACAAACACGAACACTTGTACAATATTCAAGATCAAAATCAACAAGAACACCCCCCTCTTGATGTGTTATAGGTGGCGGCTACAAAAGGGAAGAGGAAGGAGAGGAGAAAACTTTTTAGGGTTTTATGTTTAATTTCTTGAAAAGTGAAAATGAATGCATTTTTCCCTTAACCCCTTGTTTAGTAAAAATGATGGGCTAGGCCCATTTCTCCTCCTTAATTTCGTGGTTCATGGGGCCCACATGGGGTAACCCAAATGTTTTTCGTGTCCCGATGTTTCGTGTTCGTTCGTGGTTAAACGTGTTCGTGTCTGAAGCATTTCTGCTTATTTTATCATGTAGTTTATCGTAATCTTAACGCTCGTAAATATATTATAAGTATTTACGTAATTATTTTAGTTAGTATTTTAAATGGTGATCATGATTTAATTATGTTCACGTGATATATTATTAACTGTTTATCATGAGTTCGTACGTAATCGATACTTGTCATGTCATACACGTATGCACTTGCTTGATTATTAGCACATGAATGTGATCAATACTACATGAGGTAAGTTTTAATCTAGGACGTACGATCTTAAGGGCACTATTCATGGTAAAAGCATGCGGGTTTTACAACCAAATACTTCAGAGATGCACACCAAGAAGACTATTTCCAAACCTAATTTCAGCCCTTAATTCCAACTTATGAAAAAGTTATCTCTTCTGATGTGTTTGACCAATTTCAAACCAATTATAGCATATTTTTCCAAAACTTGCAAATCCTTTTTCAAACTTTGAGAGACTAAACCAATAACCAAAAATACTTCTAAAACACTTGTTTAGAGTGGAAAAACCCTAAGAACTAATGGCACAAGGCCATACGGCCTTTTGATCCCAAAATCCCAAACATACTTGTTTTAGTCCTTTTTCAAACAAACTTTTTATTTCACCAAATAACCTACGGATTTTAAGGATCCTAGAGGTCTACTAGATGACAACTAACAGATGTAAACAATAAAACTAACAATTCAAACACAAGAGCTCAAAATCACATAGCACTTAGTATAGCAGATTTCAACAAAAAATTTAAAAGAGAGAAAAGTGAAAGAGAGTGAACCTCCTTCCCCTTACTTCCTAGGGAAGGTCAACAATGCTCCCTAGAGTTTGAATCAACAGCTAGATTACACCTAGGGTTCTTGGAACAAGATATGCATGAAACCTTGGTTGATGGTTCAAAACAAAACCTCAAGGCCTTTGAATCTTCAACACAATGAGCAAACAGCCTATCCAAAGGCTTAAAACCCTTCCCAAGCTTGGTGTTATCAAACTTGAAAGAGCTTAAGGCTTTTGGTAAGGGTTTAGTACAAGTTATAATGCAAGCAGGGGTATATCAAAACAGTAGGGGTATTAACCACCTTTCAAACACTTGTAAAATAATTTCCAATGAAAGTCCAAGTTAACCACTCAAGAACTAATGTCTTGGGTAGCCAGTGAGTGGATCTAAACACCTAGAATCCAATGGCTTCAACTGGTAAAACGTTGAATCCTTGGATCAAAACTGCTTTCAAAAACCTTGAAAAACTTTGAAACCTTAACAAAATCAAACGTACCAAACAATAACCAACAAAACAACTTCAATATGATTGTGGAACATAGATTCAAGAAACTAATACCAACTTCATTCAATATAAAGGAATTACAATTTCATAAATGAAAAATACACAAAATTATATTGGTATGAAAGGAATTACAAGTAGATTGCAAGGAAAATGGAACAAAGGCTCTCTCATAGGTTGAGGAGTCCTTTTATAGACGAATACAAGTGCTTGAAAACATAAAACTCTAGCTACTGAATTTCCAAAAATATCCTTGACTCTTCTAGATGCTTGAGGTGTAATGAGTTGTCCAAATTCATCCTAGTCATTCCTTTTTCCTTTGGGACCAAGTATTGAGTGTGAGTTGTTGATCTTGCCACATGGCATTCCTTGGAGAGGAAGTAGTAGCATGATTGGTGGACGACTTTAAATGTGGGGTCCATTGGTTGACGGGATGGGTGAGGTGAGTGTGTGGAATGAAGCGTGTGATGGTGAATCATACTTTGGTGTGGTTAATTTAAATTAACCCTATGGTTAAGGTGAAAAGTGAAACTGGGGGTGAAGGGTGAATAGTGGACCCCTTTGATCCGTTTTTGATGGATTGTGTTTGTGTTTGGCGCGTTTTTGTTTTTTGAATGTTTGGTGCCCATGTTTAGCCCCTAGACTATGGCAAAACCTTTAAAACAAGTCTTTACAGCCCATAAACTGTATCCCTTTGTTAAATAAGTTTGGTTTTTCACACTTTTGCCCCAAAACTTTGTAACAAGGGTTATAAGGACTTTTTTTTTGCCATTTTTGGGTATTTCAAGGGCTGATCTTGTACTTTCTTGAACTTTAAAGGTCTTCTTTGTATGTTTGACATTATGTAGGACCATTATTGACAAATCCTCAATCTTGAGGGACTTTTTTGCTAATTCTTCAAAGTTGAGGGACCTTTTTGTAAATTTGACAAACTTAAGGGACCAAACTTGTAATTATCAATATACAAGGGTATTAAGTGTCATTTCTTCATTGATGAGGGATCATTCTTGAACATCTTCAATACTTCAAGGTCTTTTCTTGGAAAATCATAGACTAGGGCCCGGTTCATTATGCGGCTTCACTTCTCGTGTTCGTTTTTCCTTGTTTCTTGTGATCTTTTGTTTTTTTCACGATATCCATACCTAATATACACAAATAGCAAACACAAGCATATATATGGTATATTTATGACATTTTATGCATTTAAAACCCGAAAAGAACGATGAGATCATGTATAAATGCCATCTCATCACCCTTGAACTTTGGAATTTTTGCACTTTTGGTCCTTTTACTTTGACTTTGTCTTTTTCATTGACTTTTCTTCAATAAATGACCGTGAAATCCCGTGTTTTCTTTACTTTTGATTTTTTGTACCTATTTCACACAAAAACACAAAACCACGCGTAATTCCGACTTTTATGATATTAAACACATGATTAGGTCTTGTTTTCCCTTGTTTTGAGTGGTAAAAGGATAAGTGTTTACACACTTATTGAATCCCCTACACTTGACCATTGCAATGTCCCCATGCAATGCATAATTTCAAAGCACAATTTTACATTTTTCATCACAATTAACCCATCTTAGCCTTTATTATAATATACTACTACAACTAAAAGAAACTTAACAACGAAGAAAAAATCAAAACTTTATAAAAGATATAACAATTGCCAATTTACTTGAAATTGTTTGATGGAAAAAACTTGCAAAGAAATCTAAGACTTAAATTAGGGATTTTGGTGTCATCAATATTTATCACCCTCAAGTTTCACGTTCCCCACACCAAGCATAAAAACGAGATCATTGTTATTATAAGTTAGTAAAGCTAACACTTACTCATGTGGTTTAATTATTCACTTAGACCCCCTTATTCCTACGGTGTATCTCTTGTATTTTATTTTTGTCTTGAATGATCACGAGGATGCATTTTTGACTTATTTCGATAATTTATTAAGGCCAAAAATAAAGTAGGACGATTTAATCAATAGTTAGCTAAAGGAAAAAATCTTTTAAAATGGCTTCTCGAAATCTCATAAAGTTCATATCTTGGCATAACTCGTTTCACGATTTGAGACCTTTCTCGGACCGATATTTGGCATTGACTTCAAATTTCAAATCTTGGGAGACGATCTTGAAATTATGGTCTTCTCTTCATTATGCTATACATCTTCATTAGGAGTGAGAGATGTTTCAAATGTTGATCGTGACTTCTTCATTTATCCTTGTCTTTATTTAGGATTTCGACATACAATGATCCGCCTCCTTTTTCGGACTTGGATCTATTTATCCTCATACCTTGTTAGGGTCTTTTTAGATAGACTTCTCCATGATCTTTATGGGAGTAATTGCTTCTCGTCGTGTGTCTTGATCCTTCATATTCATTTGGATTAATGATCTTCACATCATCTTGGGATCTTTAGCAAAAAAAATGTGAATCCTCGTGACTTGTGACGGCATTTTTGGACTCGGATATCCTCATGCCTTGTTAGGGACTTTTTGGATACGCCAATATTCGCGTCCCGCTTCAATAAGTTATGCCGTGGCTATGAACTCTAATTAATCCTGAGCAACTTCTAAACGATCTTGGGCTAGAAGCTAAGTAACTTTTCAAATCGTACGACCTTATTTATTGCATTTATTTATTGACAATTGATGGGAGAAAAAGCTCTTAATTAACTCACATAAATTCATGAAAAAATACAAAACTTATAATTGACTCTATCATTTCTTAGTTTCCACAATTTAAAATCTCAAGGAATGAGACTCGTGGATTCTTAGCCTAATAAACCAATTAAGGTCCATATGGTTAAGTATACTAGCTAGAGTAAACTCAAATAAGTAAACTCGGGTTGACTCAAAATATTCACGACGGGCCTAATATATCAAAGACGTCTAAATTTGTTAAAACTATTTTATTTATTTATTTCCTTTTTGACTTTATTCATGAAATGGAATATATACATATGATGGTGATGACAAAAGGATATAAGATAAAAGAAAATAAATGAAAAATACTACTAGGCCAAAATAGATCAAAAATTTTGAAAAACGTCAAAAAATATTAATTTTCCGGTTAAAATGAGGAAAATTTCATGGAAAAGCCCACTTAACTTCGATAGAAGTCTCCCCTACAATTAATATAAACATTGTCCTCAATGTTTAAGCATGTGGAAGTAAACTCCCATATACTTAGGACATTGTGCACGTTGTTTAAATCGAACTAAGGAAGAGACAACTAAAGTGATTACATTTATTCAACTTATTTATATACAAGTATGAATCACAATAGTTTAGATAGAACCGGTATCACGGGTATACGAGATCACGGGTCACGTTAAAAGCACCAAAAGTGGATCATTTAAGCGCATGTCCCTACACAACATCACAAAACACAACCTACTTGGCTTCCCCTACACTTATCAGTTGAAAAAGGTGAAGACAATAACCTAGTTATACGATGCTTGATTTATTGATCACGAGTCTCTAGCTCAACTCGATTTCCCGAATTAATTCAAGGGAAACGTGGAGAGGGATGAAATCATCTAAGGAGAGATGTCCTCTCCAAAGTATAACTTAACACGTTGGCCATTCATCTAAAAGTTGGGCCCATTTGGTTGACATAGCTCAATGGTGTCGTAAGGGAAGATTTGGGCCACGATGAATGAACCGGACCAACGGCTCTTAAGTTTACCCAGAAAGATTTTCAACCGAGAGTTAAAGAGTAAAACTTGATCACCAATTTTGAACTCTCAGTTCTTAATCTTAGAATCATGAATGAGCTTAGTCTTTTCTTTGTAGATTAACAAATTCTCATAAGCCTCATTCCTAAGTTCATAAAGGTCATTGAGTTGGATTTTCCTAAGATCACCGGCTTTGTTTATGTCAAAATTAGCCCATTTCAAGGCCCAATAAGCCTTATGCTCCAACTCAATGGGAAGGTGGCCTACCTTTCCGTACACAAGGCGATAAGGACTACAACCTATAGGTGTCTTATAAGCGGTATGGAAAGCCCATAAAGCATCATCTAACTTATCGGAGCAAGAAGCACGATGCTCTCCCATGGTACGCTCTAAGATTCTCTTAAATCCATGGTTGGACACCTCGGCTTGACCAATAGTTCGTGGATAATACGCAGTGTAAAGTCGGTGATTGACACCATACTTAGCCATGACTTGTGCGAATTGATCATTGCAAAACTGAGTTTCACGATCACTAATGATAGCACGAGGAACACCGAATCTAGCAAACAATTGCTTCAAAAAGTTCACAACAACCCTCGCATCATTAGTAGGTAAGCCTTTGCTTCAACCCATTTGGATACATAGTCAACGGCTACGAGGATGTACTTGTTCCCTCTGGATGATGTAAATGGCTCCAAAAGTCGATGCCCCATACATCAAATATTTCACACTCTTGAATGAAATTTTGAGGCATCTCGTCTTTATGTGTGATCTTGCCTTGTCGTTGGCAAGAATCACAATGCTTAACCATTTTATGAGCGTCATGATAAATGGTGGGCCAATAAAATCCGGAGTCAAAAACTTTCTTCGCGGTGTAGTTAGGACCAAAGTGACCACCGGTGGGTCCTTTATGGCAAGCTTCAAGGATTTGTAAAGCCGCGGGCCCATCAACACACCTACGAATGATAAGATCCACGCAATGTCTCCAAACCCTGGGGTATCATCAAGATTGGAATTAATAGACATTATGGTCTCAAGGGGAAAAGATTCATTAATCTCTTGATTTGGAAGTTCCCCTTGATAAGGATCCTCGAGTCTAATTAAGTGATCCGCGACTAGGTTTTCAGCTCCCTTTTTATCACGAATCTCAATTTTAAATTCTTGTAGGAGAAAAACCCAACGAAGGAGTCTCAGTTTAGCATCTTGATTGGTCAACAAGTATTTCAAGGCGGAATGGTCGGTGTAAACGATGGTGGTGGAAAGCACAAGATAGGGGCGGAATTTCTCAAACGCATACACTACGGCTAAAAGCGCTTTTTCGGTAGTGGTATAATGCATTGAGCCCCCGTCATTGTCTTACTAGCATAATGTATTGGTTGGAAGTGTTTGTTAACTCGTTGACCTAAAACCACTCCTACCGCAAAATCACTAGCATCGAACATGAGCTCGAAAGGTAACTCCCAATTTGGAGAGACTAAGACCGGTGCCTTTGTTAATTTACCTTTAAGAGTTTCGAAAGAGTAGAGACAATCTTGAGAAAAGATGAAAGGAGCATCTTTCTCAAGAATATGAGTCACTGGTCTAGCTATCTTAGAAAAATCTTGAATGAAACGTCGATAGAATCCCGCGTGACTTAAAAAACTCCTAACTCCTTTGACGGTAGTAGGTGGAGATAACTTAGGAATGACGTCAACTTTAACACGGTTAATAAGTGTGTAAACACTTATCCTTTTACCATTTAAAAAAAGGAAAAACCAAACCAAAACGTGTATTAAATATCTTTAAAGTCGGAATACGCGTGGTTTTGTGTTTTTGTGTGGAAAACACGGGATTTCACGGGCATTTATCAAAGAAAAAGTCAAAGATGAAGTCAAAAGACCAAAAGTGCCAAAAGAATGGAGTTTGGATGGCTAAGGATGAAGATTTACTGAAGTTTTAACAACAAGGACTATTTTGCCATTCTCCAAAGTCATCCACTAATAAACCACATGGAATAGCACAAAATTATAAAGCCAACGGTCCCGACCTCGCGTCGTAACTCCTCACGGTTTGTTCCCTATGAATTTTTTAAGTTTAATTAGTTTTTAAATTAAATTAATTAGTTTTTAATAAATAAATAAGTTTTTAATAAAGAAAAAATTTTAATAAATTTATTTCTGAAAATAAAAATAAAAAAATAAAATAACTTTTTATTCAAATTAAAATTAATTTTCGTAATATTTATATTTATTATTATTATTATTATTATTATTATTATTATTTAATTAATTTTTTTTTATTTCAGATCAACACACACATATATTATTATTATTATTATTATTATTATTATTATCACGAAATTCCAATTTTATTAATCACACAAAATTGGAAGGGAGCCGCGAAACAAGCTGCGCGCCCACCCCTTTTTGAATACAAAAACTAAGTCTAGACATCAAAAAACCGCCACTCCTCGCGTCATTAGAATGGCAACCAGCTAACCGCTTAAGACGCGAGAGAGTACCCATCGCCTCCTCCTTAAACTCCCCAAAAGTCGAGAAGGCGAATGGAATAAACGAGTAACCATGCTCAACACAAATAGAAGAATACTTCCTCTTCTTCTTCTGAACAGCCGACTGCAAAGCACTCCCAGGAACCCACGAATCCAACCCCGCCCCTGCAAACGGAGAAACCCTTGTAACATCTAAACACGCATCTTTGCCCTGGGACCAATTGTGTAGCAATAAATCTGCTGGCCGAAGATCACGCCCACCATCAGAAACAAAACCCATATCAGCTTCTTTCCTCACCGACACACCAACCTTAGAACAAATATCAAACAACACATCATGAACAAGATTGTGCCAAAACTTAACCCCCAAATCACTAGCGCAATGAACAACATGATCACCCCACAGATCCATCCGATGCACATGGCAACCCGAGCACAAAGAACCATCAGGAAATAAAGGAATCGACAAACGATAACACAATACCGCACGAAACTGTCTCGGGTTCATCCGTTGTCCCAGCCCATCAATCGGAATAGTGAAGAGGTAATCTTGCGCATGAGGAGCACGCACACAGCTGAGAAGTGCCTCCTGACGACGACTCAACCCGAAACGCGACGTCAAACAACCATCAATGAAATCAAAGTAACTCTTTGCCAAAGACTTCATAAACTGGGGGACAGGAGAGCTAGTGGTGACAGAGAGAGGATCGACACCACAACAGGTCGAGAAAGCATCAAGAGCAGATTGAAAAATAGGGCCCGGCGAAACAATCCCAGACCTCGAGAAAATCCGATCCTGCAAATCACCAGACTGTAAACGAGAAGCAATAAAGGCAAAGCACCTGACATCCTCATCACATAAAACCCCTAGGCCACCAATACTGATAGGAAGAGTAGCAATTATTATTATTATTATTTTTTTTATTTTTTTTATTTTTTTTTATTTTTTTTTATTTTTTTTTATTTTTTTTTATTATTATTATTATTATTAATTTATCAAACCATCACTTTATTAAAGATAAAAATGGATTTACAACAAATTGGATAGGAGTCGAGATACTATCTGTGCTCCCACCCCTTTAGCAAATAAATTGACAGGTCAAATAATGGGTCAAAGCTGCAAGGCCAAGTCACCATAAGGGGTTAAAAATAAATTTTGCCCATATATAATCAAACGGCTGCACAACTCAGCTGGCAGCCCTTGGCCCTTTAAATTTTGGCACAAATGACGGAGGTTCGATCCCTGTGGCTGGCCTTGGGCTGGGATTATTAAGCCTAAGCCACGTGGCACCACCTCAGTGGTCCACGTGGCGATCAGTTCAAACCGGACCCGAACCAGAGCAGACCCGGTTTAGACCGACTGACGTCAGCATGACGTTAGCAACACGTGGCGACGGCTGTCCAATGCCAACGCGGCATGTGTCACTAATATTTAATAAATTGTGCAGGTCGTAGTTCCGAGTCTCAGAAAAGGCGGCGACGGCTGGCCAATAGTATCATGACACGTAGCATTATAGGAGGATCAGTACGAGGTGGCAGGTGTCAGACTGACGTGTCAGTCTGACGTATTAGAGTATCAGATGTGGCAGAGGTGCAATGGCGGCTGACCATTTAGGTGATGACACGTGGCGGCGGCGCCACCACGTCAGTACCAGGTGGCTGAGGAGTCAGATTTACAGGGCGGATGGCCAATCAAGTGGCGACACGTGGTGATTTTGATGAATTTTATGTTGGGAGGCATGTGTCAAGCTGATGATTTCACATGATCCCATAAGACCTTCTGGAAGGCGATGATAACAAGAATATCACACGCATACAATGGTCAGCTGTCCATACTTTCAATGGAAACAAGAGGAAAAAGATATGAAATTACGAAAACACCCACAATTGTTGGGTGCCTATATAAAGCCTTTCTATTTTATAGTTTTTTATCTAGTTTTTGTTCTCTCATTTTAATAGTGTAATTTTTCACACAGTTGTATTTTCCTTTCAAGTTTTGTACAAGCTTTTCATTAAGCCTTTTCATAATTAATAATATTCAAGTTTTAGCTTATCTTTTTAGCTTATTTTCATTCTTCGTTTCTTTTTACTTTTAATAATCTAGCTTATGCTTTGGAATTAGTTTTCATAACTTATTCCAAATAAGTTAAATTTATATAAAAGCTTGGAATAAGTCATCTTATTTCAAGCTTATTGTTGCCTTATATTCCTAGATCTAGCTTATTATTGGAGGATTTATTTAATTAGCTTTTTAGCTTTTTAAATCTCATAAGTTCTAAGCTTAGGCTTACAACTTATTTATAAGCTAGCTTTTTAATTAAGTACTTTTAATTTATATCTTTTAGTCTTTTAGATCTATTAGTTTTTAAGTTTTAAAATTTAAAAATACTTTCATAAAACCAAAAAATAGTTAGATCTATTAGTTTTTTTTATACAAATTAGTTTAGATCTATAAGTTTTAAGCTTAAAAAATAATATATTTTTATAAAACTAAAAAAAATTCTAGATCTGTTAGTTTTATTCAAATCTTTTTATTAAATATTAATAGTTGCTTATTATTCTAACCTCTTGTGTTATTATGATCTTGGCGAATCGATTCATCAAGTTTGGTAGAGAGCTTATGGTTTGTTTAGATTTGGTTCGAGCTTGATTTGGTTGGCAGTGTACTTTACGGGCCGGGATACGCTTAGCTTGAGCTTGATTTGGTTGGCCGTGTACTTTACGGGCCGGATACGCTTAGTTTAAGTTTGATTTGGTTGGCCGTGTACTTTACATGCCGTATTTTGTTGATTTTGGGAGGCCTTGTACTTTACGGGCCATATGTTATTGCTTATGATTGATTTTGTTTAGAGCGTTATTTTCGGACCACGGGTACTAATAAGTGTGAAAACACGTATCCTTTTACCACTTATTTCCAATAATAACATGACCAAAACGTGTGATTTATGTCGTAAAAGTCGGAATTATGCGTGGTTTGTGTTTTTATTGTGTTTTAGGACCAAAATATGAAAAAGGAAGAAAACACTGGTCTCCACGGGCTTTTATCGAAGAAAACGGGAAAAGATGAAGTCAAAAGATCAAGAGTGCAGAAAGAACGGAAGTCCAAGGCCTATTCTGAAGATTTATCGAAGAAAAAGTCTAAGGACGGAAGTTTAACGAAGTCGAAGAACTTAAGTCTAATAGAAGAAGAAAATTAAAAGACAAGTTCAAATCCCGAGATGACAAAGACAAAGAATTAAAGTCGAGTCGAGAAAAACGTGAAGAAAGCAAGAAAGAAGATGCAACACATGCACTCCTTCCACCTTCCCTATAAATACCCTCCTAATAGTCATTAGGAGGGTGGTTAGTTAATTAGCTAGTTTTTATTTTTCTTACTTTTCTCTAGTTTTTGAGAGAGAAAGTCAAAAACTTTCTCTCACTAAATTTCATCTTTTCTTTTAATCTTTCAAGATTAAACACTTTTGTATTGCTTATTTCATTAATCAAAGTTCTTTTTAAGCTTTTAATCCTTAATCTCATTCTACTTTTCTTTGATTTTAGATTGATTTTGTTGCGATTATCATATGATCCGTGTTGTTCTTAGTGATTTCGTGCTTAAAAAGTTAATCTTTTGATCATTACCTAAGTTTTCATGCAAATAAGCTTTGAAACTTTTGTGCTTATTGGCTTATTTTTATGATTAGCTTATTTTACTTATAAAAGTTTTCCTTAAAAAGTTCATGTTTTTATTGTTTGATCCAAAAAGTTGTTTAATTTCGAGTTAGATAAGTTGATAAGTGCTTATTTGATCCGGTTCATTAGTGATTTGTTTAGTTTTGGGAATAAGCTCTCCATTATAGCTTATTTCTTGGCTTTAACCGAATCCCCATCATTTTCGGAAAGGGTTAAAACCCCTTTCCGATTGACACATTCCGAGCAGCCTTCTTCATCACCCTTTCCGATTGATCAATCGGAAAAGGGTTTGAGCCTTTCCGATTTACACCCTCCTTATTCCGATCAATTGATCGGATAAGGGTTTAGGATTCCGGTCTGGGCCTGTTGCTTATTCCGATTGGTGGATTTTGGGATATTCCGATTAGAGTTACTTATCAACATTCTGATTGGTCATCAAATTCAGATATTCCGATCGGGGCTCTTGTCCCACATTCCGATTGCCCCTTTCTTGTTACATATTCCGATCGCAGGTTGTTTCCAATTTTCCGATCAACCGATCGGAATACATTCCGATCGGGATACCTTTTTGGGCTCATTCCGATTGTGTGAAGTTTTGTGATATTCTGATTAGGCTTATTTAGTGGATTGTTTTCATTAAATTTTCTAAGTGTTAGTCTTATATAGTGTTCTAGCATTTTTCTTATCTAGTCTTTAAGTTTCCAAGCTTTTATTTTTACTCATCATTTTAGTATTAATCTTTATTCTTCCATTTTACTCAACGACACTTTAATTACTTTCTTATAGTTTAAAATAGACAAACAAACCAAACCATTCTCTTGATTCACCAAAAGACGATTGAGTCGCACTTAAGACCGGTTTTCAATTCGAAAGGATTCGGAAGATAAGATTTTATACCTAGCCAAAAGCGAAGTATTAAATGGCGCCGCTGCCGGCTCTTTTCGTTACGATTAACGGTTTCTAGTGAGAGACGCATTGAATTTTGGGATCCGTTCTTTGAACGTTATTTTCCTTGCTTTAAAAATTTTCAAAAATCAAATATATATATATATATATATATATATATATATATATATATATATATATATATATATATATATATATATATATATATATAAAACTCTTCAAAACTACAAAAACATTAAAAAAATCATTAAAAGCAATTCTTTTCCAAAGGTTTTGTACCAAAAAGATTATATAGATATTCTTTGTGTATATTTTTCTTCTGCAGGTGTATGCGTACTAGATCTTCCAACTATTCTGAGCCCGAGACTCGTGAAGATTTAGATATGGCTGGTGTTAATAACAAAAATAACAACCCACCTCAACCCAATTTGAATAATAATAACAACAACAACAACAACAACAAGTGCAAACGGACGCGGAGGAATTGTGTCAACCCACCATGAACGGACGCGGAGGCCCGATTGCGCCGATGCACGTCACGGCTCAGGAGTTTTCGTTGAAGCATCACATGATCCAGCAAGTGCAAACGAACCCATTTCATGGAATTCCGGATGATGATGCCAACAAACACCTCGACAAATTCATTACCATTACTCAAAGCATGAAGTGCTCCGGTGTTTCTATGGATGACCTTCGCCTCCAACTTTTTCCCCACTCGCTTTCTCACCATGCCGAAAAATGGTTTGACCGTCTTCCTAAGAATTCTATTCATACGTGGAATGACATGACTCAACGCTTTTTATCGCGCTACTTTCCCCCATCCATGGTCACTAGCCTTCGTAACCAAATCAGTGGATTCATGCAAGAAAATGATGAATCGCTTTTCGATGCTTGGGAACGATATAATGATTTGATCGACCGCTGTCCAAATCACAATATGCTCCCCGTTACTCTCATTGACACCTTCTACAATGGTCTCACTTTTCGTGATCGTGACACGATCAATGCCGCCGCCGGTGGTACCTTTATGAAAAGGAGACCGGAGGAGTGTCGAGAGTTGATTGAAAACATGACTACTCACCACAAGAATTGGGATTCATCCGCATCCTCAAGATCTAACTCGAGAGTCAGTGTTTCTTCTACTACTTATAATCTTGAGATGACTGAAATTTCTCGACAACTCGCTGAAATGAACAAGAATTTCATGGCCATGGCCACAAACCACTTTCAACAAGCTAAAGCCGTTGCTATTTCTTGTGACACATGTGGTGGTCCTCATTCATACAATGATTGTCCTTCTACTCAAGGTAATTATTCTGAAAACGTTAACGCAGCTTACGGTACTTATCCCACGGGAGGCTATCAAGCCCGCCCTCAAGGAGATCGTGGCTTGCTAAGTTATCGTTCCAACAATTATCTTGCTCCTCCCGGTTTCCCTCCTGCAAACCAAAACCAACAACAAAGATACAACCAATCCCAACCTCGTGCAAACAATCAATATCAATCCCAACGCAACCCATACCCACCTCAAGGAAATTCTCAAGCTTACCAAGCTCCACCTCTCAATCAACCGATGGCAGTTAATCCAGACGTCGAGACATTCATGAAGACTAATCGGGAGATGGTGACGAATCTTCAGAGTCAAGTCCGCAACTTAAAGGGAGAAATGGCGAAACAAGGGAACGATATTCGAGCCGAGCTGAGGAATGACATGGCCAAACACAGCAATGAAATTAATGCAAACATGAGAGAATCTTTTAATAATCAAGCGGTTCACCTTCGTGATATGATTGGTTTGCTCATCCAAAGTAATCAACCCTCTTCTTCGGGTACTCTTCCGAGTAATACCGTTGCGAATCCAAGAGGGGAGATGAAAGCAATCACCACTCGTAGTGGAAAAGTTTATATGGAACCCGAGCTTCCTACACCTCCACCCGTGATTGTGAACAAGGAAAAAGAGCAACTTTCCTCACCTCCTTCACCTTCTGTCCCCATTTCCCCACCACCCGTGGTTGTGAGTGATCCTATTCCCTTAAAGCCTTCTTCTTCATCCAATATACCTTATCCTTCAAGGTTGAGGAAAGAGAAGCAAAAGAGCAAGGATGATATTCAGGTTTCAAACTTTCTAAAAATGTTTAAACGATTGAATTTTAACATCTCCTTTGCCGAGGCTCTCGCTCACATGCCCAAATACGCTAAGATGTTTAAAGATCTTCTAAGTGATAAGGAAAAGCTTCTTGACATCGCTCAGACCCAACTTAATGAGAACTGCTCCGCAGTGCTCTTAAGGAAATTGCCCACTAAACTTGGTGATCCGGGTCGCTTCTTGATTCCTTGCAACTTCCCGGGAGTAAAGAATTGCATGGCCCTAGCCGATCTAGGTGCCAGTATAAACTTAATGCCTTTAAGTGTTTGGAAGCAATTATCTCTCCCCGAGCTAGTCCCCACCAAAAAGACTTTGGAATTAGCCAACCATACGGTTGCTTATCCAGTGGGGATAGCCGAAGATGTCTTTGTTGGCGTTGACAAATTCACCTTCCCGGCGGATTTTGTTGTCGTTGACTACGAGATGGATCCCCGTGTTCCATTAATCGTTGGACGTCCATTCCTGAGGACCGGTCGCACTCTTATTGATGTAGCCACGGGCGAAATAATCATGAGAGTTGGTGACGATAAAATTGTCTTCAACATGGGTAAGATTTCTAAGCAACCTTATTCATATGAGAGTGTTAATGCTATTGATGTTCTCGATGAGGCTTGTGAAGAACATTTTCATGATGCTTGCAAAAGTACTCTCTCTTCTCTACCCAATGTTGAGACCGTTGCCTCAATTGCTCCAGCATTGACTCCTTTTGGAGAAAGTGACTTGGATGATTTCTAAGCTAGCTTGGGTCCTCTCGATATTAAGTATGATAATTTTCCACCAATTGGGATGAAGACATTAGTACTATTGAGAGACTTCTCAATGAGGACCCGTTCTCTCCTCCTGATCCTAAAGAGGTGACTAATGATGATCCAACGTTAGTTTGACCATCTATTGAGGATCCTCCTACTCTTGAGCTTAAGGACCTACCTCCTCATCTTGAGTACGTTTTCCTGGAAGACAACGAGAAGTTACTGGTCATCATCGCGAAGGACCTGAAAGAAGAAGAAAAATCCCGACTTGTCGCTGTGTTGAAGAAACATAAAAGAGCTATTGCTTGGAAAATCTCTGACATCCGTGGAATTGATCCCCACTTCTGCACACATAAAATTCTCATGGAGGACGACTTTAAGCCCACAATTCAAAGCCAACGAAGGGTGAATCCTAAAATCCATGAAGTCATCAAAAAAGAGGTTATCAAACTTCTTGATGCGGGTATGATTTACCCTATTTCGGATTCACCATGGGTTAGTCAAGTCCATTGTGTGCCTAAGAAAGGCGGTATCACCGTTGTGCCCAATGCAAACAACGAGTTGATTCCTACACGTATCGTTACTGGATGGAGAGTTTGTATAGACTACCGTAAACTCAATGATGTCACGAGAAAGGATCATTTCCCTCTACCTTTTATGGACCAAATGCTTGAACGTTTAGCGGGTAATGAATATTACTGCTTTCTGGATGGTTTCTCGGGTTATTTCCAAATACCCATCGATCCCCAAGATCAAGAGAAGACAACATTCACTTGTCCCTATGGCACATTTGCTTACAAAAGAATTCCTTTTGGCTTATGCAATGCCCCCAGGACTTTTCAAAGGTGCATGTTGTCTATCTTCCATGACATGGTTGAGCAAACCATGGAAGTCTTCATGGATGATTTCTCGGTCTTTGGGGATTCCTTCTCTTCTTGCCTTGCCAATTTGGAACGTATGCTTAAGCGGTGCGAAGACACTCGCCTTGTTCTGAATTGGAAAAAATGCCATTTTATGGTAAAAGAAGGCATTGTGCTAGGACACAAAATCTCTAAAGCCGGTCTTGAAGTCGACCGTGCTAAAGTTGATGTCATAGCCAAATTACCTCCACCTTCAACCGTGAAGGGTGTGAGAAGTTTTCTGGGTCATGCGGGCTTCTATCGTCGATTCATTCAGGATTTCTCTAAAATCGCTCGCCCGATGACCCACCTCTTGGAAAAAGATACTCCTTTTATCTTTTCTAAAGAGTGCCTCGAAGCCTTCAATCTTCTTAAGGATAAGCTAACTAAGGCACCGGTCTTGGTTACCCCTAATTGGGAGCTGCCTTTTGAATTGATGTGCGATGCTAGCGACTTTGCTATTGGTGCGGTTCTGGGCCAACGAGTGAATAAACACCTCCAACCAATCCACTACGCTAGCAAAACAATGACGGGGGCTCAATTGCATTATACGACAACCAAAAAAGAGCTTTTAGCTGTTGTCTATGATTTTGAGAAATTTCGCCCCTATCTTGTTTTATCCCCCACCATCGTATACACAGACCATTCCGCGTTGAAGTACTTGATGACTAAGCATGATTCTAAGCCAAGACTTCTTCGCTGGGTTTTACTCCTTCAAGAATTCAACATTGAAATTCGTGACAAGAAGGGAGCCGAAAACCTGGCCGCGGATCATCTGAGCAGACTTGAGGATCCATATCAAGGGGATCATCCGAACAAAGAGATCAATGACTCTTTCCCCCTTGAGACCTTAATGTCTATAAATCTCAATCTTTATGGCACCCCGTGGTTTGCGGACATTGCAAACTACTTAGCGGGTGGTATTCTCATCAAAAGGTTAACATCTCAACAAAATAAGAAGTTCTTGAACGATGTTAAGACTTAATTTTGGGATGACCCTTATCTATTCAAACAATGTGCTGATCTTATCATTCGTCGATGTGTTGACGGACCGGCAGCTCTTGACATTCTCCAAGCTTGCCACAAAGGACCCACCGGTGGTCACTTTGGTCCCAACTACACCGCTAAGAAAGTGTTTGATTCTGGATTCTATTGGCCCACCATTTATCGTGACGCTCACGAAATGGTTAAGCATTGTGATGCTTGCCAACGCCAAGGCAAGATCACACATAAGGATGAGATGCCTCAAAATTTCATACAGGAATGTGAAATCTTTGACGTATGGGGCATCGACTTTATGGGGCCATTTCCATCATCCAAAGGGAACAAGTACATCCTCATCGCCGTCGACTACGTTTCTAAATGGGTTGAAGCTAAGGCTCTTCCTACGAATTATGCGAGGGGGGTTGTGAACTTTTTGAAGCAGCTTTTCGCTCGATTTGGCGTTCCTCGTGCTATTATCAGTGACCGCGGGACTCATTTTTGCAACGATCAACTTGCAAGAGTCATGGCTAAGTATGGTGTCAATCACCGTCTTTCCACCGCCTATCATCCCCAAACCAATGGGCAAGCCGAGATATCCAACCGTGGATTGAAGCGAATTTTGGAGCGTACTGTGGGAGAGCATCGCGCCGCGTGGGCCGATAAGTTAGATGATGCTCTGTGGGCTTTCCGTACTGCTTACAAGACCCCGATCGGTTGTACACCTTATCGTCTTGTGTACGGGAAAGCATGCCACCTCCCCATCGAGCTGGAACAAAAGGCGCACTGGGCCTTGAAGTGGGCTAACTTCGACATCAACAAAGCCGGTGATCATCGCAAGATTCAACTCAACGAGCTAAATGAACTGAGGAATGAAGCTTATGAGAACTCGCTGATCTACAAGGAGAAGACCAAGATCATTCATGACGCTAAAATCAAGAACCGAGAGTTCCACGTTGGTGATCAAGTCTTACTCTTTAACTCTCGGTTGAAGATCTTCTCTGGCAAGTTGAAGAGCCGCTGGTCTGGTCCATTCACCGTCTCCAAAGTCTTTCCTTATGGGGCCATTGAGCTTTCTCAGCCGAATGGCCCCAATTTCAAGGTGAATGGCCAGCGTCTGAAGCTGTACTTTGGTGAGGACATCTCTCATGAGATGATTCCATCCCTCACCACGTTCCTCATGAACTAATTTGGGTCGAGTCAGACTCGTGACTCGGTGAACAAAAACAAGCGCTTCTCGGGAGGCAACCCGTGATCTATCCTTTACTGCTTTCATAATAAGTGTAGGGGGGAGCCCCGTATGTGTTTGTTGTCTTGTTTCTTGTGTTGTGTGGGGATTAAAGCTTCAGAGAGCATCTTGATGACTTTTGACGAACCGTGATACCGTGTTCCCATCTTCCTGGTTTTATCCTAATCTCTTGTGATTCAATATTTCATATTTTATATATGTTCACATTGAATTCACTTTAGTTGTCCTTTCCTTAGCAAGATTTAAACAAAGTGCACAATGTCCTTAGTGTAGGGGAGTTTACTCCCACATGCTTAAACATTGAGGACAATGTTTATCTCAAGTGTAGGGGGGACTTCTATCGAAGTAAGTGGTCTTTTCCATGAATTTGCCCTCATTTTAACCGGAAAATTTGATTTTTCGACATTTTCAAAATTTTTAATCTATTTTGGCGTAGTTGTATAGTTGTATTTTCCTTTATCATGTTTAGTTTCTTTCCATTGCTAGAATAAATTTTCAATAAAGTGGTTTAGATTTTTCTTAGTCGTGAACATTTTGACTCAACCCGAGTTTACTTACCTAAGTCTACTCTAGCTAGTATCCTTAACGTGTTTAAGTCAAGTTTTGCTAGGCTTTTATATAGGGAGCTATAAAACGCGAAAGTCTTAACTCTCACGGGTTAAGAACAAGAACTTTTCGCAAGTTCCTATAATTGATCCTAGAGAGTCGTTTATCAAGGGAACTTTAAAACGCGATTTCTAAACTTGAAAAAGTCTAAGAATTTGCAAGATCCTATAGGCGACTCGAAAATCCAAAACTTTGATTTAATAGGCTAAGCATCCACGAGTCTCATTCCTTGAGATTTTAAACTGTGGAGAACGAGAGATGATAGAGTCAATTATCAGTTTGGTATTCTTTCGTGAATTTATGTGAGTTAATTATAAGCCTATTCTCCCTCCACTTGTTAATAAATTTATCTACAATAAATAAGGTTGTACGATTTAAAAGGTTACTTAGCTTCTAGCCCCAGATCGTTTAAAAGTTGCTCGGTACGGATTAGAGTTCATAGCCAAGGCATAACTTATTGAAGCGGGATGCGAAGATTGGCGAGTCCGAAAAGGCCCTAACAAGGCATGAGGGCTATATATTGTTGCTAAAGATCCAAAAGTGATGTGAAGAATCATTTATCGAAAATCTATATGAAGGATCGAGACACACGACGAAAAGCAAGTACTCCCAAAAGATCATGGAGAAGTCTATCCGAAAAGACCCTAACAAGGTATGAGGATAAATAGATCCAAGTCCTAAAAGGAGGCGGATCGTTGTATATCAAAGTCCAAAATAAAGATTGGAGAAAAATGAAGAAGTCGTGGTCCAAAGATGAAGAATCTCTCAAAACTTCAAGTGAAGAAATTCCTATTATGAAGAGAAGACCATAATTTCAAGAACGTCTCTCAAAGATTTGAAGTATGAAGTCGCTGCCAAATATCGGTCCGAGAAAGGTCTCAAATCGTGAAGCGAGTTATGCCAAGATATGAACTTTATGAGGTCCCAAGAAGCAGTTTTAAAAGATTTGGTCCTTTAGCTAACTATTGATTAAATCGTTCACTTTATTTTTGGACTAAATAACTATCGAAATAAGTCAAACAATGCATCCTCGTGATCATTCAAGACAAAAATAAAATAAAAGAGATACACCTAGGAATAAGGGAGTCTAAGTGAGTAATTGGCCCACATGAGTTCGTGATAGTTTTCTAACTTATAATAACAATGATCTCGTTTCTAAGCTTGGTATGGGGAACGTGAAACTTGAGGATGATAAATGTTCATAACTGCCAAAACCCAATGTAAGTTTTTAATTTCTTTACTTGTTATATCTTTTCATGTTTAGTATTTAATAAAGGCCAAGGTGGGTTATTTATGATGGAAAATGTAAACCGTGCTTTAAAATTAATGCATTGCATGAGGGCATTGCAATGGTCAAGTGTAGGGGATTTAATAAGTGTGAAAACACTTATCCTTTTACCACTTATTTCCAATAATAACATGACCAAAACGTGTGATTTATATCGTAAAAGTCGGAATTATGCGTGGTTTGTGTTTTTATTGTGTTTTAGGACCAAAATATGAAAAAGGAAGAAAACACGGGTCTCCACGGGCTTTTATCGAAGAAAACGGGAAAAGACGAAGTGAAAAGATCAAGAGTGCAGAAAGAACGGAAGTCCAAGGCCTATTCTGAAGATTTATCGAAGAAAACGTCTAAGGACGGAAGTTTAACGAAGTCGAAGAACTTAAGTCTAATAGAAGAAGAAAATTAAAAGACAAGTTCAAATCCCGAGACGACAAAGACAAAGAATTAAAGTCGAGTCGAGAAAAACGTGAAGAAAGCAAGAAAGAAGATGCAACACATGCACTCCTTCCACCTTCCCTATAAATACCCTCCTAATAGTCATTAGGAGGGTGGTTAGTTAATTAGCTAGTTTTTATTTTTCTTACTTTTCTCTAGTTTTAGAGAGAGAAAGTCAAAAACTTTCTCTCACTAAATTTCATCTTTTCTTTTAATCTTTCAAGATTAAACACTTTTGTATTGCTTATTTCATTAATCAAAGTTCTTTTTAAGCTTTTAATCCTTAATCTCATTCTACTTTTCTTTGATTTTAGATTGATTTTGGTGCGATTATCATATGATCCGTGTTGTTCTTAATGATTTCGTGCTTAAAAAGTTAATCTTTTGATCATTACCTAAGTTTTCATGCAAATAAGCTTTGAAACTTTTGTGCTTATTGGCTTATTTTTATGATTAGCTTATTTTACTTATAAAAGTTTTCCTTAAAAAGTTCATGTTTTTATTGTTTGATCCAAAAAGTTGTTTAATTTCGAGTTAGATAAGTTGATAAGTGCTTATTTGATCCGGTTCATTAGTGATTTGTTTAGTTTTGGGAATAAGCTCTCCATTATAGCTTATTTCTTGGCTTTAACCGAATCCCCATCATTTTCGGAAAGGGTTAAAACCCCTTTCCGATTGACACATTCCGAGCAGCCTTCTTCATCACCCTTTCCGATTGATCAATCGGAAAAGGGTTTGAGCCTTTCCGATTTGCACCCTCCTTATTCCGATCAATTGATCGGATAAGGGTTTAGGATTCCGATCTGGGCCTGTTGCTTATTCCGATTGGTGGATTTTGTGATATTCCGATTAGAGTTACTTATCAACATTCCGATTGGTCATCAAATACAGATATTCCGATCGGGGCTCTTGTCCCACATTCTGATTGCCCCTTTCTTGTTACATATTCCGATCGCAGGTTGTTTCCAATTTTCCGATCAACCGATCGGAATACATTCCGATCGGGATACCTTTTTGGGCTCATTCCGATTATGTGAAGTTTTGTGATATTCTGATTAGGCTTATTTAGTGGATTGTTTTCATTAAATTTTCTAAGTGTTAGTCTTATATAGTGTTCTATCATTTTTTTTATCTAGTCTTTTAGTTTCCAAGCTTTTATTTTTACTCATCATTTTAGTATTAATCTTTATTCTTCCATTTTACTCAACGACACTTTAATTACTTGCTTATAGTTTAAAATAGACAAACAAACCAAACCATTCTCTTGATTCACCAAAAGACGATTGAGTCGCACTTAAGACCGGTTTTCAATTCGAAAGGATTCGGACGATAAGATTTTATACCTAGCCAAAAGCGAAGTATTAGGTACCAAAGTTCTCTCCTTTTATTTTTTCTAGCTTAATTGTTTTAGTTTAATCAATTAGATTAATATAGTTTAAATTGTTTTTAAAAAAATATCTATTTTATTAAAATCGGTTTAATTAGTTTTAAATATTTTTATTGTTTAAAAAATAGATTTAAAGGTTTAAAAATTAGTTTTCATTTAGATAAGCTTATTCTTAGTTTTATGATTATTAAGCTTATTAGTATATAAAGCTTCTAGCTTTATCATCTAAGAGATTAATAAGCTAAAAAGGTTCAAGCTTTACGCTTGATTTTTATGTTTATCTTTGTGATTTCCTTTTTTTTCACTTTTACTTGTTATTATGTGCCTGTATTTAGATTTATTAATATTTTTAATTATAGTTTATTTTTTTGCATCTAGATTTTAAATTGTTGTTTAATTATTTTGCATTTTATAGTAATTTTATGTGACTTATTTACGTTTTTTTATTTTTATATACTCCTTAGCCTAAATAATTTTCCCCATTTTAGTTTAATTAGACAATAGATACCAAGCAAGTATTATTAACCAAAAACAATAAATCTCATTGTTGAAGTTAAAAATCAATTCGAGTCGATTAGAGGATAAAACAATATACTAAAAACGGTTATTAACGGTCGACTTCGATACCGGCTTTAGAAATTTTGTGACCGAGGATGATGCCTTCTTTTACCATGAAATGGCATTTTTCCCAATTAAGAATGAGACGAGTGTCTTCACACTGTTTAAGCATACGTTCTAAATTGGCAAGGCAAGAAGAGAAAGAATCACCGTAGACCGAGAAATCTTCCATAAAGACTTACATAGTTTGTTCAACCATGTCATGGAATATAGCCATCATACACCTTTGGAAAGTCCCGGGAGCAGCGAATAAGCCGAATGGAATTATTTTGTAAGCAAATGTTCCCTAAGGACAAGTCAATGTGGTTTTCTCTTGGTCTTTTGGATCGATAAGAATTTGAAAGTATCCAGAGAAACCGTCTAAGAAGCAATAGTAGTCATTACCCGCTAAACGCTCGAGCATTTGATCCATGAAAGGAAGAGGAAAACGATCCTTACGAGTGGCATCATTGAGCTTACGATAATCGATGCAAACTCGCCAACCCGTTACAAGTCGAGTAGGAATTAACTCATTGTTTTCATTGGGAACAACGGTTATTCCGCCATTCTTAGGCACACAATGGACCAGACTAACCCATGGCGAATCTGAAATAGGGTAAATCATGTCGGCATTGAGAAGTTTGATAACTTCTTTTTTAATCACTTCACGAATTTTTGGGTTTACCCTTATTTGACTTTGGATTGCGGGTTTAAAGTCATCTTCCCTGAGTATTTTATGAGTTCAAAAGTTAGGATCAATTTCGCGGATGTCGAAGATTTTCCAAGCAATTGATTTCTTATGATTCTTAAGCACTTCGATAAGTCGAGATTTTTCATCCTCTTTTAAGTCCTTAGCATTTATGACGGGTAACTTATCATGTTCTTCTAAGAAAACGTATTCTAAATGAGACGGTAAATCCTTAAGCTCTAAATCCGATGGATTGTCGGTGGAAGGCTTAGTCAAATTTGGATCATCGTTTGTAAATTTCTTAGGAGTAGGTGGAGAAATATGGTCCTCATTGAGAAGTCTTTCAATGGTACGAATGTCTTCTTCCCAATCGGTGGGAGCATCGTCATATTTTAAGTTCACGTATCCTAAACATGCTTCGAATTCTTGTAAAAGAAAGTCACTTTCTCCAAATGGAGTCAATGAAAAAGCAATAGAACCTACAGTCTCAACATGAGGTAAATGAGAAGTCCCACTCTTACAAGCCTCATGAAAATGTTCTTCACATGCTTCGCCAAGCACATCGATGTAATTCACAGATTCGGGCTCATCGGGAAGTTTGGAAAGTTTACCCAGGTTAAAGATGATTTTATCATCCCCTACCCTCATGATAAGCTCACCCGCGGCTACATCAATCAATGTACGCCCGATCCTCAAGAAGGGTCATCCCACAATTAAGGGAACACGGGGATCCATCTCATAGTCGACGACAATGAAATCAGCGGGGAAATTGAATTTGTCAACTCCTACGAACACATCGAATTCTTGCAAAAGAAAGTCACTTTCTCCAAATGGAGTCAATGAAGAACCAATAGAACCTACACTCTCAACATGAGGTAAATGAGAAGTCCCACTCTTACAAGCCTCATGAAAATGTTCTTCACATGCTTCGCCAAGCACATTGATGTAATTTACGGATTCGGGCTCATCGGGAAGTTTGGAAAGTTTACCCAGGTTAAAGACGATTTTATCATCCCCTACCCTCATGATAAGCTCACCCGCGGCTACATCAATCAATGTACGCCCGATCCTCAAGAAGGGTCATCCTACAATTAAGGGAACACGGGGATCCATCTCATAGTCGACGACAACGAAATCAGCGGGGAAAGTGAATTTGTCAACTCCTACGAACACATCCTCAGTTATCCCCACCGAATAAGCAACCGAACGGTTAGCTAATTCTAAAGTCATACGAGTGGGGACTAGCTCAAGTAGAGATAATTGTTTCCACATGGACAATGGCATAAGATTGATACTCGCGTCGAGATCCGCCAAAGCCATACAATTCTCTACACTCGGAAAATTGCAAGGAATAAGGAATCGACCGAGATCTCCTAACTTAACCGGTAATTTTCTCAAAAGAACCCCGAAACAATTCTCATTAAGTTGGGTTTGAGCAATGTCAAGTAACGTTTCCTTGTCACTTAAAAGGTCCTTAAACATCTTAGCATACTTAGGCATGTGAGCGAGAGCCTCGGCAAAGGTGATATCAAAATTCAATTGTTTGAACATTTTTAGGAAGTTTGAAACTTGAATATCATCCTTATTCTTCAATTTCTCTTTCCTCAACCTTGATGGATAAGGTATATTGGGTTGAGATGAAGGCTTTGGAATGGATTGCTTACTCACATCCTTGGGTGGAGGAAGGTTAGAAATAAAAGGTGAAGGAACTGGTGTGGGAACCGAAGGTTTTGGTATAAGATTGAGCGTAAGGGTGAACATAAGGTGTAGACAAAGTCATTAAGGGAGGTATCTCACAAGTAGAAGGTGAATGAGGGTCGGTAGAAGTAGAAGGAATCTCTGGTCCTTGTTTAGGTGAGGAATAAGAAGGTTCTTCGGTGGTCTTACCGCTCCTAGTAGTGATGGCATTCACATTAGTCCTAGGATTGGTCTCGGTGTTAGAAGGGAGGACACCTTTGGGTCGAAGGGTGTGCAACATTTACATGAATTTCCTATCCGTTGACTCTTGAATTTCCTTAAGCTTAAGGTCTCGCGCACTTAGTTTATGGAGAACCAAGTCCATTTGAGGATTAGGCATTTTGTACCCTTGATTGTTAAATCGTTGAGTATGAAAACCTTGGTTTTGATATTGATTATAATTTTGAAAAGCTTGATTAAAACCTTGGTTATAATAGCCTTGATTATTATTATTAAACCCTTGGTTTTGCCCTTGAAAATTCCTTGGATTTTGATTAAAACCCCTTTACATTTGAATTCCCTTGAAAATGACCCCTTTGAGGACCTTGGTTCCTATTTTGGTATTGGGTACTTTAGGCGGGTGGGGGTGGTCTTTGTGGAGTTACAAAACCCGGGGGAGCCAAATAGTTATTAGACTTATAAGACAAATGGTTAACATCAACATTCGGTTTGAAATGATCCCTCTCATTTTCATTGTTGTTATAAGCATAGACTTCTTGTTGTTGATTGTAAACCTTGTCACAATTATAGTACGAATATGGTCCACCACAAGTCTCACTGGTTTCACAAGTTTCTTTTAAAGCATGTGCATGTGTAGTGGGAGGGTTATCTCTTAAAGCAAGTTTTGTCACAATTGAAGTAAGTGCCTTAATTTGATTATTCACCTCATTATAACTAGCATTAGCCATTGTAGCCCTTACACTCTTGGTTTGAACTTTTGCCTTGTTTTCAATTATTGCCCAAGCCTCGTTCATGGATTTCACAAGAATATTACCCCCTGCGGCACTATTGAGTGAGTCTTGGTCTTTTAGAGTTAAACCACTGTAAAACGTGTTAATTTGATGCACTTTTGTAATACCATGTTGTGGACATTTTCTTAAAAGCTCTTTAAAACGGTCCCAAGACTCACTAAAAGTTTCCCCATATTTTTGTTCAAAGGTAATGATGTCATTCCTTAAAGCGATAGTCCATGATGGTGGGAAAAAGTAGTTAATGAACTTGGTTTCTAAATCCACCCATGTGGTGATACTTTGGGGTGGTTCCTTATCAAGCCAAATTCGGGCTTGTCCCTCGAGGGAAAAAGGAAAGAGTAACAAATGAATTGCCTCTTGTGTTACCCCATTGTATTTAACGATGTTTGCTAATTGTATGAAACGTTTTATGTGAGCGTGTGGGTCATCATGAGTACGGCCTAAAAATGGTGTAGCAGAAACCATTTGAATAAAACCCGTTTTTAGTTCAAAATTGTTCGGTCCAATATCCGGCACCACAATCGCGTCATCATTTCCCTCAACGTGAGATTGCAAAATCTCAATCATTGGTCGGTTATCCGTTGCCATCGTATTGTCGAAAGCTCGATTCTCGGGATCGACTTGAGTGACGGTCTTTTTGTTCTTCTTCTTCTTTTTGGAAGAATTAGAAGTATTTTGTACACTACTTGGTATGTGTGTACGCGCGCGAGTGCGCATACAACTAAAATCGAGGAGTAAGGGAATTGCCCTTGTTCGACTTTGAGAGGAAAGGGATTATCCCTCTCGAGGTTCAACATCAAAAAGCTACAAAAAATATATATGTAAGACTACTTGGGTAGCAAAAACCCTCAATGACTCTTCCTTCTCAAAATACTCACAAGTGAACGGGGAATGAGGTGGCGCGAAGCACTTAAGTACCTAGCTTCCCTTAGACGGCCTTTTATAGCACGTCGCCTATCTATTCACCTTAAAGTTCGTATTTTTACGAATTATTGTTTAACGAAAGTATTTATCTGTTTTTGCCTTTATTTTCGTTTGATCGATACACGTATAATGAACCGGAACGCCTCCAAATACGTATTGCAAGCAATACTTATGGAAATATTGTATATTGGGCTTCTTATACGTAATATCTATAGTAAAAGAAAAATCTTTTTGTATTTTTTTTTTTGAAAATATATTCACAATAAAAAAAGAGAAATAGAAATAAAAAATAACAATAGTACTTAATATTTTTGGTGTAATACTTTACGAAAAGTATTAACGTTTGGATTTTTAAATTTTATTGGTGCAAATCTTAGGAAAGAATTTGCTTTTGTGATTTTTTATTTTGTTGTATTTTTATCTTTTTGATTTTTTATATTTTTGATGTTTTAACAAGAAAAATAACGTTAAAAAGTGAACGGATCCCAAAATCCAAAGCTTCTCACGAAAAATCGTCAATAGTAACGAGATCGATGCGGCAGCGGCGCCAATTTAATATAAGAATTTTTCAACTCTTTTTAATGTCTATTTATCGTTCCTCAAAATCGAGTCGAATTGATCAACAAGTGATCACAATATTAATCGTTTTTGGTTAAGATATTTTTTTGGTATTTATGTTACTTGAATGCACGTAAAAAGATAAAAATAATAAGCTACGGAAAATTACTTACTATTCTAAAACAAAGTGCACGTACTTCAAATAATGCAAAAAGTACAAGAAAATAAAGAATGTAATGGAAATAAAGCAAAATGCAAAGCTAAATAAATGCAAATTCTAAAAATACCCCAAAATTAAAATCTGAAAATGCCACAAGATTAAAAATATATTTTTATATTTTTTATAATTTTTAATATTTTTTTATATTTAAGAAAACTATTTTAATTAATTAAAAACCAATTTGAAAATTAAAATTTTAATAAAAACAAAACCGGGTTAATATTTAGAAACAGCCTAAATCTTTTTTTAAAACTTAAACGGAACCCAAGCCCAACAAATAGGCCCAATACTCTTACCCAGCTCAGAAGAGTTTTGGGCCAAATATGTAAATTGCTAAGAGATAAGAACTGAAGAGCAATTAACTATTCGTTCCAAAAACAAATAAACAGATAACACAAAGGACTAAGATGCAAATAATGAAAGTACATAAGCTAAAACGGGCTAGTTATACGAATAAGCCAGAACTAGCTTAATCTGGACCAATTAAGCACAAATAAATTGCAAAATGTTTAAATAACAAATTTACCTAGTCAAACTTAAATTCAGCTTTTCTAATAAGCTAAAACTCCCAAAATGATTTTTCAATAAGCTCAAAAAGTTTTTTCTAGTTATCTAGCTTATTCTACAAGCTGATTCTTTCCAGATTAACTAAAATGCTAACAAAACCTATGGAATAGACATTACTTTTGAAAAACTTGCACTTAATAAGCCAGAGAATTCAAAAAGCTAAAACAGCTTATTTTAAACTTATGTTGACTATTTGACTTTTGAGAAAAGCTACCAAATGCTCTAGTTAAGCTTACTAGGTGATTCTAAGCAACTTTTATAAAATAACTTAAGCCCTATAAGCACTCAACAAGCATCTATGAAAATCATTAACTATAGTTTCAAAACAACTTGAACAAGCTTTTTCAATTGAAGATCTAGAAGATTTGAGCTGATAAAATGAAAAGCAATTCACTACAACCTTGTTTATTAGCCTCTAAACTTTCTAAAAACACAAATCCAAGAACCTAAAACTGAAAATTGAAAGATCTATGATGATTTGAAACTGACTGTTTGAGAATATTTGTAAACCAGAATACTTAAACAATTTTTCATTCAAATACGTTCTGACTTTACTATTTGACCAAAGTTTGACAGTTTTGTGACTGAAAATAGATAGCAAATAAGATGCAAACAACAACTCTTGCTTGCAAATCCTAAGATCTCAGATCCAAACAACCTTTAACTAATTTTAAGCAAAACTTAAAAAGCACAAAGCTAGATTTAGGTGATTATAATCTATAACAAGTACAGATAACTGCCAAATATAACAATTAGAATAGATCTAAGCAAACAAAACTCAATAAAAACACATGAACATAGCAGATCACATAAAACCTATTTTTAGCCTAAAAACTTAAAAAGTGATATACCTGCATCTAAGCCAGCCCTTTTATTGAGATAGCTTAAACACACTTAGAACCACTCAGCTACTCCAAAACTTCAGCAAAATTCAACCAAAACACAAAGATACCAGATCTGTGTGTTTTAAACATATTTTCCCGCCAAATCTTGGATCAGCTTCAATATTGAACTTAATGAAACCAAACAAGTTTCTATAGCTCGTAAACAAGATATATAACACTAATCAACCATACCTTTAACAATTCAAACAGTAGAATAGCAGCAGAATCAAAAGACGGTATGAATAATATTATTGGAATTTTTATTTTTATTGATGGAAATTTAAGGTACAATACTTGGAAGGAAATGATTACATAAGCTTAACTAAACATTAGATTAAAATTAAGCTAGGGAAAATAAGCTGAAAAAGGGTGTGTGTGTGTGTGTGTGTGTGAGGGGAGCGTGGGGTTTTTATATGGAGAGAGAGGATGTTAGGTGAGGTTGTTGAGAGGTGTCAGGGTGCGTGGGAGTGAGAGAATCCTTCTAGAACATCAACTTGTCAATCCTGCCAGCTTAGGTTAGCCAATTAGATGATAACACGTAGGTTAGGGTTTGGGATGGTTTTGGGAAATTGGATTGGGGGTTTATGATTGAGGTCACGGCAATGGTTGAGGTTACCACCGTTCGACTCGTCTCTTTGAGACGAGCAAGATTGATGTTGACCATTTCTTCTTAATCAAGCTCTATCGTTCTCAATATTCCTCTGAAGTTTGCCATAGAAAGACAGCCACGTGTTGGCTGGTAGTTGCTCTTTTCCTAGTTTATTTCTGCAAAAGGCACTGCCACGCTTACAATATGTGTGCCATAGTTATGTGAAGTGTGGTTGGACCACGTGTAATCCCATTCAGCTCTTTTCTTTTCTTTTTGGCAGATTTAACCCTTGGAGATTTAATATTCTTGCAAGTTGTAATAAATTCTTCCAAATGTTTTACAAGGCATAATAATTTTACATTTCAGACCCTTAGACTTTGGAATTTGGTAAATTGAGTCCCTCAACTTTGTAAAATCTTTATCTTTAGCACATGTCTTCAACAAATCTTCCGTTTTAGCCCTTGTTCTTTCAAAACTTTGCACTTTTGGTCCTTGTCTTCCATAGATCTTCCATTTAGGCCCTTGAACTTTGGAATTTTTACACTTTTGGTCCTTTGACTTTGACTTAGTCTTTTTAATTGACTTTTCTTCAATAAATGACCGTGAAATCCCGTGTTTTCTTTCCTTTTGATCTTTTATACCTATTTCACACGAAAACACAAAACCACACGTAATTCCGACTTTTATGATATTAAACACATGATTAGGTCTTGTTTTTCCTTGTTTTAAGTGGTAAAAGGATAAGTGTTTACACACTTATTAGCTATCTTTACCTGAAAGTCCCAGAATATAACAATTGTCAAAACTATAACTCGTATAAACACAAATACACAACGAAATACTTTTCAAACGAGTAATGCTTTATTAACTATTATAAAAAAAAGTATTACCAAGTTCTATGATACACCCGTTGAATGACAATAAGAAATGAACCCTAGAACGAGTAAACTTGATTCGAGTCTCAAATTTAAAAGAGAACCTATGAGTCGCTGGTAGACAGTTGAGGGCTCAGAGGTTCCAAAGGGAGAAAGAACTTAGATAGTTTATCTAAGCACAAGGGTTAAATAACTCTTCTTTCTCCCTCCTATTTATAGTGGTACGAGGTTGCTTCCTTAGTGGGAGTAGTTGATATGTGTCATCTTTAGATCGGAAGAGTACAACATATTAAATGCATGTCCAAATCGAGACATCCTTTAAACTACTTTAGGCGAACAATTCTTCCAACTGCTCACCTTTTGTCCCACTAGGTCGTACTAGGCTTTATCTTGAATCTCTTGTTTTGTCCCGCTCAAAACACTTTGTAGATTCGCCTGCCTAAACTATAAAAGGATCAGACAATCTTTGCTTGTATAAGACTTCTAGGATTCTTAAGTGATCTCTGAGTATTGTCAACTCAGAGATCCTTAAACACCAGCACATTCCTTCTACATCCCAGGTATTCATAATCCATGGTAAGTATGACTTCAGATTGTCTTCGACTTCTCTGACGTTGTCTTTGACTTGAATGTTCCTGATGTACCAGCTGAGGCTTTGCCTTCCGCTGGTCTGGTCTCTGTCACTGGTCCCCTCAACGAACAGTAACACTTAGTCTAATTTAAACAAATCTAGACTGGGCCATAGTTAAAACTTTCATTGACCTAACAATCTCCCCCTATTTGTTTACAAATTATACTAAGTCTAGAATTATTGTAAGTGAGTACACAACTTCTTCTTACACATAATTTTAACAAACATACCTCAGAGTTTTATTCAACATAAAGAACCTAGTCTATTACATGGATACCCAGAGGTGTAAATAAAAACAAAAGATTCTTCAGCGATCAAGTCCTTGGTCAACAGTTCTCTGTGCTTCATCAGCTCTGAAGTTAATGATCAGCTCAATTTCGAAATCAAAGTCACTAGCTTCTTTGCAATTCCTCAGTATGCCTTGCTTGAGGCTGATGAGCTTTATGGTTGAAGCGAAGTGCAATTCATTTTCCCTCTAGAAGCAGTATTCACAGTTACCATTCATGAAGACCATTCCCTTCTCTGGTTCAGATTAGATTTGACCACCCATTGGATTTGCAATCTCTTTTATAAGTACTAGGTTTTTGTACATTCCATCTACCATAACATTTTCAGTGACCAGCTTCTCTACTAGAGGCCCCATTAGGGTTTTCCTTTTTCTCTGTCCTTGTGTTTGTTGTTGTGATAGTTGGGGAGGCAGAGGTTGCTTCAGCTTCTTAGTAGTGTCTCTTACCCAATTTAGCTTAGCTTGTATATTTTTCATCATTTGGGCTGCACCAGACCTAGTCTTCTTTTGGGCAAGAGACAATACTTCCAACCATTTAGAGAGACCCAGATCTCTGAGTTTGAAGTCACTACTGACTTTGTAGTTGGTTATATCATTGTTTATGTATAGGGTCATCACCACCTTTTTGTCTTTATCAGTGTAGCATGTGTACTTGGTGATTCAGCTCTTTGGTTTACAATCCTCTCATACTCTTTTTGGAGATTGTTTCTCTTTTCTTCATGCTCTTTGAGCTTCTTCAGCTGAGCCTCCTTAACAGCTGGTGAGAGTAGTTTGTTTAGAGCCTCTTTGCTTTTTAGTTCAGTAGCTTTGATGTCAGCTAACCTGTTCTGTTTACTGATTTGAGCCTTTGCTTGCTCTAGGGTTAGTGGTGGTTCATCAGCACTTTTGAATTTGTTTAAGTCTGAGTGTTTGGGGTGGATCCTCCTTCCTCTTGCAAGGAGTGTAGGGTTATAAGCGGCACCTCAGTGGCAATCCCTTTGCCCTTGTCCTTTGCTACTTTAGTGGTAGGTTTCGAAGGACCTGATTAGCATTGGTGAAGGGATTGGTTGAGTTGTGGATTTTGGTGGTTGCTCCCCCTTAGATGGAGCATCAACTTCTTCTTCAGAGGTGGAGGTAGCAGAGTTCTCTCCATCAGGAATAGCGTCAGCAGTAGTGTGCATGATCCTACTTTATGAAACTGGAGGAATTCTTCATGTACAAATAGACAAATTTCCTTAAGCTCTTCTTGTAATAGTTCTTGAAGAAGTTGCATGGATGGTTCAGAGGCCTTGGCAATGGCTGCGACATTTGCCTTGACCGCTGTTGTGAGGACTGATGGCATGTACTGCTGTAGACTCTGGTTTATAACTACTGGAAGTTGAGATTTCAAGACATTACCTAGTAGTTGCGGAAGCAATGAAGTCAGAGAAGATTCCACAGATGAAATTAGGGAATTCTCTAAGTTTGTAGTGAGTTCTTCAGCAGCATGGGTGAGAGTTTATATTTCAGAAAGGAGAACATCATTTGTGACTTTAGGCTTTGTGATGCTGATGTCTCCCCTCTTAACCCATAGATCCTCAGCGGCCAGTTCTTGGACATCTTTCATTCTTGGAACAGGGACTGGCTTGAGGTTCTTCAACTATTCCCTGTGTTTTCTTGCCCCTAGCTCCATAACACTTGGCAAGGTGGGAAGTGGAATATGCCTCTGCTCCCATAGCTGCTTGGCAGCATGTTCGTAAACATTAATCATTGATGGGAAGGAAATGGGCTTCAACTCGGATGTCACTTGGTTATCATCAGCGTCCATGTCCTCAAAGTCTGCAATAGTAAGATCATCTTTAATGATAAAGACTTCATCATCGGGCATGAAGTCAATGTCTGACATGGCAGCTAGATCAATGGTGGAGGCTTCAGCACTATCATCATCAGCAAAGGTGAATGCATCATTGTTCTGCTGTTCCTCATGAAGATTGAAAGCCTGTTATGAGATTTGTTAGTAACCAGTGTGTGAATTAATAATGAAGTTATAGATCGCCATTCGCTGCTCCTAGGAAATCTAGGTTTAATTATCCATCCCCCCTAAGGATTTCTTCTTGGGACTCTTTTATTGTGAAAAAATATGTTGAAGGGTCGCCATTCGCTGCCCCTAGGATAGCTGGATGTGATTATCCAGCTCCCCCTTAAGGATTACTCCTTGGGACTCTTTTGATTTGTAAATATTATGAGGGGAATGGTCGTCGTTCGCTGCCCCTGGGATAGCTGGGTATGATTATCCAGCTCACCCTGAAGGATTGCTCCTTGGGACTCTTTTAGTTGTGAAACATGATATGGTAATGGTCTCCTTTCTCTGCCCCTAGGATAGCTGGGTGTGATTATCCAGCTCCCCCTGAAGGATTGCTCCTTGGGACTCTTTTAGTTGTGAAGTATTTGAAGGTAAAGGTCGCCTTTTATCGCTGCCTCTAGGAAGACTGAGGGTGATTATTCAGTCCTCCCAAAAGAATAAATTTTTTGGGACTCTTTTATGATGAGGGGACCCAGAATCTATGTGAAGTGCAGAGACTCTGGGTCGTGACCTATAGTGTGCTCAAGTTGTTATTGGCAAGAGCACAGTCCAGAGGGTGAAGGATCATCGGGTTGCATTATGAGCACAAATGATTCATTTCCTAGTGCCAAGACAGAGTGTAAAGAAAATCCTAATAGATCTAGGTGCTGACATAGACACTCTATGGGTTGAGGTATACCCTAAACTTCATCACTCTTTCATACAGACTTTTGAGAGTGATTGCTTTTGAACCTCAAAAAGAAAAGCATAAGGCAAACTAATACCTAAGAGATATTAGCGAGGAGAGGGTTCTTAGTCGTCTCTGCTGACTTGGAGACACTAGACTCTGGTTGTTTGTCAGTTGTTGGCTCTTTTTCCACATCCACCAGATAAGGGGATGGGTTCTTCTTGGTCTTGGTCTTCTTTGATGGATTAAGAAAAGGGGCTTCATAGGAAAGGGGGATGTCTTTCCTCTTCTTCTTATCCTTCAGCACCTTGGGCCGAGAAGTTGACTGCACAGAGGTCTTGAACAGAGACTTGTCAATCTGACTTTTAACATTCACCTCATTGTGAGGGATCAAGGGCTCTTCTTCATCATCAAGTAACCCAACAACTTTCATCATGTGCCTTGTCAGTGGCACTTCATTATCTAAAGGAGTCTTCAGCGATGCTGAGGTGATGTGATAGGGAGAGAACGAGTGAAGTTCATCGTTTGTGTAAGTTTCACCAAGAATATCCTCTATAATGAGAGAGAGATATCTTGTGTAGCAGATGGTGGCCAGTCGATTCTTCTTCCCTTTATTATCAAGCTTAGCAATGTATTCGGTGTAGAGTATATGGGTGATTCCAATGTCCTGCCCCCAAATCAAGCTGTAAGTGATAGCTTGCTAAAATCCATTCAGCTAATCATGTGATCCTTGGTTTCCTCCCATACATTTTACTATGTAAAGCATCAACGTCCTCCATATGGGCTTGAAGTAGTTCACCTT
Organism: Glebionis coronaria; assembly: GCA_025667525.1. Taxonomy (NCBI): domain Eukaryota; kingdom Viridiplantae; phylum Streptophyta; class Magnoliopsida; order Asterales; family Asteraceae; genus Glebionis; species Glebionis coronaria. The sequence continues at coordinate 427,736,007 of CM046877.1, forward strand.
AATCAGGTATTTTTTTGGAAGGCTTGGGATGTGAAAGGTTTGTCATCATCATCATGAGGACAAAGAGTTGCCAGAGCCTTCTTTACTGTGGCGCTGGCTGGCACAGCGGTCATATCTTCATATACTTCAAGTCCAATGACCTTGGCAAAGGTTGAGAAATCAAAGGTGAGAGGATGAGGTTGGGTTGAGAGGTTGAAGGTGATGTGTGAGGATGTTGGATCAACTTCAGTAGAAAACCAGAACTTCCTCAAGTATTGCGAGTAGCATGTAGAAGGTTCCCTAGCAATGGCTTTGGCTATTGGTGAGTTCTTGAGGAAGGATAAAAATGGTGTGTAAAGTGGATTATTGTGTTCGAGAAGCGCAACACAATTGTTGAGTGCAATCTTTCCTTCGGTTACCCCAAAATCGATGTTAGAAGCAGCCAAGACGGTGAATGAAGGGTTTGTTGCAGATGACGCCATTGTTGTTTGAGTGAAGGTTTGGAGGATTAGAGAGAGATGAATAGAATTTGTGTGTGTGTGTGAAAATATGTGTGATGTGATAAAATGAAAGTGAGTCAAGGGCTTGTAAAAAGCTTTTTCCATTTTCCAATTAAAGCATTAAATACAAATGTTTGCCTTTTAAGAAAAAGTAGGACCCTTGACCCTTCATGTGATTTTATTTCCCATTGGAAAGCGGGAAAGTTGTTGACATTGAAGGACAATCATTTGAATTACATATAGGAATATATTAACTCCCATTGGAATGTAACTACCTCGTTACATTCAATTCCCTTAAATGCCCAGAGACAGAGATCACTTATTAGATTTGTTTACCAATATTAAGCATACCCAGCTCAGCAACCAGCCTAGTAAAACTTGCCTCAGCCAGAGGCTTGGTGAAAATATCAGCGAGCTGGTATTCAGTGGATACAAAATGAGGCTCAATATCACCTTTTAAAATATGGTCTATGATGAAGTGATACATGATGTCAATATGTTTGGTTCTAGAATGAACTACCGGATTATTGGAGATGGCTATGGCACTTGTGTTGTCACAAAATATGGGGACCTTTTCATAATTGATCCCATAATCAGCCAACTGACTTTTCATCCAGAGAACTTGAGCACAGCAACCAGCGGCAGCTACATATTCAACTTCAGCTGAAGACATGGCCACTGAGTTTTGTTTCTTTGCACTCCAGCATACCAACTTTCCTCCAAGGATTTGATAGCTCCAGTAGGTGCTCTTTCTATCAAGGCAGCACCCAGCATAGTCTGGGTCAGATTAGGCTTTGAGGTCGAAGCCTGATCCATTTGGGTACCAGAGACCCAGTGAGGGAGATCCTTTTAAGTGCCTAAAAATTCTTTTGACAGCTACAAGGTGGGATTCCATATGGTTAGCTTGGTACCTAGCACAGAGACATGTGGCGAATTGTATGTCTGGTCTGCTTGATGTGAGATACATTAGTGACCCAATCAAGCCTCGGTATAAGGTCTTATTAACAGAGACCCCTGAGTCTTCAGCTCCCAAGTTGTTGGGAGGAAGCATGGGGCATTTCACTGATTCACAATCAGATAGATCATACTTCTTGAGCAAATCTCTAACATATTTTTCTTGACAAATAGAAATTCCTTTTGAATTTTGTTTGATTTGAAAACCCAAGAAAAAAGTTAGTTCCCCCATCATGCTCATTTCATACTTTTTGGTCATAAGTTTGGCAAACTGTTTGCTCAAGGTAATGTTGGTTGAAGCAAAAATTACGTCATCCACATAAATTTGTACTAAAATGACATCACCCTTGGACCTATAGGTGAACAAGGTTTGGTCAATGGTACCTCCGACAAATTTATTTTCAAGTAGGAATTTTGATAGAGTTTCATACCAGGCTCTAGGCAATTTTTTCAGTCTATAGAGTGCTTTGTGAAGTCTGTAGACGTGGTCTGGATAGTCACTACTTTCAAACCCTGGGGGTTGATAGACATATACTTCCTCTGCAAGCTTACCATTTAGAAAAGCGCTCTTTACATCCATCTGGTATACCGTGAACCCCATATAAGCTGTAAAGGCTAGGAAGATTTTGATAGCTTCCAATCTGGCCACTGGTGCAAAAGTTTCATCATAATCAATACCCTCAAATTAATTTTACCCCAACACCACAAGCCTAGCCTTGTTTTTAACTATCATGCCAGCTTCATCCAGTTTGTTTCTATATACCCATTTAGTTCCAACCACTTCTTTTTCAGCTGGAGCTTTTACTAGAGTCCACACCTTGTTTCTCTTGATCTGATTCAATTCTTCTTGCATGGATACAACCGAACCTTCGTCTAGTAGAGCAGCAGCCACGTTCTTTGGTTCATCTTCAGAGAGAAAGTCAGCGAAAAGGCATTCATTCGCTGAGGCAGTTTCCAGAGATCTCAACTTTCCTCTGGTGGTGACTCCCTCAGAAGGTTCACCAAGAATCTTCACCAGAAGAATATCTTGGTTCCTACTCCATTCGGATTGAGGAGCAGGAGTCTCTGTGGGTTCAGGAGTCACAGTAGGTTCAATGAATGATGTAGGTTCATCACTGATGAGACTGCTTTTATACATAGTCTCATCGTCCAAATAGGGCTTAAAATGCATTAAATATCATCAAAATACCCATATATATGCTTGTGTTTGTTTCTTGTGTATTTTAGGTACGGATATTGAGAAAATGACAAAAATTCACAAGAATCATGCAAAAACGAACACGGGAAACGAAGCCGCACAATGAACCAAGCCCTAATGAAGACTTTCCAAGATTAACCCTTGAAGATTTGAAGAATTATGAAGAAGGGTCCTCCAATATGGAAGAATTGACACTTTATACCCTTGTATCTTCATAATTACAAGTTTGGTCCCTAAAGTTTGTCAAAATTGCAAAAAGGGCCCTCCACTTTGAAGAATTGGCAAGTTTAGCCCCTCAACAAAGCTAAATTGTCAACCATTATCCTCCACAAAGTCAAATAAATCATGAAGTCCTTCAAAGTACAAGAAATTACAAGTTTGGTCCTTTGAAAATCCCAAAATTACAAAAAGGACCCTTGACTTTCAAAATTTGGCAAAAATGGTCCCTCATCAAACAAGACTTGGCAAATTCAGTCCTCCAAAACATCAATTATACAAGTCAAGGCCATTATCCATCATCAAAATGCCAAATCAGCCCTTGAAGAATTCAAAAATGGCAAGAAATTCCCCTGAATTTACTTCACAAAAGTTTTTGGGGCAAAAGTGTAAAGTTGCAAAAGTTGTTATAACTAGTTTGGGCGTTGATAGAAGTTTGGAATGCAAATGACAACTTGTGCAAAGATGGAGGTTTAATGCTGGCCAGACAAGGATCTAACCTAGACCAACCAACACCTCCCACGTGTCCCACTATCTCTTTTCAACCAATCACAAGTCACCCTTCTTCCACATCAGATCCCACTCACTATTATTTATTAACTAATCTTAAGAGATTAGTTTAAACTTGGGGCTAAACACCTTTTTAAAACACAAAACGGATTGAAAACATGTTCTTGGTGTTCTTGGTGCAAATTAGGCATTTGCTAATTACCAATAATTAAACCCCCATATGGTGCAGATTTATGATTAAGGATATCATAATCACTTCCCAAACCTTAAACATGGTACCCCACCAACCCACATGATGCATGGGGCCTCCCCTGCTACGTCAAAAGGGAAGAAGACAAAAAACCACCAGGCATCCAACGTGTAGGATTGCTGCTTACTTTCTAAGCTCAATGTGAGCCCTTAGATGCAAATTCCACCCTTGCCAGCTCCACAAACAGCCAAGAAATCAGTCACATGAAGCTAAGAAGTTCAAATCCTCAAGGGCATTTTTGGGCTTCTACAAGTTAGGTTTTTAAGTTTTTTGGTTTAAACAGACCATGTACACCCTCTATATAAAGGGTATAGGGTCCTTTATTTACGTTTGCTTTTAGTTTTTCTTTTTCAAGCACTTGTAAATCCCTTTTTCAGTTTTATGAAATTTGAGTTAAGTGTGTTGAAGAAAGACCAAGTGCCATCTTATTATTGCTTGTTTATGTTCTTAGTTTACTGAATTTGAATAAAAAAACCTGTTTTCAAAAGAGGAGTGTGCAAAAGTTTGCACATTTTCTTCAATTTCTTGATATTTTGTTAAGTTCTTGGTCTATCTTGGAATTCTTGGGTTATAGCGCTGATCATAGCATCCTAATTGTGTTGATTAAGGTGTGGTGAGGCTTATAACTTGGGGATAATCAAGTGTGGAGGACAAGAGTTGCATCAATCAAGGATTTTTCAAGTTTCTGATTTTATACTTGTGCTTCTAACCTTGTTGATTCTTAGCAGGCTTTGTTGTGGAAGCTTGTGCTTGTTCTTGCTAGCACATAAGCTCAAAATCCGTGGGTGTGGATGTACATCCATGAGGTACACACCCTTAATCCCAAAATCTGAAAATATTTTGGATATTTGTGATATTTGAGTGTTGCCTTTGTTCTTGTGTATTTTGTGGCGTATACTTGCTTGAATCTGTTAATCTTACTTGTTATTGTGTTAATTGATGCTTGGGTGGTCTTGAATCTCACTTTTCTTTGAAAAATTTGGATTTGAAAAGATAAAGGGGTGTTTGGGTCTACCTGTTTGTGATTGCATCTTGGTATTGTGTTGTTAGAAGGTATTGTTTGTGCTTGGTATCTGATATATGCCTTGTTGAGAGTGTTTTGCTGCAAGTTTTTGGGTTTGAAACTTCAAATCAAACAATTTGCTATAACTTGGTGAATTTAACTGTTTTTTACCTAAGATTTTGGTGAAATCTAGTATTCGTGCATGCTTAGGGTTGAAAGTTGTTAAAACATCATTATTATAACTTATTTGATAGATATTGAGTGTTGAATCTGGCTTATTGGTCAAATACATCAGCAAAGTGTAAAACTGCATGTGTTAGTGTTCATCAGTAACATTCATTGGCTTGAATCTTGCTTAATTCTTTGAATCATTGCATGAAACCTGTTTAGACTTGCTTATTTGAGTTTAATATAGCTTGTGTATGCATTTGGTTGAATTTGGCTGGCTGATTTGTGCTAAAATTGCTTATAAGTGCTCAACTGCTTATTTGTTCATGTCTGTATCATATCTGGTGCTTTATTGAATAAACTGTATCAATTGGGTGTTTGTGATTGTGATATTTTGATTGTTCTTGACTCCTTTTGATCCAAATATCATTTGGGTGCCTTGGTGTAATCTGAATCTCCAAAAAAGTCACTAAAGACAAAAAAGTCAAACAAGTCAAACAGTGGATAAAGTTTCCACTACTCAACACCCAAAACTAGCCCCTGCTAGTGTTATTTTGAACTCAGCTTATCAATAAGCTATTTTAGCTTATCCAGACTTGCAACAACTTATTTTTTGTGATAGATCTTCATCATTTGACCCATTTGAGTAGACTAGAGCTTATTGGACTTTGACTTTGACTTTTTACTAGAAAACCAACTTATTTGACTTTTACATAAGTGCTTATTTGCTTTTTCCAGCTTATTGAGTCAGCTTATTTGAAAACTCTTTGTTGATTTTGTTTAATTAAGTCATTTAGAAGCTATAGAAACTTGAATCAGCACTTGGGGTGGCCTAGAACTCAAAAACGACTATTTTGTCGTTTTCTGTAGATTGCTTATTGCATTTTCAGGCTTATTCCTTGGGCTTATTTCAAATTTCTTTTTGCAGAAGTCTTATTTAGGACAAAATAAGCTTGTGTGTTTAATTTCAGCTTATGGCATTGGCTTATAGCTTAATGGGCCAAAAAGCCCATTAAGAATAAGCTGTTTGGTATAAGCTAGCTTATTTCACACTTTCAGCTTTTGGGCCTTTGGAAAAAGTTTTTTAAAATCAAATTTTGAGTCAACTGGTGCTTTTTGGGCTTATTTTGAACATTTTTTTATTATTGGGCCCAAATTTGGCCCAATAGTGGACTGTTTTGGGTTAAGCCCATTTTCTAGGCCCATTAAGGGTATTTAGGTAATTTCACTTTCATTTCTGAGTTATTTAGGTTAAAATAAGCTAGTTTGCAAATTTTTAGAATTTTTTATGATTTTTGGATTTTTAATAATATTTTAATATTATTTTATTGTTAAAAATTAAAATTATGATTTTCTAAGTTTTTATATTTTTCCTAGATTCTAAACACTTAATTAGGAATTTTGCAACTTTCCAAATATTTTTAGACTCTTTTAATTATTTTCCATTATTGTGACGATTTAAACATTTAAAAACTACTAAAATCAATTAAAACTTCTTCAATTAAAAAATACACAGTTTTCTTAAATCGTCGTGCTTACCCTACTTTGGTACTCTTTTCCTAAAGGGTATACAAAAACTCAACTATCAATCACATATAATTTCTTCATCCATAATCTCATCATCTGAGTGAGAGATTGGTGAGATAAGATCAGCATTTTCTTCTATGGGTGGTGGAGTGACAGATTCAGCATTTGCAACCTCTGGAGTGATGTCAGAGATTGAGTTATGATCAAAAGCATGAACATATGGGAATTCCTTGTGACATACTTGAGGTGATTCCTTGGGATATGAGAAATCATCCTTTGGATAAGATCTGACTTCATTGAAATCAATGTCACATTCTTCTGAGTTGGTGTGAGTAATGACAACATCTGCTTCATTAAAGGTAACATGAATGGATTCTTCAAGTTCTTGCCTACGAATATTGAATACTCTAAAAGCTCTGGAGGTAGGAGAGTATCTAAGAAACAATCCATCATCTGACTTTTCATCAAATTTACCCAGATGGTCTCTATAGTTGTGAATGAAAACAGGGCAACCAAAGACATGGACGTAGCTTACATCAGAGGCTCTCTTCTTATACACTTCATAAGCGGTCTTGCCATGTCTCTTCACAATAATGGATCTATTTTGTGTGTAACACACTGTGTACACAGCTTCACCCAAAATTGTTTTAAGAGTCTTGATTCACTGAGCATTGTTCTGGCTGCCTCTATGAGAGTTATGTTTCTTCTTTCAACGACACCATTTTGTTCAGGGGTGCCTGGGTTTGAAAAGTTCTGTGAGATTCCCTTTTCATCACAAACGGCTTCCATGGCATGGTTCTTGAATTCAGTGCCATTATCACTTTTGATAGCCTTAACTCTACAGTCATTGAAGTTCTCTATTTCTCTGATGAAAGACATTATTCTTTCAGTTGCATCACTCTTTCTTTTGAGAAAGAATACCCATGTGAATCTAGAGAATTCATCCACAATGACTAGTGTATACTTGTTGTGATTGAGGGATTGTGGTTTTACTGGCCCAAATAAGTCCATGTGAAGAAGATGGAGGCACTTATTTATGAAGAATGATTGTTTTGTTTTAAATAAGGCTCTGTGGTGCTTCCCTTTTTCGTAGGCTGAGCAGGGTCTGTCTTTGCTGAAGGTCAGAGAGGGAAGCCCAGCAACTAAATCATTCTTGGTTCTTCTTTCAACGACACCATTTTGTTCAGGGGTGCCTGGGTTTGAAAAGTTCTGTGAGATTCCCTTTTCATCACAAACGGCTTCCATGGCATGGTTCTTGAATTCAGTGCCATTATCACTTTTGATAGCCTTAACTCTACAGTCATTGAAGTTCTCTATTTCTCTGATGAAAGACATTATTCTTTCAGTTGCATCACTCTTTCTTTTGAGAAAGAATACCCATGTGAATCTAGAGAATTCATCCACAATGACTAGTGTATACTTGTTGTGATTGAGGGATTGTGGTTTTACTGGCCCAAATAAGTCCATGTGAAGAAGATGGAGGCACTTATTTATGAAGAATGATTGTTTTGTTTTAAATAAGGCTCTGTGGTGCTTCCCTTTTTCGTAGGCTGAGCAGGGTCTGTCTTTGCTGAAGGTCAGAGAGGGAAGCCCAGCAACTAAATCATTCTTGGCCAGTTTGTTGATGTTTTTGAAGTTAAGGTGGGAGAGTCTCTTATGCCAGAGCAAATTTTCACTATCAGATGCTTTGGCAAAGAGACATGTGTTCTTTCCTATGGGACATGACGTCATGTTAATAACATACACATCACTTCTTCTAGGTGCAATTAAAACAACATCATCATTTTGATTGAAGATTGTTCCTTGGGTCTTGGTGAACAGATCTTTGAAACCAGCATCACAGAGTTGACTGATACTAATTAAGTTGTGCTTCAGTCCATTGACAAAAGCGACCCTTGTAAAGGTGATTCTATTGCAATCCACTGAGCCATATCCCTCAGTAGCCCCTGAGTAGTCATATCCAAAGACTAGTTTTGGACCAGGCTCCCTCTTATATCTATGCAGATATTGTTTAACCCCTGTCATGTGTTTGGAGCACCCAATATCCAGGTACCAAACATATATCTTCAAGTATTCCTGCATAGATATAAGAAAGACAGATTTGTTTCGATGATGAACCCACTTTCTAGTGGGTCCATGCTTTCGCTGACCAACAACATTAGGTCTTCTCTGGTTCCTGTCTCCCCCTCTTTGGTTGCAGTCTTTAGTTTCATGACGCATGATTCCACATATGTCACATCCAGGATAAAGTTCGCACTCATCAGAGTGATGGTTATAGAAGCCACAGTACTTGCAGGGAAGATATGGTTTGTAACCCTGAGATTTATCTCTAGGTTTGGGTTCAGGTCTCCTAGAGGGCCTGTGAGGAGTTTTTGACCTTAATTGGGTTCTAGTTTTTTGAACAACAATGGTCTCCTCATGCTCCCTGGAGGTATGTTCGGTGGACTCACATGTGATACATTTAGGTTTCTTATTTCAATCCTCAGAGGAATGATTTTTGAAACCACAATGTTTGCAAGGGCTGAATAAAGCTCTCCCCTTTGAGTTGCTTGATCCTTCACCAAGAGAGTTGATAGATGGACTGTTAACTCTAGGGTTGGTATGTTCTTTTAAACTCTTTACTTCTTCTATCAGGGTGAGGAGAAGTTTCTTGGTGGGTGAAAGCCCTTCAGGGGGAGGAGTGGGTTTGGTATAGTCTTTGGCCATAAAAACCTTCTTGTGCGCTTTATCAGCGACTTTGAGATTAGATGTCCCAGAGGTTTTGGTGATAGGTTTTGGGCCAAGCAAGGAATCATATGGGTTTGCACCAGCGAGCTTGGGTAATGCTGGTACATCAGATTCCTTGTCAGAGTCTTTCTCATCCACAGAGGTGGAAGACGGAGAAGGGACATCTGAAGGGACCAAAATTAACTTTGGGCACAGGTATGTGATTTTTGAACCTACCCTTTCCCCCTATTGCCTGAACCACATCACCTGCAATGGCTTCAGCAACTATTTCCTCCACAGTGGATTGAGACAGGTTTCATTTTTCTATGGTTCTTCTGAGTTCAGCTTTTTCATCAGTTAAAGACTCATTTTCAATGGAAAGTTTGCTTACGTAATTTTGAAGTTGATTGGCAAGATTCACAAAAGGTTTGAGATTAGTTAACTCAGATTGACAAAGATTAAACTCAGATTTAAGATTATGGAACTTGTTCAATAGGTTTTTTCTTTGTTCTTCCACAAAGTGGAGGTCAACTAAGGTGTAATCACTGACATGGTCTCTATCAGGACCTTCAGGCATAGAAAGCAATCTTTATACCTTTTTCATGGCGATGTCCACCCATTGACCTGATCTAGCTTCACTCTTCCCAACAGCATGTTCTTCATCAACCACATCCATAAAAGCTCTGACAGTAGTGGTTCCTTCATCCTATGATGTAGGATGTTCATCATCCCAATCAAATGAAGCAACGATTAGACCTTTTTCAATCTTTTTGTTGTCCTTTTTCTTGGAAGCGTCTTTAGCCTTTTGGTTAAGTTTCATCAGCTCAGCTTTCAATGCTTTGTACTTGACCTTGTAGTCCTTCTTTCCCTCTGAGTCAGAGTGGGAAGTTTGCTTGAAAGGTGATGGAGAGAACTTCTTTTTGCTGTTGTGGTTGCTGTTGGATGATGGAAAACTCGGAGAGGAGGTTTTGTTTAACCAGCAATCTTTCTAAAAGTGACCAGTTTTTCCACAAGTGTAGCATGACACCTTGGATTTGTCGAATTTGGAAGCTCCAGGTCTACCTGATCTCTTGTAGTATCTCTTTTGGTCAGCTAGAAGAGCTCTGTCATGGAACTCAGCATGCAATTCATCAAGAAATTCTTGACTGCTTCTAGTATCCTCTTCTATGTCAGAGTCATTGTCCTGAAAGGAATGGTTAGCATCAAGAGCTTTTGAACCACTGATATTGGTGGTAAACCTATCAAACTCTGATTTGTAAATGGAGTCAATTAGCCCTTCTTCATAGTTATATCTACCAAACAGCTGGGCCAGAGTATTATTCTTGATAACATTATTTGCTCTTAAGGTCTGGTTTAGGCTAAGCCATTTCCTAGGTAAACTATTGACAAAAGTAGCATTAACCTCAGCCTTAGGTAGAACAACTCCATTGTTTCCTAAAATTCAACAAAATCTTAAGCCTAGTATAAGTTTGAGCAACAGTTTCTGTTTCTAAAGCTTTAAAAGCATTAAACTTGAGTCTCGGGCCTTGGATTTTGGTTTCTTTTGTTTCCTTGACCTCCATACCCTAGAACTAATTCAGTCCACATATCTTTAGCACAGTTGCATTTGATTATGGACTTCATAATGTTCTTGGGTAGGCAAGAGACTATGATACTTTTGAGTCTCTTGTCTTGGTTAGCCAAACGTTTATCCGCTGGAGACCATTGCTTAACAGGCTTCTTAATGGGTCTCTCAGGGGTAGAGGAAACGACCAGTGGTACATAGGGACCATTTTCTAATAATCCTATTAAGAAGGGTTCTAAGCCATTTAAATATATAAGAAATTTACTCTTCCAACTTGAGAAATCTTTTTCATCAAACGCTGGAAATTTGGACACATGTGACACCCCATGAACATCAAGAAGTTGGGGAAGGTCATCATCATTATTACCAGTGCATACAACCGGTGTACGCATGGTAGTAGATGTGGTGGCCGGTGCGTTGGTCGAAGTGTTACCTTGACTAGTTTGACCAATGGCTGGTGGTATAGGAGGCATAGTTTCAGTCATACTTGGATCTTGATTTTAAAAACAAGAACGGTTTATATAAAGTATTATAAATCAAACCGCTCTGATACCAATTGAAAGTCCCAAAATATAACAATTGTCGAAACTATAACTCGTATAAACACAAATACACAACGAAATACTTTTCAAACGAGTAATGCTTTATTAACTATTATAAACAAAGTATTACAAAGTGCTATGAATACACCCGTTGAATGACAATAAGAAATGAACCCTAGAACGAGTAAACTTCATTCGAGTCTCAAGTTTACAAGAGAACTTATGCGTCGCTGGTAGACGGATGAGGGCTTAGAGGTTCTAAAAGGAGATGAACTTAGATAATTTATCCAAGCACGAGGGTTAAATAAATCTTCTTTCTCCCTCCTATTTATAGTGGTACGAGGTTGCTTCCTTAGTGGGAGTAGTTGATACGTGTCATCTTTTGAGTGGAAGAGTACAACGTATTAAATGCATGTCCAAGTCGAGACATACCTTTAAACTACTTTAGGTGAACATTTCTGCCAACTGTTCACCTTTTGTCCCACTAGGTCGTACTAGGGTTTATCTTGAATATCTTGTTTTGTCATGCTCAAAACACTTTGTAGATTCTCCCGCATAAACTATAAAAGGATCAGAAAAGCTTTGCTTGTATAAGACTTCTAGGGTTCTTAAGTGATCTATGAGTATTATCAACTCAGAGATCCTTGAAGACCAACACATTCCTTCTACATCCCAGCTATTCATAATCGCTGGTAAGTATGACTTCAGATTGTCTTCGACTTCTCTGACATTTTCTTTGACTTGAATGTTCCTGGTGTGCCTGCTGGGGCTTTGGCTTCCGTTGGTCTGGTCTCTGTCGCTTCTCCTCTCAGCGACCAGTAACACTTAGTCTAATTTAAACAAATCTAGACTGAGCCATAGTTAAAACTTTCATTGGCCCAACATTACCAACCCCTTTGTAGGCTATTTGAAGTAACAACTGATGGAGTAAACCCGATATACCAAATGTGAAATTGAAAAAGAATTTCTCGATCATGTGAATTAAGCTTGCACTATTGTTGATTGAAGAATGGTGGAGAAATCTCTAAGTACCCAATAAATTTTTGAAGCAATATATAAGCACAACACCTCTTGAAATTAGCCACATCGATTCTTCGCGTGACACTGAGTACATAATGTAACTCCTTTTGGTGATAGTTATCTACGTCATCAACCATCCACCCCGTACCCGGAAACTAGATAATCCAAGTCTTCATCCTAATAATTAAGCACGAGCAAGTTATCAGTGAAATCATGCATCCAACCAACCCAGATTTCAAAGATAAAATAAGTATACGCCTTCGATAAATTTCGCTTCACTTGCAAATAATAATATTCGATTAACTCCGTAGCCACTAAAAAGTAATTTCAAATCTAGCCATTTATCTCGGTCTCGTCACTTTGTCGTTACGAAACCCGAATATTACTGAATATAACCATACTAACAATTGAGCTCATAAATCTTTAAAGTCCAAAATTCATTTCTTTAAGAAAGAATTTAGCAACATGAAGTCATAACGTATCTTAAGTATGAAGATATTTGTCAATCATGTGATATCTTTATTACTAACATTTTAGTAATATTAAAAATATGGACAAAAAATATATAAGGAACACTCTCTTATAAAAGTAGGATTCCTTCAATCTCAACCATCCATTCAAATCTCATCTAATGGTTTATATTAATCTTTTTAAATTTAATTAAAAAAATCACTTTCATCTTATTTCTTAAAAATTAACTATCTCTCAAACCGTTAATCGTTACAAAAAAGTAATTATACCATCACGACGGGAATTAAATTATCTTTCTATAGATAGGCACTTCTATATACTTTCGGCGAATTTTTTTTTTAAATTTTCGAACAAAAAAATCACATGTAATTCTCGAAAAATTACATGTGATTCTCGAAAATTCACGTTTAATTTATTATTTTAGAAAATCCTATTTGAATTTGTAATGTCACATGTGATTTATGAAAATTACATATAATATTTTTGGTGAGAATTCTAACATTATAAAATCTTAAAAGTATATGAAAATAACCGTCTATTAAATGACAAAAATATTTTCGTCATTACTTTAAAATCACATGTGATTTACATAAAATCACATGTGAATTTCACACTGTTGGGAATCAAATGAGCTAAGTCACTGAGACGCTGACAAGAGTAATTTGGACGCTGACAAGAGTAAACGAGGCGCTGACAGATGAGCACTGACAAGAGTTATGCAAGCGCTGATAAGAAGAATTCCAACCACTGATAGGAATACTTAGTCAACACATTTTATATTTGAAGCAAAGATATGATCAATATTGTATTTTCTATAATTATCTTTACCTAGAATAGTTGATTGGTAAACCTTTGTACACGACTCCTTGTGTTATAAAAGGATGTCGTAGGGTTCATAGTTTATACACATTATTCAGTTTTACAACTTTCATTGTAAGCAAGTTCGATTATTAATCAAGAGTGAAAGTTTGGTTTACTTTGTTTGTTTGTTCTTTGTTCTAAGTGTTAATTCCGCATAACACTTAGATTGTTTGATACAACAAAGTTTCTCTAAGTGTTAATCTTGATTCAATCTCGTTTAACACAAAGCTAATCGATCTAAGTTTGGGATCAACAAGTGCTATCAGAGCTTGTTGAGAAACTTTGATCTAAAAGAACAGTAAACCCTAAAATCATCAAAAACCCTAAAAACAAATAAGATGTCTACCATAGAATCTTCATCCTCATCAAATCACAACCTAAAAATCCCTATGCTAGAACCTGACAACTTTGAACAATGGAAGTTTAATTTTGAACAATATCTTCAAGTGCATAACCATACTCTTTGGGAAGTTCTTGAATATGGCAATCAATTCAATAAAACAGCGAGGATTGTTGCTGCTATTGCAGCAAAGCTGGTTCCACTGCTGAAGAGCGTGCTGAAAGACCTGAAGATGGAAGAGCTATCTCAACTGCTGATATAGCCTTGAGAAGGAATGACATGAAGACTTTGAACATTCTTAAACTTTCCTTGGGTCCAAAGAATCAACACAAGTACAGAAGTTTTGATTCTGCTAAAAATATTTGGCAGCTCTTCAAGTCACCTATGGTGGTAATGATGATACAGCCAAAGAAAGAAAGAAGCAACTGTTGCATGAATATGTTGTGTTTAAGGCTCATCCCAATGAGAAGCTAAGTGAGGTGAGAAGTAGGCTTCTAGACATCACTAGCAAGTTGTATTTTATGGGAACAGAACATGATGATGCTGATATCATTACTACTTTCCTTAGAGGTCTTGGTGATGCATGGAAAATTGAAGCTAGGTCAATCATTGCTACCAATGCCCATAAGAGTGCTTCCTTTGATGACGTTTACAATAAGCTAAAGATTATGGAGAGTGAGATCTTACTTGAACATGGAAGCAAGTCAACATCTGGAAACATGGCTTTCATCTCACATAGTGAAGCTCAAATCAGTGAAAGAGATTCATATGTACATCCTGTTACTGGATCAACTTTTGTCAGCGGTGGATCAACCTTTGTCACCGGCTTAAATTTTGACGCTGACACATACAATGTTGACTCACCAAGTCTTAAACCTTCTAGTATTGATTTGGATACAGTATGTGCATACATTGCTGCATTGCCCAATGGTTCCTTAATTACCTATGAGGATCTTGAGCAAATCATTGATGAGAATTTGGAAGAGACTGATATCAAGTGGAATATGGCACTTGCAAGCATAAGGAACAACAGATGGAATAGGAAATTTTGAAGAAAGATGACCTTTAATGCTAAGACACAACTGGATTTGATAAATCCAAGGTTGAGTGTTATAACTACCATAGGATGGGACACTTCATGAGGGAGTGCAGATCTCCAAGAAGATATGATGCTGGAAAGAATTCAAGCCAAATCATCAAGGTTGAAGATGTTAAGCTAAAGGATATGGTCGCCATGCAAGATATTGATGGTGTTGGATGGAACTGGAGATTTATGGAAAAGGATGTGATAAAGAATCATGCTTTGATTGCTGAGAAGGAAGAAGGAGAGCATGTTTACTTTGCTCTCATGTCCAACTCCTCATCTTCATCAGATAATGAGGTTAATGATGATGCTTTATGTAGTAAAGGGTGTAGATTAGACAATGAAAAGCTTAACAAATAAATTTTAAAGTTAAAATCAGATGTTTTTGACGTAGAATGCAGGCTAACAAATTATAAAATGGCACTTGCACAAGCTGAAGGGACTATAGAGGAATATAAGAAAATGGAATTTAACCTAAAAAATCAAATTAATGTTTTGACTAGGGATCTTAAGTTAGTGTTGAACTTAGGGATACTCTAATGAAATCTAGAGCAGATGTGCAACTTAAGTTAGATGAAGCCATTAAAGATAAAGAAAATGTAGGGCTTAAGATTGAAAAGTTTGATAAAGATAGTCAAACTCTAGAAAAGCGTGCCAGTGAACAAAGAGTCCCTAGGGACAAGTCTGGGATTGGGATGAATGAATATGTTGCTGTTCCACCACCTGCTGGGAATTTCTATGGTGTTCAGAGAAAAGATCTCTCTTGGACTGGTATCCTAGAACTCCAAGAAGAGGAATTTATTCCTCCACCTAGAGTGCTTTCCCCAGTTGAGGAATATCAACAAAAGGTTATTGATCTTGAACAATGGAAAGTAGCCAACCCTTTTCTTTTTGTTAAGGGTGGAATGCTTAGTGAGAGTCCATTTGTTCCTACACCCATTACTGTGACCAACCCTACTACTAGAAAAACCATTGACCTTGGCTCACCAATTAAGAGAAGACCTAGTGTTAAATATGTTGAAATGTATAGAAAACCTAGGTCACCCTAAAGCCAACCTAGTGTTAAGGGGACAGGGTTCTTTCAATCTAGACCTAAGGTTATGTCTAGAAAAGTTTGTTACATATGTGGAAGTTTTTCTCATTTGGCCTATAAGTGTGTCAGTGGCTCTAAATCCACCACTGACAATAGGTCAACCATGGTCAAACCCAGACCTTTTGTCCAACCAAGCCCACAAGTCATTAGACCAGCTCCCTTCTTTTCTAAATGGACACATACTCATGGACAAAGGCCCTTTTAAAAGACCAACACTTGGTCTAACAGACAATCAGTTCCTATAGCAAACCCTAATTTGGGCGCTGACAAGAACAAATTCAGCGCTGACAGTAACAAATTCAACGCTGACAGGAACAATTTCAACTCTGACAGCTCCAAGTTTAGTATGAAAATGCCACAACAAGCTGCTGTTAGACCTTGTGTTAGACCAAGTCATAATAGGTATTTACAACCTAAAGGAAAGGGGTCTAAAGCTTCATCTAGTTTGACATGGAGACCTAAACAACACCAAAACCCTAATTATGATGGAATTTCTATGACCTACAACAGATTTAATTATCTTTCAAAGGTCATTACTAAACCAATTGGGGTAAACTGGGTGTTTAGGCCACAAAGGGATCAACAAGGGGTTGTTACAAGAATAAGTCTGTTTTTGTTAAACAACCACATGAATCCAAGTCTGCTCGGGCTTGGGTTCCTAAAGAAAACTAATTTGTTTTCATTATGTGTAGGACAGTCAAAATCAGGTCAATGATCATGGATATTGGGACACTAGATGCTCTAGGCACATGACGGGGAAGGAAGATTATTTGACATATTTTACCCTATTAAAGATGGTGACAAAGTGCACTTTGGAGGGGGATATGGAACTATATCTTGCAAAGGCACTCTTATCACCAACAACTTACGTTTTGAGAACGTTTTTCTAGTAAAGGAACTTGATTATAACCTGTTTAGTGTGTCATAAGTTTGTGAAAACAAAAATAAAGTTCTTTTTACTGATATTGAATGCTTGGTGTTGAGTAAGGATTTTAAAATTCTTGATGAGAAGTTTATTGAATATAGAACACCTAGACATAAGGAAATTTATAATGTTAATCTAAAAGAGATTAAAATGAACAAAAATATGTCTTGTCTTTATGCTAAAGTATCAGTTGATGAATGTAATTTATGGCACAAAAGGTTAGGGCACATAAATTTTAAGAACATTAATAGACTTGTGAGACATGATCTTGTTGATGGTTTGCCTTCAAAGGCTTTCCACAATGATCACTCTTGTGTTGCATGCCTTAAAGGAAAACAACATAAGGTCTCCTTTAAGTCTAAAAGTGTGCATTCCAGTTCTAAACCACTTTACTTGCTACATATGGACTTATTTGGCCCAACTAATATAGAAAGTCTAAATGGTAAATCTTAAAGTAATGTTATAACTGATGATTTTTCTAGGTTTACTAGGACTTTATTTTTGGCCTTAAAGAGTGATATTTCCAAGGTTTTGATTAACTTTATTACCCAAATAGAAAAGAAACAGGTAATGATGTTAAAATTCTTAGAAGTGATGATGGTGGTGAGTTTAGAAATACACTGTTAGATACCTTTTGTGCTGATAAAGGGAATTTTATGGAGTTTAGCATAGCTAGAACTCCACAACAGAATGGAGTAGCTGAAAGAAAGAATAGAACCCCTAGTAGAAGCAGCTAGGACAATGTTAGCAGATGCTAAGTTTCCCATTGCTTTTTGTGCTGAGGCTGTGAACACGGCTTGCTATGTTTAAAATAGAGCCTTGGTCAAAAAAATCCACAATAAGACACCTTATGAGCTATTTTGAAACAGGAAGCCTAATATAGAATTTATTAAACCCTTTGGATGTCATGTAGTGATCCTTGATACTACTGATGCCCTAAGCAAGTTTAATGAAAAAGGTGATGAAGGATATTTTGTGGGTTATTCTATGAATAGCAGAGGGTACATGGTTTACAACAAGAAGGAAAAACGCATCCTTGAAAAGTTGCATGTTAAGTTTTTAGAAAGTAAGCCCAGTGATCCTGAGAATGGACCAGATTAGTTATTTGATTTGGAAACATTATCTAGGACCTTGAATTATATGCCTATTACTAATCCAGACATTATGAAGAGGGATTCAAATGTCTTGGAAGATCTATTGTTGAAATTTCAGATAAACAGGTTGCTAAGGAAGAAGGATCACATGCAGTTGAGCCAACCCCCATACTTGATTATGTTACCATTCCTATATGGACTGATGGGTTTATGCAAGCATCCGATGCTGCTGGAAAGAGGAAGAAGTGCCATAAGAAAAATCAGTTGATGAATTCATGCATGCATCTTTAAGCGCTAACAAAGCCAATTCAAACGCTGACACGTTGAGTTCAAACGCTGACAGCCCATTTGGAAATTTATTCTCTTCCTCCAACAGAAATACTGTTGAACATGTTGAAGCTCCCATACTCAATCAAGAGGTCAATTCAAGTGAGGATGGGAGTGGCAATGAAGATGATATTGGCAACATGGAATCTGTTATAGAAGATAATTCACTATTTGTGGGAGTAATACTTACAAAGGTGGTCAAAGATCATCCTCATTCCCAAATAATTGGTGATATTCAGAATCCTGTTCAAACAAGGAGAACTCATAATACTCAAGGTGGTTTCATTACCAATATTCACAAGAAGTAAGATACCCCTCTTGTGCAAGCATGTTTGTTTGCATATTTTCTGTCATAAAAGAAACCCAAGAAGATTTTTGATGCTCTTAAAGAATCAAGTTGGGTTGAAGCAATGTAGGATGAGCTTCACCAGTTTGCAATTCAAGATGTGTGGGAGCTAGTGGATTTCCAAGGTATGTCAGACCTATTAGGACACTTTGGGTTCTAAGGAATAAAAAGGATGAAAGAGTGATTGTGGTCAGAAACAAGGCACGTTTAGTTGCTCAGGGCTATAGACAAGAAGAAGGAATAGACTAGGAAGAGGTTTTTGCACCTATTGCAAGGATTGAAGCAATAAGGATTTTCCTAGCCTATTTCTTGCATGGGTTTCAAAGTTTATCAAATAGATGTGAAAAGTGCTTTCTTATATGGCATAATTGAGGAGGAAGTTTATGTTATGCAACCTCCAGGTTTTGAAGATTTTGAGCATCCAGACAAGGTGTATAGAGTCAAGAAAGCAATGTATGGACTTCATCAAGCCCAAGAGCATGGTATGGTACATTATCCACCTACATGGTGGAAAATGGGTTTAAGAGGGGCACCATAGACCAGACACTATTTACCAAGAAGATTGGTAAGGATTTTCTTCTTGTCCAGGTCTATGTAGATGATATTATCTTTAGTTCATCTAATCCAAAGATGAGTGAAGACTTTTCCAAGCTCATGACAGAAAAATTCAAGATGAGTGTAATGGGAAAGATGAACTTCTTTCTAGGTTTACAAGTACAACAGAAAGAAGATGGTATCTTTATCTCTCAAGACAAGTATGTGGCTGAGATCTTGAAGAAGTTTGGTTTTTCTCCTCATGAAAATGGGCTAGCACACCCATGGATAGGGAACACTCTTGGGGAAAGGCTGGAGATGGAAAAGATGTGGATGTCAGGCATTATATATCAATGATTGGTTCATTGATGTATCTTACAGCCTCTAGACCTGACATCATGTTTGTTGTGTATGCATGTGCATACCACCAAGTGACTCCCAATGAGTATCATCTTCATGCTGTCAAAAGGATCTTTAGATACCTTAGGTGCTATCGTACCTTGGGATTATAGTATCCTAAAGATTCTCCATTGGAGCTTATTGGCTATTCAAATAGTGATCATGGAGGTGATAAGTTTGACAGGAAATCCACAACTGGTGGATGCCAATTTCTTGGGAGCAGACTCATATCTTGGCAATACAAGAAACAAACAGTGGTGGCAAACTTTACAACTGAAGCAGAATATGTAGTTGTAGCTGCTTGTTGTGGACAAGTTCTATGGATACAAAACCAGTTGTTGGATTATGGGTATAATTCTATGAATACCAAGATATTTGTAGATTATAACAGTACATTATGCATTATTAAGAATCCTCTACATCATTCTAAAACAAAACACATAGAAATTAGGCATCATTTTATAAGAGATTGTTTTGAAAAAGCTTTAATACATCTAGATAGGGTAGACACAGAAGAAAATGTGGCTGATCTTTAACTAAACCTTTTGATGTTAGGAGGTTCCAGTACTTGGTAACAAGTATTGGAATGATCAATCTCACCTAAATGTATTTTTGAAATCATTGTATAGTTTGTACAGGATGTGTACTGTTATTTGTCTTTGTAAAGGATTAGGTTTTCCACTTTATTTGCTAACCTGACAAAGGTTATTCGAACGCTGACAAGTGTAAAAATGGCCGCTGACAGTAATATGTTAGTTTTGTGGTTTTTGATCTAATCATGCAGGCATTATGAGCATTGTACAAATTGATACAGAGTTGCTTATGGATCTTTGGAGCTTACAAGGAATGTGTCAAAGTTTATTTATGATGGTTGGAATGTTTACATTCCTATCTTGAAATAAAGTTTTGTCCTATACTTTTTATTTTGCAATTATGTATATCTTAGTTTAAGGGGAGGTTTAGGAAACCTTTAGGCTTTTGGGTATTCTTAGAATACTCTTATCACAATTCTAGGTTGTGTCAACTGGTGAGTAAGAATTCGAATTTCTAATTCTTGAGGCACTGTAGCATGCAAAGTTGATATACCGTGCACGTTGCCAAGACGTTTTGGCCTAGAATTGGGATTGGTCGGTTGAGAGACTTGGTGAACGTTTTTATTGGGCTTACCTGGGAAGTTACAAAGAATTTATATGAGGTAACTTCATTGTAAGAACTTTGGTTAGCAAGGGATACTTGAGGACAACTATGTCTATCTTGCTTATGCAAGTATGCATGATTGGACAATGCTTGCCACCCTATAGTCATTTTCAGTCTAAAGAGTTATCTTCACTAGGGTAAACGTCTTTGTTAAGGTTTTTTTATTTTTAATTATTTTTATTTTTGCCCACTGACATGTTGTCTTTCCAAACGCTGATAAGACCAATTTAAATGCTGACATGGCAAAATTTCAACGCTGACAAGAATATAGCCGTTACACGCTGATGTTTACTTTTTGACCGTTGAAAAATATTGGGGTCCACCCAGTTGTTATTTTTGACGAAAATATAGGCCGTAATTTTAGCGAGTTGGTAACTTTTAATTAATGGATGAGATAAGTTATATATTTTTCAAGATTGTGATGATTACTTTTTGAATATAACTTCCTTATATTTCAACCAATTGTGTGTTTATACTTCTCCTATAAATTTGGCTCTTTTCTTTCAAACAGGGTAACTACTATTTCTTGTCTGCTAAAACTCTCAAACCTTCATACCTCCATTGTTAACATATCACAGTTTTCTCAAATCATTTTTAATGGCACCAAAGTTTAAACCTGCTAATGTGGAATTAGGGTTCAGAAGACAACACAACATGGTGGCTTATTTAGAAGAGGATAATACTTTGCATCCCCAATACACTCAGATGATAGAGTATTTGAAGGCGTCTCCTCTAAGGTATGCACTTTCTCATACTCCACTCGTCCCTATCACACACATCAAGCAGTTTTGGAACACTGTTAGTTCCAAAACAATTGATGGAGTGATTACATTGACTGCTACTGTTCATGGGGTTCAATTGGTAGTTACTGAAGCTTTGATTCGTCAAGCTTTGCATCTTGATGATGTTGATGGTCTAACAACCCTTCCCTTAGCAGAGCTAGAGTTAGGACTCCAAGGCTTGGGGTATGCTTTACCCCCAGTAGGGCATTTAAACAAATATACCAAACAACAATTTCCCCTAGCCTGTAAGTTCCTTATACATGTCATCCTACAATGTTTGAGTCATAAATGCTCTTCTTTCAATGAAATCAACCGTTCAATCGGGAGTGCCATTGTTTGTATTGCAACTGGGCAAAGATAATTTTTCAAAAATGATTTTTGATGGCATGTTTCACAACAAGGGTAACAAGATGACTCTTGCTTACCCTAGGTTTTTACAAATGGTTTTTGATATGCAAGGATATTGTAGTAGGGATCATGACAACTTTTATGAGGTCCCCACTCAAAAGAAAACTATGTTTGGCAATATGAATTCACCTCCCTATAGAGACCTTCCCCTTACCCCAGCCATGCTAGCTGTCATTGAGGCAGCTGCACAACCTCAACCACAACCAGACCCACTACCAGAACAACCTCCATCACCCCAACACATGGACATTGACCCTCAACCGTCAAGCGCTGATACTCACAATGTGAGCGCTGATACACCCAACCTAAGCGTTTGACACCAGTATTCCCCATATCCAAACAGACCCTCAATCCACTTCCTCTTTAGAACCTCATGATTATAGGTTTGAGAAACGCCAAAGCACTACTGGAGTGTTCTCCTCTAGTGGTCCTAGCCATGTAGCAAAGAGAATCACATCCACAAGTGTGGTTGGTGAAATTGGTGGGGCTGGGACTATTGACTCTCGCTTAGAAGCAGTTCAAGACATTCCCAAAATCATTAAGACCATACTGATGCCCGATGAATCTCTTTTGGGAGGTCAAATCCCCATGATAGAGGAGGGAAGACTGGAACCCTATTCAGTAATGGAATTGACGGTGATCTGCATTTGCTTGCAAAAGAAAAATGCAGATCTTATACAGGTTGTCACAGCCCAAGGCCTTGAACCCAAGTCATTTAGGGAGAGGTTGGTTACCTTGGAGACTGCCAATAGTAGGATAAGGCATGCTAGAGTCCTTTCTTCAGGGGAGGCTTCTTACAAAGGGGAGGAGGATGCACCTACAAAGCCAGTGAATTTAAGTGACAAGGGCTCACAAGAAGAAGGTGGTTCTATTGGAAGTAAAAGTGTAGAGATAGCTGAGGCACTGACTAGTTTGAAGGAGAAACCAGTTTATGATGTTTCTTGAATTACTCCTAAGAAGCTATCATTTGTAGAGATGATGATGATGCAGGTTTATGAGTCAGCTGTTGACATTCAGAGTTTGAGCGCTGACAAGAGCAAATTAGACGCTGACAAACTTAAAGGTATGATTTGTGTATCCCAACAACCAGTTATCATTAGGGATGCTTCTACACAGGTATCAGCCATTACTTTGCCAACTATTGAAGCTAAGGATAGGGGTAAAGGAATTATGGTAGAGGTTCAAGTACCTAAGAATGCAGCACAGTCACATTTTGATTATGTTTTGGCTGCACGATTAGAGGAACAAGATAGGATAGAAACTACCATAAAAAAGGTTAAGGATGGTAGTGATGATGATGAGAGTTCTGGTTCAAGTGTCATGATAATTGAAGAGCCAGAAAGGTTGGAGTATGGAGAGGATGAGTTAGCTAGGGAAAAGCTGAGAGAGTTGAAGATAAAAGTAGAATTTGATATGCCTGAAGTTATGGATATGTATTTTGCATGGGAATCTACAATTGCAAAGAATCCAAACATGTCAATCACTGGACAAATTTGGGGTTTGGAGATTCTGCTACGATTTCATGAAGATTGTAAGGTAATCTTGAAGCACAAGTCTAGTAAGGTACATTCTGAGCTTCAAAGGGATAGGAGAAAGCTCTATTATATGCTTCTTAGGTGTCATCAAGGTGAGATGGACCTATGAGATATTGAAGAGGCTATCCTTTGAAGAGTTGGAATTTCATGTTTATCCCATTTGGGAACGAGTTTGTGAGGCAAACACTATGAGACTTCTTTCAGATGAAAGGAAAGAAGAAATTGAAGAAACTATGCAGATTAAGAGGGCTTCTATTGTGCCAAGACCAGTGAAGAAGGTAATTCCCATTGAATTTCCAGTTTTTGATAGGTTGAACCCAAGTGAAGCAATGATCAGAAAGGGTATAAAGATTTCACCTTTGGAGGCTTCAAATGTTATAGAGGTATTGCCTTTGGATTTCAGAAACCCAATAATCAATTATGAAGAAAATGCAAGTGGTTTCTGGGTAATCACCAGATATGGTAACAAGGTACATACTTTTAATTCCTTAATCTCTTTGTTTACAAGCATGGATAGAGAAGAATTGGTAGATCTGTAGAATTTGATGAAGACCAAATATGCTGCTGAAGAGCCTACATCAGTAAATGGAATAAATATTTGGACAACAATTCAAGAGAATGATTGCACCAGATGAAGCTGATCCAATATGGCTGGATCCGGATGATATTAGTGGTTTAAAGTGGCGTCTACATTCAGCTACTGGTGCATACCATCTAAGCACCTCAAAGTTTTCAGAGTATCTTTTGGTTGATTCTCAATATCCTATGTTTAAGGATGTTTTGAAGAAGACGGTGTCTACACAGTTAGAAGTTGATTATACTAGTGATGTTAGCAAGGATTTAATTATATTTGTTTATTTTCTAATTAACAAGTAGTTTGTATTTGTAAGAATCCTCCTTGTACTTGGTTTTTATTCAGAAACTTGATTACTAGAGTAGATATCAAGTTTAGGGGAGGATTGTTGAGAATAAAATGAGCTAAGTCACTGAGACGCTGACAAGAGTAATTTGGACACTGGCAAGAGTAAACGAGGCGCTGACAGATGAGCACTGACAAGAGTTATGCAAGCGTTGATAAGAAGAAGTCCAACCACTGATAGGAATACTTAGTCAACGCGTTTTATATTTGAAGTAAAGATATGATCAATATTGTATTTTCTATAATTATCTTTACCTATAATAGTTGATAGGTAAACCTTTGTACATGACTCCTTGTGTTATAAAAGGAGGTCGTAGGGTTCATATTTTATACACATTATTCAGTTTTACAACTTTCATTGTAAGCAAGTTCGATTATTAATCAAGAGTGAAAGTTTGGTTTACTTTGTTTGTTTGTTCTTTTTTCTAAGTGTTAATTCTGCATAACACTTAGATTGTTTGATACAACAAAGTTTCTCTAAGTGTTAATCTTGATTTAATCTCGTTTAACACAAAGCTAATCGATCTAAGTTTGGGATCAACACACACGTGATCTTGTGTAATCAAATGTGTTTTTTTATTTCACGTTTGACATATTTATATTCCTCAAACCTAAAGCGTTGGAGCAACTCAATAGAGTCCAAAAGTTATGAATAGTAGCGTTATGATATATAAATCCACAAATGCGGTTTTTATAAAATTAGATTTTGATTGACGCACCTTGCTACTCGTTTGTCTTTAATGATTAAGTACATAATAATATAAGTTATTAAAAACTAAAAAATAAAACAAAAATCACATGTAAGTTTGTTAATATATTAAAACGTTTCATTTATATAAGATATATAAAACAAATTAGCTTCTGAATTACATGTGATTTTGTTTTAATCACATGTAACTTTGCTTGAATTACATCCAAATTATTGATAATTACATCTGATTTTACTTGCATTACATGTGATTCGCATTTGAAAACTTTAACTTTTCTAACAAACCCACTTTAGATGAATCACATGTGATTCTGTTTGAATCACATGTAATTTTGTTAATATGTTAAAATGTTTGTTGCCCTTTATATAAGATATATAAAATAAAATGTCTTTTGAATTACATGTAATTTTATTTGAATCACATGTAATTTTGCTTGAATCACATGTAATTCGATGATAATTACATTGATTTTTCTTCCATTACATGTGACTCAAACATTTAGAAACTTGAACTTTTTCAAACAAACCCACTTCAAATATATTACACGTGATTTTGTTTGAATCACATGTAATTCTGATCTAATGTTTCAAGTAAAATTAGATATTTTCAATAATGTTTGTAATTTTTTTAGCTCCACTTCAAGTGATTTTTCTTTCATTCTTTTATCATCCTCCTTTCACATCACATTTGTCTCGAGGTCGTGACAGATTTTTACATGAGAACTTCTTCGTGTTCGGCAAATAGTATCATATAACAACATAAAAAATAAGAACTAATTTTTCATATTTGTTTTATGTATAAATCACATATGATTTGTATGAAACACATGGGATTTATTAAAATCACACATAATTCATACAAATCACATGTGATTTATTTATAAAAATCACACATGATTTTTACAAATCACGAGTAATTTATTAAAATTATAAATGATTTTTTTCATAAAAAGACAAAACTAAATCACATGTAATTACTTTCTAATTAATTTAAATTTGAACACACTATGATTTTTTTCTTCATAAAAAGACAAAACTAAAACACATATGAACACACTAGTCACGCGCGGTTTCTATGTGCTCCGGAGACGTTTTTCGACGGACCTTCATCTTATTCACTATAAACAAGCTCATCTTCGACCTGTAAAGTGTTGGGAATAATAGCTCCGGCGTTGGTATTTTTTTCATGAAATCGTTGTTTTCGTGGAATCAAACATGTCGTTTTTTCCTTTACATATCTATATTAAAAACCTGTAGAAATTCATTCACATTACTACATAACATACATATTGCAGCATCACGAAAGAATCCATACAAGCAGTGCCCTGTTATAAATACTTGCACAAAAGTATTAAACATAATGTTTTGACTTCTTATTGTCAAACATTGAGCTGTCACAAAAGCTACATTTAAGCTTTGCATTTACAACAAAAGACTTCATTAACAGAAGTTCAAATTTCTAACCTTCTTGTGCAAAATTTCATTCTATCCCTTTTATTCTCATCTCAACCAACGACACTCTTGAGCCACATGACCTCCTCTTCCACACCGGTAACATCCATTTGAACCATAACGACATTCACCCACATGGCTACAACCGCAACTAGTACATATATCTGGGTCGATCTGTTTCGTGTTACTAGTGATGATTTCCGGTGACGGATTGTGATTTCCGACGAGTTTTTTGTTCTTCCGATGAATGATGTGGTGTCCCGGTAGTATTTTTTTGTAACACCCCCACAAATGCTATGCGCAGCGGAACTACAACATTTGGGTGCTACACAGTTATCATCGCACACAAGATATATCAAACGACTCAAAAGACGTAAAAGTCTTGACATAATTTAAACATAGTTAAAATGTACATGTCTACTGTTTTCCAAACCCCAAAAGAATACAATACAGAGTTTGCGTTTAGGTCCCCACTGAATCTCAACCCAAAAATACATTTTCATTCACATGACATAGTATAAAATTTTTAAGTGCAAAAAGGGAGGAAAACAAAGTAGACCGCCAAGCCACCACAACTTCCATCCTCGCATGCTCCGCTGCTATCAATCTTGGTTACCTGAAACACATGCTTAAAATCGTCAACACAAAGGTTGAGCGAATCTATAGGTTTATCAAATCATAAGTTGAACATAAGTATTAAAAACCAATCATGATCATTCAATAGCATTGTCGTACTCACAATCTATTTTCAAGGTTATGACAATTGTGTTTAAGCTCATGACACTAATCCGTTAACTCAATCACCCGCGTAATAATTACCGGCGTGATTCAGATGAAACCAGTGCCCCTTCTAAAGGCATCAGTTGTAATTATACCTTATCTCTCATACAAGATAATCTACCGCAGAACTTACTCAACGTACAGCTTCTCGGCTAGCATTGGGTCGTTAGCCCCGTAGTACTACAAATTGTATAAGCGGCTATTTCCCCCTACTCGAGGGCAAGACAATAGTTAATAGTTCATGAATTTAGGGACTTTTGCAACTAGGTATTCAACACAATTTCGAGGCAACATTCGGGTCCAACAATCAATCAAGACTTATGTTCATTTTCATTTAAATTAGCATGTATCCCCCTCGCGGGTTAAAAACATTTGAATAAAGTAAAGAGCGAGGCTATAGACTCACCTGGCGCAGTAGTAGTAGTATTAGTAACTACGGCGTAAACGAAATCGATCACCGACGATGGGGATGCCCCGGGAAATCAAATACAACACCTAACGAATAAACACGTAATGAATCAACACATTCAAGTACCTTCAAGTACTGTATGTACATAATTAAGAACACTCAAGGTTCATATAAACTCACGCCAAAAATCCATACAAGCGATATTTACTAGACACGAACCATTTTATACTTTATTAGAATTATCGCGCATTTTACAACTCTGCCGGTACATACCGAATGTACGGGCTGTTTTACCCCATTTAGACCACTCCTAAAAATCTGAGAAAATTTGTAAAAATCACTTATAATCTGTAGAAACCCCTCACCAAATTTCATCAAAAGTTTTCACTCCTAAGACCTTCTGCCCGACACATCTTTGAAGTACAAAATTCGGACAGTTTTGCACACTCGACTCGTAAGATCGTTTTGACCATCTTAACCAATGCCATTTGAAAATCCGACTCTTGATTATGAAAATAGACTCAAAATGCTAAGTTTAGGGCCTGAGAACAACTTCCAAACATTTTTAGAACTCTAGTTACAATCCTAGACATTCGACCTATATTTTGACAAAAACCCGTAACTTGTGATTTTCATCACCCGGTACGCCCCAAACTTTAAATTATCATAACTTTTGACTCGTTTTGAGTTAGAAGCTCTACCTTATACCGAATCGAAGCTAAAAAGAAGCTCTACAACAATATCCTACCTTCCCAACCTGGACCTAGACTTAAACCCACGAAAAATACCCTCAAACAATCTGGTCTAAAATCACCCTTCCAAAATTACCTTTACACTCGTTTTCAATCAATTCCATCTACTCCTATACCCCTAATATCATCATTAAACTATCCTAATTAGATCATAACATCCTAGTCACTTGTATGAATCAACCTTTATCAAAACCCATTTCATAAAACCACACATGCAATGTAATTAAATAAATTAAAAATGATAATAACAAGGAAATAGAACCATACCCACAAGAAACAAGATCAAACACTCAAGAACACCCAAAACCCCATTTGGCCGTGGGTTTGGGGGTCAAGAACACCAAACAATTCTTTTCCAATAGCTTCAATATTTCAATTCTATGTTCCTAAACATATTTAAACACAAACCCAATGATTGAATTAAATCAAATCATGGTATTTTTCAAAATTTATAAAACTTGGATCTAAAAAAAAATGTTGTTGCATGTTGGATTTTTGTGGTGGGATTTACTTAAAATGATGTTTTAAGGATGGGTCATTGCTTAGATTTCTCAAAAACAAATTTTTGGTGGTGGATTGGTGGTGAGTGGTGGTGGCCGTGAGTTTTGAGAGAAAAGGGAGGAGGGAGACAAAATTTTGCTAGTGAAAAATGAGAGAGTGTGAAAAAATATAGCTTATATATAGTGGAGGGAGGACCAAATGTGTAAATAAGGCTATCTTTTGGCCCTTGTTGCAAAACTAGTTATAAAGAGCGGGATTATGCTTACTAGTCGGTTTATAAAAATTTACGGGAGTCGGGGGTCGTCCCGAACACTCGAAAATACTTTTAAATGGTTCAAACGCACACAAAACGAATATTCATATGGTTCCGACTCGACTTATCACGTAATAAAAATAAAATCTCGAAAAACTCAAATATCGATCAATCGATAATAAAAGGTAAATTTTAGGCATCCGTCGGTATCGTAGTCGTCATCGGTTCTTCTTAAATCGTCAAACGTTAAATTACGACCGTAAACGTCGGTTTCAACTTAAACCGTCAAATATATAGCAAACAAAATTTCTTAAAAATTTCAAAAATATCCGTAAAATAGGATTAAATAAATAACTTGGGCTCGGGATATCACATCCTCAAGTGAGTCGCAACTTAAGAGAGATGCTCATATTGAACAGCTCTTGAGACAATAACTTAGCATCATACGGCACTTTCACGGGTGTTACATCCTCCCCTCCTTAAGGGAGCGACGTCCCGGCGCTCTCTGGTTCTTATACTCGCATTTTGTACTACTAGGAAGATAAAGGTACTTCTTCCTAAAGAGGTCTTCATGTTCTGTTCCGAGCTCCGGTTCACGTTTCGGGTTCCATCACACCTTCACCATGAGTATTATACCTTGCTTCAATCTCTTAACATCTCGATCCTTGATCTCCACTTCAATTTCTCAAATCCTTCCTTCGGTTATTGACACGTCTCTTCTCACAGCTTCTCGCGGTCAACAAGTGATTCTCAATCTACACCATCTCCTCCGGAGTCTCTCAAATCATTTCAGGTCCATTCCACTGACTTTTTCCTACTTCATTTCACCCAACTCGCGATCTATATTTTCATCAACATAATTCTTCAAATGTCGCAGCTTCAAAGCTAATCAAGGTAAAAGTCGTGGTACAAACATACTACCAACGGCATGTGTCGTTCTCAACAACTATCAAAATCAATCACACATGTTCGGAGTACGTTTTCCAACGTTCGAATCGTCCTTACACTTGGTTCATCGTCTCATAAAAACAATTATTCATAAATGAAAATCGCACGGGTTACACATAACCCCATCGAAAAACGTTCAAAATATAAAAGACGAAGTAATCAATACTAGTCGTACCAAATCACCTTATTACGATATTACGTACATACAACCCTACTTCGTCAAAAACGAATTCATCGATACGAAATCATTCGGCGTATACATAACTCTCTCGAAGACATCACAATCCAAACAAACACAAAAGCCATTATGAAACACATACAACCATATTACGACATGTTTGCAACATAGCCAAACCATGCTAAACCAATCAGTTCAATCAGTTAACCCACGCTTGCTAATCAGCCAAGCCAAGATAAAACAAGAATATTTACATAATTCTCGGATGAGTCCAGTCAAAAGAAAATTGCAAGTTAAAGAAGGTTCAAGAGCTTGCTAGCTATGGATGCATATCCAAAAAGAAATAAAATACTTACATGTGTCATCGTGGGGTGCTCACACACGGATCCATACCCAAAAGATACTACAAGAACACCATCTTACTTCCGTCCCAAACGTGGTCAAAATCTTAATAAATATCATCGTTCACAGTTAAAAAAAATACATTACATGGCACGTGTTCTCCATGATCGGACTTCATTGGACAATGTCGTCTCAAGTTCTCACAACTTACGATCACTCGACCAGATTACTTACCACACAAATACATAAAAGGCAAGGGTTTACCACAAAAACATCAACTAGGGATATCTATCGTTTAACCATCGATAATCAAGGATGGTTGAGTCAAGCAAAGAGGATTCCTCACTTAAATAAACGAAGACGACAATTGGAAGGGTCTTCCAATTACCGATGCACAGTTGGTAAACTTCAACAATTTATCATGTGTCGTTGTCATATCAAAAGAACAAGAAAAGAATAATAAATAAAGTACGATAAATTCGCTGTAGGAGAAGTCTTCGTTATTTCCCTTAGAGTTATTCGAACTCTGATTTCCTCTACTTCGGCATTTTTCCATCTTTATTAAAACTCTTCTCCCGGTGACGATACGAGCCCCTTTGGTATTTCATCAACACCCTCGTGCTTCTGATGAAATTTGCACGTTACACACAACTCATAAAAACATTTTCAAAAAACTACTCGGTCACAGTGACTTACCAAGTCAACACCAAACGAAAGAAAAGATTTCAAGGAATACAAGAAAAATTCAAAAATTGTCTTTAGGAATCAAAGAAATGCGATTACTTGCATAAGGATCCACCATTTTTAAAAACGTTCTCATCCAAACATTTATCAAAACACTACAAGTTTCAAGATGACCAATTTGTTTGACACGATAGTGCCCTTCCTAAACTATGCATAATTAGCTAGATCATGCATACTTGAGGATCAAGCAACAACAACCAACAAAACAGGACTCTTCCCGAATTATGCATAGTTAGCTAAGCTGTGCATAATTGAGAATCGAGTGACAACACAAACATTATTATTACATACCAAACACGACTATGGAAGTTTTCGACCTAGCCTTCAAAATAATTAAATCATTTGAAATGAAATTTGAAATGGGAAAATATTGCTACCATCGTTTTAAGAAACACATCAAACATTTTTCGTCCACTTTGGAAACATACTTTTACTTTGCCTTTTTGTGAGGAAAATAAATAAATAATTAAATAAAGAAATCGACACCATTTGCATTTAGTTCACCAAAACATTTGACACACTCATACCTATTTTCACAATAGACTATTCACAAAATAACGGTAAGGTGGTTCATGATTAAAGATCATTGCAAGCACAACAAGTACTAAAAATCGAAAATCAATGGGATCAAACGAGGTAACGAGCAATATAATTGCCAACAGAAATTAACTACATTAGAAATGAAAATACTTCAAATATATGACAGAAGTCTCAGGATAACAACATCGATCTACGAATACATGGAGTAAAAATTGAACATCAGCACAAGCGTCAAAAATAAAACAACGATCACACTTCCCATCGTCTCGAGTTGCACACCCATTCCACCAAGGGTATACGGGGAGAGAAGAATAACCACTTTGTAAAATAGAAACAATTTCACCAGAAAGATCGAGTTCTTTCACCTCTACAATTTGGTAATGCGGCTTCGCCTCCTCGCTTTTGTTAAATATAAATAAACAACCACTCTAATGAAGATTTATAGCATCATACAAGTAATTACAGAATTTTAGGTTCCATTAGCCGAAAGAAGACAGTTACGGCGTCCATGAACATGACAAAATACACCGGGTGGCATACCCTCATCATCAAGTACTAGCGAAGTAGCGACACAAAAATAAATATAATAATATTGGTTTCATACCATAGACAATATTAAAATGAACAATCACATGACGACTCATGTTTAGATACAGACTCACAAAATCAAAGAAGGGATGTCGTACGATCGAACCATCGTGACTCAAAACATTATATATACATCTTTATTAAATAATATACAAGTAGGCGTGTGTTGTGTAATCCAGTTGCGTATAATAATTAGTGTTACCTTGTACATTGTAAAACCGAACATTTACACATTTTTAATTTGTGTTACACCATTAAAGAATTTATACCTTTCATTTCTGGAAAAATTTCAATCTCTCAGAAATTTTTAACATTAGTAGATGCGGTGACTCGGTTATCATAATTGACAAATCATTAGGTTTGAAAATCTCCATACTTGTATCAAAACCTCATTAATGTTCATATCTTAAGTACCAAAAACATACGTAGTAAGAATTTTCCAAGTTTTACGTTTTTATTATCACGACTTATATTATCACAAATATACACGTATCCAACATGACTCAAACTAGTCCAATTAACTCTTAAAATCAACCTTTGACTTTTATTACACACATGTTTTCCCCAAAACTGTTTTGTTAAATCATATTCGCGTAATTCGACTCAAATGATAAAGAGGTTTCACGTGGTATTATCTCGGATACTTACTGATTTTAGTCGAGACTTAAATCTCAATAATAATAATATAATAAACAATCAAAATGCTTATCTCAATAATTTTAAAATATATAAAATTCAACTTTTAATCCTTAGCCCATTATCAAATGATTTTAAAATTAACACCTCTCGTCGCGGAATAAAACAAAAGATTTTTCAAACGATTTTAAACAAGCATCATCAAATTACACATATTGATTCTCTATAACGACAATTAAACAAACAAATGATTTCCAATGACGTTCCATCAATGTTTAAAATTTTATTTCAAGCATTATAATTTCATACTTAAAGTGTATATTCCGATTTTATCCCAGTTTATTTACTACAACGAGTGACGAGTTCTAGTTTACACCAATGCATACGTAAACATAACCTTATGTTTAAAATAAACCAATTTTTACAAAGTTTCTACCTCCAAAATATATGACCAATTTTTCTACTCTATATTACAAATTATGCCAAAAGTTTGCTACATTGACCCGAAAATTAATTCATACTAAATCCGAAGCTACATATACTCAATGGTCATATCGCAAATTTTATTATAAACTCCTTTCTCAAATTAATTTAAACAAATTCTTAACAAGTCCATCACAATCTTTTAGTATCAAATTTTAATATATGAAAACAAGGATTTTACGAGTAATAATAATTACTTATTACGATTTACCAACCAAGGTTGAAGGAAAATAATTTCACAATGTCCGTTTATTCTCTACACGTATTTTACTTGTTACCAAACACATCATACGTCATTTTTATCCGAAAGTTTCATTCACCAAATATTAAATATATAAAACACTTTATGTTTAAATCATTCAATTAACAAAGTTCGATGCTTACTTAACTTGCACAAATGCCGGACCTCGTCATGTAAAATATTAACTTCAAAATAATGAAACAACAAAACAAAATGAAATAAATGGAACGAGAATACTTATGTCAACTAAGTGTTGTTATCGGCCTCGGATGAGTCTCGAAATCGTACACCACAAAATTAACACAAACCAACCAAATTCTAAGTTATCGCGCTTGATCACAACGCCAGTCTATTTTAAAACACATCTTTAAAATTCAAGTAGAATAGTAAACAACGATTAAATGGCAACACGCCTCAACCACGTCTCATAATATACACACATGATTCGCCGCCCCAATGTACGCATCGTCGATTATACTTCGTCTATGTTATAGTTACGTGAACTAACATATCAAACCCATTAGGAATAAAGGAAATAAAGTAATACGTAAGTAAATTACGTTTCAAAAGAAAATGTCCAAAATGACACATCACGGTGCGATAACGACAATCGAGATCGACCTAGTCGATATAAAATATGTTACGAAGCATCATTTACGTATCTAGGATATCAAACGAGGTTCATATTCGGTTATTCGAACAATAAATTAATTATCAAGATTGATAATTAGCGGTAAGGCCGAATTCTCAACAAAACCGCATTTTAATGTACGATAATTACTCAAGGACCATTGCTTCACGTCCAATGCCTTTAAACACCATAGTATATACATACTTATACATACAACCATTCCTACATACACGTAGGATTACAACGCGGTGTTGCCATGTAATGCAATGTAGCCCGTTATGCCAATTACATGCAACATATAAGATAATCTTACAAGAATTTGCAAATTACGATGATAAGTACTCAACGTACAAAACAATATATCTCAATATATATCTCAAAGTATTTACTTACTAAATACTTAGGGAATTCATATCAATTTCGAGGGATACATCTAAAATATAAAGCAATGCTAAAGAATTCTTACCGGAGCCATGCAGGATAGTTGTGTGCTTGGACAATTTCTTACGACACCAAAAGTTATAGTTTAGGATTTTTTAAAATGACCTAGTTCTCTATAACTCATGGCTCTGATACCAATCTGTAACACCCCCACAAATGCTATGCGCAGCGGAACTACAACATTTGGGTGCTACACAGTTATCATCGCACACAAGATATATCAAACGACTCAAAAGACGTAAAAGTCTTGACATAATTTAAACATAGTTAAAATGTACATGTCTACTGTTTTCCAAACCCCAAAAGAATACAATACAGAGTTTGCGTTTAGGTCCCCACTGAATCTCAACCCAAAAATACATTTTCATTCACATGACATAGTATAAAATTTTTAAGTGCAAAAAGGGAGGAAAACAAAGTAGACCGCCAAGCCACC
This sequence comes from Glebionis coronaria, assembly GCA_025667525.1. Lineage (NCBI taxonomy): Eukaryota > Viridiplantae > Streptophyta > Magnoliopsida > Asterales > Asteraceae > Glebionis > Glebionis coronaria. The sequence goes on from CM046877.1 coordinate 427,771,523, forward strand.
ACAACTTCCATCCTCGCATGCTCCGCTGCTATCAATCTTGGTTACCTGAAACACATGCTTAAAATCGTCAACACAAAGGTTGAGCGAATCTATAGGTTTATCAAATCATAAGTTGAACATAAGTATTAAAAACCAATCATGATCATTCAATAGCATTGTCGTACTCACAATCTATTTTCAAGGTTATGACAATTGTGTTTAAGCTCATGACACTAATCCGTTAACTCAATCACCCGCGTAATAATTACCGGCGTGATTCAGATGAAACCAGTGCCCCTTCTAAAGGCATCAGTTGCAATTATACCTTATCTCTCATACAAGATAATCTACCGCAGAACTTACTCAACGTACAGCTTCTCGGCTAGCATTGGGTCGTTAGCCCCGTAGTACTACAAATTGTATAAGCGGCTATTTCCCCCTACTCGAGGGCAAGACAATAGTTAATAGTTCATGAATTTAGGGACTTTTGAAACTAGGTATTCAACACAATTTCGAGGCAACATTCGGGTCCAACAATCAATCAAGACTTATGTTCATTTTCATTTAAATTAGCATGTATCCCCCTCGCGGGTTAAAAACATTTGAATAAAGTAAAGAGCGAGGCTATAGACTCACCTGGCGCAGTAGTAGTAGTATTAGTAACTACGGCGTAAACGAAATCGATCACCGACGATGGGGATGCCCCGGGAAATCAAATACAACACCTAACGAATAAACACGTAATGAATCAACACATTCAAGTACCTTCAAGTACTGTATGTACATAATTAAGAACACTCAAGGTTCATATAAACTCACGCCAAAAATCCATACAAGCGATATTTACTAGACACGAACCATTTTATACTTTATTAGAATTATCGCGCATTTTACAACTCTGCCGGTACATACCGAATGTACGGGCTGTTTTACCCCATTTAGACCACTCCTAAAAATCTGAGAAAATTTGTAAAAATCACTTATAATCTGTAGAAACCCCTCACCAAATTTCATCAAAAGTTTTCACTCCTAAGACCTTCTGCCCGACACATCTTTGAAGTACAAAATTCGGACAGTTTTGCACACTCGACTCGTAAGATCGTTTTGACCATCTTAACCAATGCCATTTGAAACTCCGACTCTTGATTATGAAAATAGACTCAAAATGCTAAGTTTAGGGCCTGAGAACAACTTCCAAACATTTTTAGAACTCTAGTTACGATCCTAGACATTCGACCTATATTTTGACAAAAACCCGTAACTTGTGATTTTCATCACCCGGTACGCCCCAAACTTTAAATTATCATAACTTTTGACTCGTTTTGAGTTAGAAGCTCTACCTTATACCGAATCGAAGCTAAAAAGAAGCTCTACAACAATATCCTACCTTCCCAACCTGGACCTAGACTTAAACCCACGAAAAATACCCTCAAACAATCTGGTCTAAAATCACCCTTCCAAAATTACCTTTACACTCGTTTTCAATCAATTCCATCTACTCCTATACCCCTAATATCATCATTAAACTATCCTAATTAGATTATCAAAACCCATTTCATAAAACCACACATGCAATGTAATTAAATAAATTAAAAATGATAATAACAAGGAAATAGAACCATACCCACAAGAAACAAGATCAAACACTCAAGAACACCCAAAACCCCATTTGGCCGTGGGTTTGGGGGTCAAGAACACCAAACAATTCTTTTCCAATAGCTTCAATATTTCAATTCTATGTTCCTAAACATATTTAAACACAAACCCAATGATTGAATTAAATCAAATCATGGTATTTTTCAAAATCTATAAAACTTGGATCTAAAAAAAAATGTTGTTGCATGTTGGATTTTTGTGGTGGGATTTACTTAAAATGATGTTTTAAGGATGGGTCATTGCTTAGATTTCTCAAAAACAAATTTTTGGTGGTGGATTGGTGGTGAGTGGTGGTGGCCGTGAGTTTTGAGAGAAAAGGGAGGAGGGAGACAAAATTTTGCTAGTGAAAAATGAGAGTGTGTGAAAAAATATAGCTTATATATAGTGGAGGGAGGACCAAATGTGTAAATAAGGATATCTTTTGGCCCTTGTTGCAAAACTAGTTATAAAGAGCGGGATTATGCTTACTAGTCGGTTTATAAAAATTTACGGGAGTCGGGGGTCGTCCCGAACACTCGAAAATACTTTTAAATGGTTCAAACGCACACAAAACGAATATTCATATGGTTCCGACTCGACTTATCACGTAATAAAAATAAAATCTCGAAAAACTCAAATATCGATCAATCGATAATAAAAGGTAAATTTTAGGCATCCGTCGGTATCGTAGTCGTCATCGGTTCTTCTTAAATCGTCAAACGTTAAATTACGACCGTAAACGTCGGTTTCAACTTAAACCGTCAAATATATAGCAAACGAAATTTCTTAAAAATTTCAAAAATATCCGTAAAATAGGATTAAATAAATAACTTGGGCTCGGGATATCACATCCTCAAGTGAGTCGCAACTTAAGAGAGATGCTCATATTGAACAGCTCTTGAGACAATAACTTAGCATCATACGGCACTTTCACGGGTGTTACATTTTTAATTTTACAACGATTGTATTCTTTTCCGGTAGTGTTCTATAAATAGTGGGAGTTTGTGTTTTGTTAGGAGAAAGAAAGTTGCATATCAAATGATGGGTTGAGGGTTATTTTTAAAGTTTATGTATGGTTGGGGGGAATGTTCGTTACCATTGGATTAAAACAAAATCAAAGGACACGATATTTTTCTTTGTTCTTTGTGAAGATACTATTCCTTCAGGATCTCAACTCTAAAGATATGATATATGTCAATTGTGAGATACACTCGGCCCATCAATAACATCCATCACCAAATGCTAGTAGCATGTAAACCCACTAGCTTAATACATTTGACGAAAAGTACTACTCGGTCATATCAAAAAATTATATTTTATACTCAAATGTTAAATGAGTTGGTCAATCAAAAGCCTCGTGTAATCCGAGTATCACATTTGAAAAAGAAGACCTGGCTCATAAGTGGTACAACACACCGGTCTAGCACAAGATTAGGGGTATAAAAAACCTCTCAACCCAAATTTTATCATTAGTCTAAACTCTATCATATTTCCTCCGCCCCCTTCTCATCTATATCACTTAGCCACTAATAAGTGTGTAAACACTTATCCTTTTCCCACTAAAATCAAGGAAAAAGAAGACCTAATCATGTGTTTAGTATCGTAAATGTCAGAATTACGCGTGGTTTTGTGTTTTTGTGTGAAATAGGTACAAAAGATCAAAAGGAAAGAAAACACGGGATTTCACGGTCAAATGTTGAAGAAAAGTCTAAAAAGAGACAAAGACAAAGTCAAAGAACCAAAAGTGTGCGAAGATCACGAAAATCGGTAAAATCGACACGGTTTTAAAGAAAAGATCAAGGAAGCCAAAATCGAGCTCTTTTTAGTGGATTTAACCATATGGGAGTTAATTGGACTTGTGGGTCCCACTTTTGGTTAATGGGCCCAAAAGCCCATTTAAGGAACAAGTTATAATTTACTTTGGAGTTAAAGCCCATCAAAGGCCCAATTATAAAGGAACGGATGGATTATATACCAAAATGGACCAAATCCACTTTTGAGGTGTATGAAAAATTAACCTTTCATGGATCAAGCCCATTAAGGGTTTTACACACTTGTGATGGACGTTTAAGAGTTATAAAAGTGAATAAGATTTCACTTAATAATTGGTCAAAGCCTCACACACTCACACACACGTTTTTAACCTTTACCCTGGTCAACTCTTACCACACACGTTCAAACTTCACTCACACACACTTATTAAAACCATTTACCCAACCCTTACCCCCACACACGTTTTAAATAAACAAAGTTTTACCCACCCCACATTATTACTCCGATAATAACAATGCAACTTCTTTCTCTCCCAACACAAACCCGAGCACCATTTTTACTGTATTCAAAACCCTAATCACAAAAAAATACCCAATTAAAATTGGGGTTTTTACTTGATACGGGTGATTCACACGATTGTTAAATAAATCCCCATCAAAATCGGAGCTGCACAATGGGTGGTCCTCTCCTGACGTGGCTCCTATCCTTATTTTGATTGGTTCTCACACCTCACCACAACCCCTCCACATCAGCCACCAACTAACACAACAAACACACCCTCTCGCCATGTTGGCAATCCGAGTGACCAAACACCCATCCACAACCGTTTGATCAAGAAGAAAAGAAAGAGAATGAAGAAAAGATGTGTTTAGCGGCTGAGATTTATTTACTTGCTCACCAATCTTCATGAAGAAGCCTTGGGGGTTGGCTATAAATACCCACATCATTCTGTAATTGGGTGTGCCCATTTTTTATTTTAATTTTATTTTTATGCAAAATAGTTTTAGGTAAATTGTAATTTCATTTTTTAGTATTCTAATCTTTTTATCATTAATGAAAGCTTGTTTTAATTAAATCATTTTGTGCCTTATTTCTTTTATTAAAGTTCTTATTATTATTGCAATCTATTATTTAATCTTTAAACGATTTTAGTTGTGATAATTAAAATATTATTTATAGCTTGATTTAGAAAAGTAAAAAATGTTGCTTAATAAATTTCCCCTACTGGGAAGTTTTACATAAATCTGTTCGAGAATTGATATATGTGGTTCGATGATGGTGACGTTTGGGTGAAACGGTGGTGTTCGTTTTCGATTATAAGGGGGCTCAGCGCTCACCCTTCGGCTCAAAGGTTTTCATCAATCAGGTGTTATTTTTTTTTATTTATAAGATTTTGAGTAATTAGTTTATTTGTCGTAATCTGCTTATAGTTTTTACCTGCTTAGTCAGCTTATTTGGATTTTGGATTTATCTGATTTGGTATTTGTTTTTGTTTATTTATATTTTGATTGTAGTTTTTATATGCTTAAGTTTCTTATTTGATTACTGTTTGGATTTGAGTTTGATAGAATCTGCTTATTAATATTCTGCTTATTAGATTTGCTGATTTTCTGTCTGAGTTTATTTGTGCTTATCTGGTTAGTTGCTTATTTTTAAGATTTTCTGATTTTCTGTCTGATTTTCTGTCTGAGTTTTTAATCTGGATTTGCTGATTTTCTGTCTGAATTGGATTTGGATTTGCTCATTTGGTTAGTTGCTTATTTTTAAGTTTGCTGCTAGGTTTACTTGCTTATCTGGTTTTAATTTATCTGCTTATTTGTTGTTTAGTATTTAGCTGCTTTATTTTGGTTAACTGATGTTTGAGTTCAAGTTTGCTTATTTTTAAGTCTTATATTTATTAGCTTATTTGCTTTTTGTCTGTTTTAGTTCTATCTGCTTATTTGGTTAGATAAGTTGTTATTTATCTGCTAAAAATCCTCAGACCCATTTGGTCTGAGTATTCATAAATTCCAAAAATATTAATTATAGTCAAAAAGGTCATAACGGGACTCAAACCCTTGACCCTTCGTTCAACTGCCCATAGCTTTAACCAACTAGTCTAGACCCTCTTTTAAGTTTTATTACGCGTTATCTTATTAATGTAGGTTTATTAAACTTAGCTGTCAGATTTTAATTAAGTTTTAAATACAAGTTTTAGTTTAATTAATCTTAATATAAAAGTTTTCTTAAATACAAGTTTTATTACTTTTAGAATACAAGTTTTAGTTTAGATACAAGTTTTATTAAGTTTTAAAAAAAATACCAAACAAAGTACGTTTTACCAAGAACAATTAATCCACGTTATATCCGATATTAATTCGAGTGAGTCGAGGAAACGAACTAAATTGCAACACAATACATAAATTAGCAACATTAAATTGGCGTCGCTGCCGCTTCGCTCGTTACGATTGAAGATTTCGTGAGATGATTTGGATTTTGGGATCCGTTCAATTTTGAACGTTAATTTTCTTGCCAAAAAAATCAAAAACACAAAAAAAATCAAAAACTTAAAATACAAAAAAATTAAAAAAATCACAAAAGCAAACTCTTTCCTAAGATTTGCACCAGAAAAATTAAAAAACTCCAAAAAGTAATACTTTTCCTAAAGTATTAGACCAAAAATATTACGTATTATTGTTATTTTTCTTATTTCGATTTCTTTCGATTTTTATTGTGAATATATATTTTTCTTAAAAAAATACAAAAAGATTTTTCATTTACTATATTATATTACGTAGCACAATTAATTTACCTACTTTCAAATAAGACCTTAGTTAGGATTTCATCACCTAACTATTGTATTCGAATCCTGAACGAAAAAAAGGGCAAAATAGATAAATACTAGTAAGACGTTTGAACTCGATTTATACAAACTATAAGGTGGGTATAAGGCGACGCGCTATAAAAGGCCGTCTAAGGAAAAAGGTTTTTAAGTGCTTTGTGCCACCTCGTTTCCCCGCTTGCTTGTGCCTATATTGAGAGGGACGACCGATTATTGGTTTGCCAACGCAAGTAGTATTAAGTATATATTTTTGTGGCTTTTTAATATTGCACCTCGAGAGGGATAATCCCTTTCCTCTCAAAGTCGACCGAGGTCTCCTACCTCACTCCTAAAGTTTTTATTGTATGCGCACTCGCGCGCATACATGCATACCGATTGGTGTACCAAATACATGTAATTCTTCCAAAAAGAAGAAGAAGAAAACAAAAAGACCGTCAATCAAGCCGATCCCGGGATCGAGCTTTGAACAACACGATGGCAACAGATAATCAACCAATGATTGAGATTCTACAATCTCACGTTGAAGGAAACGATGACGCGATTGTGGTGCTGGATATTGGAGCTAATAATTTTGAACTTACAACGGGTTTTATTCAAATGGTTTCCGCTACACCATTTTTAGGCCGTACTAATGATGACCCACACGCTCATATCAAACGTTTCATAAAATTGGCAAACACCGTCAAATACAATGGGGTTCCACAAGATGCCATCGTTTACAACTCTTTCCTTTTTCCCTCGAGGGACAAGCCCGGATTTGGCTTGATAAGGAACCATCCTAAAGTATTACTACATGGATTGATTTAGAGACCAAGTTCATTAACTACTTTTTCCCACCATCACGGACCACTTCTTTAAGGAATGAAATCATTACTTTTGAACAACAATATGGGGAAACGTTTAGTGAGTATTGGGATCGTTTTAAAGAGATTTTAAGAAAATGTCCACAACATGGTTTCACTAAAGTATATTAAATCAATACGTTTTACAATGGTTTAACTCTTATTGACCAAGACTCACTTAATAGTGCCGCGGGGGGCAATATTCTTGTGAAATCCATGAACGAGGCTTGGGCAATAATTGAAAACAAAGCATAAGTACAAACCAAGAGTGTTAGGGCTACTATGGCAAGTGCTAGTTCTAGTGAGAGTGACAAGAGAATTGATAAGCTTACTTCGCTTGTTGAATCAATTGCTCTACAAACCGCTAACAATACCAAAGCCATCAATGGTCAAGTAAATGCATTAAAAGAGACTTGTGAAACGTGTGAGACTTGTGGTGGACCACATTCATATTTTAATTGTGACAAGGTTTACAATCAACAACAACAAGTTTATGCTTATAACAACAATGAAAATGAACGGGTTCAATTCAAACCAAATGTTGATGTTAACCATTTGTCTTATAAGAGTACTAACTATTTGGCTCCCCCGGGTTTTGTAGCTCCACAAAGACCACCCCCACCCGCCCAAAATACCCAATACCAAAATAGGAACCAAGGTCCTAAAATGGGTAATTTTCAAGGGAATGCAAATCAAGGAAATTTTAATGGTCAAAATCAAGGGAATTTTCAAGGGCAAAACCAAGGGTTTAATACTCCAAATCAAGGATTTAATAACCAAGGTTTTCATAATAACAACGGTTTTCAACATCAATATCAAAACCAAGGTTTTCCTTATCAAGGGTTTAACAATCAAGGGTTTAATCAAATGAACATGCATAATCCTCAAATGGACTTGGTTCTACAAAAATTGACCGAACAAGAGAGAACTATGAAACAAATGCAAGAGTCTACCGGTAGGAAGTTCGTGCAAATGTTGCAAGCCCTTAGACCCCAAGGAGCCTTACCTTATAATACCGAGATTAACCCTCGTGCTAATGTGAGTGCTATCACTGCTCGAAGTGGAGCCACTTTAGTGGGACCTTCCATCTCTTCGCCCATAAAGGAGAGACAAGGCCCGAAGGTCATAATGAGTAATCCTACTCCCCCTTCGGTGATTCCTCCCACTACCACTCCTAGTAATAGTTCTCCATTACCTAAAGAGCCTATCCCTATGGTTGTTCAAGAAGCGAGTCCTTCTCCTTCTCAACCTTCACCATCTAAACCCAATATCCCTTATCCCTCTAGGTTAGACAAGTCTAAAGTGCTCACCAAAGATGACGTTCATGTTTCCAACTTTTTGAAAATGATTTCCAACGTGAATGTTAACATTAGCCTTATTGAAGCACTTGCTCAAATGCCTAAATTTGTGAAGATTTTCAAAGATTTGCTTAATAAGAAAGAAAAAATGGTTGAGCTCGTTAATACTCGTTTAAATGAGAATTGTTTCGTGATTCTTCTCAAAGAGCTTCCCGAAAATCTAGGAGATCCCGGACGATTCGTGTTACCTTGCTCGTTTCCTCAAATTGATGATTGTATGGCTTTAGCGGATCTCGGCGCTAGCATCAATCTTATGCCACTCTCGGTATGGAAACGATTATCATTACCCGACCTTGTACCGACTCGCATGACTCTCGAGTTAGGTAATAGAACTCTCGCATACCCTGTTGGTATTGCCGAAGACGTTTTTGTTCGAATTGGTACATTCACTTTTCCCGTGGACTTTGTTGTAGTCGATTATGAGATGGATCCTCGTATTCCGTTAATACTTGGTAGACCATTTTTAAGAACCGGAAAAGCGTTAGTTGATGTAGCCGAAGGGGAATTAATTCTTAGGGTTGGGAATGATCAACAAGTGTTTAAAATGGGGAAAATGGTAAATAAATCAAACGGAAAAGAATCGGTCAATATGATTGATGTGTAATACACGGATTTTCCGCCTCGTATGAAAGTTCGTTGTTCCAAGTCTTTTCGAATTGATTAATGGTAGAAAGTGCGACTCAGTCGTTCTTGGTGGAAAATAATTTGGGTTGGTGAATTATCTATTTTTAAACTAAAAGCAAATAAATGTCGTTGAGTAAAATGTAAATGATTAAAAACTTAACAAGTAAATTTAGAACTTAAAACTTTATAAAACTTTAAAATTTAAAAGCTTAAACTATCGGAATGCAAAAATGAATGCTATCGGAATGTACTAAATTCTAAACCATCGGAATAAATACAAAACAAGCCATCGGAATATCCAAATGAATAACTATCGGAGTATCAAAGTCAATTCTGTCGCAATGTTGTTCTATCGGAATGTCCAGATCAGAATACAGATTATCAATCCTATCGGAATGTATGAAAACTTTTCTGTCGGAATATGATTCTGTCGCAATGTTCAAGTATCGGAATAAGAGTATCGGAATGTTGTTAACAAAATTTTGGCAGAGTTTCGACTTAAAATGACCTTAAGTCCCGTCGGAATATGCGATCGCAATGAGCGATCGCAATCCCAGATCGGAATAAGGGGGATGAAAACTCAAGTGATCGCAAAGTAGAACCCCCTTTGTGACAATCCGTCAATTTATGATTGATATTTTATTCTCAAGTATTATTTAAAAATATTATTTTAATGTTATATTATGAACTCACTTATTTATGGGAAGAAATTTGGATTTACGTCTTGAAGTAGCATCGACTACGTCTAAACCGGAGGATTCAACGTTACGTGCTTACTTTTACATACACCGTTTTGGTGACAGTCCGACATTTCATAAAATAAATTTATCCGTGAATATTATTTTGGAGTTTTAAATTTGTGTTGGTTCATAAACTCACAAATTTACGAGAAGAGATTAGGACTTACGATTTTAATTTAACCTCCTTTACGACTAAACCGGAAACCTTAGGATTACGTATTTACGTTTTCGAACTCCGTTTTTGATGAGACAATTTTTATTAGATTCCTTTTGTGCCGTTGATTCATAATTTATTAAAACGTTTTTCGTAAAACGACCCGAGGGCACGCAAATCGAGGAAACTAGAATCGAGGAATACCCGTAAATTAGTGGGATGAGACAAAACAAGTTTTACCCCACGCCACTAATATGGGATGGCAACTCTTAGCTACAACACACCTTATGTGTCAACATTTAACAAGTAAATGTTACACTTGTAACTAGCTTAGCTTATAAGCTATCAAAACACAAAACCATCTAGCCAAAACGATTCCTCCATTTTCATACATGCAATACCACCAAAAACTCACAACTCTCTCCTCCCTCTCTCTAAAATTCGTCCAAGAACCACCCCTAATCACCCTCATTTGATCAAATTTAACCATGAAATCATATGTTATTCACACATATGATGAAGCCCTTTTCAAGCTCTATTGATTGGTGGTGATTTTAACATCCAAGGAGAATATTTGGTGATGTCCAAGGGCTGATTTCTACAAGAAGTTACAAAGATTGGTGGTCTTTAAAGTTGGTGTTGATCTATCACAAGTTCTTCCATCAAAATCCAAGCCTTGATCGTAAACTACACAACCTTGGTGGTATAGAGATTGTTCTTCCTATCCTCTTGTTATTTTGATTATGTAATCTTGTATTTTCTTTATTTATGTATATGTATATGATGATGAATGATGATTAAAAATATTATGTGGGGATTTGTTTTTGATAGATTTGATAAACATGGGTAAAAGATGGAAAAACCACATGTAAAAATGGTTAAATCTTGCTTAATAAGATGGCTGTATAAAAACAGTAAGTAACCAAATGATAAACTGATAAAATAGTAAAGTGGAATCAATATAAAGTAAGTATTAGGTGTTATACACATGTGAGAGTTGGCCATGCAATGGAATCATAAAAATGAGTGAGATATGATCAAAACAAGTTTAGAGTGCAAATCTGCCTACACTCTTTTGGACGAATTTATTAAAATAGTTAGAGGTTGATTCATCAGTAGCTATAAAGGAATAAAATGAAGCAAATATCATGTAATTTCTGTGATAAAAATTTTAGGTCCTATCTCATTATATAACTCTAGATATGGACATTTTAGTGAACTTAAAATTTAGGACTGATTTTGTGAAATTAAAGTTTAATATTATTATATAAGCACTCAAATAAATATAGTATAAAATGTGAATTAAAACCCACTAACTTATATATTTCATTTATATAAATATGCATAAGGATAAATAAATGGACATTATATAAAAATGGTAGTTTGGTAAGTTTTATAAGTTATAAAAACTATATACTAAGTTTTACGTCTTTTCGGCTAAAACCGAAAGATTAACGTTTTTGTCAAATAAAACTTAGATGGTCGGACCCGTCTAATGTAAACTTTTATAAACTCACATACTGATATATAAACTTATATAACAAGTAAAAACCGATAAAACCCGAGCTTTACGACATGTAAACATTAACGGGCCAAAGTAGCATTATTGGACTAATAATCCAAGTAAATGGGCTAAACACTTATAAATTTACTTATTGGGCTTAACCCACTTGGTCCCAACATGTAAAGTATAATACTGATAATAAAAGTGTAAAATGGATTAATATAAGTTATTGGGCTTATAATAGGCTTATTGGGCCTAAAACATGTAAATAAGTAAAACTAGTAAACTAGTATAAAAGTTACCAATACATAACACTAAAATGAGTAAATGAGAATGTATAAACCCACTTGATCATCATCATATATATAAAATCATCATATGTATACATAATTGTTATTTTTATAAGGTCATTGGACAAGAGTCTAAGACGAGTATTATTTGTCTAGGTTTCCGTGATTGAAGCACGTACCGTACATCCGAATTGCCGATAACCCGCTTTCCCACATCAACGTGAGTTCATAGCCTCGCACTCTTTTAAATGTTTTCATGAAACGTTTTATAAACCCGCGAGGGAGATAACATGTTAGTTTTGATAAAATAGGACACATTTGTCCCGATTGTTTGTTTATTGATTTGGACCCGAATGATTGTATGACCCGATAAAGGATTATATGACCCGATAGATGAAATGAAATGGATTATTAAAGTTTTTATGTCACTAAAAGTCCCATTAGCATGAATTGTGAACTACCGGGATTTGGTAGACGCTTATGCATATAATAGTACTATTTGGGGACGATCACCCTAGTTCGCGCCTTGACGGCTGATCCCCGTCGTGCCACATTGATTGGTAAGCGAATTTATGTATGAGAAGATTTACACAAGCGTGATTATTGTGACGACACGTTAATTTAGATGGGCAAATTGAGTTTCGGGCTAGCTACCCGTTGTTTGTTGTACTAAGGTAACAATGTCATGCGGCTTATAATAATCCAAATAACGAAATACTGCTATATGCACTGAATTACGATATATTGCCTGACTAGCAATACGGGGTCTTATTATTGATATTATGTTCGTGATTTGGTTTTACATAACCATATTCATATAACGGTTTTTATTTAACTCTACACGACGTTATAAAACGTATTGTATGATATTTTTACGACATTGGTTCGTATAATGGTTTTGAAGGCAAATGCCTATATTATGATTTTTGATAAGGATTTGTATAAAATGACTTTGGCTATTTTATGGCCTATTACAAAGATTTGTACAAAATGATTTTCGGTAATAATTTTATACCGATGTTATATTGATGGATTTTATTAAACTCTATGAATTCACTCGGCGTTATCGCTGACCTTTTCTTTTAACATGTTTTATCTCAGGTACTTGAAGGTATTTCTCGGGAAGACAACAAGAATTCATGGCACGCACTTAAATAATAATTTCCATTCAAATGCTTTGTAAAACATGTATGAAATACAATGACTTGGGACCTATGTAAATTTGATATTTATGAATGGAAATGCTTTATTATTAAACGACGCGATTTTTAAACGTTGCCTATGATGTGAGTAATGTGCTATCCCGTAACACCAACGAGTCTTCCGCTGTATTGAATTGTGTATTTTTGGGGGTGTTACAGTTTGGTACCAGAGCTCTCGTTATAGAGAACGAAGGATTTTTAAAACCAAGGTTTTGAGTAAAACATTTCAAAATCTTTTAACTATAAACATTTTTCTCAAAATGTATAAATTTTTTTTGACTATAACGGTGCCGAAGAATTCCTGAGTTACCGACAAGGCCAGACTGAGAAGTGTTATTTTATTTTATATATATATATATATATATATATATATATATATATATATATATATATATATATATATATATATATATATATATATATATATATATATATATATATATATATATATATATATATATATATATATATATATATATATATATATATATATATATATATATATATATATATATATATATATATATGTATATATATATATATATATATATATAACTTGGATTATATATATATGATGTAATTTGATTACATGATTGTTTGATGATTATTTTGATATTTATACGAGGTATTTATACGACGTAGATTGTCACAAGAAACCCTAACTCCCCTAGTAAATTAATCTAAGCTATTCCTGTAGGAAATCTAGCTATTCTAGATCTAAACCAAGTTGTGGATATTTATGATCCCAACAAAATGGTTGATATTCGTATAAATGTAGATATTAGTTGATTGTGATATTGAAGAAGAATTGGCGAGATTAAATCTGATATCGATGTCATGACGATCTTTCCTTATAGAGTGGAGTTTGACAAAACGTTACCACCTGGAAAGGTGTCAACTGATTCGTTGTCATCCAATTCTTAAATTGAAATCGAAAGGGTGAATGTTGCATTTGAGGCTGTCAATGGAACCATTACCCAAAAGCCTCATGCCACTAGTACCTTTCCGAGAAGTCTAATTGAATAATCGAGTCGTTTCATACTAGTGACTCATTTGATAATTGTTATTGTAAGAGCTATAGGATTGGAAATTGAGTGTTGATCATATCGAGCTTTTATTGCCCTTTTAAGGTCTAAGAATAAAGATTGAAAGTATTGGAGAATGAAGTAGGATATCGCATTGAGTATAAGTTGGTTAAAACTTGAATAAAGTAAAATTTAACCCGTATGGAACATGAGATTATTAAGAGGAAGTCATTAAGTCCTGTGATTGAATTATAAGGTTTTAAATGATTGTTAGTTTGTGTTAAGGGTTGTTCCTAAACCATTGTCCAATAACGAGGATGCCCAGTGTCTAATAAATAAATTGAAGAAATCTTCTTTTGAATTGGGACCGATGGATCTTCTGGGACAGGTGTGACACCTAATGACTCTTGTAGATTATTATTCATTATGGTATCTTTTAAAAATCCCTAACTTAACTGAGACATCAGTTGGTAGGATGAGTTTTTTTTAGAATTGTATGACATAGTGACACGTAATGTGTTACGGTACAATTTTGACTTGTTTGTGATTAATGAAAAGATTACCTTTGATTGCTAAATTCTACATATATCGATGTTATCTATCTTTTCTTGCTTGTTCCTAATGTTCGCATTAGTGATGCAACCATTGAACAAGTACTCATCTCGAATTGAGTTACGTTGTGGATTATTCTTTCTGAGTGCCATCAAGGTCATGAACCTCATGATTAATTGGCTAAGCTCATTTCCTATTATATCATAGTTAGTTCTTGGTGAACAGCTTTTCATCACTCTTTTGCAGATCACCCATTGTTTTTATAAGATAAAACAGTATTCCTTGAGAAAAATTGAATTTTCATCACTATAAGGATTATTCAATGTGAGATTTATAAGTGATTGTTATCGAAATGAAGTTGTTTATAAAACACCTTGGAAAACTTAATTGGTTCCATAACAAAGAACATCTCTGTAAATTTATTTTTGATTCTTATTTAAGAATTAAGCATGAAAGTGTTTTTGTTATAAACATGATGATAAAATTTTGACGAACTGAGTATTGCATCGTTAATATTGAAATTGTATATAGTTGCGCGCCTACATACAATTTGGAATGGACCATGCAAGGCTGATTAGTAGTCACCATGAAATTATTAATGAACACTAAATTTTCTTTGAAGATTGTGAAGGATTGAAATTTTGTGAGATCTGCAAGAAGTGCAAAAATAGGGACATAT
Source organism: Glebionis coronaria (assembly GCA_025667525.1). NCBI lineage: Eukaryota > Viridiplantae > Streptophyta > Magnoliopsida > Asterales > Asteraceae > Glebionis > Glebionis coronaria. The sequence goes on from CM046877.1 coordinate 427,786,701, forward strand.
TGTTAAAGACACCTACATATGTGTCCGTACCATTTATTTTTCTGAATCGAATTTACTCATCTATAGATATTGTCTTAATTTACAATTGATATTCCCTTCTTGTTCAATTCTCCCGTGGTGAGATTCTTAGGAAAAGTATATGATTAATGAGTGTTGATACCCGACTGGATGTATCAACGTTCCTATCATTTCTTTTGATTAGATTTCATTTGAATGACCTGGGTAACGATCCGAGGAGCTTTCGAATGCGTACTCAAATTATGAAAACATGGGATATATTCATATTCGTTAAATGTTTTCATCTGTATCTGATTTGAATTTCTCTCACATAGATTATGCGTTAACCTTACTCTTTTAAGTTTAGTTATGTCTCCTGATATCCTTGAATTTGTGAAGGATTATGAATTATTATTAGTCTTTTGAGAAGATCACATCTTATCAATGGTAACAAAACTGGAAAGTTGATAGTGCCAGTAGAATGGATTGATTGATTATGACATGACGACATTGTCTTAATTGACGGGAACTCGAGTAGAATTTCCCTAAAAGATAAGATGTTGATTATCAAAAGTGATCTAAATAATTCTTGATGGGTGACCATATCCTGCATTTAGACTTGAAATTATACCATGAATGGTTATGAATTAGTCATAGATATTGTAATCTAGAAAGAACCTAATATGAATTTATTAAAAGATGTTTCTGTTATCTGAAACTTTAGGAGGTATTTGCTGGTGAATTACCTAGACTTTCGCCATTAAGGAAAGTTGAATTTGGTATTGATTATATTACCGGTGCTGCACCTGTGGCATGTGCACTGTACATCAGCATCATCTGAATCGAAAGAATTACCGTGCAACTGAGAGAGTTGTCGGAGAAGACTTTTATTCTACCAAGCTCGTCATCATGAAGAGCTATGGTGTTATTATTCCTTATATTTGTTGAATTACCATGAACTAGGTAAATTGATGATAAAAATTTATAGATTTGTTCGATCATTTACAAGGTTCTAGCGTATATTCAAGATTTGATCCTCGACATGGTTATCATCAACTTCGCATCCGCGAAAAAGATTATCTATTCTAATCACTACATCCAGAACTTGTAATGACCTTTATGAGTTTCATGTTATGTCGTTTGGATTGACCAATGCACATGTATCATCCATTAATTTGGTGAATCACTTGTGTAGGTTGTAATTTGATAAATTCATGCTTGTGATCATTAAGGACCATTTGTTTTTTTCTAAGAATAAGAATGAGTTAATAATTATATATAGACTGCCCTAAATTGGCCGAATAATGAAAACCTGTACCTTGAATATTTAACATATGATTTAAGACTTAATCCTTTACTTGAATTGACCGTGTGATTAATAAGATAATGGGATCTATATTGACTTTTCAAAGATTAGAGCCATTAAGGCTTTGGGTTATACCAAAAAGAAAATGCAAATATATTTTAACAAATATTTTATCAAAGGATTTTTGAAGGGATTATTCCCTCATACCCAAATCATTTAACTAAACTCCTGTTTAGGGGTAAATGTTTGTATATACCTCAAGACAACCTAAGAGGGATTGAGGAAACCATTTAAACCATGACTTGAAATTTGAAACGACAATTTTTGCTTTTCAACTAAGAAAATTTTGACCAAAGTATAACCAAAGATTTTTCGAACATTTACAAATCTTATTAAATATTTTCAATAAATCAATCAAAGATCGTGTTAACTAAATTCAAATTTATTTTGAATATTTTTATATAATTGGTCGAGCTAAGAAATTTAATTTTTACGCTTACGTTTTATAAAATTAAATATTTATTATTTAATTATTGGTAATACTTATCGACGCTTTAAACGTCGGATTGAGTAAAATTGATAAAAATAATAGTTGAGACGAGACTAAAACTTAGAAAGAATTTCTGAGTGAATTATGGACACGATAATTATTTCATCGAGGAAGGTGAATATAATTACTGACACGTTATGTAGAAAAGATAAAGAACCAATTAGGACATGTTCCTTAATAATGAAGGTGCAAAATAAATTGCCGAACAATACAAAAATAAACAATGATTGTATAAAGGATAATATAGATAATAAAAAGGGGTTCGCGGCTAATGTGAACCATTAGATTTGAGAAGCCTATGGCGTTAAATGTTTTAAAGGCTGCTTGTGGTTGCCTGAATATAGGGGATTTTAAGATATAGTTATGTTGGAATCTTGGAAGTATAAGTATTCTATTCCTGTCATTTCTGATTTAATGTATCATTATCAGAAGAAGTTGTACTGATGTCAAATTATGAAGGCAGACACCGCCTCATACATTAGTAAACGTCTAGCTATTGCAAAGGTCATCATCTGAATTTGATTCGATTTCGGTCATCGTCGACAGACTGACCAAATCTACTAATATCATTCCTGTTAATGATAGATTCTTGATGAAGAACATGACTCTTTTGTATTTAAAGGAGTTATGTAAACATGGTGTGCCTGTATCGATCATCTCTATCAAGATCCTCGCTTCGCATCGAATTTCTAGATTTGCTTAGAAGTCATTAAGAATGAATCTTGATGAGAGTACTGTACCACCCCAATCAAAGGGACGAGGTAAAGTAACGATACAAAATACTATAAGTGTTGGTTTATGTTTGAATGGATGACCTTTGGTAATAAACTGTAAAATCATTTTCCTTTGGAGAGATTATCCTTGATAATTATCGTATTAGGATCAAAATCGAATCTTGTCAGGATATATATTAGAGCATCTGTAAGCAGGAGTTGGGATAAAGACACCCGACATACACCCATTGTGAGTTGGACATGTCTTTTAGGTTTAAGGTTTCCTATGATGGCGAACCTAACCTTACAAAATACTCGACCCGGGAGACCTGAAATGATTGTTGAAATTAGGATCTGATTATTGACTGCCGGTAGTGGGCAGGAGGTTATGTGAATATGAAATGTAGATCTTGAAGTGCCAGATGGGTAGCGAAGTTATGCCAAAAATTTTAACCATGGAAAAATGAATTGATGATCTGAAAGATAATGGGATATAAGTCCCCGTTGTATGGGACCATTGAGATGATGTAAAAGATTCATTTGAAAGGCATATAAGCTGGATCTACCCTAGGACTTCAAGAGCTGCATGAATTATGTTTCGTATATCGAACTTGATAAAATGTCTATCAAGTGAAAATCTGATTGTTTCTTAGTAAAGTTTAGATCGGCGAAAAGTTGCATTCATCAGAAACCCGTGAACATCATGGATAGAGAAAGTAAGTCAACATTTAGCCTAATCTTATTCCCGTAGTTATGTTTGATGAAACTCGCGTATTGTAATGGATTACACTTGTGAGAAAAGACCGAATGTGGAGGAAATACCCACATGGCTTTAACTCAATAAGAAGCGAGTAGTAATATAAAATGATCTTTGAGGATAAAGATCCTGTTTAGGGGTAAATGCTGTGACAATCCGTCAATTTATGGTTGATATTTTATTCTCAAGTATTATTTAAAAATATTATTTTAATGTTATATTATGAACTCACTTATTTATGGGAAGAAATTTGGATTTACGTCTTGAAGTAGCATCGACTACGTCTAAACTGGAGGATTCAACGTTACGTGCTTACGTTTACATACACCGTTTTGGTGACAGTCCGACATTTCATAAAATAAATTTATCCGTGAATATTATTTTGGAGTTTTAAATTTGTGTTGGTTCATAAACTCACAAATTTACGAGAAGAGATTAGGACTTACGATTTTAATTTAACGTCCTTTACGACTAAACCGGAAACCTTAGGATTACGTATTTACGTTTTCGAACTCCGTTTTTCATGAGACAATTTTATTAGATTCGTTTTGTGCCGTTGATTCATAATTTATAAAAACGTTTTTCGTAAAACGACCCGAGGGCACGTAAATCGAGGAAACTAGAATCGAGGAATACTTGTAAATTAGTGGGATGAGACAAAACAAGTTTTGCCCCACCCCACTAATATGGGATGGCAACTCTTAGCTACAACACACCTTATGTGTCAACATTTAATAAGTAAATGTTACACTTGTAACTAGCTTAGCTTATAAGCTACCAAAACACAAAACCATCTAGCCAAAACCATTCCTCCATTTTCATACATGCAATACCACCAAAAACTCACATCTCTCTCCTCCCTCTCTCTAAAGTTCGTCCAATAACCACCCCTAATCACCCTCATTTGATCTAATTTAACCATGAAATCATATGTTATTCACACATATGATGAAGCCCTTTTCAAGCTCTATTGATTGGTGGTGATTTTAACATCCAAGGAGAAGATTTGGTGATGTCCAAGGGCTGATTTCTACAAGAGGTTTACAAATATTGGTGGTCTTTAAAGTTGGTGTTGATCTATCACAAGTTCTTCCATCAAAATCCAAGCCTTGATCGTAAACTACACAACCTTGGTGGTATAGAGATTGTTCTTCCTATCGTCTTGTTATTTTGATTATGTAATCTTGTATTTTCTTTATTTATGTATATGTATATGATGATGAATGATGATTAAAAATATTATGTGGGGATTTGGTGTTGATAGATTTGATAAACATGGGTAAAAGATGGAAAAACCACATGTAAAAATGGTTAAATCTTGCTTAATAAGATGGCTGTATAAAAACAGTAAGTAACCAAATGATAAACTGATAAAATAGTAAAGTGGAATCAATATACAGTAAGTATTAGGTGTTATACACATGTGAGAGTTGGCCATGCAATGGAATCATAAAAATGAGTGACATATGATCAAAACAAGTTTAGAGTGCAAATCTGCCTATACTGTTTTGGACGAATTTATTAAAATAGTTAGAGGTTGATTCATCAGTAGCTATAAAGGAATAAAATGAAGAAAATATCATGTAGTTTCTGTGATAAAAAAGTTAGGTCCTATCTCATTATATAACTCTAGATATGGACATTTTAGTGAACTTAAAATTTAGGACTGATTTTGTGAAATTAATGTTTAATATTATTATATAAGCACTCAAATAAATATAGTATAAAATGTGAATTAAAACCCACTAACTTATATATTTCATTTATTTAAATATGCATAAGGATAAATAAATGGACATTATATAAAAATGGTAGTTTGGTAAGTTTTATAAGTTATAAAAACTATCTAAGTTTTACGTCTTTTTGGCTAAAACCGAAAGATTAACGTTTTTGTCAAATAAAACTTAGACGGTCGGACCCGTCTAATGTAAACTTTTATAAACTCACATACTGATATATAAACTTATATAACAGGTGAAAACCAATAAAACCTGAGCTTTACGACATGTAAACATTAACGGGCCAAAGTAGCATTATTGGACTAATAATCCAAGTAAATGGGCTAAACACTTATAAATTTACTTATTGGGCTTAACCCACTTGGGCCCAACATGTAAATTATAATACTGATAATAAAAGTGTAAAATGGACTAATATAAGGTATTGGGCTTATAATAGGCTTATTGGGCCTAAAACATGTAAATAAGTAAAACTAGTAAACTAGTATAAAAGTTACCAATACATAACACTAAAATGAGTAAATGAGAATGTATAAACCCACTTGATCATCATCATATATATAAAATCATCATATGTATACATAATTGTTATTTTTATAAATTCATTGGACAAGAGTCTAAGACGAGTATTATTTGTCTAGGCTTCCGTGATTGAAGCACGTACCGTACATCCGAATTGCCGATAACCCGCTTTCCCACATCAACGTGAGTTCATAGCCTCGCACTCTTTTAGATGTTTTCATGAAACGTTTTATAAACCCGCGAGGGAGATAACATGTTAGTTTTGATAAAATAGGACACATTTGTCCCGATTGTTTGTTTATTGATTTGGACCCAAATGATTGTATGACCCGATGAATGATTATATGACCCGATAGATGAAATGAAATGGATTATTTGTTAGAAATATGTTTTACGTATATTAGAAGTATCGGTCACTCCACAATATTATTAATGTTGTAATAGCTCGTAGTTAACAAATAGTCATTAGTTGCTTATTAAGTTAAGTAAGAACCGGTCCATGGGCTTGTCATGGACCGGCCCAAGCCCATGTAGCTTGGAAGTATAAATACCCCTTTCCACCATGGAAAGGGGTTGGTTGTTGTCATTTTCTAGTTTCCATTTAATGAAATAACACATAGTTTCTCTCACTTTCTCTCTCTAACTTTCTCTCTCTAGAAATCATCAACCCCCTTCATAGATTCATAGATTATCAATATTCTACATTTGGTATCAGAGATATGGGGTGATTTAAGGTAGTGATTTGTGTGGTTTTTTAGTTTTTGATTGTATTAGTGTTCTTTAAGAAAAACCATCTTGATTCTTGGTGTTTTTGGTGTTTTTGTGATTGGGATTAGTGGATAAGTATTAGTTTTTACTTATTATTGTTGAAATCACAAAACTTTTTGGTTTATTTGGTCAAAATCTGGGTTTAATCTTTATATTAGTGGTCGACTGTTCATCGTTATAAAGTTTCTGATTAACCCAGCAAAAGTTCCGAACCAACAAGTTCCGGATCAAGAAGTTCCGGATCAAGAAGTTCCGGATCAAGAAGTTCCGGATCAAGAAACTTCAGAACCAAGGAAACTTCCGAATCAAGAAGTTCCGGATCAAGAAGTTCCGGATCAAGAAAGTTCCGAACCAAGGAAACTTCCGAATCAAGAAGTTCCGGATCAAGAAGTTCCGGATCAAGAAAGTTCCGAACCAAGGAAACTTCCGAACCAAGAAGTTCCGGATCAAGCCAAAAAGTTCCGAACCAAGAACTTCCGAACCAAGAAGTTCCGGATCAAGACAAAAGTTCCGAACCAAGAAGTTCCGACTCAAGAAGTTCCGGATCAAGCCAAAAGTTCCGAATCAAGGTAATTCCAAGCCAAATCTTCCGAATCAAACTTCCGAATCAACAAAAAGTTCCGAATCAAGGGTTATTTTGCTTGTTTTTTCGACGATTTTTTAGAGGATTTAATCTTGGTTTCTTACAACAAAAACTCAACACAATTCACAAGCTTTACTTCACTGCTCGATCAACCGATAATCTTTGTCTCTTTGAAGTTAACAAAATGAATCCGAATTCTGTAATGCCTCAGATGACATCACTTACGGATATTTCAGTCATTACGGGAACAGATAATCGCCCGCCAATGCTCATCAAAGAAGTTTTTGAAGCATGGCAAGGCCGGATGATGTCTTATCTTAAGGGAAAACCGGTCTATGGGAGGCTTATGGTTAAGTCAATCTTAAATGGTCCACTTGACTATTGTACCATTGTGGCTAACAATGTGTCTCGACCAAGAGAATTTGAAGAACTTACACCAGCCCAACAACTTGTTGCCGATGCAGACGAGAAAGCTCTTCAAACAATTCTCCAAGCTCTTCCCCATGACATCTATAGGATGGTAAGTCAGTATACAGTGGCAAAGGATTTATGGGAACGTCTTAAGGTGTTTCTACAAGGCACGTCTCTCACCAAACAGGAAAGGGAATGTCAGTTGTATGACCTGTTTGACAGATTCACTTACAACCCAGGGGAAACGCTTCACGATTATTACTTCAGATTCACCACACTCATGAATGATCTGAATGTATACAATCTGGTGATTGCTCCATTCCAGGTTAACACCAAATTCTTGAATACTTTACCTCAAGCTGAATGGGGTGAGTATATTACCGATGTTAAGTTAACCAGGGATCTGCATAAGTGCAATTTGGATCAACTATATGCTTTTCTTCAGCAACATGAGAAACATGTGATCATGCACCGTTCTCCACGAGGTATGTACCCTGATTCATTAGCTTTGATGGCGAATCAACCAAGCTTGTCTCACAACAACACTCCTTATATTTTGGGACATCAAGCCTATCATCCATCACCTTACATGACACCAGCCTTTCCCCAATACTCGATTTTACCATAACCACCCACCTCACATCAGCAACAATATCGGTTCAGTGCACCTTCATCACAATATGCTACACAACCTCACCCAGCAAGTATTGCACCTTATGCTCAATCTTCATATTCTTCTTATCAAGAGAATGCAGCATATCCAACAAGCTATCCTGATCAAATGAGTATTCCTTCTAGTGATTATACAGCTCAAGATCAAGCAATGTACTGTGATGATGAGGAAGTCCCCGTTCCTGTATTCAAACAAGGTGTTGATTCAGTTGAAGTGTTAACCACTATGTCTGCTTATCTCACAAGGACTTTAAGCAAACGAGGATTTAGGGGATCAGCTCCTACCAACAATCAGTTGAGGAATTCATCCAATTCTCGCCAACAAGCTACTATTGAGAATGGCAGGGTAATGGTTCAGCCTATTCAACCATATCAGGGGAGACCTTCCACATCAACTACCAATGCTCGCATGGTCAATCCTGCTCCTGCTCCAATGGTCAACAATCCTCCACGGGCTAATACAGGTAAGTTGCGAATGATTACATGCTACAACTGCAAGGAAGAGGGTCACATGTCCAGGGATTGTAAGAAACCCAAGAGGAGAAGGGATGGACAATGGTTTGCAGAAAAGATCTATCTGGTAAATGCTCAGGCACAAGGAAGGGAACTTGATGAAGAGGAGCTTGCATTTCTTGCTGATCCAGGGATTGCTGAACAAGACACGGTCACCACACAGAATGCAGCATACCAAGCAGATGATCTCGATGCGTATGACTCAGACTGTGATGACTTTCAATCTGCAAAGGCTGCTCTCATGGCAACTATCTCCAGCTTAGGGCCAGAAAAGAGATCTGAGGTACTTATTAATACCACCGATAATGCCACTGATGCTAGTATTCAACCACATCAAGCTGTGCAAGAGAGTGCTGATTCGAATGAATCTTCGGTGGTGAGTCTTTCAAATGAGGAGACAAACAATGATAGCAATATCAATGTGAGTCCCCAGACTTTGAGTGAATCACAACCGGGATCCATTTCGCATACGCCTACTCCTGCTCAACAAGATTTGGTCATGGTTCCTGCTACATTACTTAGCCAAATGAATGCTGCACTCTTAGAAACCTTAGCTAAGAATAAGAATTTGTCTGATGAGCTTGCCTTAAGCAATGAGAAAGTTCAAACCTTGGAATTAGTGCCTTCGTCTAGTGTTCTAACTAATCCCGAATATGATCACTTTAGAAACAAACAAATGGGTCACTTGCAAGAAATTGAAAACTTAAGAGCAAATCTGTCTAATGAACTTCAAGAAAAGGAGTTAGTGGTCACTAATTTTCAAAAACTTCAAACGGATTTTGAATCACTCGAGTCTAAGAAGAATGAAATGGAGATTAATGCTACTAATAAGATTAGAAGTCTAGATTACTTGCTTTTAAGACAATACGCTGCTTCTCAACTAGTTCACTTATTTGATGCTTCGTTTAGAGAGTTTAACTTATCACGTCTAAAAGGCCTTCCCCCTAATCCACGGTATGAAAAACAAGCTTTAAGACATAGTCCTAGACTTTATAATGCAACTCAATTAGGATTGGCTTTAGACCCGATTGTTTTTCCCGATGATTGAACAAGCAAGGATCTAGTTGATGAGGATCGGTCATACAATTCTGCAAAATATCCCGAGTGTGATTATTTTAAATTGAATAAGGAGCTTGCCAAAACGGATTTTAGAATTCGCTTCCATATGGACAAAGATCTCATAACAGCACCGACCTACATATTAGATGAAGAAAATCCTAGTACATTTCCTACACTTGTCAATATGGAAGGTCCTAAGGAAATTCCAAAGGATCTTCCACCTGTTAGCACTGTATGGTTAAACTTGCAAGAGATTAATCAATACTTTACTAATTTTGACAAGGTCATTTTGGATTGTACGACTTCAAATGGCTTAAATGCCGGAGAATGGGCTTTCGAACATATGAAAGAGGTGTTTAAAAATGAGATCAATCCGTTTGTCGAAAGTCTAAAAGGAACTTTTGCATCTCTTAAGGAAAATCTTGTGTTTGAAATTGGTGAAGTTCAAAAAGTGTTTTATGAAATGGACACCGCTTACGAACTACAACTAATTGAAAAAGAAAAGATTTTAACCGAATATGACCGATTCTTGTCTGCAGTAATCTCGTGTGATGTGCTTACTACTGTAAATGTTAATTATTCGAATGAGTTTACATCCGCTATGATTAATTGTGATGATGTGCATATATGTGATGATGTTTGTGATCTTTTTGTAAATGTTGCTGATACTGTAAATGAGGTAGATAGTCATTCTTGTCACGAATCTAACGCTGAGTTTTTAAAGCTACAAGATTCTTACAACTTACTTTCAAAACGCTTTAATCAACTAGAACAACATTGTATATCTTTAGAATTAAAACAACAAACTCAAAATGAGGATCTTTTGATATCAAATGGTTGTGAAAACGGTGTTGAGACGAGTGACAAGATGATTGCAACTGTTAAGACATTAGAGGAAGAAATCATGAGATTGAAGAGAGAGATGTCATCAAAGGAAACATTAAAATTGGAACTAGAGGCTGCAGAGTCTAAAAACCAGGTCTTAGAAATTAGACTTTCGTCTGGTCTAGGGGAGATGGATTGGACAAGACAGGGACTATCCGCTCTTTATGGTTCACTAGAAGAACGCTTCGCTTTTAATGCGGCACAGCAACAATCTTATATTGAACAACTGAACCAAAAGTGCGAGGAAATCTCTGACTTGAACATCCTGCTCATTGAAAAAATATGGTTTTGGCTGAGTTAAAGGAGACACTTCTTCTCACCCGACAAGAAGTTGTTGATAACTTAGCTACCGACTCTGCACCGTCCACTAGTGCTCCAACAACCAAGTCAGTAGTGCTTTATAAGAATCCGCTTCATAAGAGAAACCCAGTTACCTACGATGATTATATGAGGAATGCCATTAAGCATGTCGATCTTCTTAGGGATATTTTAGACGATCTTTATGCCTTAGATCCCTCAAGTAGCGACTACTATTCGGCTCATGAATATATTAAGCGATTTCAATATTGCTTAGCATATTTGCAATACATAGGTACACCAGGTTCTGCACTACTTAATAATAGGCCCATTGCTGTAACTCCATTTAATAAGACTCCAGGAGCGAAACCATCATTGGCACAATCAAGAAAGACACCTTTAAAATCTGTCGCTAATGTTCCCACTTTGCCTTCTACAGGATTAAAAGAGACTACTAAGGCTAAAGGATCGCCACTCAAGAAAGATAAGATCAAGCCCTCCACTAGTAGTGCCACAAAGAAGAAAGTAGAAGTTCACAATAGGAATGCTAGTTTAGTTTTAAATAAAAAGAATCATGTTAAGACTAAAAGCTCTGCGCCTGTGCAGCAGCCTAAACCATTCGTGAATTCTGATTTGAATTGTTGGAATTGTAATGAATGTATGTTTTCCCAACGTCATGATTTGTGTCTGATTGATCACGTGAATGAAATGAATGCTATTAAGAATGGTCTTGAATGGAAGCCAACGGGTAGAACTCGTGCCCAAGTTGGCTGGCAATGGCGTCCCACTGGTAGGACCTTTACATTAGATGGAACAATGTGCCCTTTAACTAGGAATGCATCCATTAAGGTTAGGTCTGAGCGTCCTTTAGTTAGGAACACTCGCACTCAAGTATGGAAACAGCGCCCTTTAATTAGGTCTGCCCCCACTATAGTGCCTATCAGTGAAGAAATACTTCAGGATTTAAGCCAACTAGAATCTACACCACCTATTAAGAAAAAGAAGGCTAGGAAATCTAAGAAACCTAGAGTTAGCAAATCTAAGATTATTAAATCTGTACCTGCTAATAACAAGGAACACTCAGATTCCGATACCTCTACATTGTCTTCGTGTGGTGATATTTTCAGGTGGTCCAAATCATCCTGTGGTATTTGGACTCCGGTTGTTCAAAACATATGACCAGAAATCGCTCGATGCTCCGAAATTTCGTCAGCAAGTTTCTTGGTACGGTTAAATTCGGGAATGATCATATAGCAAAGATAATGGGGTATGGTGAATATCAGATTGGAAACGTGACGATTTCAAGGGTATACTATGTAGAAGGTCTTGGTCATAATTTATTCTCAGTAGGACAGTTTTGTGATTCCAACCTTGAGGTTGCTTTTCGACAACACACTTGTTTCATCCGCAACTTGGAAGGAAAAGATTTGTTGAAGGGATCTCGTGGTGCAAATCTCTATACCTTGTCCTTACAAGACATGATGGCCGCCTCTCCAGTATGTCTTCTCTCTAAAGCATCTAAGACCAAGTCATGGTTATGGCATCGCAGATTATCTCATCTTAACTTTGATGCTATTAATCATCTGGCTAAAAACGATTTAGTTCGTGGTCTTCCAAAACTTAAATTTCACAAGGATCATTTATGTTCCGCGTGTTCAAGGGGGAAAAGTACCAAGAAATCTTACAAGCCCAAAGCTGAAGACACCAATCAAGAAAAACTTCATCTTTTGCATATGGATCTTTGTGGACCAATGAGAACTGAAAGTGTGAGCGGTAAGAAATTCATTCTGGTAATAGTGGATGATTTCTCCAGGTTTACATGGATTAGATTTCTACGTACAAAGGATGAAGCACCGAAGGCTATCATCACTTTTCTGAAATTCATTCAGGTACGTTTGAATACTACTGTCCGCCATATTCGTACAGACAATGGAACAGAGTTCGTCAACCAGACTCTTCGTGATTATTATGAAGGAGTTGGTATTTCACATGAAACATCCGCTGCACGCACTCCACAACAAAACGGTGTCGTTGAAAGACGGAATCGTACACTTATGGAAGCTGCTAGGACCATGCTTATTTATGCGAACGCTCCATTGTTCTTGTGGGCAGAGGCTATTTCTACTGCATGTTTCACCCAAAACCGTTCTATCATTCGGAAACGCCATGGAAAAACACCTTATGAGCTTCTACATGACCGTAAACCCGATGTTTCATTTTTTCATGTGTTTGGTGCTCTTTGTTATCCAAACATCAATAGTGAGAACTTGGGTAAGCTTCAACCGAAAGCCGATATAGGTATTTTCATTGGTTACTCACCGTCCAAGAAAGCATACCGAATCTATAACCGTCGTCTTGGCAAGATTGTAGAAACTATGGACGCAGATTTCGACGAGCTGACAGCGATGGCTTCTGAGCAACACAGATCTGAACCCGCGCTTCATGAGATGGGAACCGGTGCTATTAGTTCCGGATTAGCTCCCAATAATCCTACTTCTACATCATTTTTACCACCATCAAGGCCCGAGTGGGATAAACTGTTTCAACCGTTGTTTGATGAATTCTTCGATCCCCCGACTGATGAAGTTCCAGCACCTGTAGTAATCGCTCCAATTCCTGAAGTGGTTGCTCAAGCTAATGAACCTTTATCTAATGCATCTACAATTCACATTGAACCGGATGCACCTTCACCAAGTGATTCTCAAACTACACCTGAATCGTCACCCCTACTTGTGCCTAATGATATGGAAGAGGATTCTATTGATCACGACTTGGAATATGCTCACCTGCAAGGGCTTCCTTTCTTTGGTGTAGCGATACCTGAAAACCCTTCAGCCGCGTCTACCTCAGAAGAAGCTCCTTCTATTGTTCACTCCAGACCACCTAGGATTGAAAACCATAGCACTAAATGGAAAAAAGATCACCCAATTAGGAATATTATTGGAGATCTAGATCGACCAGTCTCTACACGCCATCAATTACAAGAGAGTGCACTTTATTGCTACTTTGATGCATTTCTCTCTGAAGTTGAACCAAAAAATTGGCAGCAGGCTATGACCCAATCATCTTGGATTGAAGCTATGCAGGAGGAACTAAATGAATTCCAACAACTTGAAGTATGGGAATTGGTTCCTCTCCCTGACAAGGTTAACATCCTTACTTTGTTATGGGTTTATAAGGTTAAACTTGATGAGATGGGTGCGGTATTGAAGAATAAGGCTAGATTGGTTGCTAGAGGATATAAACAAGCCTTGGGTATAGACTTTGAAGAATCTTTTGCTCCTGTGGCTAGATTGGAGGCTATTAGACTATTCCTTGCATATGCTGCTCATATGAACATGATCGTCTATCAAATGGATGTGAAGACGGCATTTTTGAACGGTGAACTAAGGGAAGAAGTCTATGTTAGTCAGCCGGATGGGTTCGTTAGTACAGAGTTTCCTAATCATGTTTACAAGCTTAAGAAGGCTCTCTATGGGTTGAAACAAGCTCCACGCGCGTGGTATGATCTCCTGTCAACATATCTCATTTCGGAAGGCTTCTCCAAAGGCAAGGTGGACCCCACTCTATTCACTCTCAAGGAAGGCAACGACATGATTCTGGTACAAATTTATGTTGATGATATAATATTTGCTGCCACTAACATTGAATTGTCAAATCGATTTGAGAAGATAATGTCCACACGCTTTCAGATGTCGATGATGGGAAAAATTTCATTTTTCTTAGGATTACTGATTTCTCAGAATCCCAGAGGCATCTTTATTAATCAATCCAAATATGCTCTAGAATCTCTTAAGAAATATAACTTTGAAAATTGTGACCCCGTGGACACTCCAATGGTGGAGAAATCCAAGTTAGATGAAGATAGGAATGGGACTATTGTCGATCCAAAACTTTACCGTGGGATGATCGGCACCCTTCTATATCTGACTGCTAGCAGGCCTGATTTGCAATTTGCTGTATGCATGTGTGCCCGGTATCAGGCTCGGCCTACCGAAAAGCACCTACATGTTGTGAAAAGGATCTTTCGGTATCTAAAAGGAACACTTCATCGTGGTCTGTGGTATCCGAAAGATTCCTCTATTGCTTTAATATCATACGCAGATGTCGATCATGCTGGATGTCAAGACACGAGGCGTAGCACTTCTGGATCTGTGCAACTCCTTGGAGATAGATTGATCAGTTGGTCTTCAAAAAGGCAGAAAAGCGCTGCAATATCAAGCACGGAGGCTGAATACATCGCCATGTCCGGTTGTTGTGCTCAAGTCCTTTGGATGAGATCACAATTAACTGACTACGGTTTGGGTTTCAACAAAATCCCGATGTATTGTGACAACAAGAGCGCCATTTCCCTTTGCTGCAACTATGTTCAACACTCCCGGGCCAAGCACATAGACATTCGCTACCATTTCATTAAAGAGCAGGTGGAGAACGGAGTAATCGAGCTGTATTTTGTCACTACTGAGTACCAGCTGGCGGATATGTTCACCAAAGCCTTAAATCGAGGACGAATCCAGTTTTTGATCGACAAGCTTGGCATGAAATCATTCACTCCAGCGACTCTCAAAGAGTTGGCAGAAGAATCAGCTGAATAGTCGTGGTAAACTATTCAGAGTATCCTTTGTTCGTGATCATGTATATTATAGTACATATATAAACCACAAAAGAAAAATACAAAAATATAAAACCAACAAAAACCATAAAAAATATAAAACCTAGAAAAACCATAAAAATTATAAAATCAAGAAAAACCAAAAATATTTTTCGTTTTAAATCGGGCATGTCTTTTAGTACGGTAATATTTACGGCCTTAGAAATGTCGATCAATATTGACACGGTGCCATAAATAGCGTCCGTATATAAGTTGTACATTTTTAAAACATTCCCATTATGGCTTGTAGTTATTTCAGACTGCAACCCGGTTTTCATTTTAAAGTCACGTATTTCTTTGGAAAACGTTGGCTCAGAACGGGAATTAATTTTATCGGGCGTGATTTACAAGCCAAATCATGCAAAGGGATCAAGTTTACTTTATAACTTGGTCTAACACGAATTTGTGTACGTCTCAGTGCATTAATTTGTTAAAATAAGAGAAATCTTATTGACACCACGAATCAAACTTTTTCAAGATATGAATTGGAAATGCTTTCATCAATATTTGACTCATTAAACAATGACTACAGCTCTTTAAATAGAAAACGGGTCATCGTTTAAGGGGGAGAAAATATTAAATCATCTTCGTCATTAAATTGATTTTCAAAAGAGATTGTGGAAAATTAAGGGCTAAATGGTAATTGAGTGGTTTTACTTTAGAAAACGACTTGTGTTGGTTCTAAGTGATAGGCTTTGCTTTTAGATATTGGAGATATGCTAATAGATTGCGTTTGCTAAGTTGTGTGTAAGTTAAACAAGGGTTAAGAGAATTGAAAAAGTTAGAAACAAAAAGGAAAAAGGAGAGAAAAGTAGAGGGACTTAAGATGTCATTATGGGTAAGTTAAAAAACTTGACCTAAGTCAAATATAACCCCCCCCCCCCCCCCCCCCCCCCCCCCCGCCCCCTTTCTTTTTCCTTTTCTCTGTATCACTATTTTCTTTGCCGCCATTGTTGAATAAACACACACAAGAACTAAAATCTCTCGGTTAATCATCCATTTTGATCCTGTTCATTCGCTTAATAAGGTAAATTCATCAATATTTAAACTTATAACTCGTCTAAATTCTTCACTATCTCCTGGTATACGATTAGTTTTATTTAGATTAAGTCCAAATTAGGATTTTGTGTCTAATTAAACTGTAATTGATTAGGATTTGTGGTGGGTTTTGTGCGGATTAACATTAGATGATGTTTAATTGCCTTAGAGTGCCTTAGAAACACACAAACGCGCATAGATTAATCATCATTGCTTCATTTGAAAAAGTTCTGGATGAACATGGATAAGAACTTCCGAATGAAGGGAATTTTCTGAAAAACTTCCGAATGAGGAAGTTCCGAATGAAGGACTTCCGAATGAAGGAAGTTCCGAATGAAGAACTTCCGGATGAAGGAAGTTCCGAATGAAGAACTTCCGGATGAAGGAAGTTCCGAATGAAGAACTTCCGGATGAAGGAAGTTCCGAATGAAGAACTTCCGGATGAAGGAAGTTCCGAATGAAGAACTTCCGGATGAAGGAAGTTCCGAATGAAGGACTTCCGAATGAAGGAAGTTCCGAATGAAGAACTTCCGAATGAAGGAAGTTCCGAATGAAGAACTTCCGAATGAAGAAGTTCCGAATGAAGACTTCCGAATGAAGGAAGTTCCGAATGAAGAACTTCCGAATGAAGGAAGTTCCGAATGAAGAACTTCCGGATGAAGGAAGTTCCGAATGAAGGAATGTTCCGGATGAAGGAAGTTCCGAATAAAGAACTTCCGAATGAAGGAAGTTCCGAATGAAGAACTTCCGGATGAAGGAAGTTCCGAATGAAGGAATGTTCCGGGTGAAGGAAGTTCCGGATGAAGGAAGTTCCGAATGAAGAACTTCCGGATGAAGAACTTCCGGATGAAGGAAGTTCCGGATGAAGAACTTCCGGATGAAGGAAGTTCCGAATGAAGGAATGTTCCGAATGAAGAAGTTCCGAATGAGGAAAAGTTCCGGATGAAGAGTTGTTTGATTAGTATTGTTTGCATGTCATATGTACTTGTTGTATTATGTTATGAAATGTGTTATGCTTAGAAGTAAGAATGATATATATCTATATGTTTTTGTGCATCAACCTTTCATGTCTTATCTTAAGCAGATACAATGACTAACCCAACAGTACAAGCAATCCAAGACTCTAGAGAAGCCGCTATTGCTAAAGCACGAACCCTTAAGTTCATACCCAACAACTACCGGCTGAAGCAAGTCTCAAAATCCACTCACCATGGATTTAAAGTAGCCATCGCGATCCTTGACCAATCCCATTTTAAGAATGCTTTAAGAAGTAGTGCCTCGGTGCCTTATGATTATATGTATGAATTTTGGGCTACCAAGGAAATTACTTCAAACAAGATCACCTTCACCATCGACAACAAGCAACAGACACTCACAGTTTCAGACTTCCTTAAGATTCTTGGTATACGGGATACACCCAAAGGCATGTCATTCTCGAGGGATCCTACAAAAGATGAACTCATGGAGTTATTTGACGCTCTTGGATGTCCGGAAATACGAGTTGCGTCTGAGTTTACGACTGCTAAAGTAGGACAACCTTGGAGAGCATTGTTGGGTATTCTCAGTAGATGTCTTACACCAAAAATAAGTGGCCATGATGCTTTGCGCAGTCCTATAATAAACCTCTTCTATGGCATGTACAAAGCTGCAAATGCAGATTATGCATTGTTGATATGGGAAGAATTCACCTTTCAACTCTTCCAGAACAAGAAGCTGAAGACAAATTTCTTTCCTTATCCAAGGTTTATCAAGCTTATCATTAATTATTTTATGAAAAATGATGCTACTATTGATAGGCGTGCAGCAAGTCGTTATCACACTGAAGAAGCTGATGATACTGTGGATCTGAGGCATGAAGGACCGTCTATTGGTGTGATTCCTGGTCCCATTCCCGATTATCTTCTGACGGAGAAAATCAAAGGTTTTGCTGATTACAAGCTACTGCAGCTAGAAATCAAGAAACTGAAAGCAAACCTTCAGACTGGAGAAGACTCGTCTACAACGGTTAAGAGTAAAGGTAAACGCAAACAACCAGCTGCGTTACCTGAACCCGAAACCAAGAAGAAAAAGACAGAGGGTAAGAAGGGAAAGGGTAAGGCTGATGAGATGGCTTTACGTGACGAAGAAGATGTTGTTGATCCTGCTCTTGACAAGACAGAGAAACAAATGATGAAGATAGCAATTCAAAGGAGTAGGAAAGATACTGGCGGTAGTGGTTCAGGAGCAAGGGTAAATGTTGAAGAAGAGTACCAGGAACCAGATGATGTTTATGAGTTTGGGTCACCTGAAAATTATTCCACTTCGAAGGAGCCATCAATCCCTATTTCAGCAAGTGTGGAAAAGGAGTCTGTTGCTCCTACGATCATGGTGTCTACTCAACCTTTGGCAACTCAACCTCCACCAATCCAACCCTTACCAACCAGACCGGCTTCAACACCATTTCTTCCACCACCTATAATTCCCATCCTTAGTACCGCAGTAACAACCGAGCCTCTTCAATCAACCCAGAGCAGCTCTGCAACATCTACAATGGCTGCATTGGTGATGGCCGAACTGTTGGATAAACATGTAGATACTCACAAACGAGAAATGGATGAACTTCGCCAAGAGTTACAAAGACGAGCTCAAAGTGAAGAAACATCTAGGAGAGCCCAAGAGGAGATGATTGCTAGGTTCGCTGCAGATATGGAGTCAACTCGAAAAGCACATGCAGAAGAACTAGCTCGGGTTAAGCAGGCTGAGGCTGATAAGCATGCTGCACGTATCACCAGACTTCAAGCGATGAGGGATAAATACAAAGAGCAAAAAGAAGCACTTGAAGCCTCTGTGGAAGAAAGAGTGCAAGAATCCGTTGAATCCATTATGCCTAAACTGCGTGATGAATTGAAGACGCTAGCAGCTGATAACTTGTTGATCAAGTCATCCAATCCTTCAGAATCCGCCTACAAGATTGCTTATGACTTGACGGATTTTGAATTGAAGAAGATCCTTAAGGCTCGTATGGTGGAACTTGGATCGTTTGATAAGTCTAGGATTCAACGGGCTCTATACAAATCCCTGAATGATGCTATCATGGAGGATGATAGGTTATTCAAAACGTTTGGAAGTGTGGTACCTTATCACATTCTACCTGAAGAAGAAAGGGAAGAAAGTGAGCAGGAAGAGGGTACTGGTGAAGAGGAAGAGGAAGAAGAAGGAGAAGAAGAGGAAAAGGATGACGATGATGGTGATGATGAGGATAAGGATGAGGATGATGATGACGAGGATGAGGATGATGATGATGGCGATTATGGTGGTGATGGGAATGAGGAGAGTGCTAGGGGTAGTAACGGGGATAACAATGAGGATGATGATGGGGGTGAACAGCCTAAAGAGGGAGACAAGGTTACCAGCTCCAAGAAACCTGCTAAGTCTGGAACCAAGTCCAAGAAAGATGCAGCGCAGAAGGACAAATCAACATCATCGGAATCAAGACGAACTAAGTGGCGCCACGATGTGAATGCCACTACAACGTCATCGGTTCCCGGTACCTCTATCGCTGTATCTTTACCTATTACCACTAACCCCATTAGTTCTGTTGTTGTTGCTCCTGTGATTGCAGAATCAGTAACGGAACCCGAAGTTGCACAACACTCACCCGTTCACGACACTGCCGAAATGCCTGAAACTGGACCAACAGATGTTCGCACTTCTACTCCTCTACAACAAGCACAACAATCTACGGTTCCTGAACCAAGCACACGAGACTGGGCAGACACGTTGGAGATAGACGAGACTGCACCACCACAGGCTTGGATCACGGCAGAAGCACAATATGATCCGATCACAGACGCTGACAAAGATGTGTTGTATCTCCGTATCCGAAGTCCGATTGACTTATGTGCATTTTTTGCTCATGAGTATAAGACTTCGGTTACTCCATCCTTGGTGAAGAAAGCGCTGAAAGATAAGAGACTTCGTGCCAAAACCCGGTTAACCCGAATGGAGTTCGAGTATTATGCCGATGAGATCCTGAAGGCTCTGAATACCGTTCAACGGCCAGGACTTCATGAATCAGAAAGAGCTCCACCTCCAATGGATCCTTCTCAAGATAATCAGATTGCTCTTGACTTCTTCGTCACCAATGATCTTGTGTATCTACTGAAGGGGTCATCAAAGTACGCAACCTCCCTGACCTTGCTGAAAGCTGCCAACTGGGGGACAATACCCTTTATCGAGGAAAAGGTAAACCGACTTTGGGTCCCAAAGATAAATCGTAATTATGATATGTATGCTGTCATAGGTGCATCTCATTGGGACGAACGAGTCCGAAGGGCGTACAGGGGTTGCTGCCTAGTCAATTCTGGAAGTATCGTTAGATCCGATATCCGCATCTCCAGCATCTTAGGGTTGAAAACTGAAGCCAAGAATGGCTATTATCATGTGACGGAGATTCTCTTGAAAAGGGAGGATGACAGGGAATACAAAATCCAGCAGGGAGATTTTTCCATCATTCGCCTTGAGGATATCGAAGATATGCTGCTTCTGATGACCCGAGATCAACTCACACATATTCCTCGTGAAGACCTCATTGCTTTGAATACAGCACTTCGCATGTTCACACGAAGCGTTGTCATCAAGACACGAGTTGAAGATCTTCAGTTGGGAGTCGAAAGCTATCAAAGGAAGCTTAACCTAACCCGTCCAGTGAATCAAGTGCTACCTCGACATGTAGAAAGATGTCCCTATACCGGCATTTCTGTCCCGAATTACGGCATTTTCTACTTGAACAGTCGAGGTTTGATGAAGTTTATGAGGGTGGGTGAGCTCCATAAGTACAGTGATGGGACTCTTCTACAAGTCAGAGGAAAGTTGGAGCATCTGAACTCGGGTGGGACTTTGCCAGAAATGACGGAGGATTGGCATCCGGGTTACCGGCAGATGGCAAAGTATGTGATCAAGAAGATTGATCAAAAGCTCCGTGAACGTAGATTGATGAGGAGCTTGGAAAGGTTCGTTGGTGGAAGACCATATTTAGTGCACCACAAGCTACTGCAACGATCCATCTAATGGGTTGTACATTTCAGGTCCACTTTATATTGGTTTTCAATTGTGAATATGTAAATTTGTGAATATTGTGCATTAATGGCTTGATGTAGTGTTAAGGTATGATAATTTTTCAAGAATTTCTCACGAGATTCTAAATCTTTCAAAATATATCATACTAAAGCACTACAACTATCCCTTATTAACTTCAGGGGGAGCAATAACTTGTTCTATGGCCAAACATCGATTTCATTTTTTACCCAAAGACCGGTTAATCCATTCAATATCCCAAATATTAATGGTTAACATTTTGGATAAGGGGAGAAAATGGGATTAAGGAGACTTAAGTGATACTTGGCTAAAAGATGAAAAAGACTTAACGATTATCCAACTTAATATGTGTAAAGCACGTGTTAAGGGGGAGCGTTTTTGATGAACAAAACACCTAAGGTACAAAACTTTTGATTTTAATATCACAAGTACTTTAGGTGATTTTCAATGATTTTTCATGGTGGCAATTCCTTCCCAAAACACGCTTAATTCACGACGAATGTGGTGACAAAAGGGTGGTAGGAATAGGTTTAGTCCAATGATTCATCAGAGCCGATGGAATCTTCCCAAGGACAATTCCCTAGATAGAATTAGAAGTCCTAGGAAAGATGGAGAAAGAATGTGAACGTAGCTGAATGCCGACCAAGTACTTAAGCTAGCACTGGAACAATCACAACAAGGTGCTAGTGATGACGTATTGGTAAGCATTGAAGGGGTTGAAGAATTAAAAAGAATTATAAAGATAAAGGGTGTAAAGAAAGAAGCCCTCCTTACAACTTTAGGCAGAAACCGGGTCAATACATATGCTATTGAGGTCATTTTTGCTAATGATTCTCGGTATTGAAGAAAGACATCATGGACCCAGTGATGCAATGCACAACCCTTCCCAGCTAACTCAAATATCTCTCAAAAGGTATTTGTTTTAATCACACGGAGATCAACATGTTATCTATTGGTTTATTCACTCCGAATAGACTGGTATTGAAAAGGTGGCACTCCTCTCCAGCCATCGCTCACTAAATCAAAACGCACAATCGAGTCTAGAGCCAAGAGATCATCAAAAGTCTCATTAGGACACTTTCCATTTATTCCTTGCTTTCTCACACATTGTGAAAAGTAAGAGATTTTCATGAGTCCTACGCAGTATTCCTGTAATATTGCCAGAACATCCGAGTAATACGCAAGTATTACAATGAAGATGGAAATCCTGCTTGAGCCAACATCAAACAAGCTCATGGTAGGTTACACG
Organism: Glebionis coronaria; assembly: GCA_025667525.1. Lineage (NCBI taxonomy): Eukaryota > Viridiplantae > Streptophyta > Magnoliopsida > Asterales > Asteraceae > Glebionis > Glebionis coronaria. The sequence continues at coordinate 427,809,487 of CM046877.1, forward strand.
TGCGGTTCTTTTAGAACCAATCTTGTGAAAAACTGGAAGGTAACAGTGGTTTAATTCTTAATTGAACTTAAACTCGTTCCAGGCCTCTTCGCATTATCATATGATCTTGCCAGAACACTCAGAGTGACTCTTTATTGACCACAGTGACGAGTGGAAATCCTTCTAGTGTTAACATCAAACAGCACTTGGTAGGTGACGTGCAAGATTCTTTATGAATTGAGCTCGTGACAACTGGAAAGCAACGATGGTGAAAATCTTAATTGAAATTCACTTGTTCCAGGTTTCATGAATTGACGGCTTCAAATCACAAGGATAATTTATCCAAGTGATTCACTCTTTATGTTCGCAGTCAGCTTTGGACGGTCGAATAAAGAGAACGGGTTTACCCGCGAAATCCTGTCAGGAAGTTACTTAATTGAAACTATCCGTCACGGGTACGATATCTAATATTGTCCAACGGTCTTCACCGACCGGAGGTAAAATGCTACCGAATTAGAATAAAATGTTCAAAGCCATTTTATTCGTGTCGTTGCTGTGTACCTGTTAAAGACGGTGGCGTTGCTGTGTACCTGTTGAAGACGGTGGCGTTGCTGTGTACCAGTGAAGACGGTGGTGTTGCGGTGTACCTGTAGAAGTCGTTCCCACATGCTTATGTTTTTCTGCATCAAAGTTTAGCAAAAATTCAAGAAAGTACAAGATAAAGTCTTCCGCTGTACCAAACTCTGAAACTTTCGAGAATTCAACAAAAAGACATAAGTGTGTGGAACATGGAGTCACGAGGAGGCAAATTCACAAGAGAGGCAAAGATCGCACGTGAAAGGCCAAAGAACAATGCTCTCAAGCCAAAGCCAAAAAGATCAAGCCAACATATTCACAACAAAAGAAAGAAAAGAAGAAAAGACTACGAGCTAAAGAACGAAGACTTAGTATAGTATGCTAGGTTTACAATTTTGTAACGTGGAGTGACCTCCCTTAGGGGGAGATTGTTAGAAATATGTTTTACATATATTAGAAGTATCGGTCACTCCACAATATTATTAATGTTGTAATAGCTCGTAGTTAACAAATTGTCATTAGTTGCTTATTAAGTTAAGTAAGAACCGGTCCATGGGCTTGTCATGGACCGGCCCAAGCCCATGTAGCTTGGAAGTATAAATACCCCTTTCCACCATGGAAAGGGGTTGGTTGTTGTCATTTTCTATTTTCCACTTAATGAAATAACACATAGTTTCTCTCACTTTCTCTCTCTAACTTTCTCTCTCTAGAAATCATCAACCCCCTTCATAGTTTCATAGATTATCAATATTCTACATTATTAAAGTTAGGTTATGTCACTAAAAGTCCCATTAGCATGAATTGTGAACTACCGGGATTTGGTAGACGCTTATGCATATAATAGTACTATTTGGGGACGATCACCCCAGTTCGCGCCTTGACGGCTGATCCCCGTCGTGCCACATTGATTGGTAAGCGAATTTATGTATGAGAAGATTTACACAAGCGTGATTATTGTGACGACACGCTAATTTGGATGGGCAAATTGAGTTTCGGGCTAGATACCTGTTGTTTGTTGTAGTAAGGTAACAATGTCATGCGGCTTATAATAATCCAAATAACGAAATACTGCTATATGCACTGAATTACGATATATTGCCTGACTAGCAATACGGGGTCTTATTATTGATATTATGTTCGTTATTTGGTTTTACATAACCATATTCATATAACGGTTTTTATTTAACTCTACACGACGTTATAAAACGTATTGTATGATATTTTTACGACATTGGTTCGTATAATGGTTTTGAAGGCAAATGCCTATATTATGATTTTTGATAAGTATTTGTATAAAAAGACTTTGGCTATTTTATGGCCTATTACAAAGATTTGTACAAAATGATTTTTGGTAATAATTTTATACCGATGTTATATTGATGGATTTTATTAAACTCTATGAATTCACTCGGCGTTATCGCTGACCTTTTCTTTTAACATGTTTTATCTCAGGTACTTGAAGGTAATTCTCGGGAAGACAACAAGAATTCATGGCCCGCACTTAAATAATAATTTCCATTCAAATGCTTTGTAAAATCTGTATGAAATACAATGACTTGGGACCTATGTAAATTTGATATTTATGAATGGAAATGCTTTATTATTAAACGACGCGATTTTTAAGCGTTGTCTATGATGTGAGTAATGTGCTATCCCGTAACACCAACGAGTCTTCCGCTGTATTGAATTGTGTATTTTTGGGGGTGTTACATCCTTGGGTTATTGCGATACAAACAAGCAACCTATCGGAATGTGTAATACCCTTAATATTGCGATGGAACACAACTTAATCCGAAAATGAAAAATAAGCCAACAAACTCAATAAGTAGTACCAATAAGCACCTATCAAAAACTAAACAAGGCCAATAATAAGGAGACTCAATAAGCTACGAATGTAAAACTTATCCAATCACCAAATAAGCAAACTTATAAAGATTAACTTTAAAGGATAAAACTTTTTAAGAAAACTAAAACGCAATAAGCTAAATATATGAAATAAGCCAATAAGCACAACAAGCTTATAACTTATACCGTATAAAAGCTTAATAAGGAATCAAAAGATTAACTTTTTAATCAAAAAAACATAAAAATCACACACGAAGTTTTAAAATCCGGATTAAAATAAAAGTGAAATCAAGAAAGGAAGAAAAAGATTGGAAATTAAAAGCTTGAGCTTGAACTTTTTGATTAATAAAACTCAAATACAAAGATTAAAGAAAGCTTAACTTGAAAGAAAAGATGAAGTTTTAGTGAGAGAAAGTTAAACACTTTCTCTCTCTAAAATGAAAACTAAAACAAAGAAAATAAAACTAGCTAACCCCCCTCCTAATGTGTTTAGGAGAGTATTTATAGGGAAATGGGGAGGTGCATGTGTTGCCTCCTCTTTCTTTCTTCTCGGCTATTCGTCTTTTAAGTTCTTAGACTTTTCTCGACGTCGTCTCGGGATTAATTAAACTCGTCTTATAAATTCTTCACTTATTTAGACTTGAGTTCTTCGACTTCATTAAACTTCCATCTTTAGACTTTTTTTTTTCTTCGATAAATCTTCAGAATAGGCCTTGGACTTCCGTTCTTTTTGCACTCTTGATCTTTTGACTTCGTCTTTTCTCGTTTTCTTCGATAAAAGCCCGTGAAAGCCCGTGTTTTCTAACTTTTTCATATTTTGGTCCTAAAACACAATAAAAACACAAACCACACATAATTCCGACTTTTACGACATAAAACACACGTTTTGGTCTAGTTATTATTGGAAATAAGTGGTAAAAGGATAAGTGTTTTCACACTTATTAAATCCACTACACTTGACCATTGCAATGCCCTCATGCAATGCATTAATTTAAAGCACGGTTTACATTGTCCATCATAAATAACCCACCTTGGACTTTATTAAATAAAAAGATAGAAACAAGTAAACAAATCAAATACTTACATTGGGGTTTTGGATGCCATGAACGTTTATCATCCTCAAGTTTCACGTTCCCCATACCAAGCTTAAAAACGAGATCACTGTTATTATAAGTTAGCAAACTAACACGAATTCATGTGGGCCAATTATTTACTTAGACTCCCTTATTCCTAGGTGTATCTCTTATATTTTAATTTTTTCTTGAATGATCACGAGGATGCATTGTTTGACTTATTTCGATAGTTTATTTAGGCTGAAAATAAAGTAGGACGATTTAATCAATAGTTAGCTAAAGGACAAAATCTTTTAAAACTGCTTCTCGGGACCTCATAAAGTTGATATCTTGGCATAACTTGCTTCACGATTTGAGACCTCTCTCGGACCGATATTTGGCAGTGACTTCATACTTCAAATCTTGAGAGACGTTCTTGAAATTATGGTCTTCTCTTCATAATAGGAATTTCTTCACTTGAAGTTTTTGAGAGATTCTTCATATTTCGACCATGACTTCTTCATTTTTCTCCAATGGACTTTGATATACAACGATCCGCCTCCTTTTAGGACTTGGATCTATTTATCCTCATACCTTGTTATGGTCTTTTTGGATAGAGTTCTCCATGATCTTTTGGAAAGTATTTGCTTTTCGTCGTGTGTCTCGATCCTTCATATTGATTTTCGATAAATGATTCTTCATATCACTTTTGGATCTTTAGCAACAAAATGTAGCCCTCATGCCTTGTTAGGGCCTTTTCGGACTCGCAAATCTTCGCATCCCGCTTCAATAAGTTATGCCTTGGATATGAACTCTAATTAATATCGAGCAACTTTTAAACGATCTTGGGCTAGAAGCTAAGTAACTTTTCAAATCGTACGACCTTATTTATTGCAATTAAATTCATTAACAAGCGATGGGAGAAAAATCTTATAATCAACTCACATAAATTCATGAAAGAATACCAAACTTATAATTGACTCTATCATCTCTCGTTCTCCACAGTTTAAAATCTCAAGGAATTGAGACTCGTGGATGCTTAGCCAATTAAGTCAATGTTTTGGGTTTTCGAGTCATCTATAGGATCTTGCAAATTCTTAGAACTTTTTTAATTTAAGACTTACGCATTTTAAATTTCCCTTGATAAACGACTCTCTAGGATCAATTATAGGAACTTGCGAAAAGTTCTCGTTCTTAACCCGTGAGAGTTAAGAATTTCGCGTTTTAAAGTTCCCTATATAAAAGCCTAGCAAAACTTGACTTAAACACGTTAAGGATACTAGCTAGAGTAAACTTAGATAAGAAACTCTGGTTGAGTCAAAATATTCACGACTTTGAAAAACTTAAAACCAATTTATTAAACTTTATTTTAGCAAAGAAAGTCAATAACGATAACAAAGGAAAAACTACTAGGCCAAAATAGATCAAAAAATTTTGAAAAATGTCGAAAAATCAATTTTCCGGTTAAAATAAGGGCAAATTCATGGAAAAAACCACTTACTTCGATAGAAGTCCCCCCTACACTTGATATAAACATTGTCCTCAATGTTTAAGCATGTGGGAGTAAACTCCCCTACACTTAGGACATTGTGCACTTTGTTTAAATCTTGCTAAGGAAAGGACAACTATAGTGATTTCAATGTGAACATATAAGATATGAAATATTGAATCACGATAGTTTAGGATAGAACAAGGAAGACGGGTACACGGGATCACGGTTCGTCAAATGTCATCAAAAGTGGATCGTTGAAGCTTTAATCCCTGCACAACACAAGAAACAAAACAACAAAACATACGGGGCTCCCCCTACACTTATTATGAAAACGGTAAAGGATAGATCAACGGGTTGCCTCCCGAGAAGCGCTTGTTTTTTTTAACCGAGTCACGAGCCTGACTCGGCCCAGAACTTAATTCAAGGGAAACGTGGTGAGGGATGGAATCATCTCATGAGAGATGTCCTCACCAAAGTACAACTTCACGCGCTGGCCATTCACCTTAAAATTGGGCCCATTTGGCTGAGAAAGCTCAATGGTGCCATATGGGAAGACTTTGGCATTGAAGGCCTACTTAATCTAAGGATTTGGTAAAAGATGGATTAGATCTATGGATTTGGTGGAAGAGATGGGGAAGAAGGAGATTAGGTGTAGAGAGAGAAAGGAGAGGGAAGAAAAGTAGAGAGAGAAAGTGATTAGATTGATGATTAAGTGTTGAATGAATGAACTAACCAACCCCCTCCTAACATGCTAGGAGGGGTATATATATAGCCCACCCTACATGTGGGCTATATGGACTATACATTATAAAGTGGACCACGAGCCCATTACATAATTATCGTTGGAGCGACCGATCCTTCATAAATACGTAAAACGTATTTCCAACAATCTCCCTCTAAGGGAGGTCGCTCCAAGTTACAAAGTTCTAAATATTCTATGGCTCGTGATCTATGCTAATAATGATGTGACCGAGACTTTCTTTGGGAAAACACATTTCCAACAATCTCCCCCTAAGGGAGGTCACACCATTTTACAAAATCTTAAACCTAGCATCTATACTTGAGTCTTCGATCTTGTTCTTGTGAATATGCTTGAAGTGATCTTTGATTTTAGTTCTTGAGCATGTTTCCTTGCCTTGACCTTGTGCATTCATCACTTGTGAAATTTGCCTCTTTGTGACTTCATGTTCCACATACTTATACCTTTAAATTCTTGAAAGCTTCAGAGTTTGATACAGCGGAAGACTTGACCTTCAGACTTTCTTGAATTTGTTGAAGTACTAAGTGTATGTAGTATAAGCATGTGGTGACGACTTCTTCTGGATTATACACCGTAATGCTACCTTCTTGTTACGCTGCATAAGACAGTTAGCAACAAACCATATACACGGATGAAATGGCCTTGAACATTTCATTCTAATTCGGTAGCATTTTACCTCCGGTCGGTGAAGACCGTTGGACGATATTAAATATCGTACTTGTGACAGGTAGTTTCAATAAAGAACCTCCTTGACAAGATTTCGCGGGTAAACCCGTTCTCTTTACTCGACCGTCCAAAGCTGACTGCGAACGTAAAGAGTGAATCATTTGGATAATATTATCCGCAGGATTTGAAGCCGTCAATTCATGTTCCTGGAACAAGTGAAATTCAATTAAGAACCGCACCATCGTTGCTTTCCAGTTGTCACGAGCTTGATTCGTATAGAATCTTGCAAGTTACCTACCAAGTGCTGTTTGATGTTAACACTAGAAGGATTTCCATTCGTCACTGTAAATACTTAATAGTATTACTCTGAATGTTCTGGCAAGATCACTAAGATATTGCGTAGAGGCCTGGAACGTGTTTAAATTCATTTAAGAATTAAACCACTGTTGCTTTCCAGTTATCACAAGTTTGATTCATAAAGAATCTCACAAGTCACCTACCATGAGCTTTTTGATATTCGCTCAAGAAGGATTTCCATCTTCATTGTGAATACTTTCGTATTACTCGGATGTTCAGGCAAGATCATGAAGATTTTGCGTAGGACTCTTAATATCTTTCTGACTTTTCACATTGAGTGAACAAGCAAGGAATAATGAAAGTGTGTCCTAATGAGATATTTGATGATCTCAAATGGCTCTAGACTCAATCGTGCATTTTGGATTTTTAGTGATCGGAGGCTGGAGAGGAGTGCCACCTTTTCAATACCAATTTATTCGGAGTGAATAAATCAATAGATAATGTGTTGTCTCCGTGTGATTAAAACAAATATCTTTTGAGAGATATCTGAGTTAGCTGGGATGGGTTGTGCCTTGCATCACTGGGTCCATGATGTCTATCTTCAATATCGAGAGTCATAAATGATCTGAATAGCATATGAATTGACCCGGTTTCTGCCTAAGGTTGTAAGGAGGGCTTCTTTCTTTACACCCTTTATCTTTACAATTCTTTTTCATTCTTCAACCCCTTCAATGCTTACCAATACGTCATCACTAGCACCTTGTTGTGATTGTTCCAGTGCTAACTTAAGTACTTGGTCGGCATTCAGCTACGTTCACAATCTTTCTCCATCTTTCCTAAGGACTACTATTTCTAGCTATGGAATGTCCTTGGGAAGATTCCTCCGGTTCAAGAGAAATCATTGGACTTTAACCTATCCTACCATCCTTATGTCACCACAATCTTCACCGTCGTGAATAGAGATGTTTTGGGTAAGTGTATGTCACCATGAAATCCATTTTGAAGTGCAAATCCATTTTGCTCCCCCTTAACATATGCTACGATATTCGAAAACATTTCGCACATGTCGGGATGAGCTAGCACGTTAAGTCAAACCAATTGTGATTAATCATTTCCCATATTAAATCACATTTTCTCCCCCATATTAAAAATATTAACCCAATCGATGTTTTTAATATCAATTGATTTAATAGCCTTTTAAGAAAATTTGGGAAGAAAAATGCAAATCCAATTATCTTCGTGATATTAACAAGATCCCCCTCAAATTAATGAGGGTGTACTTGAAACGTAAATTAAATACCTTTTAAACACAAGTGTAAGGTATTTATTACGTGCAAAGATCAGATATAATAATGAATGCACAAGATTAGCAATGTACGAGGTTGGACCTGAATAATGGAGAACAGCATATGAAAGAAGCACATGGTTCTTGTTCACGAATGATGGTCACCTCGTCACGTCCCCGAGAAAATTAATTCTCGTTGTTGAGTCAAAGCTTTCCGGTGAAATGCTTGACTTGATTATGAAAAGCGGGTTGCTATCTGAAATAATAGCAAACCATTTGGAGCATGTTTTAAATGTTTTAAACTTCTGCTCGAACTTTATTTACAACCCCGTGTCATTATTGAATGACATTTCTAGGTTCGTAAATATTATCGATTCCAGAAGACATGCTCTGTTTATCAAAACATTTTTGAACACACAATTTTGAAAGATTTAGAAAAACCTTTTGAGAAATTCTCGAAAAATTGTGTTCAAAGTTTTGAAAAACAATTACTTGAGCTTAAGATTTGGAATATCTTAGGAAGCTCAAGTCCGAGAAGTTGTAAACTTCTCGTTGTTAAGGATAAGTTTATCATCGGCGATAAAATTTCCTTTTATCTGAAGAACGAGTCCTAAGCTGACATTTACTTAGAAGTCGTTTTCATGAGCTTGAAAACTTTGACTGTTTTAACGGAAAGCTCATGACCGAGAAAGGTTAATTTCTCGTTATGAGGAAAAGTTCTCTTATTTAAAAGATACACTTTCCTTTAAGAGCTTAAAACTTCGAATGTTTTAATACAAGCTCATGACCGAGAAAGGTGAATTTCTCGTTAAGAGGATAAGTTATCATAAAAGATAATCTTTCCTGTATTTTAAGTTCGAGTTACAGTCTGACATTTAACTGTAAGTCATTGTGCATGAGCTCAAAAACTTGGAATGTTTTCGATATAAGCTCATGCCCGAGAAAAATTAATTTCTCGTTGTAAGGATAAGTTTATCATCGGCGATAAACTTTCCTGCCTTTGAAGAACGGGTTACAGACTGTCATTTATCTATAATCCTTAATGCATGAGCTTAAAAAACTTGGAATGTTTTTGATATAAGCTCATGCCCGAGAAAAATAAATTTCTCGTTTTTAGGATAAGTTTATCATCGGTGATAAACTTTCCTTTCTTTGATGATCGAGTTATAGTCTGTGATGTGACTATAAGTCCTTGTGCATGAGCTTAAAAACGTGGAATGTTTTTAACATAAGCTCATGCCCGAGAAAAATGAATTTCTCGTTTTTAGGATAAGTCATCATCGGGATGAACTTTCCTGTCTTTTGAGATCGAGTTACAGTCTGTTATGTGACTGTAAGTCCTTTGTGCAGCTTAACCATGAATCCCCTGAGACATTTGTTTCTCTGATATCTGCTTCTTCAGCAACCAAACTCTAAGAGTGTCCTTAGTTGAACGGTACACAACGATTGGACCGCTTCGTTCTTTTGGAACATCAACTTTGGTACCTGCAATCTCATTAGGAATTTGCATGCTTTGACGTGGGTTAGCGATATCAATTATAGAAGCACATGGGGGTTCACAGTTGGCTTTACTTGTGTCAGAGGTGGCCTGAGGAGATGATTCACTTGTCTTAGTTGGCAAACGTTTCCTTTTATAGAAAATCTTAAGTTCAGGCTTAAGTGATGTATCATCCTTTGCAATTTCCTCCCTAGTAGTCTTCGTAGAATCAGAGACTATCCTAGTTAAAGGGCACTCGTTTCCTACAAGAGTAAAAGTTCTACCAGTGGGGCGCCAAACTTTACCAAAGGGTTTGATTTTAGCTATCCACTGGGACTTAATTCTAGCACGGGAGTTCACCTCATCAAGTAATTTCTTGACACAAGCATCATGATTTGCCGTAAAGACACATTTTCTACATGTTTTACAAGTAGCATATTTAATGTCTGAATAATTCCTAGATGATTGATCGATGCTCCTAGAAGATGGCATGCTATGGTTAGCAGTGTTGGGTAATCTAGAAGGCATCTGATTAGGTTGGACATTGCTATCTCTTGCATGTGTCTTTTGCTTAGCTTCCCCAAGACCAGATTTATGGCAAACGTCATTTGAACTAGTTCTAGACGTGGTCTTGGTATTTTTAGGGAAACTAGAGGCAATCATATGATTTGGTCTTGCTAAAGCTGGAGTGATCACATAGGGCCTAGTTGCTGGAGTGTCTTGTCTAGAAAGATGAACCAAATCAACTTGGGAGGCAACCCGCGGTCTCGAGGATTGTGGTCGCTCGGATCTAAATGCAGTAGGTTGTCTGACAGTCGGTTGTCTGACGAACTGATTTATAGGCGGTTTCCCCAAGATTGATGGTTTTTCAAGCTTAGTGTCCACACTAGATCCTCTAGTTTTCCTTAACTCGTTTTTCAACGCAGCTATAGCAAAAACCTTTTCCTGTACTTGGGCCTTTAATGTTTCATTTTCTTTGAGCACGTTATCTTGGGATGCCAATTTAGATTCAAGCAGTTGAATTTGTTTCAAAAGATTATCCTTTTCAGCTTTAGAATCTAAAACAGTTTGATCCAATTTTCTTTCAAGAACAACGTTTGATTTTTCAAGTTTTTCAAAGTATGTTTCAAATTTGACCGTTTTCTTAGAAAATTCAAGTTTGGCATCCTCAAGATCTTTTGATTGCCGAGCTACGATCGTTTCGAGCTCTTTAATCTTGGAATCAGAAGCAGACAATGAAGCAGTTATAGGACAATTATCATGATGTTTAGCATTTTGAACACCTTCTCCCCCATCATGACTCACATCGGATGTATCAGAAGTGGTATTGCTATCACTCTTCTGCATCCCATGTTTGTCATAAGTAAGTGCGGAATGCTCAATATGCGACATGTCATCAGCATATACATCATAAACAACATTACATTGTACCATGTTTGCAGGCTCTTCGTCATAAACGGGTAAGGTGTCATCAAGAGTGATCTCGTGAACAATCCCTGACGTACCACTGGTATCATGTTGTGCTCCTGATTCCGTGCTCTTGCCATCTTTAGGCTCCAATTTTTCAACCGTATGACCATTATCCTCTTGCATCTGCGTCATTGATTCTTGCACTCCATTAACATACACTTGCTGAAGTCGAGATCTTTCATAAATCGAAGACGAGACCGATGTCATGAGTTTCAAAATTGTATCACGGAAAGCTCTAAACTCGGTATGTGTATCTCGAAGAAATGATTGGCAAATCAATGAACTTTCAGGTTGGATGATATTGAATCGGAGGAAAGGCGTGAGTTGTGTCACAAGAGCCTTATAAGCAAGTGCCGATGCAGAGTGATTAAAATTTTCATTGTTAAGTTGCTCTGCGAGTTGGTCAAGATGGTGAACATTGATTCGATGAATATATGACGATCTTGTCCAAAGATTGTCACAAATTCGCTCCCTCCTTGAATCCGTGAAAGATTAACTAGATGATACTGAAGCATTCGAAATGAAGTTATACCACTTTCCCTAGCGTTGGCTTGCACGTGATGCGATTCTCCCTCTTTAAGTGTCGATTTTAACGATTCCATTGGTAATCGAGGAAAAATGATGTGGCGGTTGTGGTTGTCGGGTTTGAACAATACGACTCGGCTCAAAAATTGTTATCGGCTCAAAAGATTATGAATAAAACCTGATCAAAAATCCGTAGTCGCTAAAAAATAGAACCCGTCACCTTGACTCGTCACTTTGTCGTCAAATCCGGCCACAAAATATTTTTCCACGTTAACTTTAAAAACATACCTGTCTCGACACGATTTGCCAAAAACAAAGTATACTAAACTAAAAAATATAAAAGTGTCAAAAATACAAAAATTTATTTAACTAAAAAAATAAACTTAGAAAATCGAATATTTTTAAAAAACAATCTGATATTTAGAAACGAGTGGCTTAAAAACTATTTAGACAATGTTAAAAACAATGAAATGAAACGTGGCCACTTCCTCAACCAATTCCAAACGTGTTCCAAGCGTAGAAAACTTCGCCCCACTTGTGTCTGTCTTTGACTTTCGATATACCCAAAGATACTCACAATAAAGCCTATGTGTTCTCCTTGTATCCTCCGCCCCTTAATATATATATAAACTCAATTACTTTGTTATATCCGCCACATTTAAAGCTCTACACCACGTGGACACTTGCCTTGTTTTCTTGTTTCCTCCGTCAATTACTTTGTTATATCCGGTTCTATCAACTCTCTCTCTCTCCACAGATAACCAAAACGCAGTCTATCTCTCTCAATCTCAAAACTAAACCTACTCTCTCTCTCGCTTCAATTCATCCGCCCATCAATAATCCTTCTCTGCTCAACCAAATCAAAAACACCCTTGTTTTCAATGATCAAAACAAATTTATGGCTTCAAGATCTTTATATAAAGATCTCAGGTAGGTATTTTTAATTTTTTCTGTTGAGTCCCTCTCTCTACTGTAGTGTCCTTTCTGGTCTAGTGTCGAGTCTTTGGTGATTATGGTGGTTTGGAGTCTGAGTGAGGGTGTAGTGATTGAGGGTGTTGTTTGTTTGGTTGCGAAGGTCAGTGTGAGACGAGGGGTTGTGAGTATTGTTGATGGAGTCCGTTCGAGGGAAAAGGTTCGAGTCTTGATTGGTAAAGAGTCGATTTTTAGTTGAGAGATGTGTGTCTAAAAGGTTTTTATGGGTTCGAGGGTGTCGAGTTTTGTGGTTGTGGGTTTGAGGTTGTGAGGGGAAAGAGTTGGATTGTGGTGGGTGTGAGTGTGTCAAGATTCGAGAGTATGGGTTAGGGTAAAAAAAAGAGAGTGTGTGTCGAGGGTGTTTGAGTCTGGAGGGGGTGTCGATGAAGTGAGTTTTTGGGGATGGGTCGAGAGGGTGTTTAGTTTGGGGAGGGTGTTCTGTTGAGTCGAAATTGATTATCGAGAGTGAGTGGAATCTAGAGATGTGAGGGAGTAAGGGTGCGAGATTTGAGTTCGAGAGGTGTTGGTGTTTGTGTGAGACGAGCGGTCGAGTCAGTTCGAGGGAGAGAGTTGAGGGAGTCGAGAGATGGGGGTCCTGTTAGGCTGAGAGGTTTGAGAGTCGAGAGTTGTGATGATTTTGTGAGTCGAGAGTGAGTCACGTCTATACGGAATAAATCGAGTCTACACGGAATCCCTATGCGGAAAGTTTTCTATGCGGAATTTTTTGTCTATTCGGAAAGCTTTCTATGCGGAAATTTTTTGTCTATTCAGAACTTTTTGTCTATGCGGAACTTTTTGTCTATGCGGAACTTTTTGTCTATGCGGAACTTTTTGTCTATGCGGAACTTTTTGTCTATTCGGAACTTTTTGTCTATGCGGAACTTTTTGTCTATGCGGAACTTTTTGTCTATGCGGAACTTTTTGTCTATTCGGAAAGATTTTCAAAATTCGTCCATACGGAATGTTTTACAACAGCTTGAATGAACAGATTATTGAAACGAGACGTTTGACAATGAAACGGGACTGATGTTGGACAGATTGATGATATGGACAATAGGACTGACTTTGGACAGATATGAAAAAAATGAAAAGATGACGGATTTGGACTGATAAACGGATCTAAAAAAAAAAATTTGATTAAAAAATAACTGAGTAAAAAATGATTAAAAAAAGAGACTGATTAAAAAAATGAAAAGATGAACAGATTATTAAAAAATGATAATAAAAACTGATTGTAAAAAACCTACGTAAAAAATAAAACTGATAAAAAATAACAAATTGATAAAAATTTATAAAAAATTGATAAAAAATTGATCAAAAAATTGATCGAATGATGAAAAGATGGATAAAAAATAAGAAAAGAAAGAATTTTTACCACCAAATCAAAAGATAAAAAAATACAAATCCTAAAATTCAACCATGGCTCTTGATACCAATTGAAGGCCTACTTAATCTAAGGATTTGGTAAAAGATGGATTAGATCTATGGATTTGGTGGAAGAGATGGGGAAGAAGGAGATTAGGTGTAGAGAGAGAAAGGAGAGGGAAGAAAAGTAGAGAGAGAAAGTGATTAGATTGATGATTAAGTGTTGAATGAATGAACTAACCAACCCCCTCCTAACATGCTAGGAGGGGTATATATAGCCCACCCTACATGTGGGCTATATGGACTATACATTATAAAGTGGACCACGAGCCCATTACATAATTATCGTTGGAGCGACCGATCCTTCATAAATACGTAAAACGTATTTCCAACATTTGGCGATGGTGAATGGACCAGACCAGCGGCTCTTCAACTTTCCCGAGAAGATCTTCAACCGAGAGTTAAAGAGTAAGACTTGATCACCGACGTGGAACTCTCGGTTCTTAATCCTTGCATCATGGATGATCATGGTCTTCTCTTTGTAGATCAATGAGTTCTCGTAAGCTTCATTCCTCAATTCATTTAGCTCGTTGAGTTGAATCTTCCGAAGATCACCGGCTTTGTTGATGTCGAAGTTAGCCCAATTCAAGGTCGAGTATGCCTTATGTTCTAGCTCGATAGGGAGGTAGCATGCCTTCCCGTACACAAGACGATATGGAGTGCAACCAATAGGTGTCTTATATGCGGTACGGAAAGCCCACAAAGCATCATCTAACTTATCGGCCCACGAGGCACGATGCACTCCCACAGTACGCTCCAAAATTCATTTCAATCCACGGTTGGAAATCTCGGCTTGCCCATTGGTTTGGGGATGATAGACAGTGGAAAGATGGTGATTTACACCATACTTAGCCATGACTCTTGCGAATTGATCATTGAAAAAATGAGTCCCGTGGTCACTGATAATAGCACGAGGAACACCGAATCGAGCAAATAGTTGCTTCAAAAACTTCACAACCACCCTCGCATCGTTCATAGGGAGAGCCTTAGCTTCAACCTATTTCGATACGTAATCAACGGCTACGAGGATGTACTTGTTCCCTTTAGATGATGGAAATGGCCCCATAAAGTCGATACCCCATACATCAAAGATTTCACATTCTTGTATGAAATTTTGAGGCATCTCATCTTTATGTGTGATCTTGCCTTGGCATTGGCAAGCATCACAATTTTTAACCATCTCGTGAGCGTCACGATAAATGGTGGGCCAATAGAATCCCGAGTCAAACACTTTCTTCGCAGTGTAGTTGGGACCAAAATGACCACCGGTGGGTCCTTTATGGCAAGCTTCAAGGATTAGTAACGCTGCCGGCCCATCAACACATCGACGAATAATCAGATCAGGACATTGTTTGAAGAGATAAGGGTCATCCCAAAAGTAAGTCTTAACATCTTTAAAGAACTTCTTCTTTTGTTGGGATGTTAACCCTTGGATGAGAATACCACCCGCTAAGTAGTTTGCAATGTCCGCAAACCACGGGGTGTCATCAAAATTGGAATTTATAGACATTAAGACATCAAGGGGAAAAGAGTCATTGATCTCTTGATTCGGATGATCCCCTTGATAAGGATCCTCAAGTCTACTTAGATGATCCGCGGCTAGGTTTTCGGCACCCTTCTTGTCACGAATTTCAATGTTGAATTCTTGAAGGAGCAAAACCCAACGAAGAAGTCTTGGCTTAGAATCTTGTTTAGTCAACAAGTACTTCAACGCGGAATGATCGGTATACACGATGGTGGTGGAAAGAACAAGATAGGGGTGGAACTTCTCAAAAGCATACACTACAGCTAAAAGCTCTTTTTCGATAGTGGTATAATGTAATTGAGCCCCCGTCATTGTCTTGCTAGCATAGGATTGGTTGGATGTGTTTGTTCACTCTTTGGCCCAAAACCGCTCCAATAGCAAAGTCGCTAGCATCACACATCAATTCAAAAGGTAGCTCCCAATTAGGGGTAACCAAGACCGGTGCCTTAGTAAGCTTATCCTTAAGAAGATTGAAGGATTCAAGACACTCTTTAGAAAAGATGAAAGGAGTATCTTTTTCCAAGAGGTGGGTCATCGGGCGAGCGATTTTAGAAAAATCTTGAATGAATCGATGATAGAAGCCCGCATGACCAAGGAAACTTCTCACACCCTTCACGGTTGAAGGTGGAGGTAATTTGGCTATGACATCCACTTTAGCACGGTCCACTTCAAGACCGGCTTTTGAGATTTTATGTCCAAGCACAATGCCCTCTTTTACCATGAAATGGCATTTTTCCCAATTTAGAACAAGGCGAGTGTCTTCACATCACTTAAGCATGCATTCCAAATTGGCAAGGCAAGTAGAGAATGAATCACCATAGACCGAGAAATCATCCATGAAGACTTCCATAGTTTCTTCAACCAAGTCATGGAAGATAGCCATCATACACCTTTAGAAAGTCCCAGGAGCAGTGCATAAGCCGAAAGGCATTCTTTTGTAAGCAAATGTTCCATAAGGACAAATGAATGTGGTTTTCTCTTGGTCTTGGGGATCGATGGGTATTTGAAAATAACCCGAGAAACTGTCTAAGAAGCAGTAATAGTCATTACTCGCTAGACGTTCAGGCATTTGGTCCATGAAAGGAAGGGGAAAATGATCCTTTCTCGTAGCATCATTGAGTTTGCGATAGTCTATACAAACTCTCCACCCTGTAACGAGACGAGTAGGAATCAACTCGTTATTTTCATTAGGCACAATGGTGATTCCGCCTTTCTTAGGCACACAATGGACGGGACTAACCCATGGTGAATCCGAGATAGGATAGATCATGCCCGCATCAAGAAGTTTGATAACCTCTTTTTTGATAACGTCATGGATCTTGGGATTCACCCTTCTTTGGCTTTGAATAGTGGGTTTAAAATCGTCCTCCATGAGAATTTTATGTGTGCAAAAGTGAGGATCTATTCCACGAATATCAGAGATTTTCCATGCAATCGCTTTCTTATGATTCTTTAGCACGGCGATAAGTCGAGATTTTTCTTCCTCTTTCAAGTCCTTTGCGATAATGACGGGTGACTTCTTGTTTTCTTCAAGGAAAACGTACTCGAGATGAGACGGTAGGTCCTTAAGCTCTAAATCCAAAGGATTTTCGATGGAAGGCGTAGTCAAATTCGGTTCATCGATAGAGATATCCTTAGGAGATGGTGGAGAAATATGGTCCTCATTGAGAAGTTTCTCAATGGTACGAATCTTCATCCCAATTAGAGGGAGAATCGTCATATTGCAAATCCACATCTCGCAAAGTTGCTTTAAATTCTTTCAAAAGTAAATCACTTTCTCCAAATAGAGTTAGTGATGGAGCAATAGAGGCAACGGTCTCAACAATGGGTAGAGAAGAAGAACCACTTTTACAAGCGTGTTTGAAATGTTCTTCACAAGCCTCATCAGGAACGTCAATGAAATTAACACTCTCAGTTTCAGAAGGTTGCTTAGAAAGTTTACCCATGTTGAAGACGATTTTATCGTCACCAACTCTCATGATTAATTCGCCCGCGGCTACATCAATGAGAGTGCGACCGGTCCTCAGGAATGGACGTCTAACGATTAATGGAACACGGGGATCCATATCGTAGTCAACGACAACAAAATCCGCCGGAAAGGTGAATTTTTTGACACCAACGAAGACGTCTTCGGTTATCCCCACTGGATAAGCAACCGTACGGTTAGCTAATTCCAATGTCATCCGTGTGGGGACTAGCTCGGGTAGAGACAATTGTTTCCAAACGCTTAAAGGAATTAAGTTGATACTAGCACCTAGATCGGCTAGGGCCATACAATTCTCTACCCCGGGGAAGTTGCAAGGAATCAAGAAATGACCCGGATCACCAAGTTTGGTTGGTAATTTCCTTAAGAGGACTGCAGAGCAATTCTCATTAAGTTGGGTCTGAGCGATATCAAGGAGATTCTCCTTATCACTGGGAAGATCTTTAAACATTTTCGCATACTTCGGCATGTGAGCGAGAGCCTCAGCAAAAGAGATATTGAAATTCAGTTGTTTAAACATTTTGAGAAAGTTAGAAACCTGAATATCATCCTTGTTCTTCAACTTCTCTTTCCTCAACCTTGAGGGATAAGGTATATTGGGTTGAGATGAAGGCTTTGGAATGGAATTCTCACTCACATCCTTGGGTGGTGGAGGGGTAGAAGTAGAAAGTGGAGGAATTGGAGAAGGGGACTTGTTTTCCTTAGTCACAATCACCAGTGTAGGTGTAGGAAGCTCGGGTTCCTTTAAACCTTTGTCACTGCGAGTGGTGATTGCTTTCATCTCCCCTCTTGAATTAGCAACGGTGTTACTCGGAAGAGAACCCGAACCAGAGGGTTGATTACTTGGGAAAAAACTAGCCATCATATCCCGTAAGTTATTCGTTTGATTGTTCATAGAGTTTCTCATATCGGCTTGAAGAGCATTTCCTTGTTTCGCCATGTCATTCCTTAGCCCAGCTCGAATATCGTTCCCTTGTTTTGCCATGTCACCTTTCAAGTTAATGACTTGGCTTTGAAGATTCATCACCATTTCTCTATTGGTCCTCATGTAAGTTTCGAGGTCTTGGTTCAATGTTGTGGGTTGGTTGAGAGGTGGGGCTTGGTAAGCTGAATTATTTCCTTGAGGTGGATATGGTTTTCTTTGGGATTGATATTGATTGGTAGCTCGAGGTTGGCTTTGATTGTTGCGGTTGAAATTGTTCTAGTTTTGGTTTTGAGGAGAAAAACCGGGTGGAGATAGATAGTTGTTGGAACGATAACTTAGCAAGTTACGGTCTCCTTGAGGACGTGCTTGGTAGCCTCCTATAGCAAAGTTACCGTTAGCGGCATACACATTTTCCGGATTGTCTAGAGTAGAAGGACAATCAGTGTATGAATGGGAACCCCCGCAAATCTCACAAGAAGGTGCAATAGCTTTAGCTTGTTGAAATTGGTTTGTGGCTAAAAATTCAATCTTTTTGCTCATTTCGACTATTGCGCGGGACATTTCGGTAATATCAGGATTTGAAGAAGTAGAAGAAACATTGACTCTCGGGTTTGATCTTGAGGATGCGGATGAATCCCAATTTTTGTGGTGAGTAGTCATGTTCTCAATCAGCTATCTACACTCCTCAGGTCTTCTCTTCATGAATGTACCACCGGCGGCAGCATTAATCGTATCACGATCACGAAAAGTTAAACCATTGTAGAAGGTATCAATCAAAGTAATGGGGAGCATGTTATGGTTCGGACGACGGTCGATCAGGACATTATAACGTTCCCAAGCATCGAAAAGCGACTCATCAGGTTCTTGAGTAAATCCACTGATTTGGTTAGGAAGACTAGTGACCATGGATGGTGGAAAGTAGCGCGACAAAAATTTTTGAGTCATGTCATCCCATGTTTGAATTGAGTTTTTGGGAAGACGATCAAACCATTTTTCGGCATGATGGGATAAAGTGTGTGAAAAAAGGTGAAGGCGAAGAAAATCCATGGAAGCACCAGGAAGTTTCATGCTTTGGGTGATGGTAATGAACTTGTCGAGATGTTTGTTGGCATCATCATCCGGTAATCCGCTAAACGGGCAGGCGTTTTGAACTTGCTGGATCATGTGATGCTTCAACGGAAATTCAGGAGCCATGATTTGCATCGGCGCAATCGTTCCTCCGCGTCCGTTCATGGTGGGTTGACAAAGTTCCTCCATTGTTCGTAAATCAGGTTGGGGAACATTGTTGTTGTTGTTATTCAAATTGGGTAGAGGTGGGTTGTTATTGTTGATATGCACACCAGCCATATCTAAATCTTCACGAGTCTCGGGCTCAGAATAATTTGAAGATCTAGTACGCATACACCTAAAGAAGAGAAAAGTACCAAAGAAAATATATATAATCTTTTTGGTGCAAAACCTTTGGAAAAGAAATGCTTTTTATGATTTTTTAATGTTTTTGTATTTTTGAAAAAAAGATTTTAATTTTTATGAATTTTTGAAAATTTTTAGTGCTTGAAAATAACGTTCCTAAAAGAACGGATCCCAAAATCCAACGCGTCTCTCACTAAAAACCGTTAATCTTAACGAAAAGAGCCTGCAGCGGCGCCATTTAATACACGAATTTTCCGCCTCGTATGGAAGTGTGTTGTTCCAAGTCTTTTCGAATTGATTAATGGTAGAAAGTGCGACTCAGTCGTTCTTGGTGGAAAATAATTTGGGTTGGTGAATTATCTATTTTTAAACTAAAAGCAAATAAATGTCGTTGAGTAAAATGTAAATGATTAAAAACTTAAAAAGTAAATATAGAACTTAAAACTTTATAAAACTTTAAAACTTAAAAGCTTAAACTATCGGAATGCAAAAATGAATGCTATCAGAATGTACTAAATTCTAAACCATCGGAATAAATACAAAAAAAGCCATCGGAATATCCAACTGAATAACTATCAGAATATCAAAGTCAATTTTGTCGCAATGTTGTTCTATCGGAATGTCCAGATCGGAATACAGATTATCAATCCTATCGGAATGTATGAAAACTTTTTTGTCGGAATATGATTCTTTCGCAATGTTCAAGTATCGGAATAAGAGTGTCGGAATGTTGTTAACAAAATTTTGGCAGAGTTTCGACTTAAAATGACCTTAAGTCCCGTCGGAATATGCGATCGCAATGAGCGATCGCAGTCCCAGATCGGAATAAGGGGGATGAAAACTCAAGTGATCGCAAAGTAGAACCCCCTTGGGTTATTGCGATACAAACAAGCAACCTATCGGAATGAGTAATACCCTCAATATTGCGATGGAACACAACTTAATCCGAAAATGAAAAATAAGCCAACAAACTCAATAAGCAATACCAATAAGCACCTATCAAAAACTTAACAAGGCCAATAATAAGGAGACTCAATAAGCTACGAATGTAAAACTTATCCAATCACCAAATAAGCAAACTTATAAAGATTAACTTTAAAGGATAAAACTTTTTAAGAAAACTAAAACGCAATAAGCTAAATATATGAAATAAGCCAATAAGCACAACAAGCTTATAACTTATACCGTATAAAAGTGATAACTTGATTTTACTCAAAAAAAAATTCTTTGTCGTGTGTCTCTTCGAATTGAAAAACTTGTGTTTAATGTGTGACTCAGTTTTATTTTGGTGGAAACAAAGATGTGTCGTTGTAGTGTTTTAAAATAAATGAGCAAAACAATTAAAGTAAAAGGCAGGGAATGTAAATCTAAGTCTAATTTAAATAATGGTGCAAGTATTTAAAAGCGTGACTAAAAATTAAAGGGCATTAAACTTAAATGACGCAAACTTAAATCTATCTAAGGAAAACTTAAAACGCAACTAAAACTTAAACTAAGGCAAGATTAAAATTAAGCTAAGGCAAATAATCTTAAGGTGCAATTAAATAAAAAGGCGGGAAAAATAAAGCTTGAAAATAAAGATAAGAAATTTAAAAAGAAAGACTAAAAAGAAAGAACTGAAAGAAACCTTGATTCGGAAGTTTAGAACTTCCGAATGAACTGGCTTGATTCGGAAGACTTCCGGATGAAGAAGCTTGAGTCAGAAGTTTTCCCTTGGTTCGGAACTTTTGAGTTGATCCGAAACTTTTGAGAAGTTCCGGATGAAGCCCCTTGGTTTGGAACTTTGGAGTTCCGAATGAACACTCTTGACTCGGAAGTTTTCACTTGATTCGGAAGTTTGAGACTTCCGAATGAGCAAGTCTTTACTCGGAACTTTTGAGTTCCGAATGAATCTCCTTGATCCGGAACTTTTTGAGTTCCGAATGAAGTATATTAATCCGGAACTTTTAAGTTCCGAATGAACAAATGCTTGAGTCGGAAGTTTTCGTCCGGAATTTTGAATGTTCCGGATGAAACCCTTGGTTCGGAACTTCAGACTTCCGAATGAACACTCCTCTCTTGCCTTGGCTCGGAACTTTTCCTGGGAATACAGAAACAGAAACAACTTTCCCGAAGAACAAGGGAATCAAAGTAAAGACGATCTAACACAAATTTAACCAAAATCAATCAAACGATTTAATCAAACTAATAAAGAAACTTCAATAAATCATAAACAAACAATCAATATCAAGAAATCTAACAACTTTAACCACAATAATCAAAAACCCAATTGATCAAAATAAAAGCATGAACATGAACACAAACATAAAAATAAAAATCAAGAATTAAGAAAGGTAGATAAGAGATTAACAAGATAAAGTAAAGATTGATAATAATTAAATGAAAACTTACTTGAAATTAAATGAATTTAAGGTGCAAGACAAGGTAATTAAATGGACAAGTATTTAAATGACAAGGTAATTAAAAGTGGAAGACTAATTGTCACACTTAGCCAACAAGAAAGAAAATTAACAACTAATGACTATTTATAGGGGAGGATTAGGAAGCTTCCTCCCCTCCTTCATTTCTTCTTAATTGCGTCATTAGGTCCCTCCTTCTTTTAATCTTCCTTAATTGCATCATTAGTCCTTCCTTCTTTTAATCTTCATTAAACTTGGACTTTAAGGACTTTTTGGCTTGGGATTTCTTTGAACTCGTCTTTAAATTCTTCAATGAAATAGACTTGAGTTCTTCGGCTTTTGATAAACTTCCGTCTTTTGACTTTTTCTTCGATAAATCTTCAGAATTGGTCTTGGACTTCCGTTATTTTTGCACTCTTGACTTCTCGACTTCGTCTTTCATCTTTTTCTTCAATAAAAGTCCGTAAATGCCCGTGAATGTCCGTGTTTTCTCCACTTTTCACCTTTTCGTCCTAAATCACAACAAAAACACAAACCACGCATAATTCCGACATAAAAGACATAAAATACACGTTTTGGTCCGATTATTATTGTAATTAAGTGGTAGAAAAGATGGGTGTTTACACACCTATCAAAAAGCTTAATAAGGAATCAAAAGATTAACTTTTTAATCAAAAAACATAAAAATCACACACGAAGTTTTAAAATCCGGATTAAAATAAAAGTGAAATCAAGAAAGAAAGAAAAAGATTGGAAATTAAAAGCTTGAACTTGAACTTTTTGATTAATAAAACTCAAATACAAAGATTAAAGAAAGCTTAACTTGAAAGAAAAGATGAAGTTTTAGTGAGAGAAAGTTAAACACTTCCTCTCTCTAAAATGAAAACTAAAACAAAGAAAATAAAACTAGCTAACCCCCCTCCTAATGTGTTTAGGAGGGTATTTATAGGGAAATGGGGAGGTGAATGTGTTGCCTCCTCTTTCTTTCTTCTCGGCTCTTCGTCTTTTAAGTTCTTCGACTTTTCTCGACGTCGTCTCGGGATTAATTAAACTCGTCTTATAAATTCTTCGCTTATTTAGACTTGAGTTCTTCGACTTCATTAAACTTCCGTCTTTAGACTTTTTTTTCTTCGATAAATCTTCAGAATAGGCCTTGGACTTTCGTTCTTTTTGCACTCTTGATCTTTTGACTTCGTCTTTTCTCGTTTTCTTTGATAAAAGCCCGTGTTTTTTTTCCTTTTTCATCTTTTGGTCCTAAAACACAATAAAAACACAAACCACGCATAATTCTGACTTTTACGACATAAAATACACGTTTTGGTCTAGTTATTATTGGAAATAAGTGGTAAAAGGATAAGTGTTTTCACACTTATTAATTTGCTTAATTTTGATAATGAAGAAAGTTTTATCAATCCTTTTGAAACTAAAAAGTTTAATCTTAATGATTTTGTGGTACATTCAAACCCACTTTTTGAAATTTCAAATGACAATCCACTTTTTGAAGAAAATAAAGAAGCTAATTTTAGTGACGACACTTCTTTAAGTGATCTCATTTCTTTGGGTTTTGACGAGACACCTAGTGAGCCTAATGATCCTATTATCTCTATATGTGATCCTCCCATTCTTCAGTCTCCCTTTGACTTTTATATTCCAAAATTGGGGGTTACGACTTTTAAAAAGATCCTCCACCTTTAGAGATTGCCCCTATTTTAGAGGATATTCCATTTGAGGAGGATTTAGATATCTTTCTAAACTCCTATTTTCCTCATGAGGATGAGTTTTCCTATGACTCCGATGATACTTATGTTTTCACATCGAGTTTGGAAGAGGACGACTCCCCCACTTTGGATCAAAATGACATTTTGAGCTTTAATGTCAATACCTCTTGCTATTTTCCCGTTAAGGAACCGGTGTTTGATCCTGGAATAGAGACTTTTGTGCTTTCATTGCCATATCACCAGAACACCTTTCCTCGTAAGAAATTTTTTACTAAGGGTACCCCACTTTACTTTACTTTATGTGATTTTACCACCTCGGGGTTTATTTCCTTTTGTGATGGTTGACCCGGGTGGATTTTCACGGGGTATTCCTTATATGAATTTGTTTCACCCCTTTATCATGGAGAGATTTTCCTCCCTTGGAAATCTCGGTTTTCCCATGATTTTCCCTTTTGAATGATGACATTCGGGAAATCGAGTCGAGCTAGAGACTCGTGATAAATAAATCAAGCATCATTTAACTAGGTTAGATTTTTACCTTTTCCATCCTTTCCACCCTTTTTCACCTTCACCCATTTCCACTAATAAGTGTAGGGGAGCCAAGTAGGTTGTTTGTGTTGTGATGTTGTGTGCAGGGACTTGTGCTTTAATGATCCACTTTTGGTGTTTTTGACGCGACCCGTGATCCCGTGTTCCCGTGTACCCGGTTTCTTCGATAAGTTTTTTCTATCGTGGTTCATACTTGTATATAAATAAGTTGAATAAATTTAATCACTTTAGTTGTCTTTTCCTTAGCTCGATTTAAACAACGTACTCAATGTCCTAAGTGTAGGGGAGTTTATTCTCCCACATGCTTAAACATTGAGGACAATGTTTATATTAAGTGTAGGGGGGATTTCTATCGAATTTTAGTGGGCTTTTCCATGAATTTGACCTCATTTAACCGGAAAATTTAAAAAAATTTAAACGTTTTTCAAATTTTTGATCTATTTTGGCCTAGTAGTATTTCCATTTATTTTCTTTCCTTTTGTCATCGCATCGTATTTATATTTTCCATTTCAAGAATAAAGTCAAAAATAAATAAATGAATAAAATGGTTTTAACAAGTTTAGATATCTTTGATATATTGGGCCCGTCGTGAATATTTTGACTCAACCCGAGTTTACTTATCCAAGTTTACTCTAGTTAGTATCCTTAACCATATGGACCTTAATTGGTTTATTAGGCTAAGCATCCACGAGTCTCATTCTTTGAGATTTTAAATTGTGGAGAACGAGAGATGATAGAGTTGATAATAAGTTTAAGGGTTAATTCTTGCTTATATGAGTTTTTGTGGCTCTTTCTTCCCTCTTGTATATTTAATTGCTTAATAAATGAGAATTTTTGCGGTGTAGATTCGATATCTTAGCTCTTAGCCAAATCTTTCATCTCCTTGTAATTAAAGCATGAACACATTGAGGGTGCCAGCGTTGTGGACTTCAGACTAAGGTGTCTCATGACCACTAAGTAGGAGGTATTCAGACCATGGGACCGTGGAATTTGGCCTAATATATATAGATCATAAATAAAGAAAGAATAAGATTAAAACATGACCTCAAGGAGCCTTAGGGTGTGGGGCATGTAGCCAGAACCTTGTCATTAGAGCCTTAGGGTGTATGACATGGTAAATGTTGAATAAAAACTGATTCAAAAATCAATTCCCTTGTTTATCGTTCAAGGATCCTTAGGGTGTGGACAATAGATAAGGAGCATTTTTACATCTTAAAGAGCCTAAGGGTATATGATGTGAACTTGCTAAACTCCATATAAAGTCAACATGACTTTGGAGGAATAATTAATAAGTAGTACTATTGGCCAAATTTTGGGTCTGGGAATTTATTCCCCAAATCGTGTTAAATCATCCTTGATGTGGGCTTACTTTAGTGACAACATTTTTTAGGACGAGGTTAGGTTTTGAGTGTCGAGTTTGCACCGTTTTGCCTTCAATTTTGGACTAATAAATATCAAATAAGTCAAATGAGCCTACGGGTGAATGACAATCAATAAAATCTAGAGATACAACGTAGGAATTGGAGAAAGAGTATTACACAATTGTCTTATATAAGTGGTTTTAACCTAAGAACTTATGGTAAACAATGATCTCGTTTTTAAGCTTGGTATGGTGAACGTGAAACTTGAGGGTGATTAATATTCATGACACCAAAGCCCTAATTTAAGTCTTAGATTTCTTTACAAGTTTCTTCTATCAAATAATTTCCAAGTTAATAAATTGTTTTAACTTTTGTTTCCTTTAAAGTTTTCATCTTTTCATCATAGTAGTAATAATAAAGGCCAAGATGGGTTGATTATGAGAAAAATGTAACTTTATGCTTTAAAATTATGCATTGCATGGGGTCATTGCAATGGTAAAGTGTAGGGGATTTAATAAGTGTGTAAACACTTATCCTTTTGCCACTAAAATCAAGGAAAAACAAGACCTAATCATGTGTTTAGTATCGTAAATGTCAGAATTACGCGTGGTTTTGTGTTTTTGTGTGAAATAGGTACAAAAGATCAAAAGGAAAGAAAACACGGGATTTCACTGTCAAATGTTGAAGAAAAGTCTAAAAAGAGACAAAGACAAAGTCAAAGAACCAAAAGTGTGCGAAGATCACAAAAACCGGCAAAATCGACACGGTTTTAAAGAAAATATCAAGGAAGCCGAAATCGAGCTCGTTTTTAGTGGATTTAACCTTATGGGAGTTAATTGGGCCTTGTGGGTCCCACTTTTGGTTAATGGGCCCAAAAGCCCATTTAAGGAACAAATTATAATTTACTTTGGAGTTAAAGCCCATCAAAGGCCCAATTATAAAGGAACGGATGGATTATATACGAAAATGGCCCAAATTCACTTTTGAGGTGTATGAAAAATTAACCTTTCATGGATCAAGCCCATTACGGGTTTTACACACTTGTGATGGACGGTTAAGAGTTATAAAAGTGAATAAGATTTCACTTAATAATTGGTCAAAGCCTCACACACTCACACACACGTTTTTAACCTTTACCCTGGTTAACTCTTACCACACACGTTCAAACTTCACTCACACACACTTATTAAAACCATTTACCCAACCCTTATCCCCACACACGTTTTAAATAAACAAAGTTTTACCCACCCCACATTATTACTCCGATAATAATAATGCAACTTCTGTCTCTCCCAACACAAACCCAGGCACCATTTTTACTGTATTCAAAACCCTAATCACAAAAAAAATACCCAATTAAAATTGGGGTTTTTACTTGATACGTGTGATTCACACGATTGTTAAATAAATCCCTATCAATATCGGAGCTGCACAATGGTTGGTCCTCTCCTGACGTGGCTCTTATCCTTATTTTGATTGGTTCTCACACCTCACCACAACCCCTCCATCCAATCATTTATCTCCACATCAGCCACCAACTAACACAACAAACACACCCTCTCGCCATGCTGGCAATCCGAGTGACCAAACACCCATCCACAACCGTTTGATCAAGAAGAAAAAAAAGAGAAGGAAGAAAAGATGTGTTTAGCGGCTGAGATTTATTTACTTGCTCGCCAGTCTTCATGAAGAAGCCTTGGGGGTTAGCTATAAATACCCCCATCATTCTGTAATTAGGTGTGCCCATTTTTTATTTTAATTTTATTTTTATGCAAAATAGTTTTAGGTAAATTGTAATTTCATTTTTCAGTATTGTAATCTTTTTATCATTAATGAAAGCTTGTTTTAATTAAATCATTTTGTGCCTTATTTCTTTTATTAAAGTTCTTATTATTATTGCAATCTATTATTTAATCTTTAATCTATTTTAGTTGTGATCATTAAAATATTATTTATAGCTTGATTTAGAAAAGTAAAAAATGTTGGTTAATAAATTTCCCCTACTGGGAAGTTTTACATAAATTTGTTCGAGAATTGATATATGTGGTTCGATGATGGTGACGTTTGGGTGAAACGGTGGTGTTCGTTTTCGATTATAAGGGGGCTCAGCGCTTACCCTTCGGCTCAAAGGTTTTTATTAATCAGGTGTTATTTCTTTTTTTTATTTATACGATTTTGAGTAATTAGTTTATTTGTCGTAATCTGCTTATAGTTTTTACCTGCTTAGTCAGCTTATTTGGATTTTGAGTTTATCTGATTTGGTATTTGTTTTTGTTTATTTATATTTTGATTGTAGTTTTTATATGCTTAAGTTTCTTATTTGATTACTGTTTGGATTTGAGTTTGATAGAATCTGCTTATTAATATTTTGCTTATTGGATTTGCTGATTTTCTGTCTGAGTTTATTTGTGCTTATCTGGTTAGTTGCTTATTTTTAAGATTTTCTGATTTTCTGTCTGATTTTCTGCCAGAGTTTTTAATCTAGATTTGCTGATTTTCTGTCTGAATTGGATTTGGATTTGCTCATTTGGTTAGTTTCTTATTTTTAAGTTTGCTGCTAGGTTTAATTGCTTATCTGGTTTTACTTTATCTGCTTATTTGTTGTTTAGTATTTAGCTTCTTTATTTTGGTTAACTGATGTTTGAGTTCAAATTTGTTTATTTTTAAGTCTTTTGTTTATTAGCTTATTTTCTTTTTGTCTGTTTTAGTTCTATCTGCTTATTTGGTTAGATAAGTTGTTATTTATCTGCTAAAACTCCTCAGACCCATTTGGTCTGAGTATTCATAAATTCCAAAAATATTAATTATAGCCAAAAAGGTCATAACGGGACTCGAACCCTTGACCCTTTGTTCAACTGCACATAGCTTTAACCAACTAGTCTAGACCCTCTTTTGAGTTTTATTACGCGCTATCTTATTAATGTAGGTTTATTAAATTTAGCTGTCAGATTTTAATTAAGTTTTAAATACAAGTTTTAGTTTAATTAATCTTAATTTAAAAGTTTTCTTAAATACAAGTTTTATTACTTTTAGAATACAAGTTTTAGTTTAAATACAAGTTTTATTAAGTTTTAAAAAGAATACCAAACAAAGTACGTTTTACCAAGAACAATTAATCCACGTTATATCCGATATCAATTCGAGTGAGTCGAGGAAACGAACTAAATTGCAACACAATACATAAATTAGCTATATTAGCCACTATCCAAAAAATCAGTACGTCTCAAATCCTATTACTAATATCTATCTCATCTTCAATTAATCCTTAAAAGCCACCATATGCATTCATTTGCAAATGTAACCATCGAACCACAAATCAAAGCAGATTTTGTGCAAAAGACCACGAAGACGCAAGGTCAAGGTCTCCTTTGTGGAGGGTCTCAGGTAGATTTTAGTTAAGTATTGATTGGTTTTATTATTTAATGAACCGAAGCAAAGTTAGATTGTAACATGAATTGTTATAAATCTATCTTTGAATTCGTATATAAAGGAAATGGTTAAACCAAAACAGATCGATGATGAAATGTTCGTTTTCGTGTTTGATCTTAAATGATCTACACATGCATAACGAAATAATTCTGAGATCATGATATATGTTGAGTCTAGACTTGAATGGAGATAGGAGACGATGGGATTAGGATATGGATTGTAGATTTGTTGTGGAGTTATAAGGTTTTTGTTGGGTATGTTGTGTATGGCATGCTAATTTTATCATTCCTGGTCTCGAAATTATTCAAACCAAAACACAATCTCGGAAAGTGATAAATTTACCATTTCGAAATAAGAAAAAATAACCATTTCAGAATGTTTAACCATTTTGGAATGTTTTCATGTACATAATTTCAGAATGTTTTATCAAGCACCATTTCAGAATGTTTTTCAGTCCATCATCTCAGAATATATCTTAATGCATCATTTCGGAATATTTTTTGAAATCACCATCTCGGAAAATGTGTTTCACCATTTCTAAATGTTTGTGAAATGAACTATTTCGGAATAATGGTTATATCACCATCACGGAAAGAATTGAAAACCTTATCCAAAAGTAGTTTTTCCGGATTTTCCGGATCTGGTTTTTCTGGCATCTTATCTTCATCTTCAAGAATGTTAGAAAAATAGTACTGATAAAAGGACCAGAAACCGATTTCACAAACTGTGAACTTATGTAAATGATGATACCAGAAATGAAACCGTGACAGAAAATGAGCTAGATATGAAACAAGTCATAAAAACCCTATTTTGAAATAGTGGACCGTGGAAACCATAATTAATAAGACAGACTGAGACAAAAAACTTGTGACAAACAAGTATTAGACCCAAAAAGATAAGTGACATAAGACCGACTAAAATGATAGACCTGTAAAAATGAGACAAAGATGTGATTTTTAGACCACTAAATCAATAGACAAAAACACGACAAAAACACGCCGATTCAAAGATTGAACCGTCGGCTCCGATGCCAACTGAGTTTTGCTATAATATGAGATCCGGTGGTCTAGGTTGGTGAACGATGATGGAAGCTATGGCTAGATAGACAGAGAGGTAGAAGTATGTGTTTCTAGAGAGAGAAAGACAATGTATTAAATGAAAAGAGAAGAACAGAAACCCCAACCCCTCCTTAGAAGCCTTAGAGGGGTATTTATAGTCACACATATGCCTACACTATACATAGTTTCATATTCTAGTACATGCGTGTGTGACTATGATAACTTATAGGAATTATTAAATGTCATCACATAAAGTGAGTTTCCAACAATCTTCCTCCATGGGACGACATGTAGCATTCCTTACAATATTTTTCCTAACAAGTACATAATGATTAAAAACAAGAGCTTCCATGAAGCGTCCAATGTTGATGATGTCTTCTGAGGCCTTTGACTTCAAGTCTTCACTCGAAAACGACTCATCTTTGTAGTAACTTGTAGAAGAAATACTTTTATGGGCATGAAATAAGTAACCCATATACTTCTAGTTAAGGAGGAGCTACTGAAATTAAATGCCCCCTGATTAGTAAAACTCTTTGCTTAAATAACAATGAACCATAAGATTTTAACCATGTGTGACTATAGAATCTCTATTAATCATATAAAATGTCTTTATTATTGTCTAAGCTCATGACACCCACGCGTTAACATAACCAATAAATAATAGCTCATGCAGGTGTCTAACCCAGAACACCCGTAATCAGACTCAAATGAAACTGCATCCGCTTGACTACTTTTAGTCCAAGATGGGCAGAGGCGTCAACCCTGATAGATCTATCCATAACATTCACGCTTATTAAGTAATTAACGGTTCAAGATAGTGGGCAAATAAAAACTTGATCTATATCGGGACTGAGAACAATGCACAAACGAGTAAATATACTTGTGTTCATACGTTAAATTAAGCAATGTCTCACCCAAAAAAGTAGTGAAAGGGAGTTAAAAGTGGGGCTATGAAACTCACGTCAAGCAGCAGCAATAAGTGAATCACATCAACGATGAATGTAGAACAATCAACAGGGTAGGACTATCAACGAGTCCTAAAAGCATCTCTTAACATAAGAATGGAGTCTAAGTATAATGCATGCAAAATAAATTGCATAAGTGTTAACGAATCATCCTAGCGTGTGTGGACAAGGTGTACTGTTACAAAACATACTTCCAGAAATTATAAGTTTTTGATAAGTCTCGAAAATTTAAAAGAACTCCCGAAAAAAATTTCATCTTTTACTGAGTTTCGTTTTTAGTGTATTTCGCCTTTACTGAACTTCGTCTTTTAGTGAGTTTTGTATTCTAGTGTATATCGTCTTTAGTGAACCGATACACTACATGACAAAAGTAATCTCGACTAATCGCGTTAAACCCAAAAGTTTGACTTGTGTTAGCTTTGACCAAAAAAGTCAAATTTTGACTTACTGACCCAAAAATCCAAAATGTTGACCCAGAAAGTCAAATTCTTACTTTTACAATACTTGATTAATTAAATTTCATTTTTGACTTTTAAATCAATTTTGACCCAAAACATCAAATTTTGACTATTCTCTAAGTTTAACACATTAAGTCTAATTTTGATATTTTATTTATAGTTTAAGTTGACCCGTCTTAATTTTTGGTGTTGATCGACTATTTATTAGCTTGTTTTAAATAGTAGTAGTATTTATTATAGTAATTATAGTATATCTTTCTCGCTTTACCTTCATTTTTAACTTACAATATCCAAATTAATTGTATTACAATATATCATATTAACATTGATTCTTTGACTTTCAAATTGATATGACACATTTTATGACTCGAGTTATAGCTCGATTACGTGACTATTTTTCTACTAAAAATTATATTACTTACAACTTAAATTGTTTTGACCATATCTCTTTCGTATCATATCCTTTTTTGACCCATAAACTATCCAAACGTAGGTAAAGACTTATATTATTCAATCCAATGTACTAAGAGACCATTTTTACTAAGAGATAATAAAAAAGTAAATTTTAGACAGATTACATGTATATATTGTTCAACTCCAAAAATTATACTCTCGTCCATTATAGTGTATATTCCATATCATATTACTTGTATAGTTCCATATATTCAATCACCACAATATTTCATCATAAGAACCTCATAATTCTTAATAGTACAATAGTCATAAAGTATAAAACCTTCAATAATCGTAACAATATACATACCAAAATATTCATAATGAAGTTTTATACTTGAAAGTACAACTAGTTTCTGTGTTCTTTCATTTATGTTCAAATATATATACAATATATATATATATATATATATATATATATATATATATATATATATATATATATATATATATATATATATATATATATATATATATATATATATATATATATATATATATATATATATATATATATATATATATATATATATATATATATATATATATATATATATATATATATATATATATATATATATATATATATATATATATATATATATATATATATATATATATATACTAGACTATAGACCCGCGAGTTTCGAGGGCGACATTCAAAACATGTATTACTCAGAGTGATCAATAAAAATATTGAGGCATTTCCAAAGTTAATTTGGTGTAACTAATATGTACTATGAAATGTAAAAGGGCAACTCAAAAGAAGATTGTACATTCCATATAATAGTGGCGAATATAAACGCAAGACATGAAGTCTTAAGGCATGAATTACATGTTTGGATTTGAAGCCACACAAATCTACAACCTCTAATGAAATACTAGTTTGCCAATTTGGAAACACATGACACTAACTTTACCTCCACAAGGTATATATGAACCTTACTAACATCTTTAGATGCAAAGTCCGTCAAAGATAAACAATTCTCAATTTCCAACTTCTAATTTAAAAATGAGTTGATAATTGACACGATTCCCTCGTAAAGTAGTCCAGAAAACCCATTAAGCCGAACAGGTTAAGTCCTTTGCAACCCCTTGATAGCAAAATCAAGCCCGTATCAGTCCTCTTTCTGAAAGAAGTATGAATATGTAGTCAGCTTTGTACAAGTGAGCGGCTAATCAGATGCCTACAACCAGAACCCCATCATCAGATAGCTCGTCAAACCATGTTGTTTCACATGTTGGTATGACCTTAAGATCCAACTCGACCAGTAAAGGACAAGAGTGTGCAATAGTGCGGACAGTGACATCAGTGTGTTGAAATCTAAGATGAGTGACATGTGAGTCAATATTAGTACAAAATTGATAGAACCCAAAGGACTCTCATATCAAGCTTAAGAACCTTAACTTTTTCAGGCAGCTTGTGGTATATACCCGCAATCAATGATCCTTTTCTGTTTCCACTTATTTTTCATAGACTGTACAAAAGAGTAATATAAATATATTGGGATGTATACTTACTGATCAGGTACATAAGAATATAAGGAAAACTAAGAAGTTTTCTCCAAACATGGACAGTACCTGAGTAAGTTAATATTATCTGATAACTCGATCAAGAGCACCCTGAACATAACAAAATTAAACGATATTAGAATCACAATATATGATAACAAAGTCAATTTATTAAAAGGCCTGAACTTCTGCATGAAATTCATAAGAGTTGAAGCAGCCATATTTGGCTTTTACCCATTGCAAAGCCGAACACACAATTTAGCAAAATCACACATAAAATTATAATTTGGATCATTCATAAACAAAAATTAACACCTTCTTACTCTTATATTTTTTATTAACCAAAAAGCAACGAAGAAGTTAGGATAAAAAGTAACCGTATTTTTTATGATAAATCATAATAGGATAATAGACTAATAGAAACACATCTTGTTTTAGAGTTGTTGAGAATTTTGCACCTGTCATTAAGCATGCCTTTTTCTATACAGCATGATGCATTAACATGTGTGTGACACTTAATATAATATATCTTTGAATTTTATAATGTAAACTACTAAAAAGTGGAAGACCTTTAAAAAAATTGTGAAACACTTTTCTAAACAACATAGATCAATCTTTTAAACTGAGACCACCGAGCTTAATGAACTGGTCTGCTCAGTAAATCTTATTAGTAACAAATCACAAAATATTTATAGTAACAAACCACAAAATTTTATCAGGACCTTATAACATTACCATCTCTTTTAGTATTCAAAATTTGATCTACATTGATCACATAAAAAAAAGGCATAAGCAGAATGTACCAGTGTTGTCATGGTATAACTTGCTGGCCTCAAGAAATTCTTTGCATTCACTGCGATATTTTAAGCAAAGGAGATGGTGTTCTTTATAACTACATGCACCAAGATAACTGCATCAAAGTAACACATGGATCTCATCAAGTCAAACGTTAAAGTTTTCATAGGACATTTATGTAACAAAATACATCACAATAAACTTCTTATCAAGAGACCAAATGAGATGTTTAAGTGTGATTTCTATAATGATTGTCCTAATTCTTAATCTCAATTGTTCTTCTCATGTGACTTCAATAGTAAAGTCTGGAGTAACCTGCAAAACAGACATTGAATATAAGGATTTGAGCATGTGAAGTAGGAATTCTACTAATTTTTTAGTTGAACTCATTTAAAGTTTGTACTTCTATCCATTTAGGAGATGGTCTATTTTGGAACTTCACTTTGACACTAACAGAATGCAGTTGATCAGTGTAAAGAATAATAATCTGAGACCAAATTCAGTTTATTATATCTTCCTAACAATGATAATCGGGTATATACCAAGTTCAGTTGTCTCCTCCATTTAGAGGTGACAAAACAGGTCGCTTTGGGTAACGGGTCCAAAAGGACATTCAACAAATACGACAACCTGGTAAAGTGCGTTTTATCTTATTAAATGTGCGATTTAAACAACTTTAAAGACAATAATGTTAGACAGTATTCTAAATAGGTTATTATGTAATAATGTAACGAGCCTTAGCCCAAGTCTATTGTGTAATATGTAACGGGATTTAGCCCAAGTCTCGAATACGGGCTATGATAGGTGTGAAAACACCCATCCTTTTACCACTTAACTACAATAATAACCAAGCCAAAACGTGTATTTTATGTCGTAAATGTCGGAATTATGCGTGGTTTGTGTTTTTGTTGTGATTTAGGACGAAAATGTGAAAAGGGGAGAAAACACGGGCGTTCACGGGCTTTTATCGAAGAAAAAGACGAAATACGAAGTCAAGAGATCAAGAGTGCAAAAAGAACGGAAGTCCAAGGCCAATTCTGAAGATTTATCGAAGAATAAAGTCTAAATACGGAAGTTTAACAAAGCCGAAGAACTCAAGTCTTACTAATGAAGAATTTTCAAGACAAGTTTAATTAATCCCTAGACAACGTCGAAAAAGTCGAAGAATTAAGAAGACGAGAAGACGGAAAGAAAGAAGGAAGCAACACATGCTTCCCTCCTCCCTATATATAGTCCACTTCCACCTCATTTCACACTTGTTGGCTAACTTGACAAATTAGCTCTTCACCATTTTTACTTTCTTGCAACTTTATTTTTCATGTCATTTTAATTAATTGTCTTGCACTTTAATTCCTTTAATTCAAGTAAGTGTTTTTAATTTTGTTGTTTAATCTTTATTTACCTTTGATCAAGCTTTTCTTTATCTTTCTCATTCTACTTTTCTTGTTTTTGGTTCATTGCAATTTCGGATTAAGCAAGAATTTGCTTAATCTCTTTGCTTATTTGATTAATGGTTTTGTATTTTCTTTTCCCTTTAAGCTTTCATATGAAATAAGCTATAAGTTTGACAGTCTTATTTGCTTATTTGGTATTTATCTTAATTGTTTTCAAGGTTTTCTTAAAAGCTTTATCTTTTTAAAATCCATTTTACTAAGTTTCGTCTTTTATATTTCGAGAGGTTTTAACTTTGTTGCTTATTGTCTTATTTGATTTCCATTTATTTCAAGTCTTTGAATTCAGCTTATTAGTCATAGCTTACTGTACTTGTGCTTATTGCGAATTGTGCTCCATCGGAAAAAGAAGGGTTATCAAATCCCGACAGCTTGTTTTCTCCACATTCCGATTGTGACAGTATTGGGATAGGGTTTCACATTCCGATCCGGGATTGCGATCTAGAGTAACAACACCCTCATTCCGATCTGGGATTGCGATCGCACATTCCGACGGCTCTTGAGGTATTTTGAGTCGAAGTGTTGCCCAAATTTAATGAGCAACATTCTGATCTGGACTTATTCCGACAGCTTATTACGATCAGTATTTCGATAGATTGTCTTGCCTTACATTCCGATAGGACTAGTAGACACATTGCGATATGGATTCCGATGGGCATGGTGACAGCATTCCGATCTGACATTCCGATGGTCTTGGGTTTGGGATTATATTTTGCTTTGTTTTGTTTTTAAGTTACCTCCTTTAATACCTTGTCAAATTTAATCTTTCGTCACGCTTGAAATTTAAGTCATTTAATTAATTTACTTTTCAAAAGTTTTAACATTGCACAATTTAAGTTTTAATTAGTCTTAACTTTACTTTACCTTTACTTTAAAGTTTTTGCACATTTTTTTTTCAAACAACGACAAATATTTTTCTTAACCAAAGTCAATTGAGTCGCACTTAAACCGGAAATCAATTCGACTAGACCACTTCAACGAACTTAATTTTTATACTAGGTAAAAACTAGTTATCAAATGGCGCCGCTGCCGGCTCTTTTCGTAAAGATTAACGGTTTTCTGTGAGAGACGCGTTGCTTTTTGGGATCCGTTCATTCGTGAGCGTTATTTTCTTGCTTAAAATTTTTTCAAAAATCCATAAAAATTAAAAATTGTTAAAAATCAATAAAAATTAATAATTTTCAAAAATCCAAAAAGATTTTCTTTTATAGTGTATATATATTGTCTATTGCTTTGGTATCTTTTTCTTTTGCTTTTGCAGGTGTATGCGTACTAGATCTTCAATTTATCCAGAGCCCGAGACTCGTGAAGATTTAGCTATGGCAAGTGTGAACAACAACAATAATCCACCGCACCTCAACAATAACAACAACAATGTTCTTCTACAGCCCGATCTTCGGACAATGGAGGAGCTTTGTCAACCAACTATGTTTAGACGAGGAGGACCGATTGCGCCGATGCAAATCACGGCTCCGGAGTTTTCGTTGAAGCATCACATGATCCAACAAGTGCAAACTAATCTATTTCGCGGATTGCCTAATGACGATGCCAACAAGCACCTCGAAAAATTCATTACTATTACTCGAAGCATGAAGTTGCCCGGTGTTACTATGGATGTCCTTCGCCTACAGCTCTTTCCACATACTTTATCCCACCACGCCGAAAAATGGTTTGATCGTCTCCCGAAGAATTCCATTCATACTTGGGACGACATGACTCAACGATTTTTGTCGCTCTACTTTCCACCATCCATGGTCACGAGCCTTCGAAATCAAATCAGCGGTTTCATGCAAGAACCCGATGAATCTCTCTTTGATGCTTGGGAAAGATATAATGTTTTGATTGATCGATGTCCAAACCACAACATGCTCCCCGTTACCTTAATTGATACTTTCTACAACGGTTTGACTTTTCGTAATCGTGATACGATTAATGCAGCCGCCGGTGGCACATTTATGAAAAGAAGACCTGAGGAGTGTAGAGAGCTTATTGAGAACATGACTACTCATCACAAAAATTGGGATTCCTCTGCTTCTTCAAGGAACAACCCAAGAGTCAATGTTTCTTCTACTTCAGCAAACCCCGATATGACCGAATTCACCCGCATGATGGCCGAAATGAACAAAAATATCTTGCTCATCGCTACAAACCAACAACAACAAGTTAAAGCGGTAGCCATTTCTTGTGAGACATGCGGCGGTCCTCACTCATACACTGATTGTCCTTCTACTCAAGGCAATCCGGAAAACGTGTATGCGGCTTATGGTAACTATTCACCGGAAAATTACCAAGCCCGACCTCAAGGGGATCGAAATTTGCTAAGTTACTGGTCGAACAACTATCTTTCACTCGGTTTTTCTCCTCAAAACCACAACCCCAACAACAACTACAATAGTAGCAACCAAATCCCACCTCGAGCTTCTAATCCTTATCACCCACCCGCTCAACAAGCCCCACCCATTAATCAAGATGTTGAAGCTTTAATGAGAACCCAAGGAGAGAAAATCGAGAATCTACAAAGCCAAATTATCAATTTGAAAGGGGATATCACTAAGCAAGGGAATGACATTAGATCCGAGCTTCGAAATAATATACAAAACTCCTTAAGCACTAAAACGAATGATTTGAAGAATATGCTGGCTAGTTTCTTACCAACCACTCAACCCTCTACTTCAGGCTCTCTACCTTCAAACACCGTCACCAACCCAAGAGCGAATGTGAGTGCTATTACTACCCGTAGTGGAGCTACTTTAGTAGGACCATCCATCCCACCCCCAGTTACACCATCTACACCTCCTCCACCACCATTTATCCCTACTACTCCCACACCTAGTATTAGTTCACCATTACCGTCTCCGCCTTGTCATGAAGAAGTACCCAAGAAGAACCCTTCACCAACCCCACCTTCCACCTATAAACCCAGCATTCCTTACCCTTCTCGACTCGACAAGAATAGAATTTTGACTAAGAATGACGTTCAAGTCTCTAACTTTTTGAACAAGATTGTCGGCATGACCGTCACCTTTACCCTTGTTGAAGCTCTTGCCCAAATGCCACAATTTGTCAAGTTGTTTAAGGAACTTCTTAATAAGAAGGAGAAGATGGCCGAGTTTTTTAATACTCGCTTGAATGAAAATTGCTCTGCAATCCTTCTTAAAGAACTTCTGGAAAAACTAGGAGATCCCGGTCTTTTTGTGCTACCGTGTACTTTTAACCAAACCGACGAATTTACTGGCTTCGCCGATCTCGGGGCAAGTATAAATTTGATGCCTTTAAGTGTTTGGAAAAAATTATCATTACCCGATCTTACACCAACGAAGATGACTCTTGAGCTTGCAAATCGCACTCTCACTTACCCCGTTGGTATTGCCGAAGATGTGTTCATTAAAGTTGGCACCTTCACTTTTCCGGTCGACTTTGTTGTTGTAGATTATGAAATGGACCCTCGTATTCCTTTAATACTTGGTCGGCCATTCTTGAGAACCGGAAAAGCTTTAGTTAATGTTGCCAAAGGTAAGTTAGTCTTAAGGGTCGGGAATGATGCACAAGTGTTCGAAATGGGGAAGATCACAAACAAATCCTATGGAAGAGAATCAGCGAATATGATTAATGTGCTTGATGATTTTGTCGTCTACAACAATCCTCTATTCGATTCTTGCTATGATAATCCACTGTTCCAAGATGATGTGGATGATTCTTTATCCAACTCTGATCCTCCACCAATTTATGATTCTCCACCGATATTTGATGATTATGATGACGATTCTAGTTCCAATGGAGATGATTATGATGATTTTACTTCTGAGTATCCAGACATGCCCACATATGATGATTTTGATGAGGCCAATACTCTTTCGAGTGATTCTTCTCATGATGAAGATCCTCCGCCTACAACACTTTATCCTACTTTGGATGACTACTCATTTGAGGAAGACTTTGCTACTTTTCTCAACACTTACTTCCCAAATGAGAGTGATGCCCCTCCTTTATACTTTGATGATTATGGTCTTTATCTTACTTTGGATATGAAGAAACCTGCTTCAAAGGAGAAAAAGCCGGTCGTGCTAAAACTAACACTTACTTTAGATATGCTTGCACCTTACCTACTTGCTTCCACCGTGCTAAATTTTTGCTTAAGGGAACCTTGCCTACTCTTCTTTGGCTTGCCTTGTTCGCCTTAAGCCTTTTCTATTTGATGGATGAAAACCTTGTCTTTGATCCCGGTGGATGTGTTTCAAGCTTCATCCTATGCTAATCAAGGTCGAGTCAGGCTCACGACTTGGTTAACAAAAACAAGCGCTTCTCGGGAGGCAACCCGCAGTATCTATCCTTTTTCTTTTATTTTTATAGTAAGTGTAGGGGGAGACCCTAGTATGTTGTTTGTTGTCTTCTTTCTAATCATGTGCAGGGATTCGAGCTTTTAAAGATCCATTCTTGATGACTTTTAACGACCCGTGATTCCGTGTACCCGTCTTCCCGGTTCTATCCTAAACTCTTTTTATTCTCTATTTTATATTATTCAATATTGAAATAGGAATCACTTTAGTTGTCTCTTCCTTAGCAAGATTTAAACAAAGTGCACAATGTCCTAAGTGTAGGGGAGGTTACTTCCACATGCTTAAACATTAAGGACAATGTTTATATTAAGTGTAGGGGGGACTTCTATCGAAGTTAAGTGGTCTTTTCCATGTATTTGTCCTCATTTTAACCGGAAAATCAATTTTTCGACATTTTTCAAAATTTTTAATCTATTTTGGCCTATTAGTTTTTCCTTTGTTATAGTTATTTTCTTTCCTTGCTAGAGTAAATTTTCAATAAAGTGATTTTAAATTTTTCAAGGTCTTGAATATTTTGACTCAACCCGAGTTTACTTATCTAAGTTTACTCTAGCTAGTATCCTTAACGTGTTTAAGTCAAGTTTTGCTAGGCTTTTATATAGGGAGCTTTAAAACGCAGAAGTCTCAACTCTCATTGGGTTAAGAACAAGAACTTTTCGCAAGTTCCTATAATTTATCCTAGAGAGTTGTTTATCAAGGGAACTTTAAAATGCGAATTCTAAACTTGAAAAAGTCTAAGAAATTGCAAGATCATATAGATGAC
The DNA here is from genome assembly GCA_025667525.1 of Glebionis coronaria. Classification (NCBI taxonomy): domain Eukaryota; kingdom Viridiplantae; phylum Streptophyta; class Magnoliopsida; order Asterales; family Asteraceae; genus Glebionis; species Glebionis coronaria. The sequence continues at coordinate 427,850,403 of CM046877.1, forward strand.
TCGAAAACCCAAAACATTGATTTAATAGGCTAAGCATCCACGAGTCTCATTCCTTGAGATTTTAAATTATAGAGAACGAGAGATGATAGAGTCTATTATAAGTTTGGTATTCTTTCGTGAATTTATGTGAGTTGATTATAAGCCTATTCTCCCATCGCTTGTTAATAAATTTATCTGCAATAAGTAAGGTCGTACGATTTGAAAAGTTACTTAGCTTCTACCCCAAGATCGTTTAAAAGTTTCTCGGTATAGATTAGAGTTCATAGCCAAGGCATAACTTATTGAAGCGGGATGCGAAGATTGGCGAGTCCAAAAAGTCCCTAACAAGGCATGAGGGCTACATTTTGTTGCTAAAGATCCAAAAGTGATGTGAAGAATCATTTATCGAAAATAAATATTAAGGATCGAGACACACGACGAAAAGCAGAAACTCCCCAAAAGATCATGGAGAATTCTATCCAAAAAGGCCCTAACAAGGTATGAGGATAAATAGATCCAAGTCCTAAAAGGAGGCGGAACGTTGTATATCAAAGTCCAAAATAAAGATTGGAGAAAAATGAATAAGTCGTGGTCCAAAGATGAAGAATCTCTCAAAACTTCAAGTGAAGAAATTCCTATTATGAAGAGAAGACCATAATTTCAGGAACGTCTATCAAAGATTTGAAGTATGAAGTCGCTGCCAAATATCGGTCTGAGAAAGGTCTCAAATCGCGAAGCGAGTTATGCCAAGATATGAACTTTATGAGGTCCCGAGAAGCAGTTTTAAAAGATTTTGTCCTTTAGCTAACTATTGATTAAATCGTCCTACTTTATTTTTAGCCTAAATAACTATCGAAATAGGTCAACAATGCATCTTCGTGATCATTCAAGACAACAATAAAATATAAGAGATACACCTAGGAATAAGGGAGTCTAAGTAAATAATTGGCCCACATGAGTTTGTGTTAGTTTGCTAACTTATAATAACAATGATCTCGTTTTTAAGCTTGGTTTGCGGAACGTGAAACTTGAGGATGATAATCATTCATGACATCTCCAAAACCCTAAGGTAAGTCTTTGATTTCTTTACTTGTTTTCTTCTTTTGAATATTTTGTAATTTTCTATCTCTTTAATAAAGACCAAGGTGGATTGATTATGATGAAAAATGTAAAACTTGCTTTGTAACTAATGCATTGCATGAGGACATTGCAATGGTCAAGTGTCGGGGATTTGATAGGTGTGAAAACACCCATCCTTTTACCACTTAACTACAATAATAACCAAGCCAAAACGTGTATTTTATGTCGTAAAATGTCGAAATTATGCGTGGTTTGTGTTTTTGTTGTGATTTAGGACGAAAATGTGAAAAGGGGAGAAAACACGGGCTTTTATCGAAGAAAAAGACAAAAGACGAAGTCAAGAGATCAAGAGTGAAAAAAGAACGGAAGTCCAAGGCCAATTGATAGGTGTGTAAACACCCATCCTTTTTACCACTTAATTACAATAATAACCGAGCCAAAGCGTGTATTTTATGTCATTTATGTCGGAATTATGCGTGGTTTGTGTTTTTGTTGTGATTTAGGACAAAAAGGTGAAAAGTGGAAAAAACACGGGCATTCACGGGCTTTTATCGATGAAAAAGACGAAAGACGAAGTCAAGAAGTCAAGAGTGCAAAAATAACGTAAGTCCAAGACCAATTCTGAAGATTTATCGAAGAAAAAGTTAAAAGACGGAAGTTTACTAAAAGCCGAAGAACTCAAGTCTAATTTATTGAAGAATTACAAGACGAGTTCAAAGAAATCCCGAGGCAAAGTCGTTAAAGTCAAAAAATTAAGAAGATTAACTAATAATTAAGAAGAGCAAGGACTTAATGATGCAATTAAGGAAAGAAGAAAGTGGGGAGGAAGCTTCCTAAGCACCTCCCTAATCTCCCCTATAAATAGATTAGGATTTCATTCATTTTCCTTTGTCGGCTAGTTTGACAAACTATGCTCTTCCACTTTAATTTTTGCACATTTAATTACATGTCATTTACTTAATTGTCTTGCACCTTAAATACATTTAATTTCAAGTAAGTTTCCTTTTAATTCTTGTCAATCTTTATTTTTATTGTTTGATCTCCTATCTACCTTTCTTGTTTGATTTTAATCTTTGTGCTTTATTGTTCATGTTTATGTTTTTGTGTTTTTATTAAATTGATTAAGTGGTTTTTGATTATTTTGATTAGTTTTGTTAGTTTGATTGATTTGGATTGTTTGTTTATGGTTAGTAGATGTTTATTGATTAGTATTGCTTAATCTCTTGGTTGATTTTGATTATATTTGTTTAGATCCGTAGCTTTTTCCTTGTTCCTTGTTCTTCGCTGTTGTTACTGATACCCAGGTACATTCCGGATCAAAGCCCAGATATTCCGAGTGAAGGTGTTTGTTGAAAAAGTTCCGAATCAAGGGCGTTCATCCGGAATAAGTGACATATTCCGGATCAGCCTCTCATTCCGAATCAACCAAACATTCCGGATCAAAGGTTTAGCCAAAGTGTTCATCCGGAATATCCAACATTCCGGATCAAGGAGACATTCCAGATCAGTCTTGTTTATTCGGAATAATTTAACATTCCGGATCAAACCTTTCATTCGGAATACCATATATTCCGGATCAAGGATTTTTATTCGGAATAATTAATTATTCCAGATCAAGGTCTTCATCCGGAATCTTCAACATTCCGGATCAAGGGGATTCAAAATATTCCGGATCAACAACATTCCGGATCAAGCTTAAGTATTCCGAATAAAGACTTTATTCCGGATAAGTGACATATTCCGGATAAAGGATTTATTCCGGATCAAGGGTTTTGGTGAATATTCCGAGTAAAGAAGAACATTCCGAACGAAGGTGACATTCCGGATGAATGTTTATTCCGAACGAAGGATTATTCTGGATAAGCTGTGTTCAGGTTATTTTTAGTTTCTGTTTTTAATTCTTTAATTTTCAAGCTTTACTTTTCCCGCCTTTTTACTTAGTTGCACTTTAAGTTTAATTGCCTTAGATTTATTTTAGCCTTGCCTTAGTTTAAGTTTTAATTTCGTTTTAAGTTTGCCTTAGATTTAAGTTTGCGTTATTTACTCTAAGTGCCTTTTACTTTTCGTCACGCTTTTAAATACTCGCCATTTATTTTAAATTAGAGTTAGATTTACTTTAACGTCATTTTCATTTACGTCTTGCACATTTATTTTAATTACTACAACGGCACAACTATTTGTTTCACCAAAGAACGACTGAGTCGCACAGTTAACCAGGATCAATTCGATTAGACACACGACAAAGAATCTTTTTAACTAGGTAAAATCTTAGTTATCAGATGGCGCCGCTGCCGGCTCTTTTCGTAAAGATTAACCGTTTTCTGTGAGAGACGCGTTGCTTTTTGGGATCCGTTCATTCGTGAGCGTTATTTACTTGCACAAAAATTTTCAAAACACCATAAAAATTAAAAATTGTAAAAAAATTCATAAAAATTAAAAATTTCAAAAATCCAAAAAGATTTTATCTTTATAGTGTATATATATTCTTTTTGTGTTTGGTATCTTTTCTTTTGCCTTTGTAGGTGTATGCGTACTAGATCTTCTACTTATCAAGAGCCCGAGACTCGAGAAGATTTAGATATGGCAGGTGTGAACAACAACAATAATCCACCGCACCTCAACAATAACAACAATGTTCTTCCACAGCCCGATCTTCGGACAATGGAGGAGCTTTGTCAACCCACCATGTTTGGACGAGGAGGACCGATTGCGCCGATACAAATCACGGCTCCGGAGTTTTCGTTGAAGCACCACATGATTCAGCAAGTGCAAACTAATCCATTCGCCGGAATGCCTGATGATGATGCCAACAAACACCTCGACAAATTCATTACTTTCACTCAAAGCATGAAGTTGCCCGGTGCCACAATGGATGTTCTTCGCCTACAACTCTTCCCACATACTTTATCACACCACGCCGAGAAATGGTTTGATCGTCTCCCGAAGAATTCCATTCATACTTGGGATGACATGACTCAACGCTTTTTGCCGCGCTACTTTCCACCATCCATGGTCACGAGCCTTCGCAATCAAATCAGCGGTTTCATGCAAGAACCCGATGAATCTCTCTTTGATGCTTGGGAAAGATATAATGTTTTGATCGATCGCTGCCCAAACCACAACATGCTTCCCGTAACCTTAATTGATACTTTCTACAACGGTTTGACTTTTCGTGATCGTGATACGATTAATGCAGCCGCCGGTGGCACATTTATGAAAAGGAGACCCGAGGAGTGTAGAGAGCTTATTGAAAACATGACTACTCATCATAAAAACTGGGATTCCTCCGCTTCTTCAAGGAACAACCCGAGAGTCAATGTTTCTTCTACTTCAGCAAACCCCGACATGACCGAATTCACCCGCATGATGACTGAAATGAACAAAAATATCTTGCTTCTCGCTACAAACCAACAACAAGTTAAAGCGGTAGCCAATACTTGTGAAACATGCGGCGGTCCTCACTCATACACTGATTGTCCTTCGACTCAAGGAAATCCAAAAAATGTGTATGCAGCCTATGGTAAGTATTCACCGGAAAATTACCAAGCTCGACCTCAAGGGGATAGAAATTTGCTGAGTTACCGGTCAAACAACTACCTTTCACCCGGTTTTTCTCCTCAAAACCAAAACCCCAACAACAACTACAATAGAAGCAACTAAATCCCACCTAGAGCTTCTAATCCTTATCACCCACCCGCTCAACAAGCCCCACCTATCAATCAATTTGTTGAAGCCTTGATGAGAACCCAAGGTGAACAAATCAAGAATTTACAGAGCCAAATTATCAACTTGAAAGGGGATATTACCAAGCAAGGGAATGGCATTAGATCCGAGCTTCGAGATAATATTCAATCCTCCTTCAGCAATCAAACGAATGATTTGAAGAGTATGCTGGCTAGTTTCTTGCCCACCACTCAACCTTCTACTTCGAGTTCTCTACCTTCAAACACCGTCACCAATCCGCGAGCGAATATGAGTGCTATTACTACCCGTAGTGGAGTTACCATAGTAGGACCACCTATTCCGCCCCCATCATCTACACCTCCTCCACCACCATTTATCCTTACTCCTCCCACACCTAGTATTAGTACACCATTGCCATCTCCGCCTCGTCGTGATGAAGTACCAACCAAGAATCCTCCACCAACCCCACCTTCAACATCTCAACCTTCACCGTCTACACCTTCACCACCCAAACCCAATATTCCTTATCCATCTCGCATAGGCAAGACCAAAATGCACACCAAGGATGACGTTCAAGTGTCGAATTATTTGAAGATGATCTCTCAAATGAATTTCAACATTAGCCTTGTTGAAGCACTTGTCCACATGCCGAAATTTGTCAAAGCATTCAAGGAATTGCTTAACAAGAAGGGGAAGCTAATTGAGCTTGCCAACACACGCTTAAATGGAAACTGTTTTGCAGTTATTCTTAAAGAACTTCCGGAAAAACTTGGAGATCCCGGTCGTTTTGTGTTGCCTTGCATTTTTAACAAAACCAAAGAATTTACTGCCCTAGCTGATCTCGGGGCAAGTATTAATTTGATGCCTTTAAGTGTTTGGAAAACACTATCATTACCCGACCTTACTCTAACAAAGATGACTCTTGAGCTTGCCAATCGCACTCTCGCTTACCCCGTTGGTATTGCCGAAGATGTGTTCATTAAAGTTGGCACCTTCACTTTTCTGGTCGACTTTTTTGTTGTTGATTATGAAATGGACCCTCGTATTCCTTTAATACTTGGTCGGCCATTCTTGAGAACCGGAAGAGCTCTAGTTGATGTTGCCGAAGGTGAGTTAATCTTAAGAGTCAGGGATGATGCACAAGTTTTCAAAATGGGGAAGCTTACAAGCAAATCCTATGGAAGAGAGTCAGCGAATATGATTAATGTGCTTGATGATTTTGTCGTCTACAACAATCCTCTATTCGAGTATTGCATTGATAATCCACTTTTTCAAGATGATGTGGATGATTCTCTCCCCAATTTGGAACCTTCACCCATATATGATTTTCCACCGATCTTTGATGCTTATGATGATGATTCTAGCTTCGATGGAGATGATTATGATGACTTTACTTCCGAGTATCCCGACATGCCCACTTATGATGATTTTGATGAGGCCAATATTCTTTCGAGTGATTCTTCACATGATGAAGATCCTCCGCCTACCATGCTTAATCCTACTTTGGATGATTACTCATTTGAGGAAGACTTCTCTACTTTTCTTAATACTTACTTCCCTCATGAGAGTGATGCTCCTCCTTTAGACTTTGATAATTATGGTCTTGCTCCTACTTTGGATTTGAATAAAAATCTTTCAAAGGAGAAGAAACCGGACGACACCACCATCCGCAACACGTATGATTTGACACCTCTTTGTCCACCTTCTGAGGACGAGGTTATGCATTTTCTTCGCGGATCTTCTTCAAATTCTGCTGAGCCTGAGTGCTATTTCCCCTAATGGAAAAGGTGTTTGATCCCGGTATTGAACTTTTTAAGCCATCTCAGTATCCGTCTGATGAAATAAAAGGAAAGATTTTTGGAACTACTGAAGATATGCTTGCACCACTTCATCCTTGCTCCCACCGTGCTCCATCTTAGCTTAGGGGAACCTTGCCTACTCTTCTTTGGCTTGCCTTGTTCGCCTTAAGCTTGTGCTATTTGATGGACGAAAACTATGTGTTTGATCCTGGTGGATATGTTTCATGCTTCTTCCTTTGCTAATCAAGGTCGAGTCAGGCTCACGACTCGGTTAACAAAAATCAAGCGCTTCTTGGGAGGCAACCCATGTATCTATCTTTTAGCTATCTATATCCTAAGTGTAGGGGAGACCCGTTGGTGTTTGCTATTTCATCTCCTCTCATATTCAGGGATTCGAGCGCTCAATGATCCACTCTTGATGATTTTTGACGACCCGTGATTCCGTGTTCCCGTCTTCCCGGTTCTATCCTAAACTCTTTTCGATTCACTATTTTATATTTTCTCAATATTAAAATAGGAATCTCGTTAGTTGTCTTTTCCTTAGCGAGATTTAAACAAAGTGCACAATGTCCTAAGTGTAGGGGAGTTTACTCCCACATGCTTAAACATTGAGGACAATGTTTATATTAAGTGTAGGGGGGACTTCTATCGAAGTTAAGTGGCCTTTTCCTTTTATTTGTCCTCATTTTAACCGGAAAACCAATTTTTCGACATTTTTCAAAATTTTTGATCTATTTTGGCCTATTAGTTTTTCCCTTTTGTATAGTTATTTTCTTCCTTTACTAGAATAAATTTTTAATAAAGTGGTTTTAATTTTCAAACGTTGTGAATCTTTTTACTCAACCTGAGTTTACTTATCTAAGTTTACTCTAGCTAGTATCCTTAACGTGTTTAAGTCAAGTTTTGCTAGGCTTTTATATAGGGAGCTTTAAAACGCGAAAGTCTTCACTCTCACGGGTTAAGAACAAGAACTTTTCGCAAGTTCCTATAATTGATCCTAGAGAGTTGTTTATCAAGGGAACTTTAAAATGCGATTTCTAAACTTGAAAGAGTCTAAGAATTTGCAAGATCCTATAGGCGACTCGAAAACCCAAAACTTTGATTTAATAGGCTAAGCATCCACGAGTCTCATTCCTTGAGATTTTAAACTGTGGAGAACGAGAGATGATAGAGTCAATTATAAGTTTGGTATTCTTTCGTGAATTTATGTGAGTTAATTATAAGCCTATTCTCCCATCGCTTGCTAATAAGATTATCTGCAATAAATAAGGTTGTACGATTTGAAAAGTTACTTAGCTTCTAGCCCAAGATCGTTTAAAAGTTGCTCGGTATGGATTAGAGTTCATAGCCAAGGCATAACTTATTGAAGCGGGATGCAAAGATTGGCGAGTCCGAAAAGGCCCTAACAAGGCATAAGGACTATATTTTGTTGCTAAAGATCCCAAGTGATGTGAAGAATCATTTATCAAAGATCAATATGAAGGATCGAGACACACGACGAAAAGCAAATACTCCCCAAAAGATCATGGAGAAGTGTATCCGAAAAGACCCTAGCAAGGTATGAGGATAATTAGATCCAAGTCGAAAAAGGAGGCGGATCGTTGTATATCAAAGTCCAAAATAAAGATTGGAGAAAAATAAAGAAGTCGTGGTCCAAATATGAAGAATCTCTCAAAACTTCAAGTGAAGAAATTCCTATTATGAAGAGAAGGCCATTATTTCATGAACGTCTCTCAAGATTTGAAGTATGAAGTCGCTGCCAAATATCGGTCCGAGAAAGGTCTCAAATCACGAAGCGAGTTATGCCAAGATATGAACTTTATGAGGTCCCGAGAAGCAGTTTTAAAAGATTTTGTCCTTTAGCTAACTATTGATTAAATCGTCCCACTTTATTTTTAGCCTTAATAACTATCAAAATAAGTCAACAATGTATCCTCGTGATCATTCAAGACAACAATAAAATATAAGAGATACACCTAGGAATAAGGGAGTCTAAGTAAATAATTGGCCCACATGAGTTCGTGTTAGTTTGCTAACTTATAATAAAAATGATCTCGTTTTTTAGCTTGGTTTGGAGAAAGCGAAAACTTGAGGATGATGATCATTCATAACATTTCCAAAACCCGTAGGTATGATTTTTATTTCTTTACTTTGAATGTCTATAATTTTTTATATCTTTAATAAAGGCCAAGGTGGATTGATTGTGATGAAAAGTGTAAACTTGCTTTGTAACTAATGCATTGCATGAGGACATTGCAATGGTCAAGTGTAGGGGATTTGATAGGTGTGTAAACACCCATCCTTTTTACCAATTAATTACAATAATAACCGGGCCAAAACGTGTATTTTATGTCATTTATGTCGGAATTATGCGTGGTTTGTGTTTTTGTTGTGATTTAGGATGAAAAGGTGAAAAGTGGAGAAAACACGGGCATTCACGGGATTTTATCGAAGAAAAAGACGAAAGACGAAGTCAAGAAGTCAAGAGTTCAAAAAGAACAGAAGTCCAAGACCAATTCTGAAGATTTATCGAAGAAAAAGTCAAAAGACGGAAGTTTACTAAAAGCCGAAGAACTCAAGTCTAATTTATGGAAGAATTACAAGACGAGTTCAAAGAAATCCCGAGACAAAGGCGTTAAAGTCAAAGAATTAAGAAGATTAACAAAGAATTAAGAAGAGCAAGGACTTAATGACGCAATTAAGGAAAGAAGAAAGAGGGGAGGAAGCTTCCTAAGCACCTCCCTAATCTCCCTATAAATAGATTAGGATTTCTTTTATTTTCCTTTGTTGGCTAGTTTGACAAACTATGCTCTTCCACTTTAATTTTTGCACATTTAATTACATGTCATTTACTTAATTGTCTTGCACCTTAAATACATTTAATTTCAAGTAAGTTTCCTTTTAATTCTTGTCAATATTTATTTTTATTGTTTGATCTCCTATCTACCTTTCTAGTTTGATTTTAATCTTTGTGCTTTATTGTTCATGTTTATGTTTTTGTGTTTTTATTAAATTGATTAAGTGGGTTTTGATTATTTTGATTAGTTTTGTTAGTTTGATTGATTTGGATTGTTTGTTTATGGTTAGTAGATGTTTATTGATTAGTATTGCTTAATCTCTTGGTTGATTTTGATTATATTTGTTTAGATCCGTAGCTTTTTCCTTGTTCCTTGTTCTTCGCTGTTGTTACTGATACCCAGGTACATTCCGGATCAAAGCCCAGATATTCCGAGTGAAGGTGTTTGTTGAAAAAGTTCCGGATCAAGGGCGTTCATCCAGAATAAGTGACATATTCCGGATCAGCCTCTCATTCCGAATCAACCAAACATTCCGGATCAAAGGTTTAGCAAAGTGTTCATCCGGAATATCCAACATCGGATCAGTCTTGTTTATTCGGAATAATTTAACATTCCGGATCAAACCTTTCATTCGGAATACCATATATTCCGGATCAAGGAGTTTTATTCGGAATAATTAATTATTCCGGATCAAGGTCTTCATCCGGAATCTTCAACATTCCGGATCAAGGGGATTCAAAATATTCCGGATCAGCAACATTTCGGATCAAGCTTAAGTATTCCGAATCAAGACTTTATTCTGGATAAGTGACATATTCTGGATAAAGGATTTATTCCGGATCAAGGGTTTTGGTAAATATTCCGAGTAAAGAAGAACATTCCGAACGAAGGTGACATTCCGGATGAATGTTTATTCCGAACGAAGGATTATTCCGGATAAACTGTGTTCAGGTTATTTATAGTTTCTGTTTTTAATTCTTTAATTTTCAAGCTTTACTTTTCCCGCCTTTTTACTTAGTTGCACTTTAAGTTTAATTTCCTTAGATTTATTTTAGCCTTGCCTTAGTTTAAGTTTTAGTTGCGTTTTAAGTTTGCCTTAGATAGATTTAAGTTTGCGTTATTTACTCTAAGTGCCTTTTACTTTTCGTCACACTTTTAAATACTCGTCATTTATTTTAAATTAGAGTTAGATTTACTTTAACGTCATTTTCATTTACGTCTTGCACATTTATTTTAATTACTACAACGACACAACTATTTGTTTCACCAAAGAACGACTGAGTCGCACAGTTAACCAGGATCAATTCGATTAGACACACGACAAAGAATCTTTTTAACTAGGTAAAATCTTAGTTATCACCAATTCTGAAGATTTATCGAAGAATAAAGTCTAAAGATGGAAGTTTAATAAAGCCGAAGAACTCAAGTCTTACTAATGAAGAATTTTCAAGACAAGTTTAATTAATCCCGAGACAACGTCGAATAAGTCGAAGAATTAAGAAGACGAGAAGACGGAAAGAAAGAAGGAAGCAACACATGCTTCCCTCCTCCCTATATATAGTCCATTTCCACCTCATTTCACACTTGTTGGCTAACTTGACAAATTAGCTCTTCCACCATTTTTACTTTCTTGCAACTTTATTTTTCATGTCATTTTAATTAATTATCTTGCACTTTAATTCCTTTAATTCAAGTAAGTGTTTTTAATTTTGTTGTGTAATCTTTATTTACCTTTGATAAAGCTTTTCTTTATCTTTCTCATTCTACTTTTCTTGTTTTTGGTTTATTGCAATTTCGGATTAAGCAAGAATTTTCTTAATCTCTTTGCTTATTTGATTAAAAGTTTTGTCTTTTATTTTCCCTTTAAGCTTTCATATGAAATAAGCTATAAGTTTGAGAATCTTATTTTCTTATTTGGTATTTAGCTTAATTTTTTTCAAGGTTTTCTTTAAAGTTTTATCTTTTTAAAATCAATTTTACTAAGTTTCGTCTTTTATATTTCGAGAGGTTTTAACTTTGTTGCTTATTGTCTTATTTGATTTCCATTCATTTCAAGTCTTTGAATTCAGCTTATTAGTCATAGCTTACTGTACTTGTGCTTATTGCGAATTGTACTCCATCGGAAAAAGAAGGTTTATCACATTCCGACAGCTTGTTTTCTCCACATTCCGATAGTGACAGTATTGGGAGAGGGTTTCACATTCCGATCCGGGATTGCGATCTAGAGTAACAACACCCTCATTCCGATCTAGGATTACGATCGCACATTGAGATCGCACATTCCGACGGCTCTTGAGGTATTTTGAGTCGAAGTGCTGCCCAAATTTAATGAGCAACATTCCGATCGGGACTTATTTCGACAGCTTATTACGATCAGTATTCCGATAGATTGTCTTGCCTTACATTCCGATAGGACTAGTAGACACATTGCGATCTGGATTCCGATGGGCATGGTGACAGCATTCCGATCTGACATTCCGATGGTCTTGGGTTTGGGATTATATTTTGCTTTGTTTTGTTTTTAAGTTACATCCTTTAATACCTTGTCAAATTTAATCTTTCGTCACGCTTGAATTTTAAGTAATTAAATTAATTTACTTTTCAAAAGTTTTAATATTGCACAATTTAAGTTTTAATTAGTCTTAACTTTACTTTACCTTTACTTTAAAGTTTTTGCACATTTTTATTTTCAAACAACGACAAATATTTTTCTTAACCAAAGTTAATTGAGTCGCACTTAAACCGGAAATTAATTCGATTAGACCACTTCAACGAACTTAATTTTTATACTAGGTAAAAACTAGTTATCAGGCTAACAAATAATAGTAGATCATTCAGCAGTTCACGTGTTTTTTTGTGGAAAAAAATATTTTTACCTGTTGGACCTAGTAGTGATAGTTTATAACCCGTATTGACCCATATCTTCAAACTGGGCTAATATTTCTACCAACGCATTTATGATACAGAAGGACTAACAATAAATCATATGAGTTGTAACCTAACCGACATGAGAATACTTCCAAAAAAAGTCAAAATGTCCTCGCAGCCCTTGTACTTGTTGAGTAAATGTGTATACAACTAAATATGGAGCAAGATCATCACTTTCTGAACATCATATCGGAAACGGATTTCCCAAACCCTATAATTTAAATTTGTGTACGATTTTGATAGAATAAATCATATACAATAGATATTTTATTAGTATAAAAATTGCATGTACGTTTGCATGTACTCGGAGCGTTTTGATCCAAATCTAGTAAGGAATAGAACATCTAGACCATATGTGACGCATTTTGCTACAATTGATACTAAATTCTATGAACCAACCATCTTAAATATTCTTTCCGAGCACATAATTCGTCGAACTTGACTTCGTCATCAGTGATCTGTATACATTAATGACAGATTATTGAAAAGCTTAGAGTTGACCCTAAAATTGTTTTCCAAATGAATAGCATTGAGAAATATGGATATGTGGAACTTGACCATGATTTACTAACTAATACATATTATATATTCCTTAGCAGAAATGATAGTAACTGTTTTTTGTATACATACTAATTGTGCTAATATACAACTTGGTAACAACTATTATAATAACAATCAGCCAAAAACATGACTTATTTTTCATATTGTAAACGTATACAAAGTATGAATTGCAACGCAAATAACTATATATTGTCTTTCTACTTATAACATACCATTTATTGTTACATCAACTTCATCATTCACATTTTCCGCAACTGGATGATTCATAACTTCATCCACCTTGCTTGTATCTTAAAGCCTTGTTTTCATTTGAAAAAAAATGTGAAATATTTTTGAGGAAAATTCCATACGTACTATATGATGAACAATATCTCTGTTATAAGGCAATGATGCAATGATGCAAGTAAGATATAATGATAGATACCTTGGTTTTTAAGGCGCCATCAAATAAAATGTTGCTTGTTTTGATATCTCGATAATGAGACTTGGTGTGCTCGTGTATGTATTCTAATCCTCTTGTCCTCATAATCCAATATAGAGTTGGGTGACCTAGAGAGAGGCCATGTACAATTTATTGCATTAACTTTCACTATCCGATACATCTTCTTTAAATCACAGAAATTACATATTCATAATTTAGACTAATATTAACTATTAGAGATAAAGATTTCAGCAAGTTTTAATGGCTTTTTTTAGAGTTTTTTTATGCAGAATTTTTGCAGGTTTTAAGGGCTGTTTTACTGCTCTTTATGTTAATTGTTACAGCAGGAATTGAGCGGGTTTGGAACGGTAATATGCAGCAGTAATATGGAGTTTTTTTTACAGCTTTTCTATGCAGTTTTTTTGAGGTTTAAAGGCTGTTTATACATCTTTTTATGTTGTTTTTTTACAACAGGAATTGAGCGGCTTGAAACACAAATATGGTTGTTTGGGAAGCAATAATATGGAGTTTTTTACAACTTTTTAATGCAGTTTTTTATAGGTTTTAAGGGCTGTTTTTACAGCTTTTTAATGCAGTTTTTAGAGCAGAAATTTAAGTATTTGGGCATACAAATATGGTTGTTTGCCAAGCAGTAATATGCATTTTTGTATGCTATTATTTAACAGAAAAAGAATGGCTGATTGAATACGTATTATATTACTCATGTGTTCCATAATCTTTTGTCTCCTTGGTGATCATAGAATGATTTCTTAAAATCTTCTAAAAAACTATGGTAGCATAAAGACCTCTGTTAAACTGAGGAAACACATAAGAAACATACCAACTCATCGTATTTTTTTTCATTAACAACAGAGTCCAAAAAACAACCTTAAGTATACAAACATTAACACTATTTTCCAAAGCACTTGCTCTAAACTTTCTAAATTCATATTCTCAATCGGAAAGTAATCAAATCGTAAACAAAGTGTCTACATATACATACCTATTCACTAACATCAAACTTGACAACAACTTAGTGGGTCGTTTTCTGTTTATATAGCGGGCTTACGGCTTCTTTGGCTTTTGGCTTATGTTTTTTAAACTCGCTTTTTTTTGCTTACTTAATAATTTTCGGCTTATATAAACTTACCACACCGTAATAAACTTACATAGGCCGAAAAGTTTCAAAATAGGCAATAAAAGGTGAGCTTGAGAAACATAAGCAAATAACCAAACAAGCATATGCTTGGTATATAACACAAAACAAATTTAAGGTGTTTGTTTCAGCTTATCTAGTGGGCTTATAGCTTATATGGTTTTCGTTTGATGTTAATAAGCTCATTTTTGGTGGCTTATCTTTAAATTTTCGACTTAAATAAGGTTATTGTATGATGATGAGCTTATATAAGCTGAAAAATCTTTATTCTCTAATAAAAAAACATCAAAACAACCCCCAAATGTCACTTATGATGAACTTAAATTAATGATACTGAATATAAATTAATGATTCATATTAGGGGTTATTGAATCACTGTTGTGTACAATCACCTTAAATTAATGATATTACTGAATATAAACCAGAAAAACTATAATACTTATGAGCTTATGATGTTTTTACAAGTGGTAGCATAAAAATAGATGAAAATTGTAAAAAAAAATACAACCAATTACCTCTTCATCCATCAAAACCAGTTCAATCGAGTAAGTTAGGTGGGGGTTTTGAAATCAGGGAGTTTCCACAATCGGATTACACGAATATTGATTTTCCAATTATCTCTGAAAGGAGTAAGATCGGAAACTTTGGTTAATTTGGAATCCATATTTTGTTTATTACAAAGAAAGAATAGATGAGAGTATGATAGGAATCACAAATTAGGTGAATCTTAAATAGGGATCTGAGATTAGGGTTCGTTAGATCTTAATTGGTGATTCAAAATTTTAATATAACTTTAAAATCGGATAATCTTAATCAAACATAAATAAAATGAAAGATTATCCAAATATTTAAAACCAAAAAAGATTATGTATAGATTATCAATAATTAGACTTACAAGATAAGAGCAAGTAACAATATATTTCGGAGGCTATATAGAAAAAATTATGGAAGAAGTTGATTCTGCATCGGATATGCCCATATGGATATGCATCAGAGAGATCGAAGAAAGAGAGATAAGAAACGTGTCATGTTTTTTGTAGCTATAAAAGATGGAGGAGCCGTTTTTTTTAACTAAGACATATAGAAGAAGGTGATAAGATAAGAAACGTGTGATGTTTTACTTATGACGTAAGTATATGACATCAGATAAGGGGTGGGTGTCATTCAAAAACATTTTCATTTATTAGAGAATATATATATATATATATATATATATATATATATATATATATATATATATATATATATATATATATATATATATATATATATATATATATATATATATATATATATATATATATATTCAAGACTTGTAAGTTTTATATAAAAATGTATAATGATTATCACAATGATCTGTTTTGTACACCTTGTTCGGAATGATAATCTACACACAAAAGTACAACCAATCTATGAAAACTCAATGATAAAAATGTTACCTAAAAATTAGGGATGATGAAATTGATTATTAAGAATGAATCAAACCCAAAACAAATATATATGCAAATACGTAAAGTAGAATCTTGAATCAACAACACAAATGGTTTGTTTGTTTGAGTTTGAGCTACGACAACCAAGAGAAAAAGGAAGGATGGGTTTTTATTTTTTGGTGATAGAAAGTATTAGAAATGTGTGTGTCTATTGTAGGGAGATAAATATATGTTGAAATGAATAAAATATCTAGTTATTGAGTTATAAATTAACAGGTGAAGAATGAATGTGTCTTGATTTTGGGTTATGTTAGAATAGATAGGACAAGGGGTCTAAAACGATCCGCGGATGAGAGTGAAGGAGAGGACAAGTACTGGCATGGATTAAAGATCTTGCATGTGTATGTATATTTGAATTTCTAAGTAGTATCCTAAGTGATAAATGATGGGAAAATAGTTAAGGGTGGCCGAGGGTTTATGGTGAAATAGGGGGGCATATTTTGAATTTGTAAAGTAGAGGGACTAATAATGTCAAAGTCTAGATAGTTGAAGGTTTAAACGTCTCAAGGTTTCGATATTTATTTGGAAACTTTAAAAATATACACATGCATGCAAAAGTAATAAATAATTTTATTGAAAATAAAATAATTATAAAATAACTATTTCCATTAATTGTCGAAATCATTGTAACGCAAAAATAACGCGTAACCGTTATCATAAATGTTAATAATTGAACGTTAAATGTATCTGATTCACATTTAATTACCAATGCACATCCTTATAAAATAAAATATGCACGTAAACCCCATGACATATAAAATGATGAACTTTCACAATCTAGTGTCGCTATGCGTCCGAAGACGGTTATCCAATTATGGGTTAATTGCCCAACTATAATTCAATTAATTTGTGCCACGTGTAAAATGTAAAAATAGAGGGGTAACAATGTAATATTATAAACTTGAAATTTTTCGGTTGTCACAGTAAATGTTAGTATAGAGGATGCTATGATCGAGACTTCCGCAAGTGAGAACTGTTGGGATATGGGTAAGTCATAGTTCTTAAGATACATAATATAATATGGTCATATTTATTATATATACTTAATTTGGCATTTATGAATACTTAACAGTTGTTAGTTAATAGATTAAATGTTTTAACAAGGATGAGTTAAAGACATAAGACTGTAAGGTAATTAATGTAATTAGTGTATAGTATATTCTAGAAAGACAAAAAGTCAAATAAAAGGTGTAAGACCCTATCGTCGGCCGAACTTAAGGATTAAGAAATAATGCTTCTAGAAACTAACTATTGGAAGATTTCATTAGATTGCATCTTTTTAACATATTTCGTGCACTATATAAAAAAGGATTTGGATCACTATTTCATAAGTTAAAAAAATAAAATCCGCTCCTTTGTCTCCTTTGTAGCCGTCCACTTCTATAGAAGACCAAGGGATATTTTTGCCTCTTGGTTATTCTAGTCAAGTGTCAAGACCTAGCAATCAAGGATAGCTGATTGAGGTATTGTGTGGACTTCTATGGAGAAAATCATAACTTTGATCTTGGGATTTTATGTTGGGAATCTAAGTTTATTAGATTCTCTATATCATAGATTTAAACACAAATCAAGCTGTTTGATATTAACTTGCCTGTGCCTAGGAGGCAGGCAAGTATCGCAAGACTCACAGAGATCTAAGTCTCTGTGAGCAACCTTAGAGTAGTCCATGTTAAATACATTGTCAAGGAAGTCGAAGATTACTTGAAGACATACTCATTGGCTGTGATGGATAACAACCAAGATGTATCAGGGACTCTGAGGGGTTGAGGGTTAACAGGGGTGGCAATACCCTGTTAACACTCAGTACACTTTGGACATACCTTAGTGTGTACGAGACTATGAAGAAAAAGGAAACTGTGTCAGCTATGTTTCCCTAAATCATTGTGGCGGACTACCAAGAATAGAAGAGCATCTTGTGACAGAGGTCTGACAAGTGTCTGTCTAGTGTAGTCACCATCAAGCAGTACTTGGAGTCAACCTCGTACCACTATAAATAGGTTATGTATCCTAGAGTTAATGCTTAACACTTGGACACATTTCACACATTAACTCTTAGAGCTTTTTGAACCAAACAGTTGTGACTGTGTTCATAAGTTAGGTTTTAGTTTGTCCGAAGTGTGCACAACACATTGTCATCAAACGGTCTTATCCATAACACTTGTAATTCTTTATTATACAATAATAAGTATTACGTTTGAAAAGTAATTAAGTGTGTTGATTAGTTAAGTTTATTGTTTCAAGCTTGGTTTAGGGACTTTCAATTGGTATCAGAGCGGTGTTTGATATTAAAACCCTCATAAACATCGTTCTAAGTTTTATAATCAAGATCCACCATGCCTGAAACAAGCAATACACCACCACCACCACCACCTTCTTCTGGGAACAACACTACTCCACCACCAACATCACCAAGACTTACTCCTCCACCTCAAAATGAAGATGATCTACCTCAACTTCTTGACTCGAGAGGCGGATCTTATGTCACCAATGTATCAGTCTTTGATGAAGATGATTTTGAAAGTTGGAAGAGTCAATTCCTCGTGTATCTCGACGGACTTGAACCATTTCTTCTAGAAATTCTAAATAATGGACCTTATGTTCCCATGGCGCTTACCTCTACTGATGAGAATCCTCTTCCCAAACCTCTCAAGCATTGGACTCCAGCTGATAGGAAATTGGCAAACCAAGACAAACGTCTTAAGAGCATCATTATATCCTGTCTTCCCAAACACATCATGAAGTCTGTGATTCAATGTCCTACAGTCAAACAAATGTGGACAGACCTTATCCTTGGTCATGAAGGACCCTCTGAAACCATAGAAACCAAGATTCAGGCACTCAGACTTCATTTCAATGCTTTCAAGGCACTTGAAGGTGAAAAGGTACAACAAACATATACAAGGCTGAAGATTCTTCTCAATGACCTTGCTATGAATGACGTCACCATTACTCAAGCTGAAGTAAATGCCACATTTGTCAACAGCCTTCCAAGAAAATGGCTGAGTATGAATCAGACTCAGAGAGATAATAACTCCATCAAGAATGACACCTTGGCTCTACAATTATGAAGAAGGTTCGATTGATACCATATACAAATCAGAGACTGAAAGATTTGTAGTTCAGGGAGCAATATCCAAAGCCTTGATTTCCACCCCACACCCTCATGACAGCGACTCTGATGTTGAAGAAGACACACGCAGCAGCCAAGAGTTCTTGACAGACCTTAATGCTGAGTTTCATGAAATTGCCTTGCTAGCTAATCAGAGGAGATTCTACAAAAGATCAGGGAGAGTAGAATCAGCTAGCAAACAAAACAACAAATCAAAAGAAACTTGCTTTGCCTGTGGAAAACTTGTACACTTTCAAAAAGACTGTCCTTCCACAAAGACATCATCACCTTCTTATCCATCATCTTCTACCAAACCATACAAGTTCAAATCACAACATAACAACTCATCCCACCAGTTCAACTCCTCTGACAATGAGAAGAAGGATTACAAGAACAAGTATAAGGCTCTTAAAGCTGAGTTAGAACAGATGAATTTGAAGCTTGAAGTTCTGTCTAAGAAGAAAGGGGGTGATAAGAAGACAGAGAAAGGGTTGGTAGCTGAAGCGTATGATTGGAATGATGAGCCGCTGACTTCAGATAAGGAAGATACTACTAGAGTCAGGGCTTTCATGGCAATAGCTGAGGATGAACCAGCTGTTGGGAAAGGAGATGCAAGATCAGGACAATGGGTTGACATCACAATGAAAAAGGTACACAGGCTTCTATCCATGTCTGAAAGTGATGAACGCAAACATGTCCTTGATTACACCATTGTTGATTTACACTTTGTTGAGGAACAAAGAAAGAACTTGTTTGATAAGTTTCATTCTGTTAAACATGAACTGTTAACTGCTAGGGCTGAATGTGAAACTCTCAAACAGGTTAATTCTAAAAAGATATCTCTTCAAAACGAAGTTAATAGGTTAACCTTAAAGAATAGTGCCTTAAATGATCAAGTATCTGAATTAAATAATGTTATAGAAAAATGGTTGTGCAGTAGGTTCACTATAGATGAATTGGTTAATGATGAACTGCCTGCTAACATAAAAGGGATATCTCTGCTAAAAAAAACAAATTGAAAATTCTCACAAAACCCAAAGAGATTGTTTTCAAATCTACAGAAACTATACATATGTCAGATCCTCTCTTGACGGATGTACCTATCTCTGAAGATGTGGTTGATTTACCACCCTTACCTAAAATCTCAGGAGTTGAACCCAGTAGCTCTTCTAGAGGAGCTAACGCTGAACCTAATACAGATGTTGAGAAACCACCAGCTAAGGTATTTGTTGTTCCAGCTAAACAATCTGTTAAGAAAGTTGCCATTAAGCCTGTCTCAACAAAATCTGTAAACAAAGTTGATTCCTCAACTAAAGAAAGCCTGTTGTCATTAATGAAAGAAGTAGAAATCTTGAAATTCATATTAAGCCTTCCACTGAATGCTCTACTTCCCATGAACCTAAGTCTATTCTAGGAGAACCCAAAGGTGAAAGGATTGTCAAACCTTACTACAATATTTGTAAAAACTCTCATCACATGACCATAGATCATGATAGACATATGGCTGTTAAGAGATCTCAGACACCTTCTAGGGATTGACAACAGGCTTCTAGGAGACAATTAGGTAACTACAGACCTTAACCTCCTTGTAAATTTTGTGGATTCACAAACCATCACTCAGATGAGTTCAGTGACTTTCCAGGATGTGATATTTGTGGAAGGTTCACACATAAGACAGCTAATTGTCCTTCCCATCGTCAAAAGTTCTACAGGAACTCAAGAGTTGCTAATCAGCAATTCAGGAAACCCATTGGAAAGTGGGTTCACCATAGGAACTAACTTGTTTCTATGTATCTGTGCAAAAACATCTTAAGGAATCGGTATGGTATCTAGACAGTGGTTGTTCTAGATACATGACAGTGATTCGACAATACATGCACAGATACTCAAAGGAGCCAGGTCCTAAAGTGGTGTTTAGGGATAATTCTTCAGGCGACACAGAGGGATACGGCTCAGTGAACTGCAATGGGATAATGTTTACAAGGGTTGCATATGTGAATGGTCTTAAGCACAATCTTATTAGCATCAGCCAATTGTGTGATGCTGACTACAAGGTTTTGTTTACTAAGACTCAGGGAACCATATTCAACAAGAACAATGATGTGGTGCTTATTACACCAAGAAGTAGAGATGTGTATGTCATCAACATAGCTACTTGCTTTGAAGACAGCTCCAACTGTTTTCTAGCCAAAGCCTCTGAAAGTGTCAATTGGTTGTGGCACAAAAGACTGTCTCATCTTAACTTTAAGAACATCAACAAGATAGCCATACAAAACCTGGTTGTTGGTCTACCTTCAGTGACTTTTTCTAAAGACAAGACTTGTTCAGCTTGTGTCAAGGGAAAACATCACAGGTCTTCTTTTAAGACCAGGCAATCATTCTCTATTGACAAGTGCTTACATCTCCTTTACATGGACTTGTTTGGCCCTGTCAAACCTTAGACCATTAATCAAAACAAATATACCTTGGTCAGAGTTGATGAGTTTTCAAGGTATACATGGGTCTTCTTCCTCAGAAGGAAAATTGATGCAGCTGATACTATCATGTCATTCATCAGACAGGTTGAAAATATGAATGATGTTACATTCAAAGCTCTAAGAAGTGATAATGGTACTGAATTCAAGAATCAACAACTTGAATTCTTTTGTGATGAAAAGGGAATATCACAAAACTTCTCTTCTGCTGGCACCCCTGAACAAAATGGTGTGGCTGAAAGAAGAAACAAGACTCTGATTGAAGCAGCCATAACTATGTTAAACGGTGCAGCTTTACCAAAGCAATTTTGGGGAGAAGCTGTTCACACTGCATGCTACACTCAAAATAGGTCAATCATTGTCAAAAGACATGGCAAAACTTCCTATGAAGTTTTCAGAAATAAAGCTCCAGATGTCAGCTATTTCCATGTTTTTGGATGCCCTGTGTTCATTTATAACTACAGGGATAAACTTGGAAAATTTGATGAAAAGGCTGACGATGGTTTCTTCTTAGGATACTCTCCAACTGCCAAGGCCTTCAGAGTATTCAATACTAGAAGACAAGAAGTAGAAGAAACTTTTCATGTCAGATTCAATGAAGATGATGATGTCATACAGAGATCAGGAACAGAGGGTGATGAAATTGATTTTAATGAAAACGTATCTTTCCCAAGTGATGAATTCTCAGAACCAAGACCTCCCTATCATCACCATCATCACTCCAACACTCTCACTCCTTATGTTCCTGCATTTGACCCTCTGTCAACATACAACATTGAAGTTCCCTCTTCTCAGGGACTTGATGAAGAAGAACCACAACTGAAGGTCTACTAAATCTTGGCCTATTCTACATGATGGATTGGATTGATTAGATGGGTAGATGATTGATAAATATAAAAGAGATGAAAAGGAGATGAGGGTGTAGAGAGAGAAAGATGAGAGAAAAGAAAAGTAGAGAGAGAAAGTGAATATGGAATTAATGAAAATGTAAATCACCAACCCCTCCTAACATGCTAGGAGGGGTATATATAGTCCACCCTACATGTGGGCTTTGGTGGGCTATATATTAATAATTAGATCACGAGCCCATTACATTAATATATCGTTGGAGCGACCGATCCTTCATAAATACGTAAAAACGTATTTCCAACAATCTCCCCCTAAGGGAGGTCGCTCCAAGAGACAAAGTTCTAAATATTCTATATCTCGTGATCTATGCTAACTAAGATGTGACCGAGACTTTATTGAGAAAAACGTATTTCCAACAATCTCCCCCTAAGGGAGGTCACATCTTTTTACAAAATCTTAAACCTAGCATCTATGCTTGAGTCTTCGATCTTGTTCTTGTGAATATGCTTGATGTGATCTTTGATTTAAGTCTTGAGCATGTTTTCTTGCCTTGACCTTGTGCATTCGTCACGTGTGAAATGCGCCTCTTCGTGACTTCATGTTCCACATACTTATACCTTTAAATTCTTGAAAGCTTCAGAGTTTGATACAGCGGAAGACTTGACCTTCAGACTTTCTGGAATTTGTTGAAGTACTAAGTGTATGTAGTATAAGCATGTGGTGACGACTTCTTCTGGATTATACACCGCAATGCCACCTTCTTGTTATGCTGCATAAGACAGTTAGCAACAAAACATATACACGGATGAAATGGCCTTGAACATTTCATTCTAATTCGATAGCATTTTACCTCCGGTCGGTGAAGACCGTTGGACGATATTAAATATCGTACTTGTGGCAGGTAGTTTCAATAAAGAACCTCCTTGACAAGATTTCGCGGGTAAACCCGTTCTCTTTACTCGACCGTCTAAAGCTGACTACGAACGTAAAGAGTGAATCATTTGGATAATTTTATCCGCATGATTTGAAGCCGTCAATTCATGTTCCTAGAACAAGTTGTCACGAGCTTGATTCGTATAGAATCTTGCAAGTTACCTACCAAGTGCTGTTTGATGTTAACACTAGAAGGATTTCCATTCGTCACTGTAAATACTTAATAGTATTACTCTGAATGTTCTGGCAAGATCACTAAGATATTGCGTAGAGGCCTGGAACGTGTTTAAATTCATTTAAGAGTTTAAACCACTGTTGCTTTCCAGTTATCACAAGTTTGATTCATAAAGAATCGCACAAGCACCTACCATGAGCTTTTTGACGTTCGCTCAAGAAGGATTTCCATCTTCATTGTAAATACTTTCGTATTACTCGGATGTTCAGGCAAGATCATGAAGATTTTGCGTAGGACTCTTAAGAACTTTCTTACTTTTCACAGTGTGTGAAGAAGCAAGTAAATATGAAAGTGTGTCCTAATGAGATATTCGATGATCTCAAATGGCTCTAGACTCGATCGTGCATTTTGGATTTTAGTGATCGGAGGCTGGAGAGGAGTGCCACCTTTTCAATACCAATTTATCCGGAGTGAATAAATCAATAGATAATGTGTTGATCTCCGTGTGATTAAAACAAATATCTTTTAAGAGATATCTGAGTTAGCTGGGATGGGTTGTGCCTTGCATCACTGGGTCCATGATGTTTATCTTCAATATCAAGAATCATTAAAAATGATCTCAATAGCATATGAATTGACCCGGTTTCTGCCTAAGTTGTAAGGAGGGCTACTTTCTTTACACCCTTTATCTTTACAATTCTTTTTCATTCTTCAACCCCTTCAATGTTTACCAATACGTCATCACTAGCACCTTGTTGTGGTTGTTCCAGTGCTAACTTAAGTACTTGGTCGGCATTCAGCTACGCTCACAATCTTTCTCCATCTTTCCTAAGGACTACTATTTCTAGCTATGGAATGACCTTGGGAAGATTCCTCCGGTTCTAGAGAAATCATTGGACTTTAACCTATCCTACCATCCTTATGTCACCACAATCTTCACCGTCGTGAATAGAGATGTTTTGAGTAAGTGTATGTCACCATGAAATCCATTTTGAAGTGCAAATCCATTTTGCTCCCCCTTAACATATGCCATGATATCCGAAAACGTTTCGCACATGTCGGGATGAGCTAACACGTTAAGTCAAACCATTCGTGGTTAATCATTTCCGATATTAAATCACATTTTCTCCCCCATATTAAAAATATTAACGCAATCGATGTTTTTAATATCAATTGATTTAATAGCATTTTAAGAAAATATGGGAAGAAAAATGCAAATCCAATTATCTTCATGAATTACACAAGCTCCCCTCAAATTAATGAGGGTGTACTTGAAACGTAAATTAAATACCTTTTAAACACAAGTGTAAGGTATTTATCACGTGCAAAGATCATATATGATAATGAATTCACAAGATTAGTAATTTACGAGGTAGGACCTGAATGATGGAGAACATCATATGAAAGATTCACATGGTTCTTGTTCACGAATGTTGGTCACCTCGTCACGTCTGAAGTTATCTCTTGACTCCATGTGTATGATTGATATCGTTGTCTTGACACCAATATGTGAACTTGGCACTCTCGGCTTCAAGGATTCTGAATGCTGGACAATTGCTCCCCCTCAATTGTTGACCCGTGTTCTATTGAAAGAGCTGTAGTCATCGTTTGAGTAGTCGCATCGTCGAGTATGTAGATATCAATGGTAAGTTGCTACGGTTGGTGGAGATGATAACTTCGGATTTTGGAGTCAAAGCTTTCCGGTGAAATGCTTGACTTTAATGTGAAAAGCGGGTTACTATCGAAAATAATAGCAAACCATATGGAGCATGTTTTAAATGTTTTAAATGTTTTAAACTTCTGCTCGAACTTTATTTACAACCCCGTGTCATTATTGAATGACATTTCTAGGTTCGTAAATATTATCGATTCCAGAAGACATGCTCGTTTTATCAAAACGTTTTTGAACACACAATTTTGAAAGATTTAGAAAAACCTTTTGAGAAATTCTTGAAAAATTGTGTTCAAAGTTTTGAAAACCAATTACTTGAGCTTAAGATTTGGAATATCTTGGGAAAGCTCAAGTCCGAGAAGTTGTAAACTTATCGTTGTAATGATAAGTTATCATCGGCGATAAACTTTCCTTTTATCTGAAGGACGAGTCCTAAGCTGACATTTACTTAGAAGTCGTTTTCATGAGCTTGAAAACTTTGACTGTTTTAACGGAAAGCTCATGACCGAGAAAGGTTAATTTCTCGTTATGAGGAAAAGTTCTCTTATTTAAAAGATACACTTTCCTTTCTGAGCTTAAAACTTCGAATGTTTTAATACAAGCTCATGACCGAGAAAGGTGAATTTCTCGTTAAGAGGATAAGTTATCATAAAAGATAATCTTTCCTTTATTTTAACTTCGAGTTACAGTCTGACATTTAACTGTAAGTCATAGTGCATGAGCTTAAAAACTTCGAATGTTTTTAATATTAGCTCATGCCCGAGAAAACTTAATTTCTCGTTGTTAGGATAAGTTTACCACCGGCGATAAACTTTCCTTTCTTTGAAGATCAAGTTATAGTCTGTGATGTGACTATAAGTCCTATATAGTTAGGCTTAACCATGAATCCCCTGAGACACTTGTTTCTCTGATATCTGCTTCTTCAGCAACCAAACTCTGAGAGTATCCTTTGTTGAACGGTATACAACGATTGGACCACTTCGTTCTTTTGGAACATCAACTTTGGGACCTGCATTCTCATTAGGAATTTGCATGCTTTGACATGGGTTAGCGATATCAATTATACAAGCACGTGGGGGTTCACAGTTGGCTTTACTTGTGTCAGAGGCGACCTGAGTAGATGATTCACTTATCTTAGCTGGCAAACGTTTCCTTTTATAGAAAACCTTAAGTTTAGGCTTAAGTGAAGTATCATCTTTATCAATTTCCTCCCTAGTAGACTTAGTGGAATCGGAAGCTATCCTAGTTAAAGGGCACTCGTTTCCTACAAGAGTGAAAGTTCTACCAGTGGGTCGCCAAACTTTACCCATGGGTTTGATTTTAGCTATCCACTGGGTTTTAAGTCTAGCACGGGAGTTCACCTCATCAAGTAATTTTTTGACACAAGAATCATGATTTGTCGTAAATACACATTTTCTACATGTTTTACAAGTAGCATATTTAATGTCCGAGTAATTCCTAGATGATTGATCGATGCTCCTAGGATACGTCATGCTACGGTTAGCAGTGTTGGGTAATCTAGAAGGCATCTGACTAGGTTGGACATTGCTATCTCTTGCATGTGTCTTTTGCTTAGCTTCCCCAAGACCAGATTTATGGCAAACGTCATTTGAACTAGTTCTAGACATGGTCTTGGTATTTTTAGGGAAAATAGAGGCAATCATGTTATTAGGTCTTGCTAAAGCTGTTTTGGTCACATAGGGCCTAGTTGTTGGAGTGACTGGTCTAGAAAGATGAACCAAATCAACTTGGGAGGCAAACCGCGGTCTCAAGGATTGTGGTCGCTCGGATCGAAATGCAGTAGGTTGTCTGACAGTCGGTTGTCTGACGAACTGATTTGTAGGCGGTTTCCCAAAGATTGATGGTTTTTCAAGCTTAGTGTCCACACTAGGTCCTCTATTTTTCCTTAATTCGTTTTTCAACGCAGCTATAGCAAAAACCTTTTCCTGAACTTGAGCTTTTAAGGTTTCATTTTCTTGGAGCAATCTATCTTGGGATGCCAATTTAGACTCTAGTAACTGAATTTGTTTCAAAAGATTATCCTTTTCAGCTTTCGAATCTAAAACTTTTTGATCCAATTTTCTTTCAAGAACAACGTTTGACTTTTCAAGTTTTTCAAAGTATGTTTCAAATTTTTCCGTTATCTTAGAAAATTCAAGTTTGGCATCCTCAAGATCTTTTGATTGTTGAGCTACAATCATTTCGAGCTCTCTAATCTTGGAATCGGAAGCAGTCAATGAAGCAGTTATAATACAATTATCATGATGTACTATAGCATTCTGAACAATCTCTCCCCCATTATGACTTACATCGGATGAATCAGAAGTGGTATTGCTATCACTCTTTTCCATCCCATGTTTGTCATAATTAGGTTCAGAATGCTCAATATGCGGCATATCATCAGCATATACATCATAAACAACATTACATTGTACCATGTTTGCAGGCTCTTCATCATAAACGGGTAAGGTGTCATCAAGAAGGATCTCGTGAACATTCCCTGACGTGCCACTGGTATCATGTTGTCCTTCCGATTTCGTGCTCTTGCCATCGTTATGCTCCAAGTTGTCAACCGTATGACCATTCTCCTCTTGCATCTGCGTCATTGATTCTTGCACTCCATTGTCATACACTTGCTGAAGTTGTGATCTTTGATAAATCGAAGACGAGACCGATGTCATGAGTTTCAATATTGTATCACGGAAAACTCGAAGCTCGGTATGTGTATCTCGAAGAAAAGATTGGCAAATCACTGAACTTTCAAACTTGATGATATTGAACTGGAGGAAAGGCGTGAGTTGTGTCACAAGAGTCTTATATGCAAGTGCCGATGCAGAGTGATTAAAGTTTTCATTGTTGAGTTGCTCGGCGAGTTGGGTCAAAGTGGTGAATATTGAGTCGATGAATATATGACGATCTTGACCAAAGATTGTCACAAATTCGCTCCCTCCTTGAATCCATGAAAGAGTGACAAGATGAGACTGAAGCATTCGAAATGAAGTTAGACCACTTTCTCTAGCGCTGTCTTGCATCTGATGCAAGTCTCCCTCTTGAAATTTTGAATTCAACGAATCCATTGAGAGTCGATGAAAAATTCTTGGATCCTTGTTTGGTGAAATAAATCGATGTTTGAAATCCTCTAAGTTTGTCTATAGTTCAACTCTTTGTAAAACCGAGAGATTGCTTTGTCGTTTAAACACTTTCGTTCAAAAAATAAAAATGACCCGAATCCTTCCACTAACAGTACCCGTAAAGCATTTCAACACCCTATCTAAATATGAACTACACGTGACTATCAATAACTTTGGAAAAAAAAATAAAAAAAAATAAAAAAAAATAAAAAAAAATAAAAAAATAAAAAACACTGTTCATTCGGAAAAACTGTAACACCCCATTTTGGAAATGGAATATTACGCATATCATGGCGTGTCATCAAAGCATACAAGGATAAATGTCTAAGCATTATTCAACCATAAAAGGGAAATACCGGAATCAAACATCGGTACCCCAAAGTAAAGCTCATCACACACAAACATAAATACTGTAAAAGGAAAGGACGAAACAATGTCCATAGCAACTGTATCAAAGTAAAGGAAATGCATAAAGTAAAGAAAGACAGTAAAGCTTCCAATCCATATGCACCTACGTTTGAGATCTACGAGCGTCCCTAAGTACCTGCCGTTTTGGGAACATGAAAAGGGAAAACGGCTGAGCAAGACGCTCAGTGCACGGATGTACAATACAGCATGAAATAGGATAAGCATGTAACATATAACAGCGGAAGACTAAGTACTGAGTAAACTGGTTAAGTATCAAGAAAACTGGTTTTAT
Organism: Glebionis coronaria; assembly: GCA_025667525.1. Lineage (NCBI taxonomy): Eukaryota > Viridiplantae > Streptophyta > Magnoliopsida > Asterales > Asteraceae > Glebionis > Glebionis coronaria. The sequence goes on from CM046877.1 coordinate 427,879,342, forward strand.
AGTTTGAAAAGCCTTATGTTTATCTTGTGAAAACTGTTTTAACATATAAATACCATAGCCCATATAGGTCATGAAAAGGTCACGTGCATGAATACTTGGAGGGGTGACCTCATCATGCTGATTAGAGGGGATGCCTCTAATCAATATACTGGTTTGGGTAGGAGGGATCAACTCCATGTGAAGGGTGCAACGCACACACCACATTCACCATGATAAACTAAATAAAAACATGTAACTAGGATGCACCCATACGCCCCACCTGATATAATAATATGGCCAAAACTGAAAGGGACGCCACGAGCAATCACTCCGCCGTGGGGAAGTCATAACATCGGTGCCTCCAATGCTATGGTTATGGTACCTCCATAACTAGGTGAAACTGGTCATGCTTGTATATGGCTATAGTTTATGCTAAATTAACATAAGCAGTTCAAAACAATAAAACAAATGCTGGGGAAAACAGTTGGCTGCATACGGGGAAATCCTAATAAGGAAAGAATGTCCATACTGAAAGGACGGGAATCCGTACCTCAAGTCCAGTGAATGAACGGAAGAAAGACTCCTACTTCTGGATCACTAACGCTACATGAATACACACGTGTATAAGTATCGATTCACTGATTACGTACTGGGTTTTGTGTCTCATATTAGCTGATTTGGTATGTTTTAGGTCCTGGTTCACTGTTTAAAGCCTTAAACTGTGTTTATCTAGTATTCTGATTAATCTGATTAAGTATTACTGGTGTTTCATGTATTATTATACTTACTGTGTAATAATAAGTAACTTTCCAAAAATAGCAGGTTTTTCAAAAATAGAAAGTTTCCAAAAATAGAAAGTTTCCAAAAATAGAAAGTTTCCAAAAATAGAAAGTTACCAAAAATAGAAAGTTTCCAAAAATAGAAAGTTTCCAAAAATAGAAAGTTTCCAAAAATAGAAAGTTTCCAAAAATAGAATTTACTGCTTAAAATAGATTAGTTTCTAAAAATAGAAAGTTTCCAAAAATAGATCAGCTGCCTTAATTAAATAAGTTTCCATATATAGAAGGTTTCCATAATTAGATTAGCTGCCTGAAATAGATTGATTTCCATATATAGAAGGTTTCCATAATTAGATTAGTTGCCTTATTTTATTAAGTTTCTATAAATAGAAGTTTCCATAATTAGAATTAAGTTGATTACATAAGCTAACATATAAGTCTAAGTGTTATAAGCTTATTTCTTAAGTCATATGATATAGTGTATAGTTTAATTATTATTTCATGTATTTTAATTAAACTATAGGTTAAGCATTTTAATTAAAGTATAACATGTTTTAATTAAAATGAAATGAAAATACTTAGGTTAAAATGTGTATTATTATTAATAATAATATAACCTAAGTCATGTCTAAATTAATTAATTATAGGCATGTTTTAATAATTAATTAATTATAACTTATAACATAAAATACTTAGGTTAAATTAATGTCATGATAAACTAATAATTAAAATAACCCAAGTCATGATTTAATTAATATTTCATGTTATTAATTAATTATATCCTAAGTTCATAATTCATAAAAATTAACATGTAGCATGAATCATGATTTAACCAACGAACCATGAATCGGGTATGAATTCGACACCGTACCCCGGGCCAAACCCGGGGCACATGTGTCCCCTTGCTGCCGTGGGTCTCACATGAGCCAACCAAGACCTAAAATGGTCTTGGTGGTGGCGGCAATAGCAAACCAAACCCCCCTCGGGTTTGTTTGCTAGGCGGCCAAACATAACACCCCTTTTAAATCATTCTTTGATTTTATTTAATACCAAAACATGTTAGATCAATGATTAATTACCATGTTTTAATAAGAAAAATAATAACATGTTCATGAAAATAATCAAAGATTAAAAGAATTAAAAAGAATTAAAAAGAAGGGTTAGAAAGGTATACCACTATGTAGCTTGGAAAAAGGATGAACAAACACTGATTATACAATAGTTTTTAAGATCAAAATCAAACAAATCACCCCCCTATGGTGGTGTAAAGGTGGCGGCACCAAGAGAGCAAAAAGGAGAGGAGAAAAACTCTTTTAGGGTTTTTGTTTATTTTCTTGTAAAAGTGAAATGAAAACATGTTTAACTCTTTACCCCCCTTTACTTGTAAAGTCCATGGGCTAGGCCCATTTCTTGTATGTGTGTCGTGGGTATGGGGGCCCCACATGGGGTACCCGTACCTTTCTCGTGTCCCGATGTTTCGTGTTCGTTCGTGGTTAAACGTGCTCGTGTTTAAAGTGTTTCTGTTTAATCTAACGTGTCGTTTATCGTAAACTTAACGCTCGTAATTATATTATGAGAATTTACGTAATTATTTTAGTTAGTATTTTAAATGGTGATCATGATTTAATTATGCTCACGTGATATATTATTAACTGTTTATCATGAGTTCGTACGTAATCGATACTTGTCATGTCATACACGTATGCACTTGCTTGATTATTAGCACATGAATGTGATCAATACTACATGAGGTAAGTTTTAATCTAGGACGTACGATCTTAAGGGCACTATTCATGGTAAAAGCATGCGGGTTTTACAATTCTTCCCCCCTAAAAAGAATAATTCGTCCCCGAATTATAGATAAAGTAAGCTGAAAAGAAGTGACATACCCGAACTCAAAATATGAAGTGAGGGTAAGAAGCCCGGATAGACTCCTCTGTTTCCCAAGTGGCTTCCCGCTCGGTATGGTCCCTCCAAAGAATTTTGACGAATGGAATCGTCTTCCTTCTCATGACTCGTTCTTGCCTGTCGAGTACTCGTTCGGGTTCTTCTATAAAAGTGAGATCTTCACGTATCTGTTCCAGTGGATACTGAACCATGTGAAGGGGATGATAATTGTACCCTCTGAGTAAGGACACATGGAACACGTTATGCACGTGCGAAAGCTGAGGAGGTAACGCCAATCGGTAAGATACTTCGCCGATTCGTTCAACGATATTAAATGGTCCGATGAACCGAGGACTGAGTTTTCCTTTGATCCCGAAGCGTTTAACACCACGTGCCGGCGAAACCTTGAGGAAGACGTGATCTCCCACATTAAAATGTATGTCCCTACGATGCATATCGGCGTAACTCTTCTGACGTGACCGTGCTTCTTGCAACTTCTGTTTAGCTACCTCAATCTTCTCATTGGTCATTTCTATAATCTCTGGTCCTTCGAGTGTTCGCTCTCCCACTTGATCCCAGCAAGTTGGAGCGCGACACTTTCTGCCATACAACATTTCGAAAGGAGCACATTTGATACTTGCGTGCCAGCTGTTGTTGTATGCAAACTCGACTAAACAGATGTAATAGTCCCAATCACCTGTCCATTCCAACGCACACGACCTTAACATATCTTCCAATGTCTGAATTGTTCGCTCCGATTGTCCGTCCGTTTGAGGATGAAAGGCTGTGCTCAGCTTAAGTTGTGTACCCCAAGCTTTTTGCAGACCTTTCCAGAATCGCGACGTGAAACGAGGATCTCTGTCTGAGACGATGCTGGAGGGAGTGCCGTGGAGTCTCATGATCTCCCTTCTGTACGTATCTGCGAGTTTACTTACCGGATCTTCCTTGCGTATCGGTAAGAAATGAGCTGATTTGGTGAGTCGATCAACGATGACCCAAATAGCATCGTGCTTCTTCTTGGTAGGCGGAAGACCGGTAACAAAATCCATGGTGATTTTGTCCCACTTCCACTCTGGAATATCCAACGGTTGAAGGAGACCGCCAGATCGCTGATGTTCAATCTTAACCTGCTGACAGGTAAGACATTTGGAGACATACGTGGCTACATCCTGTTTCATACCACTCCACCAAAAGTGCTGTCTGATGTCATGGTACATTTTTGTCGACCCAGGATGTATAGAAAATGGGGAGCTGTGAGCTTCAGCTAACAATGCTTCCCGGAGTTCTGGATTGTCAGGAACACAAAGTCTCGTGCCCTGCCAAATGATACCGTCTGCGTCCATTCTGAATTCTGTCTGCTTCTCCAAATTCTGAATTATCGCCCAAATCTCTCCATCATCCTGCTGCGCTTCCTTAATCCTAGTCAGTAACTCAGGTTCTATTCTAAGATTCGCCCAGTATCCATGCTGCCCACGTACCATGATTTCGATGTCTAGCCGCTCCAAGTCTCTTATGTTTTGTTCCTCGATCTCAATGCCGTTTATCATTCCGGACTTCCTGCTAAGTGCATCTGCTACTACATTAGCCTTCCCGGGATGATACTGTAAGTTAATATCATAATCCTTCAACAGTTCCAACCATCTCCTTTGTCTCATGTTCAATTCTCGCTGTGTGAAGATATACTTCAAGCTCTTGTGATCCGTGAAAATGTCGCATGATTCTCCGTATAAGTAATGCCTCCATATCTTCAATGCGAACACCACTGCAGCAAGTTCCAGGTCATGCGTAGGGTAGTTTTCTTCATAGGGCTTAAGCTGCCGTGAAGCATACGCGATCACTTTCCCATGTTGCATGAGAACACAGCCCAGTCCCTTCCCCGATGCATCGCTATAGATCTGAAATCCACCTGTACCAGATGGGAGAGTAAGAATAGGTGCAGATACTAACTTCTGCTTTAGGTCTTCGAAGCTCTTCTCTCGTTCTTCCGTCCAGACGAATTTCTCTCCTTTTCGCATCAGTTTGGTGAGAGGCAATGCCAGGCGGGAAAAGTTCTCCACGAATCTTCGATAATATCCAGCTAAGCCTAAGAAGCTGCGGACTTCTGTCGCTGATGTTGGTCTTGGCCATTTAGTGATAGCCTCAACCTTCGCTGGGTCCATAGTGATCCCTTCTGCTGATACAATGTGACCTAAGAATGCCACCTTGTTTAACCAGAACTCACACTTGGAGAATTTCGCATACAGCTGCTTCTGACGAAGAATCTGTAGTATGGTACGGAGATGATCTTCGTGTTCCTCCGTGGACTTTGAGAATATCAAGATGTCATCGATGAATACAATGACAAATTTATCAAGGAATTCATGAAAGATTCTGTTCATCAGATCCATGAATACTGCTGGAGCGTTAGTCAGGCCGAATGGCATGACCACAAACTCATAATGGCCATATCGGGTACGAAAAGCAGTCTTGGCAATATCCTGCTCTTTAACCCTTAGCTGATGGTAGCCTGACCTTAGATCGATCTTTGAGAAGTGTTTGGCTCCTTGAAGTTGGTCAAACAGATCGTCTATACGTGGCAGTGGATATCTGTTGCGGATGGTAATCTTATTAAGTTCACGGTAGTCAATGCAAAGTCGTATGCTGCCGTCCTTCTTCTTAACGAACAAGACCGGTGCGCCCCATGGAGATGCGCTTGGTCTAATGAATTCTCGTTCAAGAAGTTCCTGCAGTTGGTCCTTCAGTTCTTTTAGCTCTATGGGAGGCATACGATACGGAGCCTTAGAGATTGGCTCAGCTCCTGGAACAAGGTCGATGTTGAACTCCACTTCTCTTGCAGGTGGTATGCCTGGAAGTTCATCTGGGAAGACGTCTTGAAATTCCGAAACTACGGGTTGATCCTGAATCGATGGGGATTCAGAATCCATGTCATGAACCGTAGCTAGATAACCTTCGCAGCCATGTGACAGTAATGCACGTGCTTGCAAGGTAGATATGACTTGTACAAACCGTCCGGGTATGAACCCGTTATGGATGTACTATGGTGCATTAATGTCGCCGAAGATCACTCGATATGAGTGGCAGTCTATGGTAGCATGGTGCTTGGATAGCCAATCCATGCCGAGAATCATATCGAACTCAATCATGTCTAGAGGAAGTGCATCTACTGCACGAACTTTATCGTCAAACTCTAAAGGAAGACTCTTGTATACATGAGTTATCAATATAGAGTCCCTCAGAGGCGTGGAAATGGTAAGCTTATTTTCTAATGGCAAGGGAAGTGTCCTGATGTTCTTAGCATAAGTAGTGGAAACAACTGAATGAGTGGCACCCGTGTCGAAAAGAACACATGCAGCCTGGCCGTACATATACAAATTTCCAGTAATGGTACATGTAGATTTGTTTGCCTGATCGCGCGATGTCGTGTAGACACGCCCAGTGGTAGGAGGCGGTTTAGTATCAGCATGACCCGAAGTACCCTCCATTTCACCCTTACGGCAATCTCTCATACGATGGCCAGGGAGGCCGCACTTGTAGCACGCGTCGGAGTCACGACGACATGGGCCAGGGTGCCTGCGATGGCAAGTGCTGCAAAGAGGATGAGTGAATCCTCCAGCAGGAGTCCTTGCTTGCTGAGGGCCTGCTGATGACAAAACGTGTTAAGAATAAGGTATATGCACGAGTATAGGACGAAAGCGTCATAAGATTTTTACCAGTGTTAGCTGAACGGTTAGGCTGAGAACCCCTGTGGTTCTGGTCCCTCCCGTTACCGTGGTTCCTGGTAGAGATTAATATAGTGTCAGCATGAGAGATATAACATGAAATCATAAGAAGCTGCGTAATTAGTAGGACCTGCTGTTGTTGGAGTGTCCCGCATTGTTACGGTAATTATCATTACCGTTGCGCCTTTCCACAACAGAACGGTCGTTAGAGTGACCGTTTCCTTTGGGCTGATTGGGCTGCTGCTGAGTAGCCGGCTGAGACCGGTCCCCAGTTTTCTGCCTGGAAGATACAGTTTAAGAGATGATTATAGAACATATAACGATAGGATGCGGTCTGGTTAACGCTAGAACATGAAATGTTTTACCTCTTGTCGGGTCTTTCAGCTTCCCCGAACTCATCGCGTTCCTGCAACATCTCAAGCTTTCTTGCTGCGTAAGCCACTTGTGCCACAGTATCCAGCGGGGCACCCGTTAAATCATTGGCTATCCTTGGATTAAGGCCCCAACGAAAATGTAGTGCTTGTTCTTCAGTGGTGCCTGCGGATGCCCTTAGGACAGCTGTGTACCCAAGGAACCTCTGCATGAACTGACCACAATTCTCGTCGGGTCTCTGTCTCATGGCGTAGTATTCCCTCATGAGTCGATTACTTCCTTCCATAGGAAAAATGATAGGTGGGGGAGGATATTCGTCGTCATGAAGGATGGCGTCTTGCCTTTCTGCCTCCATGTTTTCAAATAACTCCCAGAGTTTGTCTATGTTTGTCATCTGACAGTATAACATAAAACATATGATTAACAGTTCAAACATAAAATATAAAAAAAAAAAAAAAATTTATGCCAAAAATTTCACGAGAAAAATTTTATGCAAGAAAATCTTTGTACGAATGCATGATGCAGTTTTATGAAAACTTTGATGCTCGAGAGTGAACGCCTCCGGTCAGTTCACTCAAAATAAAAGACATATCGAGGGGACGCCTATGGGTCGGTCCCAAATCTAAAAGTTTCGATAAAACACATGCGACTAAATAGGGCCAGTCCTGTACCAACCATTACTTAGTCAAAAACCCTGTAACAATGACATGTATATGTATGCTTAAAAATGATGAATGCACGAAAACAACTGTCAGTTCTAGGAAGACCGTAGTGACTACCCACTAATCACAGGTCATATTTGAGAGCCTACAGGTCGAAGCCTTGGCTCTGATACCATAATTGTAACACCCCATTTTGGAAATGGAATATTACGCATATCATGGCGTGTCATCAAAGCATACAAGGATAAATGTCTAAGAATTATTCAACCATAAAAGGGAAATACCGGAATCAAACATCGGTACCCCAAAGTAAAGCTCATCACACACAAACATAAATACTGTAAAAGGAAAGGACGAAACAATGTCCATAGCAACTGTATCAAAGTAAAGGAAATGCATAAAGTAAAGAAAGACAGTAAAGCTTCCAATCCATATGCACCTACGTTTGAGATCTACGAGCGTCCCTGAGTACCTGCCGTTTTGGGAACATGAAAAGGGAAAACGGCTGAGCAAGACGCTCAGTGCACGGATGTACAATACAGCATGAAATAGGATAAGCATGTAACATATAACAGCGGAAGACTAAGTACTGAGTAAACTGGTTAAGTATCAAGAAAACTGGTTTTATAGTTTGAAAAGCCTTATGTTTATCTTGTGAAAACTGTTTTAACATATAAATACCATAGCCCATATAGGTCATGAAAAGGTCACGTGCATGAATACTTGGAGGGGTGACCTCATCATGCTGATTAGAGGGGATGCCTCTAATCAATATACTGGTTTGGGTAGGAGGGATCAACTCCATGTGAAGGGTGCAACGCACACACCACATTCACCATGATAAACTGAATAAAAACATGTAACTAGGATGCACCCATACGCCCCACCTGATATAATAATATGGCCAAAACTGAAAGGGACGCCACGAGCAATCACTCCGCCGTGGGGAAGTCATAACATCGGTGCCTCCAATGCTATGGTTATGGTACCTCCATAACTAGGTGAAACTGGTCATGCTTGTATATGGCTATAGTTTATGCTAAATTAACATAAGCAGTTCAAAACAATAAAACAAATGCTGGGGAAAACAGTTGGCTGCATACGGGAAAATCCTAATAAGGAAAGAATGTCCATACTGAAAGGACGGGAATCCGTACCTCAAGTCCAGTGAATGAACGGAAGAAAGACTCCTACTTCTGGATCACTAACGCTACATGAATACACACGTGTATAAGTATCGATTCACTGATTACGTACTGGGTTTTGTGTCTCATATTAGCTGATTTGGTATGTTTTAGGTCCTGGTTCACTGTTTAAAGCCTTAAACTGTGTTTATCTAGTATTCTGATTAATCTGATTAAGTATTACTGGTGTTTCATGTATTATTATACTTACTGTGTAATAATAAGTAACTTTCCAAAAATAGCAGGTTTCCAAAAATAGAAAGTTTCCAAAAATAGAAAGTTTCCAAAAATAGAAAGTTACCAAAAATAGAAAGTTTCCAAAAATAGAAAGTTTCCAAAAATAGAAAGTTTCCAAAAATAGAAAGTTTCCAAAAATAGAATTTACTGCTTAAAATAGATTAGTTTCTAAAAATAGAAAGTTTCCAAAAATAGATCAGCTGCCTTAATTAAATAAGTTTCCATATATAGAAGGTTTCCATAATTAGATTAGCTGCCTGAAATAGATTGATTTCCATATATAGAAGGTTTCCATAATTAGATTAGTTGCCTTATTTAATTAAGTTTCTATAAATAGAAGTTTCCATAATTAGAATTAAGCTGATTACATAAGCTAACATATAAGTCTAAGTGTTATAAGCTTATTTCTTAAGTCATATGATATAGTGTATAGTTTAATTATTATTTCATGTATTTTAATTAAACTATAGGTTAAGCATTTTAATTAAAGTATAACATGTTTTAATTAAAATGAAATGAAAATACTTAGGTTAAAATGTGTATTATTATTAATAATAATATAACCTAAGTCATGTCTAAATTAATTAATTATAGGCATGTTTTAATAATTAATTAATTATAACTTATAACATAAAATACTTAGGTTAAATTAATGTCATGATAAACTAATAATTAAAATAACCTAAGTCATGATTTAATTAATATTTCATGTTATTAATTAATTATATCCTAAGTTCATAATTCATAAAAATTAACATGTAGCATGAATCATGATTTAACCAACGAACCATGAATCGGGTATGAATTCGACACCGTACCCCGGGCCAAACCCGGGGCACATGTGTCCCCTTGCTGCCGTGGGTCCCACATGAGCCAACCAAGACCTAAAATGGTCTTGGTGGTGGCGGCAATAGCAAACCAAACCCCCCTCGGGTTTGTTTGCTAGGCGGCCAAACATAACACCCCTTTTAAATCATTCTTTGATTTTATTTAATACCAAAACATGTTAGATCAATGATTAATTACCATGTTTTAATAAGAAAAATAATAACATGTTCATGAAAATAATCAAAGATTAAAAGAATTAAAAAGAATTAAAAAGAAGGGTTAGAAAGGTATACCACTATGTAGCTTGGAAAAAGGATGAACAAACACTGATTATACAATAGTTTTTAAGATCAAAATCAAACAAATCACCCCCCTATGGTGGTGTAAAGGTGGCGGCACCAAGAGAGCAAAAAGGAGAGGAGAAAAACTCTTTTAGGGTTTTTGTTTATTTTCTTGTAAAAGTGAAATGAAAACATGTTTAACTCTTTACCCCCCCTTTACTTGTAAAGTCCATGGGCTAGGCCCATTTCTTGTATGTGTGCCGTGGGTATGGGGGCCCCACATGGGGTACCCGTACCTTTCTCGTGTCCCGATGTTTCGTGTTCGTTCGTGGTTAAACGTGCTCGTGTTTAAAGTGTTTCTGTTTAATCTAACGTGTCGTTTATCGTAAACTTAACGCTCGTAATTATATTATGAGTATTTACGTAATTATTTTAGTTAGTATTTTAAATGGTGATCATGATTTAATTATGCTCACGTGATATATTATTAACTGTTTATCATGAGTTCGTACGTAATCGATACTTGTCATGTCATACACGTATGCACTTGCTTGATTATTAGCACATGAATGTGATCAATACTACATGAGGTAAGTTTTAATCTAGGACGTACGATCTTAAGGGCACTATTCATGGTAAAAGCATGCGGGTTTTACAAAAACACTGTTCATTCGAAAACACTGTTCATTCGGAATCACTGTTCATTCGTATCACTGTTCATTCGGAAAACACTGTTCATTCGGAATCACTGTTCATTCGGAATCACTGTTCATTCGGAATCACTGTTCATTCGGAAACACTGTTCATTCGGAATCACTGTTCATTCGGAAACACTGTTCATTTGGAATACTGTTCATTCGGAATACTGTTCATTCGGAAACACTGTTCATTCGGAAACACTGTTCATCCGGAAACACTGTTCATTCGGAAACACTGTTCATTCGGAATCACTGTTCATTCGGAAACACTGTTCATTCGGAATACTGTTCATTCGGAATACTGTTCATTCGGAAACACTGTTCATTCGGAATACTGTTCATCCGGAAACACTGTTCATCCGGAAACACTGTTCATTCGGAAAAACACTGTTCATTCGGAAAACACTGTTCATCGGAATACTGTTCATCGGAATACTGTTCATTCGGAATACTGTTCATTCGACGAAAAAAAAAAGTATTCGAGAGTTGAAAACTTGTGACTTCAAAAAAAAAAAAAAAAAAAAAAAGATAAACTTAAAAAAGAAACAAAAACACAAACTTTTGAATAAAAAGGATTAGAATTAAAAATTTTGATTATCAATTAAAAGGATAAGATTTGAAAATAAAGATTTTTTATTTTTGCATAAAAAATTTGTGATTTTTATCTAAAATAAGTAAATCAAAGATTTGATTATGATTTAAAGCATAAAAATACAAACTTTTTTAAGATTGAAGCTTGATTAAATCAAAACCCACCAAAATCAATTAAATTAAAAATAAGAATAAACCAATCTAACCTTAGCTCTTGATACCAATTGAAGGTCTACTAAATCTTGGCCTATTCTACATGATGGATTGGATTGATTAGATGGGTAGATGATTGATAAATATAAAAAAGATGAAAAGGAGATGAGGGTGTAGAGAGAGAAGATGAGAGAAAAGAAAAGTAGAGAGAGAAAGTGAATATGGAATTAATGAAAATGTAAATAACCAACCCCTCCTAACATGCTAGGAGGGGTATATATAGTCCACCCTACATGTGGGCTTTGGTGGGCTATATATTAATAATTAGATCACGAGCCCATTACATTAATATATTGTTGGAGCGACCGATCCTTCATAAATACGTAAAAACGTATTTCCAACAACAACCTTCTTGTAGTCCTTGTTCCTCAACTGCTGAAGATGACTCACAAATTCTTCAAATCCCTAAAGACTCTCCTGCTGACAATGAATTTGTGCCCCTTGATATAGCTGAAGTTGACACAGATACTGAGGTCATCTTTGAAGAAAGTCCTCCTATTCAGCAGGATGAAACTCAAATAGTGCTAGCTACCTCCACAGATGTCCCTGTCTATGATTACCCAACTCCCCAAACTAAATGGTCAAGAGATCAACACATTCTTCTTGTCAACATTATTGGGTAACCTAATGCAGGGGTTACTACTAGACAGCGAATTCATGACTCAGAGTCAGCCTCAGCCAACGAATGTCTCTTTGCTGAATTTCTCTCTCAAATTGAACCTAAGAGAGTAGCTGAGGCTCTTATGGAAGATGGGTGGGTAGCTCCTATGCAGGAAGAAATTAATCTATTCAAAAGGAACAAGGTATGGACTCTAGTGGCAGCTCCACCTGGTAAGAACATCACAGGCACTAGATGGATTTATAGAAACAAGATGGATGAAATTGAAAACATCATCAGAAACAAGGCTAGGTTGGTTGCACAGGGGTATACACAGACGGAAGGGATTGATTATGATGAAACTTTTGCACCTGTGGCAAGACTTGAAGCTATTAGAATCTTCCTTACTTATACTACATATATGAACTTCACTGTGTATCAGATGGACGTTAAGAGTGCCTTCCTCAATGGAGATTCATCTGAGGAAGTATATGTTGAACAGCCTGAAGGATTCAAGAACAGCGAGTTTCCTAATCATGTGTACAGACTAGACAAAGCCATGTATGGGCTTAAACAATCTCCAAGAGCATGGTATGAAACTCTATCTAATTTTTTAACTAAAAATAAATTTGTTAGGGGTTCCATTGATAAAACACTATTTACCTTAAAGGATAAGAGTGATTTCATCATTGTGCAGATTTATGTGGATGATGTCATCTTTGGGTCAACTAATGTTAATCTTAGTAAACGTTTTGCTAAATTAATGACCAAGAAATATGAGATGAGTATGATGGGTGAATTAACTTACTTTTTAGGTTTTCAAATTAAACAATGTCCTAAGGGAATTTCAATTTGTCAAGAAAAGTATGTTAAAGATTTACTTAAAAAATATGACTTAGCTGATTGTGCATCAGTGAAATGCCCCATGCTTCTACCCAACAACTTGGGTCCCGATGAGTCAGGGGTCTCTATTAATGAGACTTTATACATAGGCATGATTGGGTCACACATGTATTTAACAACCAGTCATCCTGGTATCCAATTCTCCACATGTCTCTGTGCAAGGTACCAAGCTAACCCAAAAGAATCCCATCTAGTGGATGTTAAGAAAATTTTCAGGTATCTCAAAGGCACAACCTCCCTAGGTCTATGGTATCCCAAGTAATCAGGCTTTGATCTCAAGGCCTATTCAGATTCAAACTATAATGGATGCTGCATTGACAGGAAAAGTACCTCAGGTAGCTGTCAAATCCTAGGAGGAAAGTTGGTTGGATGGAGTGCTAAGAAGCAAAACTATGTGGCCATGTCATCAGCTGAAGCGGAATATGTTGCTGCTGCCAGCTGTTGTGCTCAGGTGCTCTGGATGAAGAGTCAATTGGCTGACTATGAGATCCTATATGACAAAGTGCCAATCTTCTGTGACAACACCAGCGCCATTGCCATCTCCAACAACCCTGTTCTTCACTCTCGAACCAAACACATTGATATCAGGTATCATTTTATCAGGGATCATATAATGAAGGGAGATATTGAGTTGCATTTCGTTCCCACTGAGCTGCAACTAGCTGACATCTTCACAAAGCCTTTGGCTGAACCTACGTTCAACAGGTTAGTTGCTGAGCTAGGGATGTTTAATATCTCAAAGCTTGTGGCTTGATATTTAATGTGTTCATTAATGTCTGATTAAATATTAAATGTTTTTCACATGAAACTAGATAGTTACTTTCCAAGTAAATGCTAAAAACATTCCCTGTATTTAATTACTTCTTTTCCGAATAACGAGGAGACAAATGGTTTTGAAAGGTCAAGGGACCCACTTATGTGTCGTATTTTCCCCCTATGCATTAAATGCGTTTGAATAATTGTTTCAAATTTTTTTAATATAAATATTGTCTCACGTTCTTTCTCACCTACCACTATTCTCATTTCTAACAATCTCGTCTCTCTCTAAACTTTCTCTCTCTAAACTCTCTCACCATTTTCGTCATCATCAACCTTGAATTCATGGCGTTCCTAGTTCCTAAGGCTTCTAATGTCACCTTCGAACTCAATTAGAGCATTCTTGCTTCTAACAACTCGATTGGATGGCTCAAGGCTCCTAACGACTCCTACACAGATCTGGTGAATTTTATGAAGAATTGTGATGTAAGTGAAGCACTCACAAAATCCCCATCCGTCTTCTACCAAGAATACCTTAGGGAATTCTGGTATTCTGCTGAAGTAATTGACGACACCATCACCTTCAGCCTCTCATGCAATGAACACCCCTTCGCCTTCTCTCTCAAAGATTTTTCTAATGTGGTTGGGTAAGACATGGAGATGAATGCCTGAAGGTTGTAGACAAAAAGGCTGTAAAGGACGCCCTTGCCACACTTAAACCCATACATGATGTAAACCCAACCCTTACTCCTGCTGAAGTCCTTGCCAAGTCTCCTCTGAAGATCAAATACTTTTCCCCTACGTGGCGTGTCCTCTTCACACACATAGTCAAATCCCTAGGTGGTATGCAGGGATCTCAAGACCAAATGTCATTCCATCACCAAACCATTGCTTTTGGGCTAATCTGGGGCACAGACATAGATGTTGGAAGCATACTTTTCTCGAACCTTATGGAAAATCTTAAGGAAGCAAATCAAGTCAGGGAGAAAAATATTTGCTATGTTCGCTTTTTGTCTCTTCTCTTTGAAATCCTGTTGGGTGAGAAATACCACAACTCTACACTCATAACCCTGAAGCCGTATCGTATTACTGGAGCTATCTACAAGGAGATTGGACCTGAGGATGTGCCTGCTACTTCTCACATGTTGAACATTGCCAATAAACAACCTTCTGTTGTGAAGTCCTTGCTCCCTTCCTCTGAGAAGGTGAATACATCTAGTGTGTCTGGCAAGTCAGCGTCTTTGACCTCTGGGCAGCACACCACATCGTCCAAGGCAACAACTGGCCAACAACCAAAGAAGAAGAAAAACCCATCTTCTTCCCAAACCAAAACTGTTGCTAAGGCCAGGGTAAAGAAGAACGTGAACCTCTCATCCTCCTTTGTTCCAGAGATGTCTGTGGACACAGAGACTTCAGCTGACCAACAACAGGAGTCTAGCGTCTTGATGTCAGCCGAGACAACAAGGAACCAACCAAATTCTGCTGATATCACATAGGTAACCAATCTTATCATTTTTAGAGGTCCACAAGCAGCCACTCTCAAATGTCTGTAGGTGAGAGTGGTGAAGTTAGGGTTATCCTCGACCCATAGGAGTCTTTGTATGCACTTAGAAATCCTTTAAGACCTCTGTACACCCTGTCTCTGCACCAGGGAGTGATTCATTTGTGCTTATAAAGTATCCCGATGACCGTGCACCCACTAGACAGTATCCAGGCAAACAACAACCTGAATACATATATGTCTCGACCTGGAGTAGTTGTACTTCACACGGCCTCTTGGTTCCTTCAAGAAAAGAATACCAAAAGTTTTACTTTTAGCGGAGCTGAATAATCATCCTCAGCTCACCTAGGGACAGCGTTACAAGACGACCTTAACCTACATCTTTTCACACTTAAAAGAATACCAAAGGATTTATCCTTTCAGGGGGAGCTGAATCATCACCCTCAGCTTTCCTAGGGGCAGCGTAACAGACGATCCTTAACTACATATGTTTCACATAAAAGAGTCCCAAAGGTTTCTTAACCTTTTGGGGGGCTGAAAAATCACCCTCAGCCTTCCTAGGGGTAGCGAATGGCGATCCTTAACAACATATGTTCCACAAATAAAAGAGTCCCAAAGTTTTCAACCTTTTGGGGGGGCTGAATAATCACACTCAGCTTTCCTAGGGGCAGCGAATGGTGACCATTAACCTCATACTTTTCACTCATAAAAGAATCCCAAGGATTTATCCTTTGGAGTGGCTGAATAATCATCCTCAGCCTCTCTGGGACAGCGAACTGGCGACCATTCCCTTCATTTATTTCACTGTTACTAACTTAATACAACTTGCAGGCTGATGTTGTACAGTCAAACATAGAATCTTTCGAGCAGCCAGATAAAGGAGCTGATACATTGATTCATGATCAACCAAATGAAGAAGAGCCCATGCTTGATGTAACACCCCCAAATTTATACAACTCAGTACAGAGGAAGACTAGTTGGTGTTACGGGATAGCACATTACTCACATCATAGACAACGCATAAAAATCACGTTGTTTATTAATAAAGCATTTCCATTCATAAATATCAAAGTTACATCGGTCCCAAGTCATAATGTTTCATACAATTTTTGCAAAGAATTTGAATGGAAATTGTTATATAAGTGCGGGCCACGAATTCTTGTCGTCTTCCCGAGAATTACCTTCAAGTACCTGAGATAAAACATGTTAAAAGAAAAGGTCATCGATAACGCCGAGTGAATTCATAGAGTTTAATAAATTCCATCAATATAACTTCGGTATAGAATTAGTACCAAAAATCATTTCGTACAAATCTTTGTAATAGGCCATAAAATAGCCAAAATCATTTTATACAAATCTTTATCAAAATCATAATATAGGCATGTGCCTTAAAAACCATTATTACAAATCATTGTCGTTAAAAACACCATACAATACGTTTTGCAACGTTGTATAGATTAAATAAAAACCGTTATATGAATACGGTTATGAAAAAAAAACACAAACATAATATCAATAGTATGACCCTGTATTGCTAGTCAGGCAATACTTCGTAATTCTGAGCGTCTAGTAGTATTTCGTTAGTCGGATTATTATAAGCCGCATGACATTGTTACCTTACTAAACCAACAACGGGTAGCTAACCCGATTCCCAATTTGTCCATCTAAAGTAGCGTGTCGTCACAAAGTTCACGCTATGGAAATCTTCTCATACATAAATTCGCTTACCAATCAATGTGGCACGACGGGGATCAACCGTCAAGGCGCGAACTGGGGTGATCGTCCCCAAATAGTACTATTATATGCACAAGCGTCTACCAAATCCCGGCAGTTCACAATTCATGCTAATGGGACTTTTAGTGACATAACCTAACTTTAATAATCCATTTAAATTCATCTATCGGGTCCTTTAATCATTTATCGGGTCATACAATCGGGTCATACAATCATTCGGGTCCAAAATCAATAAACAAACAATCGGGACAAATGGTGTCCTATTTAATAAAAACTAACATGTTATCTCCCTCGCGGGTTTATAAAACATTTATAAAAACATTTAAAATAGTACGAGGCTATGAACTCACGTTGATGTGGGAAGGCGGGTTATCGGCAATTCAGACGTACGGTACGTGCTTTAATCACGGAAACCTAGACAAATAATACTCGTCTTAGACTCATGTCCAATGAATTTATAAAAATAACAATTATGTATACATATGATGATTTTATATATATGATGATCAAGTGGGTTTAGATGTTCTCGTTTACTCATTTTAGTGTTATATGTCGATAACTCTTTATACCAGTTTACTAGTTTTACCTATTTACGTGTTTTAAGTCCAATAAACTTATTATAAGTTCTTTAACTTGTTTTAATCCATTTTATACTTATATTATCAGTATTTAAACTTTAAAAGTTGGGCCCAAATGGGTTAAGCCCAATAAGTTCTTTTTATGAGTGTTTAACTTATTTAGTCCAATTATTAGCCCAATGTGTTTGCTTAGCTCGTTAATGTCCGTTTGTCCTATAGTTCGGGTTTTTATCGGTTTTTACTTGTTATACATGTCTATATATCAGTATATAAGTTTTATAAAGTTTTCATTAGATGGGTCCAACCATCTAAGTTTTATTTAACAAAAACGTTGATTTTACGGTAATAGCTGAAAAAGTCGTAAAAATCAAGTTTATAGTTTTTGTAACTTATAAGTGTTATTTCACTACCATTTTTATAATTTATACACTTAATTAACCTTTTATATATTTATATAAATAGAATCTATAAGTTAGTGGGTTTTAATTTATATTTTATATTATTAAATTTTGAGTGCTTATATAATTGTATTATTCTTTAATTTCCAAAATCTGATTTTTATCTTCAATTTCACCAAAACTGCCATATCTAGATGTCTATATAGAGATAGAAGCTCAAATTTTTATCACATAAACTACATGATATGTGCTCCATTTAACTCTCCTATATCTACTGTTGAATCATCTTCTAAGTATTTTCTAAAAATCGTCCAAAACAGTGAACTCAGATTTGTACCTTAAACTTGTTTTGATCATATCTCACTCATTACAATGATTCCATTGCATGGCCAACTCTCACATGTGTACAAGAAATAT
Organism: Glebionis coronaria; assembly: GCA_025667525.1. Lineage (NCBI taxonomy): Eukaryota > Viridiplantae > Streptophyta > Magnoliopsida > Asterales > Asteraceae > Glebionis > Glebionis coronaria. The sequence continues at coordinate 427,897,657 of CM046877.1, forward strand.
AGCTTACTGTAAATGGATTCTACTTCATCATTTTATCAGTTCATGACATGTTTCTTTACTGTTTTATACAGCCAACATTTTTAAGCAAGAGTTTAGCCTTGTTCTTTATAGTTTTTCACCTTTTTAATCATGTTTATCAACACCAAATCCCCACACAATACTTTTATCATCATATAATCATCATATACATATACAATAGGAAATAAAATACATGATTACATAATAAAAATAAAAAGAAGATGAGGAGGACAATCTTTATACCACCAAGTTGATGTAGTTTGTGATTTGGACATGGATTTTGATGGAGAAACTTGTGCATAACCATGACCATCTTCAAGACCACCATTCTTCATAAACACCTTGTGGAAAATCAGCCCTACTACTCCATGAAAACTCCTCCTTGGATGTTATAAGCACCACCAATCAATAGGATTTCAAAAGGGCTTCAACATATGTGTATATAACATAAGATTTTGTGGTTGATTTTGATCAAATGAGGGTTTTGAGTGGGATGAGGGACGGCACAAATGGAGTGGGATGAGAGGATTTGTGTGTGGTATTGCATGGATGAAATGAGAAAGTGGTATGGTTTGATGGTTTTTAGCTACTAGTGGCTTAAAGTGTAAGCCTTGTTAACATGTGTAGGATTTGTTTATGAGGTTTTGACACCTCATGGTGTAACTAGCTTATATGGCCGGTTTTGATGGGGGTGGGACAAGTGTCCCACTTGTCTCATCCCCATTTATTTACGGGTACTCCTCGATTCTAGTTTTCTCGATTTGCGTGCCCTCGGGTCGTTTTACGAAAAACGTTTTTATAAATTATGAATCAACGACACAAAACGAATCCAATAAAAATTGTCTCATCAAAAACGGAGTTCGAAAACGTAAATACGTAATCCTAGGGTTTCCGGTTTAGTCGTAAAGGACGTTAAAGTAAAATCGTAAGTCCTAATCTCTTCTCGTAAATTTATGAGTTTATGAACCAACTCAAATTTAAAACTCCAAAATAATATTCATGGACAAATTTATTTTATGAAATGTCGGACTGTCACCAAAGACGGTCTATGTAAACGTAAGCACGTAACGTAGAATCCTCCGGTTTAGACGTAGTCGACGCTACTTCAAGATGTAAATCCAAATTACTTCCCAAAAATAAGTGAGTTCATATTGTAACATTAAAATAATGTTTTCAAATAAATATTAATAAAATATCAACCATAAATTGACGGATTGTCACAGCATTTACCCCTAAACAGGATCTTTGTCCTCAAAGATCATCTTACCTTACTACTCGCTTCTTATCGAGTTAAAGCCATGTGGGTATTTCCTCCACATTTGGTCTTTTCTCACAAGTGTAATCCATTATAATACGCGAGTTTCATCAAACATAACTACGGGAATAAGATCAGGCTAAATGTTGACTTACTTTCTCTATCCATGATGTTCACGGGTTTCTAATGAATGCAACTTTTCGCCGATCTAAGCTTTACTAAGAACAATCAGATTTTCACTTGATAGATATTCCATCAAGTTCGATTTACGAAACATAATTCACGCAGTTCTTAAAGTCCTAGGGTAGATCCAGCTTATATGCCTTTCAATCCCAACTTTTACATCATCTCAATGGTCCCATACAACGGGGACTTATATCCCATGATTTGTCAGATCATGAATTCATTTTTCCGAGGTTAAAAATTGTGGCATAACTTCGCTACCCATTTGGCACTTCAAGATCTACATTTCATATTCACATAACTTCTTGCCCACTACCGGTAGTCAATAATCAGATCCTAATTTCAACAATCATTTCAGGTCTCATGGGTCGAGTAATTTGCAAGGTTAGGTTCGCCATCATAGGAAACCTTAAACCTAAAAGACATGTCCAACTCACAGTGGGTGTATGTCGGGTGTCTTCATCTCAACTCCTGCTTACAGATGCTCTAATATTTAGATCCTAACAAGATTCGATCTCAGTCCTAATATGATGATTATCAATGATAATATTTTCAAAGGAAAACGATTATACGGTTCATTACCAAAGGTCAATCATTCAAACATAAAACAACACTTATAATATTTTGTATCGTTACGTTACCTCGTCCCTTCGATTTGGGGTGGTAAAGAGTACTCTCATCAAGGTTCGTTCTCAATGATTTCTGAGCAAATTTCTAGAAATTCGATGCGAAGCGAGGATCTTGATAAAGATGTTCGATACAGGCACACTATGTTTACATAACTCTTTTGCATTTATCATTAACGGGAATGATATTAGCAGATTTGGTCATTCTGTCGACGACGATCCAAATCGAATCAAATTCAGATGATGACCTTAGCAATAGCTAGACGTTTACTAATGTATGAGGCGATGTCTGCCTTCATAATTGCCATCAGTACAACTTCTTCAGACAAAGATACTTTTAGTCATAAATGACATAAATAGATTACTTATACTTACAAATTCCAACATAACTATATCTCATAATCTCCATATTTAGGCAACCACAAGTGGCCTTTAAAACATTTAACGCTATTGACTTCTTACTTCTAATGGTTCATATTAGCCGCGAACCCCTTTTTATTATCTATATTATCCTTCTTACAAGCATCGGTTATTTTTTATATTGTTTGGCAATTTATTTTGCACCTTCATTATTAAGGAACATGTCCTAACTGGTTCTTTATCTTTTCTACATAATGCGTCGGTATCTATATTCACTTCTCATGATGATATAATTATCATGTCCACAATTCACTCAGATATTCTTTCTATATTATGCGTCAGTAATTACGTTCACCTTCCTGATGAAATAAATATCATAACCGTATTTATTCAAAATTCTTTCTTCATATCTTCTATGTTTTAGTTTCGTCTTTACTATCATTTTTAACCGTTTTACTCAATCCGTCGTCTAAAGCGTCGATAATTATTATAATTAATTAAATAATTATTAGTTAATTTTTATGAAGCGTAAACGTAAAAGTTTTAAATTTCTTAGTTCGACCAATTATATAAAATGTTCAAAATTAAATTTGAATTTAATTAACAAGATTTTTGTTGATTTATCGAAAATATTTAATAAAATTCGTAAATGTTCGAAAACCTTTGTTTATACTTTGGTCAAAGTTTTCTTAATTGAAAAGCAAAAATTGTCGTTTCAAATTTCAAGTTATGGTTTAAATGATTTCCTCAATCCTTCTTAAGTTATCTTGAGGTATACACAAACATTTACCCCTAAACAGAAGTTTAGTTAAATGGTTTGTGTATAAGGGAATAATCCCTTAAAAATCCTTTGTTAAAACATTTGTCAAAATATATTTGCAATTTCTTTTTAGTATAACCCAAAGTCTTAAATGACTTCTAATTTTTGAAGAGTCAATTTATATTCCATTATCTTTTAATCATACGGTCAAATAATGTAAAGGATTAACTCTTTAATCACATGTTAATTATTCAAGGTACAGGTTTTTAATTGTTCGGCCAATTCAGGGTAATTATAATTAATTATTAACTTCATTCTTATTCTTGTAAACAAACAAATAGTCCTTAATGGTCACAAGCATGAATTTATCAAATTACAGCCTTCACACGTGATTCACCAAATTTATGAATGCTACATGTGCATTGGTCAATCCAAACGACATCACGTGAAACTCATAATGTTCATTACAAGTTCTGGATGTGGTGATTGGAATAGATAATCCTTTTCGCAGATGCGATGTTGATGATAACCATGTTGTGGATCAAATCTTAAAAACAAACGCTAGAACCTTGTAAATGATCGAACAAATCTTCCATTTCGAGTTATGGATATCGTTTTCGATTGTCAATTTACTCAGTTCACAGTAATTTATAAATATAAGGAATGATAACACCATAGCTCTTCATGATGACAGGCTTGGTAGAATAAAATCTTTCTCTGACAACTCTCTCAGTTGTACTGTAATTCCTTAAATTCAGATGGTGCTGACGTATAGTGCACACGCCACAGATGCAGCACCGGGAATATAATTAATACCAATTTCAACTTGCCTTGATGGCGAAAGTCTAGGTAATTCATTAACAAATACTTACTAAAGTTTCAGATAACAGAATTATCTTTTTAATAAATTCATTTTAGGTTCTTCTAGATTACAATATCTATAACTAGTTCATAACCATTCACGGTATACTTTTAAGTCTAAATGCATGATAAAATCATCCATCAAGAATTATTTAGATCACTTTCGATAGTCAACATCTTATCTTTTAGGGAATTCTACTCGAGTTCCCATTAATTAAGACAATGTCGTCATGTCATAATCAATCAATCCATTCTACCGGCATTATCAACTTTCCAATTTCATTGTCGTCGATAAGATGTGAACTTCTCAAAAGACTAATAATAACTCATAATCCTTCATAAGTTCAAGGATATCTGGAGACACAACTACTATCAAGAGAGTAAGGTCAACTCATAATTTACGCGAGAGAATTTCAAATCAGATACAGATGAAAACATTTAACGAATATGAATATATCCCATGTTTTCATAATTTGAGTACGCATTCGAAAGCTCCTCGTATCATTACCCAGGTCATTCAAATGAAATCAAATCATAAGAAATGATAAGAATGTCAATACATCCAGTCGGGTATCAACACTCGATAATCAAATACTTTTCCTAAGAATCTCACTACGAGAGAATTGGACAAGAATGGGAATATCAATTTGTCAAATAAGACAAATTCCAAAGATAAGTAAATTCGACTCAGAAGAATAGATGCTACAGGCACATATGTAGGTGTCCCTAACACTATGTCCTTATTTTTCACTTCTTGCAGATCTCATAAAATTTAATCTTTCACAATCTTCAATGGAAATTCAGTGTTTGTTAATAATTTTATGGTGACTACTAATCAGTCTTGCATGGTCCATTCCAAATTGTATGTAGGCGCGCAACTATATACAATTTCAAGATTAACGATGCAATACTCAGTTCGTCAAAATTTTATTATCATGTTTATAATAAAAACATTTTCACGCTTAATTCTTAAATAAGAATCAAGAATAAATTTACAAAGAGTTTCTTTGTTATGAAAACAATTAAGTTTTCCAAATTATTTCATAATCAACCTTATTTCAATAATGATTATTTATAAGTCTCACTTTAAATAATCCATATAGTGATGAAAATTCAATTTTTTTTTCAAAGGATACTGTTTTATCTTATAAAAACAATGAGTGATCTGCAAAAGAGTGATGAAATCGTGTTCACCAAGAATTAACTACGATATGATAGGAAATGAGCTTAGCCAAATAATCATGAGGTTCATGACCTCGATGGCACTCATGAAGAATCATTCACAACGCAACTCAAATCGAGATGAGTACTTGTTCAATGGTTGCATCTCTAATGCGAGCATTAGGATGAAGCAATAAAAGATAGATAACATCGATACATGTAGAATTTAGCAATCAAAGGTAGTCTTTTCATTAATCACAAACAAGTCAAATTGTACCGTAACACATTACGTGTCACTATGTCATACAATTCTCAGAACTCATCCTACCAACTGATGTCTCAGTTAAGTTAGGGATTATTTTTAAAAGATACCACAATGAATACTAATCTACAAGAGTCGCTAGGTGTCCCACCTGTCCCGAAGATCCATCGGTCCCAATTTAGAAGAAGATTTCTTCAATTTATTTCTTGGACATTGGGCATCCTCGTTAGTGGACAATGGCCTAGGAACAACACTTAACACGAATCAACAATCAATTAAAACCTTATAATTCAATCACATGACTTAATAATTTCCTCTTATCAATCTCATATTCCATACAAGTTAGATTTTTACTTTATTCAAGTTTCAATCAAATCATACTCAATTCGATATCCTTCCTCATTCTCCAATACTTTCAACCTTATTTATAGACCTTAATAGGGCAATAAAAGCTCGATATGAATCAACACTTAATTTCCAATCCTATATCTCTTACAACAACAATTATCAAAAGAGTCACTAGTACGAAATGACTTGATCATTCAACTAGACTTCTCGGAAAGGTATTAGTGGCATGAGGCTTTTGGGTAATGGTTCCAATGACAGCCTCAAGTGCAACATTCACCCTTTCGATTTCAAATTTAAGAATTGGGTGACAACGAATTAGATGACATCTTTCTAGGTGGTAACGTTTTGTCAAACTCCACTCTATAAGGAAAGATCGTCATGACATCGATATCAGATTTAATCTCGCCAATTCTTCTTCAATATCACAATCAACTAATATCTACATTTCTACGAATATCAACCATTTGTTGGGATCATAAATATCCACAACTTGGTTTAGATCTAAGATAGCTAGAATTCCTACGAGAATAACTTAGATTAATTTACTAGGGGAGTTAGGATTTCTTGTGACAATCTATGTCGTATAAATACCTCGTATAAATATCAAAATAATCATCAAACAATCATGTAATAAAATTACATCATATATATATATATATATATAATCCAAGATATATATATATTAAAATAACTCTTCTCAGTCTGGCCTTGTCGGTAACTCGGGAATTCTTTGGCACCGTTATAGTGAAAAGATTTTTAGACATTTTTAGAAAAATGTTTATAGTTAAAAGATTTTGAAATGTTTTATTCAAAACCTTGGTTTTAAAAATCTTTCGTTCTCTATAACGAGAGCTCTGATACCAAACTGTAACACCCCCAAATTTATACAACTCAGTACAGCGGAAGACTAGTTGGTGTTACGGGATAGCACATTAGTCACATCATAGACAACGCATAAAAATCGCGTCGTTTATTAATAAAGCATTTCCATTCATAAATATCAAAGTTACATCGGTCCCAAGTCATAATATTTCATACAATTTTTACAAAGCATTTGAATGGAAATTGTTATATAAGTGCGGGCCACGAATTCTTGTCGTCTTCTCGAGAATTACCTTCAAGTACCTGAGATAAAACATGTTAAAAGAAAAGGTCAGCGATAACGCCGAGTGAATTCATAGAGTTTAATAAATTCCATCAATATAACTTTGGTATAGAATTAGTACCAAAAATCATTTCGTACAAATCTTTGTAATAGGCCATAAAATAGCCAAAATCATTTTATACAAATCTTTATCAAAATCATAATATAGGCATGTGCCTTAAAACCATTATACGAATCATTGTCGTTAAAAACACCATACAATACATTTTGCAACGTTGTATAGATTAAATAAAAACCGTTATATGAATACGGTTATGAAAACCAAAACACAAACATAATATCAATAGTATGACCCTGTATTGCTAGTCAGGCAATACGTCGTAATTCTGAGCGTCTAGTAGTATTTCGTTAGTCGGATTATTATAAGCCGCATGACATTGTTACCTTACTAAACCAACAACGGGTAGCTAACCCGATTCCCAATTTGCCCATCTAAAGTAGCGTGTCGTCACAAAGGTCACGCTATGGAAATCTTCTCATACATAAATTCGCTTACCAATCAATGTGGCACGACGGGGATCAATCGTCAAGGCGCGAACTGGGGTGATCGTCCCCAAATAGTACTATTATATGCACAAGCGTCAACCAAATCCCGGTAGTTCACAATTCATGCTAATGGGACTTTTAGTGACATAACCTAACTTTAATAATCCATTTAAATTCATCTATCGGGTCCTTTAATCATTTATCGGGTCATACAATCGGGTCATACAATCATTCGGGTCCAAAATCAATAAACAAACAATCGGGACAAATGGTGTCCTATTTAATAAAAACTAACATGTTATCTCCCTCGCGGGTTTATAAAACATTTATAAAAACATTTAAAAGAGTACGAGGCTATGAACTCACGTTGATGTGGGAAGGCGGGTTATCGGCAATTCGGACGTACGGTACGTGCTTTAATCACGGAAACCTAGACAAATAATACTCGTCTTAGACTCATGTCCAATGACTTTATAAAAATAACAATTATGTATACATATGATGATTTTATATATATGATGATCAAGTGGGTTTACATGTTCTCGTTTACTCATTTTAGTGTTATATGTCGATAACTCTTTATACCAGTTTACTAGTTTTACCTATTTACGTGTTTTAAGTCCAATAAACTTATTATAAGTTCTTTAACTTGTTTTAATCCATTTTATACTTATATTATCAGTATTTAAACTTTAAAAGTTGGGCCTAAATGGTTTAAGCCCAATAAGTTCTTTTTATGAGTGTTTAACTTATTTAGTCCAATTATTAGCCCAATGTGTTTGCTTAGCTCGTTAATGTCCGTTTGTCCTATAGTTCGGGTTTTTATCGGTTTTTACTTGTTATACATGTCTATATATCAGTATATAAGTTTTATAAAGTTTTCATTAGATGGGTCCAACCATCTAAGTTTTATTTAACAAAAACGTTGATTTTACGGTAATAGCCGAAAAAGTCGTAAAAATCAAGTTTATAGTTTTTATAACTTATAAGTGTTATTCCACTACCATTTTTATAATTTATACACTTAATTAACCTTTTACATATTTATATAAATAGAATCCATAAGTTAGTGGGTTTTAATTTATATTTTATATTATTAAATTTTGAGTGCTTATATAATAGTATTATTCTTTAATTTCCAAAATCTGATTTTTATCTTCACTTTCACCAAAACTTCCATATCTAGAGTTCTATATGGAGATAGAAGCTCAAATTTTTATCACATAAACTACATGATATGTGCTCCATTTAACTCGTCTATAGCTACTGTTGAATCATCTTCTAAGTATTTTCTAAAAATCGTCCAAAACAGTGAACTCAGATTTGTACTTTAAACTTGTTTTGATCATATCTCACTCATTACAATGATTCCATTGCATGGCCAACTCTCACATGTGTACAAGACATATAGCTTAATGTAAATGGATTCTACTTCATCATTTTATCAGTTCATGACATGTTTCTTTACTGTTTTATACAGCCAACATTTTTAAGCAAGAGTTTAACCTTGTTCTTTATAGTTTTTCACCTTTTTAATCATGTTTATCAACACCAAATCCCCACACAATACTTTTATCATCATATAATCATCATATACATATAAAATAGGAAATAAAATACATGATTACATAATAAAAATAACAAGAAGATGAGGAGGACAATCTTTATACCACCAAGTTGATGTAGTTTGTGATTTGGACATGGATTTTGATAGAGAAACTTGTGCATAACCATGACCATATTCAAGACCACCTTTCTTCATAAACACCATGTGGAAAATCAGCCCTACTACTCCATGAAAACTCCTCCTTGGATGTTATAAGCACCACCAATCAATAGGGTTTCAAAAGGGCTTCAACATATGTGTATATAACATAAGATTTTGTGGTTGATTTTGATCAAATGAGGGTTTTGAGTGGGATGAGGGACGGCACAAATGGAGTGGGATGAGAGGATTTGTGTGTGGTATTGCATGGATGAAATGAGAAAGTGGTATGGTTTGATGGTTTTTAGCTACTAGTGGCTTAAAGTGTAAGCCTTGTTAACATGTGTAGGATTTGTTTATGAGGTTTTGACACCTCATGGTGTAACTAGCTTATATGGCCGGTTTTGATGGGGGTGGGACAAGTGTCCCACTTGTCTCATCCCCATTTATTTACGGGTACTCCTCGATTCTAGTTTTCTCGATTTGCGTGCCCTCGGGTCGTTTTACGAAAAACGTTTTTATAAATTATGAATCAACGACACAAAACGAATCCAAACAAAATTGTCTCATCAAAAATGGAGTTCAAAAACGTAAATACGTAATCCTAGGGTTTCCGGTTTAGTCGTAAAGGACGTTAAAGTAAAATCGTAAGTCCTAATCTCTTCTCGTAAATTTGTGAGTTTATGAACCAACTCAAATTTAAAACTCCAAAATAATATTCATGGACAAATTTATTTTATGAAATGTCGGACTGTCACCAAAGACGGTGTATGTAAACGTAAGCACGTAACGTAGAATCCTCCGGTTTAGACGTAGTCGACGCTACTTCAAGATGTAAATCCAAATTACTTCCCAAAAATAAGTGAGTTCATATTGTAACATTAAAATAATGTTTTCAAATAAATATTGAGAATAAAATATCAACCATAAATTGACGGATTGTCACAGCATTTACCCCTAAACAGGATCTTTGTCCTCAAAGATCATCTTACCTTACTACTCGCTTCTTATCGAGTTAAAGCCATGTGGGTATTTCCTCCACATTTGGTCTTTTCTCACAAGTGTAATCCATTATAATACGCGAGTTTCATCAAACATAACTACGGGAATAAGATCAGGCTAAATGTTGACTTACTTTCTCTATCCATGATGTTCACGGGTTTCTAATGAATGCAACTTTTCGCCGATCTAAGATTTACTAAGAACAATCAGATTTTCACTTGATAGATATTCCATCAAGTTCGATTTACGAAACATAATTCACGCAGTTCTTAAAGTCCTAGGGTAGATCCAGCTTATATGCCTTTCAATCCCAACTTTTACATCATCTCAATGGTCCCATACAACGGGGACTTATATCCCATGATTTGTCAGATCATGAATTCATTTTTCCGAGGTTAAAAATTGTGGCATAACTTCGCTACCCATTTGGCACTTCAAGATCTACATTTCATATTCACATAACTTCTTGCCCACTACCGGTAGTCAATAATCAGATCCTAATTTCAACAATCATTTCAGGTCTCATGGGTCGAGTAATTTGCAAGGTTAGGTTCGCCATCATAGGAAACCTTAAACCTAAAAGACATGTCCAACTCACAGTGGGTGTATGTCGGGTGTCTTCATCTCAACTCCTGCTTACAGATGCTCTAATATTTAGATCCTAACAAGATTCGATCTCAGTCCTAATATGATGATTATCAATGATAATCTTTTCAAAGGAAAACGATTATACGGTTCATTACCAAAGGTCAATCATTCAAACATAAAACAGCACTTATAATATTTTGTATCGTTACTTTACCTCGTCCCTTCGATTTGGGGTGGTAAAGAGTACTCTCATCAAGGTTCGTTCTCAATGATTTCTGAGCAAATTTCTAGAAATTCGATGCGAAGCGAGGATCTTGATAAAGATGTTCGATACAGGCACACTATGTTTACATAACTCTTTTGCATTTATCATTAACGGGAATGATATTAGCAGATTTGGTCATTCTATCGACGACGACCCAAATCGAATCAAATTCAGATGATGACCTTAGCAATAGCTAGACGTTTACTAATGTATGAGGCGATGTCTGCCTTCATAATTGCCATCAGTACAACTTCTTCAGACAAAGATACTTTTAGTCATAAATGACATAAATAGATTACTTATACTTACAAATTCCAACATAACTATATCTCACAATCTCCATATTTAGGCAACCACAAGTGGCCTTTAAAACATTTAACGCTATTGACTTCTTACTTCTAATGGTTCATATTAGCCGCGAACCCCTTTTTATTATCTATATTATCCTTCTTACAAGCATCGGTTATTTTTTATATTGTTTGGCAATTTATTTTGCACCTTCATTATTAAGGAACATGTCCTAACTGGTTCTTTATCTTTTCTACATAATGCGTCGGTATCTATATTCACTTCTCATGATGATATAATTATCATGTCCACAATTCACTCAGATATTCTTTCTATATTATGCGTCAGTAATTACGTTCACCTTCCTGATGAAATAAATATCATAACCGTATTTATTCAAAATTCTTTCTTCATATCTTCTATGTTTTAGTTTCGTCTTTACTATCATTTTTAACCGTTTTACTCAATCCGTCGTCTAAAGCGTCGATAATTATTATAATTAATTAAATAATTATTAGTTAATTTTTATGAAGCGTAAACGTAAAAGTTTTAAATTTCTTAGTTCGACCAATTATATAAAATGTTCAAAATTAAATTTGAATTTAATTAACAAGATTTTTGTTGATTTATCGAAAATATTTAATAAAATTCGTAAATGTTCGAAAACCTTTGTTTATACTTTGGTCAAAGTTTTCTTAATTGAAAAGCAAAAATTGTCGTTTCAAATTTCAAGTTATGGTTTAAATGATTTCCTCAATCCTTCTTAAGTTATCTTGAGGTATACACAAACATTTAACCCTAAACAGAAGTTTAGTTAAATGGTTTGTGTATAAGGGAATAATCCCTTAAAAATCCTTTGTTAAAACATTTGTCAAAATATATTTGCAATTTCTTTTTAGTATAACCCAAAGTCTTAAATGACTTCTAATTTTTGAAGAGTCAATTTATATTCCATTATCTTTTAATCATACGGTCAAATAATTTAAAGGATTAACTCTTTAATCACATGTTAATTATTCAAGGTACAGGTTTTTAATTGTTCGGCCAATTCAGGGTAATTATAATTAATTATTAACTTCATTCTTATTCTTGTAAACAAACAAATAGTCCTTAATGGTCACAAGCATGAATTTATCAAATTACAGCCTTCACACGTGATTCACCAAATTTATGAATGCTACATGTGCATTGGTCAATCCAAACGACATCACGTGAAACTCATAATGTTCATTACAAGTTCTGGATGTGGTGATTGGAATAGATAATCTTTTTCGCAGATGCGATGTTGATGATAACCATGTTGTGGATCAAATCTTAAAAACAAACGCTAGAACCTTGTAAATGATCGAACAAATATTCCATTTCGAGTTATGGATATCGTTTTCGATTGTCAATTTACTCAGTTCACAGTAATTTATAAATATAAGGAATGATAACACCATAGCTCTTCATGATGACAGGCTTGGTAGAATAAAATCTTTCTCTGACAACTCTCTCAGTTGTACGGTAATTCCTTAAATTCAGATGGTGCTGACGTATAGTGCACACGCCACAGATGCAGCACCGGGAATATAATTAATACCAATTTCAACTTGCCTTGATGGCGAAAGTCTAGGTAATTCATTAACAAATACTTACTAAAGTTTCAGATAACAGAATTATCTTTTTAATAAATTCATTTTAGGTTCTTCTAGATTACAATATCTATAACTAGTTCATAACCATTCACGGTATACTTTTAAGTCTAAATGCATGATAAAATCATCCATCAAGAATTATTTAGATCACTTTCGATAGTCAACATCTTATCTTTTAGGGAATTCTACTCGAGTTCCCATCAATTAAGACAATGTCGTCATGTCATAATCAATCAATCCATTCTACCGGCATTATCAACTTTCTAGTTTCATTGTCGTCGATAAGATGTGAACTTCTCAAAAGACTAATAATAACTCATAATCCTTCACAAGTTCAAGGATATCTGGAGACACAACTACTATCAAGAGAGTAAGGTCAACTCATAATTTACGCGAGAGAATTTCAAATCAGATACAGATGAAAACATTTAACGAATATGAATATATCCCATGTTTTCATAATTTGAGTACGCATTCGAAAGCTCCTCGTATCATTACCCAGGTTATTCAAATGAAATCAAATCATAAGAAATGATAAGAATGTCAATACATCCAGTCGGGTATCAACACTCGATAATCAAATACTTTTCCTAAGAATCTCACTACGAGAGAATTGGACAAGAATGGGAATATCAATTTGTCAAATAAGACAAATTCCAAAGATAAGTAAATTCGACTCAAAAGAATAGATGCTACAGGCACATATGTAGGTGTCCCTAACACTATGTCCTTATTTTTCACTTCTTGCAGATCTCATAAAATTTAATCTTTCACAATCTTCAATGGAAATTCAGTGTTTGTTAATAATTTTATGGTGACTACTAATCAGTCTTGCATGGTCCATTCCAAATTGTATGTAGGCGCGCAACTATATACAATTTCAAGATTAACGATGCAATACTCAGTTCGTCAAAATTTTATTATCATGTTTATAATAAAAACATTTTCACGCTTAATTCTTAAATAAGAATCAAGAATAAATTTACAAAGAGTTTCTTTGTTATGAAAACAATTAAGTTTTCCAAATTATTTCATAATCAACCTTATTTCAATAATGATTATTTATAAGTCTCACTTTAAATAATCCATATAGTGATGAAAATTCAATTTTTCTCAAAGGATACTGTTTTATCTTATAAAAACAATGAGTGATCTGCAAAAGAGTGATGAAATCGTGTTCACCAAGAATTAACTACGATATGATAGGAAATGAGCTTAGCCAAATAATCATGAGGTTCATGACCTCGATGGCACTCATGAAGAATCATTCACAACGCAACTCAAATCGAGATGAGTACTTGTTCAATGGTTGCATCTCTAATGCGAGCATTAGGATGAAGCAATAAAAGATAGATAACATCGATACATGTAGAATTTAGCAATCAAAGGTAGTCTTTTCATTAATCACAAACAAGTCAAATTGTACTGTAACACATTACGTGTCACTATGTCATACAATTCTCAGAACTCATCCTACCAACTGATGTCTCAGTTAAGTTAGGGATTATTTTTAAAAGATACCACAATGAATACTAATCTACAAGAGTCACTAGGTGTCCCACCTGCCCCGAAGATCCATCGGTCCCAATTTAGAAGAAGATTTCTTCAATTTATTTCTTGGACATTGGGCATCCTCGTTAGTGGACAATGGCCTAGGAACAACACTTAACACGAATCAACAATCAATTAAAACCTTATAATTCAATCACATGACTTAATAATTTCCTCTTATCAATCTCATATTCCATACAAGTTAAATTTTTACTTTATTCAAGTTTCAATCAAATCATACTCAATACGATATCCTTCCTCATTCTCCAATACTTTCAACCTTATTTATAGACCTTAATAGGGCAATAAAAGCTCGATATGAATCAACACTTAATTTCCAATCCTATATCTCTTACAACAACAATTATCAAAAGAGTCACTAGTACGAAATGACTTGATCATTCAACTAGACTTCTCGGAAAGGTATTAGTGGCATGAGGCTTTTGGATAATGGTTCCAATGACAGCCTCAAGTGCAACATTCACCCTTTCGATTTCAAATTTAAGAATTGGGTGACAACGAATTAGATGACATCTTTCTAGGTGGTAACGTTTTGTCAAACTCCACTCTATAAGGAAAGATCGTCATGACATCGATATCAGATTTAATCTCGCCAATTCTTCTTCAGTATCACAATCAACTAATATCTACATTTCTACGAATATCAACCATTTGTTGGGATCATAAATATCCACAACTTGGTTTAGATCTAAGATAGCTAGAATTCCTACGAGAATAACTTAGATTAATTTACTAGGGGAGTTAGGATTTCTTGTGACAATCTATGTCGTATAAATACCTCGTATAAATATCAAAATAATCATCAAACAATCATGTAATAAAATTACATCATATATATATATATATATAATCTAAGATATATATATTAAAATAACTCTTCTCAGTCTGGCCTTGTCGGTAACTCGGGAATTCTTTGGCACCGTTATAGTCAAAAGATTTTTAGACATTTTTAGAAAAATGTTTATAGTTAAAAGATTTTGAAATGTTTTATTCAAAACCTTGGTTTTAAAAATCTTTCGTTCTCTATAACGAGAGCTCTGATACCAAACTGTAACACCCCCAAATTTATACAACTCAGTACAGCGGAAGACTAGTTGGTGTTACGGGATAGCACATTACTCACATCATAGACAACGCATAAAAATCGCGTCGTTTATTAATAAAGCATTTCCATTCATAAATATCAAAGTTACATCGGTCCCAAGTCATAATATTTCATACAATTTTTACAAAGCATTTGAATGGAAATTGTTATATAAGTGCGGGCCACGAATTCTTGTCGTCTTCCCGAGAATTACCTTCAAGTACCTGAGATAAAACATGTTAAAAGAAAAGGTCAGCGATAACGCCGAGTGAATTCATAGAGTTTAATAAATTCCATCAATATAACTTTGGTATAGAATTAGTACCAAAAATCATTTCGTACAAATCTTTGTAATAGGCCATAAAATAGCCAAAATCATTTTATACAAATCTCTATCAAAATCATAATATAGGCATGTGCCTTAAAACCATTATACGAATCATTGTCGTTAAAAACACCATACAATACGTTTTGCAACGTTGTATAGATTAAATAAAAACAGTTATATGAATACGGTTATGAAAACCAAAACACAAACATAATATCAATAGTATGACCCTGTATTGCTAGTCAGGCAATACGTCGTAATTCTGAGCGTCTAGTAGTATTTCGTTAGTCGGATTATTATAAGCCGCATGACATTGTTACCTTACTAAACCAACAACGGGTAGCTAACCCGATTCCCAATTTGCCCATCTAAAGTAGCGTGTCGTCACAAAGGTCACGCTATGGAAATCTTCTCATACATAAATTCGCTTACCAATCAATGTGGCACGACGGGGATCAATCGTCAAGGCGCGAACTGGGGTGATCGTCCCCAAATAGTACTATTATATGCACAAGCGTCAACCAAATCCCGGTAGTTCACAATTCATGCTAATGGGACTTTTAGTGACATAACCTAACTTTAATAATCCATTTAAATTCATCTATCGGGTCCTTTAATCATTTATCGGGTCATACAATCGGGTCATACAATCATTCGGGTCCAAAATCAATAAACAAACAATCGGGACAAATGGTGTCCTATTTAATAAAAACTAACATGTTATCTCCCTCGCGGGTTTATAAAACATTTATAAAAACATTTAAAAGAGTACGAGGCTATGAACTCACGTTGATGTGGGAAGGCGGGTTATCGGCAATTCGGACGTACGGTACGTGCTTTAATCACGGAAACCTAGACAAATAATACTCGTCTTAGACTCATGTCCAATGACTTTATAAAAATAACAATTATGTATACATATGATGATTTTATATATATGATGATCAAGTGGGTTTACATGTTCTCGTTTACTCATTTTAGTGTTATATGTCGATAACTCTTTATACCAGTTTACTAGTTTTACCTATTTACGTGTTTTAAGTCCAATAAACTTATTATAAGTTCTTTAACTTGTTTTAATCCATTTTATACTTATATTATCAGTATTTAAACTTTAAAAGTTGGGCCTAAATGGTTTAAGCCCAATAAGTTCTTTTTATGAGTGTTTAACTTATTTAGTCCAATTATTAGCCCAATGTGTTTGCTTAGCTCGTTAATGTCCGTTTGTCCTATAGTTCGGGTTTTTATCGGTTTTTACTTGTTATACATGTCTATATATCAGTATATAAGTTTTATAAAGTTTTCATTAGATGGGTCCAACCATCTAAGTTTTATTTAACAAAAACGTTGATTTTACGGTAATAGCCGAAAAAGTCGTAAAAATCAAGTTTATAGTTTTTATAACTTATAAGTGTTATTCCACTACCATTTTTATAATTTATACACTTAATTAACCTTTTACATATTTATATAAATAGAATCCATAAGTTAGTGGGTTTTAATTTATATTTTATATTATTAAATTTTGAGTCCTTATATAATAGTATTATTCTTTAATTTCCAAAATCTGATTTTTATCTTCACTTTCACCAAAACTTCCATATCTAGAGTTCTATATGGAGATAGAAGCTCAAATTTTTATCACATAAATTACATGATATGTGCTCCATTTAACTCGTCTATAGCTACTGTTGAATCATCTTCTAAGTATTTTCTAAAAATCGTCCAAAACAGTGAACTCAGATTTGTACCTTAAACTTGTTTTGATCATATCTCACTCATTACAATGATTCCATTGCATGGCCAACTCTCACATGTGTACAAGACATATAGCTTAATGTAAATGGATTATACTTCATCATTTTATCAGTTCATGACATGTTTCTTTACTGTTTTATACAGCCAACATTTTTAAGCAAGAGTTTAGCCTTGTTCTTTATAGTTTTTCACCTTTTTAATCATGTTTATCAACACCAAATCCCCACACAATACTTTTATCATCATATAATCATCATATACATATAAAATAGGAAATAAAATACATGATTACATAATAAAAGTAACAAGAAGATGAGGAGGACAATCTTTATACCACCAAGTTGATGTAGTTTGTGATTTGGACATGGATTTTGATAGAGAAACTTGTGCATAACCATGACCATCTTCAAGACCACCTTTCTTCATAAACACCTTGTGGAAAATCAGCCCTACTACTCCATGAAAACTCCTCCTTGGATATTATAAGCACCACCAATCAATAGGGTTTCAAAAGGGCTTCAACATATGTGTATATAACATAAGATTTTGTGGTTGATTTTGATCAAATGAGGGTTTTGAGTGGGATGAGGGACGGCACAAATGGAGTGGGATGAGAGGATTTGTGTGTGGTATTGCATGGATGAAATGAGAAAGTGGTATGGTTTGATGGTTTTTAGCTACTAGTGGCTTAAAGTGTAAGCCTTGTTAACATGTGTAGGATTTGTTTATGAGGTTTTGACACCTCACGGTGTAACTAGCTTATATGGCCGGTTTTGATGGGGGTGGAACAAGTGTCCCACTTGTCTCATCCCCATTTATTTACGGGTACTCCTCGATTCTAGTTTCCTCGATTTGCGTGCCCTCGGGTCGTTTTACGAAAAAAGTTTTTATAAATTATGAATCGACGACACAAAACGAATCCAATAAAAATTGTCTCACCAAAAACGGAGTTCGAAAACGTAAATACGTAATCCTAGGGTTTCCGGTTTAGTCGTAAAGGACGTTAAAGTAAAATCGTAAGTCCTAATCTCTTCTCGTAAATTTGTGAGTTTATGAACCAACTCAAATTTAAAACTCCAAAATAATATTCATGGACAAATTTGTTTTCTGAAATGTCGGACTGTCACCAAAGACGGTGTATGTAAACGTAAGCACGTAACGTAGAATCCTTCGGTTTAGACGTAGTCGACGCTACTTCAAGATGTAAATCCAAATTACTTCCCAAAAATAAGTGAGTTCTATTGTAACATTAAAATAATGTTTTCAAATAAATATTGAGAATAAAATATCAACCATAAATTGACGGATTGTCACACTTGATATTGAAGAAGATGTGCTCTCCTTAATAGACAACTTCTCCGAACCTGAATCCATGCCAGATGATGAGATTCTCCCTGAGGGGATGATTGAGGAGGAGGATGATGAAGAAGATGATGAACAGTAATCTCTGTCTCCTCCAAAGGATATCGTTGTGTCCACACCAGCTGTTGACACCACTCCTCCTCCCAAGGAAGATGTAGTAACTCCCACTTATGCTACCTCTGTTACTATAGTGTTCCAAAGGCATGCATATGATCCAACAGCTAAATTCTTGTTGTTTGATCATCCTACATAAACCAACTTCGACATATTGCTAAGAGAGGATGATTATGCACGACAAAGTCTTAACATCCATGATTTTAAGCTTGAACATCATAAATCTGACATGGAACGCCTGTCAAGAAAGATGGACATCATAAAATCTGAAATGCATTCTTTCATTGTCAACTTTCCTTAGATCATCACACAGGCGGTTAGGGATGCTGTCACTAAACCAATTAAGGATGGTACAAGAAAAGGATTGTCCCAATGACTTAGTCATTTGTCCACACGTATCAAAGATGCCATTGTCACAAAGGTACCTGCACTTTTCTCTGCTCATGAGTTGACTATGCATATAGAGTTTAAAGTTGTGCGAGACAGGCAAATTCGTCACACCAACTTCATAGTTGATCGTGTTTATTGCAACACAAATGGTAATTGCAACCAACTCCTGAAAATTGCCAGAGCTTCAAGAACCAGGCAAAGAGAAACGACTGCCTCTATTGAGCAGATTGCTAAACACTTTCAGGCACGTTCATCCAAACGTTTGAAAAGACAGGCTGAAAGTGAGGGGGAGAAGGAAAAAGTACTTACCTTGAATCTGCTAAACAAGGCTTAGAATCAGCTGACAACACTATCCCTTCACCTATCCCTCTCTAAGTCATCACTCCAATAATCATACCTGATGATGAGGATGAAATTAAGGGGGAGCAAAGACAAAGGATGGAGTCGATTCATCAAAATTCCTGACTCTGGTTAACACCAGCGAGGCTGTGGATGATGGTGAACGAGCTGCCAAGAAACTTAAGTTCACTGTTAGCTCCCTACCCAAAGCTGTAAAAAACCAAGCTCAGATGGATTTCCTCAAACAAGCAGAAGAGTTGAAAAACGCAAGTGTGGTATCCTCTGTCTCGAAGAACGGAAAGGAATTAGATGTGGTAGACTCAGACGCCAAACTAAAGAAAATAGCTGCGATGCTAGAGACAGGAGGATCCACTACTAAACTATCCCAATTCACAACCTTCACAGCATCAAATGAGAACCCTCTAACAGTTGAAGAAATTGAGAAACAGGCTATTGAATTCAAGAGGTTGAATGAAATCAAGAAAGCCTAGGAGCTTAATGAGGCAACTCTAAGAAAAATGACTCCACTTCAAAGGGAGATGCAAAGACAAAGGTTGAAAGAAATGGAAGTCAAACGCACAGAGGCACTGAAAAAGGTAAAAGCTGATTATGATGCCTGCGTCAACAACAGGTTTACACCTGGAAAAATCACCAAGTTCAAGTATACTATTCACAAGTCTACTAATACACCATAAATGATTTTGTGGAGAGATAACCAACAGGCCAATATGGATCTCTTTGAAGACTTTAAGTTAAAGAAACTTGGCTTGACTAAATGGTTTGAACTTGAGGCTTTAGTTGCTAAAAGAACTGGACAGACAAATTTTACTCTTCTTAAGACCCTCAAAGCTAAGTTTAGTTGGGTTAAAGAAACTGCAGCCAAACTCAAGATAGATCCCCCACCACAGCTGTTTGAACAAGATATTCCAAAGTCTAGAAAGAAAAGAAGAAGGATGACTCAATTTATTAAAGAAACCTTCATTACTGATGATGTTCAAGTGGATGGAATGCACAGGGATTTGGTTTTACCAAATGGGATTGTAGGCCCTATTGATGGTCAGACATATACTGAGCCTGAGAAAGGTATGGCCTTCATGAACAGGGCATGTCAATATGCGTTCCAAAGGGAAGAAGAGATGGGGTTAGCATCAACCATTATGCTTATTTGTTTTAAAAACGCACTTAAAATCAACACAGAGTATTCCAATGTATTTGCACAAGCTTTGCAGGCCGAATTGGATACCAGGACAGACTTATCTAAAGCTGAAGAAAGAATCAAGAATGATGACTATTGAAGTGTTTCACAACTGAACTTTACTTTCATATTTTGTTCCACTTATGTATTGTACTTGTAATTTATTTTAAGTCATAATAAAATCATGAGGTATGTTTGTTTAGATCTATTATGAGTAAGAAGAAGTTGTCATCTCACTTACCTTAACTTATGTAGATCTAGCTGTATTTATGTTTAAATACGGGGAGATTGTTGGGAATCTAAGTTTATTAGATTCCCTGTATATTAGATTTAAACACAAATCAAACTGTTTGATATTAACTTGCTTGTGCCTAGGAGGCAGGCAAGTAACGCAAGACTCACAGAGATATAAGTCTCTGTGAGCAACCTCAGAGGAGTCCATGTTAGAGACATTGTCAAGGAAGTCGAAGATTACTTGAAGACATACTCATTGGCTGTGATGGATAACAGCCAAGATGTATTAGGGACTCTGAGGGGTTGAGGGTTAACAGGGGTGGCAATACCCTGTTAACACTCAGTACACTTTGGACATACCTTAGTATGTACGAGACTATGAAGAAAAGGGAAACTGTGTCAGCTTTGTTTCCCTAAAGCATTGTGGCAGACTACCAAAAATAGAAGAGCATCTTGTGATAGAGGTCTGACAAGTGTCTGTCTAGTGTAGTCACCATCAACCAGTACTTGGAGTCAACCTCGTACCACTATTAATAGGTTATGTAGCCTAGAGTTAATGCTTAACACTTTGACACATTTCACACATTAACTCTTAGAACTTGTTGAACCAAACAGCTGCGACTGTGTTCATAAGTTAGGTTTTAGTTTGTCCAAAGTGTACACAACACATTGTCATCAAACGGTGATATCCATAACACTTGTAATTCTTTATTATACAATAATAAGTATTACGTTTGAAAAGTAATTAAGTGTGTTGATTAGTTAAGTTTATTGTTTCAAGCTTGGTTTAGGGACTTTCATTTTAGTAAGTGAATCATGTAGATCAAGAGGGGGTTTTCTTGTTTGGTGTTCTTTGGTCTTTGCACCATCTTACAAGAAAAGGTATGTAGTTCTATATCTTTATATTAATTATTATGTGCATATGTGATTCGTCTATTTTCCGCCGTGTTTACGCATGATGCATGTATGTTACATATATTATGTTGTTAAATTATAGCGTTACTCTTTTATAAAGCCATGAGGGGGATACATGTAGAACCCGCATAAAATACCTAAGAGCATTAAATGCATGAAACTCGATTAAATTAAACTTTTATAATAAATTAATATATGACACGTATCACGAACATTTAATAACAAGTATTAGGTATATTAATTATCTACGACAAGTACTACGTATATTATTAATAAGTATTTACGTATAATGTTTATAACACGACAAGATTAAAACACAAGAATTAAACCACGACATTTAAAATCGAACACACGTAATTAATAATAAACACGAAAAACCGAAAATATATATATACTTGGAGGGCTGTTTGGACCAGCTTAGTTTAAAAGGAAAAAGAAATGGGCTTTAAGCCTGGCCCATTTAACAAAAACTAAACAACTATGGAGTTAAGTTTTACACTTCCATTTTATCAAAACAAACAAAAGACACCTAGGGTTCTTGGGTTGTGTGCCGCCGGCTAGAAAACAAGAAAAAGGGAGGAGAACAATTTTAATTTACAATTATCTTAGATTGGTGTTCGGGTTTTCATCCTCGATTAAATCAGATTCGGTATCAATAGTTTTTAATCCATTTTTCTTTTATTATTTCTTCCTTAATCATGAATTTTAAAACGAGTTTGGTTCGGGTTTGTTTGTATGGGCACGGAAACCGAGACTTCACGAGTCTCGGTGGCTGTTTTAATGTGACCAGCCGCAATACACCAGCCCAGTAGTGGTCTTTCTGGTTCATCAGTGGGTAACCGACTGTAGTCGGTGGGAATTTTGGTCACGGCATGGGGGGAACCCGACTCGGCCGGTGGGAACCCTGGCGCTTATAGTGGCAACCGGCAGCAGCCAAAGCTGCTTGGTTGTCGGCTAGAAAGCCATAGCCGCCGGTTGTGGTGTGGGCTGTGATGATTAGTTGTTGTTTTGTTTGATTTGCTAAGTGCGACCGAGACACGGGGTCTCGGTAGGCTCGGGTTTAGGGGGCTCGGGTACTCAAGAAAAATTTGTTAAAATATTTAATTAATTAATTCTAAAACATATATTATTAATTAAATAAACCATGACTTAGGATATAATTATTTTCAATATAAATATTCATGAAAATTAGGTTATATTTATTTACATATAATTATTCGTGAAACTTAGTATAATCATTTAATTACATGTTAACTAAGGTTTTATATAGAATAATATTGAAACAAGGCTTATGTTATTATTATTTAAATAATTATCATGCTATAATAAACATGGCTATTTTATAGACTATATGTTATAATAATTATTATTATAATTATTTCATGTACACTTAATTAATTAAGGAACATGGCTTAATTAATATATTTTCATTTTAACCAAGGTTTAATTAAATTAATAACATGTCTTAATTTAATTATACAATAAATTATTTAAGGTAAAATTTAATTAATAAAATCATGTAATATTATTAAAAGAATAATTACTTATGATATCATGTAATATTATTTTCAATTAATAATCCTATGTTAAGACTAAGTATTAATATTATTGAACCTTACTATGTTATTATTATCATGACTTATTTAATATAAGCTTATTACTATTTATGGAAACATAATAAATATGAAAACATGCTATTTATAGAAACATACTAAATGTGGAAAGTTTCTTTTTTGGAAACTTACCAATTATGGAAACTTTCTATTTTTGAAAACTTACTATTTAAGAAAACTTGCTATTTTTGGAAAGTTACTATATATGAAAACCTGCTATTTTTAGAAAGTTACTATATATATAAACCTGATATTTTTAGAAAGTTACTCATTATGATACAAAAAGTACAATAACACATAAAATATGAGATACACTAATCAAGAACACTTGAAACAGTAAGAAACACATGATTAAGACATGAAATAGTAAAATAAGTCTAAACATGTAAAACAAGACAAGAACAAGTAAAACAAGTTAAGGACACGTCATGTAAACTAATAATCAGTAAGTATAAGTTAAACAGACAACTCATTCATGTCGCTTTCATTATGTTGCACTTGTGAAGTCGGAGTAGATCTTCCACTGTCATCTTCGTTTGCATTACTGGACATAAGGTACGGATATTCCGTCCTTCAGTAAGGACACTCTCTTCCTATACTTAGGATTTCCCATTTGCAGCCATCTGTTTTTCTCATTAGTTTACTTAAACTAAAACAGTAATTATATGATTAATATTTTAAGTTTGCCTAAGCTATATACATGCATGCCAGTTCCACCTGTTATGGAGATACCATAACCATAACACTGGAGGCACCGGTGTTATGACTCTTCCGCGGTGAGAGTGATTGCTCGTGGCGTCTCATTAAGTTATTTGGCCTATTTTATTATTATCATGTGGGGAGAATTAGTGCATCCTAGTACAAGTTAGCAAGATTACATGGTAACTGTGGTGTGTGTCTTGCATTCATACATGGAGCTGTCCCTCCACTCAGACTATTATAATTAGAGGCAACCCCTCTAATTGCATGATGAGGTCACCCCTCTATGTATACATACACGGTGATACCTCATGACCTATATGGGCTCTTGGGCATATTTAAAATGCATTTTTTATGATATAAACATAAGTCTTTTCAGAATATAAACCAGTCTATAAAACATACACCAGGTTTTCCAGGACTTACATTATTCTGCTGCACTATCATTCATACTTTGCTTATATTTACGCTATTCATTTCATTGTCATATATATGTTTACTGAGCGTATTGTTCAGTCGTATGTTTTCTTTCCATGACCCAAACGGCAGGTACCCAAGGACAGACTTGAGAATGGAGAGGACGTGTATAGGATGGGAGTTGCCTTATACTTCTTTCCTTTTGCACTTCATTTACTTTATGCATCTTTTCTGTTTATGTTTGGGGGCCGATGTTTGATTTCGGCTTTCCTTATGGTCATTTATGTTTTAGGACATTTACCTTGCATGCTTTGATGACACGTCATAATTATCATGTAACGGTCCACTTATCAAAGTGGGGTGTTACAATTATGGTATCAGATCCTAAGCTTTCGACCTGTAGCCTCTAAAAACTTGACTTGTGACTAGTGGGTAGTCACCAGGATTTTCCTAAACTTACAGTTGATTTTTTAATTATTTATTTCATGTATCATTGTTTTATGCTATGTTTTGACTAAGTAATGGTTGGTACAGGATTGGTCATATTTAGTCGCATGTGCTTTTCATTCGAATTTTGTTTTGTGAACCGACCCATAGGCATTCACCCTTGCTCATGTCAATTTTTGTTGGCTATGCCTTCATAAACTATTCCATGCATCTCTTATGTTTATCCTATGTTTCTAACAGATTAATCATTTTGCGTTGTCCCTCTTTTAAACTGTCAGATGGCTGTATAATAGCCCATAGTCCATTGAAGTTTTGACTAGTATGGATTGGACCCCAGCCATCCATATTTAGTCTAATGTTGTTAAAATCTATCCATGATATTTTTCCCTTGAAATTTGACAAGTATGGATTGAACCATAATCATCCATACTTAGTCACATGTCTTTTCTTTGAATTTTGTGGGTTGAACCATAGTAGTCCACACCAGCCAATGTTAAATCTCTGTGATTAGTGTTTATGTTCTTTATGACGATGATATTTTCATAATCTCATGTTGATTTCGTCTTCATGTTGATTATGTTTTATGCCTCCCTATGTTGAATTACTTGAATATGTTTTCATCATGTTGATTATACTTTCATGCTATACATTGATGGATCTCATTTAATCCTGCTTTCATGATAAGTCATGGTTGGTTTTCATTAATCATGCTTTCATGCAAATCATTGTTGAATTTCATTGAACCATGTTTTCGTGTTTCTCTATGCAACTAGAATTATGTCTAAGCTGGAATAGCTAGGTTATCTTGTTGCTCACTTCAGTTCGGTTTTGCTAACCGTAATCAATTATATCATTTAAAATCATGTCAGATGGTCGACACCCGTATCGATCATCTCACGTGTATTCCATGTGTACTCCATGTACCATACTGCACGTGTACTCCACGTACCGTATCCCATGTGTATTACACGTACCTTAATCCATATGTATTTCACTTACAATACTCCATAAGTATTCGTTAGTCGATTCTCAATCATCTCAGGCGTTTTCCACTTGCCGATATTTTACAAGATGCTGATGTTGCTCATAAATTGGAGATTTTACAAAATGATTGATGCTTCTCAAAAGTTGGAGATTTTACAAAATGCTGATGCTGCTCATAATTGGAGATCCTAAAAGACGAAGACAAAGGCGTTAGATCGAAACGATCGGACGAGGAAGACACTTCACCCCCAGACGATTTCCATCTCAATCCATGTCCTTACCTTTTAGTTAAACGTCACTCGTCATTTATTTGTCTTTTCAGGCATATGAGTGGGAACCGGTACCAGCCGGCCACTCAGCTCAATAGTTACATGAATCACCGCCATAATAATGACCGTCATGGAACTGACATACAAAGAGGTAGTGATAACTACCGTGACAATATATATACTTTTCAAACGACAGAAACTCCGGTAACGGGCGTGATTAGAAATACAACGGGTCAGCAGTCCAACCGATCCGCCAATCCTGGCATAATAACCTAAGACTTTCAACTTTATTCATGTTCACATCTGGAGACACATGTCAAGACATCGGTCAAGACGCACGTCTCACGCATATTTTCTGAGGACACGTGTCAAGACATCTGTCAAGACACATGTCTCACATGTATTTTCTGAAGACACATGTCAAGACACCAGTCAAGACATATGTCATAAGTATATTTCTCAAAACATGAGTCAAGACACACGACTCACGCATAATTTTTGAACTAGGCCTCAGTAACTCAGGGTACACTAGTACAAAAAATGGTATCCGTCACACTCAAAAAGAGTGACCGTAGGCATACAGTCACATGCGGTTTTTTTGTCTTTGTGACCAAAGGTCCCGCGATCGTAGGTACACTACAGTCATGATCTGATCTTTGTGACGATAACCAGTAAACAAATGTGACCAATACTCGAAAATGTGTGACGAACTAGGTACAATATTTGGTGTTTTAGTGAATATGTGTGACGGTAAACACTCTACAGTTACACGAGTTTTGTTTAAGAGTGACTATTGTTTATAAATTTGTCACATGAATATACAATATGTGTAACATTTACTATGTGATTAGTGTATTTTGTGTGACTATATACATCAAATAGTCACATTAAGGGTATGTTTATGTGACCTTTTATGACATGTACTCACACAGATTATGCTAATGGCTCTGAGTATGTCACACACAATTAACCAAAGAGTTATCAATAGTAGTAATAAGTGTGATTGTATGCTTTGTCAAGTCAAGCCAATTGTAATTTGTGTGACTATATGCATCTAATAGTCACATGAATTGTATGTTTGTGTTACCTTTTATGACATGTAGTCACACAAATCATGCTAATGGTACTGAGTATGTCACATATAATTAACCAAAGAGTTACCAATAGTGGAAATAAGTGTGACTGTATGCTTTATCAAGTCAAGCAAATTGTATTTTGTGTGACTATATGCATCCAGTAGTCACATGAATTGTATGTTTGTGTGACCTTTTATGACATGTAGTCACACAAATCATGCTAATGGCACTAAGTTTGTCACATACAATTAACCAAAGAGTTACCAACAGTAGTAATAAGTGTGACTGTATGCTTTGTCAAGTCAAGCAAATTGTATTTTGTGTGACTATATGCATCCAATAGTCACATAGAATTGCATGTTTGTGTGACTTTTTATGATATGTAGTCACACATTGGAATGTGAATAAGTGTGATGATGTTTCATCTTCTAGTAACCTTTCAGAATTCAATAAAAACAAATAACAAAATTCTGGAAATCAAATTTCAATTGCATTAAGATATAAAATTGAATGTACATAATCAAATCAACAAATGTAATGTCGTATTATTCTCAAGTAACATACTTTTCACATAGAATCACATTTGTAAAGACTTTGAATCACCGTATTATAAAGTCTTTTGAGCCTTGTTATTCCTAGCTTGTTTCTGCATATGAGTAATAGTCGTATATGTACAGCTTTCATGGTATTTGGTGGTGTTGTTTCCTGTATGGAAACAAAGCCGTGTATTAAACATTGAACTAAATATGAAAATCTATGTATATGTAGGATGATAAATCAAGTGTATGTACCTCTTCCAAAAAAATAACATTTTCCTTTGGCCATGCCACGAAACTACTTTTACATCCTTAACAGTTTTTAAACCGTTATTTCCGTCATCAGGTATGAATGCTGCATCCACTATGGATTCATCAACTGAAACTTTGTAGCAATTTTTTGGTAGTGGTTGGTTATGAATCATTACATTGTCTCCATCCTCAGACTTGTATACCCTACCGTTACCAATGATAATTGTCCTAGATATGTTCCACAGTTTGCACTTAAATGTCTGAAGAAAAAATGTTTACATGCGATAATGAGAAATAAATTAAACAAGTAATTATATGAAAAATGTTGAAATACTTACATCTGGTAGTGATGGTGGAGACTGATTTACTTTCGATTTAGAGGGTGTACGCTTCTTTCGTAATGATGCAATAGGTACGTCTTGTTGTGTCGAGGGAGACAGATTTTGTTGTGATCCGGAAGCTAGATAAATATCTTCTTGAGATTGGGAATTTTGAAGTGGAGACTTCTTTTCCAACGATCTAGTCTTATTTTTTGCTAACCTAGTTCTAGTAGGTACCTGCATATATACGTAACACAGTAAATAAGTCATGTATAGTACAATTTAGAAACCAAAAATGGTTTTTTTATAACTTACCTTCTTCGCAGTTGCAGCTGCAGTTGAAGTGTCCAAATCCTTGTTCGAAGTTGCAGTTGTCTTAGACATTGGAAATAACACACCCTTCTGAAGTCCACCACCACTGATCGACGTCCTTTGCTCTTCACTAGGTATTTTGTTTAATGTATTATGTTCTAGTTGTAATACCTGCAATATATAAGTATGTTAATTGTAATTGGTATTAAAGACTGAAAATCATCAAATCAAAATTAGAAAACTAGTCTTGCATTTGACTGACTTGGCATTAACTCGGCTATATTAACCCCTTGTGCAGACATAACTTTCAACATTTTTTCAATAGTTTCCTGTGTTTGTGACATCTTGGTGTTTAATTCAACGACTATATTCTCTTTCTCTTTACGCGCCTGTCTCTCCTTCTCAAGTTCACTTTCAAGCAACGCAATCCTTACATCAGTTCCTTGTTTCCTTCTAGGTAGATCAAAGAACTTCCTGCACGTAACTCTGCCTCCAACTCCTCGTGCATACCCTCCCTTTTCCTTTCCTAATACATGCGATAATGAATCTGAGCCACTATCAACCGTCAAGGTTCTATCTCTGATCTGTTCCTCTGCTTCCAGCTGCACACAAAAAATGGTAAATAATTTATTATACGAATATAAACATTATATAAAAAATTTTGCAATAACACTTACAATCTTAGTGCCAACTTTGATTATTTCATCATCTGTCTCTTTTCCTTCTTTTCTAACCCTTCCATTAAACAAAAATACACCACGGGGGGGGGGGGGGGGGGGGGGGGATTCTTGATCTGGTGTAATTTCTTTTTTTATGATCTTCCAAACATCAAATACATACAGGTGAAAAGTTAAACTAACATGGAAAACAGTGTTAGGATATTACACCAATATAACCTTACCATTTTCTCTTTGATATATACATAACCACCACGTCCCATTGTATGCCGATACAGAGACTTGGAATGTGCCAATTTATTAGCAGCTGATTTCACCTAACAAAAAAGATTACTGGATGAGAAGTTGCTCGTACGTAACAGACTGTGTTTGTCATGCGGAGTTTCCAAACAATGCATACATACGGTGTTTATAAATGTAAAACGAAATAGAAATTAACAACCTTAAATTCTTCTATCGCCGTGTGGTTTATAAAAGCAACCCAGTGTTCGGCATTGACGATTGCTTTGTAATTCTTTGGAACTACATTTAGTTTTTCAGGATTATCTAGGTTGGGAACTATGTGCTTTGCTGCCAATTTACTTCTGAAATTTCTTAGCAGTTCACCAAGCTTATTCATAACCAACTTTTTGTAGGACACATCAAATTCAAAGTATTGTTGCACATATTAACATAATGTTAAAGTAAATGTAGGAATACGACTAATAGTTGGGTAAAAAAATTATGTATTTGTACCGTGGTTTCAGTCCAAAGTTTTTCTCTTGCTTCCTCCTTCACATCTTTCCACGATAGAATCTTCAATCCTATCTGCTCCCGAACCGTGTCTCCTAAAAAACTGATAAACTATGATCTGTTTGGCGTTGATATTCTATTCAGTGCATCAAAGTTCACATTTATCTTCATGACATCTGGTTTTCCATATTTTATCCAAAACTTGGATAACCTAGTTATACCCCTCTTATTAACAACCTTCTGTTTACTGATGTCTTCATCCTCGTCTGATTGATCACCATAATCCTCTGATTCATAATCTCCTTGATTATCGTGATTTACATCATCATTATTAACCAAATAATCATCATCATTAACAATATAATCTTGATCATTGTTTTCAGTGTCCATGATTATTGACCACAAATCGATGTGTACAAGAACAATAAGTGGAAATAGTATGAAACTAGTGAAAAAGTAATTGAGATGGAGATGGATTTAGAAAATTATCGTATATTTTGTGATTTTGGAGAAAAATCAGGATTTGAGATGGAGATGAAATTAGAATATTATGGTAACTGCATATGCATTAACTTAGCATGGACATTGAAAATTTTCGTGAAAAATTTGGCTCCAAATACAAAAATTAAACAACCAAATATTTTGAACTCCAATTTGCCTCCAAATTAAACATTCAAACTATGTCAACTTTTGCTTTGAGTTTCCTTAAAAATAAATTTTGAACAGAATTTTATACTATTTTACACATTTTAACATTCAACCAAAAACCTTTGATAGATAAATGATAATAGCTTGAGTACAGATATTAAATTTTACATGAACTTAAAATACTTATATTAACTAGTTAACAAACCATATTGTTGATTACAGATAATTGATAATTGTTTCATAATGCTAGTAATGCATACAAATCTATTAAATTGTTGCAACATGTAGTTTGATAATACAACATGTGCCTAGCAATACCAGACCAACAAAACTCAAAAAAATTATTCATATTAAACAGGGAGAACTGACATCATCCAACCTTCCTTTTGCCTTTGTTGTTGCTCCCCCTCTGCAGCATTCCTTAACCGACCCTTCTCAGCAATTTCTTTCCAAGTTTTTTATTGGCTAAGCCAACAACGACATTTGGTCTTGGAGCTTTAGCTTGAGAAGATGGAGCTTTGTGAGTGTGCTTTGATCTGGGAGTGTGCTTTCGTCTTGGAGCATCAGCTTGAGAAACTAATTCTTCATCACTAGAGTCAAAGAAAGGGCTCTTTCTAATCCAATCTATATTTTCCCATTCCTCTTGATATTTGACCACGTCATGTGTTTAAAACAATTAATCGATGGTATAAACGTATACAGCTTTATGCATAAACACGTAACAACTTAACTATACCTTGTCTAAAATTTTCTTATATCCTTTCGAGTAAGTAGTCGGCTTTGACTTTGAACCTGACATAGCATTAAGTTGAATAAATTAAAACTTCACAATGTTGTACATTAAACCATAAACATTTAGTTTAAACAGATTTACCTTTAGAATTGCTATTCTTCTTGAGTTCTAACTCATAATCCTCATCACTCGTGTCTTTCTCCTCATCACTTGTATCTTCCTCCTCATCACTAGAATCTACCTCGGCATCATTAGTGTCTTCATCCTCATCAGATGAATCTGATTCATCCTCTGCAGTAGGTTTGAATATAATAGGATTTTTTAAACATGGAGGACGAACTTTTTTGGAAGATGTTGTGGCATTATGTACACCTAAAATTTGAGTTTGAAGCAAGGCAGGATGAACGGAGGGAGGACGAACTTGAGCGGACGAACTTGTGGCATTAGGAGTTTGAAACAAAGAAGGACGAACAGATGAAGAACTTGTTACCTTATGTATGCCTACAATAGGAGTTTGAAACAGTAGAGGATGAAAAGAGGGAGTACTTGAAGAACTTCTTGGCAAACTACGAATAGGACTTGTATTGCTAAGGGGTGGGCAAAATTTAGCACTTTCAGAAGTAGATGATGAAGTGTCGGATTCTATATTAATTACTTCTACAAACATGTACATATTAATGTTAGTTATATGTCAATGAAGGAAGTGTTTGGCATAATGTGTATCATGGTTGTGGATGCCCTAATAACATTTGGATTTGGTTATACATATGTTTGTATAGGGGACCATATCCTTAAACTATAACATACCATCGGACCATATCCAGACATATTAACAAAACCCATATCCTAGATTGAAACATAGACCATATAAACACATTAAGAAGGGTTAATCCTATAAATTGAATCACGTTAATTAAATATCACATAGGTCCACATACATGCATTAAAAGTAAGTGTAAACTCTAATATCAGTAACAAACTTACACTATTCGTATGAACCCTAATATTAAATTAAACAATACTGATTTTTGCATTACCTCTTTCCTGATGTTTCATGTTGTTAATGATTCTGTAGATTGGCAACTATTGTTTATGAGGTTTGATTTTTTTGATCGGTTATTGGGTGGTTAATTTAGGGTTCGTTCTTGTAAAACCCGCATGCTTTTACCATGACTAGTACCCTTAAGATCGTACGTACTAGATTAAAACTTTCCTATTATAGCATGATTACGATTACGTGTTAGGATTTTACGTATTACGTACATGTTAGAACACGATAAGTATTTACTACGCACGAGCACGCAATAATTATTTGACAATAATTAATCACGAACATGCGATCATGAAATCATGAACGTAATTAAATCACAAACTATTATTAATTACGTATAAATATTTATTACGAGCGTAAATAAATATATTAGGTCACGGTAATTATTTAACGAGAACACATTAAACGCGAACACAAATAAACGTGAACGAACAATTAAACATCGAGACACGGAAAACGGTACGGGTACCCCATGTGGGGCCCCTACCCGCGGCAACAAGGAAGAGATGGGCCAAGCCCATCTCAAAATTCACTAAAGAAGGGTAAAGGGAAAAGTTACTACTCATTTTTCACTTACAGAAGATTTTTACAAAAACCTAAAAAGTTCTTCCTTCTCCTTCTTTTTCTTTTATTGGCCGCCACCCATAAACACACCAAGGGGGTGTTTGTTTGATCTTTGATCTTGGTTTTGGTGCAAGTGTTCGTGTTTGTTCATCCTTGTTTAGATCCACGCATTCGGTAAATTCTTTTAACCCTTTTCTTTTTGATTTGATCTATTAAATAATTAAGAACATGATGTTTTTAAAAAAAAACCTAATTAAAACATAGATCTAACATGAAATGGCTTTTGGAGAAATCAAAAAGGATGGTTGAGGGGTGTTTGTTTTGGCCGGCGCCTAAACCGAACCCCAAGGGGGTCTCGGTTTGGCTACTCGACCACCACCGAGACCATATGGTCCTGGTTGGTTGGTGTGGGTCCCACGATAGCAGCAAGACAAGGGGAACCCCGAAGTGGTTCGGGGTATGGTGTCGATTTCATGTCCGGTTCATGGTTTTTAGTCAAGATCTGGTTGACGGTGTATGTTAAGATTATTTTTTTATAATCATATGTTAAATATTAAATTAATAAACATGACATGATTAATTTAATAACATGACTTAGGTTATATTAATTATTAAAATCATGAAATTATTAACCTAAGTATTTTATATTTTTAGACTTATAATTAATTAATTATTTAAAAACCATGGTTATAATTAATTAACATGACTTAGGTTAGATTATTAATAAATAATAATACATGTTTTAACCTAAGTATTTTACTTTATTTAATTAAAAACATGATATACTTTAATTAAATATTTTAACTTATAGTTTATTTTAATTACATGAAATAATTAATAAACTATACATTATATCATATGACTTAGAAAATAATCATGAAAACACTTAGGCTTATATACTTATTTAAATAAGGTAGCTAATCTATTTATGGAAACGTTCTATTTTTAGAAACTTATTTATTTCAGGCAGCTAATCTATTTATGGAAACTTATTTAATTAAGGCAGCTGATCTATTTTTGGAAACTTTCTATTTTTAGAAACTTATCTATTTTAAGCAGTAATTTTATTTTTGGGAACTTTCTATTTTTGGAAACTTTATACTTTTGGAAACTTTCTATTTTTGGAAACTTTCTATTTTTGGAAACTTTCTATTTTTGGTAACTTTCTATTTTTGGAAACTTTCTATTTTTTGAAACTTTCTATTTTAGGAAACCTGCTATTTTTGGAAAGTTACTTATTATTACACAGTAAGTATAATAATACATGAAATACCAGAAATACTTAATCAAAGTAAACAGAATATAAGATAACCACAAGTTTAAAGCATAAAACAGTAAAACATGATAAGAACATATAAAATAAGCTAAGACATGACATAAAACCAGTTACGTATTTAGTAAGCAGATACTTATTCATGTATGTATTTATGTAGCATTAGTGATACGGAAGTAGGATTCCTCTCAGTTCATCTTCTTCGTTCACTGGACATAAGGTACGGATTCCCGTCCTTTCAGTATGGACATTCTTTCCTTATTAGGATTCCCCGTATGTAGCCAAATGTTTTCCCGTAGTATAAGTTATGTGTTTGAATTGCTTATGTTTAATTTAGAATACCTATAGCCATATACATGCATGACCATTTTCACCTAGTTATGGAGGTACCATAACCATAACATTAGAGGCACTGATGTTATGACTTCACCATGGCGGAGTGATTGCTCGTGGCGTCCCTTCAGCTTTTGGCCATTTATTATATTTATCATGTGGGGCGTATGGGTGCATCCTAGTTACATGTTTTCAGTCAGGATTTCATGGTGAATGTGGTGTGTGCCTTGCATCCTTCACAAGGAGCTGATCCCTCCTACCCAAAACCAGTATATTAAATTAGAGGCAGCCCCTCTAATTTGCATGATGAGGTCACCCCTCCAAGTATTCATGCACGGTGGATTTTCATGACCTATATTGGCTAATGGTAAAATATGTTAAACAGTTTTTACAAGATAAACATAACGCTTTTCAAACTATAAAACCAGTTTTATCAAGACTTAACCAGGTTACTCGGGACTAAGTTTCTTCCGCTGTTATATGTTATATGCTTATCCTATCCATGCTTTATTGTACATCCGTGCACTGAGCGTATTGCTCAGCCGTTTTCCTTTTCTATGTTCCCAAAACGGCAGGTACTCAGGGACACTCGTAGACTTTAAGCGTACGTGCATATGGACTGGAAGCTTTCTAGCCTTCTTTACTTTATGCATTACCTTTATTTTGATACATTTGCTATGGACATTGTTTAGTCCTTTCCTTTTCTATACTTATGTTTGTGTGTGATGAGCTTACTTTTGGACTACCGATGTTTGATTCCGGTATTTTCCTTTTATGGTCATGTAATGTTTAGACATTTTTCCTTGTATGCTTTGATGACACGCCATAATTACGTGTGACATTTCCATTACCAAAATGGGGTGTTACAATTATGGTATCAGATCCAAGGCTTCGACCTGAAGGCTCTCAAATATGACCTGTGATTAGTGGGTAGTCACTATGGTCTTCCTAGAGCTGACAGTTGGTTTCATGCATTCATCATTTTTATGCATGCATATATATGTCATTGTCGCAGATTTATGACTAAGTAATGGTTGGTACAGGACTGGCCCTATTTAGTCGCATGTGTTTTATCGAAACTTTTAAATTTGGGACCGACCCATAGGCGTCCCCTCGCCATGTCTTTTGTTTTGGGTGAACTGACCATAGGCGTTCACTCTCGAGCATACAAAAGTTTTCATAAAACTGCATCATGCATT
Source organism: Glebionis coronaria (assembly GCA_025667525.1). Classification (NCBI taxonomy): domain Eukaryota; kingdom Viridiplantae; phylum Streptophyta; class Magnoliopsida; order Asterales; family Asteraceae; genus Glebionis; species Glebionis coronaria. The sequence goes on from CM046877.1 coordinate 427,934,053, forward strand.
CATACACAAAATTTTCTTGCATAAAATTTTTCTCTTGAAATTTTGGTATAAATTTTTTTCATGTATATATATTTTATGTTTTGATCTGTTTAATCATATGTTTTATGTTATACTGTCAGATGGTTCTCACACGCGAACAGAAACAGCTCAATGCTGCAATTCAAGCTGCTATGCAAGCTCTGCTTCCTCAACTGAGGAACGACATCAGGGCTGAAGTTCAAGCTGCCAACAATCAGCAGCATAATCAGGCACCTCCTCATCCTCCTCCTCTAGTGACATTAGCAGTGTGGCTGGAGAGATTCAACAAGATCCGTCCTCGAGCTTTTGAGAAGACAGATAGCCCCAGTGATGCTGAAAGCTGGTTGGCTCACATCAAGAAGATTTTCAATGCTATGGGTTGTGACCCCGCATACAATGCGAGGTTGGCATGCTATCGGTTCGAAGGTGATGTGCTAAATTGGTGGTTAGTGTTGATGCAATCTGAGGGTGGTGATGAGTGGGTTGCTGGTTTGACTTGGGCTCAGTTCAAGGACAGGGTGATGGAGCAGTTCTTTCCCAAGGCTGAGCAGGGCAAGCTCAAGAGAGAGTACCATGGGATCCGACAGAGAGCTGGGGAGAATAGCAACGAGTTTATGCAGCGCTTTCTTCGCTTAGCTGGTTTCCTTGGTGCGGCAGCAGGTACTCCTAAAGAGCAGGCACACCACTTTAGGTGGGCTCTTCGCACATCGGTCGCAAAAAATCTGGTGTGTGCTACGTTCAACACTGTAGCACAAGTGGCCGATGCAGCACGTAAGCTAGAGATGCTGTAGGAGAGAGATGAGTTCGGGGAAGGTGAGAGACCCGACAAGAGGTAAACATTCGTATTCAAGCGGTGATCATCCGTATTCTTTCCAAATATGTCAATTATTCATCTCTTTAAATGTATCTTCCAGGCAGAAAACTGGGGACCGGTCTCAGCCGGCTACTCAGCAGCAGCCTCATCAGCCCAAGGGAAACGATCAGACTAACGACCGTTCTGCTACGGATAGGCGTGGCGGTAATGATAATTACTGTAACAACGTTGGACACTCCAACAGTAGCAGGTCCTAATACTTACGCATTTCCTTATGATTTCATGTTTTAACTCATATTCTGACACTTTAGCAAAACTTCTACCAGGAACCATGGAAACGGTAGGGACTAGAACCAAAGAGGTTCATAGCCTAGCCGTCCAGCTATCACTGGTATTCAATCTTACGATTATCCGCACTGTCCTTTGTACCCTATTATCATGTCTTATGTAAAATGTTATATCAGGTTCCCAGCCAGCCAGAGCACCTGCTGGAGGATTTACTCATCCTCTTTGCTCTACTTGCCACCATAGGCACCAGGGCCATGTCGCCGTAACACTGACGCATGCTTCAAGTGTGGTCTTCCTGGACACATCATGAAGGATTGCCGTAAGGGCGAGATGGAGGGTACATCGGGACATGCTGATTCCAAGCCGCCTCCTACCACCAGGCGTGTCTACACGACATCTAGAGACCAGGCCAACAAGTCTACAGGTACAATCACTGGAATCTTGTATATGTATGGTCAAGCTGCATGTGTTCTTTTCGATACGGGTGCTACTCACTCGGTTATTTCTACTGCTTATGCTAAGAACATTAGGATGCTCCCCATGCCACTAGAAAATAGGCTTACTATTTCCACGCCTTTGAGGGACTCTGTATTAATCACCCATGTATACAAGAGTCTTCCCCTAGAATTTGACGATAAGGTTCGACCTGTTGACGCACTTCCGCTGGACATGAATGACTTCGACATGATTTTGGGCATGGATTGGCTATCCAAGCATCATGCTACCATAGACTACCATTCATATCGAGTTATCTTCAGTGATGTTAATGCACCAGAGTACATTCATAACGGGTTCATACCCGGACGGTCTGTACAAATCATATCTACCCTGCAAGCGTTTGCACTACTATCACATGGCTGCGAGGGTTATCTAGTTACGGTTCACGACATGGATGCTGAATCCCCATCAATTCAGGATCAACCTATAGTGTCGGAATTCCAAGATGTTTTTCCAGCAGAACTTCCGGGCATACCACCTGCACGAGAAGTGGAATTCAGTATCGAGCTTATTTCAGGAGCTGAACCAATCTCCAAGGCTCCTTATCGCATGGCTCCCATGGAGCTGAAGGAGCTGAAGGATCAACTGCGAGAACTTCTTGAACGAGGTTTCATTCGACCGAGCGCATCTCCATGGGGCGCACCGGTCTTGTTTGTTAAGAAGAAGGACGGCAGTATGCGTCTTTGCATAGACTATCGCGAGCTTAACAAGATTACTATCCGGAATAGATATCCACTGCTACGTATTGACGATCTGTTTGACCAACTCCAAGGGGCCAAACACTTCTTCAAGATTGATCTTAGGTCAGGCTACCATCAGCTACGGGTTAAGGAGCAGGACAACGCCAAGACTGCTTTTCGTACCCGTTATGGCCACTACGAGTTTGTAGTTATGCCATTCGGCCTGACAAATGCTCCAGCAGTGTTCATGGATTTGATGAATAGAATCTTTCATGATTTTCTGGACAAGTTCGTCATTGTCTTCATCGATGACATCCTGATTTTCTCAAAGTCCAAGGAGGAACACGAAGACCATCTTCGTACAGTACTACAGATTCTTCGCCAGAAGCAGCTGTATGCTAAATTCTCTAAGTGTGAGTTCTGGTTAGACAAGGTGGCATTCTTAGGTCACATTGTATCAGTAGAAGGAATCACTATGGATCCAGCGAAGGTTGAGGCCATTACTAAGTGGCCAAGGTCTACATCAGCGACGGAAGTCCGCAGTTTCTTAGGCTTAGCTGGCTATTACCGTAGGTTCATGGAGAACTTTTCCCGCTTAGCACTACCATTGACCAAACTGATGCGGAAAGGGGAGAAATTCATCTGGACTGAAGAACGAGAGAAGAGCTTTGAAGACCTGAAGCAGAAACTAGTATCTGCACCTATTCTTACTCTCCCATCTGGTACGGGTGGATTTCAAATCTACAGCGATGCATCGGGGAAGGGACTTGGCTGTGTTCTCATGCAACATGGGAAAGTGATCGCGTACGCTTCACAACAGCTTAAGCCTTATGAAGAAAATTACCCCACGCATGACTTGGAACTTGCTGCAGTCGTGTTTGCATTAAAGATATGGAGGCACCACTTGTATGGAGAATCATGTGACATTTTCACGGACCACAAGAGCTTGAAGTATATCTTCACTCAACATGAATTGAACATGAGGCAGAGGAGATGGTTAGAGCTGTTGAAGGATTATGACATTAATCTACAGTATCATCCCGGAAAGGCAAATGTAGTAGCAGATGCTCTTAGCAGGAAGTCCGGAATGATCAACGGCATTAAAATAGAAGAGGAAATCATAAGAGACTTGGAGCGAATAGACATCAAGATCATGGTACGTGGACAACATGGTTACTGGGCTAATCTTAGAGTAGAACCCGAGTTACTCTCTAAGATCAAGGAAGCTCAGAAAGATGATGGAGAAATCTAGGCGATAGTACAAAATTTGGAGAAACAGACAGAATTCAGAGTAGATGCAAATGGTATCGTATGGCAGGGCACGAGACTTTGTGTTCCTGATGACCAAGAACTCCGGGAAGCCTTGTTAGCTGAAGCTCTTAGCTCCCCATTCTCTATACATCCTGGTTCGACTAAGATGTACCATGACATCAAGCAGTATTTTTGGTGGAGTGGTATGAAAAAGGATGTAGCTACTTACGTCTCCAAATGTCTTACCTGCCAGCAGGTTAAGATCGAGCATCAGCGATCTGGCAGTCTCCTTCAACCGTTAGATATTCCAGAGCGGAAGTGGGATAAAATCACCATGGATTTTGTTACTGGTCTTCCGCCTACCAAGAGGAACCACGATGCAATTTGGGTTATCGTAGATCGACTTACCAAATCAGCTCATTTCTTACCGATCCGCAAGGACGATTCGGTAAGTAAACTCGCTGATACGTATAGAAGAGAGATCATGAGACTCCGCGGTGCACCATCCAGCATTGTCTCAGACAGAGATCCTCGTTTCACTTCCCGATTTTGGAAGAGTCTACAGAAAGCTTGGGGTACACAACTTAAGCTTAGCACGGCTTTTCATCCTCAAACGGACGGACAGTCGGAGCGAACGATTCAAACATTGGAAGACATGTTGAGGTCATGTACGTTGGAATGGACGGGTGATTGGGACGATTACATCTGTTTGGTAGAGTTTACATACAACAACAGTTGGCGCAAGTATCAAGTGTGCTCTTTTCGAGATGTTGTATGGCAGAAAGTGTCGTGCCCCAATCTGCTGGGATCAGGTTGGCGAGCGAACACTTGAAGGACCAGAAATCATAGAGATGACCAATGAAAAGATCGCAGTAGCTAAGCAGAAAATTCAGGAAGCAGGGTCACGTCAGAAGAGTTATGCTGATAAGCATCGTCGGGACATAGATTTTAACGTAGGAGATCACGTCTTCCTTAAGGTTTCGTCGGCACGTGGTGTTAGACGCTTCGGGATTAAAGGGAAGCTCAGTCCTCGTTTCATCGGACCGTTTGATATCATTGAATGAGTCGGTGAAGTATCTTACCGGTTGGCGTTACCTCTACAGCTTTCGCATGTGCACAATGTGTTTCATGTGTCCTTACTCAGAGGGTACCAGTATCATCCCCTTCACATGGTTCAGTATCCACTGGAAGAGATATGTGAAGATCTCACTTTCATAGAAGAACCCGAACGAGTTCTTGACAGACAAGAACGAGTCATGAGAAGGAAGACGATTCCATTCGTCAAAATCCTATAGAGGGATCATACCGAGCGGGAAGCCACTTGGGAAACAGAGGAGTCTATCCGGGCTTCTTATCCTCATTTCATATTTTATATTCGGGTATGTTCTTCTTTTCCAGTTTACTTTATCTATAATTCGGGGACGAATTATTCTTTTTAGGGGGGAAGAGTTGTAAAACCCGCATGCTTTTACCATGACTAGTACCCTTAAGATCGTACGTACTAGATTAAAAATTTCCTGTTATAGCATGATTACGATTACGTGTTAGGATTTTACGTATTACGTACGTGTTAGAACACGATAAGTATTTACTACGCACGAGCACGCAATAATTATTTGACAATAATTAATCACGAACATGCGATCATGAAATCATGAACGTAATTAAATCACGAACTATTATTAATTACGTATATATATTTATTACGAGCGTAACTAAATATATTAGGTCACGGTAATTATTTAACGAGAACACATTAAACGCGAACACAAATAAACGTGAACGAACAATTAAACATCGAGACACGGAAAACGGTACGGGTACCCCATGTGGGGCCCCTACCCGCGGCAACAAGGAAGATATGGGCCAAGCCCATCTCAAAATTCACTAAAGAAGGGTAAAGGGAAAAGTTACTACTCATTTTTCACTTTACATAAGATTTTTACAAAAACCTAAAAAGTTCTTCCTTCTCCTTCTTTTTCTTTTTTTGTCCGCCACCCATAAACACACCAAGGGGGTGTTTGTTTGATCTTTGATCTTGGTTTTGGTGCAAGTGTTCGTGTTTGTTCATCCTTGTTTAGATCCACGCATTCGGTAAATTCTTTTAACCCTTTTCTTTTTGATTTGATCTATTAAATAATTAAGAACATGATATTTTTTAAAAAAAAAACTAATTAAAACATAGATCTAACATGAAAATGGCTTTTGGAGAAATCAAAAAGGATGGTTTAGGGGTGTTTGTTTTGGCCGGCGCCTAAACCGAATCCCAAGGGGGTCTCGGTTTGGCTACTCGACCACCACCGAGACCATATGGTCCCGGTTGGTTGGTGTGGGTCCCACGGAAGCAGCAAGACAAGGGGAACCCCGAAGTAGTTCGAGGTATGGTGTCGATTTCATGTCCGATTCATGGTTTTTAGTCAAGATCCGGTTCACGGTGTATGTTACGATTATTTTTTATAATCATATGTTAAATATGAAATTAATAAACATGACATGATTCATTTAATAACATGACTTAGGTTATATTAATTATTAAAATCATGAAATTATTAACCTAAGTATTTTATATTTTTAGACTTATAATTAATTAATTATTTAAAAACCATGGTTATAATTAATTAATTAACATGACTTAGGTTAGATTATTAATAAATAATAATACATGTTTTAACCTAAGTATTTTACTTTATTTAATTAAAAACATAATATACTTTAATTAAATATTTTAACTTATAGTTTATTTTAATTACATGAAATAATTAATAAACTATACATTATATCATATGACTTAGAAAATAATCATGAAAACACTTAGGCTTATATACTTATTTAAATAAGGCAGCTAATCTATTTATGGAAACGTTCTATTTTTAGAAACTTATTTATTTCAGGCAGCTAATCTATTTATGGAAACTTATTAATTAAGGCAGCTGATCTATCTATGGAAACTTTCTATTTTTAGAAACTTATCTATTTTAAGCAGTAATTCTATTTTTGGGAACTTTCTATTTTTAGAAACTTTCTATTTTTGGAAACTTTCTATTTTTGGAAACTTTCTATTTTTGGTAACTTTCTATTTTTGGAAACTTTTTATTTTTGGAAACTTTCTATTTTAGGAAACATGCTATTTTTGGGAAGTTATTTATTATTACACAGTAAGTATAATAATACATGAAATACCAGAAATACTTAATCAGAGTAAACAGAATATAAGATAAACACAAGTTTAAGGCATAAAACAGTAAAACATGATAAGAACATATAAAATAAGCTAAGACATGACATAAAACCAGTTACGTATTTAGTAAGCAGATACTTATTCATGTATGTATTTATGTAGCATTAGTGATACGGAAGCAGGATTCCTCTCAGTTCATCTTCTTCGTTCACTGGACATAAGGTACGGATTCCCGTCCTTTCAGTATGGACATTCTTTCCTTATTAGGATTCCCCGTATGCAGCCAAATGTTTTCCCGTAGTATAAGTTATGTGTTTGAATTGCTTATGTTTAATTTAGAATACCTATAGCCATATTCATGCATGACCAGTTTCACCTAGTTATGGAGGTACCATAACCATAACATTGGAGGCACTGATGTTATGACTTCACCACGGCGGAGTGATTGCTCGTGGCGTCCCTTCAGCTTTTGGCCATTTATTATATTTATCATGTGGGGCGTATGGGTGCATCCTAGTTACATGTTTTCAGTCAGGATTTCATGGTGAATGTGGTGTGTGCCTTGTATCCTTCACAAGGAGCTGATCCCTCCTACCCAAAACCAGTATATTAAATTAGAGGCAGCCCCTCTAATTTGCATGATGAGGTCACCCCTCCAAGTATTCATGCACGGTGGATTTTCATGACCTATATTGGCTAATGGTAAAATATGTTAAACATTTTTTACAAGATAAACATAAGGCTTTTCAAACTATAAAACCAGTTTTATCAAGACTTAACCAGGTTACTCGGGACTAAGTTTCTTCCGCTGTTATATGTTATATGCTTATCCTATCCATGCTTTATTGTACATCCGTGCACTGAGCGTATTGCTCAGCCGTCTTCCTTTTCTATGTTCCCAAAACGGCAGGTACTCAGGGACGCTCGTAGACTTTAAGCGTACGTGCATATGGACTGGAAGCTTTCTAGCCTTCTTTACTTTATGCATTACCTTTCTTTTGATACATTTGCTATGGACATTGTTTAGTCCTTTCCTTTTCTATACTTATGTTTGTGTGTGATGAGCTTACTTTTGGACTACTGATGTTTGATTCCGGTATTTTCCTTTTATGGTCATGTAATGTTTAGACATTTTTCCTTGTATGCTTTGATGACACGCCATAATTACGTGTGACATTTCCATTACCAAAATGGGGTGTTACAGTTCTTCCTGTGTCATTGTGAAAATGGTGGTGAAAATGGTGGTGGTTACAAGATGGTTACCGGATATTATGTGTGTTTAATGAGGATGTAAATAGTAAATTTACTTAATAATAAAAGTATAATTAACATTTAATTTTTAAAAGTTAATAATACATAAATAATTAAATAACTTAAATATATTAATAATTAAATAACTTATATATTTTTAAAAGTTTATAATAATAGATTTAATTTTTAAAAGTTAATAAGTAAATAAAAAAGCATATACGTTTTATTTTTATGAAAAACAAAAAATTAAAATATTACTTTAATTTTAAACATAAAATTATAGTTAAATAACTTAAATATACTAGTTTATAATAATGTTTGACAACCGCGAGATAAATATCTTTTGGTTTTTTAACAGTATGTGGGATTTAGTTGAGCTTTATATCAATCACCTTGAATAATCATCTCAAGGAATTTATTATGAATAAGGTCGATTTTAAATGAACGGTTTAATAAGTTCAAGGTTTAGGGTTTAGGGTTTAAGGTTTATGATTTGTGGTTTAAGGGTTAATTAAGGTTTAATGTTTATAATTTAAGGTTAAATGGTTTAAGGTTTTTGATTTAGTGTTTAGGGTTTTTTGGGGTTAAGGTTTAGGGCTTAGGGTTTGGGGTTTAGGGTTTGGGTTTAAGGTTTAGGACTAATGGTTTAATTAGCTACTGTTTGTGGTTTATTAATGGTTAATTAATGGTTTGATGTTTATAGTATAAGGTTAAATGGTTTAAGATTTATGATCTAGTGTTTAGGGTTCATTGGTTTAAAGTTCAAGGTTTAGGGTTTAGGATTTAGGGTGTAGGGTTTAGGTTTATGGTTTGTGGTTTAAGGGTTAATTAATGTTTAATGTTTATAATTTAAGGTTAAATGGTTTAAGATTTATGATTTAGTGTTTAGGGTTTTTTGGGGTTAAGGTTTAGGGCTTAGGGTTTGGGGTTTAGGGTTAGGGTTTAAGGATTAGGATTAATGGTTTAATTACCTAGGGTTTATGGTTTATTAATGGTTAATTAATGGTTTAATGTTTATTGTATAAGGTTAAATGGTTTAAGATTTATGATCTAGTGTTTAGGGTTCATTGGTTTAAGGTTCAGGGTTTAGGGTTTACGGTTTAAGGTTTATGGGTTGTGGTTTAAGGGTTAATTAATGTTTAATGTTTATAATTTAAATTATAAGGTTAAATGGTTTAAGGTTTATGATTTAGTGTTTAGGGTTTTTTGGGGTTAAGGTTTAGGGCTTAGGGTTTGGGGTTTAGGGTTAGGGTTTAAGGTTTAGGATTAATGGTTTAATTAGCTAGGTTTTGTTGTTTATTAATGGTTAATTAGTGATTTAATGTTTATAGTATAAGGATAAATGGTTTAAGATTTATGATCTAGTGTTTAGGGTTCATTGGTTTACGGTTCAGGGTTTAGGGTTTACGGTTTAAGGTTTATGGTTTGTGGTTTAAGGGTTAATTAATGTTTAATGTTTATAATTTAAGGTTAAATAGTTTAAGGTTTATGACTTAGTGTTTAGGGTTTTTTGGGGTTAAGGTTTAGGGCTTAGGGTTTGGGGTTTAGGGTTAGGGTTTAAGGTTTAGGATTAACGGTTTAATTAGCTAGGGTTTGTGGTTTAGTTATTAATTAATGATTTAATGTTTATAGTATAATGTTAAATGGTTTAAGATTTATGATTTAGTGTTTAGCGTTCATTGGTTTGAGGTTCAGGGTTTAGGGTTTATGGTTTATGGTTGAGGGTTTATGGTTTATGGTATGCATGATTATGATTTATGGTTTAATTAAGGTTTATGGTTTAATGGTTTATGCTTTACGGTTAAATGGTTTAAGGTTTAGGATTTAGGCTTTATTATTGGTTTATGGTTTAATTTGTGTTTATGGTTTAACTGGTTAAGGTTTATGATTTAGGGTTAGCATCATTCGAGATTGATGGGTTTGACATTTCATACTTTTTAAAAACTTTAAGGTTTTAAAATCTATCAGATAACAAATTAATCTTCGTTTATGTTACATTCATACGTGAGCTTGTTGAAATAAGTCATAAAACCGTTTAATCACCCGACTTATATTATATAATTAATAAACAAGATTTATGTTATAATTATTAATATAATTATCATGATAATTCAACATAGCCATTTTATTTAAATAAACTTTAGGTTAACATAATTATTAATATAATTATTCATGTTACATTTAATTAATTAAGAAACATAGGTTAATTATGTTATATTAATTTTTAACCAAGGTTTAATAAATTAATAACATGCTTTAATTTAATTATCCAATAATCATGTAAGGTAAAGTTCAATTAATAAAATCATGAAAAATTAATAAGATTATACTACCAAACTCGACTTATACTAACGTGTCTAAAAAGTGAATCGTTTAATTTGCATGCAACTTGATATATTACACCGGTACCCAGTCCACTAATAACTTACTCACACACACACACATACACACACACACACATTCAATATCCGGAGGTCAAATAATGAATCAACCACCCACCCAGACACAAACAGTAACAAATCTTCAAACCCTGATAAATCAAACATAAATGACTAGATGGATATTATTTTAAGATCACTGCTGAGATGATTGATTATGTGATGGATAAGTATGGAACCAACTGGAGATATGATGATCCTCTTACTGACACTATTATTGAAGACTTGATGTAGTTAGATTTAAAAAACGGACTAAAGAAAAATCAAAACAAGGTTAGGGTTTTTACTTCACAATAGTATTATTGAAGTTTTGATAATTTGTCTTTGTTTTGATGATGTTGCATGTTATGAAAATACCAATAATTGATTCTGTTTTAATATTTGTTATATAGATGACAAGGTAGATGAGGCTACGAAGGTTGATGAAGCTATGAACGTTGATAAAGCTATGAAGGTTGATGAAGCTATGAAGGTTGATGAAGCTACGAAGGCACATGTTAAAGGTCAATTTTGTGAAAATTTATGTTTATATGTTTGTCAGAAAGACGTTAAATGGATTATTAGTTAGTGTTTACTATGTAAAGTTTTACGAGTAGTGAAAATGATAAATGGTTCAAGTATTCTGTTGGTTATATGATGATGTAGATACAGGAGATAAAGGGGTGTTTGGTTTAGCTTATATAATGGGCTTATAAGCTTATTAGCTTATATAAGCTTATAAGCTCTAACCAAGTGTTTGGCTAAGCTTGTGGGCTTATAAACTTATATATGGGTGTTATGATAAGCCAAAAAAATGTGGCATTTTTAGGAACGTTTGGGCTTATATAACATATTTACCATTTTACCCTCATGTTAACTTAAGTTTATATAAGCCATGGGCTTATACATTTATTAAACATAGGCTTATATAAGCAAAAAATGGCTTATATAAGCCCATTATATAAGCTAAAAAACACACCATAAATTTTTAAAAAAGGGGTTGGTCATACTAGAAACCTTAAACATTTGAGTTGAGATTAGGTTTGATTATCTTGATGTTGAAACGTATAGACTTCCTGGCCAACTTTTTTGAATCTAAGATGGCATCGATAGAACAACCTACATCTTTTCGTTTACCCTTTTTTATGTAAGTACCTCTTACTATGGCCGTGTCATTTCCCTTTTTCATGGTCCTTGTTAACATCAACTACGGTCTTTAATAAACGACCCTTTTCTTTTCTGTTGATTGGTCGAATGTTTTCATTCCCAGTTCCCACTTTTGGGGCTTCATGGGGTAGCAAGTTATCCGAGTCATCACTATGAATGCTCTCTTTTCAGTTTGAGTTTCAGTATCTGAATACTCTTTCCATTTGAGTATCTAGATACAGACTTGTGTGGTTTATATCATGAATTTAGTATTTGGATTGATCCATGTGTGGATTATATTTCGATACCGAAACTCAAAGTGAGAGTGAGCGTGTTCAGAGTGACGACTCGGATAGTTGGATGTCGAAATAAGTGCCAAAATTTACAAATGGGAAGGAAATCCTTCGACCAATAAACAAAAAGGAAAAGGGTCGCTCAATAAAGACCTTAGTTGATGGTAGTGATGCCCATGAAAAAGATAATGCGACGGCCATAGTAAGAGGGGCTTACATAAAAAAGGGTAAACGAAAATATGTAGGTTGTTCTGTCGATGCCATCTTAGATTCAAAAATGTTGGCCAGGAAATCTATACGTTTTGCACATCTGCATTGGTTCATTTACTATGTTGTTTATATGTTGGTTATATGCTGATGCAAATACAAGAGCTAACTTAAAGAAAAAAGAAAAAGGCAAGGGATCAACAGAAGATGATAAAGCATTTGATCCTTTTAATCTAGATAATAGAGTGGAAAAGCTTGAAAGGGAATTCAAACTTCTTAAACAGACACAGTTGCAGGGAGGTAAGTAAACTAAATTTTAACCTTTAGATAAATATAGTTATTCACTAGCTTAGGTATCACATGTATGTTATAAAGTATTACAGCTCCACATAGACGACATCTCAAGCCCGTTTCCTCTTCGAGGTAAATATCGGCATGATTCCTCTTTCTCGTGAAAATCATCATCTTCATGCCCAGTGTGTGAATTCAATATGCATTAACATCTTTTTGTTTAGCCTTTTTTGTAAAGGACCTCTTACTTTGGCACTCATATTCGCTTGTTCATGGGTATTGATGATATTGATAGAAAAAGGATAAAGGAAAAAGAAGTAGGTCCATATTGGATTCATATATTGGGCATGAAGATGAACATGTTCACGAGATAGAGGGATCATGGAGATATCTACCTCGAAGAGCAAACGGGCTTAAGATGTCGTTTATGTGCAGTTGTTAAACTTTATAGCAGACATGTGATTATGTATTTATAGTTAACTTATGCGGTATTATGGTATGTAGATACAGGAGGTGACTTGAAAACAAAGAAAAAGGAAATGGTTCAATGGAAACTGATACCACAGCTGCTCTTTCTAACCTACATTATAGGGTGGAAAAGCTTGAAAGGAAATTCCGACATTTCAAACAAAGACTGTTGCAGGGAGGTTAGTATATTAACTTTTAACCTATAATAAGTTTGTATATGAATGTTTTATTGTTTTGAGTATCTGGGTGGTTGTTAGTGTCTGAATTTATTAAAAAATTTCTTGTAATTTACAGATGTTATCATCATTGATTCTTCTGAAAGCTGTAGAGAAGATACGCTATCATTAGATGAAAGCTTTGAAAGCTCTGAGGAAGATTTGTTGTCATTAGATGAAAGATTTGCACATGTAAACACTAAAGACTTCCAGCACCCGTTTCATGATGACCAGGATAAACCTTCCAAGTATTCCAGCACCTCTACAGATGATTGTAGTTCGGACGATACTTGGGGAGAGACTAATTCACCGTCCAAGAAGAAGGGCAAAGCTATTGGCTCATCCAGTCAGACTGCAGGCAAGACGAGTGGATCATCCAAACAGATACTCTGTCCAAGGGTTAGCAAGGGATGTACACCAAAAGCATAGTCATCTTCTCGGTCTCTATTTTCTACAACAGAAAGGCCCCCACCTATCAGAAATGCAGTATGTTTCCTGCCTTGTCCAAAAAAATTGAAAGAATTTGAAACAAAGCTAGGAAAAAGGAAGAGGGGGTAGGCTATGGAAGAACCTGTAAGGGTAGGCTATGGAAGAACTTGTTACCTCTGTTTTATGGATGTTTCTAATGAATCTTCTTTAGACTATTTCAGTCAAGTGTAGGTATAGTTTATGTAAACAATTTTAAACAGTAATCTGCATGGATGGGTGTATCCATTACTTTTTGGAATGCAAATATGTTGTCATTCACATTTTGTATGAACCTGCAATATTATCATCAGTATTATGAAATTAGACTTGTATTTCATGGATGTAAACATGGTTCATCTTGTATTTTATTTTTATTCATGTTGTGAGTTGTATAATCCTAGATGCATAACACATATAACCAAGATTTTTCTGTCGAAGTTACCTGTTACACATCCGGTTAAGGCTTTCCACTTCGGTGGATCTTATAACCCAATTTTTTTCCCTAATTCTCCCGCCAAAACTAATTAAGCTTTTAGCAGTTTATGTTTTCGACTTAGCTTAACTCTAAGGTGCTTTTAAGTTTTTGCTATTACATCTACAATTATTTTCCAATTGGATAGAAATTTTTTAGGCTCTTGCCTTATTCTTCTGAGCATGTGTTTGTAACAATACTGCTAGGCCATTCTTCACTCAAAACTAAGCTAATATTGAGTATTTCCTTGAAAAGCTGCTTGCTTCAGCTTATTTTGTTTTTAATCATTATCTAGTCAAGCACAAGTTAAGATTTTTTTATCTTTTTAATCTATTTTCACTAGTCCTCCCAAGTATTTATTCCAGTTCGTTTCTAATTTCCCATAAACAACTAATTTGTTCAAACAATGTGTTTAAATCAAACTGAAAATGAAAAGTTTGAAATGACTGAAGTAAAATAAAAATAAGACAAGGTGAAAACAGATAACATAAATTCAATTCAATAATACTAAAGGATTACAGGTTTTAAATAAAACAAACATTTTGTTTCTCTAACTAATCAAACTTTGGAGATTTTACAGGATCAAAAGCCAAATGAAGTTCATCGTAATCTAAAGACTCTTTGAACTCGTCTTCGTCTTCTTCAATTTCATGCTCAGAAAAATAAACATCAACATCAATGATTTGACCTTCTTCCTCCAGTTGCCTCCTATGCGCTTCCTCCCTCTATCGCTGTTCCTCTTTCCTCCTTCTAAAGGAAGCAGCTTCCTCCTTCTCGCGTTGTTCTTGCTCTTGTTTCCTCCTTCTTAAGGAAGCAGCTTTCTCCCTCCGGCATTGTTGTTCAAGTCGTGCATTCTCTTCGTCTTCCAGCTTCCATTTTTGTTGTTCGTACGCTTCCTCCACATAGCAATCGTACTCATCATATTTATCATCGTAAGGACAATCAACAGGGAACTCTCCATCTGCATTAGCTTTTACTTTGGGCACCACACAACGTTTCCTGAAAAGAACATAAAAGATTATTAGTACTAAATGATAACAAAGATACAATGTTAATAAAATAAATAATGATACATACTTGTTAGTAACTACACTGGTATCTTCAAAAGCAGCAGAAAGTGTTCTTTTTGATGAAGAAGCCATTTTTTTATTCTTAAAATGCTGATAAATAAGTGTTTGTTGTGTTTTTGTTATGATTAACTTCATTACTTAATCCTTGTTTATATAACCAAGGATGGAATACAAAGGGTCAGCAGCCTACATAAACATCTAATGCATATTCATGTATGTAATTAAGTTTTGTGAAGTTCCAAGAATTAGCATTCTCATTAGGCGTGTAGAAAGTGTGTGCTTTCTGTGTTTTTAGGGTTTATTGTGTTTTAAAAAAATAAAAAAACAAGGTCTAGGACTCGAACCCTAGACCTTCCATTCAAACACTAACACACTTAACCAGTTTGCCACATGAACATATTTGGTTCTAAATATGTGACTAATATTAACATTAGTGAAAATAGAGATTACATTTTGTTATAAACATTTGTCACATGAATATTTTACTATGTGACGTTTTCAATGTGTTGTCCATAGTTAATCCCATTATAATGTGACCATAAGTATAATTTAGATACACATTTCTCAAATGTTGTGACTATTGGCAATCATATCGTCACATAATTGTTTGACGATTTAATATGATCATGTATTATATTTGATCATAGTCTTCAAGTAATTGTAAAATATTTGTCACATTTAAATAAATATAGTGGCAAATGTTTTAATACCTACTTTCAATTTGCCACACACACAAAATTCATGTGTGGGTAACATTTAACAAAATATACTAGTCACATTAAAATAATGTGTGTGACAACCTTGTTTATAAATTTGTCACTTGTAAAATAAGTCTATGTGACCAGATATGATTTTTAGTCACATTCAATGTGTGTATGACAAACATTTGCCACACATGTATACGTATAATGTGACTACTACTTGAACCAGACTTTGATTCGGTAACACTCTCAAATTATTAAGTGACTAACGACTCATCCAAAAAGCATTTGTTAGCCCTAGTCACGTAAATATTCATATGCGTGACAAACAAAATACGAAATGGTCATGCAAACTGACTTCAAGTGTGACCGTTTATTTATGACTAGCAAATTCAGTCACACAAAAAATTTATTTGTGACTACATGAAATTCGGTATGTGTGACCGCAACCCATTTTTGTACTAGTGGTACCCTCCAAGGGGTATACCTATTCTTTTGTGCCATATGTGAATCAAATCATTAGAAATTTCAGTACCCTCTCTAGCGTATTGTTCATGTTTGGACACGCAGTGTTCGTTCTGTATGAGACGGGAGAAACACATTCAGTGAAATCTGCCACGTTTACTTCACGTATTGACATGGCATCTTCATTTTTGATCACAATTACATATAGTCCACGTCCATAAAAGACGCCGTTATATCACCTATGTATATAAGGGCTTTCATTCTAGTTTGGCGACAAGATCCTTTCTGCTAACGCACTTTCCTTGGACAGATGCGAGTACGATATGATTCTGATTATGGAATGATTGGCAGCACGTCGCGTTGCGATTGATTTTCCAGTTAACATCGAGTCATGTTCAGCGATATTCAAGTCCCTGAATACAGTCATCATGTTTTGATACCGAGAAAAATCCGAACAAAATACTTCTGCTTTACGAGCACGTGCCTTGTTATCCCATGGCTACAAGGAATTTCTAGCTATCATTCATGACGAGATTTCTGAAGTTATTAAATCCATAACCAGCTGATAGTGTCAGAATTTGCAGAATACATTCCCGTAGAACTACCAGATATACTACCCATTCATGAAGAGAAGTTGACATTGAGCTCAAGGAATCAGAGGAACAACCGCAAGAGTTGTTGGAACGAGATTTTAATTTGCCCAGTGTGTCACCTTGGGGTGTGCCAGTTATGTTTATCAAAGAAGAAGGACGGTAGCATGGAGTTATGCATCAATTACCGTAAATTAAATAGGATCACCATTCATAATAGTTATTACCTCCTAAGTATTAGTGATCTATCTGATCAACTACCAGACTCTAAACACTTTCCAAGATTTAAATACGATTCAGGCTATCATCAGTGGCGAGTGAAAGACCATGACATTTCCGTGACTTCTTTTTGTAAATGTTATGGTCAGTATGAATTTGTGTTTACGTCTTTTGGTCCCGTGAATGCCGAAAGAAATTATAGACTTGAGAAATCGACCTTCCATGAATTTCGGACAAGTTCTTCATTTTTTTTCATTGCAAACATTCTGACCTTTCCTAAGTCTAGATAAGAGCACGAAGACCATCTTCGCTTTATGTTACAAATTCTACGACAGAAGAATTTTCACACTGAAATTTCCAGTACGAATTTTGGTTGATTTCATTGACTTTCGGAATCGCATTGCTCCTCACGCTTAAGTTTTACCATGACTAATCTTACACGTAGAGGAGAAATTACTACACTAAATTATGTGTTCCAGAGGATTCTACGCTAAGAGAGGTCTAATTTACCGACACTCATAATTTTCCTAAACTTATACGTATCTAGTTTCTACAAATGTATCATGATCTCAAACCACATTTTGGTGGAGCGACATGAAACAAGATGCAGTTACGTTCATATCTAAATGCATGACTTACCAGCAGATTATGATAGAACGCCAACATGCTAGTAGTTATTTCAATTTTTGGAAATTCTGAATGGAAGTGGACAAGATCCATATGGAGTTTGTTACCGGACTGTCGCAGGCTCAGAAGAAGCTAAATGCCATTTGGATCGACATTCGACCGTTTAACCTAGTCTACACGTTGTCTTTCATCCGAAAGATGACGCAGTTAGCAGATCTACGGGAAGATCAGTAAGAGATCTTACTATTTCACGGTATTCCCTCAACAATCATATCAGACAGAAAGTTACATTCACATTCACAATTACGTTCACATTCACGTTTACGTTGATGCTCTCATTTACGTCTCACGTTCGCGATTACAACCTTGTACGCGTTCATGTCCTTATTCCATCTCACGATTTTCTTTTTGCGCTCACGTTCATGACATTGTTCCCGTTCATGATCGTAGTATATCTTACGACTTACGTTTCACATTTAGTTCTGGAAATATTTGTAGAAAGCTTGGGAGACCAGACTCGAGTTTAACACAACTTTCCATCCTCAGACAGACGTCGCACGTAACATTGTACGTCTCATCTCGTATCGTTTGACGTCACCTGCTCAGCTATCGTACGTTCACGATATGTTTCACATATCATGTTCACCTACGTTCTACATATTACTTTCACCATATCTCCACGTATCACATTCACAATTGTTCAAGTATCACGTTTACAATTTTTCATGTATTACGTTTTCCATATGTCCTCGCGTATCATTGCTCAGAGATTATTAATGTCATTTATTCCAGGTTATCTTCGCATCATAACGTTTCATTTATACGTGCACGATATTTCTTGTTCACTCAATCAGATTCATGAGGAGCTATCTTACGTTGATGAACCATAAACTTTTCCGTATCGTCAAGACAGGATCATGAAGAGCAAAATTATTCCCTTCGTCGAGATCTTTTGGAGGAACCATTTCGAGCGGGAATTCACTTGGGAAATGGAAGAGTCCATCTAGATTTCTTATCCTCACTTCATTCATAATCTGATTATATTCTTTTCAGCCACGTCACGTTCCATGTCCTTTTCAGCGTGTCGTATCTCCAATTCGAGGATGAATTATTCTTTTTAGAGGGGAAGAGTTGTAAAACCTGCATAAAATACCTAAGAGCATTAAATGCATGTAAACTCGATTAAATTAAAATTTTATAATTAATTAATATATGACACGTATAACGAACATCTAATAACAAGTATTATGTATATTAATTATTTACGACAAGTATTACGTATATTATTAATAAGTATTCACGTATAATGTTTATAACATGACAAGATTAAAACACGAGAATTAAACCACGACATTTATAACATGAACACATGTGATTAATAATAAACACGAAAAAACGAAATATATATATATACTTGGAGGGTTGTTTGGATCGGCGTAGTTTAAAAGGAAAAAGAAATGGGCTTTAAGCCCAGTCCATTTTGTTGGAAATACGTTTTACGTATTAGAAAGGATCGGTCCCTCCAACAATAGATTAAGTGATAGATCGTAGTCTAGTATTATTAAGTTAAGCAAACAAGGGCGTTACCCGAGTTACGATAATAAAATAAACCTAGCATACTATGCTTGTCTTTAGCTCGTAGTCTTCGTCTTTCTTTTTTTTCTTTTCTGGTGAACATGTTGATGTGATCTTAGATTCAATCTTGTGCATCCATCACTTGTGATCTTCGCCTCTTTGTGACTTTACGTTCCACATACTTATGCCTTTGTAATTCTTGAAAGCTTAAGAGTTTGATACAACGGAAGACTTGACTTTTAGGCTTTCTTGAATTAGATGAAGTACTAAGTGCATAAAGTATAAGCATGCGGGGACGACTTCTTCTCGGATTCCGTAACGCCACCGTCTTCAAATGTAGAAACATAAGTGGACACGAACGAAAAGGATTTGAACATTTCATTCTAATTCGGTAGCATTTTACCTCCGGTCGGTGAAAACCGTTGGAAGATATTAAATATCATACTTGTGGCAGATAGATTTAGTTAAAAATCTCCTTGACAAGATTTCGTGGGTAAACCCGTTCTCTTTACTCGACCGTCCAAAGCTGACTGCGACCGTAAAGAGTGAATCATTTGGATAAAATTATCCGCATAATTGAAGTCGTCAATTCTGATTTCTAGAACAAGTTTGATTCATTAACGAATCGCACCATCCTTGCTTTCCACTTGTCACGAGCTTGATTCATATTGAATCTTGCAAGTTACCTACCAAGTGTTGTTTGAGGTTAACACTAGAAGGATTTTCACTCATCACTATGAACACTAAGGTGTCACTCTAAGTGTTCTGGCAAGATCACTGAGATATTGCGTAGAGGCCTGGAACGTGTTTAAGTTCAATTAAGAATTAAACAACTTTTGCTTTCTAGTTATCACAAGTTTGATTCATAAAGAATCGCACAAGTCACCTACCATGAGTTTTTTAATGTTCGCTCAAGAAGGATTTCCATCTTCATCGTAAGTACTTGCGTATTACTCGAATGTTCAGGCAAGATCATGAAGATTTTGCGTAGGACTCTTAATATCTTTCTTACTTTTCATAGTGTGTGAAGAAGCAAGGAAATATGGAAGTATGTCCCAATGAGATATTTGATGATCTCAAATGGCTCTAGACTCGATCGTGCATTTTGGATTTTTAGTGATCGAAGGCTGGAGAGGAGTGCCACCATTTCAATATCAATATATTCGGAGTGAATAAATCGATAGATAATGCGTTGTCTCCGTGTGATTAAAACAAATACCTTTTGATAGATATCTGAGTTAGCTGGGAGGGGTTGTGAATTGCATCACTGGGTCCATGATGTCTATCTTAAATATCAAGCATCATTAAAAGTGATCTCAATAGCATATGTGTTAACCCGGTTTCTTCCTAAGGTTATAAGGAGGGCCCCTTCTTTCTTTAGACCCTTTATCTTTACAATTCCTTTTCATTCTTCAACTCCTTCAATGATTACCAATACGTCATAACTAGCACCTTGTTATGATTTTTCCAGTGCTAACTTAAGTACTTGGTCGGCATTCAGCTACGTTCACAATCTTCCCCATCTTTCCTAAGGACTACTATTTCTAGCTATGGAATGTCCTTGGGAAGATTCCTCCGGTTTTAGAAGAATCATTGGACTTAACCTATCCTACCATCCTTATGTCACCACAATCTTCATCGTCATGAAATAAATGGGTTGAGGGTAAGTATATGTCACCATGAAAATCCATTTTGATAAGCAAATCCGTTTTGCTCCCCTTAACATATGCAACGATATTCGAAAACATTTCGCACATGTCGGGATGAGCTATCACGTTAAGTCAAACCATTTTTGATTAATCATTTCCCATATTAAATTACATTTTCTCCCCCATATGAAAAATATTAACCTAATCGATGTTCTAAATATCAATTGATTTAATAACAGTTGAAGGAAGTTTTTGGGAAGAAAAATGCAAGTCCATTTTATCTTCATGATACCAATGTGTGAGATATGATATCGATTTTAAAAATGATCACATATTCACCATATAAGAATAAACTGACAAGGTTGGACCTGATTGATGATAACATCATATGATAAGATCAAATGGTTGTTTTTGGCAAATTTTGGTCGCCTCGTCACGTCTAAAGTCATCTCTTGACACCACATGTATGATTGGTATGGTTTTCTTGACACCAATTAGTGAACTTGGCACTTTCGGCATCGAAGATTCTGAATGCTTGACAATAGCTCCCCCTCAATTGTTAACCCGTGTTCTATTGAAAGAGTTGTAGTCTTCGGTTGAGTAGTCGTATCGTCGAGTATATAGATACCAATTGTAGATTTCTACGATATAGAGATGATAACTTCATAAAAACAATATTTCTCTTGTTTTAACAAATAAATGCACTGATGCGTACATATATCTGTATTAGATTGTGTTATAACGTAAACACAATCCCTTACATGGTTATAAAGTAAACCATGTCTGAGAAAATTAATTCCCGTTGTGAGCCAAAGCTTTCATAAGAAATACTTGACTTTAATATGAAAAGCGGGTTGCAGTCAGAAATAATTACAAGCCATTTAGGCATGTTTTATGAAATATTTACAAATTTTGTACGAACTCTATTTATGGCGCCGTTTCGATATTAATCAACATTTCTAAGGTCGTAAATATTATCGTACCAAACGACATGCCTTTGATAAATAAAGTAAAAATATTTTAGGATTTTCTGAATTTCTCAATTTTTATGGTTTTTATATGGTTTTATATTTTTGTATTTTGCTTTTGTGGATAAAATTATAAACAATATATACCGATGATCACCAAGGATACGGAGAATAGTTTACCACCACTATTGTTTCGCTTCATCTGCCAGTTCCTTAAGAGTTTCGGGCGAGAAAGTTCTCAATCTTAGCTTGTCGGCCAAAAATTCCATTCGAGCGCGATCTAAAGCCTTCTTGAAAATATCTGCCAATTGATACTCAGATCGGACAAATTAAAGCTCGATCACTCCATTTTCCACTTGCTCCTTGATAAAGTGGTAGTGAATGTCAATATGCTTCGACCGGGAGAATTGAACATTTTTGCAGCATAAGGAAATTGCACTTTTGTTGTCGCAGTACATCGGAATCTTGTTGAAACCTAGACCATAGTCGGTTAATTGCGATATCATCCAAAGAATTTGAGCACAGCAACCGGACATAGCTATATATTCTGCTTCCGTACTTGAAATTGCAGCGCTTTTCTGCCTTTTAGATGCCCAACTGATTAGTCTATCTCCTAGTAGTTGCAATGTTTCACTCGTGCTACATCGTGTATCTTTACAACCCGCGTGATCCGCATCTACATATGCCATAAGTTCAATCGAAGAGTCCTTCGTATACCAAAGTTCCCGATTGATGGTTCCTTTAATATACCGAAAGATTTGTTTAACAGTAGCTAAGTGTAACTCGTTGGTCGAGTTTGATATCGAACACACATACATATGGCGAATTGAAGATCAGGTCTACTAGCTGTGATATACAGAAGGGTACCGATCATTCCACGATAAAGTGTCGGATCAACGGTAATCCCATGTGGATCTGCATCTAGCTTAGTTCGTTTCACCATTGGAGTATCCATGGGGTCGCAAGATTCCATCTTATATTTCTTTAGCGATTCAAGGGCAGACTTGGATTGATTGATAAAGATGCCTCTGGGACTCTGAGATATCTGAAGACCTAAGAAGAATGATACATTGCCCATCATTGACATCTTAAACTTGGAAGACATGAGTGTCCCAAACTCATCCGATAAGGTTTGGGTCGAGGCGGCAAATATAATATCATCAACATATATTTGTACCATAATCATATCTTTACCTCGTTTCTGAATGAACAGTGTGGGATCCACCTTGCCATTAGCGAAGCCTTGCGTAATGAGGAATTGTGATAATAGATCATACCACGCGCGTGGATCTTGCTTCAACCCATAGAGAGCCTTCTTAAGCTTATACACGTGATTAGGATAATTAGAGTTCACAAAACCATCCGGTTGTTGAACATAGACCTCTTTCTTGATGTCACCATTGAGAAATGTCGTCTTCACATCCATCTGATAGACGATCATATTCATGTGGGTTGTGATGACGTATAGTCCCCAGCCGGGTCATGAACCCAGCCCACGGGTACAGCCCACGGGTACTACCCGTATCCGGCCCATCACGAATGGGTGGGAATAATGTTATTTGAGCTTATGGGCTTGGATGAACAGTAACCGCACACACGTGTGCAGCCCACGGCCCGGCATGCCCGGTGCAGGGTTGGACAGAATCATACTCTTACTATGATTAGGATTTATCCCAAAGGAGAGGATATTCACTCACCATAATTAGAAGATAACAATCAATCTAAATCTGGTATTCATCCTTTCCTTGGGGCCGAAGCATCAGTGACAGCCCATTAGGGTTTCACTGCCTATATAAGGAACCCCCAAGGGTTCCACAAAGGTATTATATTCTACGCACTTTCAACTCTCATCCGATTCCTATAACCCTAACCGATTACTTACTCTCACGCCGGAGTCTAATCGTGGGAAACATTCCCACGGTAAACCTAACGCGTGTTGTTTTAGTGTGCAGGATCCTAACCAGATAATTCACTTGGTGCAGGAGCCGGAGTCCAGCCAACCCGAATTAAGCCTAATTTGGGTCTAGCAAGGATCACCCAACTTTTATATCAACAAGTTGGCGCCATCCGTGGGACCATTACACTAAGCTAGAGCAAAATCTCATCTCGATTTCTCAATGACGAAGGGACATCCGCAAGGAAACCCTAGGAACACAAATCCTGGGAATAGAGTGTCCCCAGGGGAAGGGATACTCATTCCCAATCGATCCCCTAGCAACCAAGCCGGCGGACCAAACAACCGAAGTGGTCTTCAGTCCATGGGTATGACAAGCACGTTCTCTGTCACCCCACCACCTACTTCAACCTTGGATAACCCTGATCCAGGGAGTGCGCCCAACCCCCTAACAAGGGGCCGCGCAGACCATCGACTGAGGAAGAAGTAGAGGTCGAACCGCTCAGTGAAGAAGATCTCACTCGAGTTCTCACGCAGAACTTCGAGAGGATCGTCCCAGGAATTGCATCAAGGCTGAACCTAGGGAGGGACCTCCAATCTAGGCTCAACTTTGACCACGCCAGACCAGGCACCTCTTCTCAAACTCAAAGGAAGCGAAGGACACGACCTCAGGAGCGGAACCTCTTTGAGGAAACTCCCCAACCCAGGAATGTGTTCGAACGCATAGGGGATCGTCTCATACAAGAACTAATACAATCCCGTGTGGAGGGAGAGAGGTCCGACGGTTCGCCCGAACGACCAGATCTGGAGCTAACCAGAACTAATCGCCACACAAGCGTGTGGGATAGGATGAATACCAGGAAGAAGGCTCCTAGCTCTTCTCATAAGAGCGGTCCTCACCCAAAGGATGGGGCACCGCCCCCTTCTCCCAGTCCATCAGGAGAGGACTCGGATGACCATCCACCCAAGCATCGCCGACCTAGGCGTACTCCTCCACCGCCACCAGATAATGAAGAGTACTATGGCGCCCCCTATTATCGAGAGGCGGAAGCAGAATATCTTTCCCGCCTGTGGTGTGACCCTAGTCTCACCCGTCCATGGGCTGATCCCAGGGAAGATCCTTTCACTCTCTGCATACGGAATTACTCCGAGGATACAAAGCGTCGCATGCCGGGGTGTGTCAAGACTTATGATGGGACTGGTGATCCGGATGATCACCTAAAGATATTTGACACACAGGCGAAAATTTAACGATGGCCCATGCCTATATGGTGCCACATGTTTAATTCAACCTTGATCGGCAATGCTCGTGATTGGTTTGAGGGACTTCCTCCGTGAAGCATTGATAGCTTCACTGAACTACGTACTGCGTTCAAGAATAATTATACTCAGTGAAAGAAGTATAATAGGGACCCGGTCTCATTGGCAACCGTCAAGCAACGACCGGGGGAATCTACGGAAGCCTTCACTAAACGCTTCAATGACGAGTTCACACGCACAATGACAATGCCGGAACTTCTGAAAATTTCCGATTATATGCATGCCATAATAGACAGGGAATTAATCAGACGTCTCAATGACAAACGTCCAGAGAGGTATGACGACCTTATGGAAAGGGTCAGAAACTTCATAGAGGGAGAAACCGCGGTAGCCGCGGCTTACCCTTCAAAAGGAAACAGCTACCGATCGAACGACCAGTCTAGGAGACAGTCGGGCGGTCAAAACAACCAGAGCAGTGGGAGGGGCTCAGATTACAAGAGCCAAAACAAAGGAGGACGGGCGGAGGACAAATTTACCCCTCTAAAGATGTCCTACCAGGAGATCTTGCTGACGGAAGGGGCCAATTTCCCGACACCTCCCCCAATGAAGACTCCGCTGGACCGTCGTCAAGGAAATCGCTTTTGCGAATTCCACAACGACAAGGGCCATGGCACGGAGGAATGTATCCAGCTCAAGAAGCACATTGAGTCACTGATAAAGTCAGGCAAACTCAAGCATTTGGTCAAGGATTGGAAGGATGGAAAAGACAACAAGAAGTATGACAAGAAGGATCCCCAGAAGGACAAACCTTCAACTATATACATGATCCAATCTAGGCAGTGCCGCACAAGGCAGAAAATTGGTCAAAAATTTTCACGCGGCAGAGAAATCTCATTCCCTCCTATCACGGCAAGTGATGTGATTGATGCGCCTCTCACTATTGAGATAAGCATTAGAACACACAATTTCCGCCGTATGTATGTGGATGGAGGGTCATCAGCATAAGTAGTATACGAACACTTTTTCGTACAGTTACGACCAGAAATAAGAAGCCAATTAGTACCAGCCACGGCGCCGCTCATCGGTTTTAGTGGAGACACCATCTGGCCAATAAGACAGCTGCGTCTGCTTGTAACCATTGGGAATGAAGAGCACTCCACCACGGCGTGGATGAACTTTATGGTGATACGCTCACACTCTCCATACAATGGGATCATAGGCAGACCATGTATCTTGGCCATACGGGCAGTACCCTCCACGGCACATGGGATGATTAAATTCCCTGTGGAAGGAGGAATTGTCACTATCTATAACACAATCATACCAGCATCCGAGTGTCATGCCGTGACAACACCGGTTCCACCTTTTTCCCCCAAGGACGGATCACCACCTCCCAATTGGAAGGTGGCAATCCATCCCGATTATCCGAAACAAGAGGTATCCATAGGGAGAACACTCTCGGATAGCGGCAAGAGGGCCATATGCTCTCTCCTGAAAGCAAACTTAGATGTATTCGCATGGGAGCCCAAGCATATGACGGGCGTACCGCGTGCGATAGCAGAACATAAGCTCCAAATCCGCCAGGGATATCCTCCCGTAAAGCAAAAGAAGCGCAGTCAGGCACCCGAACGCAGCCAAGTAATATTGGATGAAGTACGGAAATTGGTGGATGCAGGTATCATGCGCGAGGTATACTACCACGAGTGGTTATCCAACCCAGTCATGGTCAAAAAGCATGATGGGAGCTGGCGCATGTGCGTGGATTTCACGGATCTGAACAAAGCCTGTCCACAGGACTGCTACCCGTTACCGGAGATTGATTGGAAGGTGTAATCCCTATGTGGATATCCCTTTAAGTGCTTCTTAGATGCATATAAAGGATACCACCAGATCTAGATGGTGGAAGAGGACGCAGAGAAGACGGCGTCCATACTAGTCAAGGCGTATACTGTTATACAAAAATTCCATTCGGACTAAAGAACGCCGGAGCAACATTTCAGTGGCTTGTTGACAAAGCCTTCGACTCACAAATAGGCCGCAACCTGGAGGTCTATGTTGATGATTTAGTCATCAAAAGTCATACGGAGGATGCACTTCTCCGAGACGTCCAACAGACGTTTGACACATTGAGGAGGATTAATATGAAACTAAATCCAAAGAAATGCACGTTTGGGGCAACGGAAGGAATGTTCCTTGGATATATGATTGATCCAAATGGCATCAAGCCTTGCCCGGAAAATACGGACGCAGTAATACAGTTACCATCCCCTCAGACACGGAAAGAGGTGAAATCCTTAAATGGGAAGTTGGCCGGGCTAAACAGGTTCTTATCAAAGTCCGAAGAGAAGTCATTCCCCCTATTCAAAACACTCAAGAAGTGCATTAAGAAGGGAGACTTCCGGTGGATAAAGGAAGCTGAGGAAGCTTTTGGTCAACTCAAGCAACACCTTGCATCTCTCCCCATGCTAGTAGCTCCCCGGCCCAAGGAGGAGCTCATCATGTACCTATCAGCCACACATGGAGCAATAAGTGCGGTACTTATGATGGATAAGGACGCAGTCCAAACTCCGGTATACTTTATAAGTAGAACACTACAAGGGCTGGAGTTGAATTATTCTTCCATGGAAAAATTGGTTTTGGCATTAGTGTTTGCTACGAAACGTATGCGCCGGTACTTTCAGGCGCACCCAATTGTAGTTATTACTGATCAACCAATAAAACAAGTAATCTCTAGACCAGATGTGGCCGGTAGGATACAGAAGTGAAGCATTCTATTGGGAGAACATAACATATCTTATAGACCAAGGACGGCTGTTAAAGGCCAAATCTTGGCAGATTTCTTCATAGAGAAGCCGGATGAGGAGGGACCAATCGTACAACGAGAGGAAACTCCATTAGAACCATGGGTATTATCTACGGACGGATCTTCGTGCACGGATGGATCAGGAGCGGGTCTCATTCTTACGAATCCGGAAGGAATGGAGTTTACGTACGCCCTGCGCTTTGAGTTCACAGCCACCAACAATGAGGCAGAATATGAAGCGTTGATTGCGGGTTTAAAAATATCCGCTAGAATGGGAGTCCGCAACCTTGAGGCCTACGTGGACTCACGGCTTGTCGCGAACCACATTCTGGGGGGATACGTAGCTAAGGAGGATAACATGGTTCGATACTTGGAGAAATTCAAGTCACTCATCGCGGCTTTCAGCAAGTTTTCCATCAAGCAGGTACCAAGAGGTGAAAACAAGAAGGCGGACGCTCTTAGCAAGATCGCGTCTACAAGTTTTGCCCACTTATCCAAGCAAGTCTTGGTGGAAATACTAAAGGAAAAGTCTATAACGGAAAGGGAAGTCGCAGCTATAGTTGAGGAAGATGGGCCTACATGGATGACCCCGATCATCAACTATTTGACTAATGAAACCCTTCCAGACGAGGAAAAGGCGGCACGGCGCATCAGAAGGAAGTCGCATCACTTCGAGCTTCGAGAAGGTATTCTTTACAAGCGCTCTTTCTTACAGCCGTGGTTGCGGTGTGTTGGGCCACGCCAGGCTACTTATGTGATCAATGAGATACATGAAGGGTTATGCGGCATGCACACGGGTCCCCGATTCGTAGTAGCCCGAGCTCTATGCACAGGATATTATTGGCCTACCATGTATAGGGATGCACGCGACATGATTCGCAGGTGCAGTGATTGCCAAGTGCACAGACCAGTACCACGACATCCGCAGTAGGAACTTACACCCATTGCATCCCCATGGCCATTCTATAAGTGGGGGATCGATATCGCAGGACCTTTTCCCGTAGCTGCGGGGGGAGTTAAGTTCTTGATTGTCGCAATGGACTACTTTACACACTGGATAGAGGCCAAGGTAGTCAAATCCATCACAGGCAAACAAGTTAAAAAGTTTGTTTGGGAGAACATCGTGTGCCGTTTTGGATTACCAGGAGAAATCATCTCGGACAACGGGAAGCGGTTCGCGGATAATCCATTCAAGGACTGGTGCGCAGCATTGAATATCAAACGGCGCTTCGCATCTGTTAAACACCCGCAGACAAATGGTCTTGTGGAACGAGCAAATAGAAGCTTGGGTGAGGGCATCAAGGCACGCCTGGAGGAACGAAGTGCCAAATGGGTACGAACTGCCACATGTTCTATGGTCGCATAGGACTATGATCAAAACAGCCAACGGGGACACCCCATTCGCATTGTCCTACGACACTTAAGCTGTTATACCAGCAGAAATAGGAATGCCTACCATCCGCACAGCGGAGGTTAATGTCGTCACAAACGACGAGCAACTCCGGATCAATCTGGATTTATTGGAGGAAAAAAGGGAGATAGCGGCTATCAATGAGGCCAAGTCTAAGGCACGGATGAAGGCTTATTATGACGCCAAGGTTAAAGGTGTTTTTTTCGACCGGGAGATTATGTCTATCGTGCTAACGAGGCAAGTCGAGTGGAGAATACAGGAAAGTTGGGCCCTAAGTGGGAAGGACCGTATGAGGTCACGGAAGCCTTAGGACGGGGCACATACAAGTTACGTGACATGGATGGCCGCGACCTGGAACGCACATGGAATATCTGCAATCTTAAAAGGTGCTATCTTTGAAAGCTACGGTTTCCGCATGGACACTTCGCTATATCTAGCTTCAATAAAGATCCATGTGTTCTCTTTGTTTTGTTTTTTATGCTTTCTAGGTTCCTTTTGTTTTTAGGATTTCCCATTCTTGTTAAAACAAAAAACATAAACGTTCTAATAAAATGTCGTGGTGCCTAGCTAGCTCCACGACTCGTTTTTGTGCAAATTGTTTTTATTCTTTAGATTCTATTATTGTCGTATGCATTTAGTTGTTATTACTATAATGTGCCATTTCTTATTCATATGCATTCATTCAACAACTGTACATGTACTATACGCCTCCAGGCGGGGTAAGAGGATTAAGTGAACCTAATAATTCAACTTGTCACATAAGAGGGATGCAACCCCAGTGACGCGGATCATGTATCCTTACTAGACACCTTACTCACAAAACGTTGTGATAAGTTTCCATATGCCGCGCTCACGTAGCGCTTTGCATGGTAAAGACGCACGCCACACGTCTAGTAAAATATAGACTTGGTTTTATTCTAGGTAAGACGTGACACGTCATGCGACACAGATACATGATATCTAAAAAAAGAAAATATAAGCAAGTTTCCAAATTATCAAAATTGCCGTGACTACCACGGACTTATACATATTATGCCAAATGTTTACAATCATAAAATTCTGTGGACATCCACGGACGAATATTTAGGTTACAAACCAAATTATCCAAGAGTTATAAAAAATTAAGGAGCACCCTACATGGGGGGGAGAAACCTACCTATCTCCCATTGCTCCTCAGCCAGACAGGGCAATATCTCACCACGTTACTTCCGCTCCAGAGCTTGAGCCGCATTCATCTCCAGCACCTCGCTTAATGGCTGTTCACCAACTACGATTCTGGTAACATCTTCATAAATAGGAAGAGTGAGGTGGCTGGGTGAGGGAGTGAAGGGAGTCCGGGAATGTCCCTCTTCCTGAGAAAATGCACCAAGACTTAGTTTCTCCATAATCTCCTTGTTAGATGCATCTTTTGTGGCTTCCGGCTCGGCCAAGAAGGGGTAGTGGAGATCTCGCATTGCGGCCATAGAAGCAGTCATCTTTTCAGCAGCTCCGGTGTTGAAGAAGGCATGCTTTGTGAAGTTTTGTTTCTTCCTTATCAGCTCTGCGGCCATGACCATTCCTTCATGACGACCGTGGTCGATGCCATCTGACACGAGGTCCGCAAATTGCTGAACAAATTGTGGGGCTTCCAACACCTTGGTAACGGCCAAACGCGTCCCGTGACCCACCATCCACCTACGGCCAGCAATGGCTGGTAGTAGTTGGGGGTATAGCACATCATCACGCTCGGAGATAAGGGCATTCACTAGCACATCTTTCTGGGTTGACGCCTCCTTCAATTGTTCGGTCACGACCCTCTCATAAGAAAGCTCCTCTTTTAGTTTCTCCCCACCCTGGATCAACGCATGGGCGTCCTCGAGCTTCTTTGTGAGTATGGATACTTGGTCGGAGGAGAACTTAGCTGAAGCTTCTGCCGCGGTCACCTATATGTGATAAATCAAGTATTAGAATGATTGCTATTGCGGCATAGGCGTGATGCGGTGCGGATACATACCTTGTCTATTGCAGCCTCAAGTTCAGTCTCGAGCTCGGCTACATGTTGGTCATGAGCATTGGCATGGGATGATTGTTCTTTAACAGTCGCCTCGGCAGTAGCAAGCTGGGACTGGAGGGCGGCAATCTGGGCCTCATTTTCTTCAATCATCTTCTCTCTTCGACCAACCTTCCTCTTCAGGGACTCATCATGCTCTAAAGCAGCCTCAAATCTTACCCTCATAAAAGTGCCCATGGCCATCTGATGAACCAAGGCGCCGTTGTATTCATCCACCAGATCCGCATGGTTTAGTGCATTTACATCTCGTACCAGCCCAAGGGGGATGCAGTTATTAAGATACTCACAACACTCTTCGGCCTCTCTCATCCGTGAAGCGGTGGTGATCTTCCAGTCGGGGTTGAACTGCTTATGAGGGCCGGACACCGGGACCTCTTGGAAAGCTGTGGGGGTACCTTCCTCAAAGGCGGGGTCGGATCTGGTTGCGGCTGTATGCAGCGCAGGTTCTTTCTCCATCTCCTTCTCTTTCCCCTTCTCTTTCCGTGCATCTGGGGGAGGTGCGGCACCAGCTTGCTCATCCCTACAAACAACAATTGGAATAAGTATTAAATATTGTTCGAGGAAAATCGTAACTCTTACTTGGATCATGGATATTTTGAATAAAACGATGCGGTAGACTTACACATTAGTCCTTTCTAGTTCTGATGTAGTCGGGGGAACTTGAGTGACGGGCTCGACATTGGTCAGCGGCACGACCGGATCCACAGGTGCAGCCCGCACCGTTTCGGAGGCTTGGGTGGTGCTCTCAACAGACTGATAGCGGGGGTGGTCCTCGCGCAGTTTTTTGGGTGGGGCATTGTGTTCACCAACCTCAGCCTAAGAAACTCTTCTTACCCGCTTGTTCTTCCTACGAGTGCGCTTAGGGGCAGGTTGGGCTTCTTCTTCTTCATCTACTTGTTGCACTTCCTCCTCGTCATCGCGCAACATTTGGCGAAGACTGGAGGTGGTCCTCTCAATGTTATCACCTTGCTCTTCCCCGTGTGCGGGGGTAGCAGTCTTAGGCGGCGAGGAGGGCCCGGCTTCATCTTCAAGCATCATGTTATCACCATCTTCGTTGTCAAAATCCACAGGGGTTCTCAAGAGTGTTGTTTCTTCTTCGTCTGAATGGGGATCCGGTACGGCTGCCAGGGTAACTGTCACATTCCAGGTATGCTCGAGGAGGGGTAGCTCGTTCTCATGTCTAGGACGGGATCCCTCTGGTATAAGTTTTGGATCACCTTAACGAAGAATTCCAAAGAAGTTCATTTCTGCCAAAATAAACAAAGTATGTTAGTTATAGCAAATAGGTGTATGTACGTCTTGGATGTGCGCATGCTATACCTACCTTCACCATGCCTCCTCCAAAACACAGGATATCTGTTGGACGAGCCGAAGTAATTGCGGCTAATCCCTAACAAACAGAGGAATGATTCGGGCAGGTTTCTATGGAACCCTGTTCTATTCCTATCTATTTCTTGGGAATGTTGGGGATTATATGTACCGGCGCGCGGAGGAGGGTCAGGAGATAATCTATGTTTAAAGACATAATCGGCCGGCCACACTATTGAATCGATGAAAAAGTAATGGTCGTACCAGTTTTTCAGTTACTCCATGGCCTTATTATGGGATGTGGGGCTGTTTGGGGATCGTTTCTTAAAGGATAGCCAACCATTTACTAAACTAGGGGTGTAAAATAGCCGGAATAGCTCTACGGTTGGAGGGATTCTTCTTGCGCGACAAAGGATTTCAAACTGGCTGACCTTACATGCGCCTATACAATGCAATTGGGTGATATGTACATCATAATATCCTAAGAGATCTACAAGGAAACGGGTGAAAGGAATGCGGTAGTTGGCCGCATCAAAAAGACGAGTGTATAGGCCAATCTTTCCCTGAGGAGCCTCAGTTATAAGGTCCCCTGCGTAAGGGAGAGAGGGGTGTAGGTTGCTGGGAATGAAGTACTCAGTGCAAAAGTGATCTAATTGCTCCTGGGTCATTACATTAAGAACGGATCCCATAGAGGGGTTGTTTCTTTGAGCCATTACTAACTAAAAGAGTTAAGGGCGTGGTATTCTAACCTGCGTAGGAAGGGATCCGTGCGTAAGAAGGTGGTGATAAGAAGGAAAGCTTTAATGGCAGAAATGAAGGAAATAACTGTGTGTTACACACAGCCGTAGGGGCAGCTTATTTATAGGGTTGCCTTGAGAGTCATGGTCTGTTGGATATATGACACGTGTTTGCCACTATCCAAGATCGTATGGTTGGGGTGTAAGTGGCAAGTGAAAGGTCAGGTGGGGCCCACGGGTCACTTCTGACTCAGAGGTTTACGTCGCTCGAGGTTCTGACTGTTTGCACTTTGTCAGTCAAGTGGCAGGTGAACAGTCATTTATATCGGGATATGCGGTCATACGTAAGACCATATTCAATGCTGCATTTAATTTGTCTCGGTCGTCACGTGCGGTTGGGGTATCATTGGAGTTGAATCCATGTAAGGTTGCCACGTGCGGTCGAAACAAAATTTTGAAAAATTTATCATTTCCTAAAGATCTTTCTTGGTACGTCCGGGGAGCATCTTGATAGTCTAGAGGTTACGCCTACGGCTGTAACAACTAGACTGGGGGGACATGATGACGTATAGTCCCCAGCCGGGTCATGAACCCGACCCACAGGTACTACCCGTATCCGGCCCATCACGAATGGGTGGGAATAATGTTATTTGAGCTTATGGGCTTGGATGAACAGTAACCGCACACACGTGCGCGGCCCACGGCCCGGCATGCCCGGTGCAGGGTTAGATAGAATCATACTCTTACTATGATTAGGATTTATCCCAAAGGAGAGGATATTCACTCACCATAATTAGAAGATAACAATCAATCTAAATCTGGTATTTATCCTTTCCTTGGGGCCGAAGCATCAGTGACAGCCCATTAGGGTTTCACTGCCTATATAAGGAACCTCCAAGGGTTCCACAAAGGTATTACATTATACGCACTTTCAACTCTCATCCGATTCCTATAACCCTAACCGATTACTTACTCTCACGCCGGAGTCTAATCGTGGGAAACATTCCCACGGTAAGCCTAACGCGTGTTGTTTTAGTGTGTAGGATCCCAACCAGATAATTCACTTGGTACAGGAGCCGGAGTCCAGTCAACCCGAGTTAAGCCTAATTAGGGTCTAGCAAGGATTACCCAACTTTTGTATCAACAGGCTGCATAAGCGAGGAATAGTCTAATAGCTTCCAAACGGGCAACGGGTGCAAAGGATTCCATAACGTCGATGCCTAATAATTGCTTGTATCCACGAGCTACTAGTCGAGCTTTGTTCTTCAGTATTCCACTTAACTCATCGAGTTTCACCTTGTAAACCCATTTCAAAGTGAGTAATTTCACTTGATCCGTGCATGGGACAAGTTCCCATACATCAAAACATACAAATTCATTAAGTTCTTCTTGCATAGCTTCTATCCAACAAGATTGGGTAAATGCTTGCTGCCACATCTTAGGTTCAACTTCACTGAGAAAAGCATCAAAATGACAAAACATTGCACTTTCTTGTAACTGACTTCGTGTGGATACCAGACGATTAGGGTCACCAATAATTGAATCTATAGGATGATCCTTTGTCCACTTGCTGTCATGTTCACGAATCTATGGATTGGAGTAGACCGTAGTAGGAGCTTCCTCTAAGGTGGATGACCCGACTTGATTATGGTCAGGAATTGGTACACCAAAGAATGGAAGTTCACGCATTTGAGCGAATTCCAAGTCGTGATCATCATCATCCTCTTCATCATCAATAGGCATGACATGGGTAGTTGATTCGGGTGTTGGTTGAGAATTACTTGTTGAAGGTATATCTTGACCAATAGTAGGTGTAGACGTATCTGATTGTGCTTCGGTTGTTGGAGCTACAACTTCGGTAACCGGAGCTATTACCTCAGGTTCTGGAGCAACAATACTTGGAGGAGTAAAGAATTCATCAAAGAACGGTTGAAACAATGTATCCCATTCATTCCTAGAAGGTGGTGTAAATGATGATGAAGTAGGGTTGTTTAGGACAAGACCAGAGCTAATGTTACTGGGTCCCATTTCATAAAGTGCGGGTTCAGAGCTGCTTTGCTCAGAAGCCATAGCCGTCAGCTCATCAAAATCAACATTCATACTTTCGAGAATCTTGCGAGAATTACGATTGTAGATTCGGTATGCCTTCTTTGTGGGTGCATAACCAATGAAAATACCAATATCAGCCTTGGTTTGAAGTTTTCTCAAATTGTCACCATCATTATTTGGATAGCAAAGAGAGCCAAATACATGAAGATATGATAAATCTGGTACTTTCCATGTAGAAGCTCATAAGGTGTTTTACCATGGCGTTTTCGAATTAGTGACCAGTTTTGGGTGTAAACTATTGTAGATACTGCTTCTGCCCATAAAAACAATGGAGCCTTCGCGTAAATTAACATCGTTCGAGCAGCTTCCATAAGTGTGCGATTTCGCCTTTCAACGACACCGTTTTGTTGTGGAGTGCGAGCAACGGATGTTTCATGAGATATGCCAACTTCTTCATAATAATTACGCAAGATTTGATTCACAAATTCAGTTCTATTATCTGTACGAATACGTCGGACAGTAGTGTTGAGACGCACTTGAATCATCTTGAGAAATCCGATGATGACTTAGGTGCCTCATTTTTTGTTGAGAAAAAGAAAATAAAGACGAAGACTACGAGCTAAAGACAAACATAATATGCTAGGTTTATTTTACTATTGTAACTCGGGTAACGCTCTTGTTTGGAGTGACCTTCCTTAGGGGGAGATTGTTGGAAATACGTTTTACGTATTAGAAAAGATCGGTCACTCCAACAATAGATTAAGTGATAGCTCGTAGTCTAGTATTATTAAGCTAAGTAAACAAGGTCATGCCAAGCCCATGGAATGTATGAGGTCGGCGGCCCATTGTGTAAGCCCAAGCCCATCACAAGGCTTTGTATATAAAACCTCTCCTTAGTTGGAGAGGGTGTGGTTCACATTATTTACACATAGTGAAAAGGTGTATTCTTTCACTTTCTCTATCTAAAAGTGTGTGTGTTCTCACCATCTTTCTATCTCTTTCTCTCTCTAGATTAAGCAAGATTTATAATATCATACACATTTAACAAAAACTAAACAACCAGAGAGTTAATTTTTACACTTCCATTTTATCGAAACAAATAAAAGACACCTAAGATTCTTGGATTGTGTGCCGCCGACTGGAAAACAAGAAAAAGGGAGGAGAACAATTTTAATTTTCAATTATCTTGGATTGATGTTCAGGTTTTCATCCTCGATTAAATCATATTCGGTATCAATAGCTTTTAATCCATTTTTCTTTTATTATTTCTCTCTTTATTTATGAAACATGTAAATTAATCATGAATCATGAATTTAAAAGGAGTTTGGTTCGGGTTTGTTTGTATGGGCACGGAAACCGAGACTTCACGAGTCTCGGTGGCTGTTTCTATGTGACCAGCCGCAACACACCAGCCCAGCAGTGGGATTTCTGGTTCATCAATGGGTAACCGAATGTAGTCGGTGGGAATTTTGGTCACGACAGGGGGGAACCCGGCTCAACCGGTGGGAACCCTGGCGCCTACAGTGGCAACCGGCAACAGCCAAAGCTGCTTGGCCGCCGGCTAGAAAGCCACAGCCACCGGTTGTGGTGATTGGTTGTTGTTTTGTTTGATTTGCTAAGTGCGACCGAGACACAGGGTCTCGGTAGACTCGGGTTTAGGGAGCTCAGGTACCAAGGACAATGTGTTAAATTATTTAATTAATTAATTCTAAAACATGTATTATTAATTAAACAAACCATGACTTAGGATATAATTATTTTCAATATAAATATTCATAAAACTTAGGTTATAACTATTTAGATATAATTATTCATGAAACTTAGTATATTCATTTAATTACATGTTAAGTAAGGTTTTATATAGAATAATGATTGAAACAAGACTTATGTTATAATTATTTAAATAATTAACATGATATAATAAACATGACTATTTTATAGACTATAGGTTAGGGCTGAGCATCGGTCCATGACCGGACCAGACCGGCCAAGACCGGACCGGACCGAGGACCGAAATGGTCTGAAACCCCGGACCGAGACCGGACCGAAATAGTCCGGTCCGGACCGGGTCGGTTCGGTCCTCGGTCCGGTCCTATTAGGCAAAATCGATAAAAAAATTTGTAAGACCGAACCGGACAAGACCGGACCGAGGACCGAATTTGTCCAAAACACCGGACCGAGGACCGGACCGAAATTGTACGGGGTCCGGTTCGGTTCGGTCCGGTCCGGTTTTTTAGTCCGGTTTGATTTTGGGTCTACCATGCTCAACCCTACTATAAGTTATAATAATTATTAATATAATTATTTTATGTGCACTTAATTAATTAAGGAACTTGGCTTAATTAATAATTTTTATTTTAATCAAGGTTTCATTAAATTAATAACATGTCTTAATTTAATTATACAATAAATCATTTAAGGTAAAGTTTAATTAATAAAATCATGTAATATTATTAATTAATAATTACTTATGATATCATGTAATATTAGTATCAATTAATAATCCTATGTTAAGACTAAGTATTAATATTATTGAACCTTACTATGTTATTATTATCATGACTTATTTAATATAAGCTTATTACTATTTATGGAAAAATACTAAATATAGAAACATGCTATTTATGGAAACATACTAAATATAGGAACTTTTTATATTTGGAAACTTACTAATTATGGAAACTTTCTATTTTTGGAAACTTACTATTTAAGGAAACTTGCTATTTCTGGAAAGTTACTATATATGAAAACCTGCTATTTTTAGAAAGTTACTATATATAGAAACCTACTATTTTTTTTAAAGTTGCTCATTATGATACAGCAAGTACAATAACACATAAAACATGAAATACACTAATCAAGAACACTTGAAACACTAAGAAACACATGATTAAGACATGAAACAGTAAAATAAGTCTAAACATGTAAAACAAGACAAGAACAAGTAAAACAAGTTAAGGACACGTCAAGTAAACTAATAATCAGTCAGTATAAGTTAAACAGACAACTCATTCATGTCCCTTTCATTTTGTAGCCCTTGTGAAGTCGGAGTAGATCTTCCACTGTCATCTTCGTTAGCATTACTGGACATAAGATACGGATATTTCGTCCTTCAGTAAGGACACTCTCTTCCTATACTTAGGATTCCCCGTTTGCAGCCATCTGTTTTCCCCAGTAGTTTACTAATGTGTGTTCGCAAGTCTTAAATTTATATATTACTAGATGATTACCAAACGACGACTAAAAACACAACACTGGCAAGTATACCCTTTCGTGTATAGTATAGTTTAAGGTAAAGTCCAGGTCGATCCACAGAATTGTTGTTAACAAGTTAAAATAATGATCTCTAGAGTGTCACAAGTTCTAAAGATTTAAGCTTCTAATAATGATTTAAAGGTATGTTTGGTTAAGGCTAAGAACGTAGAAAAAATTTATAGCTAAGATGGCTATAAGCACATAAACAAGGTAAGACAACATGTGGATGACTAGTCGCACATGAAACATCTAATAAATATAACAAAAATTCAACTAAAGATCATGTCATACCAAAAGCATTAAGAATGGTTTATGCTTGATTTCGATAACTAAGGTAGTAGATGAGATTATGCAAGAGTTGGTATATGTATTAATCCACTAATCGTTACAAAAGTGATTAACAATATTCATTTACTAGATGACATGAAACTCATCCATTCACATGAGTACTAGTCAATGATCATGGATGAATCCAACATATAACAATGGTCTTACATAATAACATATAATACAAGAGCATCTAGATCATACTTATAATCACGAACCAGGGAAAAACTGCGCCGCACAAACCTAATTGTGTGCCGCACTTCGTCTCTGCGAAGCTAATACAATCAATTCATAGCTCTATATACACTTAACCAAACACACAAGACAATTACTCCATAATCAAAGGAATAACAAACATAACATTCATCATAATTCCAGAATTGATCATAATAAAAGGGATGAAAGATTATACCAAAGTCATATAATCCAAATGATAATTACAAGTTTTCCAAAATGAAAACTATTCTTGATTAATCAAACTAATGATTACAAATCTTCCGAAGCCTTTGGGTGATGTTACTCAGCCCAAAATTCGTCCTAAACTACTAAGGAAGAGATGGGAGAAGTGGGAGAAGTGTTGGAGAGGTGTGTGTGAAATGAGAGGAAGTGACCTCTATTTATAGTTTTCACTGCGGGCAAAAGTGTGCCGCACTTTTTCAAATGTGCGCCGCACATTTGGTGGTCAGATGTACGCCGCACAACCAGGATGGTGCACCGCACAATTTCGCGTCTAGAACGTTTCAAAAATTGCAGAAAAGTGCGCCACACTTTTTGGATTGTGCGCCGCATTTTTTGTCATTTCCAGCTTGAACCAAAAGTCAAAGTTGTAGATCTTTCTTTCCTCTTTCCGTGGCCGCTTGAATCAACTAAAACGGAGTTCGTATGCTCAAGATATGGCCAAAACAGTGACAGGTGTCGGGAGATCAGAATCTTGACTTTATTTCTTCGTTTAAGCTTCATTCCTTCGTGTATTCTTTCATTTCCTTCCACGACACGTCCATGGAACCTATACATCAAATATAGTATATTAAGTATCGATAGTTCACATAATTAACCTAAATATATACAGATAACACACGCGCAAACATGTATAATTAGATCGTTATCATTTACTTAAACTAAAACAGTAACTATAAGATTAATATTTTAGATTTGCCTGAGCTATATACATGCATGCCAGTTCTACCTAAGAAAACCCCTTTTTTTAGATTTGCCTGAGCTATATACATGCATGCCAGTTCTACCTAATATTTTAGATTTGCCTGAGCTATATACATGCACACAATTATTTAATGTACAAACAAATACAAAAAAAATGAAACGGAATAAAAAGATAAATAAGAAAACCCCTTTTTTCGATTTTATAATCTTTATATTTTTTATAGTTCTATTATTATTTCTACTTATTATACTAATACTACTATTACTAATTTTTGTTTTAGCTAAATTCAAGATACCTTTACGATACGGTTCAAGTAAGAATGGTCCAATTCTAAACGTTGAGGGTACGGTATTTTTGGTATATACTCCAAAAATGGATATTCTTTTGTTTTGACCACATAAAAATCCTTCTTCGTTGTTTTAAACGGTTTACTTTTTTTTATTTTATTGTTAACGATGATAGGAGGTGGTGGATCTTTTTGGGTTTTCGAATGGTATTCGGACTTTTCACTCCTAGTGAATGCGGCGTTCACGTGCTCAACTCGAGCAGATGGAGGAGGAGGTGGGTTAGTCCTAACGGTTTGATCAAAAGAGACATGAGTTTGAAGCTTCGACAACTCATTAATTTTTTTTTCCATGTTTTCGAAAAGAGTTTGGAAGTTTTTCTCATTTTGCTTCATCTTAAAACTCATAATGTTAACAGTCTCTTTCACAAAATTATTTGCAACTCTTTGACTATCCAAAAATTTAGTGATTATTTTTTCGATATCGATTTCGGATTGAGGTTGAGATTGGTAAAAATGATAATTTTGGTTTTCATAACCTTCGAGTTGATTTGATTCATGACGTTCACACATCGGCGTGTCATCGTTCATGCGATTTTCGGAAGCGAGATTACCTTCGAGAGCGTTATATTTTTCACGCATCTCTTGTAATTCTTCTTTAAAGATTTGGAAATGAGAATCCATTTTAGCTTCAAGAGCTTCCAACTTGGAAATGGATGCTCCAACAACAGCAGGTCCTACTATTTACGCATCTTCTTATGATTTCATGTTATATCTCTCATGCTGACACTATATTAACCTCTACCAGGAACCACGGTAACGGGAAGGACCAGAACCACAGGGGTTCGCAGCCTAACCGTTCAGCTAACACTGGTGAACATCTTATGATGCATATGTCTTATACTCGTGCATATACTTTATTTTAACACATTTTGTCATCAGCAGGCCCTCAGCAAGCAAGGACTCCTGCTGGAGGATTCACTCATCCTCTTTGCAATACTTGCCATCGCAGACACCCTGGCCCATGTCGTCGTGATTCCGACGCGTGCTACAAGTGCGGCCTCCCTGGCCATCGTATGAGAGATTGCCGTAAGGGTGAAATGGAGGGTACCTCGGGTCATGTTGATAGTAAGCCGCCTCCTACCACTGGGCGTGTCTACACGACATCGCGCGATCAGGCAAACAAATCTACAGGTACCATTACTGGAATTTTGTATATGTA
This sequence comes from Glebionis coronaria, assembly GCA_025667525.1. Taxonomy (NCBI): domain Eukaryota; kingdom Viridiplantae; phylum Streptophyta; class Magnoliopsida; order Asterales; family Asteraceae; genus Glebionis; species Glebionis coronaria. Next base: position 427,975,633 of record CM046877.1, read on the forward strand.
CGGCCAAGCTGCATGTGTTCTTTTCGACACGGGTGCCACTCACTCAGTTATTTCCACTACTTATGCCAAGAACATCAGGACACTTCCCTTGCCATTAGAAAATAGGCTTACCATTTCCACGCCTTTGAGGGACTCTGTATTAATAACTCATGTATACAAGAGTCTTCCTCTAGAATTTGACGATAAAGTTCGTGCAGTAGATGCACTTCCCCTAGACATGATTGAGTTCGATATGATTCTCGGCATGGACTGGCTATCCAAGCACCATGCTACCATAGACTGCCACTCATATCGGGTGATCTTCGGCGACATTAATGCACCAGAGTACATTCATAACGGGTTCATACCCGGACGGTCTGTACAAGTCATATCTACCTTGCAAGCACGTGCATTACTGTCACATGGCTGTGAGGGTTATCTAGCTACGGTTCACGACCTGGATGCTGAATCCCCATCGATTCAGGATCAACCAGTAGTTTCGGAATTTCAAGACGTCTTCCCAGCTGAACTTCCAGGCATACCACCGGCACGAGAAGTGGAGTTCAACATCGACCCTGTTCCAGGAGCTGAACCAATCTCTAAGGCTCCGTATCGTATGGCTCCCATAGAGCTAAAAGAACTGAAGGATCAACTGCAGGAACTTCTTGAACGAGGGTTCATTAGACCAAGCGCATCTCCATGGGGCGCACCGGTCTTGTTCGTTAAGAAGAAGGACGGCAGCATGCGACTTTGCATAGACTACCGTGAACTTAATAAGATTACCATCCGCAATAGATATCCACTGCCACGTATAGATGATCTGTTTGACCAACTTCAAGGAGCCAAACACTTCTCAAAGATCGATCTAAGGTCAGGCTACCATCAGCTAAGGGTTAAAGAGCAGGATATTGCCAAGACTGCTTTTCGTACCCGCTATGGCCATTATGAGTTTGTAGTCATGCCATTCGGCCTGACTAATGATCCAGCAGTATTCATGGATCTGATGAACAGAATCTTCCACGAATTCCTTGATAAGTTTGTCATTGTATTCATCGATGACATCCTGATTTTCTCAAAGTCCACGGAGGAACACGAAGACCATCTCCGTACGGTACTACAGATTCTTCGTTAGAAGCAGTTGTATGCGAAATTCTCCAAGTGTGAGTTCTGGTTAAACAAAGTGGCATTCTTAGGTCACATTCTATCAGCAGAAGGGATCACTATGGACCCAGCGAAGGTTGAGGCTATCACTAAATGGCCAAGACCAACGTCAGCGACAGAAGTCCGCAGTTTCTTAGGCTTAGCTGGATATGATCGCAGATTCGTGGAGAACTTTTCCCGCTTGGCATTACCTCTCACCAAACTGATGCGAAAAGGAGAGAAATTCGTCTGGACGGAAGAACGAGAGAAGAGCTTCGAAGACCTAAAGCAGAAGTTAGTATCTGCACCTATTCTTACTCTCCCATCTGGTACAGGTGGATTTCAGATCTATAGCGATGCATCGGGGAAGGGACTGGGCTGTGTTCTCATGCAACATGGGAAAGTGATCGCGTATGCTTCACGGCAGCTTAAGCCCTATGAAGAAAACTACCCTACGCATGACCTGGAACTTGCTGCAGTTGTGTTCGCATTGAAAATATGGAGGCACTACTTATACGGAGAATCATGCGACATCTTCACGGATCACAAGAGCTTGAAGTATATCTTCACTCAACGAGAATTGAACATGAGACAAAGGAGATGGTTGGAACTGTTGAAGGATTATGATATTAACCTACAGTATCATCCCGGGAAGGCTAATGTAGTAGCAGATGCACTCAGCAGAAAGTCCGGAATGATCAACGGCATTGAAATCAAGGAACAAAACATAAGAGACTTGGAGCAGCTAGACATCGAAATCATGGTACGTGGGCAGCACGGATACTGGGCGAATCTTAGAGTAGAACCCGAGTTACTGTCTAGGATCAAGGAAGGGTAGAAGGATGATGGAGAAATTTAGGCGATAATCAGAATTTGGAGAAGCAGACAGAATTCAGAATGGACGCAGACGGTATCGTTTGGCAGGGCACGAGACTTTGTGTTCCTGACAATCAAGAACTCTGGGAAGCATTGTTAGCTGAAGCTCACAGCTCCCCATTTTCTATACATCCTGGGTCGACAAAAATGTACCATGACATCAGACAGCACTTTTGGTGGAGTGGTATGAAACAGGACGTAGCCACTTATGTCTCCAAATGTCTTACCTGCCAGCAGGTTAAGATTGAGCATCAGCGATCGGGCGGTCTCCTTCAACCGTTGGATATTCCAGAGTGGAAGTGGGACAAAATCACCATGGATTTTGTTACCGGTCTTCCGCCTACCAAGAAGAAGCACGATGCTATTTGGGTCATTGTTGATCGACTCACCAAATCAGCGCATTTCTTACCGATACGCAAGGAAGATCCGGTAAGTAAACTCGCAGATACTTACAGAAGGGAGATCATGAGACTCCACGGTACTCCCTCCAGCATCGTCTCAGACAGAGATCCTCGTTTCACGTCGCGATTCTGGAAAGGTCTGCAAAAAGCTTGGGGTACACAACTTAAGCTGAGTACGGCCTTTCATCCTCAAACGGACGGACAGTCGGAGCGAACAATTCAGACATTGGAAGATATGTTAAGGTCGTGTGCGTTGGAATGGATAGGTGATTGGGACGATTACATCTGTTTGGTCGAGTTTGCATACAACAACAGCTGGCACGCAAGTATCAAATGTGCTCCTTTCGAAATGTTGTATGGCAGGAAGTGTCGCGCTCCAATCTGCTGGGATCAAGTGGGAGAGCGAACACTCGAAGGACCAGAAATTATAGGAATGACCAATGAGAAGATCGAAGTAGCTAAGCAAAAGTTGCAGGAAGCACGGTCACGTCAGAAGAGTTACGCCGATAAGCATCGTAGGGACATACATTTTAATGTGGGAGACCACGTCTTCCTCAAGGTTTCGCCGGTACGTGGTGTTAAACGCTTCGGGATCAAAGGGAAACTCAGTCCTCGTTTCATCGGACCATTTGATATCATTGAACGAATCGGTGAAGTATCTTACCGATTGGCGTTCCCTCCTCAGCTTTCGCACGTGCATAACGTGTTCCATGTGTCCTTACTCAGAGGGTACAAGTATCATCCCCTTCACATGGTTCAGTGTCCACTGGAACAGATACGTGAAGATCTCACTTTTATAGAGGAACCCGAACGAGTTCTCGACAGGCAAGAACGAGTCATGAGAAGGAAGACGATTCCATTCGTCAAAATTCTTTGGAGGGACCATACCGAGCGGGAAGCCACTTGGGAAACAGAGGAGTCTATCCGGGCTTCTTACCCTCACTTCATATTTTGAGTTCGGGTATGTTACTTCTTTCCAATTGCTTTATCTATAATTCGGGGACGAATTATTCTTTTTAGGGGGGAAGAATTGTAAAACCCGCATGCTTTTACCATGAATAGTGCCCTTAAGATCGTACGTCCTAGATTAAAACTTACCTTATTTAGTATTGATCACATTCATGTGCTAATAATCAAGCAAGTGCATACGTGTATGACATGATAAGTATCGATTACGTATGAACTCATGATAAACAGTTAATAAATATGTCACGTGAACATAATTAAATCATGATCACCATTTAAAATACGAACTAGAATAATTACGTAAATACATATAATATAATTACGAGCGTTAAGATTACGATAAACTACATGATAAAATAAACAGAAACACTTTAAACACGAACACGTTTAACCACGAACGAACATGAAACATCGGGACACGAGAAAAGGTACGGGTACCCCATGTGGGGCCCCATACCCACGACACACTAACCAAAATGGGCTTAGCCCATTGACTTTTACAAGAAAGGGGGGGTTATGGTAAATATGCTTTTCATTTTTTACATTTCAAGCAAAATAGCATTTAACCTAAAAAGTTTTCTCTCCTCCTCCTTGGTCTCTATTTGTGCCGCCACCTTAAGGACCACCATAGGTGGTTGTTGGTTGATTTTGATCATAAAAATAAGTGCTATAAACCGTGTTTGTTCATCCTCTTCCAAGCTACGTATTGGTATATCATTCTAAACCTTTCGTTTTAATTCTTTTAAATCTTTAATTATTTTCATGAACATGTTATTAATATTCTTATTAAAACATGATAGTTAAACATTGATCTAACATGTTTTGGGGTAAATTAAAATCAAAGGATGATATAAAAGGGTGTTTGTTTTGGCCGCCTAGTATAACCAACCCGAGGGGGGGTTCGGTTTGCTTTTAGCCGCCACCACCAAGACCATTGTTGGTCTTGGTTGGTGCATGTGGGACCCACGGCAGCAAGGGGGCACAAGTACCCCGAGTTTGGCTCGGGGTACGGTGTCGAGTTCATGCCCGATTCATGGTTCGTTGGTTAAATCATGATTTATGCTACATGTTAATTTTATGAATTATGAACTTAGGATATAAATTAATTAATAACATGAGATATTAATTAAACCATGACTTAGGTTATTTTTAATTATTAATTTAGCATGATATTAATTTAACCTAAGTATTTTATGTTATGAGTTATAATTAATTAATTATTTAAAACGTGCCTATAATTAATTAATTTAGACATGACTTCGGTTATGTTATTAATACATAATAATACACATTTTAACCTAAGTATTTTATTCCATTTTAATTAAAACATGTTATACTTTAATTAAAATGCTTAACCTATAGTTTAATTAAAATACATGAAATAATAATTAAACTATACACTATATCATATGACTTAAGAAATAAGCTTATAAACACTTAGACTTATATGTTAGCTTATGTAACCAGCTTAATTCTAATTATGGAAACTTCTATTTATAGAAACTTAATTAAATAAGGCAACTAATCTATTAATGGAAACCTTCTATATATGGAAATCTATCTATTTCAGGCAGCTAATCTAATCATGGAAACCTTCTATATATGGAAACTTATTTAATTAAGGCAGCTGATCTATTTTTGGAAACTTTCTATTTTTAGAAACTAATCTATATTAAGCAGTAAATTCTATTTTAGGAAACTTTCTATTTTTGGAAACTTTCTATTTTTGGAAACTTTCTATTTTAGGAAACTTTCTATTTTTGGAAACTTTCTATTTTTGGAAACTCTCTATTTTTAGTAACTTTCTATTTTTGGAAACTTTCTATTTTTGGAAACTTTCTATTTTTGGAAACTTTCTATTTTTGGAAACCTGCTATTTTTGGAAATGTACTTATTATTACACAGTAAGTATAATAATACATGAAATACCAGTAATACTTAATCAGATTAATCAGAATACAAGATAAACACAGTTTAAGGCTTTAAACAGTAAACCATGACCTAAAACACACAAGTAAGCTAAGGTGAGACATAAAACCCAGTACGTAATCAGTGATTCGATACTTATACACGTGTGTATTCATGTAGCGTTAGTGATCCAGAAGTAGGAGTCTTTCTTCCGTTCATTCACTGGACTTGAGGTACGGATTCCCGTCCTTTCAGTATGGATATTCTTTCCTTATTAGGATTTCCCCGTATGCAGCCAACTGTTTTCCCCAGTATTTGTTTTATTGTTTTGAACTGCTTATGTTTAATTAGCTTAATCTATAGCCATATACAAGCATGACCAGTTTCACCTAGTTATGGAGGTACCATAACCATAACATTGGAGGCACCAATGTTATGACTTCCCCACGGTGGAGTGATTGCTCGTGGCGTCCCTTTCAGTTTTGGCCATATTATTATATCATGTGGGGCGTATGGGTGCATCCTAGTTACATGTTTTATTCAGTATTTCATGGTGAATGTGGTGTGTGCCTTGCATCCTTCACAAGGAGTTGATCCCTCCTACCCAAACCAGTATATTAATTAAAGGCATCCCCTCTAATCAGCATGATGAGGTCACCCCTCCAAGTATTCATGCACGTGACCTTTTCATGACCTATATGGGCTATGGTATATTTATGTTAAAACAGTTTTCATAAGATAAACATAAGGCTTTTCAAACTATAAAACCAGTTTTCTTAATACTTAACCAGTTTACTCAGAACTTAGTCTTCCACTATTATTTGTTACATGCGTATCCTATTTCATGCTATTTTGTACATCCGTGCACTGAGCGTCTTGCTCAGCCGTTTTCCTTTTCATGTTCCCAAAACGGCAGGTACTTAGGGACGCTCGTAGATCTCAAACGTACGTGCATATGGACTGGAAGCTTTACTGTCTTTCTTTACTTTATGCATTTCCTTTACTTTAATACAGTTTGCTATGGACATTGTTTCGTCCTTTCCTTTTACAGTATTTATGTTTGTGTGTGATGAGCTCTACTTTGGGGTTACCGATGTTTGATTCCGGAATTTCCCTTTTATGGTCAAATAATGCTTAGACATTTATCCTTGTATGCTTTGATGACACGCCATGATTATGCGTAAGATTCCATTTCCAAAATGGGGTGTTACAATTATGGTATCAGAGCCAAGGTTTCGACCTGTAGGCTCTCAAATATGACCTGTGATTAGTGGGTAGTCACTACGGTCTTCCTAGAACTGACAGTTGTTTTCATGCAATCATCATTTTTAAGCATACATATACATGTCATCGTTACAGGGTTTTTGACTAAGTAATGGTTGGTACAGGACTGGCCCTATTTAGTCGCATGTGTTTTATCGAAAGTTTTAGATTTGGGACCGACCCATAGGCGTCCCCTCGATATGTCTTTTGTTTTGAGTGAACTGACCAGAGGCGTTCACTCTCGAGCATCAAAAGTTTTCATAAAACTGCATCATGCATTCATACAAAAATTTTCTTGCATAAAATTTTTCTCGTGAAATTTTTTTGGTATAAAAAAAATTTTCATGTATATATATAATTTATATTTTATGTTTCGAACTGTTAATCATATGTTTTAGGTTATACTGTCAGATGGTTCTCACACGCGAGCAAGAGCAGCTCAATGCTGCAATTCAGGCTGCCATGCAAGCCTTGCTTCCTCAACTGAGGAATGACATCCGTGCTGAAGTCCAAGCTGCCAACAATCAGCAGCAGCAGAATCAAGCACCTCCTCCTTCTCCTCCCCCAGTGACACTAGCAGTGTGGCTGGAAAGATTCAACAAGCTCCGTCCTAGAGCTTTTGAAAAGACTGATAGTCCCAGCGATGCTGAAAGCTGGTTGACTCATATCGAGAAGATTTTCAATGCTATGGGATGTGACCCCGCATTCAAGGCGAGATTGGCATGCTACCGGTTTGAAGGCGATGTACTCAACTGGTGGCTAGCCTTGACGCAGTCGGAAGGAGGTGATGATTGGGTCGTTGGTTTGACATGGGCCCAATTCAAGGAGAGAGTGATGGAGCAGTTCTTTCCCAAGGCAGAGCAGGACAAGCTCAAGCGAGAGTACCATGGGATACGTCAGAGAGCGGGCGAGAATAGCAACGAATTCATGCAGCGCTTTCTTCGCTTAGCTGGTTTCCTGGGAGCAGCAGCTGGTACTCCTGAGGAGCAGGCACACCACTTTAGGTGGGCACTTCGCACCTCGATCGCGAACAATCTGGTGTGTGCTACGTTTAATACAGTAGCACAAGTGGCCGACGCAGCAAGGAAGCTAGAGATGTTGCAGGAACGAGATGAGTTCGGGGAAGCTGAAAGACCCGACAAGAGGTAAACATTTTGTATTCTATCGATAACCAAACCGCATCCTATCATTTTATGTTCAATAATCATCTCTTAAACTGTATCTTCCAGGCAGAAAACTGGGGACCGGTCTCAGCCGGCTACTCAGCAGCAGCCTCACCAGCCCAAAGGAAACGGTCACACTAACGACCGTTCTGTTGTGGAAAGGCGTAGCGGTAATGATAATTACCGTAACAACGCTGGACACTCCAACAACAGCAGGTCCTACTATTTACGCATCTTCTTATGATTTCATGTTATATCTCTCATGTTGACACTATATTCACCTCTACCAGGAACCACGGTAACGGGAAGGACCAGAACCACAGGGGTTCGCAGCCTAACCGTTCAGCTAACACTGGTGAACATCTTATGATGCATATGTCTTATACTCGTGCATATACTTTATTTTAACACATTTTGTCATCAGCAGGCCCTCAGCAAGCAAGGACTCCTGCTGGAGGATTCACTCATCCTCTTTGCAATACTTGCCATCGCAGACACCCTGGCCCATGTCGTCGTGATTCCGACGCGTGCTACAAGTGCGGCCTCCCTGGCCATCGTATGAGAGATTGCCGTAAGGGTGAAATGGAGGGTACCTCGGGTCATGCTGATAGTAAGCCGCCTCCTACCACTGGGCGTGTCTACACGACATCGCGCGATCAGGCAAACAAATCTACAGGTACCATTACTGGAATTTTGTATATGTACGGCCAAGCTGCATGTGTTCTTTTCGACACGGGTGCCACTCACTCAGTTATTTCCACTACTTATGCCAAGAACATCAGGACACTTCCCTTGCCATTAGAAAATAGGCTTACCATTTCCACGCCTTTGAGGGACTCTGTATTAATAACTCATGTATACAAGAGTCTTCCTCTAGAATTTGACGATAAAGTTCGTGCAGTAGATGCACTTCCCCTAGACATGATTGAGTTCGATATGATTCTCGGCATGGACTGGCTATCCAAGCACCATGCTACCATAGACTGCCACTCATATCGGGTGATCTTCGGCGACATTAATGCACCAGAGTACATTCATAACGGGTTCATACCCGGACGGTCTGTACAAGTCATATCTACCTTGCAAGCACGTGCATTACTGTCACATAGCTGTGAGGGTTATCTAGCTACGGTTCACGACCTGGATGCTGAATCCCCATCGATTCAGGATCAACCAGTAGTTTTGGAATTTCAAGACGTCTTCCCAGCTGAACTTTCAGGCATACCACCGGCACGAGAAGTGGAGTTCAACATCGACCCTGTTCCAGGAGCTGAACCAATCTCTAAGGCTCCGTATCGTATGGCTCCCATAGAGCTAAAAGAACTGAAGGATCAACTGCAGGAACTTCTTGAACGAGGGTTCATTAGACCAAGCGCATCTCCATGGGGCGCACCGGTCTTGTTCGTTAAGAAGAAGGACGGCAGCATGCGACTTTGCATAGACTACCGTGAACTTAATAAGATTACCATCCGCAATAGATATCCACTGCCACGTATAGATGATCTGTTTGACCAACTTCAAGGAGCCAAACACTTCTCAAAGATCGATCTAAGGTCAGGCTACCATCAGCTAAGGGTTAAAGAGCAGGATATTGCCAAGACTGCTTTTCGTACCCGTTATGGCCATTATGAGTTTGTAGTCATGCCATTCGGCCTAACTAATGCTCCAGCAGTATTCATGGATCTGATGAACAGAATCTTCCACGAATTCCTTGATAAGTTTGTCATTGTATTCATCGATGACATCCTGATTTTCTCAAAGTCCACGGAGGAACACGAAGACCATCTCCGTACGGTACTACAGATTCTTCGTTAGAAGCAGCTGTATGCGAAATTCTCCAAGTGTGAGTTCTGGTTAATCAAAGTGGCATTCTTGGGTCACATTGTATCAGCAGAAGGGATCACTATGGACCCAGCGAAGGTTGAGGCTATCACTAAATGGCAAAGACCAACGTCAGCGACAGAAGTCCGCAGTTTCTTAGGCTTAGCTGGATATGATCGCAGATTCGTGGAGAACTTTTCCCGCTTGGCATTACCTCTCACCAAACTGATGCGAAAAGGAGAGAAATTCGTCTGGACGGAAGAACGAGAGAAGAGCTTCGAAGACCTAAAGCAGAAGTTAGTATCTGCACCTATTCTTACTCTCCCATCTGGTACACGTGGATTTCAGATCTATAGCGATGCATCGGGGAAGGGACTAGGCTGTGTTCTCATGCAACATGGGAAAGTGATCGCGTATGCTTCACGGCAGCTTAAGCCCTATGAAGAAAACTACCCTACGCATGACCTGGAACTTGCTGCAGTTGTGTTCGCATTGAAAATATGGAGGCACTACTTATACGGAGAATCATGCGACATCTTCACGGATCACAAGAGCTTGAAGTATATCTTCACTCAACGAGAATTGAACATGAGACAAAGGAGATGGTTGGAACTGTTGAAGGATTATGATATTAACCTACAGTATCATCCCGGGAAGGCTAATGTAGTAGCAGATGCACTCAGCAGAAAGTCCGGAATGATCAACGGCATTGAAATCAAGGAACAAAACATAAGAGACTTGGAGCGGCTAGACATCGAAATCATGGTACGTGGGCAGCACGGATACTGGGCGAATCTTAGAGTAGAACCCGAGTTACTGTCTAGGATCAAGGAAGGGCAGAAGGATGATGGAGAAATTTGGGCGATAATTCAGAATTTGGAGAAGCAGACAGAATTCAGAATGGACGCAGACGGTATCGTTTGGCAGGGCACGAGACTTTGTGTTCCTGACAATCAAGAACTCTGGGAAGCATTGTTAGCTGAAGCTCACAGCTCCCCATTTTCTATACATCCTGGGTCGACAAAAATGTACCATGACATCAGACAGCACTTTTGGTGGAGTGGTATGAAACAGGACGTAGCCACTTATGTCTCCAAATGTCTTACCTGCCAGCAGGTTAAGATTGAGCATCAGCGATCGGGCGGTCTCCTTCAACCGTTGGATATTCCAGAGTGGAAGTGGGACAAAATCACCATGGATTTTGTTACCGGTCTTCCGCCTACCAAGAAGAAGCACGATGCTATTTGGGTCATTGTTGATCGACTCACCAAATCAGCTCATTTCTTACCGATACGCAAGGAAGATCCGGTAAGTAAACTCGCAGATACTTACAGAAGGGAGATCATGAGACTCCACGGTACTCCCTCCAGCATCGTCTCAGACAGAGATCCTCGTTTCACGTCGCGATTCTGGAAAGGTCTGCAAAAAGCTTGGGGTACACAACTTAAGCTGAGTACGGCCTTTCATCCTCAAACGGACGGACAGTCGGAGCGAACAATTCAGACATTGGAAGATATGTTAAGGTCGTGTGCGTTGGAATGGACAGGTGATTGGGACGATTACATCTGTTTGGTCGAGTTTGCATACAACAACAGCTGGCACGCAAGTATCAAATGTGCTCCTTTCGAAATGTTGTATGGCAGGAAGTGTCGCGCTCCAATCTGCTGGGATCAAGTGGGAGAGTGAACACTCGAAGGACCGGAAATTATAGGAATGACCAATGAGAAGATCGAAGTAGCTAAGCAAAAGCTGCAGGAAGCACGGTCACGTCAGAAGAGTTACGCCGATAAGCATCGTAGGGACATACATTTTAATGTGGCAGACCACGTCTTCCTCAAGGTTTCGCCGGCACGTGGTGTTAAACGCTTCGGGATCAAAGGGAAACTCAGTCCTCGTTTCATCGGACCATTTGATATCATTGAACGAATCGGTGAAGTATCTTACCGATTGGCGTTACCTCCTCAGCTTTCGCACGTGCATAACGTGTTCCATGTGTCCTTACTCAGAGGGTACAAGTATCATCCCCTTCACATGGTTCAGTATCCACTGGAACAGATACGTGAAGATCTCACTTTTATAGAGGAACCCGAACGAGTTCTCGACAGGCAAGAACGAGTCATGAGAAGGAAGACGATTCCATTCGTCAAAATTCTTTGGAGGGACCATACCGAGCGGGAAGCCACTTGGGAAACAGAGGAGTCTATCCGGGCTTCTTACCCTCACTTCATATTTTGAGTTCGGGTATGTTACTTCTTTCCAATTGCTTTATCTATAATTCGGGGACGAATTATTCTTTTTAGGGGGGAAGAATTGTAAAACCCGCATGCTTTTACCATGAATAGTACCCTTAAGATTGTACGTCCTAGATTAAAACTTACCTTATTTAGTATTGATCACATTCATGTGCTAATAATCAAGCAAGTGCATACGTGTATGACATGATAAGTATCGATTACGTACGAACTCATGATAAACAGTTAATAAATATGTCACGTGAACGTAATTAAATCTTGATCACCATTTAAAATACGAACTAGAATAATTACGTAAATACATATAATATAATTACGAGCGTTAAGATTACGATAAACTACATGATAAAATAAACAGAAACACTTTAAACACGAACACGTTTAACCACGAACGAACACGAAACATCGGGACACGAGAAAAGGTACGGGTACCCCATGTGGGGCCCCATACCCACGGCACACTAACCAAAATGGGCTTAGCCCATTGACTTTTACAAGAAAGGGGGTTATGGTAAATATGCTTTTCATTTTTTACATTTCAAGCAAAATAGCATTTAACCTAAAAAGTTTTCTCTCCTCCTCCTTGGTCTCTCTTTGTGTCGCCACCTTAAGGACCACCATAGGTGGTTGTTGGTTGATTTTGATCATAAAAATAAGTGCTATAAACCGTGTTTGTTCATCCTCTTCCAAGCTACGTATTGGTATATCATTCTAAACCTTTCTTTTTAATTCTTTTAAATCTTTAATTATTTTCATGAACATGTTATTAATATTCTTATTAAAACATGATAATTAAACATTGATCTAACATGTTTTGGGGTAAATTAAAATCAAAGGATGATATAAAAGGGTGTTTTTTTTGGCCGCCTAGTATAACCAACCCGAGGGGGTTCGGTTTGCTTTTAGCCGCCACCACCAAGACCATTGTTGGTCTTGGTTGGTGCATGTGGGACCCACGGCAGCAAGGGGGCACAAGTACCCCGAGTTTGGCTCGGGGTACGGTGTCGAGTTCATGCCCGATTCATGGTTCGTTGGTTAAATCATGATTTATGCTACATGTTAATTTTATGAATTATGAACTTAGGATATAAATTAATTAATAACATGAGATATTAATTAAACCATGACTTAGGTTATTTTTAATTATTAATTTAGCATGATATTAATTTAACCTAAGTATTTTATGTTATGAGTTATAATTAATTAATTATTTAAAACATGCCTATAATTAATTAATTTAGACATGACTTCGGTTATGTTATTAATACATAATAATACACATTTTAACCTAAGTATTTTATTCCATTTTAATTAAAACATGTTATACTTTAATTAAAATGCTTAACCTATAGTTTAATTAAAATACATGAAATAATAATTAAACTATACACTATATCATATGACTTAAGAAATAAGCTTATAAACACTTAGACTTATATGTTAGCTTATGTAACCAGCTTAATTCTAATTATGGAAACTTCTATTTATAGAAACTTAATTAAATAAGGCAACTAATCTATTAATGGAAACCTTCTATATATGGAAATCTATCTATTTCAGGCAGCTAATCTAATCATGGAAACCTTCTATATATGGAAACTTATTTAATTAAGGCAGCTGATCTATTTTTGGAAACTTTCTATTTTTAGAAACTAATCTATATTAAGCAGTAAATTCTATTTTAGGAAACTTTCTATTTTTGGAAACTTTCTATTTTTGGAAACTTTCTATTTTAGGAAACTTTCTATTTTTGGAAACTTTCTATTTTTGGAAACTCTCTATTTTTGGTAACTTTCTATTTTTGGAAACTTTCTATTTTTGGAAACTTTCTATTTTTGGAAACTTTCTATTTTTGGAAACCTGCTTTTTTTGGAAAGTTACTTATTATTACACAGTAAGTATAATAATACATGAAATACCAGTAATACTTAATCAGATTAATCAGAATACAAGATAAACACAGTTTAAGGCTTTAAACAGTAAACCATGACCTAAAACACACAAGTAAGCTAAGGTGAGACATAAAACCCAGTACGTAATCAATGATTCGATACTTATACACGTGTGTATTCATGTAGCATTAGTGATCCAGAAGTAGGAGTCTTTCTTCCGTTCATTCACTGGACTTGAGGTACGGATTCCCGTCCTTTCAGTATGGACATTCTTTCCTTATTAGGATTTCCCCGTATGCAGCCAACTGTTTTCCCCAGTATTTGTTTTATTGTTTTGAACTGCTTATGTTTAATTAGCATAATCTATAGCCATATACAAGCATGACCAGTTTCACCTAGTTATGGAGGTACCATAACCATAACATTGGAGGCACCAATGTTATGACTTCCCCACGGCGGAGTGATTGCTCGTGGCGTCCCTTTCAGTTTTGGCCATATTATTATATCATGTGGGGCGTATGGGTGCATCCTAGTTACATGTTTTATTAAGTATTTCATGGTGGATGTGGTGTGTGCCTTGCATCCTTCACAAGGAGTTGATCCCTCCTACCCAAACCAGTATATTAATTAGAGGCATCCCCTCTAATCAGCATGATGAGGTCACCCCTCCAAGTATTCATGCACGTGACCTTTTCATGACCTATATGGGTTGTGGTATATTTATGTTAAAACAGTTTTCATAAGATAAACATAAGGCTTTTCAAACTATAAAACCAGTTTTCTTAATACTTAACCAGTTTACTCAGAACTTAGTCTTCCGCTGTTATTTGTTACATGCTTATCCTATTTCATGCTATTTTGTACATCCGTGCACTGAGCGTCTTGCTCAGCCGTTTTCCTTTTCATGTTCCCAAAACGGCAGGTACTCAGGGACGCTCGTAGATCTCAAACGTACGTGCATATGGACTGGAAGCTTTACTGTCTTTCTTTACTTTATGCATTTCCTTTACTTTAATACAGTTTGCTATGGACATTGTTTCGTCCTTTCCTTTTACAGTATTTATGTTTGTGTGTGATGAGCTCTACTTTGGGGTTACCGATGTTTGATTCTGGTATTTCCCTTTTATGGTCAAATAATGCTTAGACATTTATCCTTGTATGCTTTGATGACACGCTATGATTATGCGTAAGATTCCATTTCCAAAATGGGGTGTTACAATTATGGTATCAGAGCCAAGGTTTCGACCTGTAGGCTCTCAAATATGACCTGTGATTAGTGGGTAGTCACTACGGTCTTCCTAGAACTGACAGTTGTTTTCATGCAATCATCATTTTTAAGCATACATATACATGTCATCGTTACAGGGTTTTTGACTAAGTAATGGTTGGTACAGGACTGGCCCTATTTAGTCGCATGTGTTTTATCGAAACTTTTAGATTTGGGACCGACCCATAGGCGTCCCCTCGATATGTCTTTTGTTTTGAGTGAACTGACCAGAGGCGTTCACTCTCGAGCATCAAAAGTTTTCAAAAAACTACATCATGCATTCATACAAAAAATTTCTTGCATAAAATTTTTCTCGTGAAATTTTTTTGGTATAAAAAATTTTTTCATGTATATATATAATTTATATTTTATGTTTCGAACTGTTAATCATATGTTTTAGGTTATACTGTCAGATGGTTCTCACACGCGAGCAAGAGCAGCTCAATGCTGCAATTCAGGCTGCCATGCAAGCCTTGCTTCCTCAACTGAGGAATGACATCCGTGCTGAAGTCCAAGCTGCCAACAATCAGCAGCAGCAGAATCAGGCACCTCCTCCTCCTCCTCCCCCAGTGACACTAGCAGTGTGGCTGGAAAGATTCAACAAGCTCCGTCCTAGAGCTTTTGAAAAGACTGATAGTCCCAGCGATGCTGAAAGCTGGTTGACTCATATCGAGAGGATTTTCAATGCTATTGGATGTGACCCCGCATTCAAGGCGAGATTGGCATGCTACCGGTTTGAAGGCGATGTACTCAACTGGTGGCTAGCCTTGACGCAGTCGGAAGGAGGTGATGATTGGGTCGCTGGTTTGACATGGGCCCAATTCAAGGAGAGAGTGATGGAGCAGTTCTTTCCCAAGGCAGAGCAGGACAAGCTCAAGCGAGAGTACCATGGGATACGTCAGAGAGCGGGCGAGAATAGCAACGAATTCATGCAGCGCTTTCTTCGCTTAGCTGGTTTCCTGGGAGCAGCAGCTGGTACTCCTGAGGAGCAGGCACACCACTTTAGGTGGGCACTTCGCACCTCGGTCGCGAACAATCTGGTGTGTGCTACGTTTAATACAGTAGCACAAGTGGCCGACGCAGCAAGGAAGCTAGAGATGTTGCAGGAACGAGATGAGTTCGGGGAAGCTGAAAGACCCGACAAGAGGTAAACATTTCGTATTCTATCGATAACCAAACCGCATCCTATCATTTTATGTTCAATAATCATCTCTTAAACTGTATCTTCCAGGCAGAAAACTGGGGACCGGTCTCAGCCGGCTACTCAGCAGCAGCCTCACCAGCCCAAAGGAAACGGTCACACTAACGACCGTTCTGTTGTGGAAAGGCGTAGCGGTAATGATAATTACCGTAACAACGCTGGACACTCCAACAACAGCAGGTCCTACTATTTACGCATCTTCTTATGATTTCATATTATATCTCTCATGCTGACACTATATTAACCTCTACCAGGAACCACGGTAATGGGAAGGACCAGAACCACAGGGGTTCGCAGCCTAACCGTTCAGCTAACACTGGTGAACATCTTATGATGCATATGTCTTATACTCGTGCATATACTTTATTTTAACACATTTTGTCATCAGCAGGCCCTCAGCAAGCAAGGACTCCTGCTGGAGGATTCACTCATCCTCTTTGCAATACTTGCCATCGCAGACACCCTGGCCCATGTCGTCGTGATTCCGACGCGTGCTACAAGTGCGGCCTCCCTGGCCATCGTATGAGAGATTGCCGTAAGGGTGAAATGGAGGGTACCTCGGGTCATGCTGATAGTAAGCCGCCTCCTACCACTGGGCGTGTCTACACGACATCGCGCGATCAGGCAAACAAATCTACAGGTACCATTACTGGAATTTTGTATATGTACGGCCAAGCTGCATGTGTTCTTTTCGACACGGGTGCCACTCACTCAGTTATTTCCACTACTTATGCCAAGAACATCAGGACACTTCCCTTGCCATTAGAAAATAGGCTTACCATTTCCACGCCTTTGAGGGACTCTGTATTAATAACTCATGTATACAAGAGTCTTCCTCTAGAATTTGACGGTAAAGTTCGTGCAGTAGATGCACTTCCCCTAGACATGATTGAGTTCGATATGATTCTCGGCATGGACTGGCTATCCAAGCACCATGCTACCATAGACTGCCACTCATATCGGGTGATCTTCGGCGACATTAATGCACCAGAGTACATTCATAACGGGTTCATACCCGGACGGTCTGTACAAGTCATATCTACCTTGCAAGCACGTGCATTACTGTCACATGGTTGTGAGGGTTATCTAGCTACGGTTCACGACCTGGATGCTGAATCCCCATCGATTCAGGATCAACCAGTAGTTTCGGAATTTCAAGACGTCTTCCCAGCTGAACTTCCAGGCATACCACCGGCACGAGAAGTGGAGTTCAACATCGACCCTGTTCCAGGAGCTGAACCAATCTCTAAGGCTCCGTATCGTATGGCTCCCATAGAGCTAAAAGAACTGAAGGATCAACTGCAGGAACTTCTTGAACGAGGGTTCATTAGACCAAGCGCATCTCCATGGGGTGCACCGGTCTTGTTCGTTAAGAAGAAGGACGGCAGCATGCGACTTTGCATAGACTACCGTGAACTTAATAAGATTACCATCCGCAATAGATATCCACTGACACGTATAGATGATCTGTTTGACCAACTTCAAGGAGCCAAACACTTCCCAAAGATCGATCTAAGGTCAGGCTACCATCAGCTAAGGGTTAAAGAGCAGGATATTGCCAAGACTGCTTTTCGTACCCGCTATGGCCATTATGAGTTTGTAGTCATGCCATTCGGCCTGACTAATGCTCCAGCAGTATTCATGGATCTGATGAACAGAATCTTCCACGAATTCCTTGATAAGTTTGTCATTGTATTCATCGATGACATCCTGATTTTCTCAAAGTCTACGGAGGAACACGAAGACCATCTCCGTACGGTACTACAGATTCTTCGTCAGAAGCAGTTGTATGCGAAATTCTCCAAGTGTGAGTTCTGGTTAAACAAAGTGGCATTCTTAGGTCACATTGTATCAGCAGAAGGGATCACTATGGACCCAGCGAAGGTTGAGGCTATCACTAAATGGCCAAGACCAACGTCAGCGACAGAAGTCCGTAGTTTCTTAGGCTTAGCTGGATATGATCGCAGATTCGTGGAGAACTTTTCCCGCTTGGCATTACCTCTCACCAAACTGATGCGAAAAGGAGAGAAATTCGTCTGGACGGAAGAACGAGAGAAGAGCTTCGAAGACCTAAAGCAGAAGTTAGTATCTGCACCTATTCTTACTCTCCCATCTGGTACAGGTGGATTTCAGATCTATAGCGATGCATCGGGGAAGGGACTGGGTTGTGTTCTCATGCAACATGGGAAAGTGATCGCGTATGCTTCACGGCAGCTTAAGCCCTATGAAGAAAACTACCCTACGCATGACCTGGAACTTGCTGCAGTTGTGTTCGCATTGAAAATATGGAGGCACTACTTATACGGAGAATCATGCGACATCTTCACGGATCACAAGAGCTTGAAGTATATCTTCACTCAACGAGAATTGAACATGAGACAAAGGAGATGGTTGGAACTGTTGAAGGATTATGATATTAACCTACAGTATCATCCCGGGAAGGCTAATGTAGTAGCAGATGCACTCAGAAGAAAGTCCGGAATGATCAACGGCATTGAAATCAAGGAACAAAACATAAGAGACTTGGAGCGGCTAGACATCGAAATCATGGTACGTGGGCAGCACGGATACTGGGCGAATCTTAGAGTAGAACCCGAGTTACTGTCTAGGATCAAGGAAGGGCAGAAGGATGATGGAGAAATTTGGGCGATAATTTAGAATTTGGAGAAGCAGACAGAATTCAGAATGGACGCAGACGGTATCGTTTGGCAGGGCACGAGACTTTGTGTTCCTGACAATCAAGAACTCCGGGAAGCATTGTTAGCTGAAGCTCACAGCTCCCCATTTTCTATACATCCTGGGTCGACAAAAATGTACCATGACATCAGACAGCACTTTTGGTGGAGTGGTATGAAACAGGACGTAGCCACTTATGTCTCCAAATGTCTTACCTGCCAGCAGGTTAAGATTGAGCATCAGCGATCGGGCGGTCTCCTTCAACCGTTGGATATTCCAGAGTGGAAGTGGGACAAAATCACCATGGATTTTGTTACCGGTCTTCCGCCTACCAAGAAGAAGCACGATGCTATTTGGGTCATTGTTGATCGACCCACCAAATCAGCTCATTTATTACCGATACGCAAGGAAGATCCGGTAAGTAAACTCGCAGATACTTGCAGAAGGGAGATCATGAGACTCCACGGTACTCCCTCTAGCATCGTCTCAGACAGAGATCCTCGTTTCACGTCGCGATTCTGGAAAGGTCTGCAAAAAGCTTGGGGTACACAACTTAAGCTGAGTACGGCCTTTCATCCTCAAACGGACGGACAGTCGGAGCGAACAATTTAGACATTGGAAGATATGTTAAGGTCGTGTGCGTTGGAATGGACAGGTGATTGGGACGATTACATCTGTTTGGTCGAGTTTGCATACAACAACAGCTGGCACGCAAGTATCAAATGTGCTCCTTTCGAAATGTTGTATGGCAGGAAGTGTCGCGCTCCAATCTGCTGGGATCAAGTGGGAGAGCGAACACTCGAAGGACCAGAAATTATAGGAATGACCAATGAGAAGATCGAAGTAGCTAAGAAAAAGCTGCAGGAAGCACGGTCACGTCAGAAGAGTTACGTCGATAAGCATCGTAGGGACATACATTTTAATGTGGGAGACCACGTCTTCCTCAAGGTTTCGCCGGCACGTGGTGTTAAACGCTTCGGGATCAAAGGGAAACTCAGTCCTCGTTTCATCGGACCATTTGATATCATTGAACGAATCGGTGAAGTATCTTACCGATTGGTGTTACCTCCTCAGCTTTCGCACGTGCATAACGTGTTCCATGTGTCCTTACTCAGAGGGTACAAGTATCATCCCCTTCACATGGTTCAGTATCCACTGGAACAGATACGTGAAGATCTCACTTTTATAGAGGAACCCGAACGAGTTCTCGACAGGCAAGAACGAGTCATGAGAAGGAAGACGATTCCATTCGTCAAAATTCTTTGGAGGGACCATACCGAGCGGGAAGCCACTTGGGAAACAGAGGAGTCTATCCGGGCTTCTTACCCTCACTTCATATTTTGAGTTCGGGTATGTTACTTCTTTCCAGTTTGCTTTATCTATAATTCGGGGACGAATTATTCTTTTTAGGGGGGAAGAATTATAAAACCCGCATGCTTTTACCATGAATAGTGCCCTTAAGATCGTACGTCCTAGATTAAAACTTACCTTATTTAGTATTGATCACATTCATGTGCTAATAATCAAGCAAGTGCATACGTGTATGACATGATAAGTATCGATTACGTACGAACTCATGATAAACAGTTAATAAATATGTCACGTGAACGTAATTAAATCATGATCACCATTTAAAATACGAACTAGAATAATTACGTAAATACATATAATATAATTACGAGCGTTAAGATTACGATAAACTACATGATAAAATAACAGAAATACTTTAAACACGAACACGTTTAACCACGAACGAACACGAAACATCGGGACACGAGAAAAGGTACGGGTACCCCATGTGGGGCCCCATACCCACGGCACACTAACCAAAATGGGCTTAGCCCATTGACTTTTACAAGAAAGGGGGGGTTATGGTAAATATGCTTTTCATTTTTTACATTTCAAGCAAAATAGCATTTAACCTAAAAAGTTTTCTCTCCTCCTCCTTGGTCTCTCTTTGTGCCGCCACCTTAAGGACCACCATAGGTGGTTGTTGGTTGATTTTGATCATAAAAATAAGTGCTATAAACCGTGTTTGTTCATCCTCTTCCAAGCTACGTATTGGTATATCATTCTAAACCTTTCTTTTTAATTCTTTTAAATCTTTAATTATTTTCATGAACATGTTATTAATATTCTTATTAAAACATGATAATTAAACATTGATCTAACATGTTTTGGGGTAAATTAAAATCAAAGGATGATATAAAAGGGTGTTTGTTTTGGCCGCCTAGTATAACCAACCCGAGGGGGGGTTCGGTTTGCTTCTAGCCGCCACCACCAAGACCATTGTTGGTCTTGGTTGGTGCATGTGGGACCCACGGCAGCAAGGGGGCACAAGTACCCCGAGTTTGGCTCGGGGTACGGTGTCGAGTTCATGCCCGATTCATGGTTCGTTGGTTAAATCATGATTTATGCTACATGTTAATTTTATGAATTATGAACTTAGGATATAAATTAATTAATAACATGAGATATTAATTAAACCATGACTTAGGTTATTTTTAATTATTAATTTAGCATGATATTAATTTAACCTAAGTATTTTATGTTATGAGTTATAATTAATTAATTATTTAAAACATGCCTATAATTAATTAATTTTGACATGACTTAGGTTATGTTATTAATACATAATAATACACATTTTAACCTAAGTATTTTATTCCATTTTAATTAAAACATGTTATACTTTAATTAAAATGCTTAACCTATAGTTTAATTAAAATACATGAAATAATAATTAAACTATACACTATATCATATGACTTAAGAAATAAGCTTATAAACACTTAGACTTATATGTTAGCTTATGTAACCAGCTTAATTCTAATTATGGAAACTTCTATTTATAGAAACTTAATTAAATAAGGCAACTAATCTATTAATGGAAACCTTCTATATATGGAAATCTATCTATTTTAGGCAGCTAATCTAATCATGGAAACCTTCTATATATGGAAACTTATTTAATTAAGGCAGCTGATCTATTTTTGGAAACTTTCTATTTTTAGAAACTAATCTATATTAAGCAGTAAATTCTATTTTAGGAAACTTTCTATTTTTGGAAACTTTCTATTTTTGGAAACTTTCTATTTTAGGAAACTTTCTATTCATGGAAACTTTCTATTTTTGGAAACTCTCTATTTTTGGTAACTTTCTATTTTTGGAAACTTTCTATTTTTGGAAACTTTCTATTTTTGGAAACTTTCTATTTTTGGAAACCTGCTATTTTTGGAAAGTTACTTATTATTACACAGTAAGTATAATAATACATGAAATACCAGTAATACTTAATCAGATTAATCAGAATACAAGATAAACACAGTTTAAGGCTTTAAACAGTAAACCATGACCTAAAACACACAAGTAAGCTAAGGTGAGACATAAAACCCAGTACGTAATCAGTGATTCGATACTTATACACGTGTGTATTCATGTAGCGTTAGTGATCCAGAAGTAGGAGTCTTTCTTCCGTTCATTCACTGGACTTGAGGTACGGATTCCCATCCTTTCAGTATGGACATTCTTTCCTTATTAGGATTTCCCCGTATGCAGCCAACTGTTTTCCCCAGTATTTGTTTTATTGTTTTGAACTGCTTATGTTTAATTAGCATAATCTATAGCCATATACAAGCATGACCAGTTTCACCTAGTTATGGAGGTACCATAACCATAACATTGGAGGCACCAATGTTATGACTTCCCCACGATGGAGTGATTGCTCGTGGCGTCCCTTTCAGTTTTGGCCATATTATTATATCATGTGGGGCGTATGGGTGCATCCTAGTTACATGTTTTATTCAGTATTTCATGGTGAATGTGGTGTGTGCCTTGCATCCTTCACAAGGAGTTGATCCCTCCTACCCAAACCAGTATATTAATTAGAGGCATCCCCTCTACTCAGCATGATGAGGTCACCCCTCCAAGTATTCATGTACGTGACCTTTTCATGACCTATATGGGCTATGGTATATTTATGTTAAAACAGTTTTCATAAGATAAACATAAGGCTTTTCAAACTATAAAACCAGTTTTCTTAATACTTAACCAGTTTACTCAGAACTTATTCTTCCGCTGTTATTTGTTACATGCTTATCCTATTTCAGGCTATTTTTTACATCCGTGCACTGAGCGTCTTGCTCAGCCGTTTTCCTTTTCATGTTCCCAAAACGGCAGGTACTCAGGGACGCTCGTAGATCTCAAACGTACGTGCATATGGACTGGAAGCTTTACTGTCTTTCTTTACTTTATGCATTTCCTTTACTTTAATACAGTTTGCTATGGACATTGTTTCGTCCTTTCCTTTTACAGTATTTATGTTTGTGTGTGATGAGCTCTACTTTGGGGTTACCGATGTTTGATTCCGGTATTTCCCTTTTATGGTCAAATAATGCTTAGACATTTATCCTTGTATGCTTTGATGACACGCCATGATTATGCGTAAGATTCCATTTCCAAAATGGGGTGTTACATTTTAATCCATTTTTCTTTTATTATTTCTCTCTTTATTTATGAAACATGTAAATTAATCATGAATCATGAATTTAAAAGGAGTTTGGTTCGGGTTTGTTTGTATGGGCACGGAAACCGAGACTTCACGAGTCTCGGTGGCTGTTTCTATGTGACCAGCCGCAACACACCAGCCCAGCAGTGGGATTTCTGGTTCATCAATGGGTAACCGAATGTAGTCGGTGGGAATTTTGGTCACGACAGGGGGGAACCCGGCTCAGCCGGTGGGAACCCTGGCGCCTACAGTGGCAACCGGCAACAACCAAAGCTGCTTGGCCGCCGGCTAGAAAGCCACAGCCACCGGTTGTGGTGATTGGTTGTTGTTTTGTTTGATTTGCTAAGTGCGACCGAGACACAGGGTCTCGGTAGACTCGGGTTTAGGGAGCTCAGGTACCAAGGACAATGTGTTAAATTATTTAATTAATTAATTCTAAAACATGTATTATTAATTAAACAAACCATGACTTAGGATATAATTATTTTCAATATAAATATTCATAAAACTTAGGTTATAATTATTTAGATATAATTATTCATGAAACTTAGTATATTCATTTAATTACATGTTAACTAAGGTTTTATATAGAATAATGATTGAAACAAGACTTATGTTATAATTATTTAAATAATTAACATGATATAATAAACATGACTATTTTATAGACTATAGGTTAGGGCTGAGCATCGGTCCATGACCGGACCAGACCGGCCAAGACCGGACCGGACCGAGGACCGAAATGGTCTGAAACCCCGGACCGAGACCGGACCGAAATAGTCCGGTCCGGACCGGGTCGGTTCGGTCCTCGGTCCGGTCCTATTAGGCAAAATCGATAAAAAAATTTGTAAGACCGAACCGGACAAGACCGGACCGAGGACCGAATTTGTCCAAAACACCGGACCGAGGACCGGACCGAAATTGTACGGGGTCCGGTTCAGTTCGGTCCGGTCCGGTTTTTTAGTCCGGTTTGGTTTTGGGTCTACCATGCTCAACCCTACTATAAGTTATAATAATTATTATTATAATTATTTTATGTGCACTTAATTAATTAAGGAACTTGGCTTAATTAATATATTTTTATTTTAATCAAGGTTTCATTAAATTAATAACATGTCTTAATTTAATTATACAATAAATCATTTAAGGTAAAGTTTAATTAATAAAATCATGTAATATTATTAATTAATAATTACTTATGATATCATGTAATATTAGTATCAATTAATAATCCTATGTTAAGACTAAGTATTAATATTATTGAACCTTACTATGTTATTATTATCATGACTTATTTAATATAAGCTTATTACTATTTATGGAAAAATACTAAATATAGAAACATGCTATTTATGGAAACATACTAAATATAGGAACTTTTTATATTTGGAAACTTACTAATTATGGAAACTTTCTATTTTTGGAAACTTACTATTTAAGGAAACTTGCTATTTCTGGAAAGTTACTATATATGAAAACCTGCTATTTTTAGAAAGTTACTATATATAGAAACCTACTATTTTTTTAAAGTTGCTCATTATGATACAGCAAGTACAATAACACATAAAACATGAAATACACTAATCAAGAACACTTGAAACACTAAGAAACACATGATTAAGACATGAAACAGTAAAATAAGTCTAAACATGTAAAACAAGACAAGAACAAGTAAAACAAGTTAAGGACACGTCAAGTAAACTAATAATCAGTCAGTATAAGTTAAACAGACAACTCATTCATGTCCCTTTCATTTTGTAGCCCTTGTGAAGTCGGAGTAGATCTTCCACTGTCATCTTCGTTAGCATTACTGGACATAAGATACGGATATTTCGTCCATCAGTAAGGACACTCTCTTCCTATACTTAGGATTCCCCGTTTGCAGCCATCTGTTTTCCCCAGTAGTTTACTAATGTGTGTTCGCAAGTCTTAAATTTATATATTACTAGATGATTACCAAACGATGACTAAAAACACAACACTGGCAAGTATACCCTTTCGTGTATAGTATAGTTTAAGGTAAAGTCCAGGTCGATCCACAGAATTGTTGTTAACAAGTTAAAACAATGATCTCTAGAGTGTCACAAGTTCTAAAGATTTAAGCTTCTAATAATGATTTAAAGGTATGTTTGGTTAAGGCTAAGAACGTAGAAAAAATATATAGCTAAGATGGCTATAAGCACATAAACAAGGTAAGACAACATGTGGATGACTAGTCGCACATGAAACATCTAATCAATATAACAGAAATTCGACTACATGAAACATCTAATCAATATAACAGAAATTCGACTAAAGATCATGTCATACCAAAAGCATTAAGAATGGTTTGTGCTTAATTTCGATAACTAAGGTAGTAGATGAGATTATGCAAGAGTTGGTATATGTATTAATCCACTAATCGTTACAAAAGTGATTAACAATATTCATTTACTAGATGACATGAAACTCATCCATTCACATGAGTACTAGTCAATGATCATGGATGAATCCAACATATAACAATGGTCTTACATAATAACATATAATACAAGAGCATCTAGATCATACTTATAATCACGAACCAGGGAAAAACTGCGCCGCACAAACCTAATTGTGCGCCGCACTTCGTCTCTGTGAAGCTAATACAATCAATTCATAGCTCTATATACACTTAACCAAACACACAAGACAATTACTACATAATCAAAGGAATAACAAACATAACATTCATCATAATTCCAGAATTGATCATAATAAAAGGGATGAAAGATTATACCAAATTCATATAATCCAAATGATAATTACAAGTTTTCCAAAATGAAAACTATTCTTGATTAATCAAACTAATGATTACAAATCTTCCGAAGCCTTTGGGTGATGTTACTCAGCCCAAAATTCGTCCTAAACTACTAAGGAAGAGATGGGAGAAGTGGGAGAAGTGTTGGAGAGGTGTGTGTGAAATGAGAGGAAGTGACCTCTATTTATAGTTTTCACTGCGGGCAAAAGTGTGCCGCACTTTTTCAAATGTGCGCCGCACATTTGGTGGTCAGATGTACGCCGCACAACCAGGATGGTGCACCGCACAATTTCGCGTCTAGAACGTTTCAAAAATTACAGAAAAGTGCGCCACACTTTTTGGATTGTGCGCCGCATTTTTTGTCATTTCCAGCTTGAACCAAAAGTCAAAGTTGTAGATCTTTCTTTCCTCTTTCCGTGGCCGCTTGAATCAACTAAAACGGAGTTCGTATGCTCAAGATATGGCCAAAACAGTAACAGGTGTCGGGAGATCAGAATCTTGACTTTATTTCTTCGTTTAAGCTTCATTCCTTCGTGTATTCTTTCATTTCCTTCCACGAACGTCCTTGGAACCTATACATCAAATATAGTATATTAAGTATCGATAGTTCACATAATTAACCTAAATATATACAGATAACACACGCGCAAACATGTATAATTAGATCGTTATCATTTACTTAAACTAAAACAGTAACTATAAGATTAATATTTTAGATTTGCCTGAGCTATATACATGCATGCCAGTTCTACCTAAGAAAACCCCTTTTTTTAGATTTGCCTAAGCTATATACATGCATGCCAGTTCTACCTAATATTTTAGATTTGCCTGAGCTATATACATGCACACAATTATTTAATGTACAAACAAATACAAAAAAAATGAAACGGAATAAAAAGATAAATAAGAAAACCCCTTTTTTCGATTTTATAATCTTTATATTTTTTATAGTTCTATTATTATTTCTACTTATTATACTAATACTACTATTACTAATTTTTGTTTTAGCTAAATTCAAGATACCTTTACGATACGGTTCAAGTAAGAATGGTCCAATTCTAAACGTTGAGGGTATGGTATTTTTGGTATATACTCCAAAAATGGATATTCTTTTGTTTTGACCACATAAAAATCCTTCTTCGTTGTTTTAAACGGTTTACTTTTTTTTATTTTATTGTTAACGATGATAGGAGGTGGTGGATCTTTTTGGGTTTTCGAATGGTATTCGGACTTTTCACTCCTAGTGAATGCGGCGTTCACGTGCTCAACTCGAGCAGATGGAGGAGGAGGTGGGTTAGTCCTAACGGTTTGATCAAAAGAGACATGAGTTTGAAGCTTCGACAACTCATTAATTTTTTTTTTCCATGTTTTCGAAAAGAGTTTGGAAGTTTTTCTCATTTTGCTTCATCTTAAAACTCATAATGTTAACAGTCTCTTTCACAAAATTATTTGCAACTCTTTGACTATCCAAAAATTTAGTGATTATTTTTTCGATATCGATTTCGGATTGAGGTTGAGATTGGTAAAAATGATAATTTTGGTTTTCATAACCTTCGAGTTGATTTGATTCATGACGTTCACACATCGGCGTGTCATCGTTCATGCGATTTTCGGAAGCGAGATTACCTTCGAGAGCGTTATATTTTTCACGTATCTCTTGTAATTCTTCTTTAAAGATTTGGAAATGAGAATCCATTTTAGCTTCAAGAGCTTCCAACTTCTCCATTAATTGAGACGTATCAATACTACTTTCATCGGCAAAAGAAGCAGATTTTCGATTATCTTTGTTTCGAGACTTTTTGGGCCAATTAAGTTCAAAAAGAACTTTGTCCTCAAGAAATTGAAAAGCTTGTTTTGGAGTTTTGTAGAGGAAGATTCCTCCAGCTGATTCATCAAGGATTGTTTGAGTGGATTCGTCTAAACCATGATAGAATATTTGAATTATCGTTCTCTTGGTTAGATCATGTCCATAACAAGCGCGAAGCATTTCTTTCATTCGGAGCCAAGCTTCAACGAGAGTCTCGTTATCCAGTTGGTGAAAGTTATGAATGTCGTGTAGGAGACACTTAAACTTTGCGGATGAAAAGAATTGACTAATAAAAGCTTCTCTTAATTCATTCCACGAAGTAATTGTTCCTTCATCTAGTTCATTCAACCAAGACTTAGCGTCTCCGGTTAATGAGAATGGGAACGTCCTCAAGTTAATCGCTTCCTCTTGATTTTCACCATATTGGAAAAGGCTACTAATCTCAAGAAAATCGAATACATGTTGGTGAGGATCGGATAGGGATTCTCCATCAAATTGGTTTTCCCGAATCATTTGTATGTGGTTACTTTTGATAGTGAAATTGTTCAAAATAGGGATTTTAACAATAGAGGAACTAGGTGTTGGAGAAACGATCCTAGTGTTTGACCACATTGGTTGATCATCGGGATCAATGGTAATAATGGTTGAGGAATCGGATTTGGTTTCATAGGATGAGATTCCTTCGGGATGGAATGGATTTTCGAATATCGTCTTGACATCGGTGTCGAATACGCCGTCTTTAGAGGCGGTGACAAAAAATCCTTTGATGAACGGTGGTTTGATGTAGGTTTCGGGTGATTCAATTTCAAGGGGTACGATTGGTGTTTTATTGGATGTCATCCTATTTTTGAATCTACGTTTAAGCTTTTGGAAAGGACGAACAAGTTGTTTTCCCCAAGAACGAGGGTTTATACAAACGTTCAAAGTTTTGCAAAAAGACATTTTAAATTTTTTTATTTTTGAGATTATAACAAAAAGCAGAACTAATATTTTTGGTTTTTTTTTCGAAAAAGGTTTTAAACTATATATTTACAAATTCATAAGGCATAAAGACTAAAAAGTTTTGGTGGGTTTTTGAAAGGACTGAAGTTAATCAAGGGACAATTCGTTTTCAGACAGAAAGTGCGGCGCACATTGCTACATGTGCGGCGTACTTACAAGTTCTCTAGAAACTCCGGCGCACATATGAAACGTGCGGCGCACTTAGAAATCCTCCAGAAAGTGTGGCGCACAAAACTAATTGTGCGGCGTACTTTCTGCAAATTTTAAAACAGAAAATTTGAGATTGCGAGAAATCTCTACGGTGATGGTTTGATTTTAAAAAGAAGTTTCTAAAAAAGTTTAAACAAGTAACGAAAACAATCCCCGGCAGCGGCACCAAAAACTTGATGTGTGTTCGCAAGTCTTACATTTATATATTACTAGATGATTACCAAACGATGACTAAAAACACAACACGGGAAAGTATACCCTTTCGTGTATAGTATAGTCTAAGGTAAAGTCCAGATCGATCCACGGGATTGTTGTTAACAAGTTAAAACAATGATCTCTAGAGTGTCACAAGTTCTAAAGAGTTAAGCTTCTAACAATAATTTAAAGGTGTGTTTGGTTAAGGCTAAGAACGTAGAAATGATATATAGCTAAGATGGTTATAAACACATAAACAAGGTAAGACAACATGCGGATGACTAGTCGCACATGAAACATCTAATCAATATAACAGAACTCCGACTAAAGATCATGTCATACCAAAAGCATTAAGAATGGTTTATGCTTGATTTCGATAACTAAGGTAGTAGATGAGATTATGCAAGAGTTGGTATATGTTTTAATCCACTAATCGTTACAAAAGTGATTAACAAGATTCATTTACTAGATGACATGAAACTCATCCATTCACATGAGTACTAGTCAATGATCATGGATGAATCCAACATATAACAATGGTCTTACATAATAACATATAATACAAGAGCATCTAGATCATACTTATAATCACGAACCAGGGAAAAAGTGCGCCGTACAAACCTAATTGTGCGCCGCACTTCGTCTCTGTGAAGCTAATACAATCAATTCATAGCTCTATATACACTTAACCAAACACACAAGACAATTACTCCATAATCAAAGGAATAACAAACATAACATTCATCATAATTCCAGAATTGATCATAATAAAAGGGATGAAAAATTATACCAAAGTTATATGATCCAAATGATAATTAAAAGTTTTCAAAAATGAAAACTATTCTTGATTAATCAAACTAATGATTACAAATCTTCTGAAGCCTTTGGGTGATGTTACTCAGCCAAAAATTCGTCCTAAACTACTAAGGAAAAGATGGGAGAAGTGGGAGAAGTGTTGGAGAGGTGTGTACGAAATGAGAGGAAGTGACCTCTATTTATAGTATTCATTGCGGGCAAAAGTGCGCCGCAGTTTTTCAAAAATGTGCGCCGCACAACCAGGATGGTGCGCCGCACAATTTCGCGTCTAGAACGTTCCAAAAATTGCAGAAAAGTGGGCCGCACTTTTTGGATTGTGTGCCGCACTTTTGGTCATTTCCATCTTGGACCAAAAGGTAAAGTTGTAGATCTTTCTTTCCTCTTTCCGTGGCCGCTTGAATCAACTAAAACGGAGTTCATATGCTCAAGATATGGCCAAAACAGTGACAGGTGTCAGGAGATCAGAATCTTGACTTTATTTCTTCGTTTAAGCTTCATTCCTTCGTGTATTCTTTCATTTCCTTCCACGACACTCCTTGGAACCTATACATCAAATATAGTATATTAAGTATCGATAGTTCACATAATTAACCTAAATATATACAGATGACGCACGCGCAAACATGTATAATTAGAGCGTTATCATTTACTTAAACTAAAACAGTAACTATAAGATTAATATTTTAGATTTGCCTGAGCTATATACATGCATGCCAGTTCTACCTAGTTATGGAGGTACCATAACCATAACACTAGAAGCACCGGTGTTATGACTCTTCCACGGTGAGAGTGATTGCTCGCGACGTCCCTTTCAGTTATTTGGCCTATTTTATTATTATCATGTAGGGCGAATGGGTGCATCCTAGTACAAGTTAGCAAGATTACATGGTAATTGTGGTGTGTGTCTTGCATCAGTTACATGGAGTTGATCCCTCCACTCAGACTATTATAATTAGAGGCAACCCCTCTAATTGCATGATGAGATCACCCCTTTATGTATTCATGCACGGTGATACCTCATGACCTATATGGGCTCTTGGGCATATTTAAAATGCATTTTTTATGATATAAACATAAGTCTTTTCAGAATATAAACCAGTCTATAAAACATACACCAGGTTTTCCAGGACTTACATTATTCCGCTGCACTATCATTCATACTTTCATTTCATACTTTTCTTATGTTTATGCTATTCATTTCATTGTCATATATCCGTTCACTGAGCATATTGCTCAGTCGTATGTTTTCTTTCCATGACCCAAATGGCAGGTACCCAAGGACAAACTCGAGCATGGAGAGAACATGCATAGGATGAGAGCTGCCTTATACTTCTTTCCCTTTGCACTTCATTTACTTTATGCATCTTTGAGTTTATGTTTGGGGCTGATGTTTGATTCCGGATTTCCTTATGGTCATTTATGTTTTAGAACATTTACCTTGCATGCTTTGATGACACGCCAGAATTATCATGTAACGGTCCACTTATCAAAGTGGGGTATATATCCGTTCACTAAGTGTATTACTCAGCCGTATGTTTTCTCTCCATGACCCAAATGGCAGGTACCCAAGGACAAACTCGAGCATGGAGAGGACGTGCTTAGGATGGGAGTTGCCTTATACTTCTTTCCCTTTGCACTTCATTTACTTTATGCATCTTCTGAGTTTATGTTTGGGGGTCGATGTTTGATTCCGGCTTTCCTTATAGTCATTTATGTTTTAGGACATTTACATTGCATGCTTTGATGACACGCCATAATTATCGTGTAAGGGTCCACTTATCAAAGTGAGGTGTTACAATACATGCTTTAAAACCGAATACAAGTGATTTATGAAATGTATGTTATTTTGGTATAGATTATTACATGAGTACCTTAAGCCAGTTATTATGAATATCATGAACCATTAATCATCGCGATATGAGTGTGGATATTGTGAATATATCTATAGGGAGGTGACATCTCCTTGTTTGTAGTTATCGAGAAGGGTACGAAAGCACACTATATTTGTCCTTATATAGGGTTGCCTTGGCCGGTTTCCCTACTAGTTGAGGGTTACGGATCCTCATTGCTATCACTTTGGTGATTAGCGTCAGTATTGGTGTCATGAGCTTAGTGCAATAAATCTTATTTTTATAATGATTAGAGGAGTGGAGTTTATTCTATAAGACGAGATGTAAACTCGAATCACTAACTATTAATAACTACTCTCTCCATCCCATATTAATAGTCCAGTGTTTACTTTTTCACTGTTAAATCCTAATTTTATAACTTTGACTTTAAATATATTTGTTTGTGTTATATGATATACTTGACGAAAATGATACCAATGAAAATACATTTGACACATAGTCCGTTTATATATTTTGTCAAATATCATATAACACAAATAAAGATATGCAAAGTCAAAGTTGCAAAATTAAAACCGAAAAAATTAACAATAAACTATTAATATGAGACGGAGAGAGTACTAACTAGCCGTTAAAAAATATATACTCTTTTTAATAAGGAGGGAAATACAATGTCACTTTCAAATATTAAATTAATAATTAATTAATCACACCGCTTGGGAGTTGGGGACTCCTACATGCGTACGTTATTGTATCTCTTCATAAATAACAAAAAAACAATAATAGAATACTAACACAATTAGAATTCCTTCTATGATCTTCCTAAACACATTCTTGGATGGTAGCTCATCAATTCTGAATTTTCTGTTACATACCAACGTTCTTATATATCCATTTCCTTTGTTTTACTTGATAATCTATGCTATCTTATACTAAAAAATTTCTAAATGAACATGAAGAAATTTTTGAGGCAGTGTTGAACCTCCATGATTTTTCTTGTTTCGGTTGTTTCTTTACTATGTTCTTAAATCTGTGACATGTTTTTGCTTCAAGTTATTTTCGGTTTTCGATCTTTTTGCCGACTAATTGGGTGAACTTAGCCTTCTTTGGTGAGGTTGGCGTGGCCACTTCAGGTTTGTTTTGCTCCAAACCTTATTTAAACTTGAGATTTTATAGTTTATTGTTTTCAGGCAGTTAGTTTTTCTTTAAGTTGTTCTTGATAAAGGCCAAAGGGTATTTAAATTTTTTGTTTCTTTGTTTTTAAGAAATTCTAATTTGTTGTATACCCTTTATAGCAATGATGCCATCAATGCCTGAAAAAGGTGTGTTTATTCTACGATCACTTGCGTTTTTATTAGTGATGTCAGTGTTGTTCCTAAGCCTTAGTTTGTTGATCCTGTTTCAGTTTGGTGATAATTCTTTAGTACCCAGATCAATTTATAAGCAAATTATTGTTAACAACACACCATCTTATATAAATAGTGTTAAAACCGAGCTAGTTGAACCAAAATCTTCACCTGTTGAATTGATACCAGATGAACAACCTACTTTATGTGGTCAAGATCAAGCTCTGCTTAAAGTTTTTATGTATGATTTATCCCCGGAGTTTCACTTTGGGTTATTAGGATGGAAAGGTGACGGATACCAAATTTGGCCTAATGTGAGTGATTTGAGTGGGATTCCGAGATACCCGGGTGGGTTAAACTTACAACATAGTATAGAGTATTGGCTCATTCTTGATCTTTTATCTTCGGTCACCCCAAATGTGTCTAGACCTTGTACTGCATTTCTTTTACAAAACTCGTCACAAGCAGACATTATTTTTGTGCCATTTTTCTCGTCTTTGAGTTACAATCGACATTCCAAGATTCATGGGAACAAGAAAAGTAGTATAGATAAGATTTTACAAGAGAGATTAGTGAAGTATTTAAAGGGTAGAGATGAGTGGAGAAGATCAGGAGGAAAGGATCATTTGATCATGGCTCACCATCCGAATAGTATGCTTTTGGTGAGAAAACAGTTGGGTTCTGCTATGTTGGTTCTTGCTGATTTTGGAAGGTACCCTACTCAGATAGCAAATGTTGAAAAAGATGTCATTGCACCATACAAACATGTTATAAGGCGTCTTGGTAATAGTGATTCTCCTTCATTTGAAGATCGGCCTGTCTTGGTGTATTTTCAAGGAGCGATTTTTAGAAAAGATGTGAGTTTTATTCATATTTTTGTTTGCTCCGTCTTGCTTTATTTCCGTTTCAGGCTCATAAAACACCTACAACATTAGTTTTTTTATTCAAGATAACCCACACGCATTGCCAGAATGCCAGTTGAAAAAGCTGTGTGTCGATACCTTTCGAAATTTTAGTAACCTTTATTTGATCTTAAGGTGGCGCTAACTAACAGATTACCTTTTTTCAAGTTAAAAATTGGAGTAACCTTGGTTACCTGAATAATATTGGACTAAATTGGAGTAATGCTTCCATATAGATTACTTTTTGTGCAATGCATCATATGTGTGTATTGATGTGTTTATCTTAATAGGGTGGAATGATTCGTCAGAAATTGTACTACCTAATGAAAGATGAAAAAGATGTACACTTCACATTCGGCACTGTGTCATCAGGTGGTGTCCGCAAGGCATCACGAGGGATGGCTTCCTCTAAATTCTGCCTCAACATTGCAGGAGACACTCCTTCATCTAACCGCCTATTTGATGCCATTGCTAGTCATTGTGTACCAGTGATTATCAGTGATGACATCGAGCTACCATATGAAGATGTTCTTGATTATTCCAAATTTGCTATATTTGTTCGTGCATCAGATGCTGCTAAAAAAGGGTACCTTACGAAACTTCTTAGAGGAATTCAGAGAGTAAAATGGATTGAAATGTGGGAAAGACTTAAGCAAATTGCGCCACATTTTGAGTACCAGTATCCGTCACAGTCTGGTGATGCTGTTGACATGATTTGGAGGGCTGTTCATCGGAAGATATCTTCTTCTGTACATCACAAAGTTCTTAGGAGAAATAGATACCAGATGTCACAGGATTTCTTAAAAGCGTAACTGAAGTCATGAAACTTTTTCTTATCAAGACCAACAATGCTGCAACGACTTATACGTCATCATTCAAAGGTTAACCATTCTTGTAATTTTGAGTCCATTTAAAATGAGATTTTGTATATACTTAATGAGTTCGTTGGCACAAGAATACCAAAATACCCAAAAAGAATCTTTTTTTTTTCCCTCGTATACATTAACATGCGCATTGCAAAGTCAGAAAATGATTTACATGTCAAAATGAGCACTTAATAATATAGGCCATCCTCTTTGGGTCAAAATGGGGTGCTACCATGAGGACCTGGCTATGTGGAGTGATTGGCGACATTGGCACTTTATAATAACACTCAGTAATGAATAGCAAGACACATGTAACTCCAGTTTGCCTACTAAACAGATGATTAATACATGGCGAATGGCGATTACCATTTACATAAACATGAAAGTAATTACTGTTTAGAACCTGTGTGTAAGCAAATGAATATGCTAAATCTACAATTGAAAATTCGTGCTGCCAATACAACGAAATGCTAAAGAAAAGTTCCATATCTGCCGAGACATGAAGGGGTATTGGGTTCAACTGTACGTTTAAAAAGTAGGAATCCGAGTTTCACCTTGCTGATAATGTGGACATGAACGGGTATTGTTGGGTTCAACTGTACGTTTAAGAAAAGGCATGATAGTTACTTTTTGTGCCTTCTAGATGGTGAGGTAAGCCCCTTCAATGGCAACGGAACCCGAAGGGTATTTGCAACACCTTCAGAAGACCAAAAAAATCTGAAGAGATTATATTCAGTAATCCTGCGACTAGGTTGACAAGTTTTAAAAACCATTAGCCTGGTTATGACAGGAACTTATCACCAACGTCAAAAGCTATCACCACATCGATAGAGATTACTCACTTTATAAGGGAAGAACAAAGTAAAGAAGATGGATGCAGTGATAGCTCCATTTTAGGCTAACATAAGCGTTGAGCTCATATTTGTATCTGGCTGCATGAGATGATCATCAAAACTTGTTATGAATTGGGTCTGGCCCTCTTCGAATTCTTCTCTTGTTTGATTGATATTGATCAAACGTCACAGATGGTGATGGCGCTATATCCAATGGCTTACCAAGTTCTTGAGCTGCAATATCATCAAGAACTCGTCTTAAAGCTACAATTCTGATTGAATACACTCTCCCCGAACCAAAAGATAGAAGCAAAATGCACACAAGAATAGTCATTCTGCAACTAGGACTGCCCATACTCTCAAAGATTTTGAAAATGAAGGATGACTACAAAGTCTTAGTAACATATAAGGCAATGTTTGAACTTTTATGGGAATTTGGATAAACTAAAGAGAAATAAAGCATAAAGGGTCACAATCATAGAAGCAAGGAGAAGAATGTATATGGAGTGGGGGGATTTGAATCAAAAGCAAGGTGGGACATTATTTCAAATTAGAAACTACAAAATTTAACTGAAATAAAAATACTAAGACAAATGAAAGGCTGCTAAACCTGTGGAGATTCTTACAGACTAGGGGTGTAACGAGCCGAGACAGCTCGTGAGTTACTCGAGATCGATTCGCTAACTACTCAAAATCGACTCAATCTAAACGAGTCGAGCTCGAGTTCGAGCTACTCGAGTATATATTCGAGTCGAGTTCGAGCTCCAATATACTCGGCTCGATAGGCTCGCGAGCTTTATCGAGCTTTAATTAATTTTTTTTTTTATCTTTTCATATAGATAAATCGATTCGATTCGAGCTTGATATGTCGAGTATTCATCGAGTTCAAGCATGACATTTGAAAATAATCGAGCTCGAGTCGAGTTTCGAGCTCGAGTTTTATATGACGAGTCGAGCTCGAGCTCAAAATATAAAGATCGGTCGAGCTCGAGCCGAGTTTCGAGCTCGAGTTTTTGTATTCGAGTCGAGCTCGAGCTTGACAGTACTCGGCTCGACTCGGCTCGTTTACACCCCTATTAGAGACCGCAAGAAATTCGGTTGGCCAAGTGGTATATAGTTGCTATAAAAAGTGTCGCATTAATCAAGCAGTTGTGAGTTCAAGTCGGGACAAGGTGTTTAAAACGGACTAGTGAGTTGGTCATTCAAGCCAATAAAAAGAAAAAGCGAAAGCAAAGAGGGATGTCCTTTTTATGCTTACAAAACTTATTCTTGATTTCTTGTGCTTCATGCACATTTTTCCTTTATGCTTTTCTTTATACATAATATCTTAATATCCCTCCAAAACCCTTTACATTCAAACTTCCAAATCAGAACTTCTTTTCTCATGGTCATCTTCTAGTGTGGCCCTGTTGATCGTTTGTTTCTGTTTTCTTTTCGTACCAGAATAAAGCAATTCCTTTATGTGAAGTATAAGCCTAAAAACTTCTCAAACTTGCACAATGGCTACCGTGAGTGTCTTGATATATGCACAGTTTGACATTTAAGATTTAGTTTACAGCACAAGTAAAGCACATAAGGTCTAAGTGACAGATTCACAGGCAGGGGATAAGATACAATCCCTCTTTAGTTTTCATCATTCTGCTAATGTTTGCTAAATACAACAGGACATACAGTCGTGTCTGCATATTTTAGGGGTCCAGCCTCAGTGATCATCTGCTATTGAGATGGATGGGCAGGGATCACTGCAGGAGTTGTTACCGCCACAGATCCTGGTGCCACAACAGGTCCAGGTGCAATTGTGACCTGCAAGCCTCTACGTTGCCCTGCCTGCATCAGGTATGCCACATCAGCGGCTGCAGCTAATTCAGCCAGTCTTTCAGCTTCCTGTTAATAAATAAACAATTTTAGATACATTTGTTAATATAACAATTTTAGAGGTCGCAATGTCAACTAATTTCCTTCTGACAGATCAATTTGGATTCTATTCTCCATATAACTAGTCAAACTGGGAAAAAGGTTTAGCTAGGGCGACGGGTCAAACTGATGAAAAGCAGATAATAAAACCTTCGAAATTATGCGATTGAAAATCTGTCATTATGTAATTAAAACTAATCATGGGTGGCCTGGTGGCAAAAGGCTAGTGACTTTCATCACCAATGATGTGAGAGGTCTCAAGCTCATTTCTGCTAGGTGCAAAAAACCCTGGCGTGGGCACACCAACCTACTGAAAAGGAAGGGCTTGTGGCAGTGGATTCTAACCATGTGGATTAGTCAGTCGGCCGAAAAGTTGGAAATCATGTTTGCCCAATATAAACAAAATATATACCCTTCTGTAATAAAAACATGTTTTAGTATTATGTCTGACATTGAGATACTTTGTAGTAAAATATATATTTATTTGGACAAAGTGTTCATGTCAGACAAACCCCACCCTATTCAATTTATGCCAAACAGACATGTAATTTCGACCCAACCACCCGACCAGATCATGTTGCAACCTGTAAAGAACAGCATTATTGAAGCTCTTTACCTGTGCTTGTCTACGGCGCTGCAAGATACTGATAGCCCAGGCCATGATGTAGCAAGGAAGGAGGAAACCAACTGCTCTTAGAAGGAAAAGCTGCGGATAACCAAGTGTCAAGTTGTGTATATATAGTGTTGTGTGAAAGTGGAGTCAGGTATACGATAACTATCTATAGTAAACAACAAACTCGACTTACAGCAAAAAAGGCAGAAGCATCATCATCGTCATCCTCACCATCTCCAATTGTGAGAGAATGCCTCAAGAGCAGAAGAGCCATCAACTGCCACACACAATGATCCGAATGTTAGATATTCAATGTACTGCGTTCTATTACTTGTATAAGTAAAATAAATATCAGATCGGGTCATATTCATACAACACAGAATAATTGTCAAATGAACATTGGATATCATAGTCTTACTATTAGAGCAGCAGACCGACAAAATGAAGCTCCATTGGCACTATTGTCCTCATATTCATCATATTCAGCTTCCAAAAGGTTGCGCTCCGCAGCTGCTATAGCCAAAATCCGCGGATCATTCAGGTCTAGAGGAGTACCAGCAAGTGTCCAACTTCCACTGCAAGTAAAACTAGCTATTAGATACCACTGCAGACGACATATTCAACTCTACATAGTTGAGTGCATTGATATGGATTGTTTTTTTATCTCAAACAAATAAAAACGTACAGACAGGATGGGTTAAAAGTCGTCCAAAGTCTACTTTTAACGTTAATTTGTTTTTTTTATCATTAATATTGTGTTATTTGCTAATAACCTTTTGCAAGTCGAACCACTTGACCAGTAACCTAGCCCGTCCAATACACCCATCTTGCCACCTCTAGAAAAAGATTTGAATAGCTACTTGCATTTGAACATGACCATTTTATGTATTGACACAATCAATGGCCCTTCAACCAAGCTTTTCGAACAAATTATAACAAAGTAAGAAGCACAGAGAGAATAAATGCCTGATATCAAGGATGGTGTCTTCTAACTGAGGAGGTGCAGTATAACCAGGTTCATAAGCCTGTACAATCAATAGTTTTCAATAAGTGAGAAACTGAATATCTTATACATCCATAATACATAAAGGGATGGTATATGACCACCCAAGGTTTTAACTTCTTTCATTAAGACAATCCATCCCGCTGGAGCGGGGTACAGGGGAGGTAGAATGTAGACAAATCATACCCCTCCCTCAGGGTAAACCCAAGAGTACGGAGATTGCTTCCGGGAAAGGAAGACTTCCAGCAAGTTTATGCATGAGTGAAAAATGTGATCAAATATATGTGTGTAAACATTGTAAGGGAAGCTGTAACTTGAGAAAACATTGTTAGGGAAGCTATGTAAGCAAAAGACGCATGCCACGAGAAGCTATTAAACCATATAACACAAAATGATCAAATACCGGCAGAGACAGATATCATCACAAAGTATTAGAGAGAACAAACAGACATATAGGTATATGACTCATGAAAGGAATCATAAACAAGAGGGACGAGGTAATTATAGCCTATGATGAAAGCCAATGGAGTTGAATCGAAAGCAAAAGCGTAGCAGTGAAAGTAGTGTGGTACATGCGCCTAAATAAAACCTCTTTTGTGATTGTTAGGGTAATAAATAAACATGGAAATGGAATGATACGTGAAGCCCTTCACCATCTTTATTGGTTGAGTTTTAAGATTTACCGGACGCAAGGAAAAAAGATGATCTGATAGTCTGAGTTCTATTGAATTGGGAGAGTTTTACCACTCAAAAATGGGGTCGTTTCAACAATCATGGACTAGACTTTGGGCTTACCATTGGACAACATCCGAAGTGTATAGCTATAGGAAAATTATGGGATAGCGACATTTTAAAGCACACATTGAGGACAATGAAAAAAGGCGACATTTTGAAGCACACATAGGAAATTAGAATAGTAATTTAGATTACGCACAATAGGCATCTTCTATTATAAATAGGGCATCTTTTATTATAAATGGAATAGTGATCGAGATCGGCCTCTCGAAAGTTGATCACTTATCATTATTGTTTTTTATACATCTCAATCGAGTAAGGTTCGTATCACAAGATACCCTACGGGTTATATGAGTTCTCGTTGTCCTAATATCCACACCTAGGGATTCCTTTGACGCCTCTTTGATGATACTTGCAAGGGTGTTCCGCATCTGCGTCGCTAACCATAACGTCCTCCATTTGTGTAGCAACTCCTTCCGAAAGTCTCCGCAAGTCTCCACTGCGTCGCTATTCAGGTTCTTCAACAAGATTCTACACGACATTATCCCCTCCCTCCAGTATTTTATATTGTATTGTTGTCTCTTAAAAAGAGTGTCCTAAGGTCTCATCAAACCTCGCCCGAAAAGACTGCGGTCCTTCCATGGCCTAAGGTCAACTCTTCTTCGCACTAGCAGATAATCAATCTGGGTACAATGGCCCAACTATGGAAGGTAATCAAATGAGAATCTCTCTTCTTGAAAAATGAGTCTATGAAGCACGGGATCACCTCTAAGGGTGCCGTGCCCGTTTGGGATCGCCTCGGGAGCGGGATCGCTGGCGATTCAGCTGAGGATCGAATCTTGACCGACTCCCAAATCATGGGATCGAATCTTGACCGATTCTGGAACGGATCTGCATGTTTAGCCCATTTATTGGCCTGTTTTTTTGTAGGATTTGTATGGGTTGCTAATTAGTATAAATACATAACGACAATATCATATTATTCAACATCAACGATTCACCAATCAATCGCCATCGGTAATTTGAAATTTAGAATTTACATCAATAAATATTTATTTTGAATTTTCTATAATATAT
Organism: Glebionis coronaria; assembly: GCA_025667525.1. Taxonomy (NCBI): domain Eukaryota; kingdom Viridiplantae; phylum Streptophyta; class Magnoliopsida; order Asterales; family Asteraceae; genus Glebionis; species Glebionis coronaria. The sequence goes on from CM046877.1 coordinate 428,016,890, forward strand.
TTATTTTTTTATATATTTTTATTGCCGTATCCATGCCGATCCCGTATCTTAATTTTTTTTATTTTTGCCGATTCCCGTTCCCGTATCGTTCCCGTATCCCCGTTCCGTTCCCGTTTCGGTGCAACCTTGAAATGAGTTCATGGTAATTTTGATCCTAAGTAAATTCAAGCACATTTGTCTATAATACTTGTTATTTTAATTTTAACTTTGAAAGGGCATATATGATAAATGTTATATTCAAAGTGGTGACAAATCACACCACATGCCCGCTCTCACCCACCATAGTTAGAGTAGAGCTTAGTTTAAAAGTAATAATAAGTAGTACCTTGTGACAGATTTCACAAATAGTGTCTCCTTTCTCATTACACCATCGCTGAACACAGCTCCTATGAGCAAACTGCAATAATTTTGATTCTTTAGTGTTAATATGTAATAGAATACTTGACCAAAAGAAACAGTATGGTACAAAGGAATTCATGTTTAGGATCAATAAACATCTATCTCATCAGATAGAAACATTGACGAGAGACAGCTTTGGAAGGAAGCGTAAAACCGAAAAAGCACCTTGAGGCTGCCATTACAAGCACAAGGAACCTCCAAATTTTTTATGCTATCTTCCTCCTGGCAGATACGACATTCAATTGACTGAATAAGTGGGTAATCTTCACCAGCTTCATCGTATACTTCAACTTCCTTCACGTCTGTAATAGAAATACACGTCGCAATGTCACGACTGCATGAGGCGTCCGGAGATAATCCTGGAGCCTCCGTTGATTTATTTGTCACAAGCTGATCAACACGCAAAACTAGGTGGTCTTCCATCTGCAAAACCATACTCTGATTAGTAACAGATATTCCTTATTTTCTACCATACTGAAAAAAAAATCATTTCTCAATTGATCTGAAGTTTGGCTGGTGCATACGCAATATGATAGATCAGCAGTTAATGTCAGAAGACAATATTATTGTAAGATATATATTCTTCATAACATAACAATCACCTACACTATTGCTGAACCAAGACTTCTTTTTTCCTTTATAATCATGATACAGCATTTAGTAGTCCTTAACTATAAAATATACGGCCTTGATACTCAACTTCTGCATGAAACTTTTTTAGTACTTCTATTTTAATCATGTGAATAAGAAAAAGTTATGAAATCAACATGTAGGAAGTCATAAGTAGCATGACAATGGGTTCCCTAAATAGAATAGAAATGCATTAGCATTTGTAGCGTAAAAATCAAGTAGATAAACATTACAAACGAATAGTAAACAGAAAGGGAAATCATACTAGAAGTGTTATTGGCCTCAAACTTCACATAGTATTAAAGGAAAACGTAGCAAACCTGATTAGAATAAAAGTGCTATACCAAAGAAACAAACAAAATTACGACCAGTGGCAGCTTTGTAATTATAAACGTGAAATAAGGTACCGGACACTATGGTGATATCTTAAGATATAAATCACGTTAGGGTCCTATAACTTACAAACTTATGTATATCAAAAGTGGTGAACAGACTTGAGTAAAACTTTCTGATGACATTTTTCCCTATACAGGTTACGCGGGGAGGGTGAGTCTTTGTATCAGACCCAAATGTGTAGCTAGCGAGGTTTGATCCCTTAACCTCTTGTGACGAGGTCAAGTGACTTACCATTAGGCCATTTGATGGTGGTTACTTAAGTAAAACTATTAATAAAAAATCACAAAGCAAAACACGAACCATAACTACTAGTTGACAACTGAAAACGTCTAGTAACGATAAGTTCAACACCTTAACCAACTAACTGACCACGGGAAACCTACACCTTACAGGTTCTATTGATCTATTCTCACAGAAAAAGTTACACTCGGAAAAAGTCAAATATATAGGCCATTAAATAGTCATGTCCGTGTAGGTACCTAACCTGACAAAAATACCCAAATTTCATTGCACATTTAAATATAATCCCGATCACATTACACAGAAATTACAAAATATCATTTGATGCGAAATTTGAACAAATATAGTATTTTCGTGAATTCAGTAACATACATACCCAGTAATGAAAGTATACCATTTAAATCCTAAAATAATCATTTTAAAACTTTTAATTTAACACACATTGCTAAACTCCAATTCATCCTATAATCAACAAAACATCAACAAATCAAAAACCATAAAATAAATTAAAAAAACAACCTAGCTACTCCAATTTCTTCAAGATTCTCACACAAGCAATAACTAAAATACCCAACAAATTAAATGTAAAAAACAACATAAAAATGCAATGTAAAGATAATTATTGAATACCTGTAAAAGAACAAGTGTGGTGGCCTGGTGGGTATGATGAATTAATAAATATATATGGAAAAGTAGTTTGAGACGAACGAGCTTGAGGAGGGGTTGTTGTTGGTTGGTATTATAATGGACAAGAAATGTTATTATTCATTACTTTGATAATGTCTTTATCAAGACAAAGTCCACCGTTTAATACGTTTTGTATATTTGGAATGCAAGTAGGATGACAATCGAGTGTGTTTGTGTTGGGTTTACGAATTATTTTTGAACAAAGAAAGGCCATAGCCGCAAAATCACTCCTCGTAATAGAGGTAATTTCAAACAGGAAAAATAACATCTCAAACAAAGTTTACATGAGAATTAAAAGCTATTTTAGCGACTTGATGAGCCGCTAAATTACAATCGCGCTTTACCCATGTGAAAGAGAGTGCCGATTGAGATGCCCAAAGCTTTATATCATCCATAATAGCTGCTACAGATCAAGGAGGGACGGCTTCTGAAGATGCAAGAGATACAGCCAATTTGGAGTCCCACTCGATAATCGCATTGCGCCAACCTTGCGAGATTGCTAAGTAACAAGCGCTTCTAATAGCTAAAATTTCAGCCATAAGAGAATTTGATGCGTCGCATATCTCGCCAGAGCATAAAAGAATCGCGCCTGTAGAGTCCCGAGCAATGACACCTAAAGCTGCCTTGCATAGTTTATAAGATGCATCACAATTAAGCTTCACATAGTTGTTGGTGGGGGGGATCCACCTAAGTGAACTTGCTTGAGGTACATCATGATTAAGAGAGGCAGAAAAGGTGGGATATGATGTAGGGAACAGAGAATTAAAGTCACTAACCATAGAGTGAGCAGAAGCAATCGTATGCGCTGGATAGAGCTGACAAGCATTAAATACTATTCCATTCCGACTCTTCCATATCTGCCATGCAATATTTGCCATAAAAGTGTGAAGTTTTAAACGTTCTGACCTTGAGTTAACAGTTTCTAGCAGGGTCTGGACACGAGATATAGTTGAACCATGCGTGTCATCTACACGTAAGCCAAGCGGCGACCCGAACCACACCAGCTTTGTCCAGGGACATTCAAATAACATATGTTCAATCGTCTCAACCTTTGTACAACAGATAGTGCATATAGGCGAGCAATTGCATCCTCTTCGTGAGAGGTTTTCATGAGTTGCTAGCGCATTCGAACAAGCCCTCCACCAAAAGAACTTAATTCTTGGCAGAGTTTTGAGATTCCACAATTGCTTCCAAAAGCTTTTATTTGGGGCTGATGATGAAGAGGCTATCATGTCAGAGCGGTTTTCACATTTAAGGAGTGCTTGACGGTAGCCTGATTTCACAGTGTAAGTTCCTTTTGCTTCATAATGCCACACAAGCTTATCTCCGACCTCTTGTGGAAGAACCGCATCATTTAGTTTAGATATATTCCATGCACCATTACTAATAAAATCAGAGACAAGAGCATCAGGAGAGAATGGACCTCGAGGGTTCCTGATGTAAAAATCTTCAGGGTATGGAATCCATTTTTGTGTCCAGAAGGAGATGCTTGACCCGTTACCAATTTGCCATCGAAGACCTCGAAGGAGAATGTCTCTTCCAAGAAGTAGACTTTGCCAAAGCCAAGAAGGGTGAGATCCCTTAATGGCCGTGAGAAAGTTAGAGTGGGGAAAGTATATACCTCTTAGGACACGACCCCAAAAGCTACTTGGATTCATGATGAGCCTCCACCCTTGCTTAGCTAGGAGCGCCAAATTACGAATTAACGTGTTATTATAATTGTTATTTGAGTTTTTCTATTTTGTGTATTAAGGGCGTACGATAATAAGATCAAAAGTATACAATGTCCCAAAAAAAATATATACGGAGACATAAAAAATGCGAATTCTGTGTACTTTTATGTGATACTTTTTTTACTTTCTTATCATGTGCTCTTAGGGTATAAGATAGAAAAATCTTACAAATAATTATGAAACATTCTCAATCATGTATGATTTATTATCGTCGTTCATTTCAATTAACTACGTAAAAATATGTTTAACCCAAATCGAACATAAAATTAAATTTATATATTTTGTTTTTAGATGCTTATATATACTTAAACGGGTTTACGTGTCGACCTGTTTTTTACCTAAACTTGCTTATCTTTAACCCAAACTTGTTTAACTTCGTATTGGGTTCGTGTATTTAATCGTGTCGTGTCGATAATTGTCACCTTAAGTGCAAGACAAAATTAATTAGTTTCTAGTTACCGACAGATGTCTGCATCGGCTTTGAGCTATTTAAAAAGAGCATGGTGTTCGTGCAATGCGGCGGCAAGTACTCCATAATAATTTTTAAAACAAACAAATATCATTATCTTACATATTAAGTTTGTATTCCCATTGATGTCAAAAGGGTATGTGAAATCTAAATATACCTGCTAAAAATAGAAAATAAAAACAAAAAGTTAATAAAATTTATCGAAATTGATATTGAATTAAAAAGCGTAAAATTTTGGGTGACAGGTGCGCTTAGATTATGAATATAATAAATAAATAAATAAATATTTTAATATAAAATAAAAAAATTATTTTAATAAGTTGGTTGCAAAATTTTTATATAAAAGATTGTTACAAAGAGTAATATCGTATAAAATGTGAGAAAGACACCAACAACTTGCTATGTTTAGTAAGTAAAATTGACTGAAAACTCGGTCGTGTTATTTTTAGTAGTTCTTAAATGCTTTGTGATATAATTATAGATTATTTATAATTATTTAGAGGTTAGTTGGCTACTTGGATCTTATTGTTGAGTTGAAAATTTGGTTTAGAAGTAAATTTGTGTAAAAATAATTATCTTTTAAAATATTTTTATTATAATTGTAATTATAAATTCTTTTAATACTTTATCCGTGATAAAGATTAAAAGATTTAACAACTAAATTACATTTAAAAAGTTTCAAACTTTTACAATGTTAGGCGTGTAAAAATATCATGAAAGAAATGTTTTTAATCTTGAGTTTTTCAATTTTTTAATAACATAAAAACAAAATTTGGAATGAATAAATTTTCAGTTTATTAGATTTTTTATATATAAAAAAATTTTGAAGTCAAAAAGTCAAAAGAATTACAATAACGAAGATGCACAAAAAAGATACTTAATCACAAATGTTTTTTCTTAAAGTCTATATAAATTTCTTAAAATCTATATAAGAATTATTGCACTATAACATCAGTAAAAAATACTTCTTAAAATCTAGATGAATTATTTTTGTTTGAAGTTTTGAATTTAGTCTAAGAATTAGTGATTAATATTTGGATTAGTTATGGAGTTTAAGGTATTGAATTTCGAAGCTTATGAATTTAGTCTTACTCATTTTGAGCAAATTTGGTTTTTTTAGGGGATTTTCTTAAAATAGACTTTTTGTATTATGTTGTCGCTAAAATGTCAGCTAAATTTCAGTGTCTCTAAAATGGCCCGAGGCAACCGAGGCATCCGAGGAGACCTAGTGTATTTTTGGAATTCGGAGGCAGTCGATGCATCTGAGGCAACCGAGACAACCGAGGCACCGGGACACGTGTCGCGCAGGTAGGATAAGTTGTCTCGGTTGCCTCAGTTGTCCCGGTCGCCTTGGCTATATTTGAGAAACTTGGCCATTTTCAGAAAGTGGCATTGTGAAATAGTCAGTTATGAAAATACCCTTTTTTTAAGCCTCTAACCTTACGTCTATGTGAGCCTTTTAGTTTTTATTAGATTATTGTTTATCCTTTCTCGCTTTCTAGATTGTTGTAGTTATAGATTACAGATTATAGATTATATATTATAGATAATTATTTTGAGCTTAGTTGGCTCTTATTGTTGAGTTGAAAATTTGGGTTAAAACATATAAAATAAAATGTGTGTTGTTGATTTGTGGTAAAAGTAATTATCCTGTGAGATATTTCTATTATAATTGTAACTATAAATTCTTTTAACATTTTATCCGTGAGAAAGATTAAAAGATTGGACAACTAAATTATATTTAAAAAGTTTTAAAATTTTACAATGTTGGTGTAAAAATATCATGAAGGAAACTTTTCTAATTTTAAGTTTTTTAATTTTTTTAATGCATAAGAACAAAATATAAAATGAATAAATTTTATAACTTGTGATATTTTGATGTATAATAAAATTTTAAAGTAAAAAGTCAAAAAATTGCAATAACGAAGATGCACAAAAAAGAAATTTAATCGCAAATGTTTTTTTCTGAATTCGTTCGCAAAGTTAAGAATTATTGCACTGTAAAAAAATTTTAAAATCTATATAAATTATTTTTGTTGGAAGTTTTGAATTTAGTCTAAGAATTAGTTATTAATATTTTGATTAGTTATTGAGTTGAAGTTATTAAATTTCGAAGCTTATGAATTTAGTCGCACTCATTTTAAACAAATCTGGTTATCTCTTTTTAAGCCTTGATAGGTGTGTAAACACCCATCCTTTTTACCACTTGATTACAATAATAACCGAGCCAAAACGTGTGTTTTATGTCATTTATGTCGGAATTATGCGTGGTTTGTGTTTTTGTTGTGATTTAGGACGAAAAGGTGAAAAGTGAAGAAAACACGGGCATTCACAGGTTTTTATTGAAGAAAAAGACGAAAGACGAAGTCAAAAAGTCAAGAGTGCAAAAAGAACGGAAGTCCAAGACCAATTCTGAAGATTTATCGAAGAAAAAGTCAAAAGACGGAAGTTTACTAAAAGCCGAAGAACTCAAATCTTATTTATTGAAGAATTAAAAGACGAGTCCAAAGAAATCTCGAGCCAAAAGTCATTAAAGTCCAAGATTAAAGAAGATCAAAAAGCTTAAGGACCAATGGTGCAATTAACAAAAGATTAAGAAGAGAAGGACTAAGCATGCAATTAAGGAGAAAAGAAAGAGGGGAGGAAGCTTCCTAAGCACTCCTTAATCCTCCCCTATCAATAGATTAGGAAGTTAATCATTTCATTTTGTTGGCTAATAGTGACAATTAGTTCTTCCACTTTTAATGAGAAATGCTAAACTCACAAAAATTTTACAAAATAAATTTCACAAAATGAGTTGTCATGGTTATCATTGGTCATAAGAAAAAGATGATTTGAAAAGTAAGAAAGAGAGTACCACACCTTAACATGTCACATCATTTTGTGGATTTTATTTTGTAAAAGTTTTGTGGTTCTAGCATAGCTCACTTTTAATTACCTTGTCATTTAATTACTTGTCAAATTTAAATACTTGTCTTGCACCTTAATTACCATTTAATTTCAAGTAAGTGTTCTTTTAATTCTTGTTAATCTTTATCTTTATTGTTTGATCTCATCCTACCTTTCTTTAATCTTTGATTTTTATGTTTATGTTCATGTTCATGTTCTTATTTTGATCAAAGTGGGTTTTGATTATTGTGGGTAGTTTTGTTAGTTTTATAGATTTGGATAGTTTGTTTATGATTATTGGATGTTTTGTTATTAGTTTGGTTTAATCTTGTGTTTGATTTTGCTTAAGTTTGGATTAGATTCGTGTATATTGTGTTCCCTGTTCTTCGGGGTGTTTGTTTTGCTGTTACTGATCTTTTCCCAGGTAAGTTCCGGATCAACACCAAGTGTTCCGAACCAAAGAAGTTCCAAACCAACTATTTGTTCAGTCAGAATTTCTTCCGAACCAAGAAGTTCCGAACCAGAAACTTCCGAACCAAAGAAGTTCCGGATCAACATTTTGTTCATTCGGAAGAGTTCCGGACCAGAGAGGAAGTGCTTCATTCGGAACATTCAAAAGTTCCGAACCAGCAAGTTCCGAACCAAGAAATTCCGAACCAGAAAATTCCGAATCAAGAAGTTCCGAACCAGAAAGTTCTGAACCAAGGGTTCCGAACCAAGGGTTTTGAATCAGCAAAAGTTCCGAACGAAAGATTTATTCTGGATAAGTGACATATTCAGAATAGAGAATTTGTTTCGGATCAAGGATTTTGGTAATATTCCGAGTGAAGGAGAGTCATTCTGAACGAAGGATTATTACGAATGAGCTGTATTCAGGTTCTTTTTAGTTTTTGTCTTTGATTTTTAATTTCAAGCTTTATTTTTCCCGCCTCTTTTCTTAGTCGCACTTTAAGATTACTCGCCTACGATTTATTTTAGCCTTGCCTTAGTTTAAGTTTTAGTTACGTTTTAAGTTTGCCTTAGATAGTTTTAAGTTTGCGTTATTTACTTTAAGTGCCTTTTAATTTCTCGTCACGCTTTTAAATACTCGCCCTTTATATTTTAAATTAGAGTTAGATTTAAATTAATTGCCGCTGCTTTTTGGGTATGAATCCATATTTTATTTTCGAAACATAAAGAATGATTTGTAACAAGTTTGTTACAATCACTCCTTTATTCGATTATATCAATTAAAACCACATGCATGAACAATCACCTACCTGAGACCTTCAATCATAAAGATCTTGAAGACAAAACCGTGACCTCTTAGTGGGTGTCTTAAATCATCCAACAAAAGTGGTTGGATGTTTGTATCTTCACTGATATAAACATGTTTTGGTAGGTTGATGTGTTAGTGATTTCTAGATGAGGTGTTGGAAGATTGGATGGAGAACAGATCTATTTTTTTAGATGAGAGAAGTTAGGAACGAAAAGGGGCGGAGGAAACGATGAAGAGATTAGGGTAAGTTTTTATGAGCGTGTGGTTAGGGTTGAATCTTATATATTATTTGTTGTTGGGTCTGATTTTTCGGTTGGTGGGTTTTTCTCTAAACCGGGTCTAAATATTCATGGGGTGTGGACATTATATATAATCCTTGTCATCTTTTCGTTGCTCTTTGATGGGCTGAAATCCAATAGGCATAATTGATGGACATGGTATTTAAGGGGCCATAAAGTGAGACGGGCTGAGAATATTCACGAATGTATCTTTTGTGCAAAGTGACTTTTGTCAAATTTAGGCATTTGTTGGCTTATAATTTGACTTAGCAAAATTTGTTAATGAAGCTATTGATTTTTACACAAGTTTTTTTATAAACTTTGTGTTAAAAGATTTAAATTTATACAAATTTTGTTATTTTAAGTCACATTGGAGATAGTTTGAACTATGTATCGATAAAGTGACAAAGTGACGTGACAAATGTGACGAGAATTTATTTGAGACGAGACCAAAGAAAAAATTGGGCGATTTTTTAGTGGCTACAGATTTCGTTTGATCGGCTATTAATTATGGGAAGTTGAAGACGGATTTTTCGAAGGCGTGAACTTATTTTATCTTTCAAAGATAACTTGCTCGTGCTTCATATTAGAATGACGACTTGTTTATCTGGTTTCCGGGTTCGGGGTGGTTGGTTGATGACTCGGACAACTATCACTTAAAGGGGTTACATTGTTGTACTCAGTGTCACGCGCTTAGTCGACGTGGATAATTTCAAGAGGTGTTGTGCTTATAGACTTCTTCAGTAATGCATTGAGTACTTAGAGATTTCTCCACCGTTCTTCATTCAACAATAGTGTAAGCTTAAGTCACAAGATCGAAGGATTCTTATTCAGTTTCACGTTTGATGTATCCGGTTCATTCTTTCAGTGGTCACTTCAAATTGCTTTCACGTGGGTTGGTAAAGGTGGCCATGGAGAGTTTATGAGAAGAGATTTTCGATCAACAGCTGATTCTCACAAAATATATAATTCAACTTATTTATTATTCTCACGAGATTTCAGGTTCATGTGCTTACGATTTATTGATGGTTCCGAGTTTCGAAACCATCAAGGGGGAAGAAGAAGACACATTGAACACACAAGGAGTACACGTGATGAACTTCATACCTTCTTTTGATTTGAAGACATTCCGGGATGACATTTGTCATAGCCGCAGAGAAAATCAGTGTTTTAACTCGTGGCGTTATCAATCTCTAAACGGTACACTACTGATTCGAGGTTTAATTGTTTGATTGTTGCAATTAAACATCATCATTATCCTATATGCATTCCCGGGACTTAATTGACTCTAGTGCATCTCCGGAAGAAGATATGTGCATTTCCGGGACTTAATTGACTCTGGTGTTACGATGTCAACTTCATAAATGGGATAAAGTGTCCACTTCAGTATTTGAGCTTCATAATTGGGATTGATTTACTTTCTTCAACTATGTGGGGGAAGAAATGTCTTGACTCTTTCTGGTATGCATAACTTGAACTCTCAGGGGGAAGAAAAATTCAGAAGAATTATTCAAGCGTGAGAAGAAAAGTTGTTGATCTACTTGGTGTACCCCTTCAATCCCACTTAGCAACGTTATCATGTTATATGATGGGATTTGCTTGTTAGATTCCGCTGTGCGCTTAATCATTCTAAGCTTTATTGAAAGCTTTGAAGTTGCTTACGAGGATTGTCGATTTAGGGGGAAGCTATTTAAAAGCTTCTACATCAAGTTTATGTGGCATGAATTAGGGGGAAGCTAATTCAGAAGCTTCTCCTTAACCAGAAGTGTATGGGTTACTTAGCTCGTGCCGTTACAGTATTTCTACTACAAGTTAAAGATGAGTCGTTTTGAAGTCAAAGGCCTCAGAAGACATCATCAGCATTGGACGCTTCATGAAAGCTCTTGTTCTTTATCATTATGTACTTGTTAGGAAAAAATATTGTAAGGAATTCTACACGTCATCCCATGGGGGAAGATTGTTGGAAACTCACTTTATGTGACGACATTTAAGAATTCCCATTAGTTATCATAGTCACATACGTTTAGACTAGACCAGGTTCATGTATAGTTACGTGTATCGTGTGTGACTATATATACCCCTCCTTAGCTTCCAAGGAGGGGTGTTGCTTGTGTTTCTTTTTTCATTTTTCAATACATTTTCTCTTCTTTCATCTTACACACACAACCTCTCTTCTCTCTCTCTTTCAACAATGGCTACCACCACGTTAGACCACCGGATCTTATTTAGCAAATCTTAGCAAAAATCTAGTTATCAAATGGCGCCGCTGCCGGCTCTTTTCGTAAAGATTAACGGTTTTCTGTGAGAGAAGCGTTGCTTTTTGGGATTCGTTCACTTGTGAGCGTTATTTTCTTGCACAAAAAATTCAAAAAACCATAAAAATTAAAAAATTATTAAAAATCCATAAAAATTAAAAATTTCAAAAATCCAAAAAGATTTTATCTTTATTGTGTATATATATTGTCTTTGTGTTTGGTTTCTTTTTCTTTTGCATTTTCAGGTGTATGCATACTAGATCTTCTAATTATCAAGAGCCCGAGACTCGAGAAGATTTAAGTATGTCAGGTGTTAACAACAACAATAATCCACCGCACCTCAACAATAACAACAATGTTCTTCCACAGCCCGATCTTCGGACAATGGAGGAGCTTTGTCAACCTACCATGTTTGGACGAGGAGGACCGATTGCGCCGATGCAAATCACGGCTCCGGAGTTTTCGTTAAAGCACCACATGATTCAGCAAGTACAAACAAATCCTTTTCGAGGAATGCCTGATGATGATGCCAACAAACACCTCGACAAGTTCATTACAATCACCCAAAAGATGAAGTTGCCTGGTGCCACAATGGATGTTCTTCGCCTTCAACTCTTCCCACATACTTTATCACATCACGCCGAGAAATGGTTTGATCGTCTTCCGAAGAATTCTATTCACACTTGGGATGACATGACTCAACGCTTTTTGTCGCGCTACTTTCCACCATCCATGGTCACGAGCCTTCGTAATCAAATCAGCGGTTTCAAGAACCCGATGAATCTCTTTTTGATGCTTGGGAAAGATATAATGTCTTGATCAATCGTTGTCCAAACCACAACATGCTCCCTGTGACCCTAATAGATACTTTCTACAACGGATTGACTTTTCGTGATCGTGATACGATTAATGCGGCCACCGGTGGCACATTTATGAAAAGGAGACCCGAGGAGTGTAGAGAGCTAATTGAGAACATGACTACTCACCACAAAAACTGGGATTCCTCTGCTTCTTCCAGGAACAACCCGAGAGTCAATGTTTCTTCTACCTCAGCAAGCCCTGATATGACCGAATTCACCCGCATGATGACTGAAATGAACAAAAGTATCTTGCTTCTCGCTTCAAACCAACAACAACAACAAGTTAAAGCGGTTGCTAATCCTTGTGAAACATGCGGCGGTCCACACTCATACACCGGTTGTCCTTCTACACAAGGAAATCCGGAAAATGTGTATGCAGCTTATGGTAACTATTCACCGGAAAATTACCAAAACCGACCTCAAGGGGATCGAAATTTGCTGAGTTACCGGTCAAACAACTACCTTTCCCCCGGTTTTTCTCCTCAAAACCAAAAACCCGCCAACAATTACAATAGAAGCAACCAAATCCCACCACGAGCTTCTAATCCTTATAACCCACCCGCCCAACAAGCCCCACCCATTAACCCCGATGTTGAAGCCATCATGAGAACCCAAGGTGAGCAAATCAAGAATCTGCAGAGCCAAATTATTAATTTGAAAGGAGATATCACCAAGCAAGGGAATGAGATAAGATCCGAGCTTCGAGATAATATTCAATCCTCCTTCAGCACTCAAACGAATGATATAAAGAATATGCTTGCTAGTTTCTTGCCTACAGATCAACCTTCTTCTTCGAGTTCTCTACCTTCAAACACCGTCACCAATCCGCGAGCAAATGTGAGTGCTATTACTACCCGTAGTGGAGTTACCATCGTAGGACCACCTATCCCACCCCCATCATCTACACCTCCTCCACCACCATTTATCCCTACTCCTCCTACACCTAGTCTTAGTACACCATCACCGTCTCCGCCTCGTCATGACGATGTTCCCAAGAAGAACCCTTCAACATCTCAACCTTTACCTACACCTGCACCCTCACCACCCAAACCCAATATTCCTTATCCATCTCGTTTAGGCAAGACCAAAATGCTAACCAAGGATGACTCTCAAGTGTCGAGCTATGAAGATGCTCTCTCAAATGAACATCAACATGAGCCTTGTTGAAGCACTTGTCCACATGCCGAAATTTGTAAAAGCATTCAAGGAATTGCTGAACAAGAAGGAGTAGTTGATTGAGCTCGCCAACACACGCTTAAATGAAAACTGTTCTGCAGTTATTCTTAAAGAACTTCCGGAAAAGCTTGGAGATCCCGGTCGTTTTGTGTTGCCTTGCATCTTCAATAAAACTGAAGAATTTACTGCCCTAGCTGATCTCGGGGCCAGTATTAATCTGATGCCATTGAGTGTTTGGAAAACACTATCATTACCCGACCTCACTCCAACAAAGATGACTCTTGAACTTGCAAATCGCACTCTCGCTTACCCCGTTGGTATTGCTGAAGACGTGTTCATTAAAGTTGGCACATTTACTTTCCCGGTCGACTTTGTCGTTGTTGATTATGAAATGGACCCTCGTATTCCTTTAATACTTGGTCGGCCATTCTTGAGAACCGGACGAGCTTTAGTTGATGTGGCCGAAGGTGAGTTAATCTTAAGAGTCGGGAATGATTCACAAGTTTTTTAAATGGGGAAGCTTACAAGCAAATCCTTTGGACGAGAATCTGCGAATATGATTAATGTGCTTGATGATTTTTTCGTCTACAACAATCCTCTATTCGAGTCTTGCAATGATAATCCACTTTTTCACGATGATGTGGATGATTCTCTATCCAATTTGGAACCTTCTCCCATTTATGATTCTCCAGCGGTCTTTGATGCTTATGATGATGAGTCTAGCTCAGATACGGATGATTTTGATGATTGTACTTCCGAGTATCCTGAGATGCCCATTTTTGATGATTTCGATGAGGCCGATACTCTTTCGAGTGATTCTTCACATGATGAAGACCCTCCGCCATCACTCGATCCTACTTTGGATGATTACTCATTTGAGGAAGACTTTTCAACTTTTCTAAATACCTACTTTCCTCATGAGAGTGATGCACCTCCTTTGGACTTTGAAGATTATCGTCTTGATCCTACTTTAGATTTGAAGAAAATACTTTCAAAAGGAACCTTGCCTATTCTTCTTTGGCTTGCCTTGTTCGCCTTAAGCTTGTGCTATTTGATGGACGAAAACTATGTCTTTGATCCCGGTGGATATGTTTCATGCTTCTTCCTATAGTAATCAAGGTCGAGTCAGGCTCACGACTCGGTAATCAAAAATCAAGCGCTTCTTGGGAGGCAACCCATGTATCTATCTTTTAGCTTTCTTTATCCTAAGTGTAGGGGAGACCCTTTGGTTTGCTATTTCCTCTCTTAATCAGGGATTCGAGCTCAATGATCCACTCTTGATGATTCTTGACGACCCGTGATTCCGTGTTCCCTTCTTCCCGGTTCTATCCTAAACTCTTTTCGATTCACTATTTTATATTTCTCAATATTAAAATAGGAATCTCTTTAGTTGTCTCTTCCTTAGCGAGATTTAAACAAAGTGCACAATGTCCTAAGTGTAGGGGAGTTTACTCCCACATGCTTAAACATTGAGGACAATGTTTATCTTAAGTGTAGGGGGGACTTCTATCGAAGTTAAGTGGCTCTTTTCCTTGTATTTGTCTTCATTTTAACCGGAAAATCAATTTTTCACATTTTTCAAAATTTTTGATCTATTTTGGCCCATTAGTTTTTCCCTTTGTAGAGTTATTTTCTTTCCTTATTAGAATAAATTTTAATAAAGTGGTTTTAATTTTCAAACGTTGTGAATCTTTTGACTCAACCCGAGTTTACTTATCTAAGTTACTCTAGCTAGTATTCTTAACGTGTTTAAGTCAAGTTTTGCTAGGCTTTTATATAGGGAGCTATAAAACGCGAAAGTCTTAACTCTCACGGGTTAAGAACAAGAACTTTTCGCAAGTTCCTATAATTGATCCTAGAGAGTCGTTTATCAAGGGAACTTTAAAATGCGATTTCTAAACTTGAAAAAGTCTAAGAGTTTGCAAGATCCTATAGGCGACTCGAAAACCCAAAACTTTGATTTAATAGGCTAAGCATCCATGAGTCTCATTCCTTGAGATTTTAAACTATGGAGAATGAGAGATGATAGAGCCAATTATAAGTTTGGTATTCTTTCGTGAATTTATGTGAGTTAATTATAAGCCTATTCTCCCATCGCTTGTTTATAAATTTATCTGCAATAAATAAGGTTGTACGATTTAAAAAGTTACTTAGCTTCTAGCCCAAGATCGTTTAAAAGTTTCTCGGTATGGATTAGAGTTCATAGCCAAGGCATAACTTATTGAAGCGGGATGCAAAGATTGGCGAGTCCAAAAAGGTCCTAACAAGACATGAGGGCTATATTTTGTTGCTAAAGATCCAAAGTGATGTGAAGAATCATTTATCGAAAATCAATATGAAGGATCGAGACACACGACGAAAAGCAAAAACTCCCCAAAAGTCATGGAGAAGTGTATCCGAAAAGACCCTAGCAAGGTATGAGGATAAATAGATCCAAGTCATAAAAGGAGGCGGATCGTTGTATATCAAAGTCCAAAATAAATATTGGAGAAAAATGAAGAAGTCGTGGTCCAAGAATGAATCTCTCAAAACTTCAAGTGAAGAAATTCCTATTATGAAGAGAAGGCCATTATTTCATGAACGTCTTTCAAGGTTTGAAGTATGAAGTCGCTGCCAAATATCGGTCCGAGAAAGGTCTCAAATCGCGAAGCGAGTTATGCCAAGATATGAACTTTATGAGGTCCCGAGAAGCAGTTTTAAAAGATTTTGTCCTTTAGCTAACTATTGATTAAATCGTTCACTTTTTTTCGGCCTAAATAACTATCGAAATAAGTCAACAATGCATCCTCGTGATCATTCAAGACAATAATAAAATATAAGAGATACCCTTAGGAATAAGGGAGTCTAAGTGAGTAATTAGCCCACATGAGTTCGTGTTAGTTTGCTAACTTATAATAACAATGATCTTGTTTTAAGCTTGGTTTGGAGAAAGTGAAAACTTGAGGATGATGATTATTCATGACATTTCCAAAACCCAAGGTATGCTTTTTGATTTCTTTACTTTGAATGTTTATAGTTTTCTATCTCTTTAATAAAGGCCAACGTGGATTGATTATGATGAAAAATGTAAACGTGCTTTGTAACTAATGCATTGCATGAGGACATTGCAATGGTCAAGTGTAGGAGATTTGATAGGTGTGTAAACACCCATCCTTTTTACCACTTAATTATAATAATAACCGAGCCAAAACATGTGTTTTATGTCATTTATGTCGGAATTATGCGTGGTTTGTGTTTTTGTTGTGATTTAGGACGAAAAGGTGAAAAGTAAAGAAAACACGGGCATTCACGGGCTTTTATTGAAGAAAAAGACGAAGTAAATAAGTCAAGAGTGCAAAAAGAACGGAAGTCCAAGACCAATTCTGAAGATTTATCGAAGAAAAAGTCAAAAGACGGAAGTTTACTAAAAGCCGAAGAACTCAAATCTTATTTATTGAAGAAATAAAAGACGAGTCCAAAGAAATCCCGAGCCAAAAGTCATTAAAGTCCAAGATTAAAGAAGATTAAAAGGCTTAAGGACCAATGGTGTAATTAACAAAAGATTAAGAAGAGAATGACTAAGCATGCAATTAAGGAGAAAGGAAAGAGGGGAGGAAGCTTCCTAAACACTCCTTAATCCTCCCCTATAAATAGATTAAGAAGTTAATCATTTCATTTTGTTGGCTAATAGTGACAATTAGTTCTTCCACTTTTAATTACCTTGTCATTTAATTACTTGTCAAATTTAAATACTTGTCTTGCACCTTAATTACCATTTAATTTTAAGTAAGTGTTCTTTTAATTCTTGTTAATCTTTATCTTTATTGTTTGATCTCATCCTACCTTTCTTTAATCTTTGATTTTTATGTTTATGTTCATGTTCATGTTCTTATTTTGATCAAAGTGGGTTTTGATTATTGTGGGTAGTTTTGTTAGTTTTATAGATTTGGATAGTTTGTTAATGATTATTGGATGTTTTGTTATTAGTTTGGTTTAATCTTGTGTTTGATTTTGCTTAAGTTTGGATTAGATTCGTGTATATTGTGTTCCCTGTTCTTCGGGGTGTTTGTTTTGCTGTTACTGATCTTTTCCCAGGTAAGTTCCGGATCAACACCAAGTGTTCCGAACCAAAGAAGTTCCGAACCAACTACTTGCTCAGTCAGAATTTCTTCCGAACCAAGAAGTTCCGAACCAGAAACTTCCGAACCAAAGAAGTGCCGGATCAACATTTTGTTCATTCGGAAGAGTTCCGGACCAGAGAGGAAGTGCTTCATTCGGAACATTCAAAAGTTCCGAACCAGCAAGTTCCGAACCAAGAAGTTCCGAACCAAGAAGTGCTTCATTCGGAATTGCTTATAAAGGGAAATCTCGGTCTTCCAACGATGCAATAAATGGAAATCTTATTCATTTGTTTGGTGTGAGTCTACCTCGAGTAGCTCATGTTTTAGTGCCTTACCCATTGTCTCACCCTTGTATTTCTCACCGCTTTTCTTTATCCCCTTTGTGGTTGTTGTGGCTTCGGTTGAAGTAGCATTATTTTGTCTTTCTTCAGAAAACGAGGACGCTAACTTTGACCCCGGTATACGTTTATCGGGTTTTTAAGTACTCCAAGTACTTTTGGGCCTTGTTTATCTTGTAAGCCCCACCAAAAATTGACCATACCATGATTATCCCTAAACGATCACATTTACGGGGATTCGAGTCAAGCTTTTGACTCGGTTATCAAAAACAAGGTGCCTCGTGGGGGAGTCCCATGCTTATCCATGTACATGTTATCACTTTCTAATGTAGCTTACGTGAGGGGATTTGTGCCCTTCCAACCTTTGTTCCGTGGTTGTTTGTGAATTGTGGTTTTTAGATGATCATTATCATCACGATTGGAGCCTCTCGTGTTCGTTTTATGGGAGCACTCGATTGTTTGCTTTGAAGATATTCTCGATATCCATATGATATATCCTTATTTGTTCTAACCTTAGGTTTTTAGCACACTTCATAAACGGATATAGATTTTATGGTTTCACCCTTTTCATGCTAGGTTATGCATTCGACTTTGTCTCTAGTATGGGGGTATTCTACCCTTAGACTTGAAACATTGAGGACAATGTTTAACTTTAGTATGGGGGGGGGGGGTGAATAGATACTTGCCTTGCCAAACCTTCACGCTTTCCAAAGTTTATCTTTTGGTTTATCGTTTTGTTGCAAATAAGGCTAAAAATGGCCAAATTTTAAATTTTTTCTCATGTTTTAAAAGTGTTTGAAGACACGAATGTAGATTTTCCGATGGCGAGAATAAGAGTAATTTTTGACTCGATCGTGCGTGTTAAGCACTTAGCTTCGATTCCTTAACTTTATATTAGGCTAAGCTCTTAAATGAGGACGAGAAATGATAGAGTTAATGATAAGTTACTATGCTAAACGTAGAGTACTCGTATTCTTTCAAAAACTCATATGTTCTCGTTGTTTGCTTATTCTCCCTTCGCTTGTATATATATTTTGCTAATAAGTATTGACTTAGCGGTTTAGTCTTGATTGTTGGTTTCTAGTCTTTTCTAGTAGCTTCTATGTAATTAAATTAGGAAGACGTTAAGGTATCGCCAACGTCACGGTTTTGAAGTATTGGCAACCCAAATAATCGAAAGATTCACCTTAATAAGATTTCAAGTGCTCACCTAAATCAAGAAAACAATTTGAAGCTCAAAATGCCGAAAAATCTATGCAAAATGAAAGTGAATTATGCCTTAATCTTTGAAGCTTTAAAGATCCAAATTCGCTTTTAGCGTGAGGATATACGTCTTTGGCCATAATAAATACCTCATGGCGAGGTTAAATAAAAGGAAAGGCAAGACCGAAGTCATAATAAAAGCTTCATGGCGAAGTTGAATAAAAGATGGAGGTAAACCTATGATAATAAGGCCTATCCGTTAGGGGGCGTATAAAGGTGTTGGTAATAAGTATCATGTTCAAAACCGTTATAAAACCGTGTTTATCGATCCTTCTTGTTGACTTAATTTTTTGACATCGTTGTCTATTAGGGGGGGGGTTATTAATTCGATGGTCTTGGTTACACCGTTACGACTCTATTTTTAGACCTAAATCTCTATCATCGCATAAGTAAAAAATCTGTCCTCATGATCATTCAAGACAAAAATAAAATATAAAAGATACCACTTAGGATAATGGGAGTCTAGGTACGTGATTAGGGCATATGAGTAGTGTTAGCATTACTAACTTATAATGACAATGATCTCGTTACACGCTTGGCATGGAATTGGGTGAAAAACGAGGATGGTGAAATTATTTCTAACGAAGCATTCACGTGTTCTTGTTCTATGAACCTAAATGTCCCATTTTGCGATGAAAATCATACATTATGTCTAAAACACAAGTAGTAGTAATAGTAGTAGTGTAGTAAGTTTATGATTTAATAGAAGTTCATAAAAATGAATTTTGGAGGTGCTATGATACTTTATTCTAGCATTGTGTGAGGGCACGACAATGGTTTAGTATGAGGGAGTGATGAGACTGCTTTTATACATAGTCTCATCGTCCAAATCGGGCTCAAAATGGTTAAAAATATCATAAAATGTGCCAAATATATGATTGTGTTTGTTCAATGTGTATTTTAGGTACGGAATATTGAGAAAATGACAAAAGATCATAAGAAACAAGCAAAAACAAACATGGGAAACGAAGCCGCACAAAGAACCGGGCCCTATAGTTGATTTTCTAAGAAAAGTCCTTGAAGAATTGAAGATTGTACAAGACGGGTCCTTCATTATTGAAGAATTGACACTTTAAACCCTTGTATATTCATAATTGCAAGTTTGGTCCTTAAAGTTTGTCAAAATTACAAAAAGGACCCTCAACTTTGAAGGATTTACAAGAATGGTCCCTCATATTTGAAGACTTGTCACTTTTAGTCCTCCATGAAGACAAAGAACAAGTGAAGACCCTCAAGATTGAAGACATTTCAAGTTTGGTCCTTCTAATATCATGAATTGGCAAAACAAGTCCTTGGTAAAACCTTTGTAAAGTTTTTGGGGCAAAAGTATGAAAAACCAAACTTCCATTACAAAGGAAATATGTTTAAACCACAAGTAAACACAAGAAGGAAGACAAAGGGTATAATGTGTCAACCATCCAAAGTTACCTAGACCAGTGCTAGCTTGCCACGTGCCCCACTAACACCTTTTAATCAATCAAAACTCACCCTTGTGCCACCTCACCAATACACTCAACCGGTAATAACTAATTTAATTAATTAGTTATTAATTTCGCGCTAAACACCTTTTTAAAAACCCAAACAAGATCAAACCTGGTGTTCTTCAT
Source organism: Glebionis coronaria (assembly GCA_025667525.1). NCBI lineage: Eukaryota > Viridiplantae > Streptophyta > Magnoliopsida > Asterales > Asteraceae > Glebionis > Glebionis coronaria. Next base: position 428,037,468 of record CM046877.1, read on the forward strand.
GTTCATATCAAAATTGGGGATTTACTAATCACTTGGAATTAACCCTTAATCTCCTCTAGAATTATGATTAAGGTTCTTATAAACAAAACCCAACTCACAAAATACATGCCACATCACTCACATGCTCACATGAAACATCCCCTACTAACACTTTTGGGTACAAGACAAAATTCATGCAGAGAATCAACCACCCACAATCAAGCTTCATTCTTAAGCTTATTTGAGGCCTTTGGATCAAATTGGCACCAGCTAGCATCAAACAAACATCCAAAACTTCTACACATGAGCTCAAGTATTTTCAAACTACAAGGGCAATCTTGGAAGTTCACCATTAGGGTTTCTAGTATTTTATCAGCTTCTTAGCATACATTGTAGCCTATATAAGGCATTAGGATTACAACATTTCACTTTGTTTTTGGATTCCTAGGCCAAAAGTCTGTAAATAATTTTTTCAGGTGAAATGAAAAATGTAGGAACTTTGTGACGAATTCCAAGTCCCAATTTACTTTCTTGTTATTGATTATTGATTTGAGTTTGTGTTTATGAAGTTTCAAAGTTTGGTTTAAGTTTTATGCAAGTGTTTCAAAATTTTTCCAAAAATTTGATTTTTTTCTAAGTCTTAGTTCAAACACTTGAAGTTTTGGATTATAAGTGATCATAACACCCTGATAAGGAGATTATCAAGGTGTAGTGAGCTTGTGGTTTGGGAGGATTTAAGGAGTGGGGAACAAGCTTGAATCAAATCTTGTTAATTTTCATTTTTTTCATATAATCTATTTATTTCTAACCTTTTTGTTCTTAGCAACTTGTTGGAAGCTTGTGCCTTGTTTAGCTAGGCACATAAGCTATAAATTCGTGAGTGTGGATGTACATTCATGAGGTTTGAGCCTTTTTACCAAAAATCTTTTAAAATACTTGTTTTAAGTGATTTTGTGGATTGCTGTTGTATGTTGTGCTTTTATGGCTTAAATCTGTTCTTACTACATGATAATGTTGTTTTGATGCTTGATTGAGCTTGGTGTAACATGAAAATCACATTTGCTTTGTTAAATCTTGGTTTAAAAAGTGAAAGGGGTGTTTAAGAGTACTGAATTTGTGAACTTGATTGAAATTGAGTAGGTGTTAGGAGTTTGGTTAAATTTGTATCTGATATTGAGGTGCTTGTGTGCTGATATTGCTAATTTTGAGCCTTGTAACATCAAATCTGAGATCTTGCATAACTGGTTTGTTTTAGGTCATTTTTTACTTAGATCGTGTGCACACTTAGATTGTATGCTAATCTAGGGTAAACAAGTGGTAAAACATAGTTTGTGTAATCTGCTTAATTGATTTGAGGGTTTAAAGTTCAAAGATTGGTCAAGTATATCAACAAGTAAGGTCTTGTGTTTGTTCATTGTTCATCAGTAACATTCATAAGGTTTAATCTAGGTCTAATCTTTAAACCAGTGCATGAAACAAGTTTATATATGCTTATTTGAGATTATGATAGCTTGTGTATGCTTTTGGTTCAATTTGGTTGGCTTAATCTTGCTTAAACTGCTTATTTCATCATAACTGCTTATTTTTCAAGTATGGATCATATCTGAGCACTGTTTGGATTAACTGCACTAATTGGCTGGGTGTTATTGTGGTTTCTTGCTTGTTATTGACTCCTTATAACCTACTGGTTATAAGGATGCCCTTGTTGTTCACTGAATCCAAGAAAATCTCACTTAAATCAAAGGTCAAGAAAGTCAAACAGTGGGGATCCTTTCCCACTGCTACTAGCCACTGCTAGTGTTATTTATCATTCAGCTTATCAATAAGCTATAATAGCTTATTTAGACTTACAAAAACTTTGTTTTTGTAATCAATCTTCCTTAATTGACCCATTTGACTATACTGGAGCATTTGAGACTTTGACTTTTAGGTTTGACTAGAAAACCAACTTAGTTGACTTTTTCATAAGTGCTTATTTGCTTTTTCCAGCTTATTCAGTGTGCTTTTTGGAAATCCTTTTGATTATTAAGCTTAGTTAAGTGATTTAAAACATTTTGCAAAAAGAATCAGCTCTTGAAACAACCTAGAACTCGAAAATGACTACTTTGTCGTTTTGTGTAGAGAGCTTTTGCTTATTTTAGGCTTATTTCTTGGACTTATTCAAAAATTCTTTTTACAAACAGCTTTATAAGGTCAAGAGAAGGATGTGTGTCAAATTTCAGCTTATGGCATTAGCTTATGGCTTAATTGGCCAAAAAAGCCCATTAAGAATAAGTTGTTTGCTTGTTAAGCTGTGATAAGCTCACTTTCAGCTTTTGGGCCTTTAGAGTTTTGTGTTTAAAATTGAACTTTAAGCTAGACTGGAACTTTTCAACTTATTTGGCTAACGTTTTGCTTATTGGGCTAAAAAGCCCATTAAGGTTGGACTGTTTTCACTTTTAGCCCATTTGGAGGCCTATTAGGGGTATTTTTGTAATTTCAAGTTCATTTTCTGTTTATTTAAGTTAAATTAAACTAGTTTGCAAATTTTTAGAATTTTTTAGAATTCTTGGATTTTTATTAATATTTTATTATTAAAAATTGTTTTTATGATTTTTGCAACTTTTTCATTTTTCTTAGGTTAAATATATTAAGTTAGGATAATTAAAACTTTTAGATTAATTTTCTTGTCATTTAATTAATTTTTAGAATTATTTTAATATTCTAATATTTTAATTGTTTTAATCATTTTTAAATAGTTTTAATTAATTTTAATTTTTTCAAAAATAGTTTTTAGCTTAATTAAGTTATTTTAGAGGTTTACAAATTAAAAAACCTCATTTTGGGCTTTTTGTTAATTAAATTGATTTTTTGGGCTTTAATTAGCATTAAAAATTTATTATTTAATTAAATAAAAGGTTTGAGTGATTTTTGATTTTTTATAAACTCTAATTGCATTTTTTAGGATTTATTGCAAGTTTCTAGGAATTTTTAGGGTTATTTTTAAATTCTGTCACGTTTTACGGTTTTACGTTTACGACTTTCGTCTTAGTGTAATTTTAATCGTAACCGTCATCCTCTTCTATTTTCTTTCTTCATAATCATAATCACAAAAATTTAATCATCTCTTAGCACAACACACTAGCCTCATTGAGAACGATCCCACCATTTTGGGTCGTTTGTGCATGGATTTCCTAAACCGTCGTATTTACCCTAATTACGCTCTTTGTTTTCCTAAACAAAAGTGTATTTTTACAAGTATCAGCGCTCATACATTAACCAATTTAAATCCAGAAGCCGATATCATTAAATACCACTTTCAACTTATTATGAGACCTTAAGTAAAAAACCAACCAAAGGCATCATGAAACCACAATGTAAGAGCATCAAAAGCAGCCTATGCAACATAATCCTGAAAATAATTAACACATAATCCAACTACATAAGCGTAAGCAAACACCCCTTTACTAAACAAACCAAAAGCACCATGAAACCACAATGTAAGAGCATGATGTTCAACCTATGCAACATAAGCCTAGAAATAATTCAGGCATAAGCAAGCTACATAAGCGTAAAGCAACACCCCATTAATTAACTAGCCAAAAGCATAAGGAAACCACAATGTAACATCTTAATTTTAAGATTCACTAACACGGGTATGATCCGAAGGTCGGGGAGGATTAAAGAGATGGTTAGCCATTTCTTGTGAGAGAAACAAGAGAGAAAAGGTGATGTGTGTGTTTATTAGAGAAAGAAAGTAAACTAGACAAATGATTATCCTCAACCCTATATGGAAGTAAGGAGATGATATATAGTCCGAGACACATCTAACCAATAACATTTTACGATACTAGTCCCCGCGTATCCCGACTTCAGTAATCTATTGTAATTATGTTAGTCACTCACATTTAAGGGCTGACATAACACCATTAGATTCAACATATGCAACATAATCCCAGAAACAATTAAGGCATAATCCAACTACATAAGTGCAAACAAACACCGCTTCACTTTATAATTTTCTTATGTTTCCACATATGAGATAATATGCAATGGATGCAAAATGATGCAGCCCGCAATTAATAAGCCATCAACCAGATACATAAGCACAAACAAACGACCCCTTACTTTGCAATCACTAAGATGCATGCAAAAAATAAAATGAGTCTCAAGTAGCTTGGTAATAGGAAAAGCGGGCATAAGCCATGGCTACAAACCTAGAAAAGTTACCTAGCCAAGACATGGGCACTCATAACTTTAATCAAGCCTGAAAAACTCATCACATCCAATAAGAAAAAGGATACACGATGATCTATGAAAGATGAAGGATAACTGAAATATCATGAGTTGTACATGTAATATAAGTAAATGCCCACGAGCTAATTTAGGTCATAACATGTCATGTATAATAATATCCTCCGTGTGCATGAATAAATAGAGGGGCTGCTGCAACACCCCCATTTTTACCTTATAGCAGCGGGAGCTAATTTTTAAGGTATTACTATCAAAGTATCATAGTCACAATAATAGAAAATGCTTAAAAACATTTTTATAAATATTAACGTCATCATTCATTTATCTGAGTTAATAAAAACAACCGTATAATAATGTACAACACAGGTTTTTCCCAAAGATCTAGTTTTATTTTCTAGAATGATAACTTTATTCAAGACACCACCATCCGCAGCCCGCCAGTCCTCATTCACCTGAAATATATGCCTTAAAGTCAACATAATGGGTGAGCGAATTCATAGGTTTTAAACAATATTTGAATACAAGTACGACTCTAGGGCTACCTTATTATACACCCAACTTTTTAAATTTCATCAATTCATACTGGACTAGCTCATGACCCCGTAACTAGACATTATCAGGAAAACCCAACAAATTTGCCCTTAAGTAGGAAACTTGCCAGACTATACTAAATGCAAAATAAAGAATATATGTTTAGCCTAGGTAGGAACCATTAGCTGCTAGCAAGTGTGACTTGCGCAGATAGGAGATGTCAGTCTCCAATAGTACTATCCACAATATTAGCGCTCACTAAATGATTAGCGGTCCACGATTAAAAAGGGGCTTAACGACAACTAGTAAACGTAGTGTCAATATTAATATAGGCAGCATACAAAAACACTTGTATTCTAGTTTTAGCATATATCCCCTCACGGGTTTTTAAATCATTTATAAAACAGTTAAATGTGAGGCTATGAACTCACCTTAGCCTAGAGAGCCTTGATTAAATCAGCTATACCCAATCACAACCTTCTCACAATATTTGAGCTGACACACAATATATAGATATATCAAGTCATACTCTCTGAGTTCATTCTTTTATTATTTCTTTTATTTATTCTTTGATTCTTTGTATTTTATTATTATAATATCATTGTTTAGGCCATTATACTTAAGTAAGCTTAAGGTTCTATGCTTTGAAAACTTCTACTTTATGCTCTAATAATTTGTAACTTAGTTTAAGATAAATGTATGATTATATTATGATACTTAGTTGAGTTTTATAATTTATTGTAAAAGTTTAAAGTCTAATTCATTATAGATTGGATTTTATATGCTAATCTTGGTTTTAGGTAATTTTCTTGTAATTAGCTTGTGATTAATGAATATTAGTGTTTTATGATTATTTATCTTTCCTTTATATGGTAGATTAGGATTAATATAAAGTGTTTAATAATAGTACATAGTTATTTGGTAGTTATATTGCTTGAAATATTAGTTTATAAGGGATTTCTAGGGTTTCTATGGCTATTTAGGGTATCTTTGTTATATTTGAGTTGTTCTTATTCATTATTTGTACATATAATTATCTTTAGAACTCAGACTTGATATATATATATATAGTGTATGTAACATATAGGCATATGTGGATGTGATAATTGATATGTATATATATAGTGTATGTAACATATAGGCGTATGTAACATATAGTCATACATCATAATAAAAAGCAAAAATTTCTTAGTAAAATCACCTCTTTATTTATAAACATAGATCTTAGATCAGTCAAAACTATTGGATGTTATAGTGTCTTCCCCTTATTTTAAATCTCGTCCCGAGATTTAGCTAGAACTAGGGGTAACAGAAGAAAATAGATGCGGATATTTAGCTCGAATTTGATCTTCACATTCCCAAGTATACTCAGGTCCTCTCTTCGAGTTCCATCGTACCTTAAATATTGGGATACGGCTATGCTTCAAGCGTTTCACTTCTCTATCCATAATTTCTATAGGCTCTTCTACAAAATTTAACTTATCATCGAGTTAAAGTTCTTTCATCGGTATGATGAGAGATTCATTAGATAAGCATATCTTCAGATTCGAAACATGAAAAGTATTGTGAACATTACTAAGCTCTTCAGGTAGCTCTAGTTTATATGCCACATGGCCAATTCTTTTGGTTATTTTGAATTGTCCTATTGTCACACCCCACCATGGCGGAATATGGGGCGCGACGTATAGATATCATCACAACAACAACGTGTCTATAGAGAGAACTATATGAATTAAAAATGTCATAAAAGGTGACACAATGTCATGACAATATCTCATCAATGCAGGAGTCTAGGTAAGTAGGTAACAGTCCTACCTCTTACCCAAGACAAACAAATAACATAAACAAATCAACATATAGGTTCATAGTATCACTTATAGAAACAAACAGAAAAATAAACTAAGAAGGAACAGGGATCTCCTTCTAAATGCAATCCTAATGCCTCCGAAACTAGCTACTTCTATTCTCAAGCTTAACCACACTCTCACCTGAAAGAGACACTAAAACACGTCAACATAAAGTTGGTGAGAGTCATAGGTTTAGACTCCAACACCAAAATCAAACCATTAAGCTGTGAACAACAACCACTAACAAATGAACATATGGACAATGTGATACAAACATGCATTAGCAACTAATATTCAAGATTTAACAAACCAAACCAAATCCAAATCCAAATCCAAATCCAATGCTCCTAGCCTTACCAAACACCATGGTACCATAGGCGCCCATACACCTATGTACCAATCCCAAGGCCCCGCCTTATCATTATCCATTGGTCCCATAGATGCTCACACATCTATGTACCTCCCCAAGGCACCGCCTTATCAACATCCCCTTAGTACCAAGTGAAATCACAAAACAATCATGAATCAATTAGCAGTTAATCACATAAGTACACACAAGTCCATCACCAATCATAAAACATTCACAGCAACAAATTACAAAACCATAACGAGTGTCTCTTCCATCCCATCTGGAAGTGAAAATCATTAAAAGATATGGGACTATGAAACTCACATGATTGAGCTTCTCCAAAAGTCCGCGCACTAGCAAAAGCTAACAAACAAAAGCACACAATCAAAACATGAACCAAACACTAAGATGGCTCATCAACCTATGATGGATATCTAACCTTCTCCCATATATATAGCTCACTTATATGCTCTAAGCATCCTATTACACACCTCTATAAAGCCCTTAACTTAGTTTACTTCATAACCCGTCCCGTTAACATTTTACCCAAAACAGTCCCGATTTTTAGGTCTCCAAACTATAAGCCAAACGCCCACCTAACCATACCCATGACCTCTGTAAAGATAACCCTATTCCCTTACATATGTTAGCTAACTCCTCCCTTTTGCCCAAACCTTAAAGCTACAGTTAAGGCCCCGATATATATAATATATACTTTGGTCTATCCGGATTTTACTGATTTTGAACATGCAAAAAGTTTGTTATGATTAGGGGGTCTTACCCTAATCCATTTGCTTAGTCACCCTTCAGGTCTCTTATCTAATATATAAACCAACACCCATGCTCATTAGAGGGCTCAAGTGTACTCCTAAGTACCCCAATCACCTTAAAACATTAAATTAAACCCGACTGATTTCAAAACTGTTTTCACCTCCGACTGATGTAACCTGTTTTTGACCCACTCCCCGACCTCCAATTTAGTTATCGTTTCTTGCATTTGAAAGCCAACTCAATTACCTTTCCAGGGATACTTGGATCGCAAAATAAGAGTTTGTAGAACTCTATATATGATCAAAACAATTAACCTAAAATTCTGCCCAGTTTTTAAAAACGAATTTAACTAAATTAACCTAATTAATTACCCATAACTCCACTAATTACAAGCCCTAATTCACCTAATCATTATATTATCATTAATATATAGTTTTTAATTTAAACCTAACCTAAATCCATCATAAGATGATTATAAAAACATTAAAAACAATTAAATTGAAAAGGGTTTACATGTTTTACCTTAAATTTGTGAAAATCCAAATTTTGATGAAGAACCCTAAAAATACTTGAATGTGCCGTGAGTTTATGATTGATCTACAGGGGATGATGTTTTTTTTATGTGTTTGATAAATAAAAAAATCTTATATAGATAACTAAACAATTCCTAACCCAATACAACTTACCATAATTAATTTTCTTTTCCTTTTTTTCCTTGCGTTTAACCACCACCTATAATCTTTTTTATTATTATTTTTTTATTACTTATTATTATGTTATTAAGAATACCTTAATTTACCTTAATTTATTTCAGCTCCTAAAACCTCCAAAACCTCAAAACCGTAAAACTAGTCAATTTTACGCGTTTACCGTAAAAGACGTAAAATATACAGTTTTAAAAAAAATCTTAAGTTTTGAAATAAACTTTATAACTAAGTCCTAAATGACTTAAAACCATCCCGAAAAATACTCACATGACTAAAAACCTTACCCGATACCTCTAAATGCTAAACCCCAAATCCTAAAAAAATACAATTTACTATAATACTTATACGTATACGTAAAACACCAAAATAACACCATTTCATTTCATAGTCACTAATTTGTGAGCTCATGAACATGAAATAAACGTTCCTCGATTTACTTATGAGTACTTTATACCCATAAACGATATCCACACCAACCTCGTTCACGCAAAATAACATGTAAACACGCAAATCACATAGTCACACATAAATTAACCTTAAAATAAGACCAAGTGACGAACCTCAAAACCACGGTTGTCACATCACTCCCTCCTAATAGAAATCTCGTCCCGAGATTTACTCCTTAGGATCGTCATTATCAATTAGCTGAGGATACTTGCTCCTCATAAATCCTTCCCGTTCCCACGTGAACTCTAGTCCACGTTCCAAATTCCATCTACCCATAACTACGGCATATTACTCTTTTTATCCAACGTCCTAGCTTCACGACCCAAAATCTCTATCGGATCTTCGATGAAACGAAGACTCGTATCGATACTAATATCATCTAACAGTACTTGCAAGTCGGTTCTTGCTAAGCATTTCCTCAAGTTTGATACATGAAATACGTCATGCACACTACTCAATTCCTCCGGTAATCTCAACCTATACGCCACTAGCCCAATCCTTTCAAGGATTTTAAATGGGCCCACAAATCTAGGTGCTAACTTCCCTTTCTTTCCAAACCACATCACTCCTTTCCATGGTGAAACCTCTAGCATAACCTTACCTCCAATCTTAAATCCCAACGGCTTATGCCTCTCGTCCGCACAACTCTCTTGTCGGTTCTTTGCCATTTTCAACCTCTACTTAAGCACCGCCACCACCTCCATAGTTTTCCAATCCACCTCCGGTCCAATACGTTGGCCGCTTCTAACTTCATCCCACTATAACGGTGATCCACCTCATCTCCTATGAATTAACTCCAACGGTTTCTATCACCAGACCTAACGACTTCTATCCTCTACAGATTTTCCATCATTCAGAAGTTCTCCCAACCTTTATCACATCCAATGGTATATGCAGGATTGCATAACCAAAAGCTTCCCATAACATTCACATGAAACATGTCATAACCACTACCTCATCCTTGCTTTCCCATGCTCGGAACCAAGTAACTAACAATCCTTCATACTAACAGGTGCTACACCTTTTCTCTAGGTGAACGTTCCATTGTTCGTGACTACTAACCTCTTGCTATAACGGTTTTCCATTCAATATCACCCACCATCTTGACAACCTCTTGCTCCCTCTAATCATTCTTCCTCCATACTACTTTTCGCTTGTATTTCCACAATCTTAATTTCCAGACCATCTTATATCCCGTCTCCAGCCTATAATTTAGGCGTTTCCTCTTTTATTCCCTACATCCTCATCAATGGGGAACATGCCCCTATTACCGATGATTCTCTCTTTATAGGAGAATTCTTCCTAATATAATGCGTTTTCCAACTATCTCCAAATCTCACGCCAATGCTCTAGGCGTCTTTCTCAATTACCTCTATAGTATGCTCATACCAACCATTAGTCTATCAGCGATATACTACGCTTGCTTCACATCGTTTCTTCCCTTGCCATAATCCTTCATAAGGCATTCCATACGTATTAGATTAACTTTTACACAAAACCTCCTATTCCATCGCATTTGTGCGCGATCCTTCCAACTTCTCAACTATGTGACTTCTCATTCCTCTTGAAATATGGGATGAATTAGTCCGTCTATCGACTATCACCCAACTCTCATCGTACATATTCCTCCATCGCATTATGTATCCCTTCCACCAAATTCGTCCTGCCATTGCCCTTTTGAAGCTACTCCTATCTATGTAGGAAGTATAGTCTACGTCCCTTTTCTCCATATGATTGTCCAAGCCACGCAACATAAATGTTGGCGCGTTCTCTGCTTTAGACAACTCAACTCGTGCAACCTACATCCTGCATCCAAACCACCCTAATATGTCATCCATATAGTTCAAGTTTGTCTCAGCTTCACTTCATTCTTTTTATTCCATGTCTCATCAACCATGCTTGCCTTTCCCAGATGGTACTTAGCCTTGCAATTTTCTTTCATCACTTAACTCCACCCATCACCTTTGCCAAATGTTCAATCAAAATGATTGAATATGTGTTAGAGACATTCATGATTCGTATAGATCATTCTCTACGTCTAGTACCCCAAATGCCTCTAGCATTCTAGGCAGATATAACAGTCCAACTCCACTGACTAAGTCTTATCTAGTTCTTCCAAATCTTCAGTTCCTGCATCGTATAAGCAATCGCCTTTCTTTGTCGTTCTCGCACACCTCCAAATCCTTGGTCCACGTATCGTCATGCTTCGCGAATTCATCCAGTCCTTCCGACAATGCCAAGACCGGATCATTATCCAATCACCTCTTCAGCCTCCAAAACGCTTCCTCATCCCTCTTTACTTCGCCCCTTACTGGTTCCATGATATACCATCATCTCTAACTACTCATCCTGGTCAACTTAATCCTAAAACTCACACTTGAAAATCTCACGTATAATTCCCTTTCCTAACAACTCCAAAACCAACTCATAATTCGCCTCACTCTCCTTTTTAGACTTGGAGTAGATCAAGATGTCGTCGATACTCCCGATGACAACTCGTTTATATACGTTCATGCACACTCGGTTCATTGACTCCATGAAAACCGCTAGTGCTCTGGCGAAGCTAAATGCATAATCGTAACCTAAAGCATTCATACAACATCCTTAGCAGTTTTCAACTACGTCCTACTTGCACCCTCTCTTAGTGGCAATACGAATAAATTCCTACCTCGTTCTACTCGTAAAATTCTACACGCATTCTAAAAGACCAATACTTCCTCTTATCAAACTATTCAACCGCTTTCCACATCCAATCTACTACTAAGCAACTCAACTTTTATCTTGCATTCCTTGCAATTTCTAACAACTCCTGTTTTTAAATCATTCCATCAAAAATTGCCTTGAAAAGGCACTAACTACAACTCCTCTCACTTCTCCTACTTGCTCTATTTATGGTTCTACCTCAAAGTAATAGGCAAACCTACTAAATCTCAAGAAATTTTCAGAAAACTTACATGCCTTACGAACAATCATAAATACCTTTGAGGTATTATATCCCCTTCCAACACTCTCTATGGCGCGTTACTTGTGCCAATATCCATACATTATACAAATCTCTATTCATCTCCCTTGGCACTCCTAATAGACCTCATGACCACATTAGTTCGTCTACGAACTTCTAACTCTTTCCTCCCCACTAAGGGCACTCCGACCATTCTCTCAGGGCCACCTACTTAATCGTGTAGGCACGACCAAGACTTTCATATGCCTACCTCAACGCTCCAATCAATACGAACCCAAAACTACATCCTGAATCCACTAGATACGATCAACAAATCAAACCCACGGATAACTAACGACATTTCACGTGCACGAGTTAAAACAGACCAAAACCACGAAAACTCAAACAGGTACCAATTCAAATGACTCATGACAAAGAAAAATGATTCCAAGAAACACTTAATGGCAACCAAAACATCTTACGCCCCGCGACATATTATATAAACCGTGCACAAGATCGACTTTTCCAAAAGAATATTTTTTATATTTTTTTTCTTTACCTCCCCACATCTATGTGACTCAAACAATCTACAAACAACCCTCTTGACGAACTCAAAACTCAACTCAAAGACTAGGTATCCCGTGCATCCCAAATCATAAAAATAAACTACTATTCAAAACTCAACCTTTAACCCGACACTTGTACAATAATTTCGACCAGGATACTGACCTCCCATGACTATACATTCTGAATATCTGAAAAGTACGTTCCGAGTACATAATTTTAGGCTTTTGAATCACCCAAAAAGCTTTAAAAACGAACAAGTTACGACCAAAATAATTTTAGTTGTTTTAAAAAAACTAAAGAATAAACTTAGTGATTAATGCAATCCTTTTAAATGAAAGAAATAATTGTATGTGAAATTTTCATGAACTCAATTTAACCTTGTATAAATAATTATAAATGACGTAAACCGTGCTAGCAAACTCGTTATCATGAAAAACCGTGCGCATTAACTCGTGATAATGATTTAGAGAATTGTTCCAATTATCTAATTTCATGATAACGAGTTTGCTAGCACGGTTTCCAGACAGTTATATAAACTATGTAAGTAGAAAGAAATTTTATTTCGCTTTATTTAAAAAAAAAGTCTTTTAGAATTTTGAAATAAATAATTGTTGATTAAGAATTCTTATGTTACATCTTGTTTCAAACACGATTCCAACACCTTACCCTTATGTTACCGTATACAACCAACTATCCAACCCTATAGTAGATTTCCAAGTCTATTTAATATATACCGACAAAAAGGAATGTAAGACTCAACACAAAAGATTTCATTATCCCAAAAGAAATCTCAATTTATTTCAATACACTTAACACCAAGGGCACCATTTTAAAATAGACACGTGAAATAGGAAACTTGAAGAATACGCCACAACAGAGGTTGAATACCAAAAAAGAAGCGAGCTAGCAAACCCTACTACGAATACAATCGATAATAGCGAGGGATCATACATATGTAGGCATATCGGGATACATATACTTAAATCCGTCTAACATCTACTATACAAGCATGTACTAACCCTCTTTCATGCAATCATACTTAGGAATCCATTGAAGTTGTGGTACTTGTATAACTATGTTGGCCACCATACTTATACAATTACCCTTTCCCAATGCACTCCCTCCTATGATGACACTTATAAGAATCAATACAACACATAACACATACCTCCATCAACTCACCGAAGCACATAACCACATAAACAATAAGGTCAAAACTCCAACTATTAAAATAACATAGTCAAACTCCTGGAATACAGAAATCCATAGTCTAGCTAAAACAGCATAGACTAAATCCAAAACGAAAACATAATCAGTTATAAGTCATGTCGCCCATAAGAGTGGAAACAGCTTAAAATCCTTCATATCCACCTACTCCTAATAACTCGAACCACCACATGATTCTTAGGGAACATGACTTAAACATCAAAAGAAAAATACTATACCTCAGGTACATGAAATAACCCAACAAAAGATAGAAACTACCATGTACCAAATTATGTACTATAATGTACAATTTAAGCAAAATACAACAATGACTAGCGTGGATGATTATGGTTCAACCTGCACTAGTCACAATCCGAAAAGAAAATAACATGTGGCTAAGTATGAACTACTATGGTTCAACCCATACTAGCCAAAACTTAACAAACATCACAAGTAAAAACCAAGAACATCCAAAAAACTTTAATTAATATAAAATGTACACATACTCCTATGACGCCTATATGCAGGGACCCTTAAGCTATAGACTAGGCTACTAGACTAGGCAACCTAATTCTCTATAACCATTGTCTCTGATACCATTCTGTCACACCCCACCATGGCAGAATATGGGGCGCGATGTATGGATATCATCACAACAACAGCGTGTCTATAGAGAGAACTATATGAATTAAAAATATCATAAAAGGTGACTCAAATTTCATTACATTATCTCATCAATGCAGGAGTCTAGGTAAGTAGGTAACAGTCCTACCTCTTACCCAAGACAAACAAATAACACAAACAAATCAACATATAGGTTCATAGTATCACTTATAGAAACAAACACAAAAATAAACTAAGAAGGAACAGGGATCTCCTTCTAAATGCAATCCTAATGCCTCCGAAACTAGCCACTTCTATTCTCAAGCTTAACCACACTCTCACCTGAAAGAGACACTAAAATACGTCAACATAAAGTTGGTGAGAGTCATAGGTTTAGACTCCAACGCTAAAATCAAACCATATGCTATGAACAACAACCACTAACAAATGAACATATGGACAATGTGATACAAACATGCATTAGCAACTAATATTCAAGATTTAACAAACCAAACCAAATCCAAATCCAAATCTAAATCTAAGGCTCCCAGCCTTACCAAACACCATGGTACCATAGGCGCCCATACACCTATGTACCAATCCCAAGGCCCCGCCTTGTCATTGTCCATTGGTCCCATAGATGCTCACACATCTATGTACCTCCCCAAGGCTCCGCCTTGTCAACATCCCCTTGGTACCAAGTCAAATCACAAAACAATCATGAATCAATTAGCAGTTAATCACATAAGTACACACAAGTCCATCACCAATCATAAAACATTCACAGCAACAAATTACAAAACCATAACAAGTGTCTCTTCCATCCCATCTGGAAGTGAAAATCATTAAAAGATATGGGACTATGAAACTCACCTGATTGAGCTTCTCCAAAAGTCCGCGCACTAGCAAAAGCTAACAAACAAAAGCACACAATCAAAACATGAACCAAACACTAAGATGGCTCATCAACCTATGATGGACATCTAACCTTCTCCCATATATATACCTCACTTATATGATCTAAGAATCCCATTACAACCCTCTATAAAGCCCTTAACTTAGTTTACTTCATAACCCGTCCCGTTAACATTTTACCCAAAACAGTCCTGGTTTTTAGGTCTCCAAGCTATAAGCCAAACGCCCACCTAACCATACCCATGACCTCTGTAAAGGAAACCCTATGCCCTTACATACGTTAGCTAACTCCTCCCTTTTTCCCCAATCTTAAAGCTACTGTTAAGGCCCCGATATATATATATATACTTTTGTCTATCCAGATTTTAATGATTTTGAACTGCAAAAAGTTTGTTATGATTAGGGGGTCTTACCCTAATCCATTTGCTTAGCCACCCTTCAGGTCTCTTATTTAATATATAAACCAACACCCATGCTCATCAGAGGGCTCAAGTGTACTCCTAAGTACCCCAATCACCTTAAAACATTAAATTAAACCCGACTGATTTCAAACTGTTTTGACCTCTGACTGATGTAACCTACTTTTTACCCACTTCCCAACCTCCAATTTAGTTCTCGTTTCTTGCATTTGAAAGCCCACTCAATTACCTTTCCAGGAATACTTGGATCGCAAAATAAGAGTTTGTACAACTCTATATATGATCAAAACAATTGACCTAAAATTCTGTCCAGTTTTTAAAAACAAATTCAATTAAATTAACCTAATTAATTACCCATAACTCCACTAATTACAAGCCCTAATTAACCTAGTCATTATATTATCATTAATATACAGTTTTTAATTTAAACCCTAACCTAAATCCATCATAAGATGATTATAAAAACATTAAAAACAATTAAATTGAAAAGGGTTTACATGTTTTACCTTAAATTTGTGAAAACCCAAATTTTGATGAAGAACCCTAAAAATACTTGAATGTTCCGTGAGTTTATGATTGATCTCCAGGGGATGATGTTTTTTATGTGTTTGGTAAATAAACAAAAATCTTATATAGATAACTAAACAAGTCCTAGCCCAATACAACTTACCATAATTAATTTTATTTTCCTTTTTTTTCCTTGCGTTTAACCACCGCCTATAATTTTTTTTATTTTTATTACTTATTATTATGTTATTAATAATACCTTAATTTACCTTAATTTATTTCAGCTCCTAAAACCTCCAAAACCTCAAAACCGTAAAACTAGTCAATTTTACGCGTTTACCGTAAAAGACGTAAAATATACAGTTTTAAAAAAAATCTTAAATTTTGAAATAAACTTTATAACTAAGTCCTAAATGACTTAAAACAATCCCGAAAAATACTCACATGACTAAACACCTTACCCGAGACCTCTAAATGCTAAACCCCAAATCCTAAAAAAATACAATTTACTATAATACTTATACGTATACGTAAAACACCAAAATAACACCCTTTCATTTCATAGTCACTAATTTGTGAGCTCATGAACATGAAATAACCGTTCCTCGATTTACTTATGAGTACTTTATACCCATAAACGATATCCACACCAACCTCGTTCACGCAAAATAACATTTAAACACGCAAATCACATAGTCACACATAAATTAACCTTAAAATAAGACCAAGTGACGAACCTCAAAACCACGGTTGTCACACCTATATACCTTGGATTCAGTTTTTTCTTCTTTCCGAATCGAATAATTCCTTGACAAGGCGAAACTTTCAACATAACACGATCTCTTACTACAAATTCCAAAGGTTTACGTCTAGTATTAGCGTAACTCCTTTGTCTATCTTGTGCAGCTTGTAATCGTTGTCGAATTTGAACAATCTTTTCATTAGTTTCATGTATTATTTCTAGTCAAGTTAGTTGAACATCTCCAACTTCGGCCCAGCAAACAGGCGATCGGCACTTTCTTCCATAAAGTACTTCGAAAGGCGCTGCTTTAATTCTAGTACGATAACTATTTTTATAAGAGAATTCTACTAAATGTAGATGTTTCTCCCATCCTTTTCCAAAATCTATTACACAAGCTCTAAGCATATCTTCGAGAGTTTGAATAGTCCTTTCACTTTGTCCATCTGTTTGTGGATGATTTGCCGTACCCATGTCCAATTGAGTACCTAAAGCATTTTGCATCGATCCCCAAAATACAGATGTAAAATGACTATCACGATCTGAGATAATAGATACAGGCACTCCGTGTTGAGAGCTTATTTCCTTAATGTACAATCTCGTAAGAGTTTCCATACTATTAGTCTCTTTAATAGGAAGAAATCGCGCAGATTTTGTAAGACGATCAACAATAACCCAGATGGTGTCATGTCCATTTGATGTCTTAGGTAATTTAGTCACAAAATCTATCGTAATTCTTTCCCACTTCCATATTGGAATCTTTGGTTGTATCAATAGACCGGATGGTTTTTGATATTCTGCTTTAATCTTGCACACGTTAAACACTTACTAACGTATTCTGCTATGATTGCCTTCATGTTAGGCCACCAATAGAGTTTCTTCAGATCTTGATACATCTTGTCGGAACCAGGATGTATAGAATACTTCGATTTCTGAGACTCGTGCATAATCGAATCTCGTAAATTATCATGGGCAGGTAACCAACTACGATTTTTAATACAACGAATTCCATTTTGACGAACTTCAAATTCTTTATCCATTCCTCTTAACTTTTTAGCTCCTAAATTTTCTACCTCATGTGCTTCTTCTTGCGCTTCGAGAATTTGGGTAGGTAACTCTGGTAAAAGAGTTATCATTAATGATCTAAATCGTAACGGCATAACACGCTCTTTTCGACTTAAGGCATCAGCTACTACATTGGCTTTACCTGGGTGATAATGAATTTCACAATCGTAATCAGCAAGTAATTCCAACCAACATCGCTGTCTCATATTCAATTCATTCTGATGAAGAATATACTGAAGACTTTTATGATCAGTAAATACTACACACTTCGTACCATAGAGGTAATGTCTTCAGATTTTAAGATCAAATATCACCGCTCCTAATTCTAGATTATGAGTAGTATTAGGTTTAAGTTGCCTTGATGCATAATCAATAACTTTATTCCTTTGCATAAGCACTGCTCCCATTCCTTGAATAGATGTAACACCCCCATTTTTACCATATAGTAACGGAAGCTAATCTGGGGTATTACTTCATAGTACCATAGTCACAATAATAGAAAATGCTAAAAAGACATTTTTATAAAACAAATGTTATCATTCATTTATTTAAATCAGAGTTAATAAAAAACTGTACATACGCTGTACAAACACAGGTTTCCCAAAGATCTAGTTTTATTGATAGAATGATAACTTATTTAAGACACCATCTTTCGCAGCACGCCAATCTTCATTCACCTGAGATATATGCTTAAAGTCAACACAAAGGTTGAGTGAATTTATAGGTTTTAAACATCATTTGAATACAAGTATGACTCTTGGGATACATTGTTATACACCCAGTTTTAAATTCATCGATTCTTATTGCACTAGCTCAGGACCCGCGACTAGACATTACCAGAAAAATCCAACAAATTGCCCTTAAGCAGGAAGATTGCCAGACTATCCTGAGTTTTAGCAAAATAAAGCATATCTGTTTAGCCTAGGAATGGACCATTAGCTGCTAACAAGTGTGACTTGCCCAGATAGGAGATGTTAGTCTCCAATAGTACTATTTACGATATTAGCGCTCATTAAATGATTAGCGGTTCACGATTAAAAAGGAGTTTTGATGGCAACAAGTAAACATAGTGTCAATAATCATATAGGCAGCATACAAAAACACTTGTATTCCAGTTTTGCATATATCCCCCTCATGGGATTTCAAATTGTTTATAAGCTTTTAAAAAGTGAGGCTATAAACTCACCTTAGCCTATAAATTCTTTTGATTATCCAACCACAACCTTCTCACGGAATCTAGACTGACATACAATATGCATATATATCAAGTGTTAGTCTCTGAGTTCATTCTCTTTAATTAAAATTCTTTGATTGAATTAATTTTGGATTAATAGTATCATTGTTCGGGCCATCATACTCAGAAGCTATTCTATAAACGTTTGAGGAGCGAGGGCACTTTAAATCATAAACCCAACCACTCAGTGCGAACGTAATATCGAGATAGAATATCTTTGTACAAAGCTCCCTACTAACATGACACAATATATTTTATTACATTTTGAGTTTCAATATTGGCAAAAATAGTCATTGTTGTTATAGTTTGGTGTAATTACACTTTTTACCCTTTAAGTTTATAGTTTCATAAATTGCAATTTCAACCTTCAATATTTAACCTTAAGGTCTCAAACTTTACAACAATTATTAATATTTATTTTACCTTCATAAAATGACACTTTTCGCACAGTATGATTTATAGTTTCAGAATTGACAGTTTTAGTCCCTATACTTGTAAAAATCACATAACAAGCTCAAAAATGATCCAAATGATCTAGGATTTGAAAAAAAAGTTTATGAACACATTTATAATCATAATAACAACATTTCTTCCGAATTATTGCTTTTGAAATGGGTTTTTGCTCATTATTTTATGTAGATTACAAAACTAGGGTTTTAAGACATCTTTAACTTATAACTTTTATTTAAAATGATGAAAATGACTTAGTTTCTTTTAGATTATCTTTCAAACATAATTTTGGCATTATAAAAAGTCTAAATAAACAATATTACAAGATCAAAGCCTTGGTTAACATAGATTTACCTAGGTAGCTCTAAAATGGCTCCTTATGGCTTCTTATGAACAGAATTTGCTATCAAAGCTTCAAGAGCTTCAATGGCTAGCTTATAAACCTGGTTTTTGGTCTTGTGGGATTTCCTAACACGTATATAGAGGTGGAAATGGAGAATGGGTAAGAGATACAAAGGAAACGGGGTACAAGCTTAAATGAAGCACATACGCCCCTATTTATACTTGTTTTCACCCTTAGCCTCCAAGTTCTGGTGATGTGTAGCAAGCAAGGAGCTGATCCAACTAACTTGTCACACTCCTAAAATATCTTAGGATTGATAAATATCAGGTTTTCAAACTTGGAATGGAGGGAAATGGTTTGAAAATGTGTTTTGGAGGGAAATTACAAAACAGGATTCAAAATCTAGGGCTTGTAACTTATGTTTTGTGTTTTTGGTGATTAAGGGCTTAGTAAAGTGATTAGTGAATGATTAAGGCTTAATTAGGGTTTAGACATTCTATTTAAGATATTTGGGTCCTTGGTTTGAAGTTTAACAAAGGTTTGATGTGAAAATGGGAAGTATACATTTGTAGATGAGGGTTTTCTAATGATCTAGGGTTTAATCTTAGTAAATGTGATTATCCTCCTCTTAGCTACTGATTTAAACTTAATTTAGGTCCTAGACATTGTGTCTTACGTGTCCAATGAGTTCTCGGGTCCAAAATCAATAAACAAACAATCGGGACAAATGGTGTCCTATTTTATAAAAACTAACATGTTATCTCCCTCGCGGGTTTATAAAACATTTATAAAAACATTTAAAAGAGTGCGAGGCTATGAACTCACGTTGATGTGGGAAGGCGGGTTATCGGCAATTCGGACGTACGGTGCGTGCTTCAATCACGGAAACCTAGACAAATAATACTCGTCTTAGACTCATGTCCAATGACTTTATAAAAATAACAATTATGTATACATATGATGATTATATATATATGATGATCAAGTGGGTTTACATATTCTTGTTTACTCTTTTTAGTGTTATATGTCGATAACTTTTATATGAGTTTACTAGTTTTACCCATTTACGTGTCTTAAGTCCAATAAGCTTATTATAAGTTATTTAACTTATTTTAATCCATTTTGTACTTATATTATCAGTACTTAAACTTTACAAGTTGGGCCTAAATGGGTTAAGCCCAATGAGTTCTTTTTACAAGTATTTATCTTATTAAGTCCAATTATTAGTCCAATATGTTTAGTTAGCTCGTAAATGTCCGTATTTCTTATAGTACGGGTTTTATCGGTTTTTACTTGTATTAGTTACTTATACATCAGTATATGACTTTTATAAACTTTACATTAGACGGGTTTGGTCGTCTAAGTTTTATTTGGCGAAAAACGTTAATTTTACGGCAATAGCCGAAAAAGTCGTAAAAATCATGTTTATAGTTTTTATAACTTATAAAACATAACAAGTTACCATTTTTATAAAATGTCCACTTATTTTTCATTGTACATATTTATATAAATAAAATCCAAGAGTTAGTGGGTTTTAACTTTACATTTTATACGATATAATTTTGAGTGCTTATATAATAGTATTATACTTTATTTTTCAAAAATCTGATTTTTGTCTTCACTTTCACCAAAACTGCCATATCTTGAGTTATATATGGAGATAGAAGCTCAAATTTTTATCACATAAACTACATGATATGTGCTACATTTAACTCTTCTATAGCTACTGTTGAATCATCATTTAAGTATTTTCTAAAAATCGTCCAAAACAGTAACCTCAGATTTATACCCTAAACTTGTTTTGATCATATCTCACTCTCTCTCAAAAGTGCCGTCCATATCCTCACCTTAAACACCAAATTTGATCAAAATCAACCATGAAATCTCATGTTATTCATATACATGTTGATGCCCTTTTGTTAGAAATACGTTTTAACGTATATTAGAAGTATCAGTCACTCCACAATATGATTTATGTTGTAATAGCTCGTAGTTAACAATTAGTTAAATATTACTTATTAAGTTAAGTAAGAACCGGTCCATGGGCTTGTCATGGACCGGCCCAAGCCCAATGTATGCTTGGAGTATAAATACCCCTTTCCACCATGGAAAGGGGTTGGTTGTTGTTCATTTCATGCTTTCATATTAATAAAATCACACACATTTTCTCTCATTTTCTCTCTCTAGTTTCTCTCACTAGAAAACATCAACCCACTTCATAGATTCTTAGGTTATCAATCTTCTACATTTGGTATCAAGAGCTATGGGGTGATTTAAGTTAAGGATTGTGTTGCTTTTTTAGTTTTTGAATCAATTAGTGATCTTTAGAAAAAATCAATCTTGAATCTTGTTGTTTTTGGCGTTTTTGTTATTGGGATTGATTGATAAGGATTGGGTTTAGCTTATTTTGGTAAAAATCATAAAACTTTTTGTGGTTTGTGATCAAAAAATCGGATTTAAGGCTGTTCTTCAAGTCTCGGAAATTTTTTTTTCCAGTTTATTCCGAATAGGGATTCCGAATAGGAAGTTTTTCAGAATAGAAGGTTTATTCCGAATAGGGATTCCGAATAGGAAGGTTTTCAGAATAGCAGGTTTATTCCGAAGACATTCCGAATAGGACAATTTTCAGAATAGCAGGATTTTTTCCGAATAGACTTTCCGAATAAGAAGATTTTTCCGAATAGCAATTCTTTCCGAATAGCAGCATCTTTCCGAATAGCAAATCTTTCCGAATAGCAATTCTTTCCGAATAGCCCATCTTTCCGAATAGCCATACTTTCCGAATAGCTTTCCGAATAGCCAATATTTTCCGAATAGCCATTTTTTCCGAATATCTTTCCGAATTGCCTATTATTCCGAATAGCAAAGTTTTCAGCATAAGGTTTATTCCGAATAGGGCATTTTCAGAATTGGGTTATTCCGCATAAGGGTTATTCAGCATAAGGGTTTTCAGCATAGGATTATTCCGAATAGGTATTATTCCGAATAGGGTTTATTCTGAGTTTGGGTTATTCCGTATAAGCAAGTTCAAGGGGTATTTGAGTTTTTTCGACGATCTTTAGTGGATTTAATCTTGATTACAACCAACACAACACAAATTCTCAACCTTTCTTCACTGCTCGATCAACCGATAATCTTTGAGTCTTTTAAGTGATCACAATGAATCCAAGTTCATTAATGCCTCAGATGACATCTCTTACGGATATCTCGATCATAACGGGGACTGATAGTCGTCCACCGATGCTTATTAAAGAGGTGTTTGAGGCATGGCAGGGCCGTATGATGCAATACTTGAAGGGCAAACCAACATACGGAAGGCTTATGGTCAAATCGATTTTGAATGGTCCACTCGACTATGGTACCATTGTGGCAAATAACGTGTCTCAACCAAGAGAATATGAAGAACTCACACCGGCACAACAACTCATTGCTGATGCTGATGAAAAGGCTTTACAGACTCTTCTCCAAGCTCTTCCGCATGATATTTATCGTATGGTTAGTCAATATACGGTTGCCAAAGATTTATGGGAACGTCTAAAGGTGTTGCTACAAGGTACGTCTCTCACCAAACAGGAAAGGGAGTGTCAGCTGTATGATCTGTTTGATAGATTCACGTACAGCCCAGGGGAAACGCTACACGACTATTACTTCAGATTCACCACTCTAATGAATGATCTGAATGTATACAATCTCGTGATTGCTCCATTCCAGGTTAACACCAAGTTCTTGAATACTTTACCTCAAGCTGAATGGGGTGAGTATATTACCGATGTGAAGTTAACCCGGGATTTGCATAAGTGCAACTTAGATCAAATCTATGCTTTTCTTCAGCAGCATGAGAAACATGTGATTATGCACCGTTCTCCTCGCGGTATGTACCCAGATTCCTTAGCTTTGATGGCGAATCAACCAAGCTTGTCACACAACAACACACCTTATATCTTGGGACATCAAGCCTATCATCCATCACCTTACATGACACCAACCTTCCCCCAATACTCGATTCTACCGCAACCACCCACCTCACATCAGCAACAATATCGGTTCAATGCACCTTCACCACAGTATGCTTCACAACTTCATCAAGCAAATATTGCACCTTATGCTCAGCAGTCATATTCGTCTTATCAAGAGAATGCAGCATATCCAACAAGCTACCATGATCAAATGAGTATTCCTTCTAGTGATTATGCAGCTCATCAAGACCAAGCAATGTATTGTGATGATGAGGAAGTCCCCATTCCTGTATTCCAACAAGGAGCTGACCCAGTTGAAGTGCTAACTACTATGTCTGCTTATCTCACAAGGACTTTAAGCAAACGAGGATACAGAGGATCAGCTCCAACCAACAATCAGTTGAGGAATTCATCCAATTCTCGTCAACAAGCTACTATTGAGAATGACAGGGTAATGGTTCAGCCTATTCAACCATATCAGGGGAGACCTACCACATCCACTACCAATGCTCGCACGGTCAATCAGGCACCAATGGTCAATCCTGCTCCACGGGCTAATTCCACGGGCAAGTTGAGAATGATTACATGTTACAATTGCAAGGAAGAGGGTCACATGTCCAGGGATTGTAAGAAACCCAAGAGGAGAAGGGATGGACAATGGTTTGCAGAGAAGATCTATCTAGTTAATGCTCAGGCACAAGGAAGGGAACTTGATGAAGAGGAGCTTGCATTTCTTGCTGATCCAGGGATTGCTGAACAAGACGTTGTCACTACACAAAATGCAGCATACCAAGCCGATGATCTTGATGCGTATGACTCAGACTATGATGACTTTCAATCTGCAAAGGCTGCTCTAATGGCAACTATCTCCATCTTAGGGCCAGAAAAGAGATCTGAGGTACTTATTAATACCACCGATAATACCACTGATGCTAGTATTCAACCACATCAAGTTGTGCAAGAGAGTGCCGACTCGAATGAATCTTCGGTGGTGAGTCTTTCAAATGAGGAGACAAACAATGATAGCAATATCAATGTGAGTCCCCAGACTTTGAGTGAATCACAACCGGGACCCATTTCGCAAACGCCTACTCCTGCTCAACAAGATTTGGTCATGGTTCCTGCTACATTACTTAGCCAAATGAATGCTGCACTCTTAGAAACCTTAGCTAAGAATAAGAATTTGTCTGATGAGCTTACCTTAAGCAACGAGAAAGTTCAAACCTTGGAATTAGTGCCTTCGTCTAGTGTTCTAACTAAACTCGAATATGATCATTTTAGAAACAAACAAATGGGTCACTTGCAAGAAATCGAAACCTTAAGAGCAAATCTTTCTAAAGAACTTAGCGAAAAGGAGTTAGTGGTCACTAATTTTCAAAAACTTCAAACAGATTTTGAGTCACTCGAGTCTAAGAAGAATGAAATGGAGATTAATGCTACTAATAAGATTAGAAGTCTAGATTACTTGCTCTTAAGACAATACTCTGCTTCTCAACTAGTGCACTTATTTGATGCTTCATTTAGAGAATTTAACTTATCACGTCAAAAAGGCCTTCCCCCTAATCCAAGGTATGCAAAACAAGCTTTAAGACATAGTCCTAGACTTTATAATGTAACTCAATTAGGTTTGGCCTTAGACCCGATTGTTTTTCCTGATGATCGAACAAGTAAGGATCTAGTTGATGAGGATCGGTCATACAATTCTGCAAAGTATCCCGAGTGTGATTATTTTAAATTAAATAAGGAGCTTGCTAAAACGGATTTTAGAATTCGCTTCCATATGGACAAAGATCTCATTACAACACCAACCTACATGTTGAATGAAGAAAGCCCTAGTACATTTCCTACACTTGTCAACATGGAAGGTCCTAAGGAAATTCCAAAGGATCTTCCACCGGTTAGCACTGTATGGTTAAACTTGCAAGAGATTAATCAATACTTTACTAATTTTGACAAGGTCATTTTGGATTGTACGACTTCAAATGGCCTAAACGCCGGAGAATGGGCTTTCGAACACATGAACGAGGTGTTTAAAACTGAGATCAATCCATTTGTCGAAAGTCTAAAAGGAAGTTTTGCATCTCTTAAGGAAAATCTTGTGTTTGAAATTGGTGAAGTTCAAAAAGTGTTTTATGAAATGGACACCGCTTACGAACTACAACTAATTGAAAAAGAAAAGATTTTAACCGAATATGACCAATTCTTGTCTGCAGTAATCTCGTGTGATGTGCTTACGACTGTAAATGTTAATTATTCGAATGAGCTTACATCCGCTATGATTAATTGTGATGCTGTGAATATTTGTAATGATATTTGTGATGATGTTTGTGATCTCTCTGTAAATATTGCTGATACTGTAAATGAGGTAGATAATCATTCTTGTCACGAATCTAACGCTGATTTTTTAAAGCTACAAGATTCTTACAATTTACTTTCAAAACGCTTTAATCAACTAGAACAACATTGTATATCTTTAGAATTAAAACAACAAACTCAAAATGAGAATCTTTTGATATCAAATGGTTGTGAAAATGGTGTTGAGACGAGTGACAAGATGATTGCAATTGTTAAGACATTAGAGGAAGAGATAATGAGATTGAAGAGAGATGTGTCATCAAATGAAACATTAAAAATGGAACTAGAGGCTGCAGAGTCTAAAAACCAGGTCTTAGAAATTAGACTTTCGTCTGTTCTAGGGGAGATGGATCGGACAAGACAGGGACTATCCGCTCTTTATGGTTCACTAGAAGAACGCTTCGCTTTTAATGCGGCACAACAACAATCTTATGTTGAACAACTGAACCAAAAGTGCGAGGAAATCTCTGACTTGAACATCTTGCTCATTGACAAAAATATGGTTTTGGCCGAGTTAAAGGAGACACTTCTTCTCACCCGACAAGAAGTTGTTGATAACTTAGCTACCGACTCTGCACCGTCCACTAGTGCTCCAACAACCAAGTCAGTAGTGCTTTATAAGAACCCGCTTCATAAGAGAAACCCGGTTACCTACGATGATTATATGAGGAATGCCATTAAGCATGTCGATCTTCTTAGGGATATTTTAGACGATCTTTATGCCTTAGATCCCTCAAGTAGCGACTATTATTTGGCTCATGAATATATTAAGCGAGTTCAATATTGCTTAGCATATTTGCAATACATAGGTACACCAGGTTCTGCACTACTTACTAATAGGCCCATTGCTGTAACTCCGTTCAATAAGACTCCAGGAGCAAAACCGTCATTGGCACAATCAAGTAAGGCACCTTTAAAATCTGTTGCTAATATTCCCACTTTGCCTTCTACAGGATTAAAAGAGACTACTAAGGCTAAAGGATCGCCACTCAAGAAAGATAAGATCAAGCCCTCCACTAGTAGTGCCAAAAAGAAGAAAGTAGAAGATCACCATAGGAATGTTAGTTCAGTTTTAAATAAGAAGAATCATGTTAAGACTAAAAGCTCTGCGCCTGTGCAGAAGCCAAAACCATTCGTGAATTCTAATTTAAATTGTTGGAATTGTAATGAATGTATGTTTTCCCAACGTCATGATTTGTGTCTTATTGAGCATGTGAATGAAATGAATGCAATTAAGAATGGTCTTGAATGGAAGCCAACGGGTAGAACTCGTGCCCAAGTTGGCTGGCAATGGCGTCCCACTGGTAGGACCTTTACATTAGATGGAACAATGTGCCCTTTAACTAGGAATGCATCCATTGAGGTTAGGTCTGAGCGTCCTTTAGTTAGGAACACTCGCACTCAAGTATGGAAACAGCGCCCTTTAATTAGGTCAGCCCCCACTAAAGTGCCTATCAGTGAAGAAATACCTCAGGATTTAAGCCAACTAGAATCTACACCACTCATTAAGAAAAAGAAGGCTAGGAAATCTAAGAAACCTAGAGTTAGCAAATCTAAGATTATTAAATCTGTACCTGCTAATAACAAGGAACACTCAGACTCCGATACCTCTACATTGTCTTCGTGTGGTGATATTTTCAGGTGGTCCAAATCATCCTGTAGTATTTGGACTCCGGTTGTTCAAAACATATGACCGGAAATCGCTCGATGCTCTGAAATTTCGTCAGCAAGTTTCTTGGTACGGTTAAATTCGGGAATGATCATATAGCAAAGATAATGGGGTATGGTGAATATCAGATTGGAAATGTGAGGATTTCAAGGGTATACTATGTTGAAGGTCTTGGTCATAATTTATTCTCAGTAGGACAGTTTTGTGATTCCAACCTCGAGGTTGCTTTTCGACAACATACTTGTTTCATTCGCAACTTGGAAGGAAAAGATTTGTTGAAGGGATCTCGTGGTGCAAATCTTTATACCTTGTCCTTACAAGACATGATGGCCGCCTCTCCAGTATGTCTTCTCTCTAAAGCATCTAAGACCAAGTCATGGTTATGGCATCGCAGATTATCTCATCTTAACTTTGATGCTATTAATCATCTGGCTAAAAACGAATTAGTTCGTGGTCTTCCAAAGCTTAAATTTCACAAGGACCATTTATGTTCCGCGTGTTCAAGGGGGAAAAGCACCAAGAAATCTTACAAGCCCAAAGCTGAAGACACCAATCAAGAAAAACTTCATCTGTTGCATATGGATCTTTGTGGACCAATGAGAACTGAAAGTGTGAGCGGTAAGAAATTCATTCTCGTCATTGTGGATGATTTCTCCAGGTTTACATGGGTTAGATTTCTACGTACAAAGGATGAAGCACCGAAGGCTATCATCACTTTTCTGAAATTCATTCAGGTACGTTTGAATACTACTGTCCGCCGTATTCGTACAGACAATGGTACAGAGTTCGTCAACCAGACTCTTCGTGATTATTATGAAGGAGTTGGTATCTCACATGAAACATCCGCTGCACGCACTCCACAACAAAACGGTGTCGTTGAAAGACGGAATCGTACACTTATGGAAGCTGCTAGGACCATGCTTATTTACGCGAACGCTCCATTGTTCTTGTGGGCAGAGGCTATATCTACTGCATGTTTCACCCAAAACCGTTCTATCATTCGGAAACGCCATGGAAAAACACCTTATGAGCTTCTACATGACCGTAAACCCGATGTTTCATTTTTTCATGTGTTTGGTGCTCTTTGTTATCCAAACATCAATAGTGAGAACTTGGGTAAGCTTCAACCGAAAGCCGATATAGGTATTTTCATTGGTTACTCACCATCCAAGAGAGCATACCGAATCTATAACCGTCGTCTTGGCAAGATTGTAGAAACTATGGACGCAGATTTCGATGAGCTGACAGCGATGGCTTCTGAGCAACACAACTCTGAACCCGCGCTTCATGAGATGGGAACCGGTGCTATTAGTTCTGGATTAGTTCCCAATAATCCTACTTCTACATCATTTTTACCACCATCAAGGCCCGAGTGGGATAAACTGTTTCAACCGTTGTTTGATGAATTCTTCGATCCCCCGACTGATGAAGTTCCAGCACCTGTAGTGATCGCTCCAATCCCTGAAGTGGTTGCTCAAGCTAATGAACCTTTATCTAATGCATCTTCAATTCACATTGAACCGGATGCACCTTCACCAAGTGATTCTCAAACTACACCTGAATCATCACCCCTACTTGTGCCTAATGATGTGGAAGAGGATTCTATTGATCACGACTTGGAATATGCTCATTTGCAAGAGCTTCCTTTCTTTGGTGTAGCGATCCCTGAAAACCCTTCAGCCGCGTCTACCTTAGAAGAAGCTCCTTCTATTGTTCACTCCAGACCACCTAGGATTGAAAACCATAGCACTAAATGGACAAAAGATCACCCAATTAGGAATGTCATTGGAGATCTAGATCGACCAGTCTCTACACGCCATCAATTACAAGAGAGTGCACTCTATTGCTACTTTGATGCATTTCTCTCTGAAGTTGAACCTAAAAATTGGCTGTAGGCTATGACCCAATCATCTTGGATTGAAGCTATGCAGGAGGAACTAAATGAATTTCAAAGACTTGAAGTATGGGAATTGGTTCCTCTCCTTGACAAGGTTAACATCCTTACTTTGTTATGGGTTTATAAGGTTAAACTTGATGAGATGGGTGCGGTATTGAAGAATAAGGCAAGATTGGTCGCTAGAGGATATAAACAAGCCTTGGGTATAGACTTTGAAGAATCTTTTGCTCCTGTGGCAAGATTGGAGGCGATTAGACTATTCCTTGCGTATGCTGCTCATATGAACATGATCGTCTATCAAATGGATGTGAAGACGGCATTTTTGAACGGTGAACTAAGGGAAGAAGTTTATGTTAGTCAGCCGGATGGGTTCGTCAGTACGGAGTTTCCTAATCATGTGTACAAGCTTAAGAAGGCTCTCTATGGGTTGAAACAAGCTCCACGCGCGTGGTATGATCTCCTGTCAACATATCTCATTTCGGAAGGCTTCTCCAAAGGCAAGGTGGACCCGACTCTATTCACTCTCAAGGAAGGCAACGACATGCTTCTGGTACAAATTTATGTTGATGATATAATATTTGCTGCCACTAACATAGAATTGTCAAATCAATTTGAGAAGATAATGTCCACACGCTTTCAGATGTCGATGATGGGAAAAATTTCATTTTTCTTAGGATTACAGATTTCTCAAAATCCCAGAGGCATCTTTATTAATCAATCCAAATATGCTCTAGAATCTCTTAAGAAATATATCTTTGAAAATTGTGACCCCGTGGACACTCCAATGGTGGAGAAATCCAAGTTAGATGAAGATAGGAATGGGACTATTGTCGATCCAAAACTTTACCGTGGGATGATCGGCACCCTTCTATATCTGACTGCTAGCAGGCCTGATTTGCAATTTGCTGTATGCATGTGTGCCCGGTATCAGGCTCGACCTACCGAAAAGCACCTACATGTAGTTAAAAGGATCTTTCGGTATCTAAAAGGAACACTTCATCGTGGTCTATGGTATCCGAAAGATTCCTCGATTGCTTTAATATCATACGCAGATGCCGATCATGCTGGATGTCAAGACACGAGGCGTAGCACTTCTGGATCTGTGCAACTCCTAGGAGATAGATTGATCAGTTGGTCTTCAAAAAGGCAGAAAAGCGCTGCAATTTCTAGCACGGAGGCTGAATACATCGCCATGTCCGGTTGTTGTGCTCAAGTCCTTTGGATGAGATCACAATTAACTGACTACGGTTTGGGATTTAACAAAATCCCGATGTATTGTGACAACAAGAGCGCCATTGCCCTTTGCTGCAACTATGTTCAACACTCCCGGGCCAAGCACATAGACATTCGCTACCATTTCATTAAGGAGCAGGTGGAGAACGGAGTGATTGAGCTGTATTTTGTCACTACTGAGTACCAGCTGGCGGATATGTTCACCAAAGCCTTAGATCGAGGACGAATCGAGTTTTTGATCGACAAGCTTGGCATGAAATCATTCACCCCAGCGACTCTCAAAGAGTTGGCAGAAGAATCAGCTGAATAGTCGTGGTAAACTATTCAGAGTATCCTTTGTTCGTGATCATGTATATTATAGTAAATATATAAACCACAAAAGAAAAATACAAAAATGTAAAACCAAGAAAAACCATAAAAAATATAAAACCTAGAAAAACCATAAAAATTATAAAATCAAGAAAAACCAAAAATATTTTTCGTTTAAACCGGGCATGTCTTTTAGTACGGTAATATTTACGGCCTTAGAAATGTCGATCAATATTGATACGGTGCCATAAATAGAGTCCGTATAAAAGTTCTACATTTTTTAAAACATGCCCATTATGGCTTGTAGTTATTTCTGACTGCAACCCGGTTTTCTCATTAAAGTCACGTATTTCCTTGGAAAACGTTGGCTCACAACGGGAATTAAGTTTCTCGGGCATGATTTACAAGCCAAATCATGCAAAGGGATCAAGTTTACTTTACAACTTGGTCTAATACGAATTAATGTACGTCTCAGTGCATTAATTTGTTAAAATAAGAGAAATCTTATTGCTACCACGAATCAAACTTTTCAATATATCAATTGGAAAATGTTTTCATCATCCTGTGCCTCGTTAAACAATGACTACAGCTCTTTAAATAGAAAACGGGTCATCGTTTAAGGGGGAGAAAATGTAACATCATCTTTCACATCAAAAAGATCTTCAAAAGTTTTCAAGGAAACTCAAAAAGCTTAATGGTTAATGGTTGGATTGCTTTGGCATTTGTCTTGTTGTTGCCTATAAGTTTGTCATGAATAGATTTGTGTGTGTGTTAAGATAGGTTAATCACTAAGGCTCGGGAATTTAACATAAGATAGGGTCAAAATGACAAGTATTAAAACTTGGAAAAACAAAAGCATGTTGATTGGAGTGAAAAGAAAAGTGAGGGGTTAAATGTGACTATGTTTCAAACTTGCTAAAAAATTTGACCTAGTCAATCATCCCCCCCGTTTTCTTCTTTCTCTCATCTCACTGTTCCTCTATCTCTTTGCCGCCATTAACAAATAAACACACAAACACTCACGAAATCAAACAAACACGAATCAATTCATTAAATCTTCTTGTTCAAGATCTTCAAAAAGGTATCTAATCGGATTAACATTCCTTTGATTCAAGTTAATTATCTATTCTTAATCAGAATCAATCAATTTAAGTTTCTGCTTCAATTAGGGTTAATTAAATTGGGGGTTTTGCCTGGGTTGTATTCGGAATTGAACAAATTGAACTGCTTTGGCCTTTAGATCACTTGTATCAAACGGATTTCGTGCTTAATTAGAAAATATATAAGTGTTGAAAAACATTCCGAATAGGAGGACTTTCCGTGTAAGAAATTTTTTCCGAATAGAATGAATCTTTTCGCATAGGAGAACTTTTTCCGAATAGAATGATCTTTCCGCATAGGCCAAATCTTTCCGAATAGAATGAATATTCCGCATAGACAAACTTTTTCCGAATAGGATTTTTTTTATTCCGC
Source organism: Glebionis coronaria (assembly GCA_025667525.1). Taxonomy (NCBI): domain Eukaryota; kingdom Viridiplantae; phylum Streptophyta; class Magnoliopsida; order Asterales; family Asteraceae; genus Glebionis; species Glebionis coronaria. Next base: position 428,070,213 of record CM046877.1, read on the forward strand.
ATAGACTTTTCTTTCCGAATAGGATTTTTTATTCCGCATAGGCCCAATGTTCCGAATAGGGTTTTATTCCGCATAGGCCCAATGTTCCGCATAGGGATTTTATTCCGCATAGGCTAAATGTTCCGAATAGACTTTTTATTCGGAATAAGGATTTTATTCCGCATAGGATAAATGTTCCGAATAGACTTATTATTCAGAATAGGGATGTTATTCCGCATAGGCTATATGTTCCGAATAGTCCTTATGTTCCACATAGGATTTATATTCAGCATAGACCTATTATTCTGAATTGAATGATTATTCCGTATAGAAGATGTTTGAATGGTTTCAAAGCTTAAGGGATTAGGTCATATGTCCAATGCTTAGGTTTAAAGTCATAATGATATCCATACTTGTATGTATCAACTTTTGTGTTTTATCTTAAGCAGAGACGATGACTAACCCTACCGTACAACAAATACAAGACACCAAAGCCGCCGCCATTGCTGAAGCCAAGACTCTAAAGTTTATTCCAAACAACTTCCGTTTGAAGGAGGTATCTCATTCTACCCATAATGGATTTAAGGTAGGTACAGCCATACTTGATAAATCTCATCTCAAGCATGCGCTAAGGAGAAGTGCTTCAGTGCCTTATGACTACCTTTACGAGTTCTGGGCTACCAAAGAGAGGACGTCGAACAAAATCACTTTTTCCTTGGACAACAAGCAGCAGACGCTTACTGTGTCAGACTTCAGGAAGATCTTTGGATTTCGACCGACACTCAAAGGTCTATCATACTCAGCCAACCCGACTAAGGACCAGATCATGGAGATGTTCACTGCCATTGGATGTCTTGACATACGAACCCCGTCTGAGTTTACTACTGCCAAAGTTGGTCAACTATGGAAAGCTATTTTTGGGATTCTAAGCCGATGTTTAACACCCAAAACAACTGGGTTTGATGCTGTTCGTCCACCAATCATCAAGATGTTTTATGGTATGTTTAAAGGTATGGGTATTGATTATGCATCACTGCTGTGGGAGGAGTTTACTTTTCAACTCTTCACAAACACAAAGGGTAAGGTTAAAAGTTACCAGTACCCTAGTTTCATTAAGCTGATCATACATTACTTTATGGAACACGATGCATCCATTAATAAGCGTGCAGGTAGTCGTCACCACACGATGGATGATGATGATTTGGTAGACTTAAGGCAGGAGACTCATTCGAATACGGTTATTCCTGGTCCCATTCCCGGTCATCTTCTGACCGATGAGATTATAGCATCTGATGATTACAAGAACTTGCTAACAGAAATTGAGAATCAACGAGCAAGCATTCTAGCAGGTGAAGACTCTTCCACTACGGTTAAGAGAAAAGGTAAACGGAAGCAAACAGATTTACCTGAACCCAAAGCCAAAAAGAAGAAGACGACAGTTAAGAAGGGAAAGGGTACGGCTGATGAGTTAGTTCTCCACGATGAAGAAGATATTGATGATCCTGCTCTTAACAAGACTGAGAGAAAAGCGATGAAGATAGCTATGGAAAGGAGTAGGAAAGACACTGGAGGTAGTGGTTCGGGTGCACGGGTAAATGTTGAAGAAGAGTACGTGGAACCAGATGATGTGTTTGAGTTTGGATCACCTGAAAAGTATTCTACTTCGAAGGAGACATCCACCCCCCTGTTTCAGCTAGTATTGAAAAAGAGTCTACTCAACCTTTAGCAACTCAACTTCCACCAAAACAACCCGTACCAACCAGACCAGTTTCAACACCATTTCTTCCACCACCAATAAACCCCATCCTTAGTACCGTAGTTACAACCGAGCCTATTCCATCAACCCAGAGCAGCTCTGCAACGTCTACAATGGCTGCATTGGTAATGGCCGAAATGTTGGATAAACATACGGACAATCACAAAAGAGAGATGGATGAACTTCGCCAAGAGCTACGTAGACGAGTTCAAAGTGAAGAAGCATCAAGGAAAGCTCAAGAAGAGTTGATTGCCAAGTTCGCTGTAGACATGGAATTTACACGTAAAGCTCATGCAGAAGAACTCGCTCGGGTTAAAAAGGCTGAAGCTGATAGGCATCAAGCACGAATTACGAGACTTAAAGCTATTAAGGATGACTTTAAAGAGAAGAAAGAAGCCCTTGAAGCTTCTATTGAGCAGAGAGTGAAAGACTCCGTTGAATCCCTAATGCCTAAACTGCGTGATGAGTTGAAGACACTCGCTGCTGATAACTTGATGATCAAATCATCCAATCCTTCAGAAGCCGCCTACAAGATTGCTTATGACTTGACGGATTTTGAACTTAAGAAGATCCTCAAAGCTCGAATGAGGGAACTTGGATCGTTTGATAAATCGAGGATTCAACGGGCTCTCTTCAAATCCCTGAATGACGCTATCATGGAGGATGATAGGTTGTTCAAGACGTTTAGAAGTGTGGTACCCTACCACATTCTCCCTGAGGAAGAAAGGGAAGAGAGTGACGAAGAAGAGGGTACTGGTGGAGAAGAGGAAGAAGAAGAAGAAGAAGAAGAAGAAGATAAGAATGATGATGATGATGAGGATGATGAGGATCAGAATGATGATGATGATGAGGATGATAATGATAAGGATGATGATAATGATGATGAGGATGATGATGACGATGATGATGATGGCGATGATGGCGGTGATGGTAATGAGGAGAGTGTTAGGGGGAGCAACGGGGATGATGATGAGGATGATGATGGGGGTAAACAGCCTGAGAAAGGGGATAAGGGTGCCAACTCAAAGAAACCTGTTAAGTCTGGCACCAAGTCCAAGAAAGATGCAGCAGCAAAGGAAAAATCTACATCTACGGAATCCAGACGATCGAAGTGGCGCCACGATGTGAATGCCACTACAGGGTCATCTATTCCTGGTACATTTATCGCTGCATCCATACCTGTTACCACTAACCCTGTTAGTTCTATTGTTGTTGTTCCTGTGATTGCAGAATCGGTAACCGAACCTGAAGCTGCACAACACTCACCCGTTCATGACACTACCGACATGCCTGAAACAGAACAAGCAGATGTTCACGTCTCCACTCCTCTGCAACAAAACCCACAATCTACTGTTCCAAGCACAAGGGACTGGGCAGACACGTTGGAGATTGACGAGACTGCACCACCACAGGCTTGGATCACGGCAGCGGCGCAGTATGATCCGATCACCGACGCTGACAAAGATGTTTTGTATCTTCGTATCCGCAGTCCAATTGACTTATGTGCATTTCTTGCTCATGAGTATAAGACTTCGGTTACTCCATCTTTGGTGAAGAAAGCACTGAAGGATAAGAGACTACGCGCCAAAACCCGGTTGACCCAAATGGAGTTCGAGTATTATGCCGATGAGATCCTGAAGGCTCTGAATACCGTTCAACGGCCAGGACTTCATGAATCAGAAAGAGCTCCACCTCCAATGGATCCTTCTCAAGATAATCAGATTGCTCTTGACTTCTTCGTCACCAATGATCTTGTGTATCTTCTGAAGGGGTCCTCAAAGTACGCAACATCCCTGACCTTGCTGAAAGCTGCCAACTGGGGGACAATACCCTTTATCGAGGAAAAGGTAAACCGACTCTGGGTCCCAAAGGTAAATCATAATTATGATATGTATGCTGTCATAGGTGCATCACACTGGGACGAACGAGTTCGAAGGGCGTACAGGGGCTGCTGTCTAGTCAACTCAGGGAGTAACGTTCGATCCGATATCCGCATCTCCAGCATCTTAGGGTTGAAAACTGAAGCCAAGAATGGCTACTATCATGTGACGGAGATTCGTTTGAAAAGGGAGGATGACAGAGAATACAAAATCCAGCAGGGAGATTTCTCTATCATTCGCCTTGAGGATATTGAAGATATGTTGCTTCTGATGACCCGAGATCAACTCACACATATTCCTCGTGAAGACGTCATTGCCTTGAATACAACACTTCGTATGTTCACACGAAGCGTTGTTATCAAGAAAAGAGTTGAAGATCTTCAGTTGGGAGTCGAAAGCTATCAAAGGAAGCTCAACTTAACCCGTCCAGTGAATCAAGTTCTACCTCAACATGTAGAAAGATGTCCTTATACCGGCATCTCTGTTCCGAATTGCGGCATTTTCTACTTGAACAGTCGAGGTTTAATGAAGTTTATGAGGGTGGGTGAGCTTTATAAGTACAGTGATGGGACTCTTCTACAAGTCAGAGGAAAGTTGGAGCATCTGAACTCGGGTGGGACTTTGCCAGAGATGACCGAGGATTGGCATAAGGGTTATAGGCAGATGGCGAATTATGTGATCAAGAAGATCGATCAAAAGCTCTGTGAACGTAGATTGATGAGGAGCTTGGAAAGATTCGTGGGTGGTAGACCATATTTAGTGCACCACAATCTACTGCAACGATCCATCTAATGGGTCGTACATCTCAGGTCCACTTTATATTGGTTTTCAATTGTGAATATGTATATTTGTGAATATTGTGCTGTAATGGCTTGATGTAGTGTTAAGGTATGATAATTTTTCAAGAATTTCTCACGAGATTCTAAATCTTTCAAAATATATCATACTAAAGCACTACAACTATCCCTTATTAATTTAAGGGGGAGCATGAACATGTTCTATGGCCAAACATCGATTTCATTTTTACCCAAAGACCGGTTAATCCATTCAATATCCCAAATATTAATGGTTAACATTTTGGATAAGGGGAGAAAATGGGATTAAGGAGACTTAAGTGATACTTGGCTAAAAGATGAAAAAGACTTAACGACAATCCAACTTAATATGTGTTAAGCACGTGTTAAGGGGGAGCGTTTTTGATGAACAAAACACCTAAGGTACAAAACTTTTGATTTTAATATCACAAGTACCTTATGTGATTTTCAATGATTTTTCATGGTGGCAATTCCTTCCCAAAACACGCTTAATTCACGACGAATGTGGTGACAAAAGGGTGGTAGGAATAGGTTTAGTCCAATGATTCATCAGAGCCGATGGAATCTTCCCAAGGACAATTCCCTAGATAGAATTAGAAGTCCTAGGAAAGATGGAGAAAGAATGTGAACGTAGCTGAATGCCGACCAAGTACTTAAGCTAGCACTGGAACAATCACAACAAGGTGCTAGTGATGACGTATTGGTAAGCATTGAAGGGGTTGAAGAATGAAAAAGAATTGTAAAGATAAAGGGTGTAAAGAAAGAAGCCCTCCTTACAACTTTAGGCAGAAACCGGGTCAATACATATGCTATTGAGGTAATTTTTGCTAATGATTCTCGGTATTGAAGAAAGACATCATGGACCCAGTGATGCAATGCACAACCCTTCCTAGCTAACTCAAATATCTCTCAAAAGGTATTTGTTTTAATCACACGGAGATCAACACGTTATCTATTGGTTTATTCACTCCGAATAGACTGGTATTGAAAAGGTGGCACTCCTCTCCAGCCATCGCTCACTAAATCAAAACGCACAATCGAGTCTAGAGCCAAGAGATCATCAAAAGTCTCATTAGGACACTTTCCATTTATTCCTTGCTTTCTCACACACTGTGAAAAGTAAGAGATTTTCATGAGTCCTACGCAATATTCCCGTAATATTGCCAGAACATCCGAGTAATATGTAAGTATTACAATGAAGATGGAAATCCTGCTTGAGCCAACATCAAACAAGCTCATGGTAGGTTACACGTGCGGTTCTTTTAGAACCAATCTTGTGAAAAACTGGAAGGAAACAGTGGTTTAATTCTTAATTGAACTTAAACTCGTTCCAGGCCTCTACGCATTATCATATGATCTTGCCAGAACACTCAGAGTGACTCTTTATTGATCACAGTGACGAGTGGAAATCCTTCTAGTGTTAACATCAAACAGCACTTGGTAGGTGACGTGCAAGATTCTTTATGAATTGAGCTCGTGACAACTGGAAAGCAACGATGGTGAAAATCTTAATTGAAATTCACTTGTTCCAGGTTTCATGAATTGACGGCTTCAAATCACAAGGATAATTTATCCAAGTGATCCACTCTTTATGTTCGCAGTCAGCTTTGGACGGTCGAATAAAGAGAACGGGTTTACCCGTGAAATCCTGTCAGGAAGTTACTTAATTGAAACTATCCGTCACGGGTACGATATCTAATATCGTCCAACGGTCTTCACCGACCGGAGGTAAAATGCTACCGAATTAGATGAAAATGTTCAAAGCCATTTTATTCGTGTCGTTGCTGTGTACCTGTTAAAGACGGTGGCGTTGTTGTGTACCTGTTGAAGACGGTGGCGTTGCTGTGTACCAGTGAAGACGGTGGTGTTGCGGTGTACCTGTAAAAGTCGTTCCCACATGCTTATGTCTTTTGCAACAAAGTTCAGCAAAAATTCAAGAAAGTACAAGATGAAATCTTCCGCTGTACCAAACTCTGAAGCTTTCGAGAATTCAACAAAAAGACGTAAGTGTGTGGAACATGAAGTCACGAGGAGGCAAAATTCACAAGAAAGGCAAAGATCGCACGTGAAAGGCCAAAGAACAATGCTCTCAAGTCAAAGCCAAAAAGATCAAACCAACATATTCACAACAAAAGAAAGAAAAGAAGAAAAGATTACGAGCTAAAGAACGAAGACTTAGTATAGTATGCTAGGTTTAGAACTTTGTAACGTGGAGTGACCTCCCTTAGGGGGAGATTGTTAGAAATACGTTTTAACGTATATTAGAAGTATCGGTCACTCCACAATATGATTTATGTTGTAATAGCTCGTAGTTAACAATTAGTTAAATATTACTTATTAAGTTAAGTAAGAACCGGTCCATGGGCTTGTCATGGACCGGCCCAAGCCCAATGTATGCTTGGAGTATAAATACCCCTTTCCACCATGGAAAGGGGTTGGTTGTTGTTCATTTCATGCTTTCATATTAATAAAATCACACACATTTTCTCTCATTTTCTCTCTCTAGTTTCTCTCACTAGAAAACATCAACCCACTTCATAGATTCTTAGGTTATCAATCTTCTACACCTTTTGAAACCCTATAGATTGGTGGTGCTTATAACATCCAAGGAGGAGTTTTCATAGTGTCTTGAGGCTGATTTTCCACAAGGAGTTCATGGAGCATGGTGGTCTTGAAGATGGTCATGGATATCCACAAGTTTCTCCATCAAAAATCCATGTTTTGATCAACCTACATCATCATGGTGGTATAAAGATTGTCCTCCTCATCTTCTTGTTATTTTGATTATGTAAACATGTATTTTATTTCCTATTGTATATATTTATGATGATTATATGATGATAAAAATGTTATGTGGGGATTTGTTGTTGATAAATATGATTAAAAAAGTGAAAAACTATAAGAAACAAGGTTAAAATCTTGATTAATTTACATGGCTGTATAAAACAGTAAAGAAACATGTTATGGACTGATAAAATGATGAAGTAGAATGTATTTACAGTAAGCTATGGGTCTTGTACACATGTGAGAGTTGGCCATGCAATGGAATCATTATACCAAACTGTAACACTCTCATTTTTCGTATCGGTACAGCGGAAGTGTCTTTCAGAGTGTTACGGGATAGCACAATAACTCCAATCATAGACAACGCATAAAAATGGTTGTACAAGGTTTAACAAACATTCATTCGATAAAAAGTTTTAAAAGTGTACAACAGGTCCCAAATTATACAGGTCATTAAGTTTACAAAACACAGATCGAATGAACATTTTTAATATTAAGTGTGGGCCATCAGAGTCGATCTCCATCCGGATTACCTTCAAGCATCTGAGATAGAAAACATGCAAAAATCATATCAGCGAATGCCGAGTGAATTCATAGAGTTTAATGAAAACCGTTATATAAAACAATCATTTACAATCATTTAAAATCAGAACACAAGTATAATATCGGAAGTAAGTCCACATATTGCTAGTCAGGCAATATATAAATCAAGCATACATCTGAAGCCGTCCATGAGACCGTAGTCTCTATATTACCATGATAGGTAATATATTCATCGTAATAGCGTCGTTATCGTTTATTATTTATGTCTTATAGCATACGTTGTATATTGTAGGATTATTATTAGCCGCATGACATTGTTACCTTACTATGAAAACAGCGGGCCGCGAACCCGACAAACAATTTGCCCATCTAAGTTAGCGTGTCGTCACAAAAATCACGCTATGGAATCTTCTCATACATAAATTCGCTTACCAATCAATGTGGTACGACGGGGATCAACCGTCAAGGCGCGAACTGGGGTGATCGTACCCAAATAGTACTATCAAATGCATAAGCGTCTACCAAATCCCGGTAGTTCACAATTCATGCTAATGGGACTTTAAGTGACATAACCTAACTACTAATAATCCTTTTAGTCTCGAATATAGGGTCATAGCATCATTCGGGTCCATATCATTTAGCATATAATCGGGACTACTTGTGTTCTATTTTATAAAAATCTAGCATGTTATCTCCCTCGCGGGTTTACAAATCATTTTATAAAACATTTAAAAGAGTGCGAGGCTATGAACTCACGTTGTTAATGAAAGGCAGATTATCGGCTACGGGCGTGCTTCGGTCACGGAAACCTATATAAATAATAATCGGTCTTAGACTCGGTCCAATGACTTTTATCAAAATAACAATATACATATGATGATTTTGTACATATGATGATGATCAAGTGGGTTTATAAATCCTCGTTTACTCATTTTAGTGTTTACGTTTTGGTAACATCTTACTAGTTCACTAGTTTTTTCGATTTTACCTATTTTAAGTCCATTAATTCTTTTATAAGTTCTTTTACTTGTTTTTACCCATTTTATACCTATATGATCAGTATATATATTTTTCATGTTGGGCCCAAATGGGTTAAGCCCAATAAGCTCTTTTTACAAGTATTTATCTTTTTAAGTCTAATTATTAGTCCAATAGGTTTAGTTAGCTCGTAAATGTCCGTAATTCTTATAGTTCGGGTTTTATCGGTTTTTACTTGTATTAGTTATCTATACATCAGTATATAACTTTTAAAAACTTTACATTAGACGGGTTTGGTCGTCTAAGTTTTATTTGGCGAAAAACGTTAATTTTACGGCGATAGCCGAAAAAGTCGTAAAAATCAAGTTTATAGTTTTTATTACTTATAAATATTATTTTTACCACCATTTATATAATTTAATCATTTAATTAATCTTTTATACATTTATATAAATAAGTTTTATAAGTTAGTGGGTTTATATTTTTACATTTTATATATTATAATGTGAGTGCTTATATAATAATAATAAACATTATTTCCAAAATCTGATTTTTAACTTCATATTCACCATTTTTACCATATCTAGAGTTCTACAATGACTTAGAAGCTCATTTTTGGATGACAAGTTCTTCATAATATGTGCTACATATAACATAGTTATAGCTACTGCCCATTTTGAGTCTAAGTTGCCTTAACAGTCCCTACAAAACTGCTTATTCAGATTACACCACCTAACTTGTTTTGATCATATCTCACTCATTATTTTGATTCCATTGCATGGCCAACTCTCACATGTGTATAACATCATCTACTTACTGTAAATAGATCAAACCATGCAATTTTATCAGTTCATCTTTTAGTTATCTACTGTTTTTATACAGCCCACTAATTAGTCAAGATTTTAGCTTCATTTCTTATAGTTATCATCATTTTTAAGCATATTTATCAACACTTGATCCCCACACAACATTTTTATCATCATATATACATCATATACATATACAAAATGAAAGAAAATACATTTGTTCTTTGCAAAATAACAAGAGAAAAATGTAGAGGATGATCTTCTTTACCAATCCAAGTGGATTTCTTGTTTTAGGAAGGCAAGAACTTGATGAACACAACAAGTATCTCTAAGACCATCAAATATCAAGAACATAGGTTGGAAAATAAGCCCTAGGACACAAGCAAATCACCTCCAAAGTTGTCGATATGGCCACCAAATGATCAAGGCTTCAAGAGAACACCTTAATAGGACTAGTAAACATGTGGTTTATGGCTAGAAAAGATCAATGATGGTGTTTGTTGGCTTATTTGGGACGACACAAAGGGAAGAGTTGAGAGAGTTTTGGTGTTGAGTTGCATGTAAGAAATGGTAGAAATGAAACAACTTGCTAGTTTTGTGGTAAAGTGGGGAAAGTTTGCTTAATGTGTAAGCATTTGCTTACACTTGTGTAAGTATTAGCTAACTTGATGCCACATTAGTGTTGTGGTGTCAAGTGTAGCCGTCCCATATTGCTAGTGGGGTGGGACAAAGTGTTTTGTCCCATCTCACTAGTTTACGGGTATTTCTCGATTTGCGTGCCCTCGGGTCGTTTTACGAAAAACGTTTTTATAAATTATGAATCACCGTCACAAAACGAATCCAATAAAAATTGTCTCATCAAAAACGAAGTTCAAAAACGTAAATACGTAATCCTAAGGTTTCCGGTTTAGTCGTAAAAGACGCCAAATTATGCACGTAAGCCCAAATTTAAATCTGTAAATTGTGAGTTCGTCAACCAACACAAAAATAAGTTTCAAAATATTATACGAGAAAATATTTCACTACCTGAAAATGTTAGATTTGTCACAGCTTTTCCTCCTAAAAGGGATCAACGTCCTCGTGATCCATTTCATTTGGATGTCCGTTTCTTATTGAAATCGAAGAGGTGCGGATATTTCTTCCACATTTCATCCTCTCGTTCCCAAGTATACTCCGGTCCATGCTTTGAATTCCATCGGATCTTGACAATAGGTATCCGACTTTGTTTCAGTTGCTTTACCTCACGGTCCATAACTTCTACGGGCTCTTCGATAAAATGCAACTTCCCATCTATTCGAACCTTACCTAATGGTATTTTCTCATCACTCACTGCTAGACATTTCTTCAGATTAGATACATGGAATGTGTTGTGAACACCATGAAGTTCTGGACCGTGAGGTAAAGCAACTGAAACAAAGTCGGATACCTATTGTCAAGATCCGATGGAATTCAAAGCATGGACCGGAGTATACTTGGGAACGAGAGGATGAAATGTGGAAGAAATATCCGCACCTCTTCGATTTCAATAAGAAATAGACATCCAAATGAAATGGATCACGAGGACGTTGATCCCTTTTAGGAGGAAAAGCTGTGACAAATCTAACATTTTCAGGTAGTGAAATATTTTCTCGTATAATATTTTGAAACTTATTTTTGTGTTGGTTGGCGAAAAACGTTAATTTTACGGCAATAGCCGAAAAAGTCGTAAAAATCATGTTTATAGTTTTTATAACTTATAAAACATAACAAGTTACCATTTTTATAAAATGTCCACTTATTTTTCATTGTACATATTTATATAAATAAAATCCAAGAGTTAGTGGGTTTTAACTTTACATTTTATACAATATAATTTTGAGTGCTTATATAATAGTATTATACTTTATTTTCCAAAATCTGATTTTTATTTTATTTTCACCAAAACTGCCATATCTTGAGTTCTATATGGAGATAGAAGCTCAAATTTTTATCACATAAACTACATGATATGTGCTACATTTAACTCTTCTATAGCTACTGTTGAATCATCCTTTAAGTATTTTCTAAAAATCGTCCAAAACAGTAACCTCAGATTTATACCCTAAACTTGTTTTGATCATATCTCACTCATTACAATGATTCCATTGCATGGCCAACTCTCACATGTGTACAAGACCCATAGCTTACTGTAAATCCATTCTACTTCATCATTTTATCAGTTTACCATATGGTTCTTTACTGTTTTATACAGCCATCAAATTTAACCAAGATTTTAACCTTGGTTCTTATAGTTTTTCACCTTTTTATCCATGATTATCAACAACAAATCCCCACATAACATTTTTATCATCATATAATCATCATAAATATATACAATAGGAAATAAAATACATGTTTACATAATCAAAATAACAAGAAGATGAGGAGGACAATCTTTATACCACCATGATGATGTAGGTTGATCAAAACATGGATTTTTGATGGAGAAACTTGTGGATATCCATGACCATCTTCAAGACCACCATGCTCCATGAACTCCTTGTGGAAAATCAGCCTCAAGACACTATGAAAACTCCTCCTTGGATGTTATAAGCACCACCAATCTATAGGGTTTCAAAAGGGCATCAACATGTATATGAATAACATGAGATTTCATGGTTGATTTTGATCAAATTTGGTGTTTAAGGTGAGGATATGGACGACACTTTTGAGAGAGAGTGAGAGAAAGTAGTTGTTTTGCATGGATGGAAATGAGGGAAAGTTGTTAGCTAATGGTTTTTGATGTGGAAGTAGCTTCATGTGTAAGCTAAGACATGTGTAGCATTAGTTTATGAGGTTTTGACACCTCATGGTGTAAGTGGCTTATAGTTTGGCCGGTTTTGATGGGGGTGGGGCAAGTGTCCCACTTGTCTAATCCCCATATATTTACGGGTACTCCTCGATTCTAGTTTCCTCGATTTGCGTGCCCTCGGGTCGTTTTACGAAAAACGTTTTTATAGATTATGAATCAACGTCACAAAACGAATCTAATAAAAATTGTTTCATCAAAAACGGAGTTCGAAAACGTAAATACGTAATCCTAGGGTTTCCGGTTTAGTCGTAAAGGACGTTAAAATAAAATCGTAAGTCCTAATCTCTTCTCGTAAATTTGTGAGTTTATGAACTAACACAAATTTAAAACTTCAAAATAATACTCATGGATAAATTTATTTTCTGAATTGTCGGACTGTCACCAAAGACGGTGTATGTAAACGTAAGCACGTAACGTTGAATCCTCCGGTTTAGACGTAGTCGACGCTACTTCAAGACGTAAATCCAAATTTCTTCCCAAAAATAAGTGAGTTCATATTGTAACATTAAAATAATGTTGCTGTGACAATCCGTCAATTTATGGTTGATATTTTATTCTTGAATATTATTTAAAAACATTATTTTAATGTTACAATATGAACTCACATATTTTTGGGAAGAAATTTGGATTTACGTCTTGGAGTAGCATCGACTACGTCTAAACCGGAGGATTCAACGTTACGTGCTTACGTTTACATACACCGTCCTTGGTGACAGTCCGACATTTCAGAAAAATAAATTTATCCACGAATATTATTTTGGAGTTTTAAATTTGTGTTGGTTCATAAATTCACAAATTTACGAGAAGAGATTAGGACTTACGATTTTATTTTAACGTCCTTTACGACTAAACCGGAAACCTTAGGATTACGTATTTACGTTTTCGAACTCCGTTTTTGATGAGACAATTTTTATTGGATTCGTTTTGTGACGTTGATTCATAATTTATAAAAACGTTTTTCGTAAAACGACCCGAGGGCACGCAAATCGAGGAAACAAGAATAGAGGAGTACCCGTAAATAAATGGGGATGAGACAAGTGGGACACTTGCCCCACCCCCATTCAAACCGGCCTAAATAAGCCACCACACCAATTTGGTGGCAAGTTTCTAGCTAAAACTTACACATGTCTTAGCTTACAATGTAAGCTTTCCACCAAAAAAAACCACTAGACTAAAACTAGCTAACACATTCACAACATGCAAAACAACCATAAACACTCTCATCCTCTCCCATTTTAGCCGTCCCATATCACTCACCAAAATCCCATTTTGATCAAATTCATCCAAGAAATCATGTGTTATTCATACACATGTTGAAGCCCTCTTGAAGCTCTCTTGATTGGTGGTGCTTATAACATCCAAGGAGGAGTATTCATGGTGTCTTGGGGCTGATTTTCCACAAGGAGTTCATGGAGCATGGTGGTCTTGAAGATGGTCTTGGCTATGCACAAGTTTCTCCATCAAAATCCATGTTTTGATCACAACCTACATCATCATGGTGGTATAAAGATTGTCCTCCTCAACTTCTTGTTATTTTGATTATGTAAACATGTATTTTATTTCCTATTTTATATATTTATGATGATTATATGATGATAAAAATGTTATGTGGGGATTTGTTGTTGATAATCATGGATAAAAAGATGAAAAACTATAAGTAAAAATGGGTAAATCTTGTTTAAATAATAGGCTGTATAAAAACAGTAAAGAACCATATGGTAAACTGATAAAATTGCATGGTTTGATCCATTTACAGTAAGTAGATTATGTTATACACATGTGAGAGTTGGCCATGCAATGGAATCAAAATAATGAGTGAGATATGATCAAAACAAGTTAGGTGGTGTAATCTGAATACGCAGTTTTGTAGGGACTGTTAAGGCAAGTTAAACTCAAAATGGGCAGTAGCTATAACTAAGTTATATGTAGCACATATTATGAAGAACATTTCATCCAAAAATGAGCTTCTAAGTCATTATAGAACTCTAGATATGGTAAAAATGGTGAACATGAAGTTAAAAATCAGATTTTGGAAATAATGTTTATTAATATTATATAAGCACTCACATTATAATGTATAAAATGTAAAAATATAAACCCACTAACTTATAAAATTTATTTATATAAATGTATAAAAGGTTAATTAAATGGGTAAATTATATAAATGGTGGTAAAATAATATTTATAAGTAGTAAAAACTATAAACTTGATTTTTACGACTTTTTCGGCGATCACCGTAAAATTAACGTTTTTCGCCAAATAAAACTTAGACGACCAAACCCGTCTAATGTAAAGTTTATAAAAGTTATATACTGATGTATAGATAACTAAGACAAGTAAAAACCGATAAAACCCGAACTATAAGAATTACGGACATTTACGAGCTAACTAAACATATTGGACTAATAATTGGACTTAATAAGATAAAAACTTATAAAAAAGAGCTTATTGGGCTTAGCCCATTTGGGCCCAACTTGAAAGTGTATGTACTGATAATATAAGTACAAGATGGATTAAAATAAGTTAAATAACTTATAATAAGCTTATTGGACTTAAGACACGTAAATGGGTAAAACTAGTAAACTAGTATAAAAGCTATCGACATATAACACTAAAATGAGTAAACGAGAATATGTAAACCCACCTGATCATCATATATATATATATATATATATATAATCATCATATGTATACATAATTGATATTTTTATAAAGTCATTGGACAAACGTCTAAGACCGATTATTATTTGTCTAGGTTTCCGTGATTGAAGCACGTACCGTACGTCCGAATTGCCGATAACCCGCCTTCCCATATCAACATGAGTTCATAGCCTCGCACTCTTTTAAATGTTTTTATAAATGTTTTATAAACCCGCGAGGGAGATAACATGTTAGTTTTTATAAAATAGGACACCATTTGTCCCGATTGTTTGTTTATTGATTTTGGACCCGAATGATTGAATGACCCGATTGTATGACCTGATAAATGATTAATGGACCCGATAGATGAAATAAAATGGATTATTAAAGTTAGGTTATGTCACTAAAAGTCCCATTAGCATGAATTGTGAACTACCGGGAGTTGGTAGACGCTTATGCATTTAATAGTACTATTTGGGGACGATCACCCCAGTTCGCGCCTTGACGGTTGATCCCCGTCGTGCCACATTGATTGGTAAGCGAATTTATGTATGAGAAGATTTCCATAGCGTGACCTATGTGACGACACGCTACTTTAGATGGGCAAAATTTGTATCGGGTTAGCTACCCGTTGTTGGTATTAGTAAGGTAACAATGTCATGCGGCTTATAATAATCCAAAATCACCAAAATATTACTAGACGCTCCGAATTACGATGTATTGCCTGACTAGCAATACAGGGTCATACTATTGATATTATGTTTGTGTTTTGGTTTTTATAACCATATTCATATAACGGTTTTATTTAATCTATACAACGTTGCAAAACGTATTGTATGGTGTTTTTAACGACAATGATTCGTATAATGATTTTTAAGGCAAATGCCTATATTATGATTTTCGATAAGGATTTGTATAAAATGACTTTGGCTATTTTATGGCCTATTAAAATGATTTGCACAAAATGATTTCAGTAATAATTTTATACTGATATTATATGATGGATTTTATCAAACTCTATGAATTCACTCGGCGTTATCGCTGACCTTTTCTTTTAACATGATTTATCTCAGGTACTTGAAGGTAATTCTCAGGAAGACAACAAGAATTCATGGCCCGCACCTAAACAATATTTTCCATTCAAATACTTTGTAAAACTTTGTATGAAATATAATGACTTGGGACCGATGTAACTTTAATGTTTATGAATGGAAATGATTTATTATTAAACGACACGATTTTTAAGCGTTGTCTATGATGTGAGTAATGTGCTATCCCGTAACACCAACGAGTCTTCCGCTGTATTGAGTTGTACAAATTTGGGGGTGTTACAGTTTGGTACCCGAGCTCTCGTTATAGAGAACGAAAGATTTTTAAAACCAAGGTTTTGAATAAAACTTTTCAAAATCTTTTAATTATAAACATTTTCAAAAATGTCTAAAAATCTTTTGACTATAACGGTGCCGAAGAATTCCCGAGTTACCGACAAGGCCAGACTGAGAAGTGTTATTTTAATGTATATATATAACTTGGATTATATATATATATATATGATGTAATTTTATTACATGATTGTTTGATGATTATTTTGATTTTTATACGAGGTATTTATACGACGTCGATTGTCACAAGTAACCCTAAATCCCCTAGTAAATTAATCGAAGCTATTCTCGTAGGAATTCTAGCTATCCTAGATCTAAACCAAGTTGTGGATATTTATGATCCCAACAAATGGTTGATACTCGTAGAAATGTAGATATTAGTTGATTGTGATATTGAAAAATAATTGGCGAGATTAAATCTGATATCGATGTCATGACGATCTTTCTTATAGAGTGGAGTTTGACAAAACGTTATCACCTGGAAAGATGTCATCTGATTCGTTGTCATCCAATTCTTAAATTGAAATCGAAAGGGTGAATGTTGCACTTGAGGCTGTTATTGGAACCATTACCCAAAAGCCTCATACCACTAATACCTTTCCGAGAAGTCTAAGTTGAATGATCAAGTCATTTCATATTAATGACTCATTTGATAATTGTTGTTGTAAGAGCTAATAAAATTGGAAATTAAGTGTTGATTTATATTAAGATTATATTGCCTTTACAAGGCCGAAAAATAAGGTTGAAAGTATTGGAAGATGAGATAGGATATTGCCTTGAGTATAAATTGGTTAAAACTTGAATAAAGTAAAATTTAACCTGTATGGAATATGAGATTATTAATAGAAGTCGTTAAGTTTTGTGATTGAATTATAAGGTTTTAAATGATTATTGAATTCGTGTTAAGTGTTGTTCCTAGGCCATTGTCCACTAACGAGGATGCCCAGTGTCCAATAAATAAATTGAAGAAATCTTCTTCTGAATTGAGACCGATGGATCTTCTGGGACATGTGGAACACCTAATGACTCTTGTAGATTAGTATTCATTGTGGTATCTTTTAAAAATAATCCCTAACTTAACTGTGACATCAGTTGGTAGGATGAGTTCTGAGAATTGTATGACATAGTGACACATAAAGTGTTACGGTACAATTTGACTTGTTTGCGATTAATGAAAAGACTACCTTTGATCGCTAAATCCTACACGTATCGATGTTATCTATCCTTTATTGCTTCATCCTAATGCTCGCATTAGTGATGCAACCATTGAACAAGTACTCATCTCGAATTGAGTTACGTTGTGGATTATTCTCTTTGTATTCCTGAGTGCCATCGAAGTCATGAACCTCATGATTATTTGGCTAAGCTCATTTCCTATCATATTGAAGTTAGTTCTTGTTGAACAAGCTTTCATCACTCTTTTGCAGATCACACATTGTTTTTATAAAGTTAAAACGGTATCCTTTGAGAAAATTTAATTTTCAACACAATAAGGATTATTCAAAGTGAGATTTAAAAGTGATTGATATCAGAATAAAGTTGCTTATGAAACACATTGGAAAACTTAATTGTTTTCATAACAAGGAAAATCTTTGTAAATTTATTTTTATTCTTATCTGAGAATTAAGCATGAAAATGTTTTTATTATAAACATGATGATAAAATTTTGACGAACTGAGTATTGCATCGTTAATCTTGAAATTGTATATAGTTGCGCGCCTACATACAATTTTGAATGGACCATGCAAGACTGACTAGTAGTCACCATAAAACTAATGAATAAACACTACATTTCTTTGAGGATTGTGAAAGATTAAATTTTAATGAGATCTGCAAGAAGTGAAAAATAAGGACATAGTGTTAGGGACACCTACATATGTGCCTGTATCATCTATTCTTCTGAGTTGAATTTACTCATCTGTGGAATTTGTCTTATTTGACAATTGATATTTCGTTCTTGTCCAATTCCCCCGTAGTGAGATTCTTAGGAAAAGTATCTAATTACCGAGTGTTGATACCCGACTGGATGTATCGACATTCCTATCATTTCTTTTGATCTGATTTCATTTGAATGACCTGGGTAACGATCCGAGGAGCTTCCGAATGCGTAGTCAAATTATGAAAACATGGGATATATTCATATTTGTTAAATGTTTTCGTTTGTATTTGATTTGAAATTCTCTCGCATAGATTATGCGTTGACCTTACTCTCTTAAGGTTAGTTGTGTCTCCTAATATCCTTGAATTTGTGAAGGATTGTGAGTTATTATTAGACTTTTGAGAAGTTCACATCTTATCGACGGCAATAAAACTGGAAAGTTGATAGTGCCAGTAGAATGGATTGATTGATTATGACATGACGACATTGTCTTAATTGATGGGAACTCGAGTAGAATTCCCCTAAATGATAAGATGTTGATTATCAAAAGTGATCTAAATAATTCTTGATGGTTGTCCATATCATGTATTTAGACTTGAAATTATATTATGAATGATTGTGAATTAGTCATAGATGTTATAATCTAGAATGAACTTAAAACGAATTTATTAAAAAGATGATTCTGTTATCTGACACTTTAGGAGGTATTTGTTGGTAAATTAACTAGACTTTTCCCATTAAAGCAAGTTGAAATTAGTATTGATTATATTCCCGGTGCTGCACCTATGGCTTGTGCACTGTATGTCAGCACCATTTGAATTAAAGGAATTACCGTACAACTGAGAAAGTTATCGGAGAAAGATTTTATTATACCAAGCCTGTCATCCTGAAGAGCTATGGTGTTATCTTTCCTTATATTTATAGATTACTGTGACTGAGTAAATTGACAATCGAAAACGATATCCATAACTCGAAATGGAAGAATTGTTCGATCATTTACAAGGTTCTAGCAAAATTTGATCCATAGCATGGTTATCATCAACTTCGCATCTGCGAAAGAGATTATCTATTCCAATCACTACATCCGGTGCTTGTAATGAACATTATGAGTTCCACGTGATGTTGTTTGGATTGACCAATGCACATGTAGCATTCATAAATTTGGTGAATCACGTGTGTAGGCTGTAATTTGATAAATTCATGCTTGCGATCATAAAGGACCATTTATTTGTTTATTTAAAAGAATAAGAATGAGTTAATAATTAGTTGTAGATTGCCCTGAATTGGCCGAACGATAAAAACCTGTACCTTAAATATTTAACATGTGATTAAGGACTTAATCCTTTATATGATTTAACCGTGTGATTAATAGATAATGGAAGCTATATTGACTTTTCAAAAATTAGAACCATTAACTCTTAGGGATTAAAAACTTAATCCTTTACATAAAATGACCGTTGGATTAATAATGGTAAGATGTATGCGTATAGACTCTTCAAATTAAGAGCCCTTTTAAGACTTTGGATTTTACCAAAAAGAAATGGAAATATGTTTTGACAAATGTTTTAACAAAGAACTTTTGAGGGATTATTCCCTTATAACCAAAACATTTAACTAAA
The DNA here is from genome assembly GCA_025667525.1 of Glebionis coronaria. Lineage (NCBI taxonomy): Eukaryota > Viridiplantae > Streptophyta > Magnoliopsida > Asterales > Asteraceae > Glebionis > Glebionis coronaria. The sequence continues at coordinate 428,090,104 of CM046877.1, forward strand.
CTTCTGTTTAGGGGTAAATGTTTTTGCATACCTCAAGATAACTTAAGAAAGATTGAGTAAAACCATTTATACCATAACCTGAAAGCTTAAAACGACAATTTTTGCTTTTCAACTAATAAAACTTTGACCAAAGTATGAACAAAGGTTTTTCGAACATTTACGAATCTTATTAATTATTTTCGATAAATCAACGAAAATCTTGTTAATTAAACTCAAATTTATTTTGAACATTTTATATAATTGGTCGAACTAAGAAATTTAAAACTTTTACGTTTACGCTTCATAAAAAAACTAACTAATAATTATTTAATTAATTATAATAATTATCGACGCTTTAAACGTCGGATTGAGTAAAACGGATAAAAATGATAGTGAAGACAAAAACATAGAAGATATGAAGAAATAATTTTGAATAAATACGGTTGTGATATTTATTTCATCAGGAGAAAGTGAACGTAATTACTGACACATAATATAGAAAGAATATCTGAGTGAATTGTGGACATGACAATTACATCATCATGAGAAGTGAATATAGATACTGACATATTATATAAAAAGGATAAAGAACCAATTAGGATATATTCCTTAATAATGAAGGTGCAAAATAAATTGCCGAACAATATAAAAATAAACGATGTTTGTAAAAAGGATGATATAGATAATAAAAAGGGATTCACGACTAATATGAATCATTAAGATTGAGAAGCCGATGGCGTTAAATTTATAAAAGGCCACTTGTGGTTGCCTAATATAGACGATTATGAGATAGAGTTATGTTGGAATTTGTAAGTATAAGTATTCTATTTATGTCATTTATGACTAAAAGTATATTTGTCTGAAAAAGTTGTACTAATGACAAATTATGAAGGCAGACGCCACCTCATACATTAGTAAACGTCTAGCTATTGCAAAGGTCATCATCTGAATTTGATTCGATTTGGGTCATCGTCGACAGACTGACCAAATCTGCTAATATCATTCCCGTTAATGATAAATGCAAAAGAGTTATGTAAACATAGTGTGCCTGTATCAAACATCTATATCAAGATCCTCGCTTCGCATCGAATTTCTAGAGATTTGCTCAGAAATCATTGAGAATGAACCTTGATGAGAGTACTATGTACCACCCAATCGAAGGGACGAGGTAAAGTAACGATACAAAGTAATACAAGTGTTGTTTTATGTTTGAATGATTGACCTTTGGTAATAGACCGTATAATCGTTTTCCTTTGGAGATATTATCATTGATAACTATCGTGTTAGGATTAAGATCGAATCTTGTTAGGATCTAAATATTAGAGCATCCGTAAGCATGAATTGAGATGAAGACACCCGACATACACCCATTGTGGGTTGGACATGTCTCTTAGGTTTAAGGTTTCCTATGATGGCGAACCTATCCTTGCAAAATACCCGACCCGCGAGATCTGAAATGATTGTTGAAATTAGGATCTGATTATTGACAGCCGGTAGTGGGCAAGAGGTTATGTGAATATGAAATATAGATCTTGAAGTGCCAAATGGGTAGCGAAGTTATGCCACAATTTTTAACCTTGGAAAAATGAATTCATGATCTGACAAATCATGGGATATAAGTCCCCGTTGTTTGGGACCATTGAGATGATATAAAAGATTGGTTTGAAAGGCATATAAGCTGGATCTACCCTAGGACTTCCAAGACTGCGTGAATGATATTTCGTATATCGAACTTGATGGAATATCTATCAAGTGAGAATCTGATTATTCTTAGTAGAGCTTAGATCGGCGAAAAGTTGCATTCATCAAAAACCCATGAACATCATGGATAGAGAAAGTAAGTCAACATTTAGCCTAATCTTATTCCCGTAGTTATGTTTAATGAAACTCGCGTATTATAATGGATTACACTTGTGAGAAAAGACCGAATGTGGAGGAAATACCCACATGGCTGTAACTCTATAAGAAGCGAGTAGTAAGGTAAGATGATCTTTGAGGACAAAGATCCTGTTTAGGGGTAAATGCTGTGACAATCCGTCAATTTATGGTTGATATTTTATTCTTGAATATTATTTAAAAACATTATTTTAATGTTACAATATGAACTCACATATTTTTGGGAAGAAATTTGGATTTACGTCTTGGAGTAGCATCGACTACGTCTAAACCGGAGGATTCAACGTTACGTGCTTACGTTTACATACACCGTCCTTGGTGACAGTCCGACATTTCAGAAAAATAAATTTATCCACGAATATTATTTTGGAGTTTTAAATTTGTGTTGGTTCATAAACTCACAAATTTACGAGAAGAGATTAGGACTTACGATTTTATTTTAACGTCCTTTACGACTAAACCGGAAACCTTAGGATTACGTATTTACGTTTTCGAACTCCGTTTTGATGAGACAATTTTTATTGGATTCGTTTTGTGACGTTGATTCATAATTTATAAAAACGTTTTTCGTAAAACGACCCGAGGGCACGCAAATCGAGGAAACAAGAATCGAGGAGTACCCGTAAATAAATGGGGATGAGACAAGTGGGACACTTGCCCCACCCTCATTCAAACTGGCCTAAAGAAGCCACCACACCAATTTGGTGGCAAGTTTCTAGCTAAAACTTACACATGTCTTAGCTTACAATGTAAGCTTTCCACCAAACAAAAACCACTAGACTAAAACTAGCTAACACATTCACAACATGCAAAACAACCATAAACACTCTCATCCTCTCCCGTTTTAGCCGTCCCATATCACTCACCAAAATCCCATTTTGATCAAATTCATCCAAGAAATCATGTGTTATTCATACACATGTTGAAGCCCTCTTGAAGCTCTCTTGATTGGTGGTGCTTATAACATCCAAGGAGGAGTATTCATGGTGTCTTAGGGCTGATTTTCCACAAGGAGTTCATGGAGCATGGTGGTCTTGAATATGGTCTTGGCTATGCACAAGTTTCTCCATCAAAATCCATGTTTTGATCACAACCTACATCATCATGGTGGTATAAAGATTGTCCTCCTCAACTTCTTGTTATTTTGATTATGTAAACATGTATTTTATTTCCTATTGTATATATTTATGATGATTATATGATGATAAAAATGTTATGTGGGGATTTGTTGTTGATAATCATGGATAAAAAGATGAAAAACTATAAGTAAAAATGGGTAAATCTTGTTTAAATAATAGGCTGTATAAAAACAGTAAAGAACCATATGGTAAACTGATAAAATTGCATGGGTTGATCCATTTACAGTAAGTAGATGATGTTATACACATGTGAGAGTTGGCCATGCAATGGAATCAAAATAATGAGTGAGATATGATCAAAACAAGTTAGGTGGTGTAATCTGAATAAGCAGTTTTGTAGGGACTGTTAAGGCAAGTTAAACTCAAAATGGGCAGTAGCTATAACTAAGTTATATTTAGCACATATTATGAAGAACATGTCATCCAAAAATGAGCTTCTAAGTCATTATAGAACTCTAGATATGGTAAAAATGGTGAACATGAAGTTAAAAATCAGATTTTGGAAATAATGTTTATTAATATTATATAAGCACTCACATTATAATGTATAAAATGTAAAAATATAAACCCACTAACTTATAAAACTTATTTATATAAATGTATAAAAGGTTAATTAAATGGGTAAATTATATAAATGGTGGTAAAATAATATTTATAAGTAGTAAAAACTATAAACTTGATTTTTACGACTTTTTCGGCTATCACCGTAAAATTAACGTTTTTCGCCAAATAAAACTTAGACGACCAAACCCGTCTAATGTAAAGTTTATAAAAGTTATATACTGATGTATAGATAACTAAGACAAGTAAAAACCGATAAAACCCGAACTATAAGAATTACGAACATTTACGAGCTAACTAAACATATTGGACTAATAATTGGACTTAATAAGATAAAAACTTATAAAAAGAGCTTATTGGGCTTAACCCATTTGGGCCCAACTTGAAAGTGTATGTACTGATAATATAATTACAAGATGGATTAAAATAAGTTAAATAACTTATAATAAGCTTATTGGACTTAAGACACGTAAATGGGTAAAACTAGTAAACTAGTATAAAAGCTATCGACATATAACACTAAAATGAGTAAACGAGAATATGTAAACCCACCTGATCATCATATATATATATATATATATATAATCATCATATGTATATATAATTGATATTTTTATAAAGTCATTGGACAAACGTCTAAGACCGATTATTATTTGTCTAGGTTTCCGTGATTGAAGCACGTACCGTACGTCCGAATTGCCGATAACCCGCCTTCCCATATCAACGTGAGTTCATAGCCTCGCACTCTTTTAAATGTTTTTATAAATGTTTTATAAACCCGCGAGGGAGATAACATGTTAGTTTTTATAAAATAGGACACCATTTGTCCCGATTGTTTGTTTATTGATTTTGGACCCGAATGATTGAATGACCCGATTGTATGACCTGATAAATGATTAATGGACCCGATAGATGAAATAAAATGGATTATTAAAGTTAGGTTATGTCACTAAAAGTCCCATTAGCATGAATTGTGAACTACCGGGAGTTGGTAGACGCTTATGCATTTAATAGTACTATTTAGGGACGATCACCCCAGTTCGCGCCTTGACGGTTGATCCCCGTCGTGCCACATTGATTGGTAAGCGAATTTATGTATGAGAAGATTTCCATAGCGTGACCTATGTGACGACACGCTACTTTAGATGGGCAAAATTTGTATCGGGTTAGCTACCCGTTGTTGGTATTAGTAAGGTAACAATGTCATGCGGCTTATAATAATCCAAAATCACCAAAATATTACTAGACGCTCCGAATTACGATGTATTGCCTGACTAGCAATACAGGGTCATACTATTGATATTATGTTTGTGTTTTGGTTTTTATAACCATATTCATATAACGGTTTTATTTAATCTATACAACGTTGCAAAACGTATTGTATGGTGTTTTTAACGACAATGATTCGTATAATGATTTTAAGGCAAATGCCTATATTATGATTTTCGATAAGGATTTGTATAAAATGACTTTGGCTATTTTATGGCCTATTAAAATGATTTGTACAAAATGATTTCAGTAATAATTTTATACTGATATTATATGATGGATTTTATCAAACTCTATGAATTCACTCGGCGTTATCACTGACCTTTTCTTTTAACATGATTTATCTCAGGTACTTGAAGGTAATTCTCGGGAAGACAACAAGAATTCATGGCCCGTACCTAAACAATATTTTCCATTCAAATACTTTGTAAAACTTTGTATGAAATATAATGACTTGGGACCGATGTAACTTTAATGTTTATGAATGGAAATGATTTATTATTAAACGACGCGATTTTTAAGCGTTGTCTATGATGTGAGTAATGTGCTATCCCGTAACACCAACGAGTCTTCCGCTGTATTGAGTTGTACAAATTTGGGGGTGTTACATCATACTTGGTTTAAGGGTTTAGTTTTGGTAAACATGTCTAAAGAGTGAAAATACCTATTTTGACCTAATTTACAAGTCATGCATTGAAATCTTGTACCTTGTGCATTAGGGTACTTGTACATTGTCTTAATATAATCTTATAATCTTAATGAAGTCCTGTAAGTATTTGTAGAGTTGTCCTTAAAGAATTATGTGATGATTCCATGTAGATTTCTTAATATTAGGGTTTTTAGGTCATTAATCCTGATGATTTTCTAACTTGGGTAATTAGGGTTTATATATTAATGTACACTTATTTTAAGTCTTATATAGTATGTTTATGACTTCTATGTGTTCTACATTCTTAGTTTGAGGGTTTATATGAGTTGATCATATTCTAGGGTTATTTAAATAAGCTTAAGGTTCTATGCTTTGAAAACTTGTACATTATGCTTTAATAATTTGTAACTTGGTTGAAGATAAATATATGATCATATTATGATACTTAGTTGAGTTTTATGTTTTGTTGCAAAAGATTGGAGTCTAATTCATTATAGGTTGGATTTTATATTCTAATCTTGCTTTTAGGTCATTTTCTTGTAATTAGTGAATATTAGTGTTTTGTGATTATTTAACTTTTCTTTATATGATGGATTAGAATTTATGTAGAGTGTTTAACAATAGTTCATAGTCATTTTGTGGTTACATTGCTTGAAATATTAGTTTATAAGGTATTTCTAGGGTTTCTATGGGAATTTAGGGTATCCTTGTTATATTTGAGTTGTTCTTATTCATTGTTTGTTAATATGATAACTATTAGAACTCAGACTTGATATATACATAATGTTTGCAACATATAGGCATTTGTTGATGTGGCAATTATGATAGTGAGATCCATAAGTCAGTCATGTAGTATAGTGAAAATGCAAAAAAAATCTGAGTAAAACCACCTCTTTATTTATGAACATGGATATTACATTAACCAAAACTATTGGATATTATAATAGATACATCACAGTAAAGAATAAAGTCATCGTTACCTTCTGGTAATGCTAGGATATGTGCTTCACACAACTTTCGCTTCAATAATTGAAAAGCTTTCTCTTGACTATCTCCCCAGTCAAATGGTTTGTTTTTCTGAGTCAATTCAGTCAAAGCTTTATCTATTTTTGAAAAACCTTTGATAAATCTTTTGTAATACCCAGCAAGTCCTAAAAACTGTCTTATTTCCGTAGGCATACTAGGCTTACTCCAATTCTTTAGCGCTTCAATCTTAGCAGGATCCACACGAATACCTTGGCTATCAATGACGTGTCCTAGGAATTGAACAACATCGATCCAAAATTCGCATATCGAGAACTTAGCGTACAACTTCCCCTTCGTAAGTAATTCGAGAATTATACCAGGATGCTTGGCATGTTCTTCTCTATTACGAGAGTAGATAAGAATATCATTGATAAAAACGATTACGAATTTATCCAAGTAAGGCTTACACACTCTGTTCATGATGTCCATGAAAACAGCTGGTGCATTGGTTAATGTCCATACCGCGTCCTGAAAGCAGTTTTAGAAATATCCTCTTCCTTAACTCTCACTTGATGATAAACTGACAGTAAATCAATTTTCGAATATATGCTTGATCCTTGGAGTTGATCAAATAATTCGTCGATTCTGGGTAATGGATAACGATTCTTTATAGTAAGTTTTCTTAACTCACGATAATTGATACACATCATAAAAGATCCATCTTTCTTTTTCACAAATAAGACTAGAGCCCCCCACGGCGATATACTTGGTCTAATAAATCCTCGATCAGTTAGTTCTTGGGTTTGACTTAACAATTCTTGCATTTCCGAAGGTGCTAATCGATAAGGCGCTTTAGCAACTGGTGTTGCTCCTGGTATCAAATCGATTTAGAATTCAACTTGACGCTCAGGCGGCAAACCTGGTAATTCTTCGAGAAACACTTCGGGAAATTCTCTAACTATTGGAATATCCCCTAATCGTTTCTCTTCTTTCTCCTTTTCCTCTATTTGAACTAAGAAAACTTGACCACCTCGGGATACATACTTATTTATCTTAAGGCACGATACGAGATTTAGTCGAGTCTAACTTTGCTCACCATGGACAATCAAAAATTCACCGTTAATAGGAATATGAACGACTTTCTCGTCATATAGAATTTTGGCATGGTATTTAGATAACCAGTCCATTCCAATGACTACCTCAACACTACCGAGCTTAATGGGTATAAGATCGATTTCAAAGGATTGACGTAATAAATTAATGATACATCCTCGAATAACGGTATTAGTGCTAACTATTTTTTCGTCGGCCATTTCTATATCATACATAGTATTCAAAGAAACAATCAGAATATCTAACTTAGAAACAATTTTTAACAGATGCGAAACTTCTATCAGCTCCTGAGTCAAATATTACTTAAACGAGATGTTGATTTAGATGAAACATACCCGTAACCGTCTTCTGATCTTGTTGAGTATCGTTTAGCAAATAAGCTTTTCCTCGGCTATTGCTCTCTTTACGGCACTCGTTCATCAGATGCCCTTTTTCTCCGCAATTTTGGAAAACTTTAGTTACAAGAATTTGATTACTTCCAGTAGCTAATCCTTTACTTCTACAGAATCTTGGCTGATGTCCTATTTTTACATAGTTCTAACACTTGATAGTGGAAAATCCTTTGTGATATAGAGAACACTCTGACAAAGGGGTTGTCTTCCACTATAACCATTGCTCGAATTTACAGCATAAACTCAAGAAAAATCATTTCTTTTGTTATGCTGTTGATGATTATTGCCTTGATTATAGTTACGAAAATTATTCTTCTAGAAATTACGATTAACAGGAAAACTCCTCCTATCATCAAACTTCCTCTTATTATTAACTGCCACTTGTATAGGAGTATACCTTATCACTTGATCCATTAATCTTTGAGTAATGGTGATAACTTCCTCTAAAGTTTGTGATTTAGAGGAGGTAACATTCCCTTCTATACTTCTAGGAAATCCTCTAATAAAAGCTTCCATTAACTTTTCAGTATTAGGCACCATATTAGGACATAATAATGCCAATTCTTAAAATCTTCGGATGTAAACTTTGAGATTATTTTCCTTTACTACTAGATTATATAATTATTCCTCCATTTTTGTAATCTCAATGCGAGGACAATACTTCTTAACTAGCAGATTCTTAAATTAATTCCAGGGAGTCTGATAAGCTTTTTCTATCCCAATGGGTTGTGCATAAGCATTCTACCAAGACAAAGCTTCTTCTATCAGCGTACCCGTAGCAAATTTCACTTTACAATCTTCAGAATAGTCACTACGAACAAATACCGATTCAGTTCTCTCGAACCAGTGAATAAGTCCAAAAGCTCCTTCAGATCCTTTATAGTTAAAAGGCTGACAGTTCTTGAAATCTTTGTAAGTACATCTTTTCTTTATCAGAACTTCTCTCCTGGCAGCATTTCCATTACTTACGCTAGCTACATTGTCGGCTTGGCTTGTGCTTGCAAAGCTGCAGTCACACTCTCAGCAACCAATTGCCTTATTTCTTCAGGTGTCATATTTACTGTCGTAGATGTCGATGCTCTCGTATGAGCCATCCTACTAACATAATCATACTCGATAAGAATGATTTTTATTTTAAATTTTCATACGTGGAGTATGGAATTTATTTATTCACCATAGAGTATTCTTAATTCTTTCGATCATTTCATATGCGAGGATTCATAATATGAATGACGATAAAATTTTCTAATTCATTTATGAGGATTAATAATATGAATTACGATAAAGATTTATATAAGATAACAAGAATTTTTTTAGAACAACGCACACTTCTTTTATTTATGAACAACTTATCGTTTATATGTACATGATAAGCATCTCTGTTACATAAAGAAAAACTGTACATATCATACAAACTAAAACTAGATTTCTAAGCTTAATTTTCCATTTTGATCTCCTCAGTTCTGTCCAAAATATATCCGGAGTCAGATTGTTGAGTTGTTTTAAGATCATCGATGAGTAATTCTAAATTAAGCCCTGTCCTCGTAAGTCTTTCTTTCAGTTCAATATTCTCTTTTTCTAGTATTGTCATATTCATCTCATGAGCATGCATCCTTCTACTCAGTCTAATATTATGCCGTCGAGTAACGTCCACTTTAAATTTCAACTGACTAATATACTCTTCACTCTCCTTCCTTTCTCTTATCAGATTCCTAATATTCCTTTCCATTAATCTAAAAGATTCAAGGGATATTTCATCAAGATGACTAGCAATGACAGACAATTGCTTGTCGTGCTTTTCCATAATCCGTGCTCTAGAGTGTTCGTTAGTTTCATACGGCTCTTCACGACTTCGATTGGAAGACGAATAAAGATCTTCAGGTAATAGAAAATGAGACGTAGGTGAAGGTACACTATTCATCAATTCAGTTTGATGTGAGAAATATTCTTGTACTTCAGGAGTATCATAAAAAGACATACTCAGAACACGCACATCTATGGGAGATGGAATGAACATCGGAATTTCTCTTTCGTCATCGTCGGAGATGAGAATATAGGTGGAAGTAGACATCCTTGTAGTTTATATAATATAATAACATAAGATATTTTATTTAAAAGAAATAAAGATCTTACAACGGCGCTGATGATGGCTGATGGTCTTGAATTTAAATTTTTAGTTATAGTTTAAGAAAAACTTATTCTCTATAACCATGAGCTCTGGATACCAATCTGTAACACCCCCATTTTTACCTTGTAGCAGCGAAAGCTAATTTTTGGGGTATTACTATAAAATTATCATAGTCACAATAATAGAAAATGCTTAAAACATTTTTATAAATATTAACGTCATCATTCATTTATCAAAGTTAATAAAACAACTGTACACTAATGTACAACACAGGTTTTTCCCAAAGATCTAGTTTTATTTTCTAGAATGACAACTTTATTCAAGACACCACCATCCGCAGCCCGCCAGTCCTCATTCACCTAAAATATATGCCTTAAAGTCAACACAATGGTTGAGCGAATTCATAGGTTTTTAAACAATATTTGAATACAAGTACGACTCTAGGGCTACATTATTATACACCCAACTTTTTAAATTTTATCAATTCATATTGCACTAGCTCATGACCCCGTAACTAGACATTATCAAGAAAACCAAACAAATTTGCCCTTAAGTAGGAAGCTTTCCGGACTATCCTAAATGTAAAATAAAGCATATCTGTTTAGCCTAGGTAGGAACCATTACCTGCTAGCAAGTGCGACTTGTCCAGATAGGAGATGCCAGTCTCCAATAGTACTATTCATAATATTAGCGCTCATTAAATGATTAGCAGTCCATGATTTAAAAGGGCCTTAACGACAACTAGTAAACGTAGTGTCAATATTAATATAGGCATCATAAAAAAACACTTGTATTCTAGTTTTAGAATATATCCCCCTCACGGGTTATTAAATCATTTATAAAACATTTAAAAGTGAGGCTATGAACTCACCTTAGCCTAGAGAGTCTTGATTAAATCAGCTATACCCAATCACAACCTTCTCACAATATCTGAGTTAACACACAATATATAGATATATCAAGTCATACTCTATAAGTTCATTCTTTTATTATTTCTTGTATTTATTATTTGATTCTTTGTATTTTATTATTAAGTATCATTGTTCGGGCCATTATACTTAGAAGCCATTCTATAAACGTTTGAGGAGCGAGGACACTTTAAATCGTAAACTCAACCACTCAGTCAGAACGTAATATCGAGACGGAAAATCTTTGTACAAAGCTCCCTACTAACATGATACATTAAATTTTATGTTTTTTAGTTTCAATATGGGCAAAAATAGTCCTTAAAGTTATATTTTAGCATAATTACACTTTTAACCCTTTAAGTATATAGTTTTATTATATTGTAATTTAATCCTTCAATATTTAACCTTAGGGCCTCAAACTTTACAACTTTTATTATTATAGCTTTAACTTTCATAAAATTAGACTTTTGGTGTAACACCCCCAAATTTATACAACTCAGTACAGCGGAAGACTAGTTGGTGTTACGGGATAGCACATTACTCACATCATAGACAACGCTTAATTGTCGCGTCGTTTATTAATAAATCATTTCCATTCATAATTATCAAAGTTACATCGGTCCCAAGTCATTATATTTTATACAAAGTTTTACAAAGTAATTGAATGGAAAATATAATTTAGGTGCGGGCCATGAATTCTTGTCGTCTTCCCGAGAATTACCTTCAAGTACCTGAGATAAAACATGTTAAAAGAAAAGGTCAGCGATAACGCCGAGTGAATTCATAGGGTTTAATAAATTCCATCAATATGACTTTTGGTATAAAATTAGTACCAAAAATCAATTCGTACAAATCATTGTAATAGGCCGTAAAATAGCCAAAATCATTTTATACAAATCTTTGTAATAGGCCATTAAATAGCCAAAGTCATTTTATACAAATCCTTATCGAAAATCATAATATAGGCATTTGCCTTAAAAATCATTATACGAGCCAATGTCGTAAAAACATCATACAATACGTCTTATAACGTTGTATGAAAATAAAAACCGTTATATGAATATGGTTATAAAAACCAAAACACAAACATAATATCAATAGTATGACCCTGTATTGCTAGTCAGGCAATACATCGTAATTCGAAGCGTCTAATAGTATTTCGTTAGTTTTGGATTATTATAAGCCGCATGACATTGTTACCTTACTAAACCAACAACGGGTAGCTAACCCGATACCAATTTTGCCCATCTAAAGTAGCGTGTCGTCACAAAGGTCACGCTATGGAAATCTTCTCATACATAAATTCGCTTACCAATCAATGTGGCACGACGGGGATCAACCGTCAAGGCGCGAACTGGGGTGATCGTCCCCAAATAGTACTATTAAATGCATAAGCGTCTACCAACTCCCGGTAGTTCACAATTCATGCTAATGGGACTTTTAGTGACATAACCTAACTTTAATAATCCATTTAATTTCATTTATCGGGTCCTTTAATCATTTATCGGGTCATACAATCGGGTCATTCAATCATTCGGGTCCAAAATCAATAAACAAACAATCGGGACAAATGGTGTCCTATTTTATAAAAACTAACATGTAATCTCCCTCGCGGGTTTATAAAACATTTATAAAAACATTTAAAAGAGTGCGAGGCTATGAACTCACGTTGATGTGGGAAGGCGGGTTATCGGCAATTCGGACGTACGGTACGTGCTTCAATCACGGAAACCTAGACAAATAATACTCGTCTTAGACTCATGTCCAATGACTTTATAAAAATAACAATTATGTATACACATGATGATTATATATATATGATGATCAAGTGGGTTTACATATTCTCGTTTACTCATTTTAGTGTTATATGTCGATAATGTTTATACTAGTTTACTAGTTTTACCTATTTACGTGTTTTTAAGTACAATAAACTTATTACAAGTTCTTTAACTTGTTTTAATCCATTTCATACTTATATTATCAGTATTTAAACTTTCAAGTTGGGCCCAAATGGGTTAAGCCCAATAAGTTCTTTTTATGAGTGTTTATCTTATTTAGTCCAATTATTAGCCCAAGTATTAGTCCAATATGTTTACTTAGCTCGTTAATGTCCGTATGCCCTATAGTTCGGGTTATATCGATTTTTACTTGTTATACATGTCTATATATCAGTATATAAGTTTTATAAAGTTTTCATTAGACGGGTCCAACCATCTAAGTTTAATTTAACAAAAACGTTAATTTTACGGCAATAGCCGAAAAAGTCGTAAAAATCATGTTTATAGTTTTTATATCTTATAAGACATAACAAGTTACCATTTTTATAAAATTTACACTTATTTAACCTTTAACATATTTATATAAATAAAATTCATGAGTTAGTGGGTTTTAACTTTACATTTTATACAATATAATTTTTAGTGCTTATATAATAGTATTATACTTTAATTTCCAAAATCTGATTTTTATCTTCACTTTCACCAAAACTGCCATATCTTGAGTTCTATATGGAGATAGAAGCTCAAATTTTTATCACATAAACTACATGATATGTGCTACATTTAACTCTACTATAGCTACTGTTGAATCATCCTCTAAGTATTTTCTAAAAATCGTCCAAAACAGTGAACTCAGATTTGTACCTTAAACTTGTTTTGATCATATCTCACTCATTACAATGATTCCATTGCATGGCCAACTCTCACATGTGTACAAGACCCATAGCTTACTGTAAATCCATCCTACTTCATCATTTTATCAGTTCATGACTTGTTTCTTTACTGTTTTATACAGCCATCAAATTTAGACAAGATTTTAGCCTTGTTTCTTATAGTTTTTCACCTTTTTAATCATGTTTATCAACACCAAATCCCCACATAACATTTTTATCATCATATAATCATCATATACATATAAAAATAGGAAATAAAATACATGTTTTTATAATCAAAATAACAAGAAGATGAGGAGGAAAATCTTTATACCACCAAGTTGATGTTGGTTGTGATCAAAACATGGAATTTGATGGAGAAACTTGTGATGCACCAAGACCATCTTCAAGACCACCATGCTTCATGTACTCCTTGTGGAAAATCAGCCCTAAGACTCCATGAAAACTCCTCCTTGGATGTTATAACTTGCACCAATCTTCATCTTTTTAAATGGAGATTAACATATGTTAATTATAACATATGTTTATGGTTAAATTTTGTATGAATGGTGGTGTTTTGTGAAGAAATGGGGCGGCCAAAAATGGAGGGTGAGAGGATTTTGAGGGTGGTTTTGCATGTGTGAATGAAGCAAATGAAGGTAGCTAGTGGTTTTGTTTCAAAGTGGAAAGTGTAGGTGGAAGCTTACTTTGTAAGCTTAGCTTACACATGTAAGTGTTAAGCTAACACTTTGACACATCATATGATGTGTTGTAGCTAAGTGTTGGCCGGTATTGGGGGTGGGACAAGTGTCCCACTTGTCTTATCCCCATTTATTTACGGGTACTCCTCGATTCTAGTTTCCTCGATTTGCGTGCCCTCGGGTCGTTTTACGAAAAACGTTTTTATAAATTATGAATCAATGTCACAAAACGAATCTAATAAAAATTGTTCCATCAAAAACGGAGTTCGAAAACGTAAATACGTAATCCTAAGGTTTCCGGTTTAGTCGTAAAGGACGTTAAAATAAAATCGTAAGTCCTAATCTCTTCTCGTAAATTTGTGAGTTTATGAACCAACACAAATTTAAAACTCCAAAATAATATTCACGGATAAATTTATTTTCTGAAATGTCGGACTGTCACCAAAACGGTGTATGTAAACGTAAGCACGTAACGTTGAATCCTCCGGTTTAGACGTAGTCGACGCTACTTCAAGACGTAAATCCAAATTTCTTCCCAAAAATAAGTGAGTTCATAAAATAATATTTTCAAATAAATATTGAGAATAAAATATTGACCATAAATTGACGGATTTTCACAGCATTTACCCCTAAACAGGATCTTTGTCCTCAAAGATCATCTTACCTTACTACTCGCTTCTTATAGAGTTAAAGCCATGTGGGTATTTCCTCCACATTCGGTCTTTTCTCACAAGTTCAATTCATTACAATACGTGAGTTCCATCAAACATAACTACGGGAATAAGATCAGGCTTAATGTTGACTTACTTTCTCTATCCATGATGTTCACGGGTTTCTGATGAATGCAACTTCTCGCCGATCTAAGATTTACTAAGAACAATCAGATTTTCACTTGATAGATATTCCATCAAGTTCGATTTACGAAACAAAATTCACGCAGTCCTTGGGTAGATCCAGCTGATATGCCTTTTAAATCAATCTTTTACATCATCTCAGTGGTCCCATACAACGGGGACTTATATCCCATGATTTGTCAGATCATGAATTCATTTTTCCAAGTTTAAAAATTGTGGCATAACTTCGCTACCCATTTGGCACTTCAAGATCTACATTTCACATTCACACAACCTCCTGCCCGCTATCGGCAGTCAATAATCAAATCCTAATATTCAACAATCATTTCAGATCTCGCGGGTCGGGTACTTTGTAAGGTTAGGTTCGCCATCATAGGAAACCTTAAACCTAAAAGACATGTCCAACTCACAATGGGTGTATGTCGGATGTCTTCATCTCAACTTCTGCTTACAGATGCTCTAATATTTAGATCCTAACAAGATTCGATCTCGATCCTAATACGATGATTATCAAGGATAATCTCTCCAAAGGAAAATGATTATACGGTTCATTACCAAAGGTCAATCATTTAAACATAAAACAGTGCTTATAGTATTTTGTATCGTTACTTTACCTCGTCCCTTCGATTGGGGTGGTACATAGTACTTTCATCAGGGTTCGTTCTCAATGACTTCTGAGCAAATCTCTAGAAATTCGATGGGAAGCGAGGATCTTGATATAGATGTTCGATACAGGCACACTATGTTTACATAACTCTTTTGCATTTATCATTAACGGGAATGATATTAGCAGATTTGGTCAGTCTGTCGACGATGACCCAAATCGAATCATATTCAAATGATGAACTTCGCAATAGCTAGACGTTTACTAATGTATGAGGCGATGTCTGCCTTCATAATTCGTCATTAGTACAACTTCTTTAGACAAAGATACTTTTAGTCATAAAGGACATAAATAGAATACTTATACTTACAAATTCCAACATAACTATATCTCACAATCTCCATATTTAGGCAACCACAAGTGGATTTTAAAACATTTAACGCCATCGGCTTCTCAATTCTAATGGTTCACATTAGCCGCGAACCTCTTTTTATTATTTATATTATCCTACTTCACAAATATCGTTTATTTTTATATTGTTCGGCAATTTATTTTGCACCTTCATTATTAAGGAACACATCCTAATTAGTTCTTTATATTTTCTACATAATGTGTCAGTATTTATATTCATTTTTCCTGATGATATAATTATCACGTCCATAATTTACTCATATATTCTTTCTATATTATGCGTCAGTAATTACGTTCACCTTCCTGACAAAATAAATATCATAACCGTATTTATTCAAAATTCTTTCTTCATATCTTTCTATGTTTTAGTTTCGTCTTTACTATTATCTTTATCCGTTTTACTCAATCCGTCGTCTAAAGCGTCGATAATTATTATGATTAATTAAATAATTATTAGTTAACTTTTATGAAGCGTAAACGTAAAAGTTTTAAATTTCTTTGTTCGACCAATTATATAAAATGTTCAAAAATAAATTTGAATTTAATTAACAAGATTTTTGTTGATTTATCCAAAATATTTAATAAGATCCGTAATTGTTCGAAAAATCTTTGGTTTATATTTTGGTCAAAATTTTCTTAGTTTGAAAAGTAAAAATTATCGTTTCAAATTTCAAGTTATGGTATAAATGGGTTTCCTCAATCCTTCTTAGGTTATCTTGAGGTATACACAAACATTTACCCCTAAACAGAAGTTTAGTTAAATGGTTTGTGTATAAGGGAATAATCCCTTAAAAATCCTTTGTTAAAACATTTGTCAAAATATATTTGCACTTTCTTTTTGGTAAAACCCATAGTTCTAAATGACTTCTAATTTTTGAAAAGTCAATATACATATCTCTTACCATCATTAATCAAACGGTCATTTAAGGTAAGGGATTAAGTCTTTAATCTCATGTTAAATATTTAAGGTATAGGTTTTCATTGTTCGGCCAATTTAGGGCAATCTATAAATAATTATTAACTTCATTCTTATACTTGTAAACAAACAAATGGTCCTTAATGATCACGAGCATGAATTTATCAAATTACAGCCCACACACGTGATTCACAAAATTTATGAATGCTACATGTGCATTGGTCAATCCAAACGACATCACGTGAAACTCATAACGTTCATTACAAGTACCGGATGTAGTGATTGGAGTAGATAATCTTCTTCGCAGATGCGAAGTTGATGATAACCATGCCGTGGATCAAATTTCTAAAACATACGCTAAAACTTTGTAAATGATCGAACAAATCTTCCATTTCGAGTTATGGATATCGTTTTCGATTGTCAATTTACTCAGTTCACAGTAATCTATAAATATAAGGAATGATAACACCATAGCTCTTCATGATGACAGGCTTGGTAGAATAAAATCTTTCCCCGACAACTCTCTCAGTTGTACGGTAATTCCTTAAATTCAGATGGTGCTGACGTACAGTGCACAAGCCACAAGTGCAACACCGAGATCAATACCAATTTCAACTTGCCTTAATAGCAAAAGTCTAGGTAATTTACCAACAAATACCTCCTAAAGTTTCAGATAACATAAACATCTTTTAATAAATTCATATTAGGTTCTTTCTAGATTATAATATCTGTAACTAATTCACAACCATTCATAATATGATTTCAAGTCTAAATGCAGGATATGGTCATCCATCAAGAATTATTTAGATCTCTTTTGATAATCAACATCTTGTTATTTAGGGGGATTCTATTCGAGTTCCCATCAATTAAGATAATGTCGTCATGTCATAATCAATCAATCCATTCTACTGGAATTATCAACTTTCCAGTTTCATTACCGTTGATAAGATGTAAACTTCTCAAAAGACTGATAATAACTCATAATCCTTCACAAATTCAAGGACACATGGAGACACAACTACCATTAAAAGAGTAAGGTCAACGCATAATCTATGCGAGAGAATTTCAAATCAGATACAGATGAAAACATCTAACGAATATAAATATATCCCATGTTTTCATTAATTTGAGTACGCATTCGAAAGCTCCTCGGATCGTTACCCAGGTCATTCAAGTGAAATCAAATCATAAGTATGATAGGAACGTCGATACATCCAATCGGGTATCAACACTCGGTAATCAGATACTTTTCCTAAGAATCTCACTACAGGAGGATTGGACAAGAAAGAATTGTCAATCGTCAAATAAGACAGTTTCCACAGATGAGTATATTCGACTCAGAAGAATAGATGCTACAGGCACATATGTAGGTGTCCCTAACATTATGTCCCTATTTTTCACTTCTTGCAGATCTCATAAAATTTAATCTTTCACAATCTTTAAAGAGAATGTAGTGTTTATTAATCAGTTTTATGGTGACTACTAGTCAGTCTTGCATGGTCCATTCCAAATTGTATGTAGGCGCGCAACTATATACAATTTCAAGATTAACAATGCAATACTCAGTTCGTCAAAATTTTATCATCCATGTTTATAATAAAAACATTTTCATGCTTAATTCTTAAATAAGAATCAAAATAAATTTACAAAGATTTTCCTTGTTACGAAAACAATTAAGTTTTCCAAGGTGTTTTATAAACAACTTCATTTCAATAACAATCACTTTTAAATCTCACTATGAATAATCCTTATAGTGATGAAAATTAAATTTTTCTCAAGGCATACTGTTTTATTTTATATAAAAAAAAACAATGTGTGATCTGCAAAAGAGTGATGAAAGCTTGTTCACCAAGAATTAACTACGATATGATAGGAAATGAGCTTAGCCAAATAATCATGAGGTTCATGACCTCGATGGCACTCAACAAAAATAATCCACAACGTAACTCAAATCAAGATGAGTACTCGTTCAATGGTTACATCACTAATGCGAACATTAGGATGAAGCAATAAAGGATAGATAACATCGATACATGTAGAATTTAGCAATCAAAGGTAGTCTTTTCATTAATCACAAACAAGTCAAAATTGTACCGTAACACATTACATGTCACTATGTCATACAATTCTCAAAACTCATCCTACCAACTGATATCTCAGTTAAGTTAGGGATTTTTAAAAGATACCACAATGAATACTAATCTACAAGAGTCATTAGGTGTTCCACATGTCCCGGAAGATCCATCGGTCTCAATTCAGAAGAAGATTTCTTCAATTAATTTCTTGGACACTGGGCATCCTCATTAGTGGACAATGGTCTAGGAACAACCCTTAACACGAATCAACAATCAATTAAAACCTTATAATTCAATCAAAGAACTTAACGAATTCCTCTTATCAATCTCATATTTCATACGGGTTAAATTTTACTTCATTCAAGTTTCAACCAATTTTATACTCAATTCAATATCCTACCTCATTCTCCAATACTTACAACCTTATTCTTCGGCCTTGTAAAGGCAATACAATCTCAATATGAATCAACACTTAATTTCCAATCCTATTAGCTCTTATAACAACAATTATCAAATGAGTCACTAGTATGAAATGACTTGATCATTCACCTAGACTTCTCGGAAAGGTATTAGTGGCATGAGGCTTTTGGGTAATGGTTCCAATGACAGCCTCAAGTGCAACATTAACCCTTTCGATTTTAATTTAAGAATTGGATGACAACGAATCAGATGACACCTTTCTAGGTGGTAACGTTTTGTCAAACTCCACTCTATAAGAAAAGATCGTCATGACATCGATATCCGATTTAATCTCGCCAATTCTTATTCAATATCACAATCAACTAATATCTACATTTCTACGAATATCAACCATTTGTTGGGATCATAAATATCCACAACTTGGTTTAGATCTAGGATAGCTAGAATTCCTACGAGAATAGCTTCGATTAATTACTAGGGAAGTTAGGGTTTCTTTGTGACAATCTACGTCGTATAAATATCTCGTATAAAAATCAAAATAATCATCAAACAATCATGTAATAAAATTACATCATATATATATAATCCAAGTTATATATATATTAAAATAACACTTCTCAGTCTGGCCTTGTCGGTAACTCGGGAATTCTTCGGCACCATTATAGTCAAAAGATTTTTAGACATTTTTAGAAAAATGTTTATAGTTAAAAGATTTTAAAAAGTTTTATTCAAAACCTTAGTTTTAAAAATCTTTCGTTCTCTATAACGAGAGCTCTGGTACCAAACTGTAACACCCCTAACTTTATACAACTCAGTACAGCGGAAGACTAGTTGGTGTTACGGGATAGCACATTACTCACATCATAGACAACGCTTAATAATCGCGTCGTTTATTAATAAATCATTTCCATTCATAATTATCAAAGTTACATCGGTCCTAAGTCATTATATTTTATACAAAGTTTTACAAAGTAATTGAATGGAAAATATAATTTAGGTGCGGGCCATGAATTCTTGTCGTCTTCCCGAGAATTACCTTCAAGTGCCTGAGATAAAACATGTTAAAAGAAAAGGTCAGCGATAACGCCGAGTGAATTCATAGGGTTTAATAAATTCCATCAATATGACTTTTGGTATAAAATTAGTACCAAAAATCAATTCGTACAAATCATTGTAATAGGCCGTAAAATAGCCAAAATCATTTTATACAAATCTTTGTAATAGGCCATTAAATAGCCAAAGTCATTTTATACAAATCCTTATCGAAAATCATAATATAGGCATTTGCCTTAAAAATCATTATACGAGCCAATGTCGTAAAAACATCATACAATACGTCTTATAACGTTGTATGAAAATAAAAACCGTTATATGAATATGGTTATAAAAACCAAAACACAAACATAATATCAATAGTATGACCCTGTATTGCTAGTCAGGCAATACATCGTAATTCGAAGCGTCTAATAGTATTTCGTTAGTTTTGGATTATTATAAGCCGCATGACATTGTTACCTTACTAAACCAACAACGGGTAGCTAACCCGATACCAATTTTGCCCATCTAAAGTAGCGTGTCGTCACAAAGGTCACGCTATGGAAATCTTCTCATACATAAATTCGCTTACCAATCAATGTGGCACGACGGGGATCAACCGTCAAGGCGCGAACTGGGGTGATCGTCCCCAAATAGTACTATTAAATGCATAAGCATCTACCAACTCCCGGTAGTTCACAATTCATGCTAATGGGACTTTTAGTGACATAACCTAACTTTAATAATCCATTTAATTTCATTTATCGGGTCTTTTAATCATTTATCGGGTCATACAATCGGGTCATTCAATCATTCGGGTCCAAAATCAATAAACAAACAATCGGGACAAATGGTGTCCTATTTTATAAAAACTAACATGTAATCTCCCTCGCGGGTTTATAAAACATTTATAAAAACATTTAAAAGAGTGCGAGGCTATGAACTCACGTTGATGTGGGAAGGCGGGTTATCGGCAATTCGGACGTACGGTACGTGCTTCAATCACGGAAACCTAGACAAATAATACTCGTCTTAGACTTATGTCCAATGAATTTATAAAAATAACAATTATGTATACATATGATGATTATATATATATGATGATCAAGTGGGTTTACATATTCTCGTTTACTCATTTTAGTGTTATATGTCGATAATGTTTATACCAGTTTACTAGTTTTACCTATTTACGTGTTTTTAAGTCCAATAAACTTATTACAAGTTCTTTAACTTGTTTTAATCCATTTCATACTTATATTATCAGTATTTAAACTTACAAGTTGGGCCCAAATGGGTTAAGCCCAATAAATTCTTTTTATGAGTGTTTATCTTATTTAGTCCAATTATTAGCCCAAGTATTAGTCCAATATGTTTACTTAGCTCGTTAATGTCCGTATGCCCTATAGTTCGGGTTTTATCGGTTTTTACTTGTTATACATGTCTATATATCAGTATATAAGTTTTATAAAGTTTTCATTAGACGGGTCCAACCATCTAAGTTTAATTTAACAAAAACGTTAATTTTACGGCAATAGCCGAAAAAGTCGTAAAAATCATGTTTATAGTTTTTATATCTTGTAAGACATAACAAGTTACCATTTTTATAAAATATCCACTTATTTAACCTTTAACATATTTATATAAATAAAATTCATGAGTTAGTGGGTTTTAACTTTACATTTTATACAATATAATTTTGAGTGCTTATATAATAGTATTATACTTTAATTTCCAAAATCTGATTTTTATCTTCACTTTCACCAAAACTGCCATATCTTGAGTTCTATATGGAGATAGAAGCTCAAATTTTTATCACATAAACTACATGATATGTTCTACATTTAACTCTTCTATAGCTACTGTTGAATAATCTTCTAAGTATTTTCTAAAAATCGTCCAAAACAGTGAACTCAGATTTGTACCTTAAACTTGTTTTGATCATATCTCACTCATTACAATGATTCCATTGCATGGCCAACTCTCACATGTGTACAAGACCCATAGCTTACTATAAATCCATCCTACTTCATCATTTTATCAGTTCATGACTTGTTTCTTTACTGTTTTATACAGCCATCAAATTTAGACAAGATTTTAGCCTTGTTTCTTATAGTTTTTCACCTTTTTAATCATGTTTATCAACACCAAATCCCCGCATAACATTTTTATCATCATATAATCATCATATACATATACAAATAGGAAATAAAATACATGTTTACATAATCAAAATAACAAGAAGATGAGGAGTACAATCTTTATACCACCAAGTTGATGTTGGTTGTGATCAAAACATGGAATTTGATGGAGAAACTTGTGATGCACCAAGACCATCTTCAAGACCACCATGCTTCATGTACTCCTTGTGGAAAATCAGCCCTAAGACTCCATGAAAACTCCTCCTTGGATGTTATAACTTGCACCAATCTTCATCTTTTTAAATGGAGATTAACATATGTTAATTATAACATATGTTTATGGTTAAATTTTGTATGAATGGTGGTGTTTTGTGAAGAAATGGGGCGGCCAAAAATGGAGGGTGAGAGGATTTTGAGGGTGGTTTTGCATGTGTGAATGAAGCAAATGAAGGTAGCTAGTGGTTTTGTTTCAAAGTGGAAAGTGTAGGTGGAAGCTTACTTTGTAAGCTTAGCTTACACATGTAAGTGTTAAGCTAACACTTTGACACATCATATGATGTGTTGTAGCTAAGTGTTGGCCGGTTTTGGGGGTGGGACAAGTGTCCCACTTGTCTCATCCCCATTTATTTACGGGTACTCCTCGATTCTAGTTTCCTCGATTTGCGTGCCCTCGGGTCGTTTTATGAAAAACGTTTTTTATAAATTATGAATCAATGTCACAAAACGAATCTAATAAATATTGTTCCATCAAAAACGGAGTTCGAAAACGTAAATACGTAATCCTAAGGTTTCCGGTTTAGTCGTAAAGGACGTTAAAATAAAATCGTAAGTCCTAATCTCTTCTCGTAAATTTGTGAGTTTATGAACCAACACAAATTTAAAACTCCAAAATAATATTCACGGATAAATTTATTTTCTGAAATGTCGGACTGTCACCAAAACGGTGTATGTAAACGTAAGCACGTAACGTTGAATCCTCCGGTTTAGACGTAGTCGACGCTACTTCAAGACGTAAATCCAAATTTCTTCCCAAAAATAAGTGAGTTCATAAAATAATATTTTCAAATAAATATTGAGAATAAAATATTGACCATAAATTGACGGATTGTCACATTTGGCCCAAAATGTCAAATAGTTTCAAAAATGACACTTTTGGTCCCTATACTTTGTAAAAATCATATAACTTCTTCAAAATGTACCAAATGATCTAGGATTTAAAAAAAAAGTTTCAAATAATATTTATAATCATAATAAAAGCATTTATCATAATTATAGCTCTTGAAATGGATTTAAAGTCATTATTTTATGTAAAATAAAAAACTAGGGTTTTAAGACCTTTTTAGCTTATAACTTTCATTTAAATTAATGAAATGACTTAGTTCTTTTTGTATTGTATTTCTAACATAATTTTGGCATTATAACAAGGATTATAAGTCATTATAACAAGATCAAAGATTGTTTAGTATAGAAATTACCTAGGTAGTTCCAAAATGGCTCCTTATGGTTTCCTATGAACACTACTTGCTATCAAAGCTTTAAGGGCTTCAATGGCAACCTTTTAGACCTGGTTTATGGTCTTGGGGGATGTACTAAGACGTTTATAGAAGTGTAAATGGAGAATAGGTAGGGGATACAAAGAAAACGAGGTGCAAGTCTTCATGTTGTGGTATACGACTCTATTTATAGTACTAGCAACACTTAGGCTCCAAGTTTGGCATCTAAACGTGTAAGATAGATAGGTGGATGACTATGAAGGCTAGTGAATGTTGATCCCAAACTTAGATCGATTTAGCTTTATGTATAAGAGATTAGATCAAGTAATACACGTAGAGAAACCTTTGTATGTGTATAAAGTAATCTAAGTGTTATGCGGAATTAACACTTAAACAAGAACACAAAGATGTAAACAAACTTTCACTTTGATTAATGATAAAAAACTTGCTTACAATGAAAGTGTTTAACGTATGAAAACTTATATTGAACAATAACCTAAAGGTCTTCTTTTATAGATATAAGAAGCCTTGTACAAGAGTCTACGTATCAACTATTCTAGGTAAAGATAATTATAGAAAATACATTGTTGAACTTATCCTTACTAGAAACAAACTAGAAAAAATATACGCGTAGACTAAATCTTTCCATCAGTGCTTGTCTTCAATGTATCAACGCTTGACTTCTTTTTGTCAACGCTTGATCTGTCAGCGTTTGTTTTCTTCCTATCAACGCTTGTTTTACTCTTGTCAGCGCTCAAGTAGACTGGCTATATTTTATTCCCAACAATCCTCCCCTAAACTGGATATTTACTCTAATAATCAAGTTTTTGAATAAACATTAAGAACTAGGAGGAATCTTACAAAATTTCTCATATTGGTAATAAATATGTCTGATCAAATCTTTGGCTACGTCACTTGAATAATCAATTTCCAGCTGTGTAGTCTTCATCTTCACCAAGACTTCCTTGGACATGGAATACTGAGCATCTACAAGAAGATACTCAGCAAACTTTGTAGAACTCAAGTAGTATACACCAGCAGCTGAATACAAACTCCATTAAAGACCAATGAGGTCATCTTCAAGATCCTTCCAAATAGCAGGATCTTCATCTCTTGGTCCACACATTCTCTTGAATGTTGACCATAGTTTTATTGCATTGACTGAAGTGGGAGCTTCAGTCTCATACTTGGCCTCTAACAACCTCCATAGGTCTACCAAGTCTTCTCTATCAAAACTTGCAAACAAAGATATAAGAGTGGTAAAAGTGTGAACCTCTTTTCCATACCTGCCAATCTTCCAAAACCCACATTCATCTTCTTCATAGCTTATAATAGGGTTTCTGGAATCAAGAGGTAACACTTGCACCATATCTGAAGCTTCCAATGGTGAGAGCTTGAGGCTCTTTCTTATAACAGGTTCACTTGGATTCAACCTATCCATATCTTTGGGAAACTCAAGAGGGACTCCCTTCTTCACAGGTCTGGGAACAATCATTGCCTTCTTAAGCTCCATCTTTTCTGCGAGTTCTTCTTTCCTTTCATCAGAAAGAAGTCTTAGAGTGTTTTCTTCCTGCACTCTTGCCCAAATGGGAAAAGCTTTGAACTCCAACTCTTCAAATGTCAATCCAATCAATTTCTTATAAGTCCACCCTGTTCCATGACATCTGAGCAGCATGTAGTACAACTCCCTTCTATCCCTTCTCAATAATGAGAGAATATTGCTAGCCCTGTGTCTCAGAATTACCTTGCAGTCCTTTTGTACTCTTAGAAGAATCTCCAAACCCCATATCTGGTCTGAAATAGTCAAATGTGGATTCTCCATACACCTATCTTCCCAAGCATGGTACATCTGAACAACTTCTGGCATATCAAAATCAACTTGCAATTTCAACTCATTCAGCTTCTCTTTTGCCAACTCATCACCATACTAAAGCCTTTCTGGTTGTTCTATTATCATTACACTTGAGTCAGAACTGGCTTCATCACTCCCTTCTTGTTCTTCTGAAGTGACAACAAAAGGTGATTCTCCCACCTTCTTTCTTTCTTGTTCCATAATTTGTACAGCCAACCTTCTATCAAACTCAATCTGTGCTGCATTCTTTGGAACATCTACTTCTACCATAATACCCTTACCCTTATCTAATAGATCCAAGGTGGGTAAGGAAGATGGTAATACCCGTGAAGAAACATCTTTGATGATGGATGACTGGAATACATCAACCTCATCTGCAGGTCTGTCAACGCTTAATTTTGCTTTGTCAGCGCCCAAGATACTCATGTCAGCGTTTAAATCTTGCTTGTCAACGCCCTTATTACCTGTCTCAGCGCCTCTTGTAATTTCCTCCAACATAGTTGTAAAAGACACATTTAAGTTTGTAGGAGTGACTAGAGACGTATCAAAACCTGGTTGTTTCTTCAAACTAGTTAGGGCCTCAGCAACACCCAAAGATTTACCATTACGTGAGCCCTTATCACTCACATTTATCTATTCATCCTCCCCTTTGGAAGATTCCTCCATCCCACGCCTTGTGCTAGCATTCTCCAAGATAACAATCCTCTCCCTCAATTGCTTGAGTTCAAGGCCTTGTGTGCTGACAACTTGTACCAAGTCTGCATTTTGCTTTTGCAAGCTAATGCAGACAGCCGTCAATTCCATTAATGTCATTGGTTCCAATCTGCCCTCCTCTAAAATGGGTATTTGACCTCCCAAGTTAGATTCATTGGGCATGAATGAGGTCTTAATGATGGTAGGACTGTCTTGGCCAGCTTCTAAGCCAGAACCAATAGTCCCAGCCTCATCCATAGCACCAACCACACTTGTGGTGGTGGTTTTCTCTGCTACATGGCTAGGACCACTAGAGGAGAACACTCCAGTAGTCCTTTGGCGTTTTTGCAACCTATATTGTGTTGGGGGAGAAGATGATGTGGATTGGGTGGATGTGGGTTGGTTAAGGGGTGTTTGGGACTGTGAAGGATTGGTGTCAACGTTTGGATTAGGCATGTCAACGCCAACATTTAATGTGTTAGCGTCGAAGGGTTCTTGGTAAATTTGCATGTGGTGTGGTGAAGGTAAAGGTTCAGGTATTGGGTCAAGTTGAGGTTGTGGGTCTGGTTGGGGTTGTGCTGCTTCAATGATAACAATCATAGCTGGGGTTAGGGGTAAGTCACGATGTGGGGGTGAGTTCATCTTTGTAAAAATTGCTTTCTTTTGCACAGGGATCTCATAAGAATCATCATGATCCCTTGTGCAGTAACTTTGGACATCAAAAACCATTTGTAAAAATATGGGATAAGCTAAAGTCATTTTGTTCCCTTTATTTTTACACAGGCCCTCAAAAATCATTTTGGAATAATTAAACTTTTGCCCAGTAGCAATGCACACAATAGCACTAGCAATAGATCTATTGATCTTATTGTGTGCAGTACACTTGGGACTCAAACATTACAAGAGGACATGTATTAGGTACTTCCAGGCTGGGGGAAACTCCGGTTTATGATATTTGTTTAAAGTTCCCTCATCAGGGAAAGGATAACCCAAAGCCCTCAGTCCTTGTTCTATTTCATGAATGGGGAGGGTGTTTATACCATCTGCATCATCAAGATGCAAAGCTTGGCGAACCAAAGCTTCAGTAACCACCCATGTGCGCCCATGAACAATAGATGATAATGTAGTCACTCTATTAACTGTTGAGGAACTAACATTGTTCCAAAACTGTTTAATATGTGTGACAGGAATGAGTGGAGCATGAGAAAGAGCATACCTAATTAGGGATGCATTCAAATATGCCACCATTTGTGTGTATTGGGGAAACAGAGTATCATCAAGGTCCAAATATGCTATCATGTTGTGTTGACTCCTGAATCCCAATTCTAAATCACTTGGTTTAAATTTTGGTGCCATTGTTGAAAGCTGTGTGAATGATTGATAAAGATGAAGTATAGGAGAAAATTTTGTTAGACAAGAATGATAGGTACCCTGTTTAAAATAAGAGCCAAATATATAGGAGAGAAAAATTCATGTGATTGGTCAAAAACTAGGCAACTATTTTCAAAATACAATCATGAAAATATTGAAAAGAAATAAGTTTATCTCATGCATTAATTGAAAGTTATCTACTCCCAAAATTACGGCCCAAAAATTCGTCAAAAAGTAACAACTGGGTAGGTCCCATTGAGTGTCAACGGTCAAAAATAACCCATCAACGCCCAACGGCTATATTCTTGTCAATGTTTGCCAAAGCCATGTCAGCGTCTAAATTGGTCACAACAACGCTTGGAAAAACACTTGTCAGCGTCCAAAAATAAAAAATTATAAAAATGAAAAATGACCTTAACAAAGTAATTTATCCTAGAGAAGATAACCTATAAGTTGATAATTATTATAGGGCGGCAAGCACTGTCCAGTTATGCACACTTGCTTATGCAAGATAGACATAACAGTCCTCTAGTGTCCCTTGCTAACCAAAACTCTTAACAACTAAGTTACCTCATAAAATTTCTTGTTACTCCCAGGTATAACCCATGATAAAATCATTCCCAAGTCTCCCAACAGACCACAACCAATTCTAGGCCAAAAATATCTTGGCAGCATGCATAGTATATCAACTTTGCATGCTATAGTGCCTCATGATTTAGTAAAACTAACTCATACTCACCTGTGGACACAATCTAGAATTGTGATAAGAGTATCATAAGGATACCCAAAAGTCCTAAAGGCTCCTAAAACCTCCCCTTAAACTGTGATACAAATATTGCCAAAAATATGCATGAACATAAAAAATTTATGTCAAGATAGGAATAGAAAATTCCAACCATCATCCATAAATAAAAACATGCTTAAATGCTTCTCCAATGATCCATAAGCAACTTTGTATCCAATGGTATGATGCTAACACCACCTGCACATTTAGATTGAAACCCACAAAACTAACATTGTTGTTGACAACGCCCCGATAACACTTGTCAGCGTTAAGAAAAGCTTTGTCAGCGTTAGAAAAATATATTGCTGACAACGTCACAATAACACTTATTAGCGTTAAAGCAACCTTTGTCAGTGTTAGAAAAGTTTAGTGGAAAATCTAAATCCTCATAAAGACCAATAACAATGCATTATCCTGTACATACTTTTACAAAAAGTCCCCAAAACACATATTATGTGAGATTGATCATTCCTATACTTATTACCAAGTATTGAAACCTTCCAGCATCAAAAGGTTTAGTTAGTAAATCTGACACATTTTCTTCTGTGTCAACCCTATCTAGTTGTATTAAACCCTTTTCAAAACAATCTCTTATAAAATGGTGTCTAATTTCTATGTGTTTAGTTTTAGAATGATGTATAGGATTCTTAATAATGCATAAAGTGTTTTTATTGTCAACAAATATCTTGGTATGCATGAAATTATACCCATAGTCCAACAGTTGGTTCTGAATCCATAAAACTTGTCCACAACAAGCAGCTGCAGCAACGTACTTTGCTTTAGTTGTAGAATTAGCCACCACTGTTTGTTTCTTGCATTGCCAAGATATCAACCTGCTCCCAAGAAACTGACATCCACCAGTTGTGGACTTTCTATCAAACTTATCACCTCCATAGTCACTGTCTGAATATGCAATAAGCTCCAAAGGTGAATCTTTTGGGTACCACAAGCCAAGACTGGGATAACATCTTAGATACCTAAAGATTCTCTTGACAGCATAAAGGTGACATTCTTTGGGAGTCACTTGATGGCGTGCACATGCACACACAGCAAACATGATGTCAGGTCTGGAGGCTGTGAGATACATCAATGAACCAATCATTGATCTATAGTGCCTGACATCCACATCGTTTCCATCTCCAATCTTTCCCCAAGGGTGTTCTCTATCCATAGGAGTAGTAGCCCTCTTTGCATGTGGAAAAAAGCCAAACTTCTTCAAGATCTCTGCCACATACTTATCCTGGGAGATGAAGATACCATCTTCTTTCTGCTGAACTTGTAACCCAAGAAAGAAGTTCATCTCCCCCATTGCACTCATCTTGAATTTGTCTGTCATAAGCTTGGAGAAATCCTCACTCATCTTTGGATTAGTAGATCCAAAAATGATATCATCAACATAGACCTGAACAAGTAAGACATCCTTACCATCCTTCTTTGTAAACAATGTCTGGTCTATGGTGCCCCTTTTGAATCCATTGTCCACCAAATAAATGGATAATGTGCCATACCATGCTCTTGGGGCTTGATGAAGTCCATACATAGCCTTCTTGACTCTATACACCTTGTCTGGATTCTCTGGATCCTCAAAACCAGGAGGCTGCATCACATATACCTCCTCAACAATTTTTCCATAGAGGAAGGCACTCTTCACATCCATTTGATAGACAGTGAATCACATGCAGGATGCATAGGCTAGAAAAATCCTTATAGCTTCAATCCTTGCAACTGGTGCAAAGACCTCCTCATAGTCTATCCCCTCCTCTTATGTATATCCCTGAGCCACTAAACGTGCCTTGTTTCTAACCACAATGCCTCTTTCATCTCTATTATTTCTTAGAACCTATCTTGTCCCAATAGGTCTGACATATCTGGGACAATCAACCAGCTCCCAAACATCCTGAATTGCAAATTGGTGAAGCTCATCCTGCATTGCTTCCACCCAACTTGGTTCTTTGAGAGCATCAAATATCTTCTTGGGTTCCTGTTGTGACAGAAAACAGGTAAACAAACATGCTTGCACAAGAGGGTATCAACCTTCTTGTGAATATTGGCAATAAATCCACCAAGACTTTGATGAGATCTTCTAGTCTGAACAGGAGTCATAATATCACTAATGATTTGAGAAGTAGGGTGATTCTTCATAGTAGAAGTAAGAACTCCTCCTTCAAAAAGTCTGGTGTCTTCAATCTCATTATCCATGTTGCCAATATCTTCTTCTTCAGACTCTCTTTCATCAATATTAGGATGAACCTCTTCATATAAAATAGAAGGTTCACCTTGTTCAAAATTATAAGAGAAAAGATGCTCAAAAGTGCTGTCAACGCCTGATCCTTGGTTGTCAGCGTTTGGGTTGTCAACGCCTGAAATGGTGTTGTCAACGTTTGAGCC
Source organism: Glebionis coronaria (assembly GCA_025667525.1). Classification (NCBI taxonomy): domain Eukaryota; kingdom Viridiplantae; phylum Streptophyta; class Magnoliopsida; order Asterales; family Asteraceae; genus Glebionis; species Glebionis coronaria. The sequence goes on from CM046877.1 coordinate 428,121,489, forward strand.
ATCAACGTCTGAATTTGTTCTGTCAGCGCTAGATTTGCCTTTGTCAGTGCCTGAAGGACCATGCATGTTGTTAACTGGTGATACTTGGGGACCACCATTATCCTTTTCAGCAGCAGCAGCAGCAAAAGCATCTGTCCATATGGGAATTGTAACATACTCTTGTATAGGAGATGACTTTTCTGCTTGTGATCCAACCTATTCATTAACCTGTGTACCTGAAACATCAACAACTTGTTCTTCCACAACATTTTAAGTTACCTTCACAATGTCTGGATTAATGACAGGCATATAATTTAAAGTCCTAGATAGAGGTTCTAGGTCAAACAACCAATTTGGACCACTTTCAGGATCACTAGGTTTACTCTCTAAAAACCTAACATGTACTCTCTCAAGAATACGTTTTTCCTTCTTAAGGTAAACCCTATATCCCTTGCTCTGCACTAAATAACCCATGAAATAGCCTTCATCACCTTTTGCACTAAATTTACCTTAGGCATCACTAGTATCAAGAACAACTACATGACAACCAAAAGGTTTAAGAAAACCAATATTAGGTTTCCTTCCCCAAAGTAATTCATAAGGTGTTTTGTTCTGTATCTTGTTGACCAATGCTCTATTTTGAACATAGCATGCTGTATTCACAGCCTCAGCCCAAAAAGCTATGGGAAAATGAGCATCAGCCAACATAGTTCTGGCTGCTTCAATTAGGGTTCTATTCTTTCTCTCAGCAACCCTATTTTGCTGTGGGGTTCTGGCAACACTAAACTGCCTAGTAATCCTTTTCTTGGCACAAAAATCATCCAAAAGCTTATTTCTAAACTCACCGCCATTGTCACTTCTAAGCATTTTAACTTCATTACCTGTTTTCTTTTCAATCTGGGTAATAAAGTCAATTAAAATGTCAGCAGTATCACTCTTCATAGCTAAAAAAAGTCCAAGTAAACCTAAAAAAGTCAGCTGTGATGACAAAGCAGTATGATTTACCATTCAAACTCTCTATATTAGTTGGACTAAACAGGTCCATATGCAGCAAATGAAGTGGTCTAGTACTAGAGTGCACCTGTTTAGACTTGAATGAGACCTTGTGCTGCTTGCCTTTAAGACATGCAACACAAGAGTGGTCATTGTGGAAAGCCTTTTCAGGCAAGCCATCAACCAAGCCAAGTCTCACAAGCCTGTTTATATTCTTAAAGTTTATGCGCCCTAGTCTCCTGTGCCATAGATTACTCTCATCTACTGAAGCTTTAGCATAAAAACATGACATATTATTATTCATCCTAATACCATTAAGATTCACATTATAGATGTCTTTATGTCTAGGTGTTCTATAGTCAATATATTTCTCATCAGGGATCTTATAATCCTTGCTCAACACCAAGCATTCAGTATCAGTAAACAGAACTTTATTTTTGTTATCACAAACTTGTGATACACTAAAAAGATTGTAATCAAGTTCCTTTACCAAAAATACGTTCTCAAAACACAAGTTCTTGGTGAGAAGTGTTCCTTTGCCTGTGATAGTTCCATATCCGCCTCCAAAGTAAACCTTATCACCATCCTTAATGGGAGTGAAGTTAGTAAGATAATCTTCCTTCCCTGTCATGTGCCTGGAGCATCCATTGTCCCATTATCCATAATCATTGACCTGTTTTTGAATGCCCTGCACATAAAGAAAACAAGTTAGTTTTCTTTGGGAACCCAAGCCTTAGCAGACTTGGAATTCATCTGGTTGTTCAACAAGAACAGACTTAGTTCTCATAACAACCCCTTGTTCATCCCTTTTTGGATGAAATACCCAGTTAACCCCAATAGGTTTTGTAATGACCTTTGAAATGTAATTAAATCTGTTGCAGGCCATAGAAATCCCATTATCATTAGGGTTTTGATCTTTCTTAGGTCTCCATGTCAAGCTTAAAGAAGCTTTAGACCCCTTACCATGTGGTTGCAAATATTTAAGTCTGGTCACGTTTCTGTCAGCGTTGGATTTGGTCTTGTCAACGCTGAAATTACCCTTGTCAGCGTTGAACCTAGGGTTTGCTACAGAAACCCATTGCCTATTAGACCAAGTATTTGTCTTTTGAAAGGGTCTTTGTCCATGAGTGTTACACCCTCTAGTGAAGAATGGGGCAGGTCTAACAACTTGTGGACTTTGCTCCACAAAGATTTTGGGTCTGACAACGTTTGACTTTTTAACAACGTTGACCTTGGAAGCGGTGACACACTTATATGCTAAATGTGAAAATCTACCACAAGTGTAACAGGCTTTTCTAGACACAACCCTAGGTCTAGAAGAGAAGAAGCCTGTTCCATCATTACTAACTTGGCTTTTAGGTGACCTAGTATTCATATACATTTCTGCATACTTGATGCTAGGTTTTCTAACAGTGTTTGAGCCAAGGTCAACAGCCTTACCAGTGATTGGGTTTGTTACCTTAATAGGGGTTGACTCATTAGGACTTTCACATAATAAGCCACTCTTAACAAACAAGGTAGGGTTGGCTTTCTTCCATTCATTCAAGTCAGTCAACTTCTGTTGATACTCTTTAACTGGGGTAATGACTCTTGGTGGATGAATGAATTCCTCCTCTTGGAGTTCTGGTAGACTAGTCCAAGATAGGTCCTTTCTTTGGACACCATAGAAGTCACCAGCTGGTGGTGGAACCACAGTATAGTCTTTCATCCCAATCCCAGTCATGTCCTTAGGATCCCTTTGTTTATTAACACATTCTCCTAGGGTTTGTGTGGCCTTATCAAATCTCTGAATTTTAAGGCCAACATTATCCTTATTCTTAATGGCCTCATCTAACTTAGCCTGTAACTCACCATTAACCCTTTACATGATGCTTCTAACATCATTACTAGCATTTAACTCATGTTTTAAGATATTTATTTTATCTATTAAGTCAAATTCCATTTTCTTGTACTCAGAAACTGTCTTCTCAGTATGAGTGAGAGCAAGTTGATAATTCGACAGTTTGCATCTTTCAGTACTCACATCATCTAATAATCTTAACACCTCTTTGTTAAGTTTCTCAGTATTTAACCTACAACCCTTACTATAAAAAGCATCATCGTATACCTCATTATCTGATGAAGAGGAGGAGTGTGCCATGAGAGCATATTGAACATGCTCTTCTTCTTCTATCTCAGCAACCAAAGCTTTATCCTCTTCCCCATCCTTAGCCAAATAGCTCCAATCCCATCCCATACCATCAATTTCTTTCACTGCAACCATGGCCTTAGGATCCTGAGCCTTAACAATTTGGCTTGAGGGTTTGCCAGCATCAGATCTTCTTGGAGATCTGCATTCCCTCATGAAGTTCCCCATACGATGAAAATTGTAGCACTCAACCTTGGATTTATCAAATCCAGCAGTGTCCTTTGCATTAAAGGTCATCTTCTTCTTAAACCTTCTATTCCACCTGTTTGCTCTTATACTAGCAAGAGCCATGTTCCACTTAATATCCATCTCTTCCAAGTGCTCATTACTTATTTGCTCAAGTTCCTCATACGTAATCACTGAACCATTGGACAAAGAAGCAATATAAGCACATACAGTATCCAGATCCAAACCAGCAGGTTTAACTCTTGGTGAGTCACTTTTGTATGTGTCAGCGTCTGAATACGAGGCGTTGACAGGACATGTTCCAGCGTTGACACATGTTGATCCAGTAACTGGATGCATGTAAGAGTCCTTTTGATTAAATTGACCTTAACTATGTGAGAAAAAGGCCATGTTACTGTTGGTAGACTTGCTTCCATGCTCTAAAAGAGTTCCATTCTCCAACAGCCTTAGTTTGTTGTAGATATCATCAAAAGTAGAACTTTTGTGAGTGTTATTGGTAAGTATAGATCTTGCCTCAATCTTCCATGCTTCACCAAGGCTTTTAAGAAAAGTGGCAATGGTGTCAACGTTACCAACTTATGTCCCCATGAAGGACAACTTGCTCGTAATATCAAGCAGTCTTCTTCTAACACTGCTAAGCTTCTCATTAGGTTGAGCTTTGAAAACAGTATACTCATGCATGAGTTGCTTCTTCTTCTCTTCCTTAGTATCATCATTGCCACCATATGCAACTTCAAGAGCTGCCCAAAGGTCCTTTGCAGATTTATAACCCCTGTATTTATGCTGGTTCTCTTGTCACAAAGAGAGTTTCAGAATGTTTAGGGTTTTCATATCAACCCTTTTCTTTGCTATGTCTTCAGCAGACACAGCTCTACCATCATCAGGTTTTTCTTTCTTATCTGCTTCTGAACATCCAGCAACAGCTGCTCTTGCAGCAATGACATCAGCAATCTTTTGAGATTTATTGAATGTGTTTCCATATTCAATAATCTCCCAGAGAGTGTAGTCATAGATCCCTAGATATTGCTCAAAGTTGAATTTCCACAACTCAAAGTTGGTTGCATCAAGCATGGGAATCTTGATGTTTGGTAAAGGTGAGGAGGAGGAGGTTACTTCTGGATTTGACATGATGTTTTTAGGGTTTTTTGAAAATTAGGGTTTTGATGATTTTAGGGTTCTTGTGTCCTTTAAGATCAAAAGTTTCTCAACAAGCTCTGATACCACTTGTTGATCCCAAACATAGATCGATTTAGCTTTATGAATACGAGATTAGATCAAGTAATACACGTAGAGAAACCTTTGTATATGTATAAAGTAATCTAAGTGTTATGCGGAATTAACACTTAAACAAGAACACAAAGATGTAAACAAACTTTCACTTTGATTAATGATAACAAACTTGCTTACAATGAAAGTGTTTAACGTATGAAAACTTATATTGAACAATAACCTAAAGGTCTTCTTTTATAGATATAAGAAGCCTTGTACAAGATTCTACATATCAACTATTCTAGGTAAAGATAATTATAGAAAATACATTGTTGAACTTATCCTTACTAGAAACAAACTAGAAACAATATACGCGTAGACTAAATCTTTCCATCAGTGCTTGTCTTCAATGTATCAACGCTTGACTTCTTCTTGTCAACGCTTGATCTGTCAGCGTTTGTTTTCTTCCTATCAACGCTTGTTTTACTCTTGTCAGCGCTCAAGTACACTGGCTATATTTTATTCCCAACAGTGAAGCTCTACACAAGTTCTTAGACCCTAGCTTAGTTCTAATCTTCTCTTGTGGCTAGAAATAAGTCACGACAACATGTAGATGAGAATGTTGATGTGTAGAAAGTAAGGAGGTGATGCACCTACTTGTCACACTCCTAAAATATCTTAGAAGTACTAAATATCTGATTTTTGAAGTTGAAATGGAGGGAAATGGTTTGAAAATGAGTTTTGGAGCCAAAATACAAAACAGATTTAATTTCTAGGGCTTGTAACTTATGGTTTGTGTTTTTGGTGATTAGGGACTTAGGGAAGTGATTAGTGAATGATTAAGGATTAATTATGGTTTAGAAATTCTACTTAAGAGATTTGGGTCCTTGGTTTGAAGTTTATCAAAGGTTTGATGTGAAAATGGGAAGTATACTTTGTAGATTAGGGTTTTCTAATGATCTAGGGTTTAATCTTAGAAAATATGATTATCCTACTCTTAGATACTGATGTAAACTTAATTTAGGTTCTAGACATTGTGTCTTAAGTGTCCAAAGAGTTATTACACTTGGTTTAAGGGTTTAGTTTAGGTAAACATGTCTAAAGAGTGAAAATACCTATTTTGACCTATTTACAAGTCATGCATTGAAATCTTGTACCTTTTTCATTAGGGTACTTGTACCTTGTCTTAATATAGTCTTATAACCTTAATGAATTCCTATGGGTGTTTATAGACTTGTCCTAAAAGACTAGGTTATGATTCTATGTAGATTTCTTAATATAAGGGTTTCTATATCATTAAGCCTAATCACTTTCTGTTTTGGGTAATTAGGGTTTATATCTTAATGTACACTTATTCTAAGTCTTATATAGTATTTTTATGACTTCTATGGGTTCTAAAATCTTAGTTTAAGGGTTTATATAGGTTGATTATATTCTATGGTTATTTAAGTAAGCTTAAGGTTCTATGCTTTGAAAACTTCTACTTTATGCTTTAATAATTTGTAACTTAGTTTAAGATAAATGTATTATTATATTATGATACTTAGTTGAGTTTTATTTTTTGTTGCAAAAGGTTAGTGTAAAACCCGCATGCTTTTACCATGAATAGTACCCTTATAATCGTACGTACATGGTTAAAACTTTCCTTTTATAACATGTTTACGTTTCACGAATATTAATTACAAGTATTACGTACATGTTATTACACGATAAGTATTTAAGCATATTAATACACGATAATTATTATCAACAATAATTATAATCACGAACATGAAAATCATGAACGTAAATAATCACGAACCTATTATTATGTACTTACGTAATATTTATTACGATTACGTATGAATATATATTATGTCACGAACGATAAAAAATAAATCACGTAAACACGACCACGAGAACACGTAATATATAGAACACGAAAAACATCGGGTTTCCCCTTATGGGCCCCACCTAGCCGCGACATGAACAAAAAGGGGGCCAAGCCCAACTTTAATTTTTGCTAAACAGAAAAAGAAGGAAACATATTTTTCATTTACAGAAGATTAGAAAAATAACAAAAACCCTAGCCTCCTCCTTGTGTTCCCTTTGGCCGCCGGTTTTAAAACACCACAAGAAGGGTGTTGTTGATTTTTGGTGATCCAATTCTAGCAAGATCGTTCGTGTTATTATTTCTCTTTTGTTTCACGCATCGGTAATCCTTAAAGCTTTTTCTTTTTAACTATTTATTAGATCTAGAACACATGAATCAAGGGTTATTAAAACTATTAAAAAAACATGTAGATCTAATCATGAGGTAATAAAACATGGGGTTTTAAGGGGTCTTTTGGTTCGGCCGACACGTAGAACCGAGAGCCGAAGCTCTCGGTGGGTTTGTAATCACCACCAACCGAGACCCCATGGTCTCAATTTGGTTTGGGTGTCTCGGCCGCAAGAAACAAGGGACCCCAACGCATGTCGGGGCTGGCCTTGTGGTTTGGGGGTCTCGGCTGAAAAACAAGGGCACCACCGGCTTAAGCCGGTGGCGGTTTGACTTAAACCGTGGCAACCGGTCAAGCCGGTTCGCCACTATTAAGGGTTTGTTTGGTCCGGTTCAAGGGTAAACACGGTGGGTTCACGACATGTTTAGATTTAAAACACGGGTTTTGTTCATGACTTATTTTTTACAAGTTAATTATTTTTTTAAGGTTAAATAACTACATATTTATTAAATTAATTTAACATGCTATATAATTAATTTAATTTAGACATGACTTAGGTTATATTATTATTATTAGTAATACATGATTTTCCCATGTGAGGGATTTTCCCAGAATTGGTAGCCGGGTTTGAATCCCATCGCAATGCCTTGAAGCCCCTTAATGGGAAACTGGATGACTAGCATGGGGGGTTGATATTCTCTTCGTGAGATGATTCGAACTCGGGTTGAGAGACTTGGTGCCTTGGTGGCACGCAAGATACTCCGCTGCACCAAACTGCCGTTCAAAAAAAAATAATACATGATTTTAACCTAAGTATTTTATGATTTAATCTAGACTAAAATAATTAATTAATGATTAAAACATGACCTGTAACTAATTAATTTCCATGACTTAGGTTATATTAATAATAAATATAAATACATGTTTTAACCTAAAGTATTATATGCACTTTAATTTAATTAAATCATGCTATATTTAATTAAATCTTATAACCTATACTTTATTTAATTTACATGTAATAATTAATAAACTATACTATAAATCACCCGACTTAGAATATAAATCAGTAAAACTTAAGCTTATATTATTAGCTTAATAATCCAACTTATTTCTATTTATGAAAACTTTCTATTTTTAGAAACGTATCTATTTTAAGCAGTGAATCTATTTATGGAAACTTTCTATTTTTAAAAACTTATCTATTTTAAGCAGTAAATCTATTTTTGGAAACTTTCTATTTTTAGAAACTTTCTATTTTTGGAAACTTTCTATTTTTGGAAACTTCCTATTTTTGGAAACCTGCTATTTTTAGAAAGTTACTTATTATTACACAACAAGTATAATAATACAAGAAATAAAAGTAATACTTAATCAGAATATGCAGAATACATGATAAACACAACATAACGTTAAATCAGTAAAACATGACATGAACATATAAAACAAGCTAAGTCACGATATAAAACCAGTTACGTACTCAGTAATCAGAATACTTATACACGTATATTATTTATGTAGCATTAGAGATATCGAAGTAGGACTCTCTTCCGTTCGTCTTCTTCGTTCACTGGACACAAGGTACGGATTCTCCGTCCTTTCAGTATGGACATTCTTTCCTTATTAGGATTTCCCGTATGCAGCCAACTGTTTTCCTAGTATATGTTTTATATTTTATTGAATTGCTTATGTTTAATTAAATGCCTAAAGCCATATACATGCATGACCAGTTTCACCTAGTTTTGGAGGTACCATAACCATAACACTGGAGGCACTAGTGTTATGACTTCACCACGGCGGAGTGATAGCTCGTGGTGTCCCTTCAGCTTTTGGCCATATTATTATTATCATTTGGGGCGTATGGGTTCATCCTAGGTTACATGTTGTGAATGTGGTGTGTGCCTTGCATCCTTCACAAGGAGCTGATCCCTCCTACCCGAACTTATATTAATTATAGGCAGCCCCTCTAATTGCATGACGAGGTTACCCCTCCAAGTATTTATGCACGTTGATATTTCATGACCTATATTAGCTAATGGTTAACAGGTTAAACAGTTTTCATTAGATAAACATAAGGCCTTCAAACTATAAAACCAGTTTACTAAGTTATACTAGGTTTTCCAGGACTTATACATTTCCGCTGCTATTAAGTCTTTGTTATGTTCAGTCATTCATACTATGTCATATATCCGTGCACTGAGCGTTATGCTCAGCCGTTACTTTCCTTTCCATATCCCAAAACGATAGGTACCTAAGGACAGACTCGAGCATTTCGAGGACGTGCATAGGATGGAAGCTGCCATAGACTTCTTCTCCTTTTTCCTTCATATAATTATGCTTGTTTAGTCTTTCATTCATTTCATTTACTTTATTTATGTTTTGGGCTTATTTTTGGGAACCGATGTTTGATTCTGGTTTTCCTTATGGTCATGTATGTTTAACTACATATTACCTTGCATGCTTTGATGACACACCATAATTACGCGTAACGGTCCACTTATCAAAGTGGGGTGTTACAATTATGGTATCATAGCTAAGGCTTCGACCTGTAGGCTCATAAACTTGACCTGTGACTAGTGGGTAGTCATCAGGAGCTTCCGAAGCCAACACTTGTTATTCCATGTATCTATGTTTTCAGCACCTTGTTGTTTTAACCATGATGTTTTCAGCACCTTGTTGTTTTAACCATGATGTTTTCATCAGTATTGCTTTTACTAATATGGACTGAACAACCGTCACCCATAGTTAGTTACGTGTCATTGTTACATGCATGATGTTCCTTGTGAACTGTGGCTAATGTGAACTGAACCTAGTAGTTCATAATTGGTCACATAAAATTTTTTCTATTAATTTTTACAGCTGAGTTTCATTCATTTATTCCATGTATCATTGTCACATGAATTATGACTAAGTAATGCTTGGTACAGGACTGGCCCTATTTAGTCGCATGTGCTTTTATCGAAACTTTTAACTTTGGGACCGACCCATAGGCGTCCCCTCGTCATGTCTTTTATTTTTGGTAAATTGACCATAGGCATTTACCCTCGCTCATATAAAGGTTTTTATAAACTGTATCATGCATTCACGCACTGCTTACATGCATAAATTTTTTCTCATGATTTATTGGCATAATTTTTTTTTTCATGTCCACTCGTAATTTACTATGTCTTTATGTCAAGTATGTTTTCATATAATCATGGTTAACTTCATTTTCATGCTGATTATGTTATATACTCCTTCATGTTAAGCTGTTTCATGTTTCTTTATGATGATCTCGTCTTCATGTTGATTACTTCTTACGTCTCTTTTGTTGTTTATGCTTTCATGCAAGACACTATTGGAATTCATTTAAATCCTGCTTTCATGATAGTCATAGTTGGTTTTCATTAATCATGCTTTCAGGAAAATCATCGTGAAATTCGTTTAAGCACACGTTAGCGTTTCTCTATGCAACCAGAATGAGGTATATACTGGCATTACCAGGTTACCATGATGGTCTTTCTAACCACTTAGCCAATTATTTTCCCTTAAAATCATGTCAGATGATCGACCCCATACCGATCATTTCATGTGCATTCTATGTGTACTCCATGTACCGTATCCCATGTGCGTATTCCACTTGCTGATACTCTCCAAATTGCTGATGCCGCTCATAGCTTGGAGATGTTACTAAGGGTTGATGCTGCGGATTTTAGAGACGCTACGAGATGCTGATGCTGTTCACAACTTGGAGATATTACAAGACGAAGACATAGGCGTCAGATTAAAGTGATCGAACGAGAAGATGCTTCACCACCAGACGATTTCCATCAATCATTGTCCCTAATTCTTAGTTACATGTCACACGTCATTCATTTTTTTGTTTCAGTCATATGAGTGAGAACCGGTACCAGCCGGCCACTCAGCTGAATAGTTACATGAATCACAGTCATGAGAATGACCGCCATGCAACTGACAAAAGAGACGATATTAACCACTACTATGACAGCAACTATCCTAGCAATCGCAACCGAAGCTCCGGCCGTGGACGTGATCAAAAATACCAAGGATCTGTAGTCTAACCGATCTGCCAATTCTAGCATAATAACCTAAGAGTTTCAATTTATTCGTTTTACACCTAGGGACACATGTCAAGACACCAGTCAATATACATATCTCATGTATTTTGCTGAAGACACATGTCAAGACATCAGTCAAGACACATGTCATAAGCACTTTTTCTCAAGACACAAGTCAAGACACATGACCTACGTCTTTTCGGGAACATCCCTAAGAAATTCAGGGTGCCCTCCTAGGGTATGTCCATTTTGTTGTGCCATGTATTAATCAGGCCATAAGAATTTCAGTATCTTCACCAGTGTATTAGTCGCATTTGGACACGCGGACAGGCAAAACACATTCAGTGAGATTTGTCACGTTTGCTTCATGACACTCTCATTTTGATTTCGTATTTCATATCTTATATATCCAAGACCATGAAGGACGCCATTTGTATCCCTCTTGTATACGAAGGTTTTCCTTCAGCCTAATGACGAGATCCAAACTGCTAACGCATTACCTCGGACAGATGCGAGTTGAATTTAATCCTAATTATGGACTACGAGCATCACACCCTGCTACGATTCATGATTTTGTACGGTATGTTCAGGCTCCTGAATACATTCCGCATGGTTTTCCATCAGGAAAATCTGTACAAGTTATCTATGCTTTCCAAGCACGTGCTTTGTTAACCATGACTGCTAAAATGTTCTAGTTGTCAGTTAAGACACGACCATTGAAGTTCCTTTTACGCATAACCAACCGGTTATACCAAAATCTTCCCATACATTCCAAAAGAAGCTTCAAGGAGAAGGACGGTAACATGAGATTATGTGTCGACTACCATCAATTTAAAACAAATCACCAACCATAACCGTTATTCTCCTCCACGTATTGACAACATGTCAAACCGAATTTAGGGTATTAATCACCTTTCCAAGATCGGACTCATGATCATGCTGCCAACAGTGACGAGTGAAAGAGCAGAACATTTCCATGACTGCTATTCGTACACGACTCGGTCATGCTAGATTCATGATTTAGTATTAGTCTCATAAATGCTCCAGCAACACTATGGACTTAATAAAATGAGTTTCCATAAACTCATAAACAAATTCATCAGTGTTTTCATCGAGTACAACCTGATTTTCTCTAAGTCTAGAGAAGAGCAGGAAGACCACATTTGAACTATGTTGCAAATTCTACGACAAGAGAAATTCCACCCTGAAATTTTCTGATATAAAATTCTGGTTGATTATAGTGACATACTGAATCACATGGATTCGCACGGTTAAGCTTACCATGACTCAACTTATGCGTAAAGGTGAGAACCCTACACTACATTAGGTGTTCCAGAAAATCCTACGTTAAGATAAGTCGTTAAGATAAGTCTAATTTTGGAGACTTATATTTCCTAAAATTTCTATGTATCAAGTTTCTACGAAGCAAGATATAGTTACGTTCATATCTAAGTACCTGACATACCAACAGGTTAAGATAGAACACCAACAGACTAGGATGTTTTCCATCATCTGAAATTATGAATAGAAATGGGACAAGATCTCCATGGATTTTGGTTACCAGATTAACACAAACTTAGAAGAAGCATGATGCTATCTGTGTTATTGTCAACGGTTTGATCAAGTATGCAGAATCCTTACATCCGCAAGGATTTCAGAACCAACAGATTGATCGGACATGTCCCAGCCAAGGCTCATCCGATCACTTGGCAATCCATCAGCTATCGGGTCAGACAAAGGTTCGCATTTGTACTCCTTATGTACGTTCATGTTCTTTTTCCAGTTTTACGATTTGTTTTCACACTCACGTTCATGACACTATTTACGTTCATGATCGTATCCTGGCTTACAATTTTACGTTCAGTTTCGTTCTGGGAGGTTTTGGCAAGAACTTGAGAGACCAGACTCAAGTTTAGTATAACCCTCTATCCTCAGACAGACGTTTCACGTCACATTCCACGTCTAACCTTATAGCATTTGGCGATACCGCCGCTGTATTCCATGTTCACGATATGTTTAACATGTCATGTTCATTCCACGTTTCTCATATCACCTTCACGATATGTTACACGTATCATCGATCACGATATGTTTGGTCATACTACACTCACCATATCTCCACATATCACGTTCAAGATTATTCACGTATCACGTCCAAAATTGTTCACGTATCACGTTCACAATTTTTCACGTACTACGTTTTAGTACGTCTCGCGTATCATTTCTAAGACAGTACTATTATCAGTTAGTTTGGGTTATTTCGCATTATAACGTTTCAGTTACCCTTGCACCTTAATTCTTATTCCCTCGATCAAATTCAGGGGATCTATCTTACGTTGATAACCATGAACCCTTCGTGTTTTCAAGTCAAGGTCATGAGGACCAAGATTTATCAATTGTGTCAAGATCTTCTGAGGAACCGTTCCGAGAGGGAAGCCACGTGGAAACGGACAAGTCCATCCGGATTTTATCCTCTCATCCTTCCGTAATTCAGTAAGACTCTTTCAGTCACGTCACGTTCCATGTCCTTGTTAGCCATGTCATGTTACACGTTCCTTCTAGCATGTCACCTTCATGTCCTTTTATCTTGCATATCTTTCCCCGTTTTGATTCGGGTATGTTTCTCTTTCAGTTTACGTTATCTATAATTCAAGGACGAATTACTCTTTTTAGGGGGGAAGAGTTGTAAAACCCGCATGCTTTTACCATAAATAGTACCCTTATAATTGTACGCACATGATTAAAACTTTCCTTTTATAACATGTTTACGTTTCACGAATATTAATTATAAGTATTACGTACATGTTATTACACAATAAGTATTTAAGCATATTAATACACGATAATTACTATCAACAATAATTATAATCACGAACATGAAAATCATGAACGTAAATAATCACGAACCTATTATTATGTATTCACGTAATATTTATTACGATTACATATAAATATATATTATGACACGAACGATAAATAAATAAATCACGTAAACACGACCACGAGAACACGTAATATATAGAACACGAAAAACATCGGGTTTCCCTTTGTGGGCCCCACCTAGCCACGACATGAACATAAAGGGGGCCAAGCCCACCTTTAATTTTTGCTAAATAGAAAAAGAAGGAAACATATTTTTCATTTATAGAAAATTGGAAAAATAACAAAAACCCTAGCCTTCTCCTTGTGCTCCCTTTGGCCGCCGGTTTTAAAACACCACAAGAAGGGTGTTGTTGATTTTGGTGATCCAATTCTAGCAAGATCGTTCGTGTTATTATTTCTCTTTTGTTTCACGCATCGGCAATCCTTAAACATTTTTATTTTTAATTATTTATTAGATCTAGAACACATGAATCAAGGGTTATTAAAAACAATTAATAAAACATGTAGATTTAATCATGAGGTAATAAAACATGTGGTTGTAAGGGGTGTTTTGGTTCGGCCGACACATAGAACCGAGAGCCGAAGCTCTCGGTGGGTTTGTAATCACCACCAACCGAGACCCCATGGTCTCGGTTTGGTTTGGGTGTCTCGGCCACAAGAAAACAAAGGACCCCGACGCATGTCGGGGTTGGCCTTGTGGTTTGGGGGTCTCGGCTGAAAAACAAGGGCACCACTGGCTTAAGCCGATGGCAGTTTGACTTAAACTGTGGCAACCGGTCAAGCCGGTTCGCCACTATTAAGGGTTTGTTTGGTCCAGTTCAAGGGTAAACACGGTCCGGTTCACGACATGTTTAGATTTAAAACACGGGTTCTGTTCATGACTTATTTTTTTACAAGTTAATTATTTTTTTTAAGGTTAAATAATTACAGATTTATTAAATTAATTTAAGATGCTATATAATTAATTTAATTTAGACATGACTTAGGTTATATTATTATTAATAATACATGATTTTAACCTAAGTATTTTATGATTTAATCTAGACTAAAGTAATTAATTAATGATTAAAACATGACATGTAATTAATTAATTTCCATGACTTAGGTTATATTAATAATAAATATTAATACATGTTTTAACCTAAAGTATTATATGCACTTTAATTTAATTAAATCATGCTATATTTAATTAAATCTTATAACCTATAGTCTATTTAATTTACATGTAATAATTAATAAACTATACTATAAATCACATGACTTAGAATATAAATCAGTAAAACTTAAGCTTATATTATTAGCTTAATAATCCAGCTTATTTCTATTTATGGAAACTTTCTATTTTTAGAAACTTATCTATTTTAAGCAGTGAATCTATTTATGGAAACTTTTTATTTTTAGAAACTTATCTATTTTAAGCAGTGAATCTATTATTGGAAACTTTCTATTTTTGGAAACTTTCTATTTTTGGAAACTTTCTATTTTTGTAAACCTGCTATTTTTAGAAAGTTACTTATTATTACACAACAAGTATAACAATACATGAAATACAAGTAATACTTAATCAGAATATGCAGAATACATGATAAACACAGCATAACGTTAAATCAGTAAAACATCACATGAACATATAAAACAAGCTAAGACACGATATAAAACCAGTTACGTACTCAGTAATCAGAATACTTATACACGTATATTATTTATGTAGCATTAGAGATATCGAAGTAGGACTCTCTTTCGTTCGTCTTCTTCGTTCACTGGACACAAGGTACAGATTCTCTGTCCTTTCAGTATGGACATTCTTTCCTTATTAGGATTCCCCGTATGCAGCCAACTGTTTTCCCAATATATGTTTTATATGTTTTTGAATTTCTTATGTTTAATTAAATGCCTAAAGCCATATACATGCATGACCAGTTTCACCTAGTTATAGAGGTACCATAACCATAACATTGGAGGCACCAGTGTTATGACTTCACCACGGCAGAGTGATAGCTCGTGGCGTCCCTTCAGCTTTTGGCCATATTATTATTATCATGTGGGGCGTATGGGTGCATCCTAGGTTACATGTGTTTACAGATTATTCAGGTGAATGTGGTGTGTGCCTTGCATCCTTCACAAGGACCTGATCCCTCCAACCCAAACTAATATTAATTATAGGCAGCCCCTCTAATTGCATGACGAGGTCACCCCTCTAAGTATTCATGCACGTTGATATTTCATGACCTATATTGGCTAATGGTTAACAAGTTAAACAGTTTTCATAAGATAAACATAAGGCTTTCAAACTATAAAACTAGTTTACTAAGTTATATTAGGTTTTCCAAGACTTATACATTTCCGCTGCTATTAAGTCTTTATTATGTTCAGTCATTCATACTATGTCATATATCCGTGCACTGAGCGTTATGCTCAGCCGTTACTTTCCTTTCCATGTCCCAAAATGGTAGGTACCTAAGGACAAACTCGAGCATTTGGAGGACGTGCATAGGATGGAAGCTGCCATAGACTTCTTCTCCTTTTGCCTTCATATAATTATGCTTGTTTAGTCTTTCATTAATTTCATTTACTTTATTTATGTTTTGGGCTTATGTTTGGGAACCGATGTTTGATTCTGGTTTTCGTTATGGTCATGTATGTTTTACTATATATTACCTTGCATGCTTTGATGACACGCCATAATTACGCGTAACGGTCCACTTATCAAAGTGGGGTGTTACAATTAGAGTCTAATTCATTATAGGTTGGATTTTATATGCTAATCTTGGTTTTAGGTCATTTTCTTGTAATTAGCTTGTGATTAGTGAATATTAGTGTTTTGTGATTATTTATCTTTCCTTTATATGGTATATTAGAATTAATATAAAGAGCTTAATAATAGTACATAGTTATTTGGTAGTTATATTGCTTAAAATATTAGTTTATATGGGATTTCTAGGGTTTCTATTGCTATTTAGGGTATCGTTGTTATATTTGAGTTGTTCTTATTCATTATTTGTACATATAATTATCTTTAAAACTCAGAATTGATTTATGTAGTGTATGTAACATATAGGCATATGTGGATGTGATAATTGAGATAGTGAGTATTCATCACCTCTTTATTTATAAACATAGATATTACATTAGTCAAAACTACTGGATGTTATAGCTGCCTCGTCATGCAAAAGAGGGGTGACCTCTATTAATAGTAACATGGGTGGAGGGATCAGCTCTAATGTGATGGGGTGTAGAGCACACACCAGACCAATCACCCTGTACGTGTAAACATGTAAACTAGGATGCACCCATATGCCCCATAATAATAATAATGGCCAACTGATAATATAACATGTAACATGAAGGGACGCTGCGAGAAATCACTCTCGTCACGGAAGAGTCATGACAAAGGTGCCTCATATATCATGGTCATGGCACCTCCACAACTAGGTGGTAAATCATGTAAGTCATGGTCATGCATGTAAGTAGCTCGGGCAATATGTGGGTCATGAATAAACAAATGGAAAACATGGCAGGCATGAACAGTTCTATAACATGAAACTGGGGAAAACATGTGGGATAGCAATCGAGGAATCCTAATCATAAAAGAATGAATGTCCTTACTGAAAGGACGAAATATTCGTATCTTGTCTCCAACAAGCAGAAAGAGAGATGGTAACATAAATGAATCCTTATGACTTCACATAATCTACATGTTAAAGGACATGTATGAGTTACTTGTTCATGATTTAAGTTACTTGTTCATGATTTATCGTGTCTTTCCTTCTTTAGTAGTATTCAATATTTGTAACTTCCCTTGATGTTATACGTTTATGTTTTCCTGATTAATGTATTCCATGATTCGTATGTTATTATACTTGGTATTTCCATAATTAGTAACTTTCTAAAAATAGCAGGTTTCTTTATATAGTAACCTTCCAAAAAATAGCAGGTTTCCATATATAGTAACTTTCCAAAAATAGCAGGTTTCCATATATAGTAACTTTCCAAAAATAGCAGGTTTTCATATATAGTAACTTTCTAAAAATAGCATGTTTCCATAAATAGTAAGTTTCCATAAATAGTAAGTTTCTATAATTAGTAAGTTTCCATAACTGGTAAGTTTCCATAAATAGTAAGTTTCCATGAATAGTTACTTAGCTCGTTTTAGTATACGTAGGTAATTTATCTTGTTAAATCGAATAAGACGATTCGATAAGCCAAGATCTTAATAAGCTAATTTTTTAATAAGCAAATATTAATTAAGTTTAACTTAATAAGCATATTAAAATTAGTCATGATTTAAAAGGTCAACATTAATTAAGCTAAACTTAATAATCAATTTCTAATAAGTCATGATTTTAATAAGTCAATATTAAGTTAGCTTATCCTTAATAATCCAATTTTAATAAGCCTGATGAGACTGCTTTTATACATAGTCTCATCGTCCAAAATGGGCTTAAAATGTATAAAATATCATAAAATGTGCCAAATATATACTTGTGTTTGTTCAATGTGTATTTTAGGTACGGATATTGAGAAAATGGCAAAAGATCACAAGAAACAAGCAAAAACGAACACAGGAAACGAAGCCGCACAAATAACCGGGCCCTAGAGTTGATTTTGTAAGAAAAACCCTTGAATAATTGAAGATTGTACAAGAAGGGTCCTCCATTATTGAAGAATTGACACTTTAAACCCTTGTATATTTATAATTACAAGTTTGGTCCCTAAAGTTTGTCAAATTACAAAAAGACCCTCAACATTGAAGAATTGGCAAGAATGGTCCCTCAATTATGAAGACTTACCAATATTAGTCCTCCACAAAGTCAACAATATAAGTCAAGACCATAAGAATGAACATATGTCCAAAAGAGCCCTTGAAGAATCATCTAATTACAAGAAATACCCTTGAGAACACTTTACAAAACTTTTTGGGGCAAAAGTGTGAAAAACAAAACTTGAATTACAAAGGAAATCAAGTTTTGGCCAGTTTAATACAACATACACACACTTACAAAGATGGGGGATTAAAACTGCCATGACAAGAAAGAAACCTAGACAAGTGATAGTGTGACACGTGCCCCACTACCCCTTTTCCACCAATCACATGCCACCAACCTGCCATGTCACTAATACACTTATAACCGGTTTTAACTAATTATATTAATTAGTTTAAAACACGCGGTTAACATGTTTTCAAAAAAAAAAATGGATTAAACACCCACTATTCACAACATGAGCACCAATTGGGTATTTATGTTTGATCCAAAATTAACCCATAATCTTGTCCAGTTTATTGATTAAGGACTTACTAAACATAACCCAACTCTTACTTTGCATGCCACATCACCCAAGAGTTCACATGAAACCTCCCCTACACATGTTTTTTGGGAAGATGCCAAAACTTGGCAGAAAATCTACAAACCAAAATGCAGCTTACATTCTAAGCTTATTTTGGACCCTTTGATCAAATTCCACCACCTTTACATCAACAAAACGCCAAGGTAACTTCACATGATGAAGCAAAATTCAAATTCCACAAGGGCATTTCTGGAAGTTCAAAGCTTAGGGTTTTTAGTTTTTCAGCTTTCTAGGACCATGTACACCCTCTATATAAAGGGTCTAGCTCATTACATTTTAGTTTGCTCTTGGTTTTTCCTTTGTCGAGAATCTGTAAATCCTTTGTTCAAGTAATGAAAAAGTGTGTGATATCTTTGACGAATTCCAAGTGCCATTCTCATTTACTTATTTTTATTGGTTATAGTTTGTGATTATGAAGTTTCAAAACTTGTTTTCAAAGATTGTGCAAGAAATTGCAAGATTTTCCAAAACCTGATTTTTTTTAAGTTCTTTGGTTCAAACCTTTGAAATTTTTGGGCTAATATTGATCACATCACCCTGATAATAAGATTATCAAAGTGAGGTGAGATCTTGGTTTGGGGATATTCAAAGAGTGGGTACAAAGCTTGAAAAGATCTTGTTTCATTTTTCATTTTTCTTCTTTATATATTCTGCTTGTTCTAACCTTGTTCTTAGCAGCTTGTTGGAATCTTGTGCCTTGTTAAGCTAGGCACATAAGCTATAAAATTCGTGAGTGTGAATGTACATTCATGAGGTTTGAGCCTTCTTTCCAAAAATATGTTTGAAAAGTGGTATTAAGTGATTTTGTAACCTGCTGTTGTTTTGTGTGTTCTTGATGTATGAATCTTGTTGATTATGCTTTGTGATGTTGTCATAATAATATATCTAAGTTTGGCTTAACCTGAAATACACATTTGCTTGTTTAAATCTTGGATTAAAAAGTTTAAGGGGTGTTTGGGTTTACTGATTTAAGCTTTGTATGCTAGTTTGAGTAGGAGCTAAGTGTTTGTTTCAGTTGGTATCTGATAGTTAGGTGTTTGTGTGGTGATATTTGCCATACTTGAGCCTCTAAACATCAAAATCTAATCTGTGCCATAACTTCTTTGATTTTGCGTGCTTTGATCTAAAATCTTGGTAACACTTAGAGTGTATGCATGTTTAGGGTTAAAAGGTGCTTAAACAAAGTTTATGTAAGCTAATTATTATATTTGAGGGTTTGAAATTGGGCTTGTGGTCAAGTATATCAGCAAAGCAATTTTTGTGTTCATCACTTGTTCATCAGTAACATTCATAGGCTTGAATCTTAGTCTAAACTTTAAACCAGTGTTTGAAACAAGTTTATTAATGCTTATTTGAGTTTATTATAGCTTGTGTATGCGTTTGGTTCAACTTGGTTGGCTTATTCTTGCTTAATCTGCTTATTTTTCATATCTGGGCAATGTCTGATGCTGTTTTGATTTAACTGTACTAAGTGGCTAGGTGTTATTGTGATTTCTTTTTTGATATTGACTCCTTATAACCCACTGGTTATAAGGGTGCCTTGTTTGTTCATCAATTTCAACAAAAGTCCAGATAAGACAAAAAGTCAATTAAGTCAAGCAGTGGAAACTTTTCCCACTGCTAGACACCCAAAACTAGCCACTGCTAGTGCAATTTTTCAAACAGCTTATCAATAAGCTATAATAGCTTATTTAGACCTGCAACAACTTTGTTTTTGTAATCAATCTTCCTTAATTGACCCATTTGACTATTCTGGAGCATTTGAGACTTTGACTTTTAGGTTTGACTAGAAAACCAACTTAGTTGACTTTTACATAAGTGGTTATTTGCTTTTTCCAGCTGATTCATTGTGTTTCTTGGAAATCTTTTTGATTATTAAGCTTAGTTAAGTGATTTGAATCATTTTGCAAAAAGAATCAGCCCTTAAATTGGTCTAGAACTCGAAAACGACTATTTTGTCGTTTTGTGTAGAGAGCTTTTGCTTATTTCAGGCTTATTTCTTGGGCTTATTAAAAAATTCTTTTTATAAACAGCTTAATTAGGTCAAGAGAAGGATGTGTGTCAAATTTCAGCTTATGGCATCAACTTATAGATTAATGGGCCAAAAAGCCCATTAAGAATAAGTTGTTTTGAAATAAGCTGTGATAAGCTCATTTTTAGCTTTTGGGCCTTTGGAATTTTGTGTTTAAAGATGAATTTTAAGCTTAACTGGAAGTTTTGGGCCATTTTTGTGAACATTTTACTTATTGGGCCAATTTGAGCCCATTAAGGGGTCTGTTTTACTATTTGGCCCATTTGGAGGCCCATTAGGGGTATTTTTGTCATTTCAAGTTCATTTTTGTTTATATTAGGTTAAATTAAACTAGTTTGCAAGTTTTTAGAATTTTTTTATAAATTTTGGATTTTTATTAATATTTTATTATTATTTTATTACTAAAATTAGTTTTTAATATTTTTGCAACTTTTTAATTTTTCCTAGGTTAAAAACATTAAGTTAGGATTCTCAAAACTTTTAGATTAATTTTCTTGTCATTTAATTAATTTTTAGAATTATTTTAATATTTTAATAGTTTTTAATCATTTTTAAATAGTTTTAATTAATTCTAAATTTTTCAAAAATAGTTTTTAGTTTAATTAAGTCATTTTAGAGGTTTACATATTGAAAAATCTCATTTTGGGCTTTTTGTTAATTAAATTGATTTTTTGGGCTTTGATTAGCATTAAAAAATTATAATTTAATTAAATAAAAGGTTTGAGTGAATTTTGATCTTTTGTAAACTCTAATTACATTTTTTAGGATTTATTGCAATTTTCTAGGAATTTTTAGGGTAATTTTTAAATTTCGTCATATTTACGGTTTTACGTGTACGACTTTCGTCTTAGTGTAATATTAATCGTAACCGTCATCCTTTTCTCTTTTATTTTCTCATAATCATAATCACAAACATTAAATCATTTCTTTACACAACACACTAGCCTCCTTGAGAACGATCCCACACCTTTAAGGGTTATAAACACTTGGTTTTCCTAAATCACTTGTTTAATACTTTCCGCTTTTACCTCGTTTTCCTAAACGAGTGTGAATTTACAAATATCATTTTGGCGCCGCTGCCGAGGAGGCGTGTTGTGTTTTGATTTGACCAAATTTTGTTTTTTATATTAGCCATAATAACTATTTGTGTGATTAGCACTCTAATCATACGTATTATCGGTTTTTTGTTTTTTTTTGTGTGAATATTATTACTATATTGTATACGTAAAACAATAAATTCACAAGTACTCCAAAAGTATGAAAATACAACCTTGATTTGGGATTTCATCACTCAATCATTGTATTCGAATCTCAAACAAAGAAAAAAAAGGCAAAATAGATAATTACTTTCGTGAAGCTTAATTTTGAAAAACACAAACTATAAGGTGGGTATAAGGCGGGTGTTATAAAATACACCCTAAAGAAAAAGGCTCTTAAGTGCTTCACGCCGCCTCTTTTCTCCGCTTGCTTGTGCGTGTTTATATAAAAAGGGCTAATCGAGGGTTTGTCAACCAAAGTATTATCTACGTATCTATATATTTTCTTGGTTTCAAAAGATTAAACCCTCTTGAACGTTTTGATGTTCCACCAACGTTTTAAAGTCATCGAAGGCGTTCACTTCACGTGATCGTTTTCATTCCTTGAGGCTCCTTTAATCGAGAGATTTGATTTGAGGAGAGATTTGTAGATTTTTGTCTACGTAATACATCACCAAAATCCAAAAAAGTAAAAAAATCAAAAACACAAAAAAATTTGAAAAAGTTAAAAACACCAAAAAGAATCTTCTTTGCTCATCCCCACATTGTACGTGACGTTTATGCAAACTCGTAACCAAGCTAGACATGCACGTAAACATAGAAACCGAAAGGAGACCACACCTAACCTTTCTAGTGAAGAATCTCCTATTGACGAACCTATCGTAGAACAAGAAGCAACCATGGCTAATCGAACTATGATGGAGTTACTTCAATCACCCACCGAGGGTTATGGAGAAGCGATTGTGATTCCCGCCATCCTTGCGGAGAATTTTGAAGTTAAGACGGGTTTGTTGTCGATGATCCAAAACAACAAATTCCGTGGTGATGAAAAGGACAACCCTCACAACCATATCCGCCAATTCAGTCGTCTTACCGCAACTTGCAATTTAAGGACGTCTCTAACGACTCGATTAAGATGATGCTTCTTCCGTATTCCTTAGCGGGGTCCGCTAAAATTTGGTTAGAGAAAGAGCCACCCAATTCTATATTGACGTGGAAGGATCTCGTTTCAAAGTTCGTGAACCAATTTTTTCCGCCCTCTAAGACTACGCATTTGAAAAACGAGATTTCAAAATTTTCACAAGAGTTTAATGAGAGTTTTTCTGCGGCTTGGAATCAGTTTAAGGAAATGTTACATGAATGTCCTCATCATGGTTTTTCCGACTTGCATCAAATTGACACGTTTTACAATGGATTGAATGATCATGAGCGAGATTATCTTAATGCCGCCGCAGGCGGTAATTTTTTGTGTAAAACGGTCGAGGAAGCGTTGTTGATTATTGAGAATAGGTCTAAGGTCTATAGTCCTCGTAGTACGTCGAGTGTTCGTAAGACTTCGTGTTCGGCTTCGCCTTCATTATCTCATACCATCGATGCTTGCCAAATCGAGGCAAATTTGGAGAACAAAATCTTTGATAAGTTTAAGGACTTTTGATTGAGTTTAAAGTTGGTGAACAACCCGCTCTTGCTACGGCTAAAGCGGTTGAGGTTTCTTGTATGTATTGTGGTGGAGGTCATGATTTCTCCGAGTGCATTACCAACGGTGGTAACACTTCGAGTGCCTACGTGGCCACGGGAACTTATAACCAAAACGGTCAAGTTACCCGCACTAATCAATTGACTCCACCGGGTTTTGCACCAAATCAAAATGCTAACAATTATCGAAACAATCAAGTTGGTTATCAAGGAAATCAAAGGAACAATTACAAGGGTAACAACTATGGGAATCAAGGGACTAATAATCAAGTGCAAAACAAAAATCAAAACCATGATTTTCAAAACAACAACAAGAGTTTATAAAACTTGAAAGATCTTCCAAATGAATTTGTTGAATATGTAAATGGAAATGATGCTTGGTTTGATAATATACAAAGGGATATCATTAGCCTAAGATCCGAGTTTAAGAATGATTTGAAAAAGGAGTTGAAAAACGAGCTCGCTAATGACCTGAAGATTCATACCATCAAAATGGAGGGTAATGTGACTATGTTACAACAAAACCAACAAAAGATGGAACAAGGGCAACATGAGATAAAACAAGAGATGCTTAAGGCCGATAA
Source organism: Glebionis coronaria (assembly GCA_025667525.1). Taxonomy (NCBI): domain Eukaryota; kingdom Viridiplantae; phylum Streptophyta; class Magnoliopsida; order Asterales; family Asteraceae; genus Glebionis; species Glebionis coronaria. The sequence continues at coordinate 428,145,877 of CM046877.1, forward strand.
GAGGCAATCTATGTTTGAGGATAAAATTTCATCTATGTTTGAGGCTATAATGTGTAGACTGTCTTCTTCGAGTAGTCTTCCTAGTAACACCATATCGAACCCTAAGGGAGAGATGAAAGTGATTACCACACGTAGTGGTAAGATACTTAAGGAACCGACTGCTCAACCAATTACTCCAACGGTGGAGGAAATTGAGGAAGAATCCGAGGTGGTGGTCGAAGAGGAGCATATCCCAATCCCACGAAGTACCGGTCAAACCACACCTACGATTGACCCTTTACCATCATTGGAACTTGAGATTCCAAAGGCTATGCCTATGCCTCAACCCACACCACCTTTGCCTTACCCATCGAGACTTCGTAAGATGAAACGGCAAGAGCGTGAGAACTACCAATTTGAGCTTTTTATGAAAATGTTTCGTGATTTGCGTTTCAATATAAGTTTTGCCGACGCTTTGGTCATGATGCCTTGATTTGCCGCTAACTTTAAGAGTATGTTGAACAACAAGGAGAAATTGCAACAATTGTCTAGTTGTACATCGGTTAATCTTAATCGCATACCTCAAAAAGTCAGTGATCCCGGTAAATTCTTGATTCCATGTGCTATTCAAGATATGGAAGAATGCTATGCCTTGGCCGATCTTGGTGCTAATATTAACTTGATGCCTCTTGCAATCTTCAAGTCGCTCAATCTTCCTAATATTACTCCTTCACTAATGTCTACCGGATTGGCTGATCATTCCACGATTCCCGCATGTGGATTGGACGAAGAAGTTTTTGTGAAAGTGGGAAAGTTATATTATCCGGTAGACTTTATCGTTGTCGATATTCCCACGGATCCTCAAGTTCCTCTTATTTTAGGTCTTTCATTTTTGGATACGTCAATAGCGTTGATTGATGTGCATGCTAGAAAAATCACCCTACGTTTCAACGATGAGGAACTTGTTATAAACGCAACACAAAACTCTCAAATATCTCATGTTTATTCCGTCGCGACTATAAACCTTGTTGATATGATCGACGTCGTTTGCGAGGAATTTTCACAAGAATTTTTAGGTTTTGGTGACGATGAAAATAGTGGCAATCCCACTATGCTCGATCCTATTCTTGATAATTCGACACCATCCTTCACTCCATTTGAAGGTGGTGGTTTTACGTTGGAAGAATTTGATGTTCCTCGTACTTGTAACGAAGACCTCGACAAAGATGAGGACTTCTCGATTATCAAGGATTTTCTGAACGATTTCCCATTTCCTCCGCCCGAGGAGGTTATGAGTATCGAGCCCAAATCTTCAATTGAGGAACCACCAATCCTCGAGTTGAAAGATTTACCTCCTCATCTTGAATACGTATTCTTGGAAGGAGACGATAAGTTGCCGGTAATTATTGTGAAATATCTTTCGAATGATGAAAAACCGCACTTATTAATGTTCTAAAGGACCACAAAGGGTCAATTGCGTGAAAATTATCCGACATTAAGGGGATCGATCCTAAATTTTGTACCCACAAAATCTTAATTGAGGAGGACTACAAGCCCGCAATTCAATGCCAAAGGAGGGTGAACCCAAAAATTCACGACGTCATCAAAAAGGAGGTCCTTAAACTCCTTGACGCGGGAATGATTTACCCTATTTCCGATAGCCCTTGGGTGAGTGCTAGTCATTGTGTCCCTAAAAAGGGAGGAATGACCGTTGTGCCACATGATGACAACAAGTTAATTCCAACTCGACTCGTGACCGGTTGGAGGGTGTGTATCGACTATCGTAAGTTGAATGACGCCACTCGTAAAGACCATTTTCCCTTGCCCTTCATGGACCAAATGTTGGAGCGTCTTGCGGGAAACTATTTCTATTGCTTTTTAGATGGTTTTTTCGGTTACTTCCAAATCCCCATCGATCCTCGTGATGAAGATAAAACTACGTTTACGTGTCCATATGGAATGTCTGCCTATCGTAGAATGCCATTCGGACTTTGCAATGCACCGGGAACTTTTCAACGGTGTATGATGGCTATTTTTTATGACATGATCGAGAAGACGATGGAAGTCTTTATGGATTATTTTTCCTTGTTTGGTTGTTCGTTCACTTCGTGTTTGTCGAATCTTGAGAGAATGTTAAAACGTTGTGAGGAAACAAACCTTGTGCTCAATTGGGAAAAATGTCATTTTATGGTTAAGGAAGGAATCGTCTTAGGGCACAAGGTCTCAAAACCGGGGATTGAGGTAGACAAAGCTAAGGTAGACATCATCGCCAAATTACCTCATCCCAAAACCGTCAAGGAAGTTAGGAGTTTCCTAGGCCACACGGGCTTTTATCGTCGATTCATCAAGGATTTTTCAAAGATTTCTCGACCTATTACACATCTCCCCGAAAAAGATGCTCCTTTTGTCTTTAAGGAAGATTGTGTACGAGCCTTTAAAATCCTTAAGAGGAAACTTACCGAAGCTCCCATTCTTGTTGCTCCCAATTGGAACCTCCCCTTTGAACTCATGTGTGATGCAAGTGATTACGCTATAGGGGCCGTTTTGGGGCAACGTCATGAAAAGCACTTCTTGCCTATTCACTATACTAGCAAGACGATGACCGGGGCTCAACTTAAGTATACCACAACAGAAAAGGAATTCCTTTCCGTGGTGTATGCATTTGAGAAATTCTGACCTTACCTCGTCTAGACCCAATGCATAGTGTATACGGATCACTCGGCAATCAAGTATCTCCTAGCTAAGCAAGATGCAAAGCCGAGATTGCTTCGTTGGATGCTCCTCCTACAAGAATTTGATGTCACAATCCTTGACAAAAAAGGAGCCGAGAATCTAGCGGCCGATCATCTTTCTCGCTTGGAAGATCTTCATCAAAGTGTGTATGAGAATAAGGAAATCACCGAAACATTTCCTCTCGAGACACTTGGTGTAGTAAATTCTAAGCATGACTTATCAACCCCATGGTTTGCGGACATCGCAAATTACCACGCGGGGAACTTCATCATTAAGGGTATGACGACTCAACAAAAACGAAAATTCTTTCGTGACGTCAAGTTCTACTTTTGGAACGACCCTTACTTCTTTCGGACTTGTGCGGATCAAATTATTTGACATTGTGTTTTTGGCACCGAAGCTTCTAATATCCTTAGAGCTTGTCACGAGGGACCCACGGGTGGTCACCATGGTGCTAGTCTCACGGCGAAGAAGATCTTTGATGCCAGTTTCTTTTGGCCTACTATTTACCGAGATGCACATGCACTTGTCAAGTCATGTGACTCATGCCAACGACAAGGAAAAGTCTCACAAAACGATGAAATGCCACAAAACATCATCCAAGTGTGTGAGATCTTTGAAGTTTGGGGAATTGATTTTATGTGGTCGTTCCCATCATCTCGTGGTAATAAGTACATCCTTGTCGTCGTTGACTACCTATCCAAGTGGGTGGAAGCTAAGGCTTTGCCCACGAACAATGCTCGTGTGGTAGTCAAGTTTTTGAAGAATTTGTTTTCTCGGTTTGGAACCCCTCGTACAATCATAAGTGATAGTGGAACCCACTTTTGCAATGACCAATTTGAAAGAGTTTTGAAGAAATATGGGGTTACACATCGGCTTTCTACGGCTTATCACCCACAAACGAGTGGGCAAGTCGAGGTTTCAAACCGAGTGTTGAAGAGGATCTTGGAGAGATCGATAGGAGAAAACCGGCAATCATGGTCGGATAAGTTAGATGATGCTTTATGGGCCTTTTGTACCGCTCATAAGACGCCCTTCGGGTGTACTCCTTACAAGCTTGTGTATGGGAATAATTGTCATTTGCCAATTGAACTCGAACACAAAGCTTATTGGGCCCTAAAGCATTGTAATGATGATATTGAGACCGCGGGAAAACACCGGAAAATGCAATTAAATGAATTAAGGGATATTGCTTATGAAAATTCATTGATTTACAAAGAGAAAACCAAAAAGTTTCATGATTAAAAAATTAAAAACCGGGTTTTTAACATTTGGAGATCAAGTGTTGCTTTTTAACTCACGTTTGAAAATCTTTTCCGGCAAGTTGAAATCCCGTTGGTCCGGTCCATTCACCATTACCCAAGTTTTTCCATATGGGACCATCGAGCTAGATCAAAATGATGGCCCCGATTTTAAGGTGAATGGACATAGGTTGAAGCACTACTTTGGTGGGGAAGTTCCCTCTTTGAACTACCTCGACCAAGTCACCTTCCTCAATGATAATTAGTATTGAGGGGATCGAGTCGAGCTCATGACTCGGTAATAAAAAACGAGGTGCCTCGTGGGGGAGTCCCATGCTTATCCATGTATATATTATCGCTTTCTAAGTAGTTTAACGTGAGGGGATTTGTGCCCTTCCAACCTTTGTTCCGTGGTTGTTTGTGATATGCGGTTTTTAAATGATCATGATCTTCACAATTGGAGCCTCTCGTGTTCCTTTTATGAGAGCATTCGATCGTTTGCTTTGAAGAATTTCTCGATATCCACATGATATATCCTTATATGTTCTAACCTTAGGTTTTTATAACACTTCATAAAACGGCTATTAATTTAACGGTTACACCCTTTCCATGCTAGATTAGGCATTCGACTTTGTTGCTAGTATGGGGGTGTTTACACCCCTAGACTCGAAACATTGAGGACAATGTTTAACTTTAGTATGGGGGGAGGGGGTGAATATATACTTGCCTTGACAAACCTTCACGCTTTCCAAAGTTTATCTTTTTGTTGCAAAATAAGGCTAAAAATGGACAAATTTTAAATTTTTTCTCATGTTTTATAAGTGTTTGAAGACACGAATGTAGATTTTCTGATGGCGAGAATAAGAGTAATTTTTTACTCGACCGTGCGTGTTGAACACTTAGCTTCGATTCCTTAACTTTATATTAGGCTAAGTCTCTTAAATGAGGACGAGAAATGATAGAGTTAATTATAAGTCACTATGCTAAACGTATAGTACTCGTATTCTTTCAAAAACTCGTATGTTCTCGTTGTTTTCTTATTCTCCCTTCGCTTGTATATATATTTTTCTTAATAAGTATTGGATTAGCGGTTTAGTCTTGATTGTTGGTTTCTAGTCTTTTCTAATAGCTTCCATGTAACTAAATTGGGAAGACATAAACCTATCGCCAGCGTCACGTTTTTGAAGTATTGGCAACCCGAATAATCGAAAGCTTCACCTAATAATAAGATTTCAAGTGCTCACCTAAATCAAGCAAACAACTTGAAGCTCACAAGGCCGAAAAATCTATGCGAAATTGAAAGTGAATTATGCCTTAATCTTTGAAGCTTTAAAGATCCAAAATTCGCTTTTAGCGTGAGGATATACATCTTTGGCCATAATAAAACCACCGATGAGGAGGATAGTAAAAGGCAAGGCAAGACCGAAGTCATAATAAAAGCTTCATGGCGAAGTTTAATAAAAGATGGAGGTAAACCTATGATAATAAGGCCCATCCGTTAGGGGGCGTATAAAAGTCTTGGTAATAAGTCTCATGTTCAAAACCTTTATAAAACCGTGTTTATCGATCCTTCTTGTTGACTTAATTTTTTGACATCATTGTCTATTAGGGGGTTATTAATTCGATGGTCTTGGTTACACCGTTATGACTATATTTTTAGACCTAAATCTCTATCATCGCATAAGTCAAAAATGTATCCTCGTGAACATTCAAGACAAAAATAAAATATAAGAGATACCACTTAGGAAAATGGGAGTGTAAGTACGTGATTAGGGCATATGAGTAGTGTTAGCATTACTAACTTATAATGACAATGATCTCGTTACACGCTTGGCATGGAATTGGGTGAAAATCGAGGACGATGAAATTATTTCTAACGAAGCATTCACGTGTTCTTGTTCTATGAACCTTAACGTCCCATTTTGCGAGGAAAATCTTACATTATGTCTATAACACAAGTAGTAGCAAGTAGTAGTAGTGTAGAAAGTTTATCATTCAATAAAAGTGCATAAAATTGAATTTTAGAGGTGCTAAGATACTTTATTCTAGCATTGCATGAGGGCACGCTAATGGTTTAGTATGGGGGAGTGATGAGACTGCTTTTATACATAGTCTCATCGTCCAAAATGGGCTTAAAATGCATAAAATATCATAAAATGTGCCAAATATATGCTTGTGTTTGTTCAATGTGTATTTTAGGTACGGATATTGAGAAAATGGCAAAAGATCACAATAAACAAGCAAAAACGAACACGGGAAACGAAGCTGCACAAAGAACCGGGCCCTAGAGTTGATTTTCCAAGAAAAACCCTTGAATAATTGAAGATTGTACAAGAAGGGTCCTCCATTATTGAAGAATTGACACTTTATACCCTTGTATATTCATGATTAAAAGTTTGGTCCCTAAAGTTTTTCAAATTACAAAAAGGACCCTCAACTTTGAAGAATTGGAAAGAATGGTCCCTCAATTATGAAGACTTGTCAATATTAGTCCTCCACAAAGTCAACAATACAAGTCAAGACCATAAGAATGAAGATATGTCCAAAAGAGCCCTGGAAGAATCATCAAATTACAAGAAATACCCTTGAGAACACTTTACAAAACTTTTTGGGGCAAAAGTGTGAAAAACAAAACTTGAATTACAAAGGAAATCAAGTTTTGGCCAGTTTAATACAACATACACACACTTGCAAAGATGGGGGATTAAAACTGCCACGACAAGAAAGAAACCTAGACAAGTGATAGTGTGACACGTGCCCCACTACCCCTTTTCTATTAATCACATGCCACCAACCTGCCATGTCACTAATCCACTTATAACCGGTTTTAACTAATTATATTAATTATTTTAAAACACGCGGTTAACATGTTTTCAAAAACAAAAATGGATTAAACACCCACTATTCACAACATGAACACAAATTGGGTAATTGGGTTTGAGCCAAAATTAACCCATAATCTTGTCCAGTTTATTGATTAAGGACTTACTAAACATAACCCAACTCTTACTTTGCATGCCACATCACCCAAGAGTTCACATGAAACCTCCCCTACGTACGTTTTTTGGGAAGATGCCAAAACTTGGCAGAAAATCTACAAACCACAATGCAGCTTACATTCTAAGCTTATTTTGGACCCTTTGATCAAATTCCACCACCTTTACATCAACAAAACGCCAAGGGAACTTCACATGATGAAGCAAACTTAAAATCCTACAAAGGCATTTCTGGAAGTTCAAATCTTAGGGTTTTTTATTTTTCAGTTTTCTAGGACCATGTACACCCTCTATATAAAGGGTCTAGCTCATTACATTTGAGTCTGCTCTTGGTTTTCCTTTAGTCAAGAATCTGTAAATCCTTTGTTCAAGTAATGAAAAAGTGTGTGATATCTTTAACGAATTCCAAGTGCCATTCTCATTTACTTATTGTTATTGGTTATAGTTTGTGATTTTGAAGTTTCAAAACTTGTTTTCAAAGATTGTGCAAGAAATTGCAAGATTTTCCAAAATTTGATTTTTTCTAAGTTCTTTGGTTCAAACCTTTGAAATTTTTGGGCTAAGATTGATCATGTAAAACTCGCATGCTTTTACCATGAACAGTACACTAATAATCGTACGTACAAGATTAAAACTTTCCTTTTTAGCACAAACACGTGTCACGAACAAGAATTACAAGTATTACGTAGGTGTTATTACACGATAAGTATTTATTACGTATTAAGACACGATAACTATTTCAATAATAATTATAATCACAAACATACGAACATGAAATCATGAACGTAAATAATCACGAACCTATTATTATGTATTTACGTATATTTATTATGATTACGTATAAATATTTATTACGCCACGAACGATAGATAATTAAATCACGTAAACACGACACGAGAGCACGTAAATAATTAGAACATAGGAAAAACAACGGGTTCCCCTTTGCGGGCCCACATGCCACGAAATTAGGAAGAGGAAGGGGCCAAGCCCACTTTTGATTTAACTAAAACAAGGAATTTAGGAAAACATGTTTCATTTATCACAAAATTTAGAAAATATTAAAACCCTAGCCCCTCTTTCCTCTCTCTTTGTGGCCGCTGAGTATAACACCACCAAAGGTGGTTGTTTGTTGATTTTGGTGTTTGATTAATTGCAAGGATCGTTAGTGTGTTCATCCTCTTGATTTCAAATGATCGGTATAAACCCTAACTTCTTTTATTTTATGTTTTGATTTATTTAATCACATAAAATCATGAATGTTTTTAATAAACTAATTAAAAACAAGTGTAAACATGTTGTTTTGATCAAGGGGTATAATCAATCAAGGGTTTAGGGGTGTTTGTTGTTGGCCGACGCCTAACCGAGCCCCAAGGGGGGGTCTCGGCTTGGCTTACTTCGCACCACCGAGACCATATGGTCTCGGTATGGTGGTGATGATGTCACAGCAGCAGCAAGGGCAAGGGAAACCCCGACCTTGGTCGGGGTATGGTGATGGTTATGTGTCCGGTTCATGGGTTTTAATCACGGGTCCGGTTCATGAATCATTTTTCAAGGTTTATGATTTTTACAAGTTATGTTATTTTTTTTAGACTTAAATTAAATTAATTAAAAGCATGAACATGATTAATTTAATTTACATGACTTAGGTTATTAATTTAATTATTAATTCAAGAATTCTAACCTAAGTATTTATCTTTAATTAGACTATATAATTAATTAATTATTAAAACCATGACTTATAATTAATTAATTTACATGACTTAGGTTATATAATTAATAGATAATAATACATGTTTTAACCTAAGTATTTTACCTTTATTTAATTAAAATCATGTTATATTTAATTAAATACTTTAACCTATAGTTTATTTAAATTAAATGTAATAATTAATAAACTATACTATATAATCACATGACTTAAAATAATAATCAGAAAACACTTAAGCTTATATGATAGGTGTGTAAACACCCATCCTTTTTACCACTTAATTACAATAATAACCGAGCCAAAACGTGTATTTTATGTCTTTTATGTCGGAATTATGCGTGGTTTGTGTTTTTGTTGTGATTTAGGACGAAAAGGTGAAAAGTGGAGAAAACACGGGCATTCACGGGCTTTTATCGAAGAAAAATATGAAAGACGAAGTCAAGAAGTCAAGAGTGCAAAAAGAACGGAGATCCAAGACCAATTCTGAAGATTTATCGAAGAAAAAGTCAAAAGACGGAAGTTACTAAAAGTCGAAGAACTCAAGTCTTATTTATTGAAGAATTAAAAGTTGAGTTTAAAGAAATCCCGGGCCAAAAGTCATTAAAGTACAAGATTAAAAAAAGATTAAGAAGGGAAGGACTTAATGGTGCAATTAAGAAGAAATGAAGGAGGGGAGGAAGCTTCCTAAGCATTCCCTAATCCTCCCCTATATATAGATCATTAGCATTTCATTTTTACTCTTGTTGGCTAGAGTGACACTAGTTCTTCCACCTTTAATTTTTTCACATTTACTTTTCATGTCAATTTAAATACATTGTCTTGCACTTTTAATACCTTTAAATTCCAAGTAAGTGTTCTTTAATTTTCTTGTTTTAATCTCTCATTCTACCTTTCTTTCTTTGCTTGATCTTTATGTTTATGTGTTTATTATCATGCTTATTTGATTAAAGGTTATGTTTTTATGCTTTTGAATGTTTTGGATCATTGATTTTTATAGCTTATTGGTGTTTATCTTCAAGTTTCTTAAGTTTTTATAAAAGTTATTTTTTATATAAAAGTTTGTTTTCGTAAACTTTGTTTCATTTTGTGTTTTTAAAAGTCTTTAAACTGTAGCTTATTAGCTTTTTCTTATACGGTTTTCATTAAGTTTTTCGTTGTGTGCTTATTTGATTAAAAGCTTATTAGTTTAGCTTATTTTTGATTCCTTTTACTGTATTCCGATCCCCTTTATCGGAAAAGGGTTTATTATTCCGAGCATAGCTTCATTTGCTTGGTCGGAAAAGGGCTTTGGTATTCCGATCAGGGTGAGTTTGGGTTATTCCGATCAGGAGGTAAGTGACAGCATTCCGATCTGAGTCCACTCTACATTCCGATCAGGGTGATTTTTGGTATTCCGATTAGGAGTTAGTGACAAGGATTCCGATCCTTATTCCGATTAGGGGTTCCGATCATCATTCCGACCAGGGGTCCATTCCTTATTCCGACGAGATCATCATTCCGATCAGAAGGTAAGTACACATTCCGATCAGGGTGAGTTTGGTTATTCCGATCAGGTATAGGTGACAGCATTCCGATTGGAATTCCGATCAACATTCCGATCTAAGGTGAGTGCATTCCGATTGGTTTATTTTTTTATAGTTTATCTTGTTTAGTTTTTAAGTTTACATTTTAACACTTTGTCAAATTTTAATTTTCGTCACGCTTTAATTTCAAGTCATTTAATTTCTTGTTATTTACTTTTCAAAGTTTTTGAACATTGCACCCTTTCTTTTAATTAGACTTAGATTTATTTTAACGCCTTTTACTTTTACGCCATTTACTTTTAAGTTTTGCACTTTTAAATACTACAACGACACAACTTTTGTTTCCACCAAAGAACGACTGAGTCACATAGAACCTAGATCAATTCGATTAGACATACTTAAACGAATCTTTTTACCTGGCCAAAAGCCCAGTTATTAAATGGCGCCGCTGCCGGCTCTTTTCGTAAAGATTAACGGTTTTCTGTGAGAGACGCGTTGCTTTTTGGGATCCGTTCATTCGTGAGCGTTATTTTTATTGCATAAAATATTCAAAAAACCATAAAAAATTTAAAATTGATAAAATTTCATAAAAATTAAAAATTTCAAAAATCCAAAAAGATTTTATTTTTATTGTGTATATATTTTGTCTTTGTGTTTGGTATTGTTTTCTTTTGCCTTTGTAGGTGCATGCGTACTAGATCTTCTAATTATCAAGAGCCCGAGACTCGAGAAGATTTACGTATGTCAAGTGTCAACAACAATAATCCACCGCACCTCAATAATAACAACAATGTTCTTCCACAGCCCGATCTTCGGACAATGGAGGAGCTTTGTCAACCTACCATGTTTGGACGAGGAGGACCGATTGCGCCGATGCAAATCACGGCTCCGGAGTTTTCGTTGAAGCACCACATGATTCAGCAAGTGCAAACTAATCCATTCGCCAGAATGCCTGATGATGATGCCAACAAACACCTCGACAAGTTCATTACAATCACCCAAAGCATGAAGTTGCCTGGTGCCACAATGGATGTTCTTCGCCTACAACTCTTCCCACATACTTTATCACATCATGCCGAGAAATGGTTTGATCGTCTCTCGAAGAATTCAATTCACACTTGGGATGACATGACTCAACGTTTTTTGTCGCGCTACTTTCCACCATCCATGGTCACAAGGCTTCGCAATCAAATCAGCGGTTTCATGCAAGATCCCGATGAATCTCTTTTTGATGCTTGGGAAAGATATAATGTCTTGATTGATCGTTGTCCAAACCACAACATGCTTCCAGTCACATTGATTGATACTTTCTACAACGGTTTGACTTTTCGAGATCGTGATACGATTAATGCAGCCGCCGGTGGCACATTCATGAAAAGGAGACCCGAGGAGTGTAGAGAGCTTATTGAGAACATGACTACTCACCACAAAAATTGGGATTCCTCCGCTTCTTCAAGGAACAACCCGAGAGTCAATGTCTCTTCTACTTCTGCAAACCCTGATATGACCGAACCCACCCGCATGATGACTGAAATGAGCAAAAGTATCTTGCTTCTCGCTTCAAACCAACAACAACAAGTTAAAGCGGTTGCACCTTCTTGTGAAACATGCGGCGATCCTCACTCATACACCGATTGTCCTTCTACACAAGGAAATCCGGAAAATGTGTATGCAGCTTATGGTAATTATTCACCGGAAAATTACCAAGCTCGACCTCAAGGGGATAGAAATTTGCTGAGTTACCGATCAAACAACTACCTTTCACCCAGTTTTTCTCCTCAAAACCAAAACCCCGCCAACAACTATACTAGAAGCAACCAAATTCCACCAAGAGCTTCTAATCCTTATCACCCACCCGCCCAACAAACCCCACCCATTAATCCCGATGTTGAAGCCATAATGAGAACCCAAGGTGAGCAAATCAAGAATCTGCAGAGCCAAATTATTAACTTGAAAGGAGATATTACCAAGCAAGGGAATGACCTTAGATCCGAGCTTCGAGATAATATCCAATCTTCCTTCAGCAATGAAACGAATGATTTGAAGAATATGCTTGCTAGTTTCTTACCCGCCGCTCAACCCTCTTCTTCGAGTTCTCTACCTTCAAACACCGTCACCAATCCGCGAGCAAATGTGAGTGCTATTACTACCCGTAGTGGAGTTACCATAGTAGGACCACCTATCCCACCCCCATCATCTACACCTCTTCCACCACCATTTATCCCTACTCCTCTTACACCTAGTATTAGTGCACCGTTACCGTCTCCGCCTCGTCATGACGATGTACCTAGGAAGGAACCTTCAACATCTCAACCTTTACCTGCTACACCTTCACCTTCACCACCCAAACCCAATATCCCTTATCCTTCTCGCTTAGGCAAGACCAACGAGCTAACCAAGAATGACTGTCAAGTGTCGAGCTATGTGAAGATGCTCTCTCAAATAAACATCAACATTAGCCTTGTTGAAGCACTTGTCCACATGCCGAAATTTGTGAAAGCATTCAAGGAATTGCTTAACAAGAAGGAGAAGCTGATTGAGCTCGCCAACACACGCTTGAATGAAAACTGCTGCAGTTATTCTTAAAGAACTTCCGGAAAAGCTTGGAGATCCCGGTCGTTTTGTGTTGCCTTACCTTTTTAACAAAATCGAAGAATTTATTGCCCTTGCTGATCTCGGGGCCAGTATTAATCTTATGCCTTTAAGTGTTTGGAAAACACTATCATTACCCGACCTTACTCCAACAAAGATGACTCTTGAGCTTGCAAATCGCACTCTCGCTTACCCCGTTGGTATTGCCGAAGACGTGTTCATCAAAGTTGGCACATTTACTTTCTCGGTCGATTTTGTCGTTGTTGATTATGAAATGGACCCTCGTATTCCGTTAATACTTGGTCGGCCATTCTTGAGAACCGGACGAGCTTTAGTTGATGTTGCCGAAGGTGAATTAATATTACGAGTCGGGAATGATTCACAAATTTTCAAAATGGGGAAGCTTACAAGCAAATCCTTTGGACGAGAATCAGTGAATATGATTAATGTGCTCGATGAGTTTGTCATCTACAACAATCCTCTATTCGAGTCTTGCAATGATAATCCACTTTTTCAAGATGATGTGGATCATTCTCTATCCAATTTGGACCCTTCACCCATTTATGATTCTCCACCGATCTTTGATGCTTATGATGATGATTCTAGCTCAGATTCGGATGATTATGATGACTTTACTTCTGAGTATCCCGATTTTCCCATTTATGATGATTTTGATGAGGCCGATACTCTTTCGAGTGATTCTTCACATGATGAAGATCCTCCGTCATCCATGCTTAATCCTACTTTGGATGATTACTCTTTTGAGGAAGACTTCTCTACGTTTCTCAACACTTACTTCCCTCATGAGAGTGATGCTCCTCCTTATGATTTTGAAGATTATCGTCTTGATCCTACTTTGGATTTGAAGAAAATACTTTCAAAGGAGAAGAAACTGGTCGACACCGATATCCGCAGCACATATGACTTAACACCTTTTTGTCCCCCTTCTGAGGACGAGGTTGTGCATCTTCTTCGCGGATCTTTTTCACACTCTGCTGAGCCTGAGTGCTATTTTCCCTTAAAGGAAAAGGTGTTCGACCCTGGTATTGATATTCTGAAGCCATCTCAGTATCCTTCTGATGAAATAAAAGGAAATATCTTTCGAACTTATGGAAATTTGCTTGCACCACTTCACCCTTGCTTCCACCGTGCTCCATCGCTGCTTAAGGGAACCTTGCCTATCCTTCTTTGGCTTGACTTGTTCGCCTTAAGCTTGTGCTATTTGATGGACGAAAACTATGTCTTTGATCCTGGTGGATATGTTTCATGCTTCTTCCTGTGATGATCAAGGTCGAGTCAGGCTCACGACTCGGTTAACAAAAATCAAGCGCTTCTTGGGAGGCAACCCATGCATCTATCTTTTCGCTTTCTTTATCCTAAGTGTAGGGGAGACCCGTCGGTTTGCTATTTCCTCTCTTCTACTAATCAAGGATTCAAGCGCTCAATGATCCACTCTTGATGATTCTTAACGACCCATGATTCCGTGTTCCCTTCTTCCCGGTTCTATCCTAAACTCTTTTCGATTCACTATTTTATATTTTCTCAATATTAAAATAGGAATCTCTTTAGTTGTGTTTTCCTTAGCGAGATTTAAACAAAGTGCACAATGTCCTAAGTGTAGGGGAGTTTACTCCCACATGCTTAAACATTGAGGACAATGTTTATATTAAGTGTAGGGGGGACTTCTATCGAAGTTAAGTGGCTCTTTTCCTTGTATTTGTCCTCATTTTAACCGGAAAATCAATTTTTCGACATTTTTCAAAATTTTTGATCTATTTTGGCCTATTAGTTTTTCCCTTTGCATAGTTATTTTCTTTCTTTACTAGAATAAACTTTAATAAAGTGGTTTTAATTTTCAAACGTTGTGAATCTTTTGACTCAACCCGAGTTTACTTATCTAAGTTACTCTAGCTAGTATCCTTAACGTGTTTAAGTCAAGTTTTGCTAGGCTTTTATTTAGGGAGCTATAAAACGCGAAAGTCGTAACTCTCACGGGTTAAGAACAAGAACTTTTCGCAAGTTCTTATAATTGATCCTAGAGAGTCGTTTATCAAGGGAACCTTAAAACGCGATTTCTAAACTTGAAAAAGTCTAAGAGTTTGCAAGATCATATAGGCGACTCGAAAACCCAAAACTTTGATTTAATAGGCTAAGCATCCACGAGTCTCATTACTTGAGATTTTAAACTGTGGAGAACGAGAGATGATAGAGTCAATTATAAGTTTGGCATTCTTTCGTGAATTTATGTAAGTTAATTATAAGCCTATTCTCCCATCGTTTGTTAATAAATTTATCTGCAATAAATAAGGTTGTACGATTTGAAAAGTTACTTAGCTTCTAGCCCAAGATCGTTTAAAAGTTGCTCGGTATGGATTAGAGTTCATAGCCAAGGCATAACTTATTGAAGCGGGATGCGAAGATTGGCGAGTCCAAAAAGGTCCTAACAAGACATGAGGGCTACATTTTGTTGCTAAAGATCCAAAAGTGATATGAAGAACCATTTATCGAAAATCAATATGAAGGATCGAGACACACGACGAAAAGCAAAAACTCCCCAAAAGTCATGGAGAAGTCTATCCGAAAAGGCCCTAACAAGGTATGAGGATTAATAAAGCCAAGTCCAAAAAGGAGGCAGATCGTTGTATATCAAAGTCCAAAATAAAGATTCGAGAAAAATGAAGAAGTCGTGGTCCAAATATGAAGAATCTCTCAAAACTTCAAGTGAAGAAATTCCTATTATGAAGAGAAGACCATTATTTCATGAACGTCTCTCAAGGTTTGAAGTATGAAGTCGCTGCCAAATATCGGTCCGAGAAAGGTCTCAAATCGCGAAGCGAGTTATGCCAAGATATGAACTTTATGAGGTCCCGAGAAGCAGTTTTAAAAGATTTTGTCCTTTAGCTAATTATTGATTAAATCGTTCACTTTATTTTTGGACTAAATAACTATCGAAATAAGTCAACAATGCATCCTCGTGATCATTCAAGACAACAATAAAATATAAGAGATACCCCTAGGAATAAGGGAGTCTAAGTGAGTAATTGGCCCACATGAGTTCGTGTTAGTTTACTAACTTATAATAACAATGATCTCGTTTTTAAGCTTGGTTTGGAGAAAGTGAAAGCTTGAGGTTGATGATTATTCACAACATTTCCAAAACCCAAGGTATGCTTTTTGATTTCTTTACTTTGAATGTTTGTAATTATCTATCTCTTTAATAAAGGCCAATGTAGATTGATTATGATGAAAAGTGTAAACATGCTTTGAAACTAATGCATTACATGAGGACATTGCAATGGTCAAGTGTAGGGGATTTGATAGGTGTGTAAACACCCATCCTTTTTACCACTTAATTACAATAATAACCGAGCCAAAACGTGTATTTTATGTCTTTTATGTCGGAATTATGCGTGGTTTGTGTTTTTGTTGTGATTTAGGACGAAAAGGTGAAAAGTGGAGAAAACACGGGCATTCACGGGCTTTTATCGAAGAAAAAGATGAAAGACGAAGTCAAGAAGCCAAGAGTGCAAAAAGAACGGAAGTCCAAGACCAATTCTGAAGATTTATCGAAGAAAAAGTCAAAAGACGGAAGTTACTAAAAGCCGAAGAACTCAAGTCTTATTTATTGAAGAATTAAAAGACGAGTTTAAAGAAATCCCGGGCCAAAAGTCATTAAAGTCCAAGCTTAACAAAAGATTAAGAAGGGAAGGACTTAATGGTGCAATTAAGAAGAAATGAAGGAGGGGAGGAAGCTTCCTAAGCATTCCCTAATCCTCCCCTATATATAGATCATTAGCATTTCATTTTTACTCTTGTTGGCTAGAGTGACACTAGTTCTTCCACCTTTAATTTTTGCACATTTACTTTTCATGTCAATTTAAATACATTCTTTTGCACTTTTAATACCTTTAAATTCCAAGTAAGTGTTCTTTAATTTTCTTGTTTTAATCTCATTCTACCTTTCTTTCTTTGCTTGATCTTTATGTTTATGTGTTTATTATCATGCTTATTTGATTAAAGGTTATGTTTTTATGCTTTTGAATGTTTTGGATCATTGATTTTTATAGCTTATTGGTGTTTATCTTCAAGTTTCTTAAGTTTTTATAAAAGTTATTTTTATATAAAAGTTTGTTTTCGTAAACTTTGTTTCATTTTGTGTTTTTAAAAGTCTTTAAACTGTAGCTTATTAGCATTTTCTTATACGATTTTCATTAAGTTTTTCGTTGTGTGCTTATTTGATTAATAGCTTATTAGTTTAGCTTATTTTTTATTCCTTTTACTGTATTCCGATCCCCTTTATCGGAAAAGGGTTTATTATTCCGACCATAGCTTCATTTGCTTGGTCGAAAAAGGGCTTTGGTATTCCGATCAGGGTGAGTTTGGGTTATTCCAATCAGGAGGTAAGTGACAGCATTCCGATCTGAGTCCACTCTACATTCCGATCAGGGTGATTTTTGGTATTCCGATTAGGAGTTAGTGACAAGGATTCCGATCCTTATTCCGATTAGGGGTTCCGATCATCATTCCGACCAGGGGTCCATTCCTTATTCCGATGAGATCATCATTCCGATCAGAAGGTAAGTACACATTCCGATCAGGGTGAGTTTGGTTATTCCGATCAGGTATAGGTGACAGCATTCCGATTGGAATTCCGATCAACATTCCGATCTAAGGTGAGTGCATTCCGATCGGAATGTATTCCGATTGGTTTATTTTTTTTATAGTTTATCTTGTTTAATTTTTAAGTTTACATTTTAACACTTTGTCAAATTTTAATTTTCGTCACGCTTTAATTTCAAGTCATTTATTTTCTCGTTATTTACTTTTCAAAGTTTTTGAACATTGCACCCTTTCTTTTAATTAGACTTAGATTTATTTTAACGCCTTTTACTTTTACGTCATTTACTTTTAAGTTTTGCACTTTTAAATACTACAACGACACAACTTTTGTTTCCACCAAAGAACGACTGAGTCACATAGAACCTAGATCAATTCGATTAGACATACTTAAACGAATCTTTTTACCTGGCCAAAAGCCCAGTTATTAAGCTTATATAATTAGCTTAATTATCCAGCTTATATCTATTTATGGAAACTTTCTATTTTTAGAAACCTATTTATTTAAGACAGCTAATCTATTTATGGAAACTTTCTATTTTTAGAAACTTATTTATTTTAAGCAGTAATTCTATTTCTGGAAACTTTCTGTTTTTGGAAACTTTCTATTTTTGGAAACTTTCTATGTTTGAAACTTTCTATTTTTGGGAACTTTCTATTTTTGGAAACTTTCTATTTTTGGTAACTTTCAATTTTTGGAAACTTTCTAGTTTAGGAAACCTGCTATTTTTAGAAAGTTACTTATTATTACACAACAAGTATAATAATACATGAAATACAAGTAATACTTAATCAGAAAAGACAGAATATATGATAAACACAATATAAAGCTTAAATTAGTAAAACATGACATGAACATATAAAACAAGCTAGGACATGATATAAAACCAGTTACGTACTCAGTAATCAGATACTTATACACGTATGTATTTATGTAGCATTAGTGATACCGAAGTAGGACTTTCTTCTTTTCGTCTTCTTCGTTCACTGGACATAAGGTACGGATTCTCCGTCCTTTCAGTATGGACATTCTTTCCTTATTAGGATTCCCCGTATGCAGCAAACTGTTTTCCCCAGTATATGTTTTATATGTTTTTGATTGCTTATGTTTAATTAGAATACCTAAAGCCATATACATGCATGACCAGTTCACCTAGTTATGGAGGTACCATAACCATAACATTGGAGGCACCAGTGTTATGACTTCCCCACGGCGGAGTGATTGCTCGTGGCGTCCCTTCAGCTTTTAGCCATATTATTATATTTATCATGTGGGCGTATGGGTGCATTCTAGTTACATGTTTTCAGCAGATTACTCAGTGTGAATGTCGTGTATGCCTTGCATCTTTCACAAGGAGCTGATCCCTCCTGCCCAAAACCAGTATATTAAATTAGAGGCAACCCCTCTAATTTGCATGACGAGGTCACCCCTCCAAGTATTTATGCACGTTGATATTTCATGACCTATATTGGCTAACGGTAAAATATGTTAAACAATTTTTACAAGATAAACATAAGGCTTTCCAAACTATTAAACCAGTTTTACTAAGATATAACCCGGTTTTCCAGGACATATACATTTCCGCTGCTATATGTTATTCATGCTTATATTAATTTTTTTTCCATGCTTGTATATCCGTGAACTGAGCGTTATGCTCAGCCTTACTTTCCTTTCCATGTCCCAAAACGGCAGGTACCCAAGGACAGACTCGAGCATTTTAGAGGACATGCATAGGATGGAAGATGCCATAGACTTCTTCTCCTTTTGCCTTCATATACTTATGATTGTTTAAGTCTTTCATTCATTTCATTTTACTTTATTATGTTTTGGGATTATGTTTAGGAACCGATGTTTGATTCCGGTTTACCCTTTGGTCATGTATGTTTTACTACATATTACCTTGCATGCTTTGATGACACGCCATAATTACGCGTGACATTCCATTTATCAAAATGGGGTGTTACAATTATGGTATCAGAGCCAAGGCTTCGACCTGTAGGCTCTAAAACTTGACCTGTGACTAGTGGGTAGTCACAAGGAGCTTCCTAAGATAACGTTTGTTATTCCACGAATTGATGTTTTCAGCATATTGTTGTTTTAACCATGATGTTTTCAGCATCTTGAGGTTTTAACCATGATGTTTTTCATCGATATTGTTTTACTAATATGGATGGACAACCGTCATTCATATATAGTTATGTGTCATGATTTCATGCATGACGTTCCTCGTTAAATGTGACTATGTGGACTGAACCTCAGTAGTTCATAATTAGTCACATAAATTTTTTTCTGATCAGTTTTGACAGATGAGTTTCATTTATTTATGTTTCATGTATCATTGTTGCAGGGATTATGACTAAGTAATGGTTGGTACAGGACTGGCCCTATTTAGTCGCATGTGCTTTTATCGAAGCTTTTAACTTTAGGACCGACCCATTGTCGTCCCCTCGCCATGTCTTTTGTTTTGGGACCGACCCATAGGCGTCCCCTCGCACATATAAAGGTTTTTATAAACTACAACATACATTCATGCACTGTTTTTCATGCATAAAATTTTTCTCACGATTTATTGACATAATTTTTTTTTCATGTCCCCTCATAAGTTACTATGTTTTATGTCAAGTATGTTTTCATACTGGCATGGTTAACTTCAGTTTGATGCTGATTATGTTATACACTCCTTCAAATTGGATTATTTCGTGTTTCTTCATGATGATTTCGTCTTCACGCGATTATCTCTTACGTCTCTTTTGTTGTTTATGCTTTCATGCAAGACACTGTTGGAATTCATATAAATCCTACTTTCATGATAGTCATGGTTGGTTTTCATTAATCATGCTTTCAGGAAAATCATTGTTGAAATTCGTTTAACCACACGTTAGCGTTTCTCTGTGCAACCAGAATGAGGTATATACGGGCATTGCCAGGTTATCATGATGGTCTTTCTAACCGTTTAACCAATTATTTTCCTTTAAAATCATGTCAGATGATCGATCCCATACTGATCATTTCATGTGCATTCCATGTGTACTCCATGTACCTTATCCCATGTGCGTATTTCCACTTGCTGGTACTCTACAAATTGTTGATGCCGCTCATAGCTTGGAGATGTTACTAAAGGTGGATAGTGCTGATGTTTGGAGGCGTTACGAGATGCGGATGCTGTTCACAACCTAGAGATCCTACAAGACGAAGACAAAGCGTTAGAGCAAAGCAATTGGACAAGAAGATGCTTCACCATCAGAAGATTTCCATCAATCATTGTCCCTAGTTCTTAGTTACATGTCATACGTTTTTCAGTTGTCTTTTCAGTCATATGAGTGCAAACCGGTACCCGCCGGCCACTCAACTGAATAGTTACATGAATCACAGTCATGAGAATGACCGTCATGGAACTAACAGACAAGACGATAGTAACCACTACTATGACAACAACTATTCTAGCAATCGCAACCGAAGCTCCGGCCGCGGATGTGATCGGAAAGACAAAGGATCAGTAGTCCAACCGATTCGCCAATTCTGGCATAATAACCTAATATTTGTAGTTCTATTTGTTTCACATCTCGAGACACATGTCAAGACCTCGGTCAAGACACATGTCTCACGTATACTTTCTGAAGACACATGTCAAGACACCAGTTGAGACACATGTCATGCTTAAATTTTCCAAGACACGAGTCAGGACACATGACTCACATCCAATTATGGAACATTTCTAAGAAATTCAGGGTACCCTCCAAGGGTATATCCATTTTGTTGTGCCATGTATTAATCAGGCCACAAGAATTTCAGTACCATTACCGGCGCATCAATGAGAACTGTCACGTTGCCCGATGACACATTCATTTCTTGTACCCATATCTCATAGATTCATGACCATGAAGGACGCCATTCGTATCAATCATGTATACGAAGGTTTTCCTTCAGTCTACTAATAAGATCCAAGCTGCTAACGTAATTCCTCGGACAGATGCGAGTTGAATTTAATCCTAATTATGGACTACGAACCACACACCATGCTACGATTCATGGTTATGTACAGTGATGTTCAGGCTCCATAATACATTCAGCTTGATTTTCCATCAGGAAAATCTGTACAAATTATCTATGCTTACAAGCATGTGCGTTGTTAGACATGGTCGCTAAAATTTTCTAGCTGTCAGTAAGACACGACTACTGAAGTCCTTTTACGCATAACTAGCGGATTATTCCAAAATCGCCCCATATACTCCAGAAGAACCTTCAAGGAGAAGGACGGTAACATGAGATTATGTGTCGACCACCGTCGATGTAAACAAATCACCATTCATAACCGTTATTCTCTTCCACGTATTGACGACATGTCCAATCAACCGTATGGTGTTAAGCATTTTTTGTCAAGATCGGACTCATGATCATGCTGCCAACATTGACGAGAGAAAGAGCAGAACATTTCCATGACTGCTATTCGTATACGACTCGGCCATGCTCGATTCTTGATTTTGTACTAGTCTCATAAGTGCTCCAACAGCATTATAGACTTAATAAATTGAGTTGCCATGAACTCATAAACAAATTCATCAGTATTTTCCATCAAGGACAACCTGATTTTTTCTCTAGGTCTAGAGAAGAGCAGGAAGACCATATTTTCACTATGTTGCAAATTCTACGACAGGAGACATTTCACCTTGAAATTTTCCAATATAAACTCTAATTGATTTCAGTGAGATGCTGAATCACATGGATTCTCACGGTTAATCTTACCATGACTCAGCTTATGCATAAAGGCGAGAACCCTACACTACGTTAGGTGTTCTACGAAAATCCTACGCGAAGAGAAGTCTAATTTCGGAGACTCAGTTTCGCAAACTTCTATGTATCAAGTTTCTACGAAGCAAGATACAGTTACGTTCATATCTAGGTACCTAGCATACCAACAGGTTAAGATAGAACACCAACAGACTCGGGTTTTCAATCATCAGAATTGTGAACAAAAATAGGACAAGATCTCCATGGATTTTAGTTACCAGATTAACGCAAACTTAGAAGAAGCATGATGCTATCTGGGTTATTGCCAAAATTTGATCAAGTCTTTGGAATCCTTACATCCGCAAGGATTTCAGAACCAACAGATTGATCAGACATGTTCCAACCAAGGCTCATCCGATCACTTGGTAATCCCTCAGTTATCGGGTTAAATAAAGGTTCACATTTGTGCTCCTTATTTACGTCCACGTCCTTGTTCTAATTTTACGATTTGCTTTCACGCTCACGTTCTTGACACTATTACGTTCATGATCGTATCTTGGCTTATGATTTTACGTTCATCTTCGTTCTGGGAAGTTTTGCAAGAAATGGAGAAACCAGACTCAAGTTTGGTATAACTCCCTATCCTCAGATAGACGTTTCACGTCACAGTCCACGTCTCACCTTTTAGCGTTTGGCGTTACCACCGCCGTATTCCATGTTCACGATATGTTTCACATGTCATGTTCATTCCACGTTCCTCATATCACGTTCACGATATGTTACACGTATCATGGATCAAGATATGTTTGCTCATTCTAACCTCACCTTATTTCCACGTATCACATTCAAAAAATTTCACGTATCACGTTCAAAATTTTTCACGTACTACGTTTCTATATGTCTCGCGCATCGTTTCTATTTATCAGTTAAGTTAGATTGTTTTGCACCATAACGTTTCAGTTACTCTTGCACGTTAATCCTTATTCCCTCGATCAAGTTCAGGGGATCTATCTTACGTTGATAACCGTGAACTTTTCGTGTTTTCAAGTCAAGGTCAGGAGGACCAAGATTTTTCATTGTATCAAGATCTTGTGAAGGAACTATTCCAAGAGGGAAGCCACTCGGAAACGGACAAGTTCATCCAGACTTCTTATCCGTTTTTCTCTTATCGATTAGATATGTCATTTCAGTCACGTCACGTTCCATGTCCTTTCAAGACATGTCATGTTTCACGTCCCTTCTACCATGTCACATGCATGTCCTTTTATCTTACATACCCTCTCAGTTTGATTTGGGGATGTTTCCCTTTCAGTTACTTTATCTATAATTCGGGGACGAATTATTCTTTTTAGGGGGAAGAGTTGTAAAACCCGCATGCTTTTACCATGAACAGTACACTAATAATCGTACGTACAAGATTAAAACTTTCCTTTTTAGCACAAACACGTGTCACGAACAAGAATTACAAGTATTACGTACGTGTTATTACACGATAAGTATTTATTACGTATTACGACATGATAATTATTTCAATAATAATTATAATCACGAACATACGAACATGAAATCATGAACGTAAATAATCACGAACCAATTATTATGTATTTACGTATATTTATTACGATTACGTATAAATATTTATTACGACACGAACGATAGATAATTAAATCACGTAAACACGACGCGAGAGCACGTAAATAATTAGAACACGAGAAAAACAACGGGTTTCCCCTTTGGGGGCCCACATGCCACGAAATTAGGAAGAGGAAGGGGCCAAGCCCACTTTTGATTTAACTAAAACAAGGAATTTAGGAAAACATGTTTCATGTATCACAAAATTTAGAAAATATTAAAACCCTAGCCCCTTTTTCCTCTATCTTTGTGGCCGCCGAGTATAACACCACCAAAGGTGGTTGTTTCTTGATTTTGGTGTTTGATTAATTGCAAGGATCGTTAGTGTGTTCATCCTCTTGATTTCACATGATCGGTATAAACCCTAACTTCTTTTATTTTATGTTTTGATTTATTTAATCATATAAAATCATGAATGTTTTTAATAAACTAATTAAAAACAAGTGTAAACATGTTGTTTCGATCAAGGGGTATAATCAATCAAGAATGTAGGGGTGTTTATTATTGGTCGACGCCTAACCGAGCCCAAAGGGGGGGTCTCGGCTTGGCTTATTTTGCACCACTGAGACCATATGGTCTCTGTATGGTGGTGATGATGTCAGGGCAGCAGCAAGGGCAAGGGAAATCCCGACCTTGGTCGGGGTATGGTGATGGTTACGGGTCCGGTTCATGGGTTTTAATCACAGGTCCGGTTCATGAATCATTTTTCAAGGTTTATGATTTTTACAAGTTATGTTATTTTTTAGACTTAAATTAAATTAATTAAAAGCATGAACATGATTAATTTAATTTACATGACTTAGGTTATTAATTTAATTATTAATTCAAGAATTCTAACCTAAGTATTTATCTTTAATTAGACTATATAATTAATTAATTATTAAAACCATGACTTATAATTAATTAATTTACATGACTTAGGTAATATTATTAATAGATAATAATACATGTTTTAACCTAAGTATTTCACCTTTATTTAATTAAAATCATGTTATATTTAATTAAATACTTTAACCTATAGTTTATTTAATTTACATGTAATAAATAATAAACTATACTATATAATCACATGACTTCAAATAATAATCAGAAAACACTTAAGCTTATGTAATTAGCTTAATTATCCAGCTTATATCTATTTATGGAAACTTTCTATTTTTGGAAACCTATTTATTTAAGGCAGCTAATCTATTTATGGAAACTTTCTATTTTTAGAAACTTATCTATTTTAAGCAGTAATTCTATTTTTGGAAACTTTCTGTTTTTGGAAACTTTCTATTTTTGGAAACTTTCTATTTTTGGAAACTTTCTATTTTTGGAAACTTTTTATTTTTAGAAACTTTCTATTTTAGGAAACCTGCTATTTTTAGAAAGTTACTTATTATTACACAACAAGTATAATAATACATGAAATACAAGTAATACTTAGGCTGTGTTTGTTTTTGAAAAACAAGGTCTGACTGCCTCTAACTCTGACCAGTCAGACGCGGTCAGACGATTTGGTTGTTTGATTTTTTTTCTCGAGTCAGACTTGATAACATATTAAACATCTGACTGAGTCAGAGTTGGTGGTCGCGTCTGATTCAGACATTAGAACCGCCTCAGTAAGATGTGTTAGTCAGATTCAGACCCAAAACATCTTAATGAAACAAACACCACCTTAATCAGAATAGACAGAGTATATGATAAACACAGTATAAAGCTTAAATCAGTAAAACATGACATGAACATATAAAACAAGCTAGGACATGATATAAACCAGTTACGTACTCAGTAATCAGATACTTATACACGTATGTATTTATGTAGCATTAGTGATACCGAAGTAGGACTCTCTTCCGTTCGTCTTCTTCGTTCACTGGACATAAGGTATGGATTCTCCGTCCTTTCAGTATGGACATTCTTTCCTTATTAGGATTCCCCGTATGCAGCCAACTGTTTTCCCTAGAATAGGTTTTATATGTTTTTGATTGCTTATGTTTAATTAGAATAACTTAGGCCATATACATGCATGACCAGTTCACCTAGTTATGGAGGTACCATAACCATAACATTGGAGGCACAAGCGTTATGACTTCTCCAGGGCGGAGTGATTGTTCGTGGCGTCCCTTCAGCTTTTGGCCATATTATTATATTTATCATGTGGGGCGTATGGGTGCATCCACATGTTTTCAACAGATTACTCAGTGTGAATGTGGTGTGTGCCTTGCATCCTTCACAAGGAGTTGATCCCTCCTACCCAAAACCAGTATATTAAATTAGAGGCAACCCATCTAATTTGCATGATGAGGTCACCCATCCAAGTATTCAGGCACGTTGATATTTCATGACCTATATTGGCTAACGGTAAAATATGTTAAACAATTTTTTCAAGATAAACATAAGGCTTTCCAAACTATTAAACCAAATTTACTAAGATATAACCAGGTTTCCCAGGACATATACATTTCCGCTGCTATATGTTATTCATGCTTATATTATTTATTCCATGCTTGTATATCCGTGCACTGAGCGTTATGCTCAGCCGTTACTTTCCTTTCCATGTCCCAAAACGGCAGGTACCCAAGGACAGACTCGAGCATTTTGGAGGACATGCATAGGATGGAAGCTGCCATAGACTTCTTCTCCTTTTGCCTTCATATACTTATGATTGTTTAAGTCTTTCACTCATTTCATTTTACTTTATTATGTTTTGGGCTTATGTTTGGGAACGGATGTTGGATTCTGGTTTACCCTATGGTCATGTATGTTTTACTACATATTACCTTGCATGCTTTGATGACACGCCATAATTACGCGTGACATTCCATTTATCAAAATGGGGTGTTACCGATCACATCACCCTGATAAGAAGATTATCAAGGTGAGGTGAGGTATTGGTTTGGGGATATTCAAATAGTGGGTACAAAGCTTGAAAAGATCTTGTTTCATTTTTCATTTTTCTTTTATATATATTCTGCTTGTTCTGACCTTGATGTTCTTAGTAGCTTGTTGGAAGCTTGTACCTGGTTAAGCTAGGCACATAAGCTCTAAAATTCATGAGTGTGGATGTACATTCATGAGGTTTGAGCCTTTATTCCAAAAATCTGTTTGAAAAGTGGAATTAAGTGATTTTGTAACATGCTGTTGTTTTGTGTGTTCTTGATGCATGAATCTTGTTGATTATGCTTTGTGATGTTGTTATGATGCATATCTAAGCTTGGCTTAACCTAAAAAACACATTTGCTTGTTTAAATCTTGGATTAAAAAGTCTAAGGGTGTTTGGGTTTACTGATTTAAGCTTTGTATGCTAGTTTGGGTAGGAGCTAAGTGTTCGTTTGAGTTGGTATCTGATAATTAGGTGTTTGTGTGATGATATTTGCCATACTTGAGCTTTTAAACATCAAAATCTAATCTGTGCCATAACTTCTTTGATTTTGCCTGTTTTGATCTAAAATCTTGGGAACACTTAGAGTGTATGCATGTTTAGGGTTAAAAGGTGCTTAAACAAAGTTTATGTAAGCTGATTAATAGATTTGAGGGTTTGAAATTGGGCTTGTGGTCAAGTATATCAGCAAAGCAATTTTTGTGTTCATCACTTGTTCATCAGTAACATTCATAGGCTTGAATCTTGGTCTAGACTTTAAACCAGTGTATGAAACAAGTTTATTTATGCTTATTTGAGCTTATTATAGCTTGTGTATGCATTTGGTTCAATTTGGTTGGCTTATTCTTGCTTAATCTGCATATTTGTTCAAAACTGCTTATTTTTCATATCTAGGCAATGTCTGATGTTGTTTTGATTTAACTGTACTAATTGGCTATGTGTTATTGTGATTTCTTTGTTGATATTGACTCCTTATAATCCACTGGTTATAAGGGTGCCTTGTTTGTTCATCAATTCCAACAAAAGTCCACATAAGACAAAAAGTCAATTACGTCAAGCAGTGGAAACTTTTCCCACTGCTGGACACCCAAAACTAGCCACTGCTAGTGCAACTTTTCAAACAGCTTATCAATAAGCTATAATAGCTTATTTAGACCTGCAACAACTTTGTTTTTGTAATCAATCTTCCTTAATTGACCCATTTGACTATTCTGGAGCATTTGAGACTTTGACTTTTAGGTTTGACTAGAAAACTAACTTAGTTGACTTTTACATAAGTGCTTATTTGCTTTTTCCATCTTATTCATTGTTCTTTTTGGAAATCTTTTTTATTATTAAGCTTAGTTAAGTGATTTGAATCATTTTGCAAAAAGAATCAGCCCTTGAATTGGTCTAGAACTCGAAAATGACTATTTTGTTGTTTTGTGTAGAGAGCTTTTGCTTATTTCATGCTTATTTCTTGGGCTTATTCAAAAATTATTTTTACAAACAGCTTAATTAGTTCAAGAGAAGGACGTGTGTCAAATTTCAGCTTATGGTATCAGCTTATAGCTTAATGGGCCAAAAAGTCCATTAAGAATAAGCTGTTTTGAAATAGGCTGTGATAAGCTCATTTTTAGGTTTTGGGCCTTTGGAATTTTGTGTTTAAAATTGAATTTTAAGCTTAATTGGAAGTTTTGGGCCATTTTTTGTGAACATTTTTCTTATCGAGCCAATTTGAGCCCATTAAGGGGTCTGTTTTACTATTTGGCCCATTTGGAGGCCCATTAGGGGTATTTTGTCATTCCAAGTTCATTTCTGTTTAAATTAGGTTAAAGTAAACTAGTTTCAAAGTTTTTAGAATTTTTTATAAATTTTGGATTTTTATTAATATTTTATTATTAAAATTAGTTTTTAATATTTTGCAACTTTTTATTTTTTCCTGGGTTAAAAACATTAAGTTAGGGTTCTTAGAACTATTAGATTAATTTTCTTGTCATTTAATTAATTTTTAGAATTATTTTAATATTTTAATAGTTTTTAATCATTTTTAAATAGTTTTAATTAATTTTAATTTTTTCAAAAATAGTTTTTAGTTTAATTAAGTTATTTTAAAGGTTTACAAATTGAAAATCTCATTTTGGATTTTTTAATTAAATTGATTTTTTGGGCTTTAATTAGCATTAAAAAATTATTATTTAATAAAATAAAAGGTTTGAGTGAATTTTATTTTTTCTAAACTCTAATTACATTTTTATGATTTATTGCAATTTTCTAGCAATTTTCTAGGAATTTTTAGGGTAATTTTTAAATTTCGTCATATTTTACGGTTTTACGTGTACGACTTTCGTCTTAGTGTAACTTTAATCGTAACCGTCATCCTTTTCTCATTTCTTTTCTCTTAATCATAATCACAAACATTTAATCATTTCTTTACACAACACACTAGCCTCCTTGAGAACGATCCCACACCTTTAAGGGTTATAAACACTTGGGTTTTCTGAAACCACTTGTTTAATACTTTCTGCTTTTACCTCGTTTTCCTAAACGAGTGTGAATTTACAATTATCAAAGCCATAAATAAGTAAGACCATTTTAAATAAGTCCAAAATCAAATAACCAACACCCCTTGCGGCTCGGTTTGCCGAGCCAAACACCACCTAACCGAGCCTTACGGTACTCGGCCTACTGTGAACCAAAAAAACCCCACCGAGACGCTCCCTTGGGCTCTCGGCTACCAACAACAAAACACCACCGAGAGCTATGGCTCTCGGCTGCCAACAACAAAACACCACCGTGGCCCTCGGGCTTGCGACCACTAAACAACCAACTCCCACCGAGCCTTTATGGCTTGCGGCTGCCAACATAAAATCCCCATCGAGAGTTTAAGACTCTCGGCTGGCCGGTCAAAACAATCCACCGAGAGCACCCCGGGGGTTTCTCGGTTTCCGTGACACAAAACCCAACCAAACATGATTCCGTTCTTGCTTTGATTATTAATTACCTGTGTTCATATCATAATCAATTTAATTTCATAAATAATTCCTTGAAAAGTAAATAAAAGATTAAGGTTTGAGGATTACCGAATCAGATGTAATCTAGGAATGATCAGGCACGAACACACACGCAAGAACCAAGATCAAAAAAAAAAATTCTTCCTCCCTTTTTTTCTTTGTAGCCGATGGCACACCCTCACCCACACTAGGGTTTTAATTATTTTTCTTAATTTGGTGAAATGAAAAGTTTACATGTGTTTTTTTGTTATTATGTTAATGGGCTGGGATTAGGCCCTTATTAACTTGTAAGACTTAAGATTATAACAAAGCTCATTTTATTTAATTCATGTCATACTTGTGTTCTCATATATTCGTAAATTCGTGATTTTAATTTTCGTGATATAACTTGTCGTGTCGTATTTAATATACGTAGTTACTTGTCATGGATTAATTAAATGTTAAATGTTTTAAATTCATGGTATTTTCATGCAGGTTTTACAACTCTTCCCCTCTAAAAATAATAATTCGTCCTTGAATTAGAAACATGACGAGGCTGAAAATAACATACCCGGATCATGGAAGAAAATGAGGATAAGAAGTCCGGATCGACTCCTCGGTTTCCGAAGTGGCTTCCCGTTCGGGATGGTTCCTCCAAAGGATCTTGACGAAAGGAATAGCCTTCTTCCTCATGTCCCTATCTTGACGATCTAGAATAGCTTCTGATTCCTCAACGTAAGATAGATCCTCACGAATCTGATCGATTGGATACGAGACAATGTGCAAATGATGATAATTGTAACCTCTGAGAAATGTTACATGAAATACGTTGTGAACGTGTGATAACTGAGTAGGTAACACCAAACGATACGAAGCCTCACCGACACGATCGAGAATCTCGAACGGTTCGATGAAACGAGGACTAAGTTTTCCCTTGATACCTAAACGTTTAAATCCAAGTGCGTGTAATACTTTCAAGAAAACACGATCACCAGGTTGAAATTCTAATGATATGCGATGTTTGTCAGCATAACTTTTCTGACGAGTACGAGCTTCCATAAGCTTTTCCTCGGCAACGACACCTTTTCATTAGTCACTTCAATCAACTCCAGACCCTCAAGAAGACGCTCACCAACCTGATCCCAACAAATCAGAGCACGACATTTTCACCCATACAACATCTCGAAAGGAGCACGCTTAATACTTGCATGCCAACTATTGTTGTAAGCAAACTTGACCAAGCATATACAATTGTCCCAATTTCCTTTCCACTCTAACGCACAAAAGCGTAACATCTCTTCCAATGTCAGAATCGTACGTTCAGTCTGATCGTCGGTCTGAGGATGGAAAGTTGTGCTAAGCTTGAGCCTGGTTCCCCAAGGTTTTTACAACCCTTTCCAGAAGCGAGACGTGAAACGTGGATCTCTGTCTGATATGATGTCTGATGGAGCACCGTGTAATCGTACAATCTCCTGCTGAAATATCTCTGCCAACTTGCTAACTGAGTAATCATTTCAGATAGGGAGAAAATGTGCAGACTTGGTCAAACGATCGACAACAACCCAGATAGCATCATGCTTCTTCTTAGTCTGTGGTAGTTCGGAAACAAAATCCATGGAGATCTTGTCCCACTTCCATTCAAGAATTTCTAATGGCTGTAATAAACCACTAGCACGCTGGCGTTCTATCTTAACCTGCTGGCAGGTCAGACACTTAGATACGAAAGTAGCTACATCTTGTTTCATACCGCTCCACCAAAAATGTTGTTTGAGATCATGATACATCTTGGTAGATCCCGGATGAATAGAAAATGGAGAACTATGAGGCTCGGTCAACAAGGCCTCTCTTAGTGTAGGATCCTCTAGAACACATAATCTAGTACTCTGCCATAAAATGCCGTCATCATAAATGTGAAACTCGGTCTGCTGATCAATGTTTTGAACAATTGCCCATATCTCGCCGTCATCCTTCTGAGCTGCCTTAATCCGAGAAATTAAGTCAGGTTCAACTCTCAGACTAGCCCATAAACCATTCTGCCTACGTACAAATAGCTCGATCTCTAAACGCTCAAGATCGCGAATAATCTCTTCCTCTACCTTTTTACCAGCTATCATGCCTGATTTTCTAGCTCAAAGTATCAGCCACTGCTTTACCCGGATGGTACTGAATGTTTGTGTCATAGTCCTTCAACAACTCTAACCAATGTCTCTGTCTCATGTTCAACTCTCGCTGAGTGAAAATAAACTTGAGGATCTTATGGTCGGTAAAGATGTCACATGACTCGCCATAAAGATAGTGCCTCCAAATTTTGAGTGTGAAGACTACTGATGCAACTCTAGATCATGAGTAGGATAGTTCACTTCATAAGGCTTTAGCTGTCGTGAGGCATAGGCAATTACCTTCCTATGCTGCATGAGTACACAACCAAGACCCTTCCCAGAAGCATCACTATTAATCTGAAATCCACCTGTACCAAATGGGAGAGTAAGGATAGGTGCGGAAACCAAACGTTGCTTAAGCTCTTTGTAGCTCTTCTCTCGCTCATCGTTCGAAACAAATTCCTCACCCTTACGCATAAGTTTGGTCAAGGGTAAGGCCAATCATGATAAACCTTCAACAAATCTGCGGTAATAACCAGCTAACCCCAGAAAACTACGTACTTCAGTCGCATACGTCGGTCTTGGCCATTTGGTGATAGCCTCAACCTTCGCCGGATTCATGCTAATCCATTCTGCTGAAACAATGTGGCCCAGAAATGCCACTTTACTCAACTAGAATTCACGCTTGGAAAATTTTGCATACAATTTATCTTGTTGAAGAATCTGTAGTACCGTGCGAAGGTGATCCTCATGCTCTTCTCTAGACTTAGAGAAGATCAGGATGTCATCGATGAACACAATAACGAACTTGTCTAAGAATTCATGAAAAACTCGATTCATCAATTCCATAAGTACAACTGGAGCATTCGTGAGACCAAAAGGCATAACCACAAATTCATAATGACCATAACTCGTGCGAAAAGCAGTCTTGGAGATGTCCTGCTCTTTCACTCACAACTTATGGTAGCCTGATCGTAAATCAATCTTGAAAAGTCATCAATACGTGGAAGAGGATAACGATTACGGATCGTGATCTTGTTCAATTCACGGTAGTCGATACATAATCTCATGCTACTGTCCTTCTTCTTGACAAACAGAACGGTGCACCCATCGTGATACTCTTGGGCGAATGAAACCGTGTTCCAAAAATTCTTATAACTGATCCTTCAACTCCTTTAACTCAATGGGAGCCATGCGATAAGGAGCTTTTGATACAAGTTCAGCTCCCGGAATAAGTTCAATGCCAAACTCAACCTCGCGGATAGGAGGTATTCTTGGAAGTTCTTCTGGAAGAAGTCGTGTCATGAATGGTAGCTAGACAACCTTCGCAGCCATGAGCTAATAAGGTACGTGCTTGTAAAGCAGAAATAATATGCACAGATTTTCCTGGTAGGAAACCATGATGAATGAATTCAGGTGCATGAATATCATCGAGTATAACATGATATGAATGGCAATCAATCGTAGCGCGATGTGCTGCTAACCAGTCCATACCCAAAATCATATCGAACTCGCACATGTCCAAGGGAGGTGCGTTAACAGAATGAATCTTGTCATCAAATTGTAGAGTAAGATCTCTATATACATAGGTAATACGAACGGAGTCTTTCATGGGCGTGGATATACATAATAAATGATCAAGTAATGTAGGTGCCATATTAATACATGAAGCAAATGTGGTAGATATCACTGAATGTGTCACACCCGTAGCAAACAGAACACACACTACATGTCCAAACATGAATAATATGTTAGTGATGGTACCTAAAGTCTTAGTGGCCTGATCCCGTGTAGTTGCAAAGACACGGCCAGATGCATCATGTTTTTTGTGACCATCTCCAGATGTTCCAACGGTAGTGTCCTTCTTGCAATCTCACTGAAAGTGATCAGCCTGTCCACACTTGAAGCAAGTATCCGTAGCACGATGACACTCTCCAGGGTATCTACGTCCACATGTGTACAAAAAGGATGGGTATACCCCTTAGAGGATACCCTAGACTGCTGAGAACCTGATTAAAAAAATATACGTGAAAGATGGGTCTTGAGTTGTGGAAACGAAATAAGTTGAAAATCTTAGGTTATAATACCAGAATTGGCGGATCGGTTGGACTGCTGACCCTTGTAGCTCTGCTCACGTCCATTACCGAAGAGCCTGTTATCATGCTGAAATGTTAGAATCGTGTCACATAGCGGTTTAACACCGAAAATTTTAAAGAGGGACCTGTTGCTATTTCCAGAGTAGTTGTTGTTGTTACAGTAGTTGTCACTACTGCCTCGCCTGTTAGTTCCATGACAATCATTATTCTGACCGTGATTCTTGTAACTACCCTGTTGAGTGGCCGACTGGTACCGGTCTCCACTCTTATGCCTCTTTTTTGGTCGCTCTGATCCATCATACTCATCTCTGTCCTGTAAGATCTCCAAGCTACCAGCAGCACCAACAACTTGAGCAACATCCGTAAATGGAATACACATGAGACGATCGAGAGTCGACTTGCGAAGACCCCAACAAAAGTTCTTCGCCTGCTCCTCTGCAGTACCAACAGCTTCCCCAAGAAAATTGTTGTCCCAACTTTATGATGATGGATTAAAGAAATAAAGATGAAAATATATGAATTCTAGAGAGAGAAAGTAAAGATAATTGGTTGGAAACTTGTGGAATGTTAGATTGAGAGAATGAGAAATCACATGTGACCAATCACATCCTAACATGCTAGGAAGTGTGTATATATAGTCCAAGCTTACATGTAGCTTAATGGACTATATATTGATGGGCCAGGCTTGAATAAATGCTTAGTACCTTGAAAGAGGCCTTTTAAGCTAGCCATCAAGCCCGTATTGTTACGACTATTTTACTAACTACTACAACGTTCTAATAAACGATACATAATAAACCTATGACCGATCATTCTTGTTTGACTCAATATTTTGAGGCTAAAAATCTCCCCCAATGAGAGGTCATACTAACTCGTCATAAATGAGTCTTGAACGTGTAATAGTAGTCTTGTTCCTTCATGTTATGATCTTTGAGCCTTTGTCATTGTCTTTCGACTTTGTCTTTAATCTTGAGATCTTCAAATCATCCTTGACTTGTCTTTGTCATCTTGCGATCTTGTGTCTTCTTCCACATAATCACACTATGCATTATCTTGAAAGCTTGCTAACAATCTCCTTTGAATAGAGGTTATTCCTCTACATTAATTGTTAAGGAAGATTTTGATCATCAGAGTTGCGGAAGACTTTTTCTTTCTTGATTGTTGAATATGTCTTTAGGCATGAGTATGTGGTTTTGAATCTATGACTTTGCTGAGTACACCGTAACGTCACTAAAAACCGAATTTTAATAAGAAAATTGTTCTCGGTTTGTCTTATCGTTCTCGGTATCTAATCTCATTGATCTCGGTTTAAAAATGTGACTCAGTCGTTTTTGGTGAATAAAAAAAGAAATTTTGATAATCTATATCTATTTAAAAATTAAAACTTGACAAATAAAAATAAAACGTGACAAATATATTAAAAATAGACGGACCAAAACTTAATAAAAAGTAATAAAGAAAAATGATAAAAATAACAGTAAAAATAAAAAAAGTAAATAAATGTTCGGGAAATAAAAAATGAATGTCGAAATAAAATAAAATAAAAGTTAGAATTAATAAATGACGGAATAAAATAAAAATGTAAAAAGTCTGAAAATGGAAATAATAAGTAATAAAAATAAAAGTAATTCTATATCTACTTAAAAGGTAAATGCAAGAATTGTAAAAATGAACTAAAAACAAAATACATGTGATAAAAATAAAAAAATAATAAAAGAAATAAATATATAAGAAAAATAATGTAAATGTTGGATATGCGGGAACAAGGAAAATGGATGTTGGAATATGGGGGAACAAGGAAAATGGAGGGAAAAGAAATAAGCTACTAACCAGTTTCAGACTATTGTTTGCACAAAAGTCAATTACGGAAATGGTAAAGCAAATTTGAGTTTCGGAGTTATTTATATACTCAGTTTCGGATATAATATTCTTTGGGGGGAAAACTATGTGATGGACCAGTTTCGGAATAAACAAAAAACTTGAGTGTCGGAATTAATATGCAATATGTTTAAATTGAGTTTCGGGATAAATGATAAAAATGACTTTCGGATAAAAATAAAAATAAAAATGACTTTCGGATTAAAAAAACTAAAAATGACTTTCGGATTAAAAATAAAAATGACTTTCGGATAAAAATAAAAATGACTTTCGGATTAAAAATAAAATTGACTTTCAGATAAAAACTAAAATTGATTTTTGGAATAAAAATAAAATGACTTTCGGATTAAAAATCTAAAACTCACTTTGGGTTTCGGATAAAAAAAACTTAATACTAAAATGAGGAGCCAAGTAGCTAAAAACAAGTCGCCTGTCACTTTCGGAATTTTGCTTTGTAAATCACTTTCGGACCATTTATTATACTGACTTTCACAATTTTCTAGTTTATTTGTCACTTTCGGAATATTTTGGCTTATGTGACTTTCAGATGTTTTTTTATATCACTTTCGCATCTATTAGTCAAGTGACTTTCGGGACACAATTGTTAAAGTTTGTTTATTTGAGTTTCGCAATAATATTTCTTTAGTGACTTTCGGATAAAAATAGTAACCCTCTTCCGAAATTTATTTGACTTCACAATAAAGAAATAGACTCGATCCTAAAAAGCCGGTACTCAAAATAAGCTAAAATTAATCTAAAAAAATAAGCAAAAATTAAACTAAAATTAATCTAAAAAATAAGCAAAAATTAAACTAAAACTAATCAAAAAAATAAGCCAAATACAACACTAATAAAAACTTTAATAAGTACTAAATAAGCAAAATAAATAAATCTATTAAAAAAACGTTAAACTACCAAATCCAATTAATTAAAAATAAGATAAACATAAAATAAGCAATAAGCACAATAAGCTATAACCATCAATAAAATAATAAGGACAATGAATTAAGAACTTTAATCAAATAAGCAATAAGATCAAATAAGCTACATGATTAACCAAATCAAACACTAAATTAAAAACAAGAAAGGAAGAATGAGATTTGTTTAAAAAGATTGAATTAAAGATGAAGATTAAGATTCCACAAAACAAGATTAAAGATGAAATGCTTGAAATGAAACTAGAGAGAGAAAGTTAATTACACCTACTCCTAATTACTTAAAAAATAAACTAATAATTACTACTCATTACAAATGAAATATGAGGCCTATTTATAGTGGAGGAGTGATAGGTGTGGTGCTTCATTCTTTCTCTTTTGTCTTCTCGTCTTTTTAATTAATTCGTCATTCTCAACGTTGTCTCAGGATTTGTTGATAAATAAAATGAACTCGTCTTCTAATTTCTTGTTTTATTAGATTTGGTTCTTCGACTTTGTTAAACTTCCGTCTTTGGTATTTTTGTTCGATAAATCTTCAGAATAGGCCATTGACTTCCGTTCTTTTTGCATTTTTGATCTTTTGACTTTGTCTTTCGTGTTTTTCTTCGATAAAAGCCTGTGTTTTCTTCCTTCTTCATCTTTTGGTCCTAAAACACAACAAAAACACAAACCACACGTAATTTCTACTTTTACGACATTAAACACACGTTTTGGTCTCGTCTTTATTTGTTTTTAAGTGGTAAAAGGATAAGTCTTTTCACACTTATTATATCCCCTACACTTGACCATTGAAATGACCTCATGCAATGCATTAATTTCAAAGCAACATTTACATTTTCCTCATAATTAACCCACCTTGGCCCTTATTACATACTACGATATAATGGAAACTAAAAAGATATAAAATTACTCAAAAGATTAGATGGAAGAATCTTGTAAAGAAATCAAAGACTTAGATTAGGGCTTTGGTGTCATGAATATTAATCACCCTCAAGTTTCACGTTCCTCATACCAAGCTTAGAAACGAGATCATTGTTATTATAAGTTAGTAAAACTAACACTTACTCATGTGGCTCAATTATTCACTTAGACCCCCTTATTCCTATGGTGTATCTCTTATATTTTATTTTTGTCTTGAATGATCACGAGGATGCATTTTTGACTTATTTCGATAATTTATTTAGGCCGAAAATAAAGTAGGACGATTTAATCCATAGTTAGGTAAAGGACAAAATCTTTTAAAACGGCTTCTCGAAATCTCATAATGTTCATATCTTGGCATAACTCGTTTCACAATCTTAGACCTTTCTTGGACCGATATTTGGCATTTACTTCATACTTTGAATCTTGAGAGACGTTCTTGAAATAATGGTCTTCTCTTCATATGTGGAATTTCTTCACTTGAAGTTTTTGAGAGACTCTTAAAACTTGGACCACGACTTCTTCATTTTTCTTCAATCTTTATTTGAGATTTTGATATACAACGATCCGCCTCCTTTTCGGACTTGGATCTATTTATCCTCATACCTTGTTAGGATCTTTTTGGATAGACTTCTCCATGATCTTTATGGGAGTAATCTCGTCGTGTGTCTCGATCCTTTATATTGATTTTTGAATAATTATTCTTCACATCATCTTGGATCTTTAGCAACAAAAAGGAGTCCTCATGCCTTGTTAGGGCCTTTTTGACTCGTCAATCTTCGCATCCCGTTTCAATAAGTTATGCCTTGGCTATGAACTCTAATTAATCCCGAGCAACTTTTAAACGATCTTAGGCTAGAAGCTTAGTAGTTTTTAAAATCGTACGACCTTATTTATTGGATTTATTTATTGACAAGTGAAGGGAGAAAAAGCTCATAATTAACTCACATAAGTTCATGAAAGAATACAAAACTTATAATTGACTCTCTCATTTCTCGTTCTCCATAATTTAAAATCTCAAGGAATGAGACTCGTGGATACTTAGCCTAATAAACCAATTATGGTCCATATGGTTAAGGATACTAGCTAGAGTAAACTTAAATAAGTAAACTCGGGTTGAGTCAAAATATTCATGACGGGCCTAATATATCAAAGACATCTAAACTTGTTAAAACCATTTTATTTAATAATTTATTTTGACTTTATTCTAGAAATGAAATAAATACATACGATGAAAGAAAATAACGATAACAAAGGAAAATACCACTATGCCAAAACAGATAAAAAATTTTGAAAAATGTCGAAAAAATCAATTTTCCGGTTAAAATGAGGATATATTCATGGAAAAGCCCACTTAACTTCGATAGAAGTCTCCCCTACACTTAATATAAACATTGTCCTCAATGTTTAAGCATGTGGAAGTAAACTCCCCTACACTTAGGACATTATGCACGTTGTTTAAATCTTGCTAAGGAAGAGACAACTAAAGTGATTCGTATTTCAACATTTATGGATATAAAATATTGAATCATAAGAGTTTTAGGATAGAACCGGGAAGAAGGGTACACAGAATCGCGTGTTGTCAAAAGTCATCGAAAGTCATCAAAAGTGGATATTTGAAAGCTCTAATCCCTACACATCATAAGAAACAACAAAGCAACAAACACTTACTTAGCTCCCCCTACACTTATTATGAAAAAACGGATAAAGAAGGATAGATCATCAGGTTGCCTCCCGAGAAGCGCTTGTTTTTGATTACCGAGTCACGAGCCTGACTCGACTTCGAATACTAAGGTTGAAAGTTCAAAGAAAAACTTGAAGAAAATCCACCGGGTCAAATACATGGTTCTCATCCAACAAGTAGCATAACCCTAAAGTGAAGAGCACAAGCCAAAGTAGAGTAGGCGAGGTTCCCTTAAGCAAATGTTGAGCACAGTGATAGAAGGTGTGGTAAGGTGAAAGCGTAGCTCCGAATATTCCAAAAATCTTTCCTTTTATTTCATTAGATGGATATAGAGATGGCTCAAAAACTGTGATACCTGGATCGAACACCTTTTCCTTTAGGGAAAAATAAGAAAGACACTTAGTAGACCTTGAAGAAGATTCACCCATATACCTCACAATCTCATTTGAAGAAGGTGGAAAAAGAGGTGTCAAAACATAAGTACTGTGAATGTTGGTGTCGTCTGGTTTCTTTTCCTTTGAAACGGGTTTCTTAAAATTCGAAGGAGGGTAAAGGCTATAATCAAAATCCAAAGTAGGAGAATCATGCTCATTAGGAAAGTAGGTATTGATAAACGTGTTGAAATCTTCCTCAAAAGAGAAATCCTCTAAAGTAGTATCAAGAGTTGTTGGTGGAGGATCCTAATCAAAGATAGGAGCAAAAAAATCATCAGAAGACACAACAATTGAAGAATCACTCGAAAGAGTGTCAACATCATCAAAGTCATCATAAATCGGCATGTCTTCATACTCGGAAGTAGAATCATCATATTCATCATAAATTGGTAGAGCATCCAAATCGGAGAGAGAATCATCATATTCATCATAGATTGGTGGAGCATCCAAATCGGAAAGAGAATCATGAGAATCTTCCACATGTTCTTGAAAAAGTGGATTATCATAGAAAGTCTAGAAAAGAGGATTGTTTTGTAGCACAAAATCATTGACATCAAGCTTTGTAGTTTCCAAAGGAGTTGTAAAAAACTCGTCTTGAAGAACATCAATCATTTTCGCCGATTCTTTTCGATTGGATTTGCATGTAATCTTCCCCATTTTAAACACTTGTTGATCATTCCCGGCCCTAAGAATTAGTTCACCTTCGACAACATCGACTAAAGCTTTTCCGGTTCGCAAGAATGGCCGTCCAAGTATTAACGGAATACGAGGATCCATCTCATAATCAACAACAACAATATCAACCGGAAAAGTGAAGGTACCAACTTTAACAAAAACATCTTCGACAATACCAACAGGGTAAGCGAGAGTTCGATTTGCTAGCTCAAGAGTCATACGTGTTGGGATAAGATCGGTGTTAGCCTTAAAATGTGTGCGACTAACGGAATTACATTAGTTCATAGCCGGGACTTGCAGGGACTAATATTGTCATATGTACTAGTCCATGTCCCGTGCTATATATACCCCTCCATACTTCCATGGAGGGGTGAGGTTATTCATTTCTTTCTTGTCTTTCTCTCTCTAATAAACACACATTTATTAGAGCATCTCTTTCTCTCACTAACAATGGCTAAACACCTCTATCATCCTCCCCCACCTCCGGATCATAAACCCGTGTTATTAGTGAATCCATGTTTAACAATTGGTATCAGAGATAACCGGGGGTGTTTCGTGTTTTTGTATTAGCGTGTTTGTGTTTGTGTGTCGGATCTACTTTGATGTGGTTCGTTTTTCATTTTCTTTGATAAGTGTTACACGGTCTGATTCCACATCAGTTCTTTTATTATCATTTTTAAATCTTTTCTTTATTGGTTCCATCAAAACATTGTCTTTCTACACGTTTTTTTGTCCTTCATCATCAGATCT
The DNA here is from genome assembly GCA_025667525.1 of Glebionis coronaria. Classification (NCBI taxonomy): domain Eukaryota; kingdom Viridiplantae; phylum Streptophyta; class Magnoliopsida; order Asterales; family Asteraceae; genus Glebionis; species Glebionis coronaria. The sequence goes on from CM046877.1 coordinate 428,186,937, forward strand.
AATTTGTTATGGGGAAAAGGACAGAAAATAACAAAAATGTTGGCAAGATCCACCATTTTCGGTTTTTAAAACCCTTTTCCGACTGTTTTTCCGATAAAGCATTCTGATGGGTTTTCCGACAACTTATTCCGATGTGTTTTCTGATGGTGATTCCGATAAAGCATTCCGATAGGTTTTCCGACAGCTTACTCCGATGGGTTTTCAGATGGACTCATTCCGATGGATTATTCGGATGGTTAATCCAATGGATTTTCCAATGTTTATTCCGATGAATTATGTTTTAACATTCCGATGGACTTTCAAGTGGTATTCCGATGGTTCTGAAAAACCAGTTGACTCGAATACATATCTTCATATCTTCACACCGTGTCAACTCGGTAATTACCGAGTTGACCGGGTTAACTCAATTGAGTCAAAAATTAAAACTCATCCCAACAACACCAAAACAGTATTTGTCATATCCCAATGTCACTAAAACCCCATCTAAACTCGAAACAAAACGAAAAAAAAGAGGATCTCAGATTCAATTTCGTGATTAATAGACATGCATGCCAAGATCTTTTTAAGATCTATACCCACGAATCTGAAAATCATCATAGATCTATATTAAGGTTTTATACCTTATTTAATATCCGAAATTGGTAAGTAAGAACAAAAACATTTATGCTTCGTTCTCTTACTGTTTCGTTTATTCAAACTCAGTATCACACATGCCATTCTCCTACCCAAGACCTATCATCAATGATCTTTAATTCTCGATTAATATTAGAAGTAAAAGAACGAATAATAACAATCGTGTTATGATCGTTTCTTTTTTTCGAATTAAAATCAAAATCGTCAAACAAATCGAAAATCATCATTCATGTATTCAAACCATAACCTACCCGAAACCCCCAAGTTGGAGGCCTTGCAGCACCTTCTACTTTGTGGTATTCACCAGGTAAGGACAGGTTTATAGGATTTGGATGATTATTGAGTTCAGGGTTAAGGTTGAGAGTATTTAGATGGTGAGACTGATTATATGATGATGGGATCTGAGTTTTCAAGATAAGGGATTAGATGAGATGGGGCGGAGTTCTCTATGAAAGCAGATCAGAAAGTGGCTGCGTGGTTTGGAGATTGAGATTGGGTTTTGCTATGAGATAAGTTAGAGTAAAAAATGTCTTATATACTCCTTGATGGATCTATATGGACTGGGTTTTAATGGCTGCTCAACAGGCCGAGTTGTGTTGGGCTAATGACCAGATAAGGACTTAGGGTCGAACGAATTTACAAGGTGGGCTCCCATTTGCAACGTTTAGCGAGTGTGCCAGTTATTGGATTTTGATGGTATACAGGGTTGAAAAGTTATGAAAATTTTGGCCGGGTATGATGGATGTGCGGATAAATGGGTAACATGGTGATTTCGTACTCATTTCGACTACATGAAACCCTCGTTTTGAAAACCCCTAATTCTCGAAAAATTTTCGACGACCTCACCGCGGTGAGGTCGATCCGCGCATCAGTTGGGTATATGATTGATTTTGGGGTTTCAAAAATCAAGTTTACTAGACGACGTTGACGACCTCTCTTTCTCTAGTCATCGTTGGTTCCCTAGTTAACGACACTCAGTCATACTCAACACACATAACAAACACGAAGACAAAAACAAACAAACACCAAAACGATCTTTTAAGGTTCACTAAAATTGTCAAAACGGCTAGTATTCAGGCAAAGTAATGTCAAGTGATTACAAAGTGTATTTGGTATTCATTATTTGAAGGTGAAGTGGAATATCACGAAGGCGTCTACTCAATTCATCATCGAGCCTTTTCACCCCCTCTATCGATTGATGATTCGCTTCAGCATTTATGATTGAGACTTGATTTATCTAGTTTCCACTGTCAAGGGGTGGATGGTCGACGACATGGACAACTATCACTTAAGGAGTTACGTTGTAGTGCTCAGTGTCACACTCACCTGTAGTTATGGATACTTCAAGAGGTGTTTTACATCTTATACTTCTCTCTTCTTTGATGTATAAGGTACTAAGAGACGTTTCTCTGCACAGTTCGTCAATCAACAACAGTGCTAAGCGTAAGAAACAAATTTGGGAGATTGTACTTCAGTTTCAAGTTTGGAATATCAGGTTTACTTCACCAGTGGTCACTACAGATAGCCGAAAGAATATGAGGTCGGTAAGTTTAGCCAGAGAGTACAAGAGTAGAGATGTGATCAACAAACAATTCTCACGAGCAACTTGAGCTACAAAATGTCAACAAAGATTTCTACTTCAGACACGAACATCTCGCGATTCTGATTGTACTTGTCAGATGATGGTCCCGAGTGTTCTTAACCACCTTACTCTTGACAAGAACATCTCACGATTCTTTGCGTACACGACATATGATGCTTCTGAGTGTTCTTAACCTTCTTACTCCTGATAAGAACATCTCGCGATTATGAGCGTACACGTCAGATGATGCTTTTGAGTGTTCGTCACCATCATACTTTCGACAAGAACATCTCGTGATTTTGACCGTACACGTCAGATGATGCTTCCGAGAGTTCGTCACCATCATGGGGGAAGAACGTGTACTTTGGAGACTTAGTTCCCACTCTGGAGTACTTAGTTCAACTTCCAGGGGGAAGTATTCTACAAGTGTGAGAATATTTGTTGCTGATTTCTTACATGTTCCCCCAAACACATAATCATTAAGACCAAAAATGTCAAGGAAGTAGTTACGTGGTGTGGTTTGCTTCTTCTACAAAATTCCGCTGTGCACTTTAAATGTCAAAGAAAGAAGATTGCTCAAGCTACAGATTCTGCTCAAGACAGGGATATTGGTTTGGGGGGAAGCTGATTCAGAAGCTTCGTCAAAAAGAAGTCTATGAAGAAAGCTTTTCAAGACATGTGGTATGAATTGGGGGGAAGTTAATCCAGTTCATACATGATACAATGGTTCCTCAACAAGCAAAGACAAAGAGGATTCAAACTGGGGTATAAGTTTTTCTAGAAGACTTGAAGACAACGACGTCATCCTCAGCATTGGAAGCAAACTTAATATTGTCATATTTTGGTTGTATTTGCATTTGTTAGGAACATTGTAAGTAATTCCGTATGTCACCACATTGGGGGAAGATTGTTATCCTTAAAATGTGTGCGACTAACGGAATTACATTAGTTTCATAACCGGGACTTGCAGGGACTAATATTGTCATATGTAAAGTCCAAGTCCCGGGCTATATAAACCCCTCCATACTTCCATGGAGGGGTGAGGCTTTTCATTTCTTGTCTTACCTTTCTCTCTCTAGAATAAAACACACTTTTATTCTTACTTGTTTCTCTCTCTAAAATGGCTAAACACCTCTTCTATCCTCCCCGACTTCCGGATCATAAACCCGTGTTCTTAGTGAATCCAAGTTAACAATTTTTATCAGAGATATTTAATCCATAACACAAGATTTAGAAGAGATATTTAGAGAGAGAAAGTGAAGAAAAGTAGAGAGAGAAACAAGAGAGAATTTGGAAGGTTAATCACTCTAGAGAGAGAAAGTAAAATGGTAACCAACACCCTCTTCCACACATGGAAGAGGGTATATATACCCTTGGCTTTTGGGTCGTGGGTTTAAGAGACATGGGCCGGGCTTGGCTTTGTTTTGGGCTTACGCCCCTAACTTATACAATATTAGCTTAAAGTCCAAGCCCGGTTTTCCCGACTAACCTATTACAATACAAGACCATTTCACGACTGAGATGACCTATTACATTCTTGTTCGACTATATAAAATATAGGGCTAACAATCTCCCCCAATGTATCAGTCATCTTAAAATGCTTAAAAAGCATAAGATGGTTGAGTGAATACATTCTTGTAGAGGAGATCTTCCTGCTTTGGTCTTGTATCTTGGTCTTGATCTTGTTTGTAACAGCTTTGTTTCTTCATGATTTTGTTATATTTATCTTGAGCCTTTGTTATTTGACTTTGAGTGCTTGAGATCTTCATCTGTACTCCTTGTGACTAAGATGACCTATTACATTCTTACATTCTTAGGTATCTTGATTATCGCCATCTTGTGCTCTTGTGACTTCTGAATCGACATCGGTATCACAGCTACGCCACCTTCTTGATATGCAGCAACATATATAGACACGAATAAAATGGCTTTGAACATTTCATCCTAACTCGGTAGCGTTTTACCTCCGGTCGGTGAAGACCGTTAAACGGTATTAAATACCGTACATGTGATCAGGTAGATTCGATTAAGAACCTCCTTGACAGGGTTTCCCGACGGTAGTAGCCAGTTCTCTTTACTCGACCGTCTCAAAGCAGACTGCGAACGTAAAGAGTGAATCATAAGGATAAATTATCCGTCTGATTAGAGTCGTCAATTCAGATTTCTTGGAACAAGTTTGATTCTAAAAGAATCGCACCATTGTTGCTTTCCAGTTTGTCACAAGCTTGATTCATAGAGAATCTTGCGAGTTACCTACCGCAGTGCTGTTTGATGTTGACACTGGAAGGATTTCCATTCGTCACTGTGAACACTAATGAGTGTCACTCTGAATGTTCTGGCAAGATCACATGGATTTTGCGAAGAAACCTGGAATCAAGTTTGAATCAATTAAGAATCGAAACTTAGTTGCTTTCCAGTTCTCACAAGTTTGATTCGTGTAGAATCGCACAAGTTACCTACCATTAGCTTATTTAATGCTGGCTCAAGCAGGATTTCCATCTTCATTGTGAATCGTATCACTCAGATGTTCTGGCAATATCACAAGGATAATGCGTAGGACTCGATTGTGTCCTAATGAGATGATAGATTGATCTCGTTTGGCTCTAGACTCAATAAGTGCATTTTGGTAATCGGACGCTGGAGCAGACTGCCACCTTTTCAATATTAACTGACTCGGAGTGAGAAAGTCAATAGATACGTGTTGATCTCCGTGACAATGAGACAAGTTTCCTTTGAGAGAAACTCGAATGGCTGGGAAGGGTTGTGCATTGCATCACTGGGTCCATGATGACTTGTCTTCTATAGATGTATTGACCCGGTTTCTGCCTAAGTTGCATAGAATATTCACCTCCTTCAATGCTTACCAATACGTCATCATTAGCACCTTGTTGTGATTGTTCCAGTGCTAACTTAAGTACTTGGTCCGCATTCAGCTTCATTCCACTCCATCTTTCCTAAGGACAACTATTTCTAGCTATGGAATGTCCTTGGGTAGATCCCTCCGGTTCTGGTTGGATCATAGGACTTAGTTTCCTATCCTAAACCACCTTTTGACTCCATCGTTCCGTCGTGGATAGTAGGTTGTTTTGGGTAAAGATCGTAACCATAAAACCATTGAAAACCATTCAAAGTGCTTGATAAAAATCAAAACTTTTAACACTTTGAAAGTTTTTTTTAATCTTTTCGAAAAGCCCCCCCTACACACATGCATCGATATACGAAATAGTTTGGCATGTGAAGGAAAGAGTTGCACTTGAGTCTTTAAGATCACATGTTGCGATATATTACATGTTAATCACATTTACTCCCCCTATCTCTAATATAAAAAATATAATATTAGAGATACCAATAGATTTAAATATGACAATTTCTGAAAAATCGACGGGAGAGAAACATGTGTGCACGCATGAATCATGGAACATTTTCAGTCGGGTCGCTCCCCCTCAACAATATATGTGTGTCTTGAAACAAAATTTGACAAAATTTTAGAAAAACGACACCACAAAATATGTTGAGGTACGGAGTTGAGATGCCTTTACCGATAATATATGACAGATTTAATATCATTTTCGGAATGTGTTGGATACATAAAATATGACAATTTTAGAGATGTACCCAACAACATTAAAAGGATTGATTTTAAAACGCTCCCCCTCAAAAATTGATCAAAATAACATATGACAATTTTGAGATATGAAAACCACATATGAGGAAGGGAGTGTTGAACACACAATTTTGAAAGATTTAGAAAAACCTTTTGAGAAATTCTTGAAAAATTGTGTTCAACGGTTTTAAAATAATCAGGATAGAAGACTTCTCTTCTATTGCATAGGGAAAGCGCACTGAAATGTACACTTCCCTGCCGGGTCCGTTTTTCATGAGCTCAAAACTTTGATTGTTTTGTGACTAGCTCATGATCGAGAAAAATAAATTTCCCGTTGTGAAGGATAAGTTATCATCCGTGATAAACTTTCCTTAAGTTGAAGTTCGAGGTCTAAGCTGACATTTACTTAGAAATCGTTTTGAATGTTTTTATGCGAAGCTCATGACCGAGAAATATGATTTTCTCGTTGAGAAGGATAAGTTATCGTCCGATATAAACTTCCCTTAGTTGAGGTTTGAGTCCTAAGCTTTGATGCGCTTAGAAGTCATATACACGAGCTTAAAACTTTCGAATAGTTTTAATAGAAGCTCGTATCTGAGAAAATCGAATTTCTCGTTTTGAGGATAAGTCATACTCGGGATGAACTTTCCTATCTTGTAAGCCCGGGTTACAATCTGTAATTTGACTATAAGCCATGTACACGAGCATAAAACTTTTGAATAGTTTTAATAGAAGCTCGTGACCGAGAAATATGAATTTCTCGTTTGAGGGTAACTTATCGTTGAAGAGATAAAGTTCCCTTTCTTTGACGTTCGAGTTACAGCCTGATATGTGACTATAAGTCACTGTAGAAGCTTAATTTAGAAGCGCCTAAGACGCTTGTTTCTCTGATATCTGTTTCTTCAGCAACCAAACTCTGAGAGTGTCTTTTGTTGAGCGGTATAAATATGGAAAACCTTTGTGTTCTTGTTGAACCTTTACTTTATTACCTACAGTTTCATCAGTAGTTTGTATGCTTGCATGTGGGTTAGCGATATCTTGATGAGAACCATGTGGGGATTCACCTTGAACCTTTGTCGAGCTAGAGGGAAATATATTTCCAGTAGGAACCCACTTAAGACCTATGGTTTTGAAGGTTCTACCCGTTGGTATCCACCTAAGACAAGGTCGAGGAGACATAGTTTTCTCATGCACAGCGGAAGACTTAGTTGGAGAAAACCTATTTCCTTTATGGTTCCGTCTCTGAGGTGCTCTAGATTTTTGGTTCACCTTGTTCAGGACTTTAGTGATACAATCATCATGAATGGCATTAAACACGCATTTGTTACATTTCATGCAAACAAAGTGATTAGCATCTGAGAAGGCTCTAGAGTTCCTAGGGTTGGCAGAATTGTGCACATGATAGAAGGGTCTAGAATTCCTAGATGTGTGAACAACGCTCCTAGGTTGTGGTTTGGTCCTATCTCTTGCTTGTGTCTTGTTTTTAGCATCCTCTAGATATCTTTTGTGACCCACGTCATTTGTACTATGCTTAGGCAAGTTCTTGGAGCTATTTCTAGAGTTGGTTGAAGCATTCATGTGATCGGGCTTTGCAGAAGCGGATTTTCTTAAGGAGGGTCTAGATTGTGGAGTGACTGGTTTAGGAAAATTGATACGCACGTCAACTTGGGATGTAAACCTCAGATTCGACGTTTTGAGTCGTTCAGATTTAAACGCATTCGGTTGTCTAGCAACTGAGCGATTTCTGACAGGTTGAGAAGGAGGTTTCCCCAAGACTGACTGTTTTGCTAACTTAGTATCCACACTATTTCCTTTTAGTTTCCTTAATTCATTTTTCACCGCTGTCAATGAAAAAACCTTTTCCTGAATCTGAGCCTTTAATTGCTCATTTTGTAGAAGTAATTGAGCGACACATTGTTCTAACTTAATATTCATATTGTTAAATATGTCTTTCCCAGAATTCGCGTCATTACTGTCTACAGTGTCGATAGGTTGCACAGATAATTCAGTTAATGAAGCAGGCGGAGGACTTGGATTTTGAGAAGCCAACTTTGATTCTAACAAATTTATTTGTTTCACAAAATGTTCTTTTTCCACATTAAAATCTTGAATCTTACGATCCAATTTTTGTTCAAGAACCACATTTGCTTTTTTAAGTTTTTCAAAGTAAGCCTCGAATTTGTTATTTTTCTTTGAAAAATCGAGTTTCGCATCCTCAAAATCTTTAGTCTTCTGAGCTAACAGAATTTCAAGCTCGTGAATCTTAGAATCAACATCCTGAGAAGTCTCTCCTCCATTAGTACTCGTATCTGATGAATTAGGTGTGGTATTGCTATCAACCTTTTCCACTAGATACGTGTCAAGAATGGGTTCAGATTGCTCAGTATGTTGAGAAACATCGTATTCAGCATTTAAATGTACCATAGTCATTGGCTGATCATCATAAATGGGTATGATATCCGCATCATTGGTTGTTTGATCATTCCCTGAGCTGGTACTGATATGCTGCGTTTCTGATTCTGTCCCGCTGCTCTCTGTATCAACCGAAGAAGCATCCAATGCTTGATCTATATCGATAGTGCTCTCTTCCGTCTGCATCAGTCTTTGATTCAACCTTCTTTGAAAGTGCCTTTGATGGCGTGTTCTTTCAGCAATTGACTTCTTTATATTGCTCATATGTTGAAGAAGTGTCTCTTTGAACGCTTGAAGATCTACGAGAGTATATTTGGTAAAGTATGTGCTTGTGAACTCTCGATCGTTTTTGGATAAGCCACTTGAGTCAATGAATTGCTGGAACTGATTGTTGAGAGCTAAAAGGACCTCCATGGATATATTCTCGTGAAAATCGTCTCTTTAAAGTTCTTGTTGAAGATGGTCTACATTAAGTAGCACCGTTTTGATGAATGTCTCAACATCTTGACCAAATAGTAGAAAGAATACCCGTTTGAATCCAATTTCAAGATGAGTGCCTTTTAGGTCTTCTCTTGAAAGAACCTGAAGGTGTGACTGAAGCAACTTTATGTGTTCCATGCATCTTTCTTTTGCTTTCGACATCTTGTATTTGATTGCATGAACGGTTTTGGTGGTAGAATCCTTGTTAGAAGGTTTACTGATTGGAGTCTCAGTATTTGTCTGAACCTCTGGATTATGCATCTTCTCTTTATTCATCTCAGTCATGGACGTTGTTGGTGTTGAATCCACGAAGATGTCCATTGAACGGATGTCTCGAAGAGGATATGATGTGTATGGATGACGGATCTTAGTGGATTTGTTGTGATTTGATGGTGGTTGAAATTCCGAAAAATTTGATTTTTTCTCGGTCCGTCAATAAAATCCTCAGTCCGATAAAACGGTAAACCGAAAAATTATGAATCACCAAATTTTGAAATTGAGATCGAAATAGCCAAAAACTAATAGGGAAAAATTTTGAAAATTGAAAATTTCAACGAAAAATAAAACCTAAAATTGGCCTAAAAATTTGAATTTTGGTCCGAAAATTTGAATTTTTTGGTCGAAAAATTTTTCGCATGGCCAAAATTTGAAATCGAAGTTTAAATGGCCTAAAAATGGTCTAGGAAAAAATAAAATTTCTATGGTTTTCCCGCCAAAAAACTTTTCTTTTTTTTTTTTTTTTTTTTTTGGAAACGATGTTCCGAACCTAGTCTAGATAGTGGCTAAGTCTAAAAATTACTCAAACAAAATATCCATCGGAATGCCCATCGGAATACCTATCGGAATCACCTTGTCGGAATATCAAATTGGAATGCTCAAATCGGAATGTCCAGATCGGAATGCTCTGATCGGAATGTCGAATCGGAATGTCCAAATCGGAATGTCAAATCGGAATGCCCAATCAGAATGCTCTGATCAGAATGTCAAATCGGAATGCCCAATCGGAATGTGATCGGAATACCAAATCGGAATGTATAAACCCTATTCCGATTACACTGATCGGAATAACTGTAAGCCCTTTTCCGATGACCTGATCGGAATAAATCCCACTTTTCTCGGACAAAACTCAACCAATTCGAGATTTTAAGCCAAAAAATGATCAAAACACCCAAAAAAATTTTGTTTTTAGCCAAAGTAAATATACCAAATCTCTACCACAACTATGTAGAAGATTTGTATCGAGAAAAAACCATAAAAAACACAAGAAAAATTTTAGGGACGTGATATATAGATCAAAATGACCACGAAAAATCAAGAACACACCACACGAATCTTCAATCACCTATCCACTATAGGCTCTTGATACCAAATGTTAATCCCATTTAATCCATAACACAAGATTTAGAAGAGATATTTAGAGAGAAAAAGAGAAGAAAAGTAGAGAGAGAAATAAGAGAGAATTTGGAAGGTTAATCACTTTAGAGAGAGAAAGTAAAATGGTAACCAACACCCTCTTCTACACATGGAAGAGGGTATATATACCCTTGGCTTTTGGGCTGTGGGTTTAAGAGACATGGGTCGGGCTTGGCTTTGTTTTGGGCTTACGCCCCTAACTTATACAATATTAGCTTAAAGTCCAAGCCCGGTTTTCCCGACTAACCTATTACAATACAAGACCATTTAACGACTGAGATGACCTATTACATTCTTGTTCGACTATATAAAATATAGGGCTAACAATCGGGTAATGATAACTTCTTCCAAACACTTAATGGCATTAAATTGATACTTTCCCCGAGATCGGCTAAGGAAGTACATTCTTTGATTTGAGAAAATGAACAAGGTAACACAAAACAACCGGGCTCTCCAAGTTTCTCTGGATGTTCTTTGAGAAGGACTGCAGAACAGTTTTCATTCAATCGAGTATTGACAAATTCAGCCATCTTCTCCTTCTTACTAAGCAACTCCTTGAATGCTTTAACAAATTTTGGCATTTGGACAAGTGCTTCAACAAGGCTAATGTTAAAGTTCATTTGTGAGATCATCTTAAAAAAGGAAGTAATTTGAGAATCCTCCTTAGTGAGCACTTTGCACTTATCTTACCGAGAAAGATAGGGAATATTGGGTTTATGAGGTGTAGGTGGAGAAGGCGAAGGTGTAAAAGGTGAAGGTTAAGAGGGTGAAGGATTTTTCTTGGGTACATCGTCAGTAAGAGGTGGAGACGGTAATGGAGAACTAGTACTAGGCGTGGTAGTAGAAGGGATAAATGGGGGTGGAGGAGGTGAAGGTGGAGTAACTAGGGGAGGGATAGAAGGTCCTACTAAAGTTGCTCCACTGCTTTTAGTAATAGCACTCACATTAGCTCTAGGGTTGGTTTCGGTTGTTGAAGGAAGAGCACCTTGGGGACGAAGGGCTTGAAACATTTGAACGAATTTCCTATCCGTGGACTCTTTCATTTTCTTTAATTTCTTATCTTGTTCCGAAATCTTTTGAAGGACTAAGTCCATTTGTGGATTAGGTAAATTGAACCCTTGTTGTGGAAAACCTTGATTTGGGTATTGGTTTTATGGTGGAAAACCTTGAGGAGTAAAACCTTGGTTTATAAAGCCTTGATTTTGCACTTGATAAGTTCCTTGATTTGCATTATAGCCCCGCACACTTGCATTTGGTTGAAAATTAGCTCGTGGTGGCCCTTGGTTGTTTTGGGTAGGTGGGTGTGGTCTTTGTTGAAAACCGGGTGGAGCCAAATAATTAGTGGAATTATAGGACAAATGATTAACATCGACATTCGGCTTGAAATGAACCCTCTCGGTGTTGTTGTAAGCATACACTTCCCCGTGAGATTGGTCATAAGCCTTATCACAATTCGCATACGAGTGTGGCCCACCACATGTTTCACAAGTCACATTAAGGGCATTCACATGTTGAATGGGAGTGTTTTGAACATGTAAGGAAAGTTTTGTCACTATTGAAGTAAGTGCTTGAATTTGATTGGTAGTCTTACTATCACTAGTACTAGCCATAGTAGCCCTTACACTTTTAGTTTGCATTTTTGCCTTTTTTTCAATTATATCCCAAGCGACTTGTGTTGTTTTCACTAGAATATTACTCCCCGAAGCACTATTTAGTGAATCTTGGTCATTCAAACTTAATCCATTATAAAAAGTATTAATTTGATGCACTTTAGTAAAACTGTGTTGTGGACACTTTCTCAAAAGTTTCTTAAAACGATCCCAAGATTCACTAAACGTCTCACCGTACTTTTGTTCAAAATTGATTATATCATTCCGCAAAGCGGTAGTACGGGAGGGTGGAAAGAACTAATTAATGAATTTAGTCTCTATGTCCGCCCATGTGGAAATACTTTGGGGTGGTTCCTTATTAAGCCAAGTCCGGGCTTGTCCCTCGAGAGAGAAAGGAAAGAGGAGCAAACAAATTCAAACCTCTTGATATGATCGTGAGGATCATCATGAGTGAGGCCCAAGAAAGGTGTTGCAGAGACCATTTGAATAAAACCGGGTTTGAGCTCGAAGTTGTTTGCGTCAATAGCCGGCACTACAATAACATCATCATTGCCTTCAACGTGTGATTGCAAGAGCTCGATCATTGGACGATTATCCATGGTGTAAATAACACGAGTCTCGATGATAGTGGCTTGAATGGATTTCCTCTTGTGCGAACGGGTACGCATACACCTACAAAAGAAAAAGATAGAAAAGAAATAGGAGAAGAAATAAAGTTAACGTAAAAAGAAAATGTTTTTGGTGCAAAACTTTATAAAAGAAATGCTTTTAATGATTTTTAAATGTTTTTGTATTTTTGGAATTTTTTGATCTTTTTGGATTTTTGAAATTTTTGAAATTTTTAGCAAGAAAAATAACGTTCACGAGTGAATGGATCCCAAAATCCAACGCATCTCTCACAAAAAACCGTTAATCTTTACGAAAAGAGACGGCGGCACAATAGCATACGATGAAAATAAATACAATACATACGATTTTAATAACTACATACGATAAGAAAATTGTTCTCGGTTTATCTTATCGTTCTCGGATCTAATCGAATTGATCTCGATTTAAAAATGTGACTCAGTCGTCTTTGGTGAATAAAAAAAGAAAATTTGATAATCTATATCTATTTAAAAATTAAAACTTGACAAATAAAAATAAAATGTGACAAATTTATTAAAAATAGACGGACCAAAACTTAATAAAAAGTAATAAAGAAAAATGATAAAAATAAAAGTAAAAATAAACAAAGTAAAAAAATGCGGGAAATAAAAAATGAATGTCGAAATAAAATAAAATAAAAGTTGGAATTAATAAATGACGGAATAAAATAAAAATGTAAAAGTCTGAAAATAAAAATAATAAGTAATAAAAATAAAAGTAATTCTATATCTTCTTAAAAGGTAAATGCAAGAATTGTAAAAATGAACTAAAAACAAAAGACAATTAATAGAATAAAAAAAAAGAAATAAATAAATAAGAAAAATAATGTAAAAGTTGGATATGGGGGAACAAGGAAAATGGATGTTGGAATATGGGGGAACAAGGAAAATGGAGGGAAAAGAAATAAGCTACTAACCAGTTTCGGACTATTGTTTGCACAAAAGTCAGTTTCAGAAGTGGTAAAGCAATTTTAAGTTTCGGAGTTATTTATATACTCAGTTTCGGATATAATATTTTTTTGGCGGGAAAACTATGTGATGGACCAGTCTTGGAATAAACAAAAAACTTGAATTTCGGAATTAATATGAAATATGTTTAAATTGAGTTTCGCGATAAATGATAAAAATTACTTTCGGATAAAAATAAAAATAAAAATGACTTTCGGATTAAAAAAACTAAATATGACTTTCGGATTAAAAATAAAAATGACTTTCAGATAAAATAAAAATAAAAAAGACTTTCGGATTAAAAATAAAATTGACTTTCGGATAAAAACTAAAATTGATTTTCGGAATAAAAATAAAATGACTTTCGGATTAAAAATCTAAAACTCACTTTGGGTTTCGGATAAAATAAAAATAAAAAAACTTAATACTAAAATGAGGAGCCAATTTGCTAAAAACAAGCCGCTTGTCACTTTCGGAATTTTGCTTTGCAAATCACTTTCGGACCATTTATTATACTGACTTTCTCAAATTTCTAGTTTATTTGTCACTTTCGGAATATTTTGGCTTATGTGACTTTCGGATTTTTTTTATATCACTTTCGCATCTATTAGTCAAGTGACTTTCGGAACACAATTGTTAAAGTTTGTTTATTTGAGTTTTACAATAATATTTCTTTAGTTACTTTCAGATAAAAATAGAAACCCTCTTCTGAGAGTTATCTGACTTCGCAATAAAAAAATATTCTCGATCCTAAAAAGCCGGTACTCAAAACAAGCTAAAATTAATCTAAAAAAATAAGCAAAAATTAAACTAAAATTAATCTATAAAATAAGCAAAAATGGAACTAAAATTAATCTAAAAAATAATCCAAACACAACATTATTAAAAACTCTAATAAGCACTAAATAAGCAAAAATAAATAAATCTATTAAAAAACATTAAACTACCACATTCACTTAATTAAAAATAAGATAAACATAAAATAAGCAATAAGCACAATAAGCTATAACCATCAATCACATAATATAATAAGAACAATGAATTAATCATTTTAATCAAATAAGCAATAAGATCAAATAAGCTACATGATTAACCAAATCAAACACTAAATTAAAAACAAGAGAGGAAGAATGAGATTTATTTAAAAAGATTAAATTAAAGATGAAGATTAAGATAAAACAAAACAAGATTAAAGATGAAAGATTAAAGATGAAATGCTTGAAATAAAAGTAGAGAGAGAAAGTTAATTACACATACTTCTAATTACTTGAAAAATAAAACTAATAACTACTACTCATTACAAATGAAATATGAGGCCTATTTATAGTGGAGGAGTGATAGGTGTGGTGCTTCATTCATTCTCTTTTGTCTTCTCGTCTTTTTAATTAATTCGTCATTCTCGATGTTATCTCGGGATTTGTCGATAAATAAAATGAAATCGTCTTCTAATTTCTTCTTTTATTAGATATTAAACTTCCTTCTTTGGTCTTTTTCTTCGATAAATCTTCAGAATAGGCCTTTGACTTCCGTTCTTTTTGCACTTTTGATCTTTTGACTTTGTCTTTCGTCTTTTTCTTTGATAAAATCCCGTGAAAGCCTGTTTTTTCTTTCTTTTTCATCTTTTGGTCCTAAAAAACAACAAAAATAAAAACCACGCGTAATTCCGACTTTTACGACGTTAAACACACGTTTTGGTCTCGTTTTTATTTGTTTTAAGTGGTAAAAGTATAAGTGTTTTCACACTTATTAAATATCCTACACTTGACCATTGTAATGACCTCATGCAATGCATTAATTTCAAAGCAACATTTACATTTTCCTCATAATTAACCCACCATGGCCCTTATTACATACTACGACATAATGGAAACTAAAAAGATAGAAAATTACTCAAAAGTTAGATAGAAGATGCTTGTAAAGAAATCAAAGACTTAGATTAGGGCTTTGGTGTCATGAATATTAATCACCCTCAAGTTTTACGTTCCACATACCAAGCTTAAAAACAAGATCATTGTTATTATAAGTTAATAAAACTAACACTTACTCATGTGGCTCAATTATTCAATTATACCCCCTTATTCCTACGGTGTATCTCTTATATTTTATTTTTGTCTTGAATGATCACGAGGATGCATTTTTGACTTATTTTGATAATTTATTTAGGCCGAAAATAAAGTAGGAAGATTTAATCCATACTTAGCTAAAGGACCAAATCTTTTAAAATGGCTTCTCGAAACCTCATAAAGTTCATATCTTGACATAACTCGTTTCACGATTTGAGACCTTTCTCGGACCGATATTTGGCATTTACTTCATACTTTGAATCTTGAGAGACGTTCTTGAAATAATGGTCTTCTCTTCATATGTGGAATTTCTTCACTTGATGTTTTTGAGAGATTCTTCAAACTTGGACCACGACTTCTTCATTTATCTCTTTATTTGAGATTTTGATATACAACGATCCGCCTCCTTTTCGGACTTGGATCTATTTATCCTCATACCTTGTTAGGGTCTTTTTAGATAGACTTCTCTATGATCTTTATGGGAGTAATTACTTCTCGTCGTGTGTCTCGATCCTTCATATTGATTTTTGAATAATGATTCTTCACATCATCTTGGATCTTTAGCAACAAAATGGAGCCCTCA
The DNA here is from genome assembly GCA_025667525.1 of Glebionis coronaria. Lineage (NCBI taxonomy): Eukaryota > Viridiplantae > Streptophyta > Magnoliopsida > Asterales > Asteraceae > Glebionis > Glebionis coronaria. Next base: position 428,202,912 of record CM046877.1, read on the forward strand.
TGCCTTGTTAGGTCCTTTTTGGACTCACCAATATTCGCATCCTATTTCCATAAGTTACGCCTAGGCTTTGAACTCTAATTAATCCCGAGCAACTTTTAAACGATCTTGGGCTAGAAGCTAAGTATTTTCAAATCGTACGAGCTTATTTATTGCATTTATTTATTGACAAGCGATGGGAGAAAAATCTCATAATTAACTCACATAAGTTCATGAAAGAATACAAAACTTATAATTGACTCTATCATTTCTCTTTCTCCATAATTTAAAATCTCAAGGAATGAGACTTGTAGATGCTTAGCCTAATAAACCAATTATGGTCCATATGGTTAAGGATACTAGCTAGAGTAAACTTAAATAAGTAAACTCGGGTTGTGTCAAAGTATTCACGACAGACCTAATATATCAAAGACATCTAAACTTGTTAAAACCATTTTATTTAATAATTTATTTTGACTTTACTCTAGAAATGAAATAAATACATACGATGAAAGAAAATAACGATAACAAAGGAAAAAACCACTAGTCCAAAATAGATTAAAAATTTGGAAATATGTCGAAAAAATCAATTTTCCGGTTAAAATGAGGACATATTCATGGAAAAGCCCACTTAACTTCGACATAAGTCTCCCCTACACTTAATATAAACATTGTCCTCAATGTTTAAGCATGTGGAAGTAAACTCCCCTACACTTAGGACATTGTGCACGTTATTTAAATCTTGCTATGGATAAGATAACTAAAGTGATTCGTATTTCAACATTTATGGATATAAAATATTGAATCACAAGAGTTTTAGGATAGAACTGGGAAGACGGGTACATGGAATCACGTGTTGTCAAAAGTCATCAGAAGTGGATCTTTGAAAGCTCTAATCCCTGCACATCATAAGAAACAACAAAACAACAAACACCTACTTGGCTCCCCTACACTTATTATGATATTGATAAAGAAGGATAGATCACCGGGTTGCCTCTCGAGAAGCGCTTGTTTTTGTTAACCGAGTCACGAGCCTGACTCGACCCCGAATACTAAGGTTGAAAGTTCATAAAAAACCTTGATGAAAATCCATCGGGGTCAAATACATGGTTCTCATCCAACAAGTAGCATAACCCTAAAGTGAAGAGCACAAGCCAAAGTGGAGTAGGCGAGGATCCCTTAAGAAAATGTTGAGCATGGTGATAGAAGGTGTGGTAAGGTGAAAGCGTAGCTCCGAATATTCCAAAAATCTTTCCTTTTATTTCATCAGATGGATACTAAGATGGCTCAAAAACTGTCATACCTAGATCGAACACCTTTTCCTTTAGGGGAAAATAAGAAAGACACTCAGTAGACCTTGAAGAAGATTCGTCCATATACCTCACAATCTCATCCGAAGAAGGTGGAAAAAGAGGTGTCAAAACATAAGTACTGCGAATGTTGGTGTCGTCCGGTTTCTTTTCCTTTGAAACGGGTTTCTTAAAATCCGAAGGAGGGTAAAGGCCATAATTAAAATCCAAAGTAGGAGAATCATGCTCATTAGGAAAGTAGGTATTGAGAAACGTTTCGAAATCTTCCTTAAAAGAGTAATCCTCTAAAGTAGTATCAAGCGTTGTTGGTGGAGGATCCTCATCAAAGATAGGAGCAAAAACATCATCAGAAGACATAACAGTTGAAGAATCACTCGAAAGAGTGTCAGCATCAGCAAAGTCATCATATATCGACATGTCTTCATACTCGGAAGTAGAATCATCATATTCATCATTAATTGGTGGAGCATCCAAATCGGAAAGAGAATCATCATATTCATCATAGATTGGTGGAGCATCCAAATCGGAAAGAGAATCATGAGAATCTTCCACATGTTCTTGAAAAAGTGGATTATCATATAAAGTCTCGAAAAGAGGATTGTTGTGTAGCACAAAATCATTGACATCAAGCTTTGTAGTTTCCAAAGGAGTTGTAAAAAACTCGTCTTGAAGCACATCAATCATTTTTGCCGATTCTTTTTCATTGGATTTGCTTGTAATCTTCCCTATTTTAAACACTTGTTGATCATTCCCGACCCTAGGAATTAGTTCACCTTAGACAACATCGACTAAAGCTTTCCAGGTTCACAAGAATGGCCGTCCAAGTATTAACGGAATACGAGGATCCATCTCATAATCAACAACAACAAAATCAACCGGAAAAGTGAAGGTACCAACTTTAACAAAAACATCTTCGGCAATACCAACAAGGTAAGCGAGAGTTCGATTTTCTAGCTCAAGAGTCATACGTGTTGGTATAAGATCGGGTAATGATAATTTATTCCAAACACTTAATGGCATTAAAGTGATACTTGCCCCGAGATCGGCTACATTCTTTGATTTAAGAAACAATAAACAAGGTAACACAAAATGACCGGGATCTCCAAGTTTCTCCGGAAGTTCTTTGAAAAGGACTGCAGAATGATTTTCATTTAATCGAGTAGTGACAAATTCAGCCATCTTCTCCTTCTTACTAAGCAACTCCTTGAACGCTTTAACAAATTTTGGCATCTGTACAAGTGCTTCAACAAGGCTAATGTTAAAGTTCATTTGTGAGATCATTTAAAAAAGGAAGTAATTTGAGAATCCTCCTTAGTGAGCACTTTGCACTTTCTAACCGAGAAGGATAAGGAATACTGGGTTTAGGAGGTGTAGGTGGAGAAGGTGAAGATGTAGAAGGTGAAGGTTGAGAGGGTAAAGGATTTCCTGGGTACATCGTCAGTAAGAGGTGGAGACGATAATGGAGAACAAGTACTAGGCGTGGTAGTAGGAGGGATAAATCAGGGTGGAGGAGGTGAAGGTGAAGTAACTAGGGGAGGGATAGAAGGTCCTACTAAAGTTGCTCCACTACGTGTAGTAATAGCACTCACATTAGCTCTAAGGTTGGTTTCGGTTGTTGAAGGAAGATCACCTTGGGGACGAAGGGCTTGAAACATTTGAACGAATTTCCTATCCGTGGACTCTTGCATTTCCTTTAATTTCTTATCTTGTTCTGAAATCTTTTGAAGAACTAAGTCCATTTGTGGATTAGGTAAATTGAACCCTTGTTGTGGAAAACCTTGATTTGGGTATTGGTTATATGGTGGAAAACCTTGAGGAGTAAAACCTTGGTTTGAAAAGCCTTGATTTTGCACTTGATAAGTTCCTTGATTTGCATTATATCCCCGCACATTTGCATTTGGTTAAAAATTAGCTCGTGGTGGCCCTTGGTTGTTTTGGGTGGGTAGGTGTGGTCTTTGTTGAAAATCGGGTGGAGCCAAATAATTAGTGGAATTATAGGACAAATGATTAACATCGACATTTGGCTTGAAATGAACCCTCTCGGTATTGTTGTAAGCATACACTTCCCCATGAGATTGGTCATAAGCCTTATCACAATTCGCATACGAGTGTGGCCCACCACATGTTTCACAAGTCACATTAAGGGCATTCACATGTTGAATGGGAGTGTTTTGAATATGTAAGGCAAGTTTTGTCACTATTGAAGTAAGTGCTTGAATTTGATTGGTAGTCTCACTATCACTAGTACTAGCCATAGTAGCCCTTACACTTTTAGTTTGCACTTTGGCCTTGTCTTCAACTATATCCCAAGCGACTTGTGATGTTTTCACTAGAATATTACCCCCCGAAGAACTATTTAGTGAATCTTGGTCATTCAAACTTAATCCATTATAAAAAAGTATTAATTTGATGCACTTTAGTAAAACCGTGTTGTGGACACTTTCTCAAAATTTCCTTAAAATGATCCCAAGATTCACTAAACGTCTCACCGTACTTTTGTTCAAATTGATTATATCATTCCGCAAAGAGGTAGTACGGGAGGGTGGAAAGAAGTAACTAATGAAATTAGTCTCTAAGTCCGCCCATGTGGCAATACTTTGGGGTGGTTCCTTATTAAGCCAAGTCCGGGCTTGTCCCTCGAGAGAGAAAGGAAAGAGGAGCAAATGAATTGCTTCTTGTGAGAGAAAGGAAAGAGGAGCAAACGAATTGATTCTTGTGAGACCCCATTGTATTTCACAGTTTTAGTTAAGTGTACAAACCTCCTGATATGATCGTGAGGATCATCATGAGTGCGGCCCAAGAAAGGTGTTGTAGAGACCATTTGAATAAAACCGGTTTTGAGCTCGAAGTTGTTTGCGTCAATAGCCGGCACCATAATAACATCGTCATTGTCTTCAACGTGTGATTGCAAGAGCTCGATCATTGGATGATGATCCATGGTGTTAATAACACGAGTCTCGATGATAGCGGCTTGAATGGATTTCCTCTTGCGCGAACGGGTACGCATACACCTACAAAAGAAAAAGATAGAAAAGAAATAGAAGAAGAAACAAAGTTAACGTAAAAAGAAAATATTTTTAGTGCAAAACTTTATAAAAGAAATGCTTTTAATGATTTTTAAATGTTATTGGATTTTTGAAATTTTTTGATTTTTTTGGCCTAGTGGTATTTTCCTTTGTTATCATTATTTTCTTTCATTGTATATATTTATTTCATTTCTAGAATAAAGTCAAAATAAAAAAATTGTTCTCGGTATGCTATTGTTAGCGGCGCCATTTTAATAACTGAATTTTAATAAGAAAATTGTTCTCGGTTTGTCTTATCGTTCTCGGTATCTAATCGAATTGATCTCGGTTTAAAAATGTGACTCAGTCATTTTTGGTGAATAAAAAAGAAAATTTGATAATCTATATCTATTTAAAAATTAAAACTTGACAAATAAAAATAAAATGTGGCAAATATATTAAAAATAGACGGACCAAAACTTAATAAAAAGTAATAAAGAAAAATGATAAAAATAAAAGTAAAAATAAACAAAGTGTTGGAAATACGTTTTACGTATATAGAAAGTCTCGGTCACTCCAACAATGTAGTTATAGGCTCGTAGTAATGATTAAGTTTCATATATTTAATAGCCCGACCCATGAGCATGTTCATGGGCCGGAAGCCCAAGTCTATTAAGGACTTGGGGTATTTAAACCTCTTTCCACCATGGAAAGAGGTGTTGGTTGTTTTCATTTCATGTTTTCAATATAGAAAAGTTCTCTCATTTCTCTCTCTAACTCTCTCTCTCTAGAAAACATCAACCCCCTTGTTTCACAAAGATTATCATTGTTTTTCAATTGGTATCAAGAGCATGGGATGAAATATAGGTTTGTTTTTGGTGTTGCGTAGTGTTTTTTAAACATTTCGTAGAGTTCTTGCCGAATCTTCAAATTTTTTGTGTGTTTGATCGTAGCTTCAAGTAGTGTAACGTAGTGATTCTTGTTATAGTGTTTTTGGTATCTTGGTTTTTGTCAAAACATAATCTTTCTTGGATCAAAAGTGCAAAAAGGTATTGTGTTCATCTTTCTGAAATTCAAGCAAACATTTCCATCGGAAAGTACAAGTAAAAGGGGCTTCCATCGCAATAACCATCACCATCGGAAAGTGTTTGGTTCCACATTATGATACTGAGGATTTCAATACTTACTCCGATCTGAACATTCCGATCGTTCTTTGCGATCTGGGATTCCGACGGATATAAGGAAGTTGTTAAGTCGTTACTCTGCCTAAATTTTGTCAGCTATATTCCGATCTGAATCTTTCCGATAGGTCTTTGCGATCTGAACATTTCGACAGCTTTGCATTGCGATCTAGGCATTCCGATACCATCATCATTCCGACAAGGTTACATTGCGATCTGAGCATTGCGATCTGAATCATTCCGACAAGGTTACATTGCGATATGAGCATTCTGATCTGAATCGTTACATTGTGATCTGAGCATTCTGATCTGAATCATTCCGACAAGGTTACATTGCGATCTGAGCATTGCGATCTGAAATCATTCCGACAGCCTTGCATTACGATCTAAGCATTTCGATAGTAAGATATTCCGATCTGGGTATTCCGACAGAAAGAACATTTCGATAGAACATGTTTTTAGATACTTAGGGGATTTCTTCTATTTGGCAATTAATTTGGTAATTTGGTAAATTTTAAAAGCAAACACAACAACAAGATAACAACACAAAAAACTCATAACCTTATTTCATTGTTCGATCCTCTTTGGTGATCTTTATAAAGTGATCAAAATTAATCCGAGTTCATTAATGCCTCAAATGACATCACTTACGGATATTTCCGTCATTACGGGAACGGATAATCACCCTCCAATGCTCATTAAAGAAGTCTTTGAAGCATGGCAAGGCCGTATGATGTCATACATTAAGGGAAAACCGACATATGGGAGGCTTATGGTCAAGTCAATTCTAAATGGTCCACTTGATTATGGTACCATCGTTGTTAACAATGTGACTCGACCACGGGAGTTTGAAGAACTTACACCAGCTCAACAACTTATTGCTGATGCAGACGAAAAGGCTCTTCAAACCATTCTCCAAGCTCTTCCACATGACATCTATCGAATGGTGAGTCAATATACGGTTGCAAAGGATTTATGGGAACGTCTAAAGGTTTTGCTACAAGGTACGTCTCTTACAAAACAGGAACGGGAATGTCAGTTGTATGATCTGTTTGATAGGTTCACGTACAGCCCAGGGGAAACGCTTCACGACTACTACTTCAGATTCACTACTCTAATGAATGATTTGAATGTATACAATCTCGTGATTGCTCCATTCCAGGTTAACACCAAGTTTTTGAATACTTTACCTCAAGCTGAATGGGGTGAGTATATTACTGATGTTAAGTTAACCAGGGATTTGCATAAGTGCAATTTGGATCAACTCTATACTTTTCTTCAGCAGCATGAGAAACACGTGATCATGCACCGTTCACCTCGAGGTATGTACCCTGATTCTCTAGCATTGATGGCTAATCAACCAAGCTTGTCATATAACAACACTCCTTATATCATGGAACACCAAGCTTATCATCCATCACCGTACCTGACTCCAAGCTTCCCCCAATATTCGATTCTACCTCAACCACCCACCTCACATCAGCAACAATATCGGTTTAATGCACCTTCGTCTCAGAGAGAACCACAAGCATCACAATATGCCTCACAACCTCACCCATATTCACCAGCAAGCATTGCACCTTATGCTCAGTCATCCTACCCTTCTTATCAAGAAAATGCAGCATATCCATCAAGCTATTCTGACCACATGAGTATTCCTCCTAGTGCTTATGCCGCTCAACAAGACCAAGCATTGTATTGTGATAATGATGAAGTTCTCATTCCTGAATTCAAACAAGGAACTGACCCAGTTGAAGTGTTAGCCACTATGTCTGCTTATCTCACAAGGACATTGAGCAAACGAGGATTTAGAGGACCAACTCCTACTAACAATCAATTGAGGAATTCATCCAATTCTCGACAACAAGCTACCATTGAGAATGGCAGGGTAATGGTTCAACCTATACAACCTAATCAGGGGAGACCCACTACATCAACCAATACACGCATGGTCAATCCCGCTCCAATGGTCAAAACTCCTCCACGGGCTAATTCCACAGGTAAGTTGAGAATGATTACATGCTACAACTGTAAGGAAGAGGGTCACATGTCTAGGGATTGCACAAAACCCAAGAGGAGAAGGGATGGTCAATGGTTTGTAGAGAAGATTTATTTGGTAAACGCTCAGGCACAAGGACATGAACTTGATGAAGATGAGCTTGCATTTCTTGCTGATCCAGGGATTGCGGAACAAGAAGTTGTCACTACACAGAATGCAGCATACCAAGCAGATGATCTGGATGCTTATGATTCAGACTGTGATGATCTTCAATCTGCTCAGGTAGCTCTTATGGCAACTATCTCTAGATTTGGGTCAGATAAAATATCTGAGGTACTTACTAATTCCACTGATACTAGTATTCAACCACATCAAGTTGGGCAAGAGGGTGCTGATCCGAATGAGTCTTCGGTGGTGAGTCTTTCAAATGAGGAGACAATCAATGATAGTAATATCAATGTGAGTCCCCAGACTTTGAGTGAATCACAACCGGGAGCCATTTCGCATACGCATATTCCTGCTCAACAAGATTTGGTCATGGTTCCTGCAAAATTACTTAGCCAAATGAATACTGCACTATTAGAAACCCTAGCTAAGAATAAGAATTTGTCTGCTGAGCTTGCCCTGTGCAACGAAAAAGTTCAAACTTTGGAATTAGTTCCTTCGTCCAATGTTCTAACCAATCCCGAATATGATCCTTTTCGAAACAAACAAATGGGTCTTGCAAGAAATTGAAACCTTAAGAGCAGATCTTTCCAACGAACTTAAAGAAAAGGAGTTAGTGGTCACTAATTTTCATAAACTTCAAACGGATTTTGAATTACTCGAGTCTAAAAAGAATGAAATGGAAATTAATGCGGCTAATAAGATTAGAAGTTTAGATTATTTGCTTTTAAGACAATACGCTGCCTCTCAACTTGTGCACTTATTTGACGCTTCGTTTAGAGAATTTAACTTATCGCGTCAAAAAGGCCTTCCCCCCTAACCCACGGTATGCAAGACAAGCTTTTATCCATAGTCCAAGACTTTATAATGCAACCCAATTAGGATTGGTCTTAGATCCGATTGTTATTTTCGAGGATCGCACAAATAAGGATCTAGTTGATGAGAATCGGTCATACAGCTTTGCAAAATATCCCCAGTGTGATTATTTTAAAATGAATCAGGAGCTTGCAAAAATGGACTTTAGAATTCGCTTCCATATGGATAAAGATCTCATCACAGCACCAACCTACATGTTAAATGAAGAAAACCCTAGTACACTTCCTACACTTGTCAAAATGGAAGGACCTAAGGAAATTCCAAAGGACCTTCCACCTGTTAGCACTGTATGGATAAACTTGCAAGAGATTAATCAATACTTTGCTAGTTTTGACAAGGTCATCCGGGAATGTACGACTTCAAATGGCCTAAACGCCAGAGAATGGGCTTTCGAACACATGAACGAGGTGTTTAAGAATGAGATCAATCCGTTTGTCGAAAGTCTAAAAGGAAGTTTTGCATCTCTTTCGGAAAATCTCGAGTTTGAAATTAAAGAAGTTCAAAAAGTGTTTTATGAAATGGACACCGCTTACGAACTACAATTAATTGAAAAGGAAAAGATTTTATCCGAATATGACCGATTCTTGTCCCAAGTAATTTCGTGTGATGTGCTTACTACTGTGAATGTTAATTATTCGAATGAGCTTACATCCGCTATGATTAAATGTGATGCTGTGAATATATGTGATGATGTGTGTGATCTCTCTGTAAATATTGCTGATACTGTAAATGAGGTAGATAATCATTCTTGTCACGAGTCTAACGCTGAATTTTTAAAGCTTCAAGATTCGTACAATTTACTTACAAAACGCTTTAATCAACTTGAACAACATTGTATATCTTTAGAATTAAAACAGCAAACTCAAAATGAGGATCTTTTGATAACAAATGGTTGTGAAAACAGTGTTGAGACGAGTGACAAGATGATTGAGATTGTTAAGACATTAGAGGAAGAGATTATGAGATTAAAGAGAGATGAGTCATCGAATGAAACACTAAAATTGGAACTAGAGGCTGCGGAGTCTAAAAACCAGGTCTTAGAAATTAGAGTTTCGTCTATTATAGGAGAGATGGATCGTGCAAGACAGGGAATGTCCAATCTTTATGTTTCACTAGAAGAACGCTTCGCTTTTAATGCGGCACAGCAACAATCTTATGTTTAACAATTGAACAAAAAATGTGAGGAAATCTCTGACTTAAATATCCAGCTCATTGACAAAAACATGGTATTGGCCGAGTTAAAGGAGACACTTCTTCTCACCCGACAAGAAGTTGTTAATAACTTAGCTACCAACTCTGCACCGTCCTCTAGTGCTCCATTAACCAATTCAGTAGTGATCTATAAGAACCCGCGCCATAAGCAAAATCCGGATACTTACGATGTTTATATGATGAATGCAATTAAGCACGTGGACCTTGTTAGGGATATCTTAGATGATTTGTATGCGTTAGATCCCTCAAGCAGTTACTATTATTCAGCTCATGCATATATTCAACGAGTTCAATATTGCTTAGCATATTTGCAATATATAGGTAGACCGGGTTCTATACTACTCACTAATCGACCCATTGCTGTAACTCCATTCAATAAGACCCCAGGAGCAAAACCGTCATTGGCACCATCAACTAAGGCACCGTTAAAATCTGTTGCTAATGTTACCACTTTGCCTTCTACAGGATTTAAAGAGGCTACTAGGGCTAAAGGATCGCCACTCAAGAAAGATAAGATCAAACCCTCCACTAGTAGTACCATCAAGAAGAAAGTAGAAGCTCACCCTAGGAATGTTATTTCAGATTTAAATAAAAAGAATCATGTTGCTAAGACTAAAAGCTCTGCACCTGTGCAGAAGTCTAAACCATTTGTGAATTCTAATTTGAAATGTTGGAATTGTAATGAATGAATGTTTTCCCAACGTCATGATTTGTGTCTTATTGATCATGTGAATGAAATGAATGCCATTAGGAATGATGTTGAATGGAAGCCAACTGGGAGAACTCGTACCCAAGTTGGATGGCAATGGCGTCCCACTGGTAGGACCTTTACATTAGATGGAAAAATGTTCCCTTTAACTAGGAATGCATCCATTGAGGTTAGGTCTTAGCGTCCTTTAGTTAGGCACACTAGCACTAAAGTATGGAAACCGCGCCCTTTAATTAGGTCAGCCCCCACTATCGTGCCTATCAGTGAAGAAATACCTCAGGATTTAAGCCAACTTGAATCTACACCACCAACTAGGAAGAAGGCTAGGAAATCTAAGAAACCTAAAGTTAGCAAATCTAAGATCATTAAATCTGTACCTGCTAATAACAAGGAACATTCAGATTCCGAAACCTATACATTGTCCTCGTCTGGTGATATTTTCAGGTGGTCCAAATCATCCTCTGGTATTTGGACTCCGGTTGCTCAAAGCATATGACCGGAGATCGCTCGATGCTCCGAAATTTCGTCAGCAAGTTTCTTGGAACGGTAAAATTCGGTAATGATCATATTGCAAAGATAATGGGGTATGGTGAATATCAGATTGGAAATGTCACGATTTCAAGGGTATACTATGTAGAAGGTCTTGGTCATAATTTATTTTGAGTAGGACAGTTCTGTGATTCCAACCTAGAGGTTGCTTTTCGAAAACACACTTGTTTCATCCGCAACTTGGAAGGAAAAGACTTGTTGAAGGGGTCTCGTGGTGCAAATCTTTATACTTTGTCCCTACAAGACATGATGGGCGCCTCTCCAGTATGTCTTCTCTCCAAAGCATCTAAGACCAAGTCATGGTTATGGCATCGCAGATTATCTCATCTCAACTTTGATGCTATTAATCATTTGGCTAAAAACGAATTAGTTCGTGGTCTTCCAAAGCTCAAATTTCACAAGGACCATTTATGTTCTGCGTGTTCAAGGGGGAAAAGTACCAAGAAATCATACAAGCCCAAAGCTGAAGACACCAATCAAGAAAAACTTCATCTTTTGCATATGGATCTTTGTGGGCCAATGCGAACCGAAAGTGTGAGCTGTAAGAAATTCATCCTTGTTATTGTGGATGATTTCTCCAGGTTTACATGGGTTAGATTTCTACGTACAAAGGATGAAGCACCGAAGGCTATCGTCACTTTTCTGAAATTCATTCCGGTACGTTTAAACACTACTATCCGCCGAATTTGTACAGATAATGGAACAGAGTTCGTCAACCAGACTCTTCGTGATTACTATGAAGAAGTTGGTATTTCACATGAAACATCCGCCGCACGTACTCCACAACAAAACGGTGTCGTTGAAAGACGGAATCGTACGCTTATGGAAGCTGCTACGACTATGCTGATTTATGCGAACGCTCCATTATTCTTGTGGGCAGAAGCTGTATCTACTACATGTTTCACCCAAAACCGCTCTATCATTCAGAAACGCCATGGAAAAACACCTTACGAGCTTCTACATAATCGTAAACCCGATGTTTCATTATTTCATGTGTTTGGTGCTCTTTGCTATCCAAACATTAATAGTGAGAACTTGGGCAAACTTCAACCGAAAGCCGACATAGGTATTTTCATTGGTTACTCACCCTCCAAGAAAGCATACCGAATTTACAACCGTCGTCTTGGTAAGATAGTAGAAACTATGGACGCAGATTTTGATGAGCTGACAGCGATGGCTTCTGAGCAACGCAGCTCTGAACCCGCGCTTCATGAGATGGGAACCGGTGCTATTAGTTCTGGATTAGTTCCAAATAATCCTACTTCTACATCATTTTTACCACCTACACGACCCCAGTGGGATAAATTATTTCAACCGTTGTTTGATGAATTCTTTGATCCCCCAAATGATGAAGTTCCAGCACCTGTAGTGATAGCTTCAATCCCGGAAGTTGTTGCTCAAGCTAATGAAGCTTTATCAAATGCATCTTCAATTAACATTGAACCGGATGCACCTCTACCAAGTGAGTCTCAAACTACACCTGAATCTTCACCCTTACTTGTGCCTAATGATGTGGAAGAGGATTCTATTGATCATGACTTGGAATATGCTCACCTACAAGAGCTTCCATTCTTTGGTATACCGATACCTGAAAATCCTTCAGCCGCGTCTACCTCAGAAGAAGCTCCTACAATCGTTCACTCCAGACCACCACGGATTGAAAATCACAGTACTAAATGGACAAAAGATCACCCAATTAGGAATATTATTGGAGGTCTCGATCGACCAGTCTCGACACGCCATCAATTACAAGAGAGTGCACTTTATTGCTATTTTGATGCATTTCTCTCCGAAGTTGAACCTAAAAACTGGCAACATGCTATGACTCAATCATCTTGGATTGAAGCCATGCAAGAGGAACTAAATGAATTCCAAAGACTTGAGGTATAGAAATTAGTTCCTCTCCCTGACAAGGTAAACATCCTTACTTTGTTGTGGGTTTATAAGGTTAAACTCGATGAGATGGGTGGAGTCTTGAAGAATAAGGCTAGATTGGTTGCTAGAGGATATAAACAAGCCTTGGGTATCGACTTTGAAGAATCTTTTGCTCCTGTTGCAAGATTGGAGGCTATTAGACTATTCCTTGCGTATGCTGCTCATATGAACATGATCGTCAATCAAATGGATGTGAAGACGGCATTTTTGAATGGTGAACTAAGGGAAGAAGTCTATGTTAGTCAGCCGAATGGGTTCGTTAGCACGGAGTTTCCTAATCATGTGTACAAGCTTAAGAAGGCTCTCTATGGGTTGAAACAAGCTCCACGCGCGTGGTATGATCTCCTTTCAACATATCTCTTTTCGGAAGGCTTCTCCAAAGGCAAGGTGTACCCCACTCTATTCACTCTCAAGGAGGACAACGACATGATACTGGTACAAATTTATGTTGATGATATAATATTTGATGCCTCTAACATAGAATTGTCAAACCGTTTTGAGAAGATAATGTCCACACGTTTTCAGATGTCAATGATGGGAAAAATTTCATTTTTCTTAGGATTACAAATTTCTCAGAATCCCAGAGGCATCTTTATTAATCAATCCAAATATGCTCTAGAATCATTAAAGAAATATAACTTTGAGAATTGTGACCCCGTGGATACTCCAATGGTGGAGAAATCCAAGTTAGATGAAGATAAGAATGGGACTATTGTCGATCCAAAACTCTACCGTGGGATGATCGGCACCCTTCTCTATCTGACTGCTAGCAGGCCTGATCTATAATTTTCCGTATGCATGTGTGCCTGGTATCAGGCTCGGCCCACCGAAAAGCACCTACATGTTGTTAAAAGGATCTTTCGGTATCTCAAAGGAACACTTCATCGTGGTCTATGGTATCCGAAAGATTCCTCTATTGCTTTAATATCATATGCAGATGTCGATCATGTTGGGTGTCAAGACACGAGATGTAGCACTTCTGGGTCTGTGCAACTCCTTGGAGACAGATTGATTAGTTGGTCTTCAAAAAGGCAGAAAAGCGCTGCAATTTCTAGCACGGAGGCTGAATGCATTGCCATGTCTGGTTGTTGTGCTCAAGTCCTTTGGATGAGATCACAAATAACTGACTACGGTCTTGGATTTAACAAAATCCCGATGTATTGTGACAACAAGAGTGCCATTGCCCTTTGCTGCAACTACGTTCAACACTCCCGGGCAAAGCACATCGACATTCGCTACCATTTCATTAAAGAGCAGGTGGAAAACGGAGTGACCGAGCTGTATATTGTCACTACTGAGTATCAGCTGGCAGATATGTTCACAAAAGCCTTAGATCGAGGACGAATCGAGTTTTTGATCGACAAGCTTGGCATGAAATCCTTCTCTCCAGCGACTCTCAAAGAGTTGGCAGAAGAATCAGCAGAATAGTGGTGGTAAACTATTCATGCGTATCCTTTGTTCGTGATCATGTATATTATTGTATATATATAAACCACAAAAAGAAAAATACAAAAATATAAAACCAAGAAAAACCATAAAAAATATAAAACCAAGAAAAACAATAAAAAATATAAAAACAAGAAAACCCAAAAATATTTTCTTTTTAAATCGGGCATGTCTTTTAGTACGGTAATATTTACGGCCTTAGAAATGTCGATCAAAATTGACACGGCGCCATAAATACAGTCCGTATAAAAGTTGTACATTTTTAAAACATGCCCATTATGGCTTGTAGTTATTTCGGACTGCAACCCGCTTTTCGCATTAAAGTCACGTATTTCTTTCGAAAACGTTGTCTCACAACGGGAATTAATTTTCTCGGGCAAGGTTTACTTTAAAACCTTGTAAGGGACTAAGTTTACTTTATAACTTGGTCTAACACAAATTTGTGTACGTTTCAGTGCACTTATTTTGTAAAAATAAGAGAATCTTATTACCACCAGAATCGTTCTATAAAATCACTTAACCGACAAATGTCCTCATTAATAGTTATGTCCTTAAAATCATTGACTACAACTCTTTAAATAGACAACGGGTCAGGGATTAAGGGGGAGCAAATATTAACTCTTCCTGGAAACAAATTTGGTCGTTAAAAAGGATTGTCAGAAAATACTAGATATTCTTCATCATCAGTTATGCTATGTGTGCCTTGTGTGATATAGAATCTCATGCATAGGTCATTAAAATTTTGGGGTTAAGTATTTGTGGTCGTGTTTGTGAGCGCGTTTATTTTTGTTAAGTTGATTCGTTTAACTTTAACTAAACATTCTAAAACAGGGGGACCATTATTGCACTTTTTGCAAAATGGTGGGTGCTTGACCAAAGTTTGACCAGGTCAAAACCTTTCACCCCCCCCCCCCTTCCCCGTCCTTACTGGAAACACACAAAACACATCTTCTATCCGCCATTGTTGAGACCTTGAGCACCAGTTGATCTTTGATTCGTGACTTATCATTTTTTGCTTATATTCTAGGTATTATTATCTTGTCTTAGTTACTTTCATTATATCTGTTTCATCACATCTTATCAAAACAGTACCACCAGATCTTTTCAAGATTTAGGGTTTCGTGTTTTGCTATAGAAATGGAAATAAAGTTTTGGGATTTGTTAAGTATGCATAGATAAACATTGGTTTTGCCCAGATTTGGTTAAAACATATCCTAAGTTCCTGATCGAGAAGTCAAAGATTAAGATCGGATCCCTGTCACGGATTTAGATGCACATTACGATATCTTCATTGCGATGCCCGTCATTGCGATGAGTCATTTCGATGACTCATTGCGATAGGATATTGTGATGAGTCATTTCGATGGCTCATTGCGATGGCTCATTGCGATGTGTCATTGCGATGGTTCATTGCGATGGGCCGTTGCGATGGGTCATTCTGATGGCTCGTTGCGATGGTCATTGCGATGACGCATTCCGATGCGTTATTGCGATGGCTTCGCACTAAATATTGCGATGGGTAATATTGCGATGAATTTTCATATATTCCGATGGAAATGTACTTATTGCGATGAACATAGATATTGCGATAGGACTTTAATTCATTAGGATTAGGATGCTTGATTCATTGCGATGGCTTGGATAGGATTCCGATGGATTGATACATTGCGATGCACTTAGGATTATTATGAGTATGCACTTGCCTTAGAATATCTAATGAGTTCGGCCTAGCTTGCACTATTTCCTCATTAGGTTTAAGTACTTTAGGGCCACTTAAACGAAACCAAGTGTTATTGAAACAAGTTAATTTTTATCTCATAATAATACTTGAACGGTTTCTTATTACAGAAGTTCATCTTATTTAATAAGTTGATTCCTATGTAAACAAAAGAGATACAAATTACTTAGTCAATATCTTGTGTTTTGTTTCCAGGCCATGGAAGACAAAGCTTCATCTTTGTTCAAGCCCACTATATTTTTGGTTGAGGATAATCCTACAATTCCTGACGTAGTGGTTGAAACTAAACCAAAACCCACTGATGTTTTGGTTGAAATCAAACCTAGACCTACTGAGGTGTTAGTAGAAATCAAACCTAAACCTACTGGGGTTTTGGTCATGACCACCAAGAAATCCAAATATTTTAAGAACTAATGCTAGGTCGTTATCTCTTTAGAATAAAAATGTCTTTGGCATATATGTCATTATCCTAAGTGTATTGCTAAATGTAAGGACCTTGTTCATATGATGTATGGGTGAATGTTGTGGTAATAATTGTAATGATATTTTCCCTATGTTTCAACTTGGCATAGACTTAAGACATCTACATATTTTGTGTACATCATTTGTGCTTATGTCATCAAAGCAGGAAAATGTCAATCACCGAGGAACAACAACGACTTCGTGATATTGAACTTTTTTCGCTCAGTAATAGGCTTCCATATGCTGAGAACAACTCTCGAC
The DNA here is from genome assembly GCA_025667525.1 of Glebionis coronaria. Taxonomy (NCBI): domain Eukaryota; kingdom Viridiplantae; phylum Streptophyta; class Magnoliopsida; order Asterales; family Asteraceae; genus Glebionis; species Glebionis coronaria. The sequence continues at coordinate 428,219,736 of CM046877.1, forward strand.
TTCAAGATGATTTTGATCCGGCCTTACCAGCTTTTAAAATCGCCACGGATATCCTTGACATATCACCCATCAGAGACACACTCAGATGTACTACATCTGTTCCCGAAGTCTACATGCATGAATTCTGGAACACTACATCTTTCTCCAAAAAGACTATCTCTTTTGAACTGAACAAAACACCAAGGGTACTCAGCTTGAGCATTTTTCGGAAATTGTTTAAACTTCCTAGGTTGGCACAAGGAGAACAATTTGTGGCTAACCCAAAGAATGATGAAATGCTTCGAGTCATTCGTGCCATGAATTATGAGGGTGAAATCAACAACCTATCACAATTTAACACCTCACACATAGGGCAACCCTGGAAAGCACTTATCACCATCATCGTCAAGTGTATTACTAGAAAAACTAGGGGCACCGATGCAATGAGACCACCAAAGGCTCACTTATTTTGGGGATTGTATACTACATCCAAAGTCGACTATGCACTTCTTCTCTGGAAAGAATTTTGTTATCAATTTACTTGAACGAAGAAGAAATCCGTGCATCTTCCATTCCCGAGATTCACAAAGCTCATTATCCACCATTTTATGAAGAATGACCCAACCATTGACACTCGCGGGAATTTATTCTATCACACCAAAGATGATGATTATGTGATTCTCTCAATGAATGCAGACACTAATTCCACAAAGTATATTACTCCCTGCACTAGTACCCGACACAATGCTTAATGATGGAATCAAGGAGAGTGATAAATACCAAGAGATGCTTAATGATATTGACGCACAGTTTAAGCGTGCAAATTCACACCCTTCAGAGAAGCAAAAAGGTAAACGCAAGAAACGAGTTTCAAAGCGTCAATCAGCTGCTTCTAAAGATAAAGGCCCAGGAAAAATCCAAATTGTTGATGAAGATGATGAAGATGAGCTGATCCATACTGAAGAAGAACAAGAAGAAGTACCACTCCGCAGGCCTAAGAAAGCAAGGAAAGCTAAAGGCAAAGAGGCAAGTGTTGCTGCAAATGAACCTGCTCAACAACAAATTTCTGAAGCCAAAAGATTGTGTATTGTTCTTCAACAAAGCCGACAGGAAGCTTTTGGAGGATCAGGCTCAAGTGTGTTTGACGATTTAGCAGATTTTGGTAATCCTGATGATGATACGGAATTTTATGACGATCCTACTGAGGAAGATACTTATGAAGATGCGTATGAAGATGCTGCTAACTATCATTTGGAAAGTCGTGAACCAAGTGAAGAACGTGAGAGCAGTGCTGATACTGATACAAGTTTGATGTATCGAGATGCCAATATCACCACATCTTTGCCACAACCGACTCACATGGTGCTAAATGAAGATGCTCATGCAACTTTCATACCAGAAACGCAACTTCAAAGTAAGTCTACTTCAAACTCTGATGATGTTATGAAATATCTCAATTTAGAAGGGGAGGGTGTTGAGGTCAAAAACACTAATCCGTCAACAAATGAAGAAATGGTGGATGTTCCTATAACCACTATTACATCGACCACCACTCCACTACTATCCACCCCAGTCATCAGTGAGGTCATAACCACCACTATCACACCCGCACTTGTTGAACAACCAGTATCAACCACCACCATCACCACTGTATCTACACCGTCATCCAGAGCTGAACAACCTGTATCAACCACCGTCCCAACAACTGAATCCACATCAACACTTATCCATGTACAACCAGTATCATCCACCACCACCTTAACGGTTATGGTTACACCTCCACCAACAGAACCACAAGTATCATCCACATCAAATCCTTTCCTCACAGTCAATGATCCATTGATCCAGTCTCTTCAACAACAGCTAGAGGCTCAAGCTACACAATAGCTACGTTGACTGAAAGGTTTGCCACTCCTCCCAAGGAACCGCAACCTGATGAGCCTACTCTTCAGAAATTAACAGACAAAGTGTCAAAGCTTAAAACACAACATAAATCATTTCTTAAAGAGAAGAAAACTCGGGATAAAGAAAATGCTGCTTTTCTCGGGTCAATTGACGAGCAGATGACCACGATCATTCGACGCGAAGTCAAGTCTTATGTTGATCAACAACTACCACATCTTGTCGGTAATGGTTTATCTACTCTTCAACTAATGACATTGCTACAGACACGTCTGCTAGATATGGGAGCTCATAAATCGAAATACAAACGCGAAGTTCTACAATATCTTAACAAAGCAATTCTTGAAGAGAAATCTGCAGACACTACCGACTCTGAGTCTGACGATGAAAATGAGTTAGAAGAGGAAGATGACGAGGAAAACGGTGAAGAGGATGATGGTAACCATGATAAAAATGAGGATAAGGATAAGGAAGGAGACGAGGAGGAAGAAGAGGATGAACAAGGAAAGGATAAGAATGAAGATGAAGATGAGGACGAGGACGAGGATACAGATGATGATCAGGATGACCATGATGATAATGAAAAGGGTAATGAAGTCAACAAGGGTGATAAGAATGACGACACCGGTACAAATTCCGACGAGACAAACAAGGATGACAATGATACGGCCACCGAGAAAGGTTTAGAGGAAACTGCAAAAAAGATTGCTGACACCACAGAAAAGACACTGGAGTCAACAGTCCCAGAAACTCAGCAGGTTGCTACAGGTATATCTACTGCACCAGAATTCACTACCGATTCTCACATTGAATCTGTAGAATACATGCAAGCAGAAGAACCGACAGAGACAATGCTTGAAGAAGAACCTCACGATGATATACCGGTGATGCAAACTCAACCTTCAACATCATCTGCAGTTCAGCATGACGATGACATGGAAGTTGAAGATTTAAATGTTCCAGAACCGACATTTGCTGAATCCCTTATCATTGATGATACTGTACAAGAGCAACTTTGGCTAACAAATGCAACACCATAGCATCCATTTGACACTGCAACTGAAATGGAGCTGACTCAATTCCTCAACAACCCTATCAACTTCTCGGCTTTTCTAAGGTATTCTCATGGGAAACCGACGATGACACCGGATCTGATCAAAATGGCAGCTGCAAATGTGGAATTCTTTGACACGTTAAAGATCAGCCATAATGAAGCAGAATATCACCTGAATGAGCTTACAAAAGCAATGTGAGCGACAACTACAGGAATTCAGACTCCCGTGTTGCGACCTCTTACACCAACGGTCATCACCGGTTCTGCCACTATCCCAATAGAGCATTTTGTCTCTCACGATCTTGAATACCTTGAAAATGGAGCAAAGAAATATTCCACGTCACTAACAATGCTCAAGTCCGTTAACTTGGAGAATGTTCCATGGATAGAGGATAAAGTGCCTGTTTCAATATGAAAAAAGAAGCTACTCAAGTTTTATGATATCTATGCTTCACTTGGCATCTCTCACTGGACTGCAAAGAAAAGGTTAGCCTACAATCATTTCCATCGTCCTAAGAGAGGTTCATCTATTGTCTCAGCTCACAGAATCAAAAGTATCCAAGGAGCAACCACTCAGACCATCTTCGGTTATGATTACTTGAATGTAATCATATTCAAACGTACCGATGAGAAAGAATACCGCATTGACGAAAGTGATCTCCAGTACCTTCAACTTGAAGACATCGAAGATCTTTTGTTACTATTGGCTCAAGAAAAAGTTGACCATCTATCACCTGAGATTGTCATAGCCTTGAGTTCAAACTTTCGTCAATATGCCAGGAAAATCGTCATTCAAAACCGGGTGGAAGACTTTCAACTTGGAGTAGAAAGTTATCAGAAGAAGCTAAACCTGGAACGTCCCCATACGACTCCACTCAGTAATTTCCATAAGAACAAGAAGGTCTACATGGGGACAACAACGCCGGAAGCAGGGATTTTTTATCCAAATGAGACCGGGGTCATGCAATACATGCGATTCTCCGAACTTCACAAATTCAGTGATGGAACGCTAAAGCATGTTCGAGATGATCTGTCGGTTCTCAATGCCAACTTACCACTTCCGGCAGTCACATACACCTGGACAACCCAGTGCAGAAAGGGAGCATCGTACGCAATCAGGAAGATTGAGGAACTTCTAAGGAAGCGCCGGTTGCTACGAAGTATAGAACGATTCGTCAGTGGACGACCATATGGAGCTCACCATCGGTTCACGGAACGAACCAATTAATTTTGGTTCGTCTTATAACAGGTCAACTCCATATGTCTATAATTGTGAATATGTTATCTTTTTGCTTTGTCAGCTTTTGTGGCTTGTTGTAGTGTAAAAGTATGATATTTTTTCAAGAATTTCTCTCGAGATTCTAAATTTTTTCAAACAAATCATACTCAAGCACTACAACTTACCCTCATTAATTTGAGGGGGAGCATTAATGTGTTCTTTGGCCATCATCTAATTTCATTTTATTACCCAAAGACCGGTTAATCCATTAATATCCAAAATATTGATGATTAACATTTTGGAAAGGGGAGAAAATGGGATTAAGGAGACTTAATGATACTTGGCTAAAACAATGAAAAAGGCTTAAAAGATAAACCAACTTAACATGTGTAATGCACAAGTTAAGGGGGAGCGTTTTTGATGATCAAAACACTTAAGGCACAAAAACTTTGATTTTAATATCACGAGTGCTTTAAGTGATTTTTCAAGGATTTTTCATGGTGACTATATCAACCTAAAACACACTTAACTCACGACGGATGTGGTGACAAAAGGGTGGTAGGTATAGGTATTAGTCCAATGATTCATCAGAACCGATGGAATCTTCCCAAGGACAACTCCCTAGATAGAACTAGAAGTCCTAGGAAAGATGGAGAATGAATGTGAACGTAGCTGAATCCCGACCAAGTACTTAAGCTAGCACTGGAACAATCACAACAAGGTGCTAGTGATGACGTATTGGTAAGCATTGAAGGGGTTGAAGAATGAAAAAGAATTGTAAAGATAAAGGGTGTAAAGAAAGAAACCCTCCTTACAACTTTAGGCAGAAACCGGGTCAATACATATGCTAGTGAGATCATTAGTTAATGATTCTCGATATTGAATAAAGCCATCATGGACCCAGTGATGCAATGCACAACCCTCCCCAGCTAACTCAAATATCTCTCAAAAGGTGTTTCTTTTAATCACACGGAGATCAACATGTTATCTATTGGTTTATTCACTCCGAATAGACTGATATTTAATAGGTGGCACTCCTCTCCAGCCATCGATCACTAAGATCAAAATGCACTATCGAGTCTAGAGCCACGAGATCATCAAAAGTCTCATTAGGACACTTTCCATTTATTCCTTGCTTCTTCACACACTGTGAAAAGTAAGAGATCTTTTATGAGTCCTACGTAGTATTCTTGTAATATTGCCAGAACATCCGAGTGATACGCAAGTATTACAGTGAAGATGGAAATCTTGCTTGAGCCAACATCAAACAAGCTCATGGTAGGTGACACGTGCGGTTCTTTAAGAACTAATCTTGTGACAACTGGAAAGAAACAGTAGTTTAATTCTTAATTGAACTTAAACTCGTTCCAAGACTCTACGCATTATCATATGATCTTGCCAGAACACTCAGAGTGACACTCTTTAGTGTTCACAGTGACGAGTGGAAATCCTTCTAGTGTTAACATCAAACAGCACTTGGTAGGTGACAAGCAAGATTCAATTTGAATCAAGTTTGTGACAACTGGAAAGCAACGATGGTGAATATCTTAATTGAAATTCACTTGTTCCAGGTTTCATGATTTGACGGCTTCAATCATAAGGATTTTTAATCCAAATGATTCACTCTTTATGTTTGCAGTCAGCTTTGGACGGTCGAATAAAGAGAACGGGTTCACCCGCGAAATCCTGTCAGGAAGTTACTTAATTGAAACTATCCGTCACGGGTACGATATCTAATATCGTCCAACGATCTTCACCGACCGGAGGTAAAATGCTACCGAATTAGAATAAAATGTCAAAGCCATTTTATTCGTGTCTTATTATGTTGTTGACGGTGGCGTTGCTGTGTACCTGATGAAGACGGTGGCGTTGCTGTGTACCTGTTGAAGACGGTGGCGTTGCGGTGTACCTGTTGAAGACGTCCTCACATGCTTATTCCTTCTGCATCAAATTCAAGAAAGTATGACCTGAAAGTCTTCCGCTGTATCGACTCTGAAACTTTCAAGAATTCACAAGAAAATAAAGACTGCACGTGAAAGGCCAAAAGAACGTGTTCCAAGCAAAAGGCTGATATCATTCAACACATATTCACAAAAGGAAGAAAAAGAAAGAAAAGAAGACTACGAGCTCAAGAACTAGATCTAACATGCTAGATTAGGACTTTGTAAATTTGGAGTGACCTCCCTTTAGGGGGAGATTGTTGGAAATACGTTTTACGTATATAGAAAGTCTCGGTCACTCCAACAATGTAGTTATAGGCTCGTAGTAATGATTAAGTTTCATATATTTAATATCCCGACCCATGAGCATGTTCATGGGCCGGAAGCCCAAGTCCATTAAGGACTTGGGGTATTTAAACCTCTTTCCACCATGGAAAGAGGTGTTGGTTGTTTTCATTTCATGTTTTCAATATAGAAAAGTTCTCTCATTTCTCTCTCTAACTCTCTCTCTCTAGAAAACATCAACCCCCTTGTTTCACAAAGATTATCATTGTTCTTCACAAAGTAAATAAATGTTCGAGAAATAAAAAATGAATGTCGAAATAAAACAAAATAAAAGTTGGAATTAATAAATGACGGAATAAAATAAAAATGTAAAAGTCTGAAAATGGAAATAATAAGTAATAAAAATAAAAGTAATTCTATATCTACTTAAAAGGTAAATGCAAGAATTGTAAAAATGAACTAAAAACAAAAGACAATTAATAAAAAAATAAATAATAAAAGAAATAAATAAATAAGAAAAATAATGTAAATGTTAGATATGGGGGGAACAAGGAAAATGATGTTGGAATATGGGGGAACAAGGAAAATGAAGGGAAAAGAAATAAGCTACTAACTAGTTTCGGACTATTGTTTGCACAAAATTCAGTTTCGTAAATGGTAAAGCAATTTTGAGTTTCGGAGTTATTTATATACTCAGTTTCGGATATAATATTTTTTGGCGGGAAAACTATGTGATGGACCAGTTTTTGGAATAAACAAAAAACTTGAGTTTCAGAATTAATATGCAATATTTTTAAATTGAGTTTCGGGATAAATGATAAAAATGACTTTCGGATAAAAATAAAAATAAAAATGATTTTCGGATTAAAAAAACTAAAAATGACTTTCGGATTAAAAAACTAAAAATGACTTTCGGATTAAAAATTAAAATGACTTTCAGATAAAAATAAAAATAAAAATGATTTTCGGATTAAAAATAAAATTGACATTTCGGATAAAAACAAAATTTTCGGAATAAAAATAAAATGACTTTCAGATTAAAAATCTAAAACTCACTTTGGGTTTCGGATAAAATAAAAATGAAAAAAACTTTATACTTAAATGAGGAGCTAATTTGCTAAAAACAAGTCGACTGTCACTTTCAGAATTTTGCTTTGCAAATCACTTTCGGACCATTTATTATACTGACTTTCGCAATTTTCTAGTTTATTTGTCACTTTCGGAATATTTTGGCTTATGTGACTTTCAGATGTTTTTTTATATCACTTTCGCATCTATTAGTCAAGTGACTTTCGGAACACAATTGTTAAAGTTTGTTTATTTGAGTTTTGCAATAATATTTCTTTAGTGACTTTCGGATAAAAATAGAAACCCTCTTCCGAAAGTTATTTGACTTCGCAATAAAGAGATATACTCGATCCTAAAAAGCCGGTACTCAAAATAAGCTAAAATTAATCTAAAAAAATAAGCAAAAATTAAACTAAAATTAATTTAAAAAATAAGAAAAAATTAAACTAAAACTAATCTAAAAAACAAGCCGAACACAACACTAATAAAAACTCTAATAAGCACTAAATAAGAAAAATAAATAAATCTATTAAAAAACGTTAAACTACCAAATCCACTTAATTAAAAATAAGATAAACATAAAATAAGCAATAAGCACGATAAGCTATAACCATCAATCACATAAAATAATAAGAACAATGAATTAAGCACTTTAATCAAATAAGCAATAAGATCAAATAAGCTACATGATTAACCAAATCAAACACTAAATTAAAAACAAGAAAGGAAGAATGAGATTTCTTTAAAAAGATTGAATTAAAGATGAAGATTAAGATTCAAGAAAACAAGATTAAAGATGAAAGATTAAAGATAAAAGATTAAAGATGAAGATTAAAGATAAAATGCTTGAAATAAAACTAGAGAGAAAAAGTTAATTATACCTTCTCCTAATTACTTGAAAATTAAAGCTAATAACTACTACTCATTACAAATGAAATATGAGGCCTATTTATAGTGGAGGAGTGATAGGTGTGGTGCTTCATTCTTTCTCTTTTGTCTTCTCCTCTTTTTAATTAATTCTTCATTCTCGACGTTGTCTCGGGATTTGTCGATAAATAAAATGAACTCGTCTTCTAATTTCTCCTTTTATTAGATTTGGCTCTTCGACTTTGTTAAACTTTCGTCTTTGTTCTTTTTCTTCGATAAATCTTGAGAATAGGCCTTTGACTTCCGTTCTTTTTGCACTTTTGATCTTTTGACGTTGTGTTTCGTCTTTTTCTTCGATAAAAGCCCGTGAAAGCCCGTGTTTTCTTCCTTTTTCATCTTTTGGTCCTAAAACACCACAAAAACACAAACCACGCGTAATTCCGACTTTTACGACATTAAACACACGTTTTTGTCTCGTTTTTATTTGTTTTAAGTGGTAAAAGGATAAGTATTTTCACACTTATTAGTCACATTCTTGAGATAAAACATAGACACGGACTAAATGGATTTGACATTCTTCCTAAATCGGTAGCGTTTTACCTCCGGTCAGTGAATACCGTTAGACGATATTAAATATCGTACCCGTGATTAGGTAGATTCAATTAAGAACCTCCTTGACAGGGTTTCCCGACAGTAATAGCCGTTCTCTTTACTCGACCGTCTCAATGCAAGACTGCGAACATAAAGAGTGAATCAATTGGATAAATATCCGCTTGATTAAAGTCGTCAATTCAAATTCCTGGAACAAGTTTGATTCTTAAAGAATCTTACCATTGTTGCTTTCTAGTTGACACAAGCATGATTCATAAAGAATCTCGTAAGTTACTTACCGTAACGCTGTTTGATGTTGACGCTAGAAGGATTTACATTCATCACTGTGAATATTAATGAATATCACTCTGAATGTTCTGGCAAGACTATAAAGATATTGCATAGAAACCTGAAACGAGTTTGAATCAATTGAGAAACAAACCACTGTTGCTTTTCAGTTTACACATGTTCAATTCATAAAGAATCTTACACATGACCTACCGCAATGCTGTTTGATGTTAGCACTAGAAGGATTTTCACTCATCATTATGAATACTAGGTAGTATCACTCTGAGTGTTCTAGAAATATCGCAAGGATATAGCGTAGGACTCTCTTCTTCGTCATTCCGTGTGTCCTAACGAGATTTGATTGATCTCTTGGCTCTAGACTCGATTAGTGCACTTTTAGTGTTTGGAGGCTGGAGCAGATGCCACCTATTCAATATCAACTATCTCGAAGTGAGAAAGTCAATAGAAGTCGTGTTGATCTCCGTGACAATAAAAAAACTTCTTTTGAGAGAAGCCTGAGTCAGCTGGGAAAGGGTTATGCATTACATCACTGGGTCCATGATGTGTTGTCTTCATGATGTATTGACCTGGTTTCTGCCTATGTCGTATGGAGGGCTTCTTTCTTTTCACCCTTTATCCTTACATTTCTTTTTCATTCTTCAGCCCCTTCAATGCTTACCAAGACATCATCACTAGCACCTTGTTGTGATTGTTCCAGTGCTAGCATTAGTACTTAGTCGGCATTCAGCTACGTTCACATTCTACTCCATCTTTCTTAAGGACTTCTAATAATCTATTGGATTGTCCCTGGGAAGATCCATCCGGTTCTGGTTGGATCATAGGACTTATTCCTAACCACCCTTTTGACACCAATAACGTCATGAATTAAAGATGTTGTGGGTATGTGTAACACCCCATTTTGATAAATGGAATGTCACGCGTGATTATGGCGTGTCATCAAAGCATGCAAGGTGATATGTAGTAAAACATACATGACCATAGGGAAAACCGGAATCAAACATCGGTTCCCAAACATAAGCCCAAAACATAAATAAAGGAAATGAACTGAATAAGGACTAAACAAGCATAACTATATGAAGGCAAAAAGGGAAAAGAAGTCTCTGGCAGCTTCCATCCTATGTGCGTCCTCCAAATGCTCGAGTCTTGGGTACCTGCCGTTTTGGGACATGGAAAGGAAAGTAACGGCTGAGCAAGACGCTCAGTGCACGGATGTACAATAAAGCATGAAGTAGGATAAGCATGTAACATATAACAGCGGAAGACTAAGTTCTGAGTAACTGGTTAAGTATCAAGAAAACTGGTTTTATAGTTTGAAAAGCCTTATGTTTAACCTGTGAAAACTGTTTTAACATATATATACCATAGCCCATATAGGTCATGAAAAGGTCACGTGCATGAATACTTGGAGGGGTGACCTCATCATGCTGATTAGAGGGGATGCCTCTAATCAATATACTGATTTGGGTAGGAGGGATCAACTCCTTGTGAAGGGTGCAAGGCACACACCACATTCACCATGATAAACTGAATAAAACATGTAACTAGGATGCACCCATACGCCCCGACTGATATAATAATAAGGCCAAACTGAAAAGGGACGCCACGAGCAATCACTCCGCCGTGGGGAAGTCATAACATCGGTGCCTCCAATGCTATGGTTATGGTACCTCCATAACTAGGTGAAACTGGTCATGCTTGTATATGGCTATAGTTTATGCTAAATTAACATAAGCAGTTCAAAACAATAAAACAAATGCTGGGGAAAACAGTTGGCTGCATACGAGGAAATCCTAATAAGGAAGGAATGTCCATACTGAAAGGACGGGAATCCGTACCTCAAGTCCAGTGAAATGAACGGAAGAAAGACTCCTACTTCTGGATCACTAACGCTACATGAATACACACGTGTATAAGTATCGATTCACTGATTACGTACTGGGTTCTGTGTCTTGTTATAGCTGATTTGGTATGTTTTAGGTCATGATTCACTGTTTAAAACCTTAAACTGTGTTTATCTTGTATTCTGATTTATCTGATTAAGTATTACTGGTGATTCATGTATTAATATACTTACTGTATAATAATAAGTAACTTTCCAAAAATAGCAGGTTTCCAAAAATAGAAAGTTTCCAAAAATAGAAAGTTTCCAAAAATAGAAAGTTTCCAAAAATAGAAAGTTACCAAAAATAGAAAGTTTCCAAAAATAGAAAGTTTCCAAAAATAGAAAGTTTCCAAAAATAGAAAGTTTCCAAAAATAGAAAGTTTCCTAAAATAGAATTTACTGCTTAAAATAGATTAGTTTCTAAAAATAGAAAGTTTCCAAAAATAGATCAGCTGCCTTAATTAAATAAGTTTCCATATATAGAAGGTTTCCATAATTAGATTAGCTGCCTGAAATAGATTGATTTCCATATATAGAAGGTTTCCATAATTAGATTAGTTGCCTTATTTAATTAAGTTTCTATAAATAGAAGTTTCCATAATTAGAATTAAGCTGATTACATAAGCTAACATATAAGTCTAAGTGTTATAAGCTTATTTCTTAAGTCATATGATATAGTGTATAGTTTAATTATTATTTCATGTATTTTAATTAAACTATAGGTTAAGCATTTTAATTAAAGTATAACATGTTTTAATTAAAATGAAATGAAAATACTTAGGTTAAAATGTGTATTATTATTAATAATAATATAACCTAAGTCATGTTTAAATTAATTAATTATAGGCATGTTTTAATAATTAATTAATTATAACTTATAACATAAAATACTTAGGTTAATTTAATGTCATGATAAACTAATAATTAAAATAACCTAAGTCATGATTTAATTAATATTTCATGTTATTAATTAATTATATCCTAAGTTCATGATTCATAAAAATTACATGTAACATAGATCATGATTTTAACCAACGAACCATGAATCGGGTATGAATTCGACACCGTACCCCGGGCCAAACCCGGGGCACACGTGTCCCCTTGCTGCCGTGGGTCCCACATGAGCCAACCAAGACCAATTGTGGTCTTGGTGGTGGCGGCAATAGCAAACCAAACCCCCCTCGGGTTTGTTTTGCTAGGCGGCTAGAAACAAACACCCCTTTAAATCATTCCTTGATTTTATTTAATACCAAAACATGTTAGATCAATGATTAATTATCTTGTTTTCATAAGAAAAATAATAACATGTTCATGAAAATAATCAAAGATTAAAAGAATTAAAAAGAATTAAAAAGAAGGGTTAGAAAGGTATACCACTATGTAGCTTGGAAAAAGGATGAACAAACACGTATTCTAACACTTGTTTTTAAGATCAAAATCAATCAAACACCCTCTTATGGTGGTGTAAGGGTGGCGGCACAAGGAGAGCAAAAAGGAGAGGAGAAAACTATTTTTAGGGTTTTTATGTTTATTTCTTGAAAATGAAAAATGAAAACATGTTTTTACTTTTACCCCCCTTAACTTGTAAAGTCCATGGGCTAAGCCCATTTCATGCATGTGTGCCGTGGGTATGGGGGCCCCACATGGGGTACCCGTACCTTTCTCGTGTCCCGATGTTTCGTGTTCGTTCGTGGTTAAACGTGCTCGTGTTTAACGTGTTTCTGTTTCTTTTAACGTGTCGTTTATCGTAAACTTAACGCTCGTAAATATATTATAAGTATTTATGTAATTATTATAATTAGTATTTTAAATGGTGTTCATGATTTAATTATGTTCACGTGATATATTATTAACTGTTTATCATGAGTTCGTACGTAATCGATACTTGTCATGTCATACACGTATGCACTTGCTTGATTATTAGCACATGAATGTGATCAATACTACATGAGGTAAGTTTTAATCTAGAACGTACGATCTTAAGGGCACTATTCATGGTAAAAGCATGCGGGTTTTACAGTATGAAATCGTAACCATAAAACCACTCAACGTATTTGATAAATCCTTTTAACACGTTGATAGTTTTGATGTTTCTGAAATGCTCCCCATTCACATGTGCATCGATAATCGAAAGTGTTTCGCACATGTGGGTAAGAGTTAAAGTGCTTGAGTCTTAGTTCACATTTTAATCACATTTTCGACCCTATCTCTAATCTATAAATCTTTTGATATTAGAGATACCAAATTTGATTAAAATATATCGCGAAAAATATTCTTGCAAAATCTTCAGGAGAAAAATGTGTCTTACTAGAATGAATTATTTAGAACGCTCCCCCTCAAAAATTGATCCAATTGAATTGTCATTGTGAGGGTGTGATCCACATTTCGCTTTTTGAGGATAGGAGTTTGTTGAACACACAACTTTTGAAAGATTTTGAATAATCATTGAAAAAATCTTGAAAAAATTATGTTCAATGCTTTTTGAAAAATCACAACATTTCAAATTTTTACGAAATGGTTTTCAAAAGAATAAACTTGAGTTCATAGACGTTGAATGTCTTGAAAAATCCACTCAAGTGTAAGAAGATTTATCTTCTTTTGCTAAGGGTAAGCGCACTAAATCGTACACTCCCCCGTGAATATCGACCGGGTTTCAATCTGAAAGTGATTACAAGCCATTGTGTCGAGCTCAAAACGTGGAATGTTTTGTGACAAGCTCAACCCGTGATAGATTGCTCTACCCGTTGTTAGGATAAGTTATCTTTAAAGATACACTTTCCTTTATTGAAAGTTCGAGTTACAGTCTGACATTTAACTATAAGTCGTTTACATGAGCTTAGAAACTTGGAATGTTTTTAATGAGAGCTCATGACCGAGAAAAATAATTTTCCTGTTGTTAAGTATAAGTTATCATTTGGGATCTACTTTCCTTTCTTTGAGGCACGAGTCACAATCTGAAGTAATTGTAAATCATTTTACAGCTTAGTTGTGAACCCCCTAAGACACTTGTTTCTTAGATATTTGCTTCTTCAGCAACCAAACTCTGAGTGTGTCTTTTGTTGAATGGTATTCAAAGATTGAACCTTTGGGTGCCCGTTGAGCCTTGGCTTCGGTACCTGCACTTTCATCATTAGTTTGTATGCTTACATATTGGTAAGTGATATCTTTGTGAGAACCATGTTGGGGTTTATAGTGAACCTTTGTCGTGCTAGAGGGAAATATTTTTCCAGTAGGAACCCATTTAGGACCCATTGTTTTGAAGATTCTACCCGTTAGTATCCACTTAAGACAAGGTCTAGGAAACGTAGTTTTCACGTGCACAACGGAAGACTTAATTGGAGAAAATCTATTTCCTATATGGTTCCGTCTTTGAGATTCTCTAGCTTTTTGGTTCACCTTGTTCAGGACTTTTATGATGCAATCATCACGAATGGCATGACACATGCATTTGTTACATTTCGTGCAAACAAAGTGCTTAGCATCTTAGAAGGATCTAGTGTTCCTAGGGTTGGCGGATTTAAGCACATATGAGAAGGGTCTAGAATTTCTAGATGTGTGATTAACGCTCCTAGGGTTAGATTTGGTCCTATCTCTTACTTGTGTCTTTATCTTAGCATCCTCTAGATAGCTTTTATGATTTGTACTACTCCCAAGCATGTTCTTGGAGTTATTTATAGAGTTTCTTGACGCATTCATGTGACTGGGTTTTGCATAGGCAAAATTTCTTAAGGAGGATCTAGATTTTGGAGTGACTGTTGTTGACAAATTGCTACGCACATCAACTTGGGATGCAAACCTCGGGTTCAACATTTTGGGTCATTCAGATTTAAACCCATTCGGTTGTCTAGCAACTGAACGGTTTCTGAATGGTTGAGTAGGAGGTTTCCCTAAGATTGACTGATTTGCTAACTTAGTATCCACATTATTTCCTTTTAGCTTCCTTAATTCATTTTTCACTGCTGTAAATGCAAAAACCTTTTCTTGAATCTGAGCTTTTAATTGCTCATTTGGTAGAATTAATTGAGCGACACGTTGTTCCTACTTAATGTTCATATTATCAAATATGTCGTTATCAGCATTCGCGTCATTACTATCTACAGTGTCGATAGGTTGCACATATATTTAACTTAATGAAGTAGGCAGAGGACTTGGATTTTGAGAAGCCAACTTTGATTCTAACAAATTTATTTGTTTCACAAAATGTTCTTTTTCTGCATTAGAATATTGAATCTTACGATCTAGTTTTTGTTCAAGAACAACATTTGCCTTTTCAAGTTTTTCAAAATAAGTCTCATATTTGTCATTTTTCTTTGCAAAATTGAGATTGGCATCCTCAAAATCTTTTGTCTTTTGAGCTAACATAGTTTCGAGCTCATGGATCTTAGAATCAACATCCTGGGCAGTCTCTCCTCCATCATTACTCATATATGATGAATCAGGCGTGGTATTACTATTAATCTTTTCCAACTGATCTGTGTCTAAAATGGGTTTAGATTGCTCAGTATATTGATGATCATCATACACAACAGTTAATTGTACTTCAGCCATTGGCTCATCATCATATTTGGGTCTGATATCCTCATCATCGAATGTTAGATCATTCCCTGAGCTGTTGCTGGTATGCTGCTTTTCTGATTATGTTTCGCTGCTTTCTGTGACAATCGAACAAGCATCCAATGTTTGACTATCATCGACATTGATCTCGTTCGTCTGCATCAGTCTTTCATTACCCTTCTTTCAATTTTCTGTTGACGACGTGTTCTTTTAGCAATGGACTTCATTACATTACTCATGTGTTGAAGAAATGTCTCTTTGAACTCTTGAACTTCGAATCGAGGGTATTCAAAGAAGTATTTGTTTATGAACTCTCGATCATAGTTTACAGAGACTGTTGTATCAATGAAGTGCTGATTCGAGAATCAAAACGGCATCTATGGATTCACCCTCTTGAAAATCATCGTTGGCAAGTTGTTGTTGAAGTTTATCCGCATTGAATAGCATTATGCTTATAAAGGTTCTCAAAATCTTGGCCAAATAGTGACATGAATACCGAATAAAAGTTCAACGCGAGTTCCTCTTAAATCGTCATTTGTAAGAATTTGAAGGTGTGACAGGAGTGATCTAGAGTGTGTCATGCATCGTTCTATTGCTTTCGACATCTTGCATTTGAGTACATGCACATCTTGTGTTACAGAATCCATAATGGGTGTTTCATTTGATGAAGTGACTTTAGATCTTAAGTAGATATGATATGACTGGGTTGTGGTTAAAATTCGAAATTTCTGATTTTTCTCAGTCCGAAAATAAAATCTCCAGTCCGATATAACAGGTAGAGCGAAAAATTTTATAATCGCCAAATTTTGAAATCGAACTAGAAATAGCCTAAAACTAGTATGGAAAAAATTTGAATTTACTTGACCTAAAAATGTTAACTTTTTTATTTAATTTATTTAATTTATTTTTTTGAAAACGATGTTCCGAAACTAGTCTAGATAGTGGCTAAGTATAAAACTGTGTCGATCGAAAACTTGGCTGAATTCAAAATGTTACCTCTCAAATATTTTCGGAATATTACCGCGTCAATGATTTTCGGAATATTTTTCTTCAAACAGTTTTCGGAAAAAAATTCTCCAAGAATTCTTCTAACAGATTTCGCAATAATTGATTTTCGGAATAAATTCACTTTTGGATTTGCGGAATAAATTCCCTTTTGATTCGCGGAATATGAAGGACTTTGGGATTCTCGGAATGTGGAATTTGTTTGATTTTTGGAAAATGAAGTTCTTAAGGTTTTTCGGAATATAAACTTCTTCTAAATGATTTTCGGAAAAACACTTCCTTCAGATTTTCGGAATAACACTTCCTTTAGATTTTCGGAATCCTTTTTTAGTGATTTTCTGAATATCCATGTTTTTCGGAATATGACTTTATTCACAGTTTTTGGAATATTAATTCGCCAGATTTCCGGAATAACTGTGAATATTCCGAAAATAGATTTGAACAAGTAACAACTGACTGTCTTAAACACAAAGCGCTGATCTTCGACGAATTTCACCAAAATCAAGCCAAACGCCCGAAAATCTTGCGTTTTTAACTAAAATCACTAACCCAAATCCCTACCACAACTATGTAGAGCCCGAAAAACACTAAAAAAATCAATCCGAGATGATTATGATGTTTAAATACACGAACATAAATCAAAACCAAACACAATCACTAATCTACCCCGTGGCGATTGATACCAATTTTTGTCCCAACTTTATGATGATGGATTAAAGAAATAAACATGAAAATAGATGAATTCTAGAGAGAGAAAGTAGAGATAATTGGTTGGAAACTTGTGGAATGTTAGATTGAGAGAATGAGAAATTACATGTGACCAACCACCTCCTAACATGCTAGGAGGTGTGTATATATAGTCCAAGCTTACATGTAGCTTAAGGGACTATATATTGATGGGCCGGGCTTGAATAAATGCTTAGTACCTTGAAAGAGGCCTTTTAATCTAGCCATCAAGCTCGTATTGTTACGACTATTTTACTAACTATTACAACGTTCTAATAAACGATACATAATAAACCTATGAACGATCATTCTTGTTTGACTCAATATTTTGAGGCTAACAAAAACCATCTAATCGGAGAAAATGCTACATGAACTCAGTACTAGTCTCATTCGCCTTCTGGCGGATGGAATGATACTCTCTCTTCAGGTGCTCCTGCTCAGCTCGAGGGAAAAACTGTAGATAGAACAACTCCTTGAATTGTGTCCATGCCACAGTGATGAGCCATGTCTCTCCTCCTTTGACCTGCTTATAGTCCTTCCACCAAGCTAATGCATCACCCTGAAACTTATACACCTCCAACCTTGCCTTGTAAATCTCATCGCAGCTCATAGCATCAAATATATATTTTCCATGTTGGAGATCCAGTTCTCCGCGTCTGTAGGAACTGTCGCCTTTTCGAATGAACGAGGCTTTTGCTTATTAAAGCGCTTAAGCCAAGTATGAATAATGACTGGTGGGGGATTTCCATCTGCATCATTAGACGATCCCGAATTATTGCGAAACTCTTTCCGGATCTCATTGCAAATCTAGGGAAGTAAGGTCTGTAAAGCTGCCTGAATAGCTGCAGCAAGCTCAACATCCGTGCGAGTGTTAACCATCTGACATTATCACAAGGAAAGTAAATGACTAAACGGTTATAAACATGAATGACACATGATAGAAACATGAGAGAAACATGAAAGCATAATCAAACGAAATCCAACGATAACTTGTGTGGACGACTATGGTTCAACCTGCACTAGTAAAAAATTTCAGAAAGAATTAAACAGGTGACTAGATATGGACAAATATGCTTCAACCCATACCAGTCTAAAATTCTAATAGAAGAAATATGTGACTAAGTATGGACGACTATGGTTCAATCCATACTAGTCAAAATTCAAGAGAAAACATCATGAATAAGAACTGACAATATTCTATAAATATCAATATATGGAAGAGAACAAACGTCGGTTAAGGAAGATCCTACTAACTACCCAATCCTTACAGGTCAAGTTTTAGAGCCTACAGGTCGAAGCCTTAGCTCTGATACCATAATTGTAACGACCCTCTTTGACAAGGAGACCGGTATGTCATAATCATAGTGTGTCAATAATGCATAATAAAGGCATAACGTCATAAAGACATAAAAGACCAAACAAGAAATCCGAAATCAAACATCGGCTCCCAACATAAGCTCAACATGAATAAAAGTATAGAAAGTCTAAAGGACAAAACATGTGTCCAACAAGCATAAGTATATAAAATGCATAAAGGAAATGAGTCTATGGGTAGCTCTCATCCTAAGCACATACTCTCAATGCCTAAATCTTGTCTTTAGGTACCTGCCGTATGAGACATGAAAAGAAAATACGGCTGAGCAATACGCTTAGTGAATGGATATAATGACATCATAAGAATAAATGCAACATGAATAAGGAATATGAAAGCAGTGGAAATAACGTGCATGTCTAGAGTAAAACCTGGAAGATAATCTATAAAACATAAAGGATAACTGATATATCATGAGTTGTACATGTAATGTAAGTAAATCCCCACGAGCTAATTTAGGTCATAACATGTCATGCATAATAATATCATCAACGTGTGCATGAATAAATAGAGGGGTTGCCTCGTCATGCAATAGAGGGGTGACCTCTATTAATAGTAACATGGGTGGAGGGATAAACTCCAATGTGATGGGGTATAGAGCACACACCATGCCAATCACCCTGTACGTGTAAACATGTAAACTAGGATGCACCCATACGCCCCATAATAATAATAATAAGAATAATAATAATAATAATGGCTAACTAATAATATAACGTGTAACATGAAGGGACACCGCGAGAAATCAGTCTTGTCGCGGAAGAGTCATGTCATAGGTGCCTAATACGTCATGGTCATGGTACCTCTATAACTAGGTGGTAAATCATGTAAGTCATGGTCATGCATGGAAGTAGCTTGGAAAATATGTAGGTCATGGATAAACAAATGGAAAACATGGCAGGCATGAAAAGTTCTATAACATGAAACTGGGGAGAACATGTGGCATAACAAGCCGGGAATCCTAATCATGAAAGAATGAATGTCCTTACTGAAAGGACGAAATATCCGTACCTTGTGTCTAGCAAGCAGAAAGATAGATGGTAACGGAAATGAATCACTCCGACTTCATGTGATGTACATGTTAAAGGACGTGTATGAGTTACTTGTTCATGATTTGAGTTTTCATGATTTATCGTATCTTTCCTTCTTTAGTAGTTTTCAATTTGTGTAACTTCCCTTGAGGTTATACGTTTATGTTTTCCTGATTAATGTGTTCCATGATTCGTGTGTTATTATACTTGGTATTTCCATAATTAGTAACTTTTCATAAATAGCATGTTTCCTTATATAGTAACCTTCCAAAAAAACAGGTTTCCATATATAGTAACTTTCCAAAAATAGTAGGTTTTCATATATAGTAACTTTCCAAAAATAGTAGGTTTCCATATATAGTAACTTTCCAAAAATAGCAAGTTTCTATAAATAGTAAGTTTTCATAAATAGTAAGTTTCCATAAATAGTAAGTTTCCATAATTAGTAAGTTTCCGTAACTGATAAGTTTTCACACTTATCATGAATAGTAAGTTTCCATGAATAGTTAATTAGCTCGTTTTAGTATACGTAGGTAATTTATCTTGTTAATCGAATAAGCTGATTTCGATAAGCCGATATCTTAATAAGCTAATTTCTTAATAGGCAAATAATAATTAAGTTTAACTTAATAAGAATATTTTAATTAGTCATGATTTAATAGGTCAACATTATTTAAGCTAAACTAAATAATCAATTTCTAATAAGTCATGATTTTAAAAAGTCAATATTAATTTAGCTTATCCTTAATAATCCAATTTTATAAGCCATAAATAATTTAGTCCATTTTAAATAAGTCGAAATCAAATAACCAACACCCTTTATGGCTCGGTTTGCCGAGCCAAACACCACCTAACCGAGCCTTACGGTACTGGGCCAGCTGTGAACCAAAACAACCCCACCGAGACCCTCCCTTGGGCTATCAGCTGCCAACAACAAAATACCACCGAGAGCTATGGCTGTCGACTGCCAACAACAAAACACCACCGTGGCCCTCGGGATTGCGGCAACTAAACAACCAACTCCCACCGAGCCTTTATGGCTTGCGGCTGCCAACATAAAATACCCATCGAGAGTTTAAGAATCTCGGCTGGCCGGTCATAACAACCCACCGAGAGCACCCTGTGGGGTTCTCGGTTTCCGTGCTACAAAAACCCAACCAAACATGATTTCGTTCTTGCATTGATTATTAATTACATGTTTTTATATCATAATCAATTTAATTCCGTGAATAGTAAATAAAAGATTAAGGTTTGTGGATTACCGAATGAGATGTAATCTAGGAATGATCAAGCACGAACACACACACACAAGAACCAAGATCAAAAACAATTTTCTTCCTCCTTTTTTGTTCTTTGTAGCCGGCGGCACACCCTTACCCACACTAGGGTTTTGATTGTTTTTCTTATTTGGTGAAATGAAAAGTTTACATGTGTTTTGTTAGTTATTTTGTTAATGGGCTGGGCTTGGGCCCTTATTAACTTGTAAGACTTATGATTATAACAAAACCCATTTTATTTAATTCATGTCATACGTGTGTTCTCGTATATTCGTAAATTCATGATTTTGATTTCCGTAATACAACTTGTCGTGTCGTATTTAATATACGTAGTTACTTGTCGTGGATTAATTAAATGTTAAAAGTTTTAAATTCATGTTATTTTCATGCGGGTTTTAGAACAACCACTATAAGAAACAAAAAAATTACAAATAAGGTAACAATCAACAAACACAACACAACATTTATAAAAGTTACCTCATTGCCAAAAACAAGCATAAAAAACCCAACAACACCATCAAACACATATCCCTCTCGACATACAGAATAAATAGCAGCAACGAAAGGTTGGTGGCATCAATCATCGTCGAACGCTAGTTACAAAAACATATTTGACATATCTGAGATATGGATACGATCTCATATAGAGAGGAATATGAGGTTTGACATGTTTGAGACATAGATACGATCTCGGTGACACACATATCCTTTTTTAGTTTTTTAACCCTACATGTGTCAACAAACATTTCCCGTAAAGAAAATACAAAATGAAAGTACTGTTGACATGAGTGTATGTACAGCATATGTGCGTGCTAATTTTTTTAGGAGAAACTATAATAAGTATAATAAATTATATTTTCAACTACCTAACTACTCAAAACAAAATTATTTTAGAACTGACTAAACGCTTCTAGGATACATTCTCCTCCAACAAAGGTCATATTAGGGGGAAAATGGTTATGATGTCCATGAAACCATACTTACATTTACAGATTAAATGGATGGGTATAACATGAAACGTCGAAAGGCGACACTTTATGTGATAAAAATCAAAGATGCAAATGAACTTTTCTCTTTCAGATAAACTTATAACTACACAATAAACAAACGAAACGTATAAACCCGCAACGAAGTACGGGCTACACAATCCTCGTTCATAAACGTGTGTAATGTTAGGATAGGGGTGTTGTTTGGGGATTTAGGCTTATATGTGGGCTTATCAGCTTATTTGATTTTGGCTTGTATTTCATAAGCCCCAATTAAATTTGAGGCTTATTTTGAGACTTGTGGGCTTATATAACGTTATTATGATAATCTTACAAGTCTCAAAATAACCTAAAAATTTAGGTCATGTGAAATATAATCCAGAATCAAATGAAATTCCGGCATATATTTCTTAAGCCATGTTAGTCGTATTTAAAGTGATGGTCATGTAATATATCATTGTGAAGCTCGTGGAAAATGTTATTTAATGGTGTTGAGAGTTCTAAGCTTATATTGATTATGTAACTGGAATTAGCCCGAACACATAAATGAGGAAGGCCTTCTACACGGTTTACCAATAGTATAAAAGGCACCAAGCACCTCATTTGTGTGTGTGTTTTTCCTTTGTTGGTTTTAGAGAGAGAAAGCTCTTCTTGTTTCTCTCACTAGGAAAACACATACTTTGTTCTTTCTTTTCCTTTTTCTTCTCTCTTAATCCAATCTTTCTTTTTTTGTTTAATCCTCTTTGTTCTTCATCTTATTTCATTCATTTAGTTTTCATTTCATCATCATCACATCACGTTCATATACTCATGTCATATATTCTCCATATATTTGGTGTTTGATTTCATAAGTTATAGTCCTACAAGCCCCAATTAATTTGCTGGCTTATTTTGAGACTTGTAGGCTTACCAAACTTATATAAGCCCACAAGTCTCAAAATAAGTCAGAGAGTTAATTGGGGCTTTTGAAATATAATCTGAAATCAAATAAGCTCATAATCTTACATATAAGCCGAAACCAACACCGTCGATATAGCTTTATTAAATATAAGCCACAAAACTAATTAGGTCTTATGAAATATAAGCTGATGAGACTCTAATTATACATCATTTCGTACCCCAAAATGGACTTAACATACATAAAATATTATCAAAAGTGTGTCAAATACCCATGATTTTTTGTTTGTGTATGTGCAGGCACGGATATCAAGAATTCACTAGGAAATCACAAAAACAAGAAAAACCAAACACGAGCAACGAAGTTGTACAAGAAAACCAAAACCGGTTGTCAAATTACCAAAACACCGTTGGAGAATTTAAGAATTACAAGAACGGCCCCTCAGGTTTCACAAGTTTACACTTTATACCTTTAGAATATCACAAATTACATAAGGGTCCTTAAAGTTTGAAGATTGTACAAGTTTAGTCCTTAAAAATGAATAAATTACATTTTAAGTCCCTGGAAATGGTTAAAACAAGTCAATGGACTAAAATTGTCATTTGGAAATTCTTTATGAATGTTAACTAGCCTTGTTTAATGTTAACTAAACACAAGGGCTAACGGTCAATTATCCAAACTTGAAGTCAACTAGTCAAGGGATAATATATGCCAAGATCCTAAATTTTTTATATTAAACAACCGATTCACAAATAATTTATGACCTACCAATCTTTATTAAACCATGTTTAATTAGTTTAAAGAATGTGGGAAACACCTTTTTTAAAACCGAAAACGGATCTAC
Organism: Glebionis coronaria; assembly: GCA_025667525.1. Classification (NCBI taxonomy): domain Eukaryota; kingdom Viridiplantae; phylum Streptophyta; class Magnoliopsida; order Asterales; family Asteraceae; genus Glebionis; species Glebionis coronaria. The sequence goes on from CM046877.1 coordinate 428,243,525, forward strand.
CATTACCAATCACTATGTTATGCATTATAAACCCTACTCAAAACAGAAAATCCAAGTGGCCCCACATCAAAAGGTTATTCCAAATTGATTGAGGGGAAATGACGCTAAGGTATGCAAAAACACAACCCCACGTGCTATTGTCATCCACGTCACTTCTTTGGGAGATACCAACCAAAGTTCATCACGGTTTTCACCATGAAAATGACTTGAAGACCAAACTGAGGGCTAGGATTCATTTATTTATTTCCCACACTCAAACAAACAATCAAGATCACTTCAAGACTGTTGCATTACATGGCAAGAATAGAGAACCATCTAAAATTGGGAATCAAAGATGGAATATTTAATTTAGATGCCAGGGGTAGTTTAGGGTTTACATTCGACTATGGTTTTAGATTTGAGCTTCTCATACCTCGTATATATAATAGCGGATAGGTTAGATATCAAATGTTCCAAATTGTCTTTTCTTAGCTTTGTAATTGATATAAGTTTTAATGAAAGTTTAATTGAGTTCTATTTTTACTTTATAGCTTATTTAAATTCTTGCACTTTAATTTTTATGCAAATTTACCTTTTATGCAAATTTCATTTTCTGTTTATCAAAGATTTTTTCAATAAATTTGTTAAAACTTTTAGAACCTCTACTTGATTAGCTCTTTGTGATTTAATTTTCACCTAAGTCATAAAGTTAGTTATCAAGAAAAGTTACTTTCAGTCTCATTTAATTTCCTTGCAAGTTGTTTCAAAATGTTTCTGAAAATTAAATATTTTCTTTATTTTTTGTACTTACTGTAGCATAAGCCCACAAAAAGCTTATTTGACACATAAGCTTATTGCTCAGTAATATTCGTATTCTAGTATATCGTTTTCTTCTCGAATTGTGTTGAATTGATTTTACTTTTTCTTGTAAAGACTTTATTCGTTTTTGGTTGATAAAGCTTGGTTGGTATCTATTTCTACTTGGCAAAAAGCACGTAAAAAGGTAAAAATATTATTTAAGGTACGTAATACGTACTAATCTAAAAGCATATTGCAAGTACAACAATTAAATGCACGAAATTTAAAAATATAAAATATAATTTTATTCTACAAATGCAAAAATACAAAATGCAAAATTATGAAACTAAAACTAATTCTTATAAAACTAAAAATAAAATTGTATTTTATCTATTTTATAGTACTATTTTTATAAAACTCAATATGCAAAAATATAAAATCTATTTTTTATAAACGTAAAATGCAATTTTTATAAAAGTAAAAGAACATATTTTTGAAAACTTAAAATTTGTTAAAATGTAAACTAAACTACATGGCCCAAAACATAAAATAACCCAACAAAGGATATGGGCCAGTAACCTTTTTGCTAAAAAATAGAAAGTGACCAAAGATGAGGGACTAGATTGGAAATATCACAAAGATATTCAAGAGAACGGGTTGAATACTTGAAATAAGCCGAGTAAACATTTTTACTTAACTAAATAATATCGTTTTTATTTTAAAATGTTCCTAAGTGAAAATAAGCTAGGGAAAATTAACTTGTGCACATGAAACAAGCTGTAGCTTATTAAACGAATTTTGAGCTTGTACAAAAAGTTGAGTTAGAGATTATGGCTTATTATTAAGAGCTCAAACTTTGCTATATTGAGCATAAGCTGAGAAAATTGAGATTCATCCAAAAGGATTTTACAAAAGATAACAGAATAGGCAGATACAAATGAATAAGCAAAAGTAAGCTTATTGAGCTTATTTGATCAATGATGACTTTTCCAAAAACTACTTCTGATGGCTTATTATGGCTTATGAACTGAAAATAAACATCTTTTTAAGAAGGACAAAAAGCTAGAAACAACAGATCAAACAACTAAGAAAAGCTATGAAGAAAAGTGCTTAAAATTCAGTTCTGATCTAGCAACTTTGAGTAAGAATATCTGCTTATCCAATAAGCTATAGGTAAAACTCAAAACTTCAAAGATGAGACCACTAGTACTGGTTGTCTAAAAAGCTGAGGCACATGATCTAACTCCTAATAAGCACAAAGATATGTCGAGATAAAAACTGATGTCTAACATAGAAAATTCAACCCAAGCCTTTTTGCATTTTTGAATAATAACAACTGACTTTTATGATTGAATGTTGACTGATTATAGCTAGGGAATGAAGCTGTAACAAATACTTGCAATGAACTCTAACAACAATAATTAACAAAACTGATCCAAAGACCAATTTCAGCTAGATTATGAACTAATAACAGAATAAATTTAAGATATAACGAATATTGAACTAAAAAAGTTGTTAAACTAACAATAACAGATCAATAAAAACTAAATTGAGCATGTTTCAAGCAAAAAACACAACTAGAGCAGATTATAGCAGATAACTCCTAAAGCTATGCAAAATTCTAAAATAGAGATAACCTGAGCTTCCAGGTCACCTTTATTGGAGAAGCAGCTCAAAACTAACCTACTTATCACTGTTCATCATCATCTTCAATGAATCATAGCTCAAAATACCAGAAACTGAAAACAGAATTCAAGTTCAACGGCTAGCTTCCTTCAAAGCTTGCAATTACTAACTCGAACCATAAACTGGAACCTCAACTATCTAAACATCATAACAGCTTCATAACAATGGCAGAAGCAACAATTCAAACACTGGATCAAACACTAGCATAAATTGAGATGAATTGAGAAGAAAGAAATTACGATTTATTGAAATTAAAGGTAATTGAGGTACAATTGAAGTGAAATGTATACAAAAACTATGCTAAATACAACTCCTAACTGACTTGTAAACGAATTTAGTTACAAGTCCTACAACTAAGAAAAACAGTTATAAATTCTACATGAAGTGTGTGTGTGAGGAGTGAGAAGTATTTATAGGAGAGTAATAAGACCGTGTAGAGTATTGGGGAATGATAATGTGACAGTAGGTGTCAGTCAATGACAATGATTGGCCAATAGAAAATTGCCAAGTTAGATTAGGGTTTATAAGGTGCGAAGTGAATTGGGGGTTTTTTGATATAGGGCACGACTGTCTAATTAACTGGTATGGTTGGCTTCGTCTTGAGCTGTAGATCAACTTTCTTATAGAACACTTTTCCTGAATTCTGCTAAAATGCTCCCAGTTTGTATATGAAGATGATGAGGACGTGGCGAAATTCTATTGGTGAGAGTGGGTAAGTTGGGATCAATACCAAAAAGTTGTAAAGTGCTTGGCATTTATTATGCATATGTTGGTAAACCGTGTGCCATGGTTTGGTTCATTGTGATTGGTCGACATTTACAGTTATTTATTTAAATTTTGGTATTGTTTTTCTTTGTTTTAAGTGGTAAAAGGGTAAGTGTTTTGACACTCATCAAATGCCCATACACTTGACCATTGCAATGCCCTCATGCAATGCACACTTTTAAAGCACGGATTTACATCTTTCTCATAATTAACTCATCGTGGCCTTTATACGACACTATATATGATACTACACTATTCTACACTTTTTGAAATTTAATTGAATGAAGAAATATAAAAGAATATAAGGAAATACAATCTCAATTATTTATTTACTTGAAATCGTTTGATGGAAGAAACTCGTAAAAATCAATGACTTTAATTAGGGCTTTTGGTACCATGAATATGAATCACCCTCAAGTTTCATATAACAACCTAAAAATTTTGACCAACGTTTAAACTAAGATTTTTTGAACATTTACGAAACTTGTTATTTATTTTCAATAATTTAACAAAGATCGTGTTAACTAAATTCAAATTTATTTTGTATATTTTTATTTTATTTGATGAACTGAGAAATTTAAAACTTTTACGTTGACGTTTCATAAATTAAATATTTATAATTTAATTACTTGTAGTATTTTTCGACGTTTAAGCGTCGGACTGAGCGAAAGTAATAAAAATAATAGTTGAGACGATTCAAAAATAAATTTTTTCAAATACGAAGGAATAGTATTTTTCATTATACCCTAACGTTGTTAATAACGTGAGTATTGGAGTTTACGTTTTATTTTTACGGTAAAAACTAACCAAAATAACAAGAAATAATTAAACGAACATTTAAATAAATAATATCAAATGTTTTCGAAACTCGACGAAGTAAGGACTCATTTTTATTGGAAAAATGATTTTATAAATGATGGCGTAAGTCTCATAACTTGAACCGTCCGTTAAGTCGTCCAACGAGCCCCGAGCACTTATTTTACTAAAGTAGATAAAACATTTACAAAACTTACCCTAAACTAATACCTAATGGCTAACTATATTTTAAAGTTTTTAGTATAAATAGATTTATATATCCCAGTTTACTCATTTCCTTACAAACAAAAAACACACACATATTAAAACTCTCTCCTCTCTTCCCATGGCTGCCACCGGCCGCCACCAGAAAACTTTTCCGACGATATTTTTCCGGTGAACTCCATTTTTTCCGGCCGATCTTCATCTTTTCCGGCGAATATTTTGATAAATCCTTCATTTATTCCGAGCGTTTTCTCCCATTCGGCCTCCCCGCTGCCTCCTTGGACCAACACGGCCGCCGCCACTGTGGCGGTGTTATGCACGCCGCCGTTGCCGTTTGGTGGTGTGTGGGTGATAGATCTATGATTATAACACATGGGTTAACCATAAAAACCCCAAAAACCTCGGATCTAGTCCAAATCTATACATGCATGGTGGTTACATTATGTTTTTGACAATATCTTAGTTATTTATTATATTGGTGGTTCTTGGCCTTGGTTTTGATAAAAAAAAGGGGCTGACCGCCGCCCAAACATCTTCATGGTGGCGGCCGGACGTCGTTACAGCAACGACAGCCTCACGATGGTGGTGTCGGGCTTGTGGTGGTGATGCTCCCGGAGTTGTTTTATTGTTGTTTGTTATTTTGAGTATAGATTTAGATGTATAATTGTATTTGCATTTTTTTATTTTGTATATTTATATAATAGAATGATAAATAAAAAGTGTAATGAATAAAAGAATAAGTAAAATTATAATCAATTATATAATGAATTTATCTTTATTTTTATTTTGTAAAAAGTGATATATAAAATAAATAAATAAATAAATAAAAGGTATAACAATATTGGAGTGTATGAATGTACATGTTTGAGGATATTATTATTATTATTATTATTATTATTATCATTATTATTTTATTATAATCATCACTTTATTAGAAACAAAAGGGGATTTACAACAAACTGGATGGGAGTCGAGATACTATCTGCGCTCCCACCCCTTTAGCAATAGCAAAACCTATTCTATGGAAACTATGTACATCAGTGAGCGCTCCAATGCCTTGAGCCTTAGAAAATCTCTGGATCCGCTTCAGCAACGCAACTGCATCTCCCTGTAACTCACCTAGAGAAGAAAAAGAGAAAGGAAGAAACCCATATCCGAGAGCTGCACACTTAGCTAAATACTTGCATCGTTGACGTTGAGCAGCATCAATCACAGCTCGGACCGGTACAAAGTCATTCATCCCCGTACGAGTCAAAGGAGAAGAACCAGTCAGATCAACACAGACATCTTTACCTCCATCCCAAGAATAAAATAAAATATCTGCCGGACGTAAGGCATTATCTAGTCCTCCATCTAATCCGATATTAACTTCCTTTCTGACAGATATCCCTGAACGATAACATATATCAGCAAGAGTATCACGTACTAAATTGTGATGATGCTTAATCCCAACGATACCAGTACACGAGACCTCATGATCCCCAAATATATCCCCATCAAATACTCTCGAACAAGCTGAACAGGGCTTCGAAACAGAGAACAAGGGAATACCTAAGCGATAACACAAAACACATCGATAAGTCCTCCCATTCATAGTCTGACCCAACCCCGAGATAGGAACCGTCCTAAGCCAATCAGAAGTATGATCCTCCCTCTGAGATGGCCATAAAGCCATCTGTCGAGCAAATAAAGCGAAAGTGGATTCTACATTCTTAATAACCCGAGCAAAATATATATCTGCCATTTTCTTCATGAGTTTGGGGGCAGCGACTTCACTCTGATTACTTAGAAAATCAATCTCCATAACCGAGTTAAACATACGTAAGGCATCATCAAACTGGAATCCATAAGATCTAATATCAGTGTGTTGAAGTTGCTTAGACAGAAAATCAGCTGACTGTAATCGAGATGCAAGAAAAGCATAATGCAATACATCACCCGCAGAATAAACACCCAATCCCCCAAAGGAAAAGGGAAATGTAGCAAGTATCCACTGCCAATCACCAAATCCCGGTCCAAAAGAAATAACGATACGCTCCGAAGAAGAACGGAGTGCCATATCAAAAGAACCTTGGGCAGACTTAAAAGCACAGGGTCAACATGTACGCATAGAAAAATATAACTTGGAAATACCGGCACAAGAACGAAGAAGCAACAACTCACATTGAGGGTTATTAATTTTGGCCACGACATCCATAAGCTCAATAGTCCTAGCCACACGCTTCGATACAAGCTGACTACAAAAATCAAGGTCTACACTCGCAGGCACCCCGAGCAACTTAACACCGCGCGTAGGTCGAGCAATATTATCTGGGAACACACCAACAAAATTGCTGCGAGGATCCTCGGTCGGCCAAAAAACTTCGGTCTTATCAACATTCAGATGCAAGCCATATACGGGGCCATCCTTCATGATACACTCCAAAACTTTCCCTACAACCAAAGTATCCCCAATAATAGTACCATCGTCAAAATACCAGGCCTGTAAAGAAAGAGAGAAGGAGTCCCGAATCTTACATATCAATGGTTGAAGTACAAGAGCAAAGAGTAACGGACCAAGAGGGTCCCCCTGCTGTACCCCCTGACATGACCTTAATACATGCTCCCCATAATACAACCTTGCCAGGCTAGAATAACAGAACTCCACCCAAGACGAGATGGAGGGACAACGAAGCTGAACCTCTCACAACATAACCTCTCGATCTACCAAATTGAAAGCGTTTTTAAAATCCACTAGTAACAGCGACAAACCAACATCATCTCCATACCTCTCAAGTAAGCGATTCACAGCATGAAGAATAGCCTCACTACCTCCTGACACCCCCACCCCGAATTGTAAATCACCAAAATACCCATCTAAAGAATGACCAACCTCATAAGCACATACCTTTGGAACAAGCCGTCTCCAGACAGTACCTACAACAATGGGCCGGATCCCACCACCAGGCTTAACCAACGGGGTGAGGGGAGCACTAGCGATAAACTCACCCAACACATTTGGACATCGTCCATCAAGAAAAAGGTTCACTACTTGGGTGATGGAGGACATAAGCTCATCCGAAATAGCAACCGTAGATCCACTTAAGCAATCAATAAGGTGTTGGGCCCGCAACCCATCTCGACCACAAGATGTACCTCGAGGAAAGCTCTTGATCATGTCGAGAACCACATATTGAGATACAACAAGGTAAAGATGATGGTCAAGAGGAATATCCGGTAAAGATGGAGCATGAACAAAAGGGTGCTTATTTTTTAAATCCTCAAGAGTAGAAACATTATAAGGAGCAACCCCAGACTAGGAAAGAACCCTGATAGCCGCAGAATAATGCCCATCAGATATCTTCCGTTTACACTACTTAATATTCTGCTCAACCACCCCACACTCTTCACCAACAACACCAGAAAAATCAGGGGAAGATTCAGCCAAACACTCCCTAAGAAGCTGTAAACTACCATCCAACATCTCCCAAGAACGAATAGCATTAGTAATATATTCCTCTTGTCGTTGCCTCTTAATAATAGACCGACACTCAAGGTTACTTCTCGGGCGGAAGGTTCTAAGAAGACAAAGAGGCAACATAAGCAAACTAACCCAACACGAAATATCATCAGGCTTGTTGACCACTTTATCGAGGGCTCTCTTCAAGGATCAAGCAAAACCCAATCGACATTTTGAAGGAATAAATTTAACAGTATGCAACCCTTTCGAAAATAACCTATCAAGAATGCTCAAAGTAAACCCACAATGTGAATCACATACTTCATCACTACCTATAACAAGATGTTCAGGGCAAGATGGAACGAGTGGATTAGGAAGGTCATAAAGCACAAAATGAACAATGCCGTCACCACAATCAGGAGGCGGTACAAAATCCGAACCATTACCATGCCGACACTTAGTCTGAAGCGTATGTGTAGTAAAACAAACACTACATAACCAAATCCCCATACACTTAAATGTTAACTCGGCCCTCTCATATATTTCCAAATCTGATAAAATCAATTTTTTAGAAATATCTTGTGCCTCGCCACGAAAGTGTCGATCACGGAGATGAATAAGCGAGGATGTCTTCGTAAGCCCATTTCCACCACCATCTCGACACCCATTAAGACCAACAAAGGGACAATGAAAACGCACGACTACCATAACACTAACGGAAACCAACCAAGCAACGAACCACTAAACACTAACGAACATTCAACAAACCTCCAACATCCACCACATCCAAACAAATCAACCACGCCCCCAAAAATCAACCAAACCGCAACACCACTAGATTAAAAACAAACCACGACCAAAGAACAGCCAAACCCCAATACCACTCGAAAAACAAAAACAATTACAAGACCTCCACATAACCACATGAACTCCACAACACGAGCACGACCTCCACAGCATGAGCAACAAACAAACATAAACCGAATAACAACCAAACCGCAACCAAATACAACCAATCCCCTATACCACTCCATAGAATAACAACCAAACAACAACCGAATAACAAATCCACCTGTTTGGAAACCAATCGAAAACTGAAACCCGTACAAACGTTACACTAACCAACTGTTACACTAACCTGTTTGAACCGAAACCCAACTGATAAGACCCTTGTACGAAGAGGTACAACAACAAACCTTTAGGAACGAAAACAAACCACCTGTTTGGAAACCACAACAGCAAAACAACCGGTATCTTGAATCTTGAACAAAGATGTAATTAGGGTGAACGGTATCTAGAATCGATGACAATGAATAAAGAATCTGGACTCTTGAATCGATGACAATGGACTAAATATGAAGGGTGAACCGGTAATGGAGGAGATGGAGGGGATGGTGAACCAGTAAAGTTGAAGAAGATGGAACCGGTTATTATTATTATTATTATTAATTGCTATAGAAAGTTATATGGAAAATAATTAAAATATTAATGGTGGAAATATATTTAATATGTTAATTATATTGATTGAGAAAAAAATATTAATTAGGGTCTTGATTGAGACAAGTGGGAAATTATGTATTTTATATACATGGAAATGTTATAAAAACGGTAAGGTCATGCCGAAATTTTTTAAAAATATATATGATTATAAAGGAAATAGTTAACGAATAAATGAGTTATTAAGTAATTTTTGAAAAGTATTATTCTAGCTTAATATGACATTTAACGTTTATATATGGTGAATAAATTTCAAATGAGTTATATAATTATTTTCGAACGAGTGTCGAATTATATAAAAATCACTTTGTATACAATATTATTTTCAAAGGATTATGTATATAATATAAGAAATATAATTTTTGAATGTTTGCTCTAGGATATAATTTACGACATGAATTATATGCGTCATTTTCACATATAATATATATGCTGGATATATTACATGATTTGTTTTATCCCTTTATTTTATTTGGCCAACCACCGAAGTTTTACGAGTTGAATTTTATTCATTTATTTTGTGTCGAGTTTGTTAGTGCAAACATTACGATGTTTAATCAAGATGATCCCTTCATGTTTTGGTTATGACAAACGTATAACTCGCAATACATAATGTAAAATGTGTAAGGTACTCGTAATCACTCAAGCATACTTATGTATACTTCTCTCGACACCTTGAAGATTACATTCGTCATGAAAGACAAGAAGGACGCGTGGTTCTCTTATAGAAGACGCGGTTCCTTAGTGATATCGAACCGCGGGAATATATGGAACCGCGGGCAGTCAAGCCGGTTTAGGCTAACTCAAGATTTCTGGAAGCTTCTAGAAGATGGAGGGAAACTAATAAATTCAAAATTCAAATTTTGAATTTGGGCTCCAAGAATAAAAGGTGCATCCTTTTATTCAATGGGTAGTCCACTCTTTTATCGAATGGGTAGTCCACTCTTTTATCCATTGGGTAAAAAGGTGCTCTCCAAGGCAAGGTTTAGCTATAAATAGAAGACTCCTCTCTTCCATTTCACTTGCACAAAAAACACACAAAAACCTTCCAGTATCCCATTCCTCATTTGCCTCATCAAGAGCAATGAGAAGAACACTTTCACCCTTGTGAAATGTTAGTGTCTAGAGTCATAACATGATGAAGATCTCTCTAGATCAAGTCATGATTATTGTCTTCCTACTATGTATATGTAGAAGATCCAAGTTGTGGGTACACTTGGATGTGTTTGTAAGGGTAGAATATCCAAGTGATGGGTATCCTTGGATTAGGTGTTAGTTGTGTAGATCCAAGTCTTGTTAGTACTTTGATATAGTGTTAGAGTTATAGATCTAAGTGTTGTGTGCTTAGATCTATATGTTTTATGTGTTTAGACCATAAAACACAAGGTTTGTTATGTTGGGCCATAAAACATAACTAGTGGGTAGATTGGGTTGTGTCTTGGTAGTTCTCACTAAACTCTTAAGTGATGTGGTTGTGTCTAGGTAGTTCTCACTAAACTCTAAAGTGATGTGGTTGTGTCTTGTGAGTTCTTACTTAGCTTCAAAGTGAAGAGTCGTGAAGATTGGTTCAAGCTTTCGATTATAACTCGACATCTAGCCTTGTGTCGTTAAATGGTAAAGTGGGCGACGTTGTGTAGATTGGTCCTACCTAAGATTAGGACTCGACTTTTAGCTTAGAGTCGGAAATTGGATAAGCGACGTTGTGTATGGTTTCTACACCTTAATGAGTTTGTTGACTAGTGAAGTAACTCTCGAGTAAGGTGTACTCGAGGAGTGGAGTAGGGCGAAGAGGAGCTTCGTGACCGAACCACTATAAATCATCGTGTCGATACTTTCATTTACATTTATGTCTTTACCTTTGTAGATGTATTTATAATTGCATACTTGTGTTGTGTGTCTTTGTGTGCATCACATAATCTAAACATCTAAGTTGCGGAAAAGCTATGGCTAAGTACGTGTGTGCTTCATGTTTAAATTATGGTCAAGTGTACATCACTTAGTCTAAACATCCTAGTTGCGGAAAAGCTTGTACTTAGTACGTGTGTGCTTAGTGTTTAGACTATTGCTTGATGTACTCTTGATTTGATGTGCTTGTGTGTCTTCTTACTTGTACTATTTATCTCTCAATCAAACACATCTCACATCTAGTCAAGATTGATAAGGAACTTGATACAAAGGATTGTTAAGGTTTCAAATTAACAATGTTGCTACGTCCACTGTCGGCGGTTCGTTATTGAACCGGCGGTTCCTTATCAATAAGGAACCGCGGGCAGAGATAAAGAACCGCAGGCAGTAGATTGAGCCGAAATGTTTTGAAAATGAACTAGAAACTATTCAACCCCTCCTTCTAGTTTCTACAATTGGTATCAGAGCGATGGTCACACAAGATCTTTGAAGTATATTGTACTTTAAAGCTTGGATCGATCCTTGCTCTAGTTTTTCAAAACAAATGGTTTTAAAAATGAAAACGGTTTTTAAAAATAGAGACGATCTTTGTATCAAATTGTTCATGAAGAGTGATTACTTATGAAATGTGTTTTGTTGTTTCATTCGTACAAGTTTTGGTGTTAAATAAACTTTGTATAATAGCTTGAATTATATCTTTTCATGTTTGGAAGTATAAAAATCTTTTATGTCTTAATTAACTCTAAAATACGAGTTCTATGTGTCTAAAATGATTTTTTAGAGTCCTAAGTCCTTCCAAAAAGTTACCAAATGATTTTGGCCAAAAACCCTATTTTTTCCCTCTGGACGCGGTTCTTTATCTCTTCTCCGAGGTTCCTTATCAATAAGGAACCGCGACCAGTCTGACTCAGATTTTTGCAAACTTTGAAAAATCATATAAAATCAACCGTAAGTCCGTAGAAGTCGTGCCACCCGTCATTTCGAACGTAATTGATTTTTCTTTCAATTAAAAATGCTTCCAAACCTTTATTCAAACTTTAAAATTTGGATGGTTTCTAAGTTCCATACTTTGTCCAAAGTATTGAGCGTCGGTTTGTCGTAAAACTTGTGTTTTACTCTTTTCTATTAAGTTGGACATCTCTTGGTGATATATCTTTGAAAATTGATATATTTACAAAGTGTTAAACTTAATTAAATTTTAAATGGGTCAAAGACTATTTTCAAATAAAATCAAGCTATGAATACTTTGTTGTATCTAACACTCAAAACATGGACGAATGGTTTTATGTGTTAAACTAATTGTTTGTGTATGTTTCCTTATGTGTTATTATTATATGTAGACATTATTAAGTGTTCCTTGCTATTTGTAGTAGTATTGCTTATATGTCTAGTCTCTTGTGCCTTGCTTGGTATTTGTTAGTATCTAGTTTTTCCTAATTAGGATGTATGCTAGATTTCTTGCATTTTGGTTGCAACATTATTTGTGCATTGCATATAGGATCAACATCTCTAGGTTTATATATGTTATATAAACATCATGTACACCTCGTTATGTTTATTAACACTCTTAGGTTTGAAAGCTTTGGGAGCTTATCAAATCTATTGATTTGGGTCGTCTTACTCGATCATTGTGTTATTAGTTCAAGTAGATAAATGTCTCACTATAAAACATGAAACACCCTTTGAAAATCTTAGCTATTTTCTCTTAAAAGAGTGTTTGTGGGAATCAAGAAAGATTTCGATTAAATATCAATGCATTATTCAAACTATGATTGGTATCATTATCGAATCTAATTGACATGTTTTTTAGTGTAGACATGAATGTGGTTTATTAATAATATACATCGGATCATAACTCACACTTGTGTTGATGGTGTTATATTGAATCTACTTGTTCAAATTGCTAGACATATTTTGTTTAATAATTACTTATAATGCACAATAGAGTCGGTTTGATAACTTGGATGTTTCATCCGAAATACTCAAGTAATTTACATTGCTATGCAATTTATAAATGTGTCATTTCCGAAAGACCAATCAAGAGTGTTCTAACAAATTGTGTAAACTTGGTTTGTACAATTCAATGTTATTGGCCTCAAGATCTATTAAGGTAATTAACCTTAACTAGACTCTTTTGTCAAGATATGCAATGGTGCATTCTTAACCCTCATTAGGTCATGCATTGTGTCGCCATGCAAGTTTCATCCTTGCTAAACTTTATTAGGCAAATGTTGGAATTACATTTTGTATAACTTGAGAATGACTACTAGAGAATTTATGCATTAGGATCTTAATTTGACCTAACGGTTGAATTACTTCCACGTGGGAAGTTGAGTTGGTGTATAACTCGTAAAAATGGTCGTGTTTAGCCTTAATTGAGCACCTCTAGTGATAGTCTCATACTCATTCTCTAAATTGGCTAAATGGCCTTCCTATATATGACTAATGATAGTTTACTTTGATGAACTTTGTATGTCATTAGGAGTCTTTTTCTTTTGTAGCCATTAGGTTTTTCTTAGCTTTCTTCTTACGTGCTAATTGAACCTATTTGTCTTTCCTTTGTGTGTGTTCTAGTTTTTATTGCTCTTAAGCATGACTTTATGATAAGTTAGACTAGAACATTAGGATTTGCTTAATTGGAAAATCCTCCTTCACCACCTAAACCAAGCCTCACCACATTAACCAAGCCTCTGTAGGCGGTTCTCTAAATAGACCGCGGCTCCATATCAATATGGAACCGCCGGTAGAGATAAAGAACCGCGGGCAGAAGCTCTCAAATTCGGGTTTTCTGAAACTTCCCAATTGTTCCAACACCCTTTGGAATCTTTGTTTAAAACCTTTGATCACTCCCAAAATATCTTGGGCTTTCCCTTTTTAACCCTTTACTAGTTTGGATCATCCCCTCACCCTTTTAAACCCTCCTTGTTAGCCTTGTTCTTCTCACCTCAAACCATTCATCCTTACTGTTGGGAATAAATTAAGGCCAGATCACTTGAGCGCTGACAAGAACAAAACAAGCATTGACAAGAACAAAACAAGCGCTGACAGCTCAAGCGTTGACAAGTTAAAGTCAAGCGTTGACACATTGAAGACAAGCACTGATGGAAGATATATTCTACACGTTTATTATATTCTAGAATACTTCTAGTAAGGATAGGAACGACAATGTATTTTCTATATTTATCTTTACCTAGAATAGCTGATACGTAGATTATTGTACAAGGCTTCTTATGTCTATAAAAGAAGACCTTTAGGTATAAGTTTCATATAAGTTTTCATTCGTAAACATCTTTCATTGTAAGCAAGTTTGATATTGATAATCAAAGTGAAAGTTTGTTTATATCATTGTGTGTTCTTGTTTAAGTGTTAAATTCCGCATAACACTTAGATTCATAAAGCATATACAAAGGTTTCTCTACGTGTATTACTTGATCTAATCTCGTATACACAAAGCTAATCGATCTAAGTTTGGGATCAACAAGTGGTATCAGAGCTTGTTGAGGAACTTTTGATCTTAAAGAACACCAGAACCTTAAAACTCACCAAAACCCTAATTTTCTCAGAAACCCTAACAACAACATGTCTGAAGCAATAAGATCCTCCTCCTCAGCTTTACCAAACATCAAGATTCCCATGCTTGATGCAACCAACTTTGACTTATGGAAGTTCAACTTTGAACAATATCTGGGGATCTACGACTACACACTCTGGGAGGTTATTGAATATGGAAACACATTCGATAAAGCCCAAAAGATTCTTAATGTCATTGCTCAAAGAACAGCTGTTGCTGGATGTTCTGAAGAGGATAAGAGAGAAAAACCTGGAGATGGTAGAGTTGTGTCTGCTGATGACATAGCAAAGAGAAGGGTTGACATGAAAGCCCTAAATATTCTGAAATTCTCTTTGGGACAAGAAAACCAGCATAAATATAGAGGCTATGAATCTGCTAAGGATCTTTGGGCAGCTCTTGAAGTTGCACATGGTGGCAATGCAGACACTAGGGAAGAAAAGAAAAAGCAACTCATGCATGATTATGCTGTCTTCAAAGCTCAACCCAATGAGAAACTGAGTAGTGTGAGAAGCAGATTGCTTGACATTACAAGCAAGTTGTCCTTCATGGGGACACAAGTTGGTGAAGTTGACATCAATGCTACCTTTCTCAAAAGCCTTGGTGAGGTATGGAAGATTGAGGCAAGATCTATCCTTGCCAACAATACTTACAAGAGCTCCTCGTTTGATGACATCTACAACAAACTAAGGCTGTTGGAAGATGAAACTCTTTTAGAGCATGGAAGAAAGTCTACAACCAGTAATATGGCCTTCTTTTCTCATAGTGAAGGTCAATTCAATCAGAAGGACTCTTACATACATCCAGTTACTGGATCATCATATATCAGCGCTGGAACAAGTCCTGTCAACGCCTCCTATTCAGACGCTGACACATTTAAGAGTGACTCCCCAAGAGTTAAACCTGCTGGTTTAGATTTGGATACTGTTTGTGCTTACATTGCTTCTTTGCCCAATGGTTCAGTGAATACATATGAGGACCTTGAGCAGATAAGTGATGAGCACTTGGAAGAGATGGACATCAAGTGGAACATGGCTCTTGCTAGTATAAGAGCAAATAGGTGGAACAGAAGGTTTAAAAAGAAGATGACCTTCAATGCTAAAGACACAGCTGGATTTGATAAATCTAAAGTTGAATGCTACAACTGCCATCGTATGGGGCACTTCATGAGGGAATGCAGATCTCCTAGAAGATCTGATACTGGCAAACCCTCAAGTCAGATTGTTAAAGCTCAGGATTCCAAAGCTATGGTTACAGTTCAAGGAATTGATGGTACAGGATGGGATTGGAGCTATCTGGCTAAGAATGTTGAAGAGGATAAAGCTTTGGTTGCTGATATTGAAGAAGAAGAGCATGTTGAATATGCTCTCATGGCACACTCCTCCTCTTCATCTGATAATGAGGTATATGATGACGCTTTTTGTAGCAAAGGTTGTAGGTTAAATACTGAAAGACTTAACAAAGAGGTGTTAAAATTAAAAGATGATATGAGTACTGAAAGATGTAAATTGTCTAATTACCAATTAGCTCTTACTGAAACTAAGAAAACTGTTTCTGAATACAAGAAAATGGAATTTGATTTAAAAGATAAAATCAATATTTTAAAACATGAGTTAGATGCTAGTATGGATATTAGAAATATCATGGAAAGGGTTAATGGTGAAATACAGGCTAAGTTAGATGAGGCCATTAAGAATAAAGATAATGTTGGCCTTAAAATTCAAAGATTTGATAGAGCCACCCAAACCCTAGGAGACTGTGTAGCTAAACAAAGGGATCCTAAGGACATGACTGGGATTGGGATGAATGATTACTCTTTGGTTCCACCACCAGCTGGTGACTTCAATGGTGTCCAACAAAAGGACCTATCTTGGACTGGTTTGCCAGAGCTCCAAGAGGAGGAATTCATTCCTCCACCAAGAGTTGTCACTCCAGTTGAAGAGTATCAACAAAAACTGACTGACCTGAATGAGTGGAAGAAGGCTAACCCTACTTTATTTGTCAAGGGTGGCTTGCTATGTGAAAGTCCAAATGAATCAACACCCATTAAGGTTACTAACCCAATCACTGGTAAAATTGTTGACCTAGGCTCAAACACTGTTAGAAGACCTAGCATTAAATATGCAGAGATGTATAGGAATACTAGGTCACCCAAGAGTCATGTTAGCAATCATGGAACAGGCTTCTTCTCCTCTAGACCTAAGGTTGTGTCTAGAAAAGCTTGTTACACTTGTGGTAGCTTTTCACACTTAGCATACAAGTGTGTCAACGCTCCCAAAGCCAGCGCTGACAGGAATAATTTTAGCGCTGACAGGAACAAAGTCAACGTTGTTAGGAAGTCAAACGTTGTCAGACCCAAACCTTGTGTGCAGCAAAGTCCACAAGTGATTAGACCTGCCCCATTCTTTACTAGAAGGTCTAACACTCATGGACAAAGACCATTTCAAGAGACAAACACCTGGTCAAATAGGCAATAGGTTTCTGTAGCAAACCCTAGGTTCAACGCTGACAAGGGTAAATTCAACGTTGACAAGACAAATTCTAACGTTGACAGAAACGTGACCAGACTTAAATATTTGCAGCCACAAGGTAAGGGGTCTAAAGCTTCTTCAAGCTTAGCATGGAGACCCAAGAAAGATCAAAACCCTAATGATAATGGAATTTCAATGACTTGCAATAGATTTAATTACATTTCAAAGGTCATTACAAAACCTATTGGGGTTAACTGGGTATTTCATCCTAAAAAGGATGAGAATGGGGTTGTTGTGAGAACTAAGTCTGTTCTTATTGAACAACCAGATGAATCCAAGTCTTTTAAGACTTGGGTTCCCAAAGAAAACTAATTTGTTTTCTTTATGTGCAGGGCATTCAAACACAGATCAATGATTATGGATATTGGGATAGTGGATGCTCAAGGCACATGACAGGGAAGGAAGACTATCTGACTAACTTCACTCCCATTAAAGATGGTGATAAGGTTTACTTTGGGGGCGGATATGGTACTATCACAGGCAAAGGAACCCTTCTCACCAAGAATTTGCGTTTTGAGAACGTCTTCCTGGTAAAAGAACTTGATTACAATCTGTTTAGTGTATCACAAGTTTGTGATAACAAAAATAAAGTTCTTTTTACTGATACTGAGTGTTTGGTGTTAAGTAAGGATTTTAAGATCCCTGATGAGAAATATATTGAGTATAGAACACCTAGGCATAAGGACATATATAATGTGAATTTGAATGGGATTAAAATGAATAATAATATGTCTTGTTTTTATGCTAAGGCCTCAGTAGATGAGAGTAATTTGTGGCACAGGAGACTAGGGCACATAAATTTCAAAAATATAAATAGACTTGTGAGGCTTGGTTTAGTTGATGGTTTGCCTGAGAAGGCCTTCCACAATGACCACTCTTGTGTTGCATGTCTTAAAGGCAAGCAGCACAAGGTCTCATTCAAGTCCAAACAGGTGCATACTAATTCTAGACCTCTTCATATGCTTCACATGGACCTCTTTGGTCCAACCAATATAGAAAGTTTGAATGGTAAGTCATTTTACTTGGACATTCTTTCTAGCTATGAAGAGTGACACATCTGATGTTCTTATTGATTTTATCACTCAGATTGAGAAGAGGTCTGGCAATGAGGTTAAAATGCTTAGGAGTGATAATGGTGGAGAATTTAGGAATAAGAAGCTAGATGATTTCTGTGCCAGGAAAGGAATTACAAGGCAATTTAGTATTTCTAGAACCCCACAACAAAATGGGGTTGCTGAGAGGAACAATAGAACCCTAATTGAAGCAGCCAGAACAATGTTGGCTGATGCTCACTTTCCTATAGCCTTTTGGGCTGAGGCTGTTAATACAGCTTGCTATGTGCAAAATAGAGCATTGGTTAACAAAATTCAGAACAAAACACCTTATGAGTTACTTTGGGGTAGAAAACCTAATATTGGTTTTCTCAGACCTTTTGGTTGTCATGTAGTAGTCTTGGATACTAGTGATGCCTTAGGGAAATTTAGTGCAAAAGGTAATGAGGGTTACTTCATGGGGTATTCAGTGCAGAGCAAGGGATATAGGGTTTATCTTAAAGAGGACAAACGTATAGTTGAAAGAGTACATGTTAGGTTTTTGGAGAATAAACCTAGTGATCCTGAAAGTGGTCCTAATTGGTTGTTTGATTTGGAACCCTTATCTAGAACTTTAAATTATATGCCTGTCACTAATCCAGACATTGTGAAGGTAACTTCAAATGTTGTGGAGGAAAAAGTTGTTGATGTTTCAGGTACACAGGTTCATAAGAAGGTTGGATCACACGCAGAAAAGGCATCTCCTATATTAGAATATGTCACAATTCCCATTTGGACAGATGCTTTTGCTGCTGCTGCTGCTGGACAAGATAACGGTGGTTTCCAAGTACCACCAGATACAAACATGCATGGTCCTTCAGGCGCTGACAAAGGCAAATCTAGCGCTGACATGACCAATTCAGGCGTTGATGGTTCAGACGTTGACAACCACACTTCAAGCGTTGTTAGCCCAAGTGCTGACAAACAAGATTTAGGCGTTGACAACAATTCTGCCCATCTTTTCTCTTCCAATTTTGAACAAGGTGAACCTTCCAATATATATGAAGAGATTCATCCTCATGTTGATGTAAGAGAGTCTGATGAAGAAGATATTAGCAACATGGAGAATGAGGTTGAGGACACCAGACTTTTTGAAGGAGGAGTTCTCACTTCCACAATGAAGAATCACCCCCCTTCCTAGATCATTGGTGATGTTATGACTCCAGTTCAGACTAGAAGATCTCATCAAGGTCTTGGTGGGTTTATTGCTAATATACACAAGAAGGTTGATACCCCTCTTGTGCAAGCATGTTTGTTTGCATGTTTTCTGTCACAAGAAGAACCCAAGAAAATATTTGATGCTCTCAAAGAACCAAGTTGGGTGGAAGCAATGTAGGATGAGCTTCACCAATTTGCAATTCAGGATGTTTGGGAGCTGGTTGATTGTCCCAGATATGTCAGACCTATAGGGACAAGATGGGTTCTCAAGAACAAAAGAGATGAAAGAGGCATTGTGGTCAGAAACAAGGCAAGGTTAGTGGCTCAAGGTTATACACAAGAGGAGGGGATAAACTATGAGGAAGTCTTTGCACCAGTTGCAAGGATTGAAGCTATAAGGATTTTTCTAGCCTATGCATCCTGCATGGGCTTCACTGTCTATCAAATGGATGTCAAGAGTGCCTTTCTCTATGGCACCATTGTTGAGGAAGTATATGTAATGCAACCTCCTGGTTTTGAGGATCCAGAGCATCCAGATAAAGTGTGTAGAGTCAAAAAGGCTATGTATGGCCTTCATCAGGCCCCAAGAGCATGGTATGGTACTTTGTCTACCTATTTGGTGGACAATGGATTCAAGAGGGGCACCATAGATCAGACACTGTTTACCAAGAAGAAAGGCAAGGATGTGTTGCTTGTGCAGGTCTATGTTGATGATATCATTTTTGGGTCTACTGATCCAAAGATGAGTGAGGATTTCTCCAAGCTTATGACAGACAAATTCAAGATGAGTGCTATGGGGGAGATGAACTTCTTTCTTGGTTTACAAGTTCAGCAGAAAGAAGATGGTATCTTCATCTCCCAGGATAAATATGTTGCTGAGATCTTGAAGAAGTTTGGCTTTTCTTCACATGAAAAGAGGGCTACTACTCCTATGGATAGAGAACACCCTTGGGGAAAGATTGGAGATGGGAAAGATGTTGATGTCAGGCACTATAGATCCATGATTGGATCCTTGATGTATCTTACTGCCTCCAGACCTGATATCATGTTTGCTGTGTGTGCTTGTGCACACCATCAAGTGACTCCCAAAGAATGTCACCTTTATGCTGTGAAGAGGATCTTTAGGTACCTAAGATGCTATCCTAGTCTTGGTTTGTGGTACCCAAAGGATTCACCATTGGAGCTGATTGCATATTCAGATAGTGATTATGGAGGTGATAAGTTTGATAGGAAATCCACAACTGGTGGATGTCAGTTTCTTGGGAGCAGGTTGATATCTTGGCAATGCAAGAAACAAACAGTGGTGGCTAATTCTACAACTGAAGCAGAGTATGTGGCTGCAGCTGCATGTTGTGGCCAAGTGTTGTGGATTCAGAACCAGCTGTTGGACTATGGGTACAATTTCATGCATACTAAGATATTTGTTGACAATAATAGTACTTGATGCATCATTAAGAATCCTGTACATCATTCTAAAACTAAACACATAGAAATTAGACACCATTTTATAAGAGATTGCTTTGAGAAAGGTCTAATACAACCAGATAGGGTTGACACTGAGGAAAATGTGTCATATTTATTAACTAAACCTTTTGATGCTGGGAGATTTCAATACTTGGTAACAAGTATTGGAATGGTCAATCTCACATAATATGTGTTTTGGAGTCTTTATGTAAAAGTATGTACAGGATGATGCATTATTATTGGTCTTATTGATGATTTAGATTTTCCACTATATTTTTCTAACACTGACAAAGGTTGCTTGAACGCTGATAAGTGTTTTTGTAACGTTGTCAGCAATATAATTGTCTAACGCTGACAAAGCTTTCCTCAACGCTGTCATGTGTTATCGGGGCGTTGTCAACAACAATGTTAGTTTTGTGGTTTTCAATCTAAATGTGCAGATGGTGTTAGCAGTATACCCTTGGATACAGAGTTGCTTATGGATCAATGGAGAAGCATTTGGACAAGTTTTTATTTATGGATGATGGTTGGAATGTTTCATTCCTATCTTGACATAAATTTTCTATGTTCATGCATGATTTTAGCAAACTTTTTGTATCATAGTTTAAGGGGAGGTTTTAGGAACCTTTAGGATGTTTTGGTATCCATATGATACTCTTATCACAATTCTAGATTGTGTCCACAGGTGAGTATGAGTTAGTTTCTACTAAATCATGAGGCACTGTAGCATGAAAAGTTGATATACTATGCATGCTGCCAAGACATTTTGGCCTAGAATTGGTTGTGGTCTGTTGGGAGACTTGGGAATGATTTTGATATGGGATTTACCTGGGAGTAACAAGAATTTTATGAGATAACTTGATTGTTAAGAGTTTTGGTTAGCAAGGGACACTAGAGGACTGTTATGTCTATCTTTCTTATGCAAGTGTGCATAACTGGACAGTGCTTGCCGCCCTATAATAATTATCAGCCTTTGGTTATCTTCTCTAGGATAAATTACTTGTTAAGGTCATTTTTCATTTTTAAAAACACTTTTATTTTTGGACGCTGACAAGAATTTACCAAGCGTTGTTGTGACCAAATTGGACGCTGACATGGCTATAGGCAAACGTTGACAAGATTATAGCCGTTGGGCGTTGATAGGTTATTTTTGACCGTTGAAACTCAATGGGACCTACCCAGTTGTTACTTTTTGACAAATTTTTGGGCCGTAATTTTAGGAGTTGTTACTTTCATTTAGTGCATGAGATAACTTATAACTTTTTCAATATTTTCATGATTGATTTTTGAAAATACTTGCCTATTTTTGGGCCTATCACATGCATCTTCTTACCCTATAAATTTGGCTCCTATTTTAAATAGGGTATCTATAATTCTTATCAACTAACAATTTTATCTTATCAACTTCATCTTCTTCACTTAAAATTAACAGCTTTCATCAATGGCACCAATGTTTAAACCAACAGAATTGGAATTGGGGTTCAGATCTCAACACAATATGATTGCATATCTTATCGCTGATGATACTCTGTTTCCTCAATACATACAAATGGTGGCGTATTTGAACGCATCCCCATTAAGGTATGCTCTTTCTCATGCACCACTCATTCCAGTCACACACATTAAGCAGTTTTGGAACACTGTTAGTTCCTCAACAGTTAATGGAGTGACCACATTTACTTCTATTGTTCATGGGAGACCTTGGGTGGTTACTGAGGCTTTGGTACGCCAAGCCTTGCATCTTGATGATGCTGATGGTATAGCCATTCTTCCCATAAATGAAATAGAACAAGGGCTTAGGGCTTTGGGATATCCTTTTCCTGATGAAGGTACTCTCAACAAGTATCATAAGCAGGAATTTCCCCCAGCCTGGAAGTACCTCATACATGTCCTCCTTCAATGTTTGAGTCCCAAATGTACTGCACACAATGAGATCAATAGATCCATTGCAAGCGCTATTGTGTGCATTGCAACAGGGCAAAAATTTAACTATTCTAAAATGATTTTTGAGGGGATGTGTAAAAACAAGGGGAACAAAATGACTTTAGCTTATCCCCGTTTTCTACAAATGGTTTTTGATGTTCAAGGTTACTGCTCAAGGGATCACAATGATTTTTGTAAGATCCCTGAGCAAAAGAAAGCTATTTTTATGAAGATGAATTCACCACCCCATAGAGACCTACCGTTAACCCAAGCTATGCTTGCTGTTATTGCAGCAGCACAACCCCAGCCAGACCCACAACCCCAAATTGACCCCCAACCACAACTTGAACCCATCCCTGAACCTTTACCTTCACCTGAACATATGCAAATTGACTCAGAATCCTTCAACGCTGACACACTCAATGTTGGCGTTGATGTGCCTATTTCCAACGTTGACACACAACCTTTACAATCCCAAACACCCCTTAACCAACCCACATCCACCCATTCTTCCACACCATCTTCCACACCCCCTGAATATAGGTTGATGAAATGCCAAAGGACTACTGGAGTGTTCTCCTCTGGTGGTCCTAGCCATGTAGCAGAGAGAACCACCACCACAAGTGTGGTTGGTGACCTGGATGAGGCTGGGACTATTGGTTCTGGCTTAGATGCTGGCCAAGGCAGTCCCACCATCATTAAGTCCTCATCCATGCCCAATGAATCTGACTTGGGAGGTCAAATCCCCATTTTAGAAGAAGGCAGACTGGAACCAATGACTCTTATGGAATTGACGGCAGTCTGCATAAGCTTGCAAAAGCAAAATGCAGACTTAGTACAAATTATCAGCTCTCAAGGCCTTGAACTCAAGCAATTGAGGGAGAGGATTGTTGTTTTGGAAGGTGATCGTGTTAGGAGGGGTATGGAGGAATCTTCCAAAGGGGAGGAAGATCCAATAAATCTGAGTGATAAGGGCAGTCATGATGGTCAATCAATGGATGTTGCTGAGGCCCTTACATCTTTGAAGAAACAAACAGGTTTTGATACGTCCTTAGTCTCTCCTACCAACTTAAATTTATCATTTACAGCTATGTTGAGAGAGGTTACACAAGGCGCTGAGGGAAGATATTTGGGCGTTGACAAGGAAAATTTGGATGCTGACAGAAATATTTTGGGCGCTGATAGGACAAAGTTGGGCGTTGACAGACCTGTACATGAAGGTGATGTATCCCAGTCATCATCTATCATCAAGGAGGTTTCTACTCAGGTATTACCATCTATCTTACCAACCATTGCACCATCAGATAAGGGTAAGGGTAAAATGGTAGAAGAGATTGTTCCAAAGGATGCAGCTCAAGTTGAGTTTGATAGAAGATTAGCTGCACAAATCATGGAACAGGATAAAAAGGAGTCACCATTTGTTGGGACTTCAGAAGAAGGAAGTGATGAAGCTAGCTCAGACTCAAGTGTGATGATTATAGAACCAGAAAGGCTTGAGTATGGTGATGAGTTTGCTAGGGAAAAGTTGAGAGAATTGAAATTGCATGTTGACTTTGACATGCCAGAGGTGGTTCAAATGTATCATGCTTGGGAAGACAGATGCATGGAGAATCCAGATTTGACCATTTCAGATCAAATATGGGGTTTGGAGATTCTTCTTAGAGTTCAGAAAGATTGCCAGGTAATTTTGAAACACAAGGCAAGTAATATTCTCTCAGAGTTGGAAAAGGGATAGAAGGGAGCTCTACTTTATGTTGCTCAGATGTCATGGAGTTGGATGGACATATCAGAAGTTGAAGGCTTTGACATTTGATGAGTTGGAAAACAGGGCTTATCCCATTTGGGTGAGAGTGCAGGAAGCAAACACTCTCAGACTTCTTTCAGATGAAAGAAAGGAGGAACTTGCAGAAGAAATGGAACTCAAGAAAGCTATGATTGTTCCCAGGCCAGTGAAGAAGGGAATTTCATTTGAGTTTCCAAAAGATATGGATCCACTATATCCAAGTGAAGCAGTTATAAGAAAGAGTCTCAAGCTCTCCCCATTAGAAGCTTCAGATATGGTGCAAGTGTTACCATTAGATTCCAGGAACCCAATTGTGAGCTATGAAGAAGATGAATGTGGGTTCTGGAAGATTGGCAGATTTGGCAAGGAGGTACACACTTTTACCACTCTCATATCTTTGTTTGCAAGTTGTGATAGAGAAGACTTGGTAGACCTTTGGAGGTTGTTGGAGACCAAGTATGAGGCTGAAGCACCAACTTCAGCTAATGGAATAAAACTTTGGACCACATTTAAAAGAATGTGTGGACCAAAAGATGAGGATCCTGCAATATGGAAGGATCTTGAAGATGACCTCAGTGGTCTTCAATGGAGGTTATATTCAGCTGCTGGTGTATACCATTTGAGTTCTACAAAGTTTGCTGAGTATCTACTTGTGGATGCTCAGTATTTCATATCCAAGGCTATTTTGGAGAAGATGAAGGACACTCAGCTGGAAATAGATTATTCAAGTGACGTGGCAAAAGATTTGATCATATTTATTCACTATCAATATGAGAAGGTTTGTAAGATTCCTCCTAGTCCTTAATGCTTATTCAGATACTTGATCATAAGAGTGGATATCAAGTTTAGGGGAGGATTGTTGGGAATAAATTAAGGCCAGATCACTTGAGCGCTGACAAGAACAAAACAAGCATTGACAAGAACAAAACAAGCGCTGACAGCTCAAGCGTTGAAAAGTTAAAGTCAAGTGTTGACACATTGAAGACAAGCACTGATGGAAGATATATTCTACACGTTTATTTTATACTAGAATACTTCTAGTAAGGATAGGAACGACAATGTATTTTCTATATTTATCATTACCTAGAATAGTTGATACGTAGATTATTGTACAAGGCTTCTTATGTCTATAAAAGAAGACCTTTAGGTATCAGTTTCATATAAGTTTTCATTCGTAAACATCTTTCATTGTAAGCAAGTTTGATATTGATAATCAAAGTGAAAGTTTGTTTATATCATTGTGTGTTCTTGTTTAAGTGTTAATTCCGCATAACACTTAGATTCATAAAGCATATACAAAGGTTTCTCTACGTGTATTACTTGATCTAATCTCGTATACACAAAGCTAATCGATCTAAGTTTGGGATCAACACTTACCCCTTAAACCACCCATTACTACCATGGTTTCTACAAGAACCTTTAATTCATCCAAAACCTCCTCTTCAAAGAGGCACCTCAAAATTAAGATTAAGTTACCCAAACTTAACTCTTCTCCCTTTCACACACCCAAGAATGAGATTGTTCCAATTCTCATCTCTTCATCACCCTCACCACCTCTTGTTCCATGCAAGACTACCTCAACCCATGGTACCAACCATTCACATGGTTCTACCTCCTCTTCATTCCAATCTAGAATGAATGAGCTAACCTCGCCCTCCACTCCAAGTACTCTCTTGGATGTGACTACCCAACCTCAACCCATCCAAAGCATTCCCATTGTGAATGACTTTGTTGATACCTTGGTGACTTCACCTTTTACCCCTTCAAACTCACCCACATCACCCATCCAAAGCATTTCCATTGTGAATGACTTTGTTGAACCCTTGGTGACTTCACCTTTCACCCCACCAAATTCCGCCACCACCCTTGTCTTTCATTTAAGCATGTGGATTGCTTATTGCTAAGACATCTAATTTAAGCAAATCTTAGGATTCTAGTGTAACTAAGATTAAAATTATGCTTAAGTTTTAGGCTTGTTTTTTATATACATCTTTGTATAATCTTTATTCTCTTGTATTTCCTTTCATGTTTTACAACATGATTTTTCTTTGAGTCTTAGATCTTGTTGTTATTTTGTTTCTTTCTTTTCTCTTATTTTGAGTCCTTTTCTTAAACTAATAAGAATTAGGAATCTTCTTGGAGATTTACATTACATGTAGCTTGATTTGTGATATCTAGATAGATGACTTGCTTGTATGCTACTTGCTTATATATCTTCTTGCTTATCCGTAAGCTATATGCTTAATTGATTAGTTATTAAATGCACGCTTATTATAAAGGTTTTGTCTTTGTCAAGCAATTCCGATATAATATCTCTTACATGTGTCTAACTCATGCATGTCCTTAAATGCTAGGTGCTAACTTGTTTTACTTAGTCTTCTCTTTTTAAGTAATCATGTTTCTTGCATGCCATATGTGTTAATTGCGCACCTTCTCTACATTGGTTTATTGTAGACTTCACTAGGCATTGCATAAATTATCCTATGTGCTTACTTGATTATGTGTTTGATTTTGTACTAACTCTTCATGTCTTCTTGAGCTTCTTTTGAGTTTCTTCTCTCATTTTCTTTTGAGATTTCACTATCACCTTCTAAGGTATAGTATTCATGAATCAATTTGTGAAGTTATCCTTAACTTCTTTGTTGAGTCTCTCTCAATTCATTTTAATCATGCTCTTCTAAGTCGAGTCTCTTTCTTCTAGTCTTTCTAAACTAAGTTGAGTCGAGCCTTACCCTTTCCTCATCATGTAATTGTTCTTTGAACATCCACAATGATTGAGAAGAGCTACGAAACTTTGAGCATGTAGTTTATCGTAAGCTAAACACCATTTGGTGTCGACATTCATACGCATTTTTGCCTATAATGTCCTATATCCCAATTTTTTCTTAAAGCGTCGATTTATCCGCTTTTGGTTTTCCTTTTTTTTTTGTCAAAAATGTCTCTAGGTTGAGATATTTTTGTTCCTCTTTTTAAGAGTTGATTGCGGTTAAAATTTACAATTGGTATGGGTGATTCCATCAATTCTAAGTTTTTAACCCCTTGAGATGATATCTTCAAATTCTTGGATGTTTCTTTTCTACCTCTACTCCAACAATTTTGAATTGATTTCCTCAAAATCCTCTTCTTGTTTTTTGAGAGTTGAGGGTTAAATCTTGAATTTTCTTGGGTGATTCCAAAAATTCTAAGCTTTTTACCCTTTGACATATTATCATTACAATTGGGTGATTCCAACAATTGTTAATTGATATTGTCAAGATCCTCTCTTTTGACTTGATTTTGGATTGATAGCATCGCGTGCACACTTCTTTCTTTAATGCTTGTCATTGTTTGTGCAAACGACTTATTTATCATCCTCTTTTTTTCTTTTCATCATAGTCCTTCTTTCTCTCTTTTCGACTATGTGGAATTGTTTTTATTGTCCATGTCATACTCTCTTTAGTTTGGTATGTTTGCCAAGATATTAAAGCGGAGTATGTCCTCTCGACAATATATGCTCTTTTTATATATGCTCTTGTCTACTAACCTTGTTTTGTAGGATACTTCTAACCCATTTTTGTAGCTCGTCACTATTCTTGCTTTGTTGGTGCCTCAAGAAAGGGGGAGCTCATATCAAGGGGGAGCATTTTCAAGAGTTCAACTCATTACATTTGCGATCGTTCACTCACTTTAATTGCATTCATTTAACATCTTGCAAGTAATGAATTATGGGATCTTGAAGACATGGAGGTGGTTAACCTATGGTGATTGAAGACTTCACTAGGATGACGCAAGCTCAATATCTTTGGATGATGGGATTACGGTTCGGATTCTCGCCTCTCAACCGAATATCTTTTGGATGCAAGCTATCTCAAAGTTGATTCTTCTCTTCTACAAACGACGACTACCTTTGGATGGATTCTACTTTTCCTCAAATAACGACTACCTTTTTTATTCGACAAAAGGGGGAGAAGGAAGTGTAAACGAGTACGTTTCACATTTTACTATGCGTTACGGTTTACTTGTTTGTCATCATCAAAAAGGGGGAGATTGTTAGTGCAAACATTTCGATGTTTAATCAAGATGATCCCTTCATGTTTTGGTGATGACAAACGTATAACTCGCAATACATAATGTAAAATGTGTAAGGTACTCGTAATCACTCAAGCATACTTATGTATACTTCTCTCGACACCTTGAAGATTACATTCGTCATGAAAGACAAGAAGGACGCGCGGTTCTCTTATAGAACACGCGGTTCCTTAGTGATATCGAACCACGGGAAGATATGGAACCGCGGGCAGTCAAGCCGGTTTAGGCTAACTCAAGATTTCTGGAAGCTTCTATAAGATGGAGGGAAACTAATAAATTCAAAATTCAAATTTTGAATTTGGGCTCCAAGAATAAAAGGTGCATCCTTTTATTCAATGGGTAGTCCACTCTTTTATCCAATGGGTAGTCCACTCTTTTATCCATTGGGTAAAAAGGTGCTCTCCAAGGCAAGGTTTAGCTATAAATAGAAGACTCCTCTCTTCCATTTCACTTGCACAAAAAACACACAAAAACCTTCCAATATCTCATTCCTCATTTGCCTCATCAAGAGCAATGAGAAGAACACTTTCACCCTTGTGAAGTGTTAGTGTCTAGAGTCATAACATGATGAAGATCTCTCTAGATCAAGTCATGATTATTGTGTTCCTACTATGTATATGTAGAAGATCCAAGTTGTGGGTACACTTGGATGTGTTTGTAAGGGTAGAATATCCAAGTGATGGGTATCCTTGGATTAGGTGTTAGTTGTATAGATCCAAGTCTTGTTAGTACTTGGATATAGTGTTAGAGTTATAGATCTAAGTGTTGTGTGCTTAGATCTATATGGTTTATGTGTTTAGACCATAAAACACAAGGTTTGTTATGTTGGGCCATAAAACATAACTAGTGGGTAGATTAGGTTGTGTCTTGGTAGTTCTCACTAAACTCTAAAGTGATGTGGTTGTGTCTAGGTAGTTCTCATTAAACTCTAAAGTGATGTGGTTGTGTCTTGTGAGTTCTCACTTAGCTTCAAAGTAAAGAGTCGTAAAGATTGGTTCTAGCTTTCGATTAGAACTCGACATCTAGCCTTGTGTCGTTAAATGGTGAAGTGGGCGACGTTGTGTAGATTGGTCCTACCTAAAATTAGGACTCGACTTTTAGCTTAGAGTCGGAAATTGGATAAGCGACGTTGTGTATGGTTTCTCCACCTTAAGGAGTTTGTTGACTAGTGAAGTAACTCTCGAGTAAGGTGTACTCGAGGAGTGGAGTAGGGCGAAGAGGAGCTTCGTGACCAAACCACTATAAATCATCGTGTCGGTACTTTCATTTACATTTATGTCTTTACCTTTGTAGATGTATTTATAATTGCATACTTGTGTTGTGTGTCTTTGTGTGCATCACATAATCTAAACATCTAAGTTGCGGAAAAGCTATGGCTAAGTACGTGTGTGCTTCATGTTTAGATTATGGTCAAGTGTACATCACTTAGTCTAAACATCCTAGTTGCGGAAAAGCTTGTGCTTAGTACGTGTGTGCTTAGTGTTTAGACTATTGCTTGATGTACTCTTGATTTGATGTGCTTGTGTGTCTTCTTACTTGTAGTATTTATCTCTCAATCAAACACATCTCACATCTAGTCAAGATTGATAAGGAATTTGATACAAAGGATTGTTAAGGTTTCAAATTAACAATGTTGCTACGTCCACTGTCGGCGGTTCGTTATTAGACCGGCGGTTCCTTATCAATAAGGAACCGCGGGCAGAGATAAGGAACCGCATGCAGTAGATTGAGCCGAAAATGTTTTGAAAATGAACTAGAAACTATTCAACCCCCCCTTCTAGTTTCTACAGAGTTGATGTAACCATCCATCGGGAAACACACCAAAACATAAACCTCACTAAACGATTGAAGCATAGTTGTTGGAATTAATTGCAACTTTAAGGTCGCGAAAGGATATTTGTTGACACTACATGGTTATTAGGTATTTATGGTGTATTGCGACTATTGGAATCAAGCCGTATAGATTATGTGATGTTGTGTTGGTAATTACATGAAGTGGTATGGGGTTATGATATGCCGTGTGGTGTTGATACTTATATTCTGCTGATTGCCTGCGTGCACGGTGAGTATATAGCCTCGCTTTATACTATCTTGTAAATGATTTTTAACCCGCGAGGGGAATACATGTTGTTTTATAAAATGAACATAAGTTGTTTTTGGTATGATGGACCCGAATATGATGATAAACGCCTAAGTACCATTGTCTTATGAAGTCTCTGAACTTCATGAACTGTTAATTACCTTGCGATGTAAACGCTAATGCATTTGAAAGATCAATTTGGTTTGACAGCCTTATCCTAGGGTATGTATCCTTGTGATCACCTGAAAGGGATATTATGTATAAGAGGTCGTTGGTATATGACAATATTACGTGTTGTAGAGGCGCCGTAAGTGACTCGGTTTGACGTGTTGGTTAACGTTCAGTTGCATGAGATTAAAGCATTTATCAATATATATATATATATATATATATATATATATATATATATATATATATATATATATATATATATATATATATATATATATATATATATATATATATATATATATATATATATATATATATATATATATATATATATATATATATATATATATATATATATATATATATATATATATATATATATATATATATATATATATATATATATATATATATATATATGTATATATATATATATATATGTATATATATATATATATATGTATATATATATATATGTATGTCTTGTCTGTGTGACAAACTTGTGATGATTAAAATTCTTGTGTTCAAATGATGATTTGTAAAACCTATAGACTTGCTCAACTGTTGTGTTGACGATTTTAAGCGTGTATTTCAGGTAATCAAGATGGATAGCAGCAGAGCATGCGAGTAGGGAGCTGGTGCTTACTTGTCTAAAGTTTATATTATTTTTCCATCCTTTGACATGAACAAATGACTTTTAAGTCTTTGTATGATGAATGTGATGTGTTGGTAACGGTTTTTGGGACTAAACGCTACTCTGATTTTATGTATTGGGATGGGAAAATTTTAGACAATGTTGTATATTATTTTAACGTCTCTTTTGAGGTTGTTGTCTATGATTGTGTGCGATGTGCTATGAGTAGCGCCCTAATATGGTATTTTACTGCGTGGTAATTTGGGGGTGTTACAATGTAACACCCCATTTTGATAAATAGAATGTCACGCGTAATTATGGCGTGTCATCAAAGCATGCAAGGTAATATGTACTAAACATACATGACCATAGGGAAAACCGGAATCAACATCGGTTCCCAAACATAAGCCCAAAACATAAATAAAGTAAATGAACAAAAAGGAAGAATAAACAAGCATAAATATGAAGGCAAGAGGAGAAGGAATCTAAGGTAGCTCCCATCCTATGCGTGTCCTCCAAATGCTCCAGTCAGTCCTTGAGTACCTGCCATTTTGGGACATGGAAAGGAAAGTAACGGCTGAGCAAAACGCTCAGTGCACGGATATAGACATAGTATGAATGACTGAAACATAATAAAGACTTAATAGCAGCGGAATTGTATAAGTCCTAGAAAACCAGGAACATGTTCATAAAACTTGTTTTATAGTTTGAAAAGCCTTATGTTTCTCTTATGAAAACCGTTTAACATATTTTACCATTAGCCAATATAGGTCATGAAAATCCACCGTGCATGAATACTTGGAGGGGTGACCTCATCATGCAAATTAGAGAGGTTGCCTCTAATTTAATATACTGGTTTCTGGGTAGGAGGGATCAGCTCCTTGTGAAGGATGCAAGGCACACACCACATTCACACTGAGTAATATGCTTGAAAATATGTAACTAGGATGCACCCATACGCCCCACATGATAAATATAATAAATGGCCAAAAGTTGAAGGGATGCCACGAGCAATCACTCCGCCGTGGTGAAGTCATAACATCAGTGCCTCTAATGTTATGGTTATGGTACCTCCATAACTAGGTGAAACTGGTCATGCATGTATATGGCTATAAGTATTCTAAATTAAACATAATCAAGTCAAACATATAAACTTATACTACGGGAAAACATTTGGCTGCATACGGGGAATCCAAATAAGGAAAGAATGTACATACTGAAAGGACGGGATCCGTACCTTATGTCCAGTGAACGAAGAAGACGAACGGAAGAGAGAGTCCTACTTCTGTATCACTAATGCTACATAAATGCATACGTGTATATGTATCTGATTACTGAATACGTAACTGGTTTAATGTTATGTCTTAGCTTATATTATACGTTCATGTCATGTTTTACTGTTTTAAGCTTTATACTGTATTTATCTTATATTCTGTCTATTCTGATTAAGTATTACTTGTATTTCATGTATTATTATACTTACTGTGTAATAATAAGTAACTTTCTAAAAATAGCAGGTTTCCTAAAATAGAAAGTTTCCAAAAATAGAGTTACTGCTTAAAATAGATAAGTTTCTAAAAATAGAAAGTTTCCATAAATAGATTAGCTGCCTTAATTAAATAAGTTTCTAAAAATAGAAAGTTTCCTTAATTAGATATAAGCTGATTAAATAAGCTAATTATATAAGCTTAAGTATTTCCTGATTAATATTCTAAGTCATGAGATTATAAGGTATAGTTTATTAATTATTAGATGTAACTTAAATACTATAAGTTAAAGGTATTTAATTAAATAAAATATGATTTAATTACATAAAAGGGTAATAATACTTAGGTTAATACGTGTATTAATATTTAGTATTAATATAACCTAAGTCATATAAATTAATTAATTATAAGGCATGTTAAATAATTAATTAATTAATTAGTCTAACTTATATAATAAAAAAACTTAGGTTATGATCACGTATTATTAACTAATAAAAATAAACCTAAGTTCATGCTTTAATTAAAGTAT
This sequence comes from Glebionis coronaria, assembly GCA_025667525.1. NCBI lineage: Eukaryota > Viridiplantae > Streptophyta > Magnoliopsida > Asterales > Asteraceae > Glebionis > Glebionis coronaria. The sequence continues at coordinate 428,277,101 of CM046877.1, forward strand.
TTATCTAGCATGTTAAATTAATTTAATTAATCTTGTAATAAATAATCTTGTAATAATAAGTCGTGTTTTATTAATTTAATTGCCTTGTAAATGATATACATGTAAAGCTAAATAAACTTGTAAAATGATAAACCGTAACCATGTATTATATTATTAAATGTGTCGTAAATCAAACCCGTGAAAACCCATGAAAACGTGTTATGTTTTATAATTAAGCCGAACCAAACAGCCCTTAAATTCTGTTTACAAAACTGACAGCCAAACGCACCTTTAAGCCTGTTTAAAACCAAAACCCAAACAGTCCCGTAACTGCCAGTTACCACTGGCAGTTATGCTATTCCCCCTGACTGCCCTGTGTTTCCCCTTGATGCGCGTCTGGTTACCACCGAGAGCTCTAGGCTCTCGGTTCCCACTACTTTCACAAACAGACCACTGGCCGCAGCCAGTGGTTCCCCCTGTTTGTCTGTCGTTTTCCACTGTTAGCCCAAAAGGACCACAGCCTAGCGGCTGGTGGGCTTAAATTACCACCGAGAGTCTTTTGACTCTCGGTTGGTGTGCAGTCGAGGTCAAATCCCAACAACCCCTGATCATACCACGTTTTAATAACCCCAAATCATGTTTTAATTCTTATTAATCGGTTTATGATCAATTAGTCAACAGAAAACCCACAAAATATAAAAACGTGATGGTGTTACCTTGTTTTCGTGTGTTAGGGTTTTAAGATTTAAAACACGAATCCTCCTTGTTTTCTTGGATTAAAAGGCTGCGATCTCTTGTTCCTTTTTGGTGATGGTCGACGGTAGTGATAGGTGTGAAAACACCCATCTTTTCTACCACTTAATTACATTAAAATGGGACCTAAACGTATATTTTATGTCGTAAATGGCAGAATTATGCGTGGTTTGTGTTTTTATTGTGTTTCAGGGTCGAGAAGGTGAAAAGTGGAGAAAACACGGCTTTCACGGGCTTTTATTGAAGGAAAAGACAAAAGACGAAGTCGAAAGATCAAAAGTGGAAAAAGAACGGAAGTCCAAGACCAATTCTGAAGATTTATCGAAGAAAAAGTCAAAAGACGGAAGTTTACCAAAAGCCGAAGAACTCAAGTATAATTTATTGAAGAATTACAAGACGAGTTCAAAGAAATCCCGAGCCAAAGTCATTATAGTCCAAGATTTAAGAAGATTAAAGAAAGGAGGGACCTAATGACGCAATTAAGAAAAAGAGAAAAGAGGGGAGGAAGCTTCCTTCCACTAGTCCCTATAAATAGACATGACTAGCCATTTGCTTAGGTTGTTGGAGGCTTGACAAGCCTCTCTTCCCCATTTTCATTTTTCTTGTACCTTGATTTTATACACTTTAATTTTCATGTAACGCACCCTTGATTCTCTTTTAATTCCAAGTAAGTTTACCTTTAATTGTTGTTAATCTTTATCTTATTGCCAATCTCCTTCTACCCTTCTTGTTTGATTTGTTCTTTATCTTCATTGTTCATGTTCTTGAATTTTTATGCTTTTGATCAAGTGGGTTTTGATTGATTTGGATTTATTTGTTAGTTTTGTTGATTTGTTTTGATTGATTATTGTTAGTTGATGTTTAGTGGTTGTTTTGGGTTAATCTTTTGGTTAATCTTGGTTAGTTTTGATTAAATTCGTGCCTTGATGTTCATTCCCTGTTCTTCGTTCTTACTTACTGTTTCCCAGGAAAAAGTTCCGAATCAGTGATTTTAAAAGTTCCGAATGAGTGTTTATGCAAAAAGTTCCGAATGAGTATTTTTGAAAGTTCCGAATGAAGTGTTTTTAAATGTTCCGAATGAGTATTTTTGAAAAGTTCCGAATGAGATTTTTTTGAAAAGTTCCGAATCAAATTTTTCAAATGTTCCGAGTGAGTATTTTTGAAAAGTTCCGAATGAGTATTTTTGAAAAGTTCCGAATGAGATTTTTTTGAAAAGTTCCGAATGAGATTTTTTTTTTAAGTTTCGAATCAATTAAAAAAAAAAAAAAAAAAAAAAAAAACTTCCGAATCAATTTAACAAAAAACTTCCGAATCAATTTAATAAAAAACTTCCGAATCAATTTAACAAGAAAACTTCCGAATCAATTTAACAAGAAAACTTCCGAATCAATTGAAACAAAATGTTCCGAATCGGAACTTAAAAAGTTCCGAATGAAAATAAAAATCCACCAGCTTGTGTGCCTGCTGAAGAATTTTTGCCGCCAATTTCACCAGCTAGCTTGCTAGCTTCCAGCAGCTAGCCTGCTAGCTTGTTTATTTAATAGTATTGTTCCGTAATTGTCTAGTTTTATCTGAAAGTTGTTCCGATTTTATTTTTGAAAGTTACGTATTTTTAGTTGAATTTTTCATCGATTTTTAGTATTAATATTTTTTCGTAAAGTTTAAGTTTTATCTTTTATTTAGTACCCGCTTTAGGTTTTGCCTCGTTTAGCTTTAAAGTACCATTTTAGTTTTATTCTCTCCTTTTTCATTTAGTAAACTTTATTTTCGAGTCGATAGTTAATTTCGTCTTTTATATTTATTTTTATTAATTGTTTCGCTTTAAATTACGTTTTATTATTTGTTTTAATATTCGTTTTAATATCGTTTTAACTTTTAGTTTTTAATATTCACCTTGTTTTACTTTTATTATTTGAACTTGTCTTTAATTTGTTTTTAAATACTTTTCTCATTTACTTTTAAATTAGTTTTAGATAATCAACTTCCCTTTTTCTTAACCAAAAACGACTGAGTCGCACTTTGAACCGGAAATCAATTCGATTAGACACCGAGAAAACGAATTTTTCAACTAGTAAAATCTTTTTATCAAATGGCGCCGCTGCCGGCTCTTTTCGTGAAGATTGAAGGTTTTTTGTGAGTGACGCGTTGGATTTTGGGATCCGTTCACTTGTGAACGTTATTTTTCTTGTCAAAAATTTTCAAAAATCCAAAAACATTTGAAAAATCATAAAAAGCATTTCTTTTTCAAAGTTTTGCACCAAAAATATTCTTCTTCCTTATCTATCTTTCTTCATGGATTTTTATGTCCATTGCGTCCGGTGTGGGAAACAATTATCTGGGAACAAGTCTTGTCAATGGTGTACATGTGAGCGGTGCGGAAACGATATCGACTACACACAATCCGGATTTTGTCCTTTGTGCAACTCGACTAATTCGTACTTTTTGAACCTACCTCCTGTTCCCCCGTGCATCTATTGTGGAAGCGATTCTCATTGGCATGTCTCGTGCCCGGTTCGATACCCGTCTGGTCACGGGCAAGAACTGGGGTACAATTATGACAATGATAATAGCTATCCACAAGACGCACTTGATTTTTCTCCATACCCGGTTTGCAACAACTGTCGGGGTCCTCACGATACCTATTATTGTCAACCACTGAATTGTTATGAGCCAAATCCGTGTCCTCAGTTTTCTTCACCTATGGATTATTATGAACCAAACACGGTTTCTAATTATTCCCAACCGATGAACAACCATGAGCCACAACCTTGCTATAATTCAGGTTTTCAACACTATGAGCCCCCACATCACACCCTCAATCATCAATCCTCTCAGCAAATTCATATTAACCCACAACTCACTACCTTGAATGAAGAGACACACTCCATTGTTTTGCAACTTCAAGAGGTCGTTGTTTTGGTTAAATAACTTCGAGACGAGGAAAAGCGACTGCAACAAGAGCAAGTATCTAATCTTAGTGATTATACCCCTCTGCTTGTGCGTCAATACTATTATGATGATGATGACGATGATGCTGTATGCACTTTCAACTCATCTTCTGAAGTTACTGCTCCTACTCTCGATGTTCCTTCTACGTCTAAGGATCTAGATTCGTTGCATGAGCTTAGTGATGTTGGTCTCGCCAAAGTATTGGATGATGAGGTTTGTGACTTACCTGCTATGGTTCATGGGGACGACGTTGCTCTTATGGAAGAGGTCGATCCTAGTGATGACGATTCTTCTCTCTGCTATGAGAATTTCACTTTTGAAATTTCTCAATCTCCACCGGGAGATGCAGACGATGACGATTTATTCTCTCCGGTTTACGAGCAGTTCACCGATGAACATGATCTTGTGGATGAGGTGGAAGACGTGCTTCTTCGCGATGGATTACGGAAAGTGCACCTTCTTATTGCTCAAATCGAAGCGTTGACTTCTCCTTCTCTTTCCAAGTCTCTACCCCCATCTATTCCTCCCGTTGAAGATAATGACCCATTGCTGGAAGAAATCGATATCCACTCCATCCCTCCAGGTATTGATGACTCTGACACGGAGTTGGACATTATTTTTGATAATTTGCTGCAGGAAAGTATTGACCCAAGTTCCCCTCCCGAGCACCTTCCATCCTCCCTTTTAGCCACTATCACGGAGGATGAGTGCTTTGACCCGGGAGGTGACATTGATTATGCTATGATTGATAACAATACGGCTTTGCCGTTTGCTCAGCATCCATTGTCAGTGGGGGATGACAATGTGCTTACTATACCCAACCCACCTCCCGTGGATCTTGAATTCACATACTATACGTATGTCGAAAGGACCTTTCTCCCTTTCAAGACTTACCCCCCCGCCTCTCCTTTGTTGATGTCCTCCGGGAACGAGGACAAGGTCTTTGATCCAGGTATCACATTCAAGGTTTCCCCATGGACCATTTAATTCGGGGACGAGTCAGGCTCGTGACTCGGACAACAAAAACAAGCGCTTTTTGGGAGGCAACCCAATTATCTATCTTATTTCACCATAAGTGTAGGGGGGAGCCCCGTTGGTGTTTCTTGTTCTCTTTCTTATCATATGCAGGGATTAGAGATTCAAAGACACACTCTTGATGAATTTTGACGAACCGTGATTCCGTGTTCCCTTCTTCCCGGTTCTATCCTAAACTCTTTTCGATTCACTATTTTATATTTCTCAATATTAAAATAGGAATCTCTTTAGTTGTCTTTCCCTTAACGAGATTTAGACAAAGTGCACAATGTCCTAAGTGTAGGAGAGTTTACTCCCACATGCTTAAACATTGAGGACAATGTTTATATTAAGTGTAGGGGGACTTCTATCGAAGTTAAGTGGCCTTTTCCTTGCATTTGTCCTCATTTTAACCGGAAAATCAATTTTTCGACACTTTTCAAAATTTTTAATCTATTTTGGCCTAGTTGTAGTTCCCTTTATTTTTGCTACTTTTCTCTTGTTTTAATAAAATGGTTTTAGCAAGTTTAGATATCTTAGATATATTAGGCCCGTTGTGAATATTTTGACTCAAACCGAGTTTACTTATCTAAGTTCACTCTAGCTAGTATCCTTAACCATGTAGACCTTAATTGGTTTATTAGGCTAAGCAACCACGAGTCTCATTCCTTGAGATTTTAAATTGTGGAGAACGAGAAATGATAGAGTTGGTTACAAGTTTGGTATTCTCTCATTAACTTATGTGAGTTAATTATGATCTTTTTCTCCCATCACTTGCTAATAAGTTATCTGCAATAAGTAAGGTCGTACGATTTGAAAAGTTACTTAGCTTCTAGCCCAAGATCGTTTAAAAGTTGCTCGGTAATGACGAGAGTTCATAGCCAAGGCATAACTTATGAAGCGGGGAGCGAAGATTGGCGAGTCCGAAAAGGCCCTAACAAGGCATGAGGATTCCATTTTATTGCTGAAGATCCAAGGTGATGTGAAAAGCATTATTCCCAAAGTCAATATGAAGGATCAAGACTCACGACGAAAAGCAATCAACTCCCATAAAGATCATGGAGAAGTCTATCCGAAAAGACCCTAACAAGGTATGAGGATAAATAGATCCAAGTCCGAAAAGGAGGCGGATCGTTGTATCTCGAAATCCCAAATAGAGATTGAAGAAATAATCATGAAGTCGTGGTCAACAAAGTTGGAGTACCCCTCAAAAGTCTCCAAGTGAAGAAACTCTATTATGATGAGAAGACCATTATCTCAAGAACGTCTCTCGAAGATATGAAGTATGAAGTACATGCCAAATATCGGCCCGAGAAAGGTCTCAAATCGTGAACCGAGTTATGCCAAGATATGAACTTTTTGATATCCCGAGAAGCAGTTTTAAGAGATTTTGTCCTTTAGCTAACTATTGATCAAATCGTCCTACTTTGCTTTCAGCCTTAATAAATTATCGGAATAAGTCAACAATGCATCCTCGTGATCATTCAAGACATCAATAAAATATAAGAGATACCCATAGGAATAAGGGAGTTTAAGTGATTAATTGAATCGCATGAGTAAATGTTTGTTATGCTAACTTGTACTAACAATGATCTTGTTTTTAAGCTTGGCATGGGGAACGTGAAACTTGAGGGTGATAAACATTCATGACACACAAGCCCTAATGTAAGTCTTAGATTTCTTTACATGTTCTTCCTTGATTGCATCTTGTTATTTTCTATCTTTTTGATTTTCCTTAGTTGTTTAATAAAGGCCAAAGTAGGTTGATTATGATGGGAAGTGTAAACCTTGTTTTATCACTAAGCATTGCATGAGGGCATTGCAATGGTTAAGTGTAGGGGATTTGATAGGTGTGAAAACACCCATCTTTTCTACCACTTAATTACATTAAAACGGGACCTAAACGTATATTTTATGTCGTAAATGGCAGAATTATGCGTGGTTTGTGTTTTTATTGTGTTTCAGGGTCGAGAAGGTGAAAAGTGGAGAAAACACGGCTTTCACGGGCTTTTATTGAAGGAAAAGACAAAAGACGAAGTCGAAAGATCAAAAGTGGAAAAAGAACGGAAGTCCAAGACCAATTTTGAAGATTTATCGAAGAAAAAGTCAAAAGACGGAAGTTTACCAAAAGCCGAAGAACTCAAGTATAATTTATTGAAGAATTACAAGACGAGTTCAAAGAAATCCCGAGCCAAAGTCATTATAGTCCAAGATTTAAGAAGATTAAAGAAAGGAGGGACCTAATGACGCAATTAATAAAAAGAGAAAATAGGGGAGGAAGCTTCCTTCCACTAGTCCCTATAAATAGACATGACTAGCCATTTGTTTAGGTTGTTGGAGGCTTGACAAGCCTCTCTTCCCCATTTTCATTTTTCTTGTTCCTTGATTTTATACACTTTAATTTTCATGTAACGCACCCTTGATTCTCTTTTAATTCCAAGTAAGTTTACCTTTAATTGTTGTTAATCTTTATCTTATTGCCAATCTCCTTCTACCCTTCTTGTTTGATTTGTTCTTTATCTTCATTGTTCATGTTCTTGAATTTTTATGCTTTTGATCAAGTGGGTTTTGATTGATTTGGCTTTATTCGTTAGTTTTGTTGATTTGTTTTGATTGATTATTGTTAGTTGATGTTTAGTGGTTGTTTTGGGTTAATCTTTTGGTTAATCTTGGTTAGTTTTGATTAAATTCGTGCCTTGATGTTCTTTCCCTGTTCTTCGTTCTTACTTACTGTTTCCCAGGAAAAAGTTCCGAATCAGTGATTTTAAAAGTTCCGAATGAGTGTTTATGCAAAAAGTTCCGAATGAGTATTTTTGAAAGTTCCGAATGAAGTGTTTTTAAATGTTCCGAATGAGTAATTTTGAAAAGTTCCGAATGAGATCTTTTTGAAAAGTTCCGAATCAAATTTTTCAAATGTTCCGAATGAGTATTTTTGAAAAGTTCCGAATGAGATTTTTTTGAAAAGTTCCGAATGAGATTTTTTTTTAAGTTTCGAATCAATTAAAAAAAAAAAAAAAAAAAAAAAAAAAAAATTCCGAATCAATTTAACAAGAAAACTTCCGAATCAATTGAAACAAAATGTTCCGAATCGGAACTTAAAAAGTTCCGAATGAAAATAAAAATCCACCAGCTTGTGTGCCTGCTTAAGAATTTTTGCCGCCAATTTCACCAGCTAGCTTGCTAGCTTCCAGCAGCTAGCCTGCTAGCTTGTTTATTTAATAGTATTGTTCCGTAATTGTCTAGTTTTATCTGAAAGTTGTTCCGATTTTATTTTTGAAAGTTACGTATTTTTAGTTGAATTTTTCATCGATTTTTAGTATTAATATTTTTTTGTAAAGTTTAAGTTTTATCTTTTATTTAGTACCCGCTTTAGGTTTTGCCTCGTTTAGCTTTAAAGTACCATTTTAGTTTTATTCTCTCCTTTTTCATTTAGTAAACTTTATTTTCGAGTCGATAGTTAATTTCGTCTTTTATATTTATTTTTATTAATTGTTTCGCTTTAAATTACGTTTTATTATTTGTTTTAATATTCGTTTTAATATCGTTTTAACTTTTAGTTTTTAATATTCACCTTGTTTTACTTTTATTATTTGAACTTGTCTTTAATTTGTTTTTAAATACTTTTCTCATTTACTTTTAAATTAGTTTTAGATAATCAACTTCCCTTTTTCTTAACCAAAAACGACTGAGTCGCACTTTGAACCGGAAATCAATTCGATTAGACACCGAGAAAACGAATTTTTCAACTAGTAAAATCTTTGTATCAGCAGCAATGAAGGCAAGGAAAAAGAAAGAGGCGGCTGTTTTTGGTTTCTAGGGTTTGGAATGTTTGTGTCTCAAAGTAAGAAATAAAATTACTCCCCCCGTCTGTTTTCCTGTATATGCCGAAACACACACTTGGGCCTAGAGCCCAAGTCCCTCCTCTTTTCTACTTTGTCTAAAACAGCCCAAAACATACACTTGTACTTTTATAATCGCGTCTTGCTAAAAGGCGCGCGTAAACGAGTATTGGATGTCATGAGTTCCCCTCATGGTTCTCTTTATACGTTTAACGTAGCTATTACGTACATAATGACTTGTCGTGTTACATTAAAAATACGTAATAATAATAATCGTTTAAATGTTCGTGATTACGTGTTACGTAGTTTACGTAATTTAATTAGTTTTCAATCATGACTCAATATATTTATTCGTGTACGTAATAAATATATAAATACGTAATTAATGATAGCTCGTGATTAAATTACGTTCATGATTTCATGATCGTATGTTCGTGATTATGATTATTATTTGATTAATTATTGTGTGTTCATACGTAATAAATACTTATCGTGTTCTAACACGTACGTAATACTTAAATTTCTTATACGTAAACCTAAACATGCTATAAAAGGAAAGTTTTAATCTTATACGTACGATCTTAAGGGTACTATTCATGGTGAAAGTATGCGGGTTTTACATACAAAATGGTATTAGAGCCACAAGTTATAGAGAAATAGGTCAATTTTGAAAAACCTAAACTATAACTTTCGTGTGTTCTAAAATGTTTTAAGCACACAACTACTCCGCATGGCTCTAGTAAGGCTATTCTTGCATTACTTTATGATTGATTGTGATTATTTGAACCTATGTGTATGTAGGAATGGTAGTATGTATATGTATGAATATACTATGGTATTTAAAGGCATTGTGCGTGAAGCAATGTTCCTTAAATGATTGTCATACATTTTATAATCGGTTTTGTATAGGATTTGGCCTCACCGCCAATCATCGATCTTGATAATTATTCATTATCTAAATACGAGTGTGAAACTCGTTTGATACTTTGAGTATGTATATATTGTTTCGTAATCTATCACATATCGACTTGTTTAATCTCGATTGTTATCATCGTATCGTGATGTGCCATTTTAGGACATCTCCTTTCAAAACGTAACTGATTAATGTGATAATCATGTTCCGGATATTTCTTATGACTTTGAAATATCAGTTATCCGAGGCGGCATCTACTATGTAATGCGATGTGTGATTTGATTTTATATGACTTCGTTTTATTGGCGAAAAAGAGGATGCCAATGTTGGACTTAAGATATATATATCCTAATCAAATATATATATAGTTGGGTACAACAAAGATATGCTCGTAGTAGTCACCAAGTCTCCCAACCAACCAATCCCAATTCTAGGTAAAACATTGTTGGCAGCATGCACAGTTATATCAACTTTACATGCTACAGTGCCTCAAGGTTTAGAAATTCCAATAATTCTTAAAAAAATGTCTTCATTATTCCTAACCCCTACTCACCAGTGGACACAATCTAGAATTGTGATAAGAGCACTCTAAGAGTACCCAAAAACCTAAAGGTTTCCTAAACCTCCCCTTAAACTTACACAGCATGCAAAATAACATATATGATAAATATTTATTTCAAGATAGGAATGTAAACATTCCAACCATGATAAATAAATATTTGTCATATCTTTGAAGTCCATAAGCAACTATGTATTCTCTTGCACAATGCTTAACATTCCTGCATGATTAGATGAAAAATCACAAAAACTAACATAGGCTGTCAGCGGCTTCTTTCCACTTGTCAGCGGATAGAATGCCTTTGTCAGCGGTTAGAAAATATAGTGGAAAATCTAACACATTTTACAAGTAATAATAACAGTGCACATCTTGTATATACTATACATTAGATTCAAAAACACATATTTTATGGATTGATCATTCCAATACTTGTTACCAAGTATTGGAACCTCCCAACATCAAAAGGTTTAGTCAAAAGATCAACCACATTTTCTTCTATGTCTATTTTATCTGGATGTATTAAACCTTTTTCAAAATAACCCCTTATAATAATTATGCCTAATTTCTATGTGTTTAGTTTTAGAATGATGTACAAGATTTTTAATAATGCAAAGCGTACTGTTATTATCTACAAAAATCTTGGTATGCATGAAATTGTACCCATAATCCAAAAGTTGATTTTGAATCGATAGCACTTGCCCACAACATGAAGCAGCAGCTACATACTCAGCCTCAGTTGTTGAATTGACCACTACTGTTTGTTTCTTGCATTGTCAAGAAATATGTCTGCTCCCAAGAAATTGACATCCACCAGTTGTGGATTTCCTATCATTTTTATCACCTCCATAATCACTATCTGAATATCCCACAAGCTCCAATAGAGAATCTTTAGGGTATCATAATCCTAAAGTAGGATAGCACCTAAGATACCTAAATTTCCTTTTGACAACATGAAGATGACACTCTTTCGGAGTCACTTGATGACGTGCACATGCACACACAACAAACGCGATGTCAGGTATAGAGGCAGTAAGATACATCAATGAGCCAATCATTGACCTATAATACCTAACATCAACATCCTTTCCATCTCCAATCTTTCCCCAGGGGTGTTCACTGTCCATGGGGGGTGCTAACCCATTTTTCATGTGGAAAAAAGCCAAAGTTCTTCAAAATTTCTTCTACAGACTTGTCTTTAGAGATGAAGATACCATTTTCTTTCTGTTGGACTTGTAGACCTAGAAAGAAATTCATCTCTCCCATTGCACTCATTTAAAATTTGTCAGTCATAATCTTGGAGAATTCTTCACTCATATTTGGATTGGATGATCCAAAAATGATATCATCAACATAAACCTGGACAAGCAGAAAATCTTTTCCATTCTGCTTGGTAAAGAGAGTTTGGTCTATGGTTCCCCTCTTGAAACCGTTTTCCACAAGATAAGTGGGTAAAGTACCATACCATGCTCTGGGGGCTTGATGAAGGCCATACATTGCATTTTTAACTCTATATACTTTGTCTGGATGCTCTGAATCTTCAAAACCAGGAGGTTTCATAACATATACTTCCTCTTCAATTATACCATACAAGAAAGCACTCTTGGCATCCATCTGGTAGACTGTAAAACCCATGCAAGAAGCATAGGCTAGGAAAATCCTTATTGCTTCAATCCTAACAACAGGTGCAAAAAACCTCTTCATAGTCAATGCCTTCTTCTTGTGTGTAACCTTGAGCAACCAGTCTTGCCTTGTTTCTGATCACAATGCCTCTCATATCTCTTGTTCCTTAAAACCCAACGTGCTCTAATTGGTCTCACATGCTTGGGACAGTCTACAAGCTCCCAAACATCATGTATTGCAAACTGATGAAGCTCATCCTACATTTCTTCAACCCATCTTGGTTCTTGAAGAGCATCAAAAATCTTCTTAGGCTCATTCTGTGACAGAAAGCAAGAAAATAAACATTCTTGAACTAAGGGGGTATCATCCTTTTTGTGAATGTTGGCAATGAATCCTCCTTGAGGATTCTTCTTTATTCTTGTTTGAACGGGTGAATTGATGGGACCAATGATTTGAGTGGGAGAATGAGTTTTGGATACTTTAGTAACAATTCTTTCCCAAACAAAGTGTTGTCATGCACTGTAGACTTCAATGTGCGATAATCCCCATCATCATGATTTCCATACCCACTTGGACTTGAAAATATGTTGTCAGTGTCTGGATTGATAACACTTAAACCTTCATTACGTATGGAATCTTCAACAAGTTCAAGTACTTCCTTGTCAACGGATGAAAGCAAGTTGTCAGCGGCTGTAGCAGGCGTGACAATGGTTGAACTACTTTTGTCAACGGATGGAATACTTTCACTGACTTGTTCTTCTTGTTGCTTTCTCTCCACTTCTCTTTCAACATAAGATGCTTTAACGAATTCTTCACTCCAAATGGGTAAGTCCACAAAGGAAAATGTAGGAGTGAACTCATCTGCTTGTGATCCTGTCACCTTTGTAGCTTGTGTACCTGCATTATCAATAATAGATTCTTCGACAATCTTTTGAGAGTTCTCCAAGACAACTGGATTAGTAATAGGCAAATAATTTATGGATCTAGATAATGACTCTAAATCAAAAAGCCAATCGGGTCCATTTGCAGCATCACTAGGTTTACTTTCTAAAAAGTCAACATGCACATTTTATGTTATGACCTTATCCCTCTTGTGGTACACCCTATACCCTTTGTTGTTCATAGAATAACCCACAAAATATCTCTCATCACCTTTTTAATTAAATTTGCCTAGGTTATCACTAGTATTAAGAATCACTACATGACATCCAAAGGGTCTAAGAAAATCTATATTAGGTTTTCTATTCCAAAAGAGCTCATAAGGGGTCTTATTGTGAATTTTGTTGACCAAGGCTCTATTCTAAACATAGCATGCAGTATTCACAGCCTCAGCCCAAAAAGCAATGGGTAACTTAGCATCTGCTAACATGGTTCTAGCTGCTTCAATAAGGGTTCTATTTCTCCTCTTAGCTACACCATTTTGTTGTGGAGTTCTAGCTGTGCTAAACTCCCTAGTAATCCCATTATCAACACAGAAGGCATCTAATAGGTCATTTCTAAACTCACCCCCATTATCAATTCTATGAATGTTAACTGTAAACCCTGATTTCTTTTCCATTTGGTTAATAAAATTAATCAAAGTTTTAGCAGTATCACTCTTCTTTACTAAAAAGAAAGTCCATTTAAACCTAGAATGGTCATCAGTTACCACAAAGCAATAATATTTTCCAGTTAGACTCTATATATTAGTTGGTCCAAATAAGTCCATGTGAAGCAAGTGTAGGGGTTTAGAACTAGAATAAACACTCTTAGACTTAAATGAGGCCTTGTGCTGCTTGCCCTTAATACATGCAACACAATTATGATCATTGTGGAATGCTTTTGAAGGCAATCCTCTAAAAAGATCATGCCTTACAAGTCTATTATGTTCTTAACGTCAATGTGCCCTAACCTTCTGTGCCATAAGATACTCTCATCTGTTGAAGCTTTAGCATATAGACATGACAAGTTATTACTCATTTTAATCCCTTGTAAATTGACATTATAAATGTCCTTATGTCTAGGTGTTCTAAATTCAATAAACTTATCAGCAGGTAACACATAGTCTTTACTCAAAACTAAGCATTCACTATCAGTAAAAAGAACTTTATTTTTGTTATCACAAACTTGTGACACACTAAACAAGTTATAGTCAAGTTCTTTTACCAGAAAAACTTCATCAAAACTTAAGTTGTTAGTGATAAGAGTGCCTTTGCCTGATATGGTCCCGAATCCTCCTCCAAAGTACATTTTATCACCATTTGGAATAGGATTAAGGTTTGTAAAATAATCTTCCTTTCCAGTCATGTGCCTTGAGCATCTACTATCCTAATATCCATGGTCTTGAACCTGCTTTGGAATGCCTTGCACATAAAGAAAACAAATCAGTTTTCTTTGGGAGCCCAAGCCTTAGTAGACTTGGATCCATTTGGTTGTTCAACAAGAATGGACTTGTTTCTTGTAACAAACCCTTTTTCATCCCTTTTTACCTTAAAACACCCAGTTTGTCCCAACATACTTTTCAAGATATTTAAACCTATTACAAGTCATAGAAACACCATTGAAAGTTGATTACTGTTCTTGTTTTGGTCTCCATGTTAAGTTGGATGATGCCTTAGATCCCTGTCCCTTAGTTTGTCAATACTTATTATTACTAGGTCAAACAATGGGTTTGACAGCTGCTAGTTGTGGCATTTTCATACCAAACCTAGTTCTGTCAACAGCTGGTTCTGCCCTGTCAGAGGAAGAATTGTTCCTGTCAGCGGGTGAATTAGGGTTTGCTACAGGAACCCACTATTTGTTAGACCAAGTGTTGGCCTTTTGAAATGGTCTTTGACCTTGGGTATTAGCTGCCTTAGAAAAGTAAGGAGCTGATCTAATGGCCTGAGGTCTAGTATAAACATAAGGCTTAGGGTTAACCAGAGTTGACCTATTATCAGCGGCTGGTTTGTATCTGCTGGCACACTTATAGGCCAGATGTGAGAAGCTCCCACATGAATAACAAACCTTTCTATACATAACCTTAGGTCTAGGTTCATAAAATCCAGTCCCATTAACACTAGCTTGACTCTTTGGTGATCTAGGTTTTCTATACATTTTAGCATACTTAACACTAGATTTGGTTTTAGGTTGTCAACAGGTTTGCCAGTAGTAGGGTTAGTGATAACGATGGGTTTAGGGTCAGTTTGTTCATCATTAAGAAGTCCTCCCTTAACAAAGAGAGTAGGTTTGGCTTTCTTCCATAGGTCAAGGTCAGTCACCCTTTGCTTGTATTCCTCAACTGGTGTGAGGACACATGGTGGAGGAGTAAATTCCTCCACTTAGAACTCTTGAATACCAGTCCATGACAAGTCTTTCTTAGAAACCCCATAGGAGTCACCTACTGGGGGTGGAACAACAACGTACTCCTTTGCATGCATCCCAAACCCAGACATGTCTTTAGGGTTTCTCTTTAGCTTGAATAGCCTTATCTAGATTAAGTTTTAATTGTGTGTTAACTTCTATGTAAGAAGCTTTGGCCTCATAACTAAGTGCTAGATCTCTTTTTAGAACAGTTATTTGATCTTTTAGATTAGATTCCATGTCCTTATATTCTTGAACCATCCCATCTAACTGTGCAAGCCCCCTTTTGTAGTTTGAAATAGTGATATTTAACCCAAGAATATTAGATTGTAACTTTTAAACTTCTTTGCTAAGTTTATTAGTGCTAAGTCTACAACCTTTACTACAAAAAGTATCATCATATACCTCATTGTCTGATGAAGAAGAAGATCTGGACATGAGAGCATATTGAACATGCTATTCATCCTTTTTAGCAACCAAAGCTTGATTCTCCACCTCATTCTTGTCCAAAAAGATCCAATCAAATCCAACATCATCAATTCCTTGCATAGCTACCATAGCTTTAGGTTCAGCATCTTCAACCTTGATGAACTGTCTAGGATTCTATCCTCCATCATTCCTCTTAGGAGATCTACATTCTCTAGCAAAGTGTCCCATTTTATGACAATTGAAACACTCAACTTTGGATTTATCAAATCTAGCAGTCTCTTTGCTATTGAAAGTTATCTTCCTTCCAAATCTCTTCTTCCACTTACTGGCTCTTATACTTCTAAGAGCCATATTCCACTTGATATCCATCTCCTCAAGATCAATATCACTAATTTGCTAAAGATCTTTAAAAGAAATTGATGACCCATTGGGCAAAGAAGCAATATAAGCACATACAGTATCCAAATCAATTCCTGTTGGCTTAAGATTTGGTGAAAATAGTTGTATGTGTCAATGTATGTTGAGCCGCTGTCATGAGAAGTATGGCTGCTGACAAAGCAAGAGTTTTCAACGTCTGAGGAATCATTATGAGAGATAAAGGCCATGCTTCCAGAAGCTGTTTTACTTCCTTGTTTGAGCAAGACTTCAGATTCCATGACTTTCAGTTGATTATAGATGTCATCAAAAGTCATGTTCTTGTAGGCTTGAGTGGAAATCATTGACTTTGCATGAATTTCCCACCCATCTCCAAGAGCTCCAAGAAAATCAGCATTAATGTCATCATCTTCAAATTCAGTCTCCATGAATGCCAGCTTGCTAGTGATGTCTTGGAGACGACTTCAGATTTGGTGAAACATAGTTGTATGTGTCTGTGTTTGTTGAGCTGCTGTCATGAGAAGTATGTCTGCTGAAAAAGTAAGAGTTGTCAACGTCTGAGGAATCATTGTGAGAGATAAAGGCCATGCTTCCAGAAGCTATTTTAATTCCTTGTTTGAGCAAGACTTCAGATTCCATGACTTTCAATTGATTATAGATGTCATTAAAAGTCATGTTCTTGTAGGCTTGAGTGGCAATCATTGACTTGACATGAATTTCCCACCCATCTCCAAGAGCTCCAAGAAAAACAGCATTAATGTTGTCATCTTCAAATTTAGTCTCCATGAATTCCAGCTTGCTAGTGATGTCTTGAAGATGACTTCTTATCTCACTTAGCTTTTCATTAGGTCAAGCTTTAAAGAGAGTAAACTCCATAACCAACTGCTTATTCCTTTGTTTGAGAGTGTCCTCATTACCACCATAGGTGATCTCAAGGGCTTCCCAAATCTCTCTAGCAGATTCATACTTTCTGAATTTGTGTTGGTTCTTGCTTCCAAGTGCCAGTTTGAGAATGCTCAAAGCCTTCATATTAAGCCTTCTGTCAGCTACTTATGCAGATGAGGTGGCTCTTCCATCTTCGGGTCTAGGAAGCAATTCTTCAGCCTTAGCATTGGTTGTTCTTCTTTTCTCGATGGAGTCCAAGATCGTTTGTTCTTGGTTGAACTTGTTTCCACGCTCAACAATCTCCCAAAGAATATGGTTATTCACTTGGAGATATTGCTCAAAATTAAACTTCCATAGTTCAAAGTTATCAGGGTCAAGCATGGGAATTTTGAGGTTATGATTAGATGATCCTGAAATTTGGGTTTCTGAGGTTGAGGTCGACATGATGATTTTAGGGTTTTGATAAATTAGGGTTTTATACGATTAGGGTTTTGGTGTTCTTGTGATCAAAGTTCCTCAGCAAAATCTGATACCACTTGTTGATCCTAAACTTAGATCGATTTAGCTTTGTGTTAACGAGATTAAACAAAGTATAACACGTAGAGAAACTTTGTGTTTATGACAATATAAGTGTTATGCGGATTTAACACTTCGAACAGAGAACAAAGCAAACCACAATGTATATCAAACTTTCACTTGTATTGATAAACGATGAGGTACAATGAAAGTGTTAAGAACGTCTATCAATAATGAACCCTAAGACCTCATTTTATAACTTAAGGAGTCTTGAACAATTATCTACATATCAACTATTCTAGGAAAAGATAAATATAAAGAATACAATGTTGATCATATCTTTCCTAAATATACAAAACGTGTTGACTAAGTAGTTGTCTTATAACTGGGATTTCCTTTGTCAGCGTCTTGATTTGTCTTGTCAGTGCTCAATCTGTCAGCGCCTCAATTGCTCTTGTCAGCGTCCAAAATCCCTTTGTTAGAAGCTTAGTGACTTAGCTATTTTTGTTCCCAACAGAAGATACTACAGTATTTTGAAGGTTTACATTAGGCGGGAAAAAATTTACTTTAAGTCAAAGTAGGAAAAGGTTGCTTGTATTGTTAGCCATAAGTACAACCTTTATCATTTTTTAGATTAGTTTATTAGTTCTTTGTATTGTTTATCCAGCATGGGCATCAACCACCCACTGGATAAACACATGTATGGAAACATGTGAATGTAAACCCTAATATGTTTCTACTATAAAAGGAAAACATATTGGAGAGAAACGGCTAACCCTTGGATTAGAAAGATTGCAATCTTCTAACAACTATTTCTCTCAACATTAACCAAACCATATAGCTAAAGGCATATGAACGTTTTGGTTAAGACTTAAACTCTTAACTTTGGTTAGAAGTTGTAGTAGAGGAGACCACCACACATTGTCATTCAACCACTTTGTTATTCCGCAAACAAAATGGGTTATAGATTCTTTAATGAGTTTTAATGAAAGTCTATACGTTGAAAAGTATATTGGTATTGTTGTTTTAATTGTTCTTAGTTCTTATTAATTTATTAAACAACACACTTGAATCTTATTAACGAGTTACTAATTAAGGTTGATAGTTAGTAAAGAGTTAAACGGGACCAACATCAGCCTCAGCCTCAACCTTGTCATCATCATCACTGAAACCTTAGAGCACCTCCTTAGGCTCTTCAAGCAAATTGAAAAAATCTCCAAAGTTCAGTGAATCCTTAGGTCTATCCAGCTCCCCTTCAAAAGAAGGCTTGCCTTTGTTTTGGTCACTCCCTGCCCCAAATCCTGTGGATTGGGTTTGATCCAGCTGATGCTCAGGGATAGTTTGTAATTGATCAAGTGTGGCAGTAAGATCCCTATCAACGAGTTGTATGTGTCACTCTGAGTCTTTGGGATCAATGATGGTTCCCTCAAGAAAATACTTTTGATGTAGTGTGCCTTTATCAAGAGTGGTTGAGGTTAGATTCCTAACAGCAGGGTGTTTTACCCGTGGGCGTCCCTCTGAGTCTTTGAATCGGTTGTGGTGTCCTCAGGCAAAGAATTTTGAGCTAGTGTACCTTCCTCGGAAATTGTGGAAGTGATAGGCCTATTAGTGAGGTGTTTTACCCATAGGCGTCTCCTTGAGTCTTTGGTCTTGTTTTTGTACTCAAGCAAAGGTTGTGATGTACGATTGCCCTTATTAGATTGAGTGGAAGGCAGTCCCGTAGGAGAGGGTTGTATGTTTCCCTCTCCATCAAGAGGACCAGTAGGTTGGCCCGTCGACCCTGACTATGATGTATCAGGGCCTCCCGTAAGCTCTTTCCCTTAGGGTAGTTGAAGCTTGGTCTGAACAAGGGTGGTCTTATTAGCCTTGGTCTTTTTCTTACGTGTCTCAGAAGCCTCAGGGCCCTGCGCCGTTGGGTTGGTCTTTGGCACAGTACGAGTCTTCTTGTTCCCCTTATTTGGTGAGAAAGGAATAGGAGACACAGATGATTCACGACTGATCAGCTCAGTCATGTAAGCCATCAATTAGATAGGGGCGACTTCAGATGGGTTCTATGAAAAATTTATGGAACTCAGGATGGGTGTAGAATACACGGTAAATTTATCCTGAGTGTAAAGAGAACCCAGTAACCTTCCAATGGCACAAGATATGAACTTGGATAGGATACCTACTTTTTCCTTGACTCC
The DNA here is from genome assembly GCA_025667525.1 of Glebionis coronaria. Lineage (NCBI taxonomy): Eukaryota > Viridiplantae > Streptophyta > Magnoliopsida > Asterales > Asteraceae > Glebionis > Glebionis coronaria. Next base: position 428,296,439 of record CM046877.1, read on the forward strand.
TTCAGGAGCCTGGTTACGAGATCAAAACAAATGATCTCTCCTATGTGAATCTTCAGTCCATTAATAAGACTAAAGATTAGCATCTGCTGAGTAGAATTAACTTGCTTAGTAGATGAGTAATTCCCACCGATAACTTGAATCACAAATGTGACCAGGATCCTCCAAGCCACGGGGAAAGCAGTTTTGATTTATGGGGTTTTAGATACAAGTAAATCAGGGACCCCGATTTCTTTTAATCCTTTTTTAGCTGACTCCATGTCAGGTTGTGCAACATATTTTCCTTTATTATAATCGAGTCCACTAACTTCACAAAAAATTTGAAAGTCCAAAATCAATGGTGTCTTTCCATTATTCACAGTGAACTCGATGACACATCCCTTGTGTGACTTGTTCTCGGACCCTTAAGAACCTTCAGGACATTGGGTAGTTGGGGTTACAACCACAACAATATACCATAACTCCCTGAGATATTCATGGTATAATACGGAGGGGGTGTTTGTAAAAGCTTCAGCCCCCAATCATAATTTTTAAGAAATTTGCAAACTGGTTTGGAAACTGAGATATTATGAGGGTGACTGAAATTTCCCCCGTAATTGTTTCCTGAAAAATGGACTGCCTCATTGATGAGATGCCTAGCCTAAGGGGCATATGTAATAGCCATGGATAGTGCCATTTTAAGATATAATTTTGAAATAGTTTTTTTAAAGGACTATGGCACTTGTGGGAATCAAACCAAGACTTGTTTCTTGTTATAATGCAACGAATGGTCACCAAGTGACTTAATTCAAACTTTTGAAATCAAAACGAATATCAAAAGAAAGATGGAATCACTAAGTAACTTTGTTCGCTGGCACGTATACTATATAACAATGAAACGAGTGATCAATGTGATTACCTTTTGAATGAATACCATTTGCTTGAAACAATCTTTGAACACACACACTTTCTTTGAGAAAAAAATTTTGCAGAGTAAGTTTGCTAAAAATCTTTGTGTGTGTATTTGTTGTGATGAATGGGTATATATAGGCTCAGATGTAAAGAGAAATTATTTATTATAATTTCGAATTTTGAATTTCGAATTTCTTTTCACATACGCATTTAATAAAATGTTCAAAGTGGTCCCCTTTTTCTCAGCTACTGTTCCTTTACTACGTTTCTAGTGCTTTCTGCAGAGATGACGTGGGGTCATGTGCATTTAAAGGACTGTTTTGCAATGGATTTTGCTTGAAAAAGGGCAAGCATTTAATGCTTAGTGGTAACTTTGACATTTTGTGACAGTTGATCCCAAACTTAGATCGATTAAGCTTATGTATTATCGAGATTAGTTCAAGTATAATACGTTTGAGAAACATTGTATATTCAACAAACTAAGTATTATGCGGAATTAGTACTTTGCACAATGAACATTTAACACATAACGTATACCAAACTTTCAACTTCGATTAATAATAACGATGAACAAACAGTGATTGAAAGTATATGAAACATAAACCTAAAGGCCTCCTTTTATACACATAAGGAGCCTTGTACATAAAGTTATCGTGTCAACTATTCTAGGAAGATATATTACGATAAACATACAAAATACAATATTCATGCATATCTTCCTAACTTAACAATACGTGTTGACTTTACTTCTTGACAGCGGCTTGATAATTCTTGTATGCGCCTATTCTGTCAGTGGCTTGATAACACTATGTCAGCGACTTGATGTAATGTGTCAGCGGCTAGATGACTTGGCTACTTTTACTCCCAATAATCCTCCCCTAAACTTGATATTCATCATGATCATCAAGTTTCTGAATAAACAAAATGTTGAGAGGATTCTTACAAACCAACCTATTCTTCTTTGATCTGGGAATAAATGAACTTCAAAAAGTCAATGCCAACGTCACTTGTGTATTCAACCTTAAGCTTAGTACCAACCATCTTCTTTAATAAGTCTTGTGACAGTGGATATACCCTGTCTATCAACAAATATTCGGCAAACTTTGAAGTGCAAAGATAGTAGACACCAACAGCTAAATACAAACGCCATTCCAAGCCACTCAAATCATCAATATCCAACCAGATTGGATCTGCTTCATCATGGGCAAACATTCTCTTGAATGTTGTCCGTATTTTATTACCACCAAGTGAAGAAGGAGCCTCAGCATCATATTTCTCCATCATTAACCCCCATAAAGTCTCCAAATCTTCTCTATCCATACTTGTAAACAAAAAAAATAAGAGAAGTGAAGACATGTACCTTATCACCATATCTGGTGACCTTCAAAAAACCAGCATAATCTTCTTCATACTTCACAATTTGGTTCTTGAAGTCAAGAGGTACCACAACAGATGTGACACCCTAGGCAAATCGCACATCGGTTGTGGCCAGGAGAGATCCATGGTTAATAAGATAACAGTCGCCTTCTCAGGACACAACGCGTTTTGTGGTCCACTGCAAGTGGGGTTCTTAGGAGCTGTGCAGTTAAGCATGCTCATGTGGGAGTAGTATTGGCTTGGGTGACCAGCCGGGAAGTACTTACAAGACGGCCACAAAATCAAAGTCGTGAGCCTGCGAGCAAAGCGGACAATATTGTAGTCTGAGTAGGCGGGATGTTACAAGTGGTATCAGAGCCACTCCTGAGCCGTTTGGGATGGTAGGGAAAACCTCATCGAGGACGATGAGTCCCGAAGGAGGGGGTGATTGTGACACCCTAGGCAAATCCCACATCATTTGTGGCCAGGAGAGATCCATCGTTCATAAGATAACAGTCGCCTTCTCATGACATAACGCGTTTTGTGGTCCACTGCAAGTGGGGTTCTTAGGAACTGTGCAGTTAAGCATGCTCATGTGGGAGTAGTACTGGCTTGGGTGACCAGCCGAGAAGTACCTACAAAAGGGCCACAAAAGAAAAGCCGTGAGCCTGGGGGAAAACGGACAATATTATAGTCTGAGTAGGCGAGATGTTACAACAGCAATGTCTGAAGCTTCCAAGGGTGAAAGCTCCATTCTATTCTTCAAACCTGCTTCACTATATCTTGTATCATAGGGATCATATGCTGCAAACAAAAACTTTGCTCCCTTCTTCACTGGCCTAGGAGTGATAGATTCCTTCTTAATCTTCAACTCCTCTTCAATCTCTTCCTGTCTCTCAGCAGAAAGCAATCTAAACGTGTTCTCCTCACAAACATGATCCTAAATTGGATAGGCAAGAAATTCTAAGTGCTCAAATGATAGCTTCCTTAGCTTTTTGTATGTCCATCCTGTTTGGTGACATCTAAGAAGCATATAATACAATTCCCTTCTTGTAGTCTTATTTTGTGTTAATACTTTGTTTTCCCTATTCTCCAAAATAGTTTTACAATCCTTCTAAACTCTCAACAAAAACTCTAACCCCCAAATTTCCTCAGTTAAAGTTCGCTCAGGATTATTCAATACCTCCTCCTCATACCTAAAATATACACCAAGAATGGTAGGTATATCAAAATCAACCTGCATCTTAAGTTGCTTAAGTCACTCCAAAGCTGCCTCACCCTCTCCATACTCCAACCTTTTTGGTTCTTCTTCCATATTTACATTAGACACATGACCACTACTCTCCTCATCACTATCACCCTCTCTCCTCAAATTCTCAGACTCTGAGCTAATCTGAGCTTCAATATTCTGCTTCCTAAGTCCCCTCCTTTTCTGTTCTCGAACTTGTTGTGCCAACATGGCATCAAACTTAACCTGCTTATCATCCTTAGGAACCTCTACTTCTACCAATTTTCCTTTACCTTTATCCTTAGGATCTATAATAGGCAAAGTAGATGGGAATACTTGTGTAGAAACATCTTTAATCACCAAAGATGGTTGGGATACATCTGTTGGTTTGTCAGCGGCTGCCAATGAAGTGTCTACGTGTAAAATAGCTTTGTCAGCGGCTGACCCTGTTTCTTGTTTTTTCATTAATTCAACAAATGATAGCTGTGTGGGTGTCACCAGTGACACCTTGGATGAATCAAACCTTCATTGCTCTTGTTCCTTCATCTCTATAAGAGCAACAACTATCTCTTTCTCACCAAAGGACCCCTCTTTTGAACTTTTATCACTAGCAATGACGGGTTTAGTTGGTTGTTCTTCCTCCCCTTTGGAAGAATCCTCCTCTACAACAAATCTGCGTCTAGTCTCCAATAATACAATCGTCTCCCTCAACGTATTGAGTTTAAGGTCTTGAGCAGTCAACTTTTGTACAAACTATGCATTTTGCTTTTGCAAGCTCATGCAGAGTATCGTCAATGCTAAGTTAGATAAAGGTCGTATGCTGCCCTCATCCACACTTGAATTTGTTGAAACCATGTTAAACGTGTTATTAACAAACTAAAATAAAGAACTATCAATGTATTTTATACATCCCAAACGAGAACAAATTTATTGTTGCTCAACATGCTGTGTACTTGGAGATGGTCTCCTCTTACAAGAAGCAAGTGGGAGCCTTCATGCATCTTTGAAGAAAGTAATGAATAAAATACAACCTTCTGAATACACTAGCGAATGACATAATGAGGCTGAGCATATAAATGTAAAAGCCACAAACTGTTGTTAACTCCCATTCGCATATCCATAAGGATGCCTCAAGATATGAATGTCATGTCAATGTTGAGGAATATGAGTTAGAGGATCACAGTGAACCTCATAACTATCGAGACTCATTTTAGATTTAGAATCTAATGAATTACTCAAAACTATAAATGGTAGATGTAGTCCATAAAAGAAAATCAATTTTGGAATTTTAAAATCTTTCACCAATCAGTAAGACTGATAGGTTATAAATGTTATTCTATAAGAAGATAGATATGGACACAATTGTACACTTCAATACACACTCTCTTTGAATAGAGTTTAAGGCATGCTTAAGCAATTGATCATGATTTAAGGCTTTCTTCTCTTCTGAGTGTTAAATTATTAAAGATATTAATTACCATACTTGATTTCATGAATATGAAATGTGGCAATTGGTGTACAAACTCTAGAAATCCAAGTGTGGATTAGAGCATGCATCTATGAGTTGGAATTTTAAGTTTGAATCAAGGATATGATCATGATTAAAACAAAGATAACTCTTTAAGCTAGTAGGAGCATATTTTTTTGTTTGTTCTTAAATCTCATATGTTGTTAACATATTGGAAATGATATTCCATCAAAGCTAGTTTTTAATCCTTGGGTTGGAATATATTTATATTGAGAGATATAAGAAATGACAAATATAACCTTGGAACATATGCTTATTAGGAAAAGGCATACGCGGTTAATAAGTCTAAATATGACACATCACTGAGAAAGTCTCAAAATTCTATCTCACTTGATAAGATTGAATATGTACATGGAAACCCTTAGTTTACCTAATGGATTCATGGCATATGATATGTTATGTATTAGACTAATTTTAATACTTGCATGAATGCAAGATGAACTGATCAAAAAGTATCTAAGTGAAAGTCATTAGACTACTATAGACATGTTCATCGTTTATGGATTTTAGGTAAGGAGATTAGTGTTGAGTTTATACACTATATCTTACTTTGATTGAGATGGTACTCAATTCTAGTAATAGTAGGATTTAATCTCAAATGATAATACTACTACCTAGACGTGCTTGATGAAAAGCATTGTTGCACTACTTATTAGTAAAATAAGAATACTTTACAGTTTGAGAAGCTGTTATGAAGAATGTATTAAATAGGTGTTCTACTTGCTTTAAACAACCTATTTAATGTACATGGCGATGCTAGTATTATTGTATTAGCACTTGTGTGCAAATATACAAAATGACAATCATTATATTTTTTAAAATCTTCACTATTTGTGAGTGTCTAAAATAATTATTATCAAAGTTCACTCAGATGACAACTCAACAGGTCCTTGTGTAAAGTCGATGTCTTATAACCAAACATGTTAATCATGCTAGGAACATTGGACTTTGACCTTCTAGTAGTCTCATGTATATCTGTTTTTAAGTATTTGGATAATGGAACGTTAAGTAGTTTTACTAAATAGTGAATTGATATATTTGGTATGATCATCTTCATTTGTACTATTGTGTTATATATTAGCATGTTTAATCCATGAATAATTATTTATTCTATAATCATGCATTGTCGATTGTCGATACGGGAGTATCGATGAATTAAGAAAAATATGAGTGTTTTGGTCATATTCATTTGGAATGAATATTAATTGATGAGGCCGCCAAACTCATATGTGTTCATTGGATGAACATTGGATTAACCCACCATACGAGAATTCACTACATGGATCGTCGTCAATAGTGAATCTAGCAAGTGATTGAATCTCTCATCCTAAGACTTGAGATGCAAGTAGGTTTTGTATGTGTGGAATGTCAATCTTTGATATGGTTCAACGTTGTCCTGAACAAGGCTACTATAAAGACCATTTTCAGGTGCGATGTGAAACACATGAACGACACGTGAAGTCAAAATAGGATTTGTTCCTCCACATGTATTGGAGTTAGATACTACTGGGCCCCTTGATGAATTGTACAGATGTATGTGTGACCACACCCAAATTTAATTAAGATGATACTTGATTAATTTGGAAATCTAGTTCAATATCAATATCAAGAAACATAATAGTTAAGCTAAAGAATGACTGTTGATCCATGTCTAATGTTTAACATAGTATCTGAAACAAAAGGATGACTGATATCTAAACCATTTAAATGAGATGTTTGAGAAACTATCCTCATATGTTTCTGGGGGCATTGGCGTGTTGCTAGACGCTAACCATTGCTTGTATAATTACATGATTATTATGACGTGCGCAAGCGGGAGCTGTTGGAGTATGCTCGTATCATAACAAATAATTATACGGCTAGACACATGTGAGCCTATGGGGTCACACACATATACATAAAGGTACCACTTAATATATCGTATATATTGTATTTACGATATATATACATGACGTAACTTGAGAGTAAATAAGAATAAACGAAGGTGGTCATGTGTAACTTATTTACTGGTTAATGTAATTTAGTTAGTCATAAAAGCTAATTAATGAGAATTAATCTCTACTAATAAAAAAAGGAAGTTACATATTCTCAAAAATGGACTTTTCCTCATTTGATGAAATGCCGTGAATCATATAACAAAATGACCAGATTTATCTTGCGACATATCATATTATAAAAGATGATATTGATATGATATATGGGATGTGCTTTTCATTTGGTTCGTTTGTCATACATGGCAAAAAGAATTATAACAAATAGTTGTTATATTTCTTTATTAACATCTTGCATCTATTGTAGTGCAACTGTTAGTTACGTGTTACGGGTATAAAGACTAGCATCAAAGTGGTATACGATGACATGTAGTGTGTTTCTACATAGAGGTGATCTATTTTGATCACTTAGGTTTCTTGGTTAGATCGTGTGTTGGTGATTGTCTTCGATCGATCCTATTGAATCATGCTTTAAAGGTATACTTTTATCTCTATTTTATTGATTAATCATATGACTCTATGGATCAGTTTGATATGAGCTTAAATACTCATATCATTTATATTAATAAACAATGAATTAATGCATAAAATGTTCAAATATGCCTTGTATATGTGTTGTTTTGTTGTTTGATGTGTGTAGGTACCAAGTTCACGAAAACCGGCGAAAACGGCACGAGTTTGAAGAAAAAGATCGACAAAGCCAAGATTCAAGCTCGGTTTCTAGTGGATTGAACTTATTTGGACCTTGTGGGTCCCACATTTGGCAAATGGGCCTAAAAGCCCAATATTGGATATTAAGTTACTTCATTTTGGTCTAAAGCCCATTAAACCCATATACAAAATAATGGAACGGATGGGAGTAAATGTTTGGGTCCAAAAAAAGCCCAGATGCCAAAGTAATTTGTATGACGTGAAAATAAGCCCATCAACAAAGAAAAAAGAAATAACGGATGGAAGAAAGTTACGTGTATCCTGGTCAACCATTTGTTTATTTACTTACAAACGAACCACTCACTTTCACCACACAAAGGTTTCGATAAAAACAAAGTTTACCATCTTCTTTCTCTCTCACTTCACCAAAACCAGTCACCACAAAAATAACCCTAATTTTACCACATCATAAAATTACTCAATAAATTTGGGCTTTTGTTTCCCACGTGTGATTCACACGAAGGGAATTAAATCCCCCATGTTTTTGGAAGAAAGAAGTGGAAGAGCGTGGAGACGTGGCAGCATGTGATTGGTCTTGATACATCATCCATCCTTAATCCACTAATTAGAAGATGCCACATCAACTAACAACTAGCACAACTAGCACACAATCGTGCCACGTAGGCGATCTGTGTGCTAGTAAACCCATCTCAACCGTAGATTTGAAGAGTGAGAAGGAAGAGAAGAAAAGATACTAAATGGACGATCGAGATTCGCTTCTTCCTCAACAAACTATACACCCCAACCCTTTCGGTTCACCTATAAAAACCCCCCCTTTTCCCTGTATTTTCTGGATCCCTTTCTTTACTTGCTGTTATTATGTTATTTTTTAGCTAAGAATTTGTAATCTATTTTTCTGAGTAATGTAATATTTGTTTCAAGTTAATAAAAGTGGTTTTTATTTCAATCATCTGTTTATCTCAAGTTTATTGTTTATTACTGTCGAAACTTTAAATACAATTTATAAACTAACAAAATAATATAAATGTTGTTATTATTCATTTAAGCTGAAATCTATAGTTAAATTGAATAATAAAAGTGAGATTGGGAACAATATATCTAACCCCACTGGTTAGATTAATATAAGCTGTTAAATCGACAAGAGTAGTTTGGTTTGAGCCATAAGGGGTGATAACTATGGTTTGAACATTGATGTTTGATTCGATGGTGTTCATACGATGGTGAATGGTGGTTCTTATTTGCGTTATATGCCAGCTCAGCGCTGCGCATCATCATCAACGGTATCTTTAATAGACGGTCAAGCACAATTTAGTTTTTTAGCATTTACTTTAAATCGTTAGATACCTTTTGATTGAATGAACTGATTAGTGTTTTAGATTGTCGTAATCTGTTAATTTGTGATCACTTAATTTATAAGTTTGTTAAATTGTTCGTTTAGAACTAGTTGTGTTAATTCTGTACTGTTTGATGTTAAGTTTTGAGTAATAATTAAGTTGATAAGTAGCTGATTATGATAGTCTGCTGAAACTGATCTTTATCAATTGTTGAATAAATCTGTTAATCTGATATTTTGTTTAGCTTTAATTGAATCAGTTTGGTTAGATTTTATGATATTTTTTTTAAGTGACGGTATGAATTCTGAAGCTATCTGATCTATGCCTGGATTAATCTCGCCTCTTTTTTTACTGATTGAGTTTTTGGTCTTTCTTTTATACAGTACGTTGAGATTTATAATTTTACTGGTTTGTGGCGATTGGAGTTTTTGTACTTGCTTACTGATGAGTTATTTATCTTATTTTGGAATGTTTCAGATCTTGATTTGTCTGATTATCAGTTTCCTTTTGGATGCACTATATGATATATCAGTTTAGGATTTATGTGATAGTTTTGTTGTTATGATTAGATTTCATATGATGAATTTTGTTTAAGAATAGCTAATGTGTATGAGATCTAGTTTATCTGAATCTGATAAGGCTGCTGAATGATTTTAGTTTGTGTTCTAGCTAGATTTCTGATTTAGTTTGCTTAGTTAAGTAGTGTGCTATTATTAGCTTTTATTTGATTCTTCATTTGCTGAAATTGTTGGTCGGCTGAATATCAAAAATTAACATATCCATTTGATCTGTTAAGCTTCACTACTGATTTCCTATCAGTTTGCAATTTAGTAACAAAAAGTCACTCCTGTGACTTGTTTCATTTTTCATTGTTAAAAACAAATCATCACAAAAAAGTTCCACCCCTGTGGATCGAACCCGAGACCTCTCAGATACTTGTCCAGCACCCCAACGTACTGCTCTAGCAGTCCTTTTTGTAAATGTTATTCATCTTTAGATAGTTAAATGATAATTTAGAACTGTCAGTTTTATATAAACGTTTTAAATATATTTTCTTAGTATAAAAAGTTAATTGAAAATCATTTAATTATTTTTAAAAATTTTTCATTTTAAATTTGGCAGAGGAAAATAAAATATATTAGTTTAAATAAAAAATAAATAAAGTCTAGATAATAAAAATAAATATTTTATTACTTTTAAAATTAATATAGATTTAAATAAATTTTGTTTTAAACAATTTTAGTTTAAATAATTTTTGTTTAAATAGTTTTGTCAATTTAAAAGTAAAGTAACTTTTAAATAGAATAAAATAGTTTAATTTTGTCTTTTAGATTTAATGTTGGGATACGATTCATGCACTTAGGATTAATAAGTTTTAAATTTGTAGATTTAATTTTTAGTTAAAAAACCAAAAACCAATTCGAATCAATTGTCCAAATCGATACAAAACGTCTCAAATTCATAAGATCTTCGTGTACAACGAACTTGGTTCATCCACGTGTTTAATTGAATTCGTATTTGGTAATTTTAGTCTATTACTTTTTCCTAAAGGTAATTTACTAATTTACCCTATAACGTATCTAATTATCACATATACTATCAAGGACACATCAAAAATTTTGGCGCCGCTGCCGGGGATCTTGTGTACGATTCGTTTTCGTTGGATTTGTTGATCGTTTATTTGAAGATCCTTTCCATCCTTGGAAAGTTTTGTTATTTTCTTATTATTATAGTATGTATCGTTTTTCTCGTTTTTTGTGATTAATATATTGTATTACGTAGAACAATAAATTTACCTACTTTTCAAATAAGACCTTAGTTGGGATTTCATCACCTAGCTATTGTATTCGCATCCAAAACAAAAATAAAAGGCAAAATAGATAAATACTAATAAGAAGTTTGAACTCGATTTATACAAACTATAAGGTGGGTATAAGGCGACGAGCTATAAAAGGCCGTCTAAGGAAAAAGGTTTTTAAGTGCTTTGTGCCACCTCGTTTCCCCGCTTGCTTGTGCGTATATTGAGAGGGACAACCTATTAATTGTTTGCCGACTCAAGTAGTATTAATCTTATTTTTGTAGTTTACTTATTGAACCTCGAGACGTTTAGGTTTTCACCTATCGTTTCAAAGTCGACTGAGGGTAATTTACTTCCATAGTAGTTATCCTTATTTCTTGTTTTTATCGATCATTTTTGATTGAGCAATACCAAATAAAATACCAGAAATAATCTTCTTCTTGTCTTATTTCTTTTCTTCAATCCTCTAAAATTCTCGTCACGTTGGTTTATGCAATTACGTTCTTCTCGACTTGTGATTGATTTTAATAGGCTTGAAAATGTTCCTCGTAGAAATAGAAATCGTCAACAACGAATAGTGGAACCCGAGCTTCCACCTATTACTGTAGAGATAGCCGATAACCGAACAATGGAGGAATTGCTCCGTGCACCCACCGAAGGGTATGGGGAATCAATCGTTGTGCCGGCTATTTTGGTGGATCATTATGAGATTAAGATGGTTCTTTTATCACTCATTCGTGTCGACCAATTTCGTGGCAATGAGACCGATAACCCGCATTCTCACATTCGGAATTTTCTTCGAATTACCTCGACTCTCAAGTTTAGAGATGTGCCGAATGAAGCGATAAAGCTCATGCTTTTTCCGTACTCGCTCGAGGGTAATGCTAAGATTTGGTATGAGAAAGAACCACCCGGTTCGATTTTGACATTAGATGATTTAGTGTCAAAGTTCATGAATTATTTCTTTCCACCATCTAAAACAACACACTTTAAGAACGAGATCACTAGATTTGAACAAAAAGTGCATGAATCGTTTGGGGTTGCTTGGGAAAGATTTAAAGATTTGTTAAGAAAATGTCCAAACCACGGTTTCTCAGAATTGCATCAAATAAATACTTTTTATAATGGGCTTAATATGATTGAACAAGATTCTTTAAATGTCGCCGCGGGTGGTAATATTTTAAGAAAAACTCTGAGAGACGCGTGGTGTATAATTGAGAATAAGTCCAGAGCACAATATTCACGAAACACACCGAGTGTTTCCAATGTGAATTCGTCTAATATCGAGATTGCTAGATTGGACTCTAAGATTGAAACGATTTTGAATGAGCTTAGGAAGAATCCTCATGGATCGATTAATATGGGTGAGAATTTTTGTGTATCATATGGTGGAGCACATCCTAATTATGCTTGTTCAACCACGGGGTTTGATCAAGCTAGTGCTTTTGCCACGACGGGAACTTATGGCTCCAACGGTCAAGTTTCTCGTCAAAATCAGGTTGCTCCACCGGGTTTTCTACCGGTTCAAAATAGGTACAACAATGGGAACAATGGGAATAATTTTAACCGTGGTAACCAAGGGAATTTTAATCAAGGACACGGGTTTAATGCTAATCAAAACAATCAAGGTTTTCAAAGCAATAACCAAAATGAGTTGTCAAGCTACATTAAGTCGAATGAGGCAAATTTGAAAGCTTTTCAAAACAACATTCAAGGGCAAATTAATACTTTGAAACTCGATTTTCAAAATACGATTAAAGGGCAAAATAACAAGATTGAGCTTAATCAACAAAGGCTAGAGCAATCAAAATCGTATGCAACAAAGTTTGGAACAAAGTCAAAATAAATTGCTTTCGATGTTTGAGGGATTTATGTCTAAACCGTCATCTTCTTCGGGTTGCTTACCTAGTACTACCATTCCAAACCCGAAGGGAGAGCTTAAGGCCATAACCGTTTATGATGATTGTGATAATTTAGAAGAAGTTGAAGTGATTGAGTTTAATCCTCCACCTAAAGAGACTTTTCTTGATGTCACCAAGGCTACTTTAAATGTGATTAGTACCTCGGTTTTCATTGATTTCTTTCCCGAGAAGTATAAAGATCCGGGTCAATTCTTGACACCTTGTGTTTTTAATGAGCTTGGGGTGTGCAAAGCCCTAGCCGATCTAGGAGCTAGCATTAACTTAATGCCCCTAGCCGTTTGGAAAACTATTGACTATGCACCACTTAGTACCACTCGAATGATCATTGAGCTTGCTAATGGTACCACCACCCGTCCGGTTGGTATAGCGGAAAATGTCATTGTTAAAGTGGGAAAGTTTTTGTACTTAGCCGATTTTGCTATTGTTGATTATGAGACCAATCCTCGTGTGCCTATTATTTTAGGACGACCATTTTTGTGCACGGCTCATGTTCAAGTTGATATGAGGAAAGAGGAGATTAAATTCTTTTATGGGGATAAAAGTATTATTTTCAAACCGGAAAAGATTCCAAGATTTGTTTCTAAGAAAGTGGAAAGTGTGAAACTTGTTGAAACTATTGAAAGTAATAAGAAAGCTCTTTTTGATAAAGGTGTCTTTCCAATTTTGGAAACCTCATTTTGTGATGAAGAAAATTTTAAGTTAAAGGAAGATGCTTGCTTTGTTGAATCATGTTGTAATCTTTCCTCATCTCTACTCACTCCACACGAGGATGATAGTTCTAAGATTTAAAAACAAATTGATGAATACCTTAGTGCACCATTTGATGCTAGTGAGTTTAATAATGAGAATTTTGATCCCGAGAGTGATATTGCTTCAATTGAACAATCTTTGAAAATGGACTCATTTTCACTCTCTTCTAAGGATCAAATTGATGTTCCTAAGGCATAATCTTCATTTGAAGAGCCTTTGATTCCTAACTTCACACCGAGTGAGGTTAGTGACTATTCATTCGATAGGTTCGCCGATGAACTTTTTGCTATCATTGATCCACTTCCACGAGGAAGTGAAGACGTTTCCGATCTTGAGATCGAGCGTGATTCTCGTGTTTTACCTACCATTCTCGAGGAATTCACCGATGAATTTCCTTCTAATGAGAATGATGATCTTGTATCCGAGTGTGACACACTTGATACTTTTTTGGATATTTCTTGTGATGAAAAGATTGATGACGCTTTTGTGACCTACTCAAATCCTCTCTTTGAAGCTTCAATGAACAATAATCCATTGTTTCAAGAGGATTTTAAGAGCATCATACTTCCTACATCTCACAACCTTTGTGATGATGATCTTCTCTTGAAGGAAGTTGATGAGTTTCTTTATATAGACATTCCTTCGGAATTTGAGGAAGAGTCTAATGACGGTGATGAAGATTATTGGTTTGATCACCCGATTTATGATGATGATAATGTTGACCCGGAGGGAGAAATTACTTTTTCTCCAATTATCCTTCCCACTCGCTTTGATCTTAATGTGCGGGTTTTTCATGCGACTCATTTTGAGTATCATGACCCCTTTGTTCACATTCCTAAGATTGATAAGGTCAACAAAGTCATGCAAGTTGATACCACTAGTGTTGAGACCTTTATACCACCATTACCATGTGCTTCATATGATTTTGGATTAGCATGGGGGGACGACACCGTGTTGTCTATTCCTTTCTCTCACGAGGATGAGGTATTCGACCCCGGAATCATTGATTTAGGGAAGTCTCGGCCTTTCACCGATGCAATAATTGAAAGACCTTTCGATCATCTTGGTAAGAATTTATCTCGGGGAGCATGCTATATCCATTTCGTGATTAGTGACTACCATCTCTTTTTGGAGATTTGTGTTGGATTTTTATCCTTTCGTTTGTCATCCGACAACAAGGATGAGATCTTTGACCCCGGTATCGTGCTTTATGTTGGATTTAATCCCATTATGCCGGTTTTCACCATTTTCCCTAAGGACCAATGAATGCGGGGATCGAGTCGAGCTCATGACTCGGTTAACAAAAACGAGGTGCCTTGTGGGGGAGTCCCATACATTCTATCTTGTTTCTATTTTCTAACACTAATAAGGCTTGATCTTTCAAGCTCGTGCTCGTGTTTTGTTGTGTTGTGAATCTTAGGTATGACCCTTATCATTGAAGACTCTCGTGTTCGGTTTTTGCCGGTCCACTTGATCTTCCAATCTTTGATTGCCAAAAGGGGCACACTCTCTATCCTTTGATTTTTATCGACTAATGTTTTATCTTGAGGCATAATTAATAAACGGCTTATAGATTTGCGTGCTCTTTCCATGTTAGGATTTTGCATTAGACTCTTCGTGTTTTAGCAAGGGGGTGTTACTCTTGAGCTAAGAAACATTAAGGACAATGTTTGGTTTTAGCATGGGGGAGTCAATCGATATAATCGCATGCAATTGCTTTTGTCGTGTCTAAACGTAATTGTTTTTCTCATTTTTCATAAAATATTTAAATTTTTAGTGTTATTTTTAAGTTTTAATAAAGAAAATAAATGCTTTTGACACGAATGTAGGCTTTCTGTTGGTGAAAATAAAAATAGTTTTTGACTCGACTTGGTTTTTACCTTAGCTTTTCCTTAACGTAATTGAATTAAGTTTTGCTAGGCTTTTATATAGGGAGCTTTAAAACGCGAAAGTCTTAATTCATACCGATTAAGAACAAGAACTTTTCGCAAGTTCCTATAATTGATCCTAGAAAGTCGTTTATCAAGGGAACTTTAAAACGCAAATTCTAAAACTTGAAAAAGTATAAGAAGATGCAAGATCCTATAGATGACTTGAAAACCCAAAACTTTGATTTAATAGGCTAAGTATCCATTGATTTCACATTTTTGAAATTTTACAATATGGAGAACAAGAGATGATAGAGTTCAATCATAAGTTTCTAGAATTAATTCTTCTTTGTGCAAGTATTTTTGTGTTTGATTTAATCTCCTCGTATTTATTTTCCACGCTTGAATAATAATTGTTTAATAAATGAAGTTTTTAGCGGCTTAGGCTTGATATCTTAACTCGTAACTCCTTCTTTTTCTTCCATTGTAGTTAAAGTGAGAACACATTAAGGGTGTCAGCGTCATGGACTTTTGATCATGGGAGAGCGGAAATTTGGCTTACTATAAATATCATATTAATAAAGAAGAATAAATAAAAACATGTTCTCTAGGAGCCTTCGGGTGGGAGTCATGTAGCACTAACCTTGTCATTAGAGCCTTAGGGTGTATGGCAAGGGGACGTGTTGAATAAAAATTGCTTCATCATCATGAGCCGTAAGGTGGGATGGTGATGTCAATTCCCTTATTTTTATCCAAGGAGCCTTAGGGTGTGGATTTTAAATAAGGAGCACAATTGCATCTTAAAGAGCCACAAGGTGTTATGATGTGATTGTTGCTAACTCCATTAATAAGGTCATAATTGACTTTGGAGGTTTTATTGTTGCTTTTAAGTAGTCCTACTAGCCAAATTTCGGGTCCGGGGATTTATCCCTCAAATCGTGTTAAGTTATCCTTGATGTGGGCTTTCTTTAGTGAAAACGGTTTTTGAAGTCGAGGTTAGGTTTTGAGTGTTGAGTTTACACCATTCTTGCCTTTATTTTTGGACTAATAATATCAAATAAAGTCAAATGAGCCTTTGGGTGAATGACAAATAAAATCTAGAGATACAATTAGGAATAATAGGAGATTGAGTTTAACACAAATTACTTTTATGAGTTGTTTTAATTTTGGGGCTTATGATTGACAATGATCTTGTTTTTGCACTTGGCATAGAAAAGTGAAAAGTCGGGGACGATGAATCTATTTGAGTTTTATGATCCTAAAAGTTATTTTTTAATGAAAGCATTACATTATGTCTTTGCAAAATAAAGTGTCAAAAAGTTGAATAAAGTGTAGTTTATAGTTTTACTTTATCACTTCGTGAGGACACGGCAATTTCTTAGCAAGGGGGAGTTTGATATGAGCTTAAATACTCATATCATTTATATTAATAAACAATGAATTAATGCATAAAATGTTCAAATATGCCTTGTATATGTGTTGTTTTGTTGTTTGATGTGTGTAGGTCCGCGAAAACGGCACGAGTTTGAAGAAAAAGATCGACAAAGCCAAGATTCAAGCTCGGTTTCTAGTGGATTGAACTTATTTGGACCTTGTGGGCCCCACATTTGGCAAATGGGCCTAAAAGCCCAATATTGGATATTAAGTTACTTCATTTTGGTCTAAAGCCCATTAAACCCATATACAAAATAATGGAACGGATAGGAGTAAATGTTTGGGTCCAAACAAAGCCCAAATGCCAAAGTAATTTATATGACGTGAAAATAAGCCCATCAACAAAGAAAAAAGAAATAACGGATGGAAGAAAGTTACGTGAATCCTGGTCAACCATTTGTTTATTTACTTACAAACGAACCACTCACTTTCACCACACAAAGGTTTTGATAAAAACAAAGTTTACCATCTTCTTTCTCTCTCACTTCACCAAAACCAGTCACCACAAAAATAACCCTAATTTTACCACATCATAAAATTACTCAATAAATTGGGGCTTTTGTTTCCCACGTGTGATTCACACGAAGGGAATTAAATCCCCCATGTTTTCGGAAGAAAGAAGTGGAAGAGCGTGGAGACGTAGCAGTATGTGATTGGTCTTGATACATCATCCATCCTCAATTCACTAATGAGAAGATGCCACATCAGCTAACAACTAGCACAACTAGCACAACTAGCACACAATCGTTCCACGTTGGCGATCTGTGTGCTAGTAAACCCATCTCAACCGTAGATTTGAAGAGTGAGAAGGAAGAGAAGAAAAGATACTAAATGGACGATCGACATTCGCTTCTTCCTCAAAAAACTTTCCACCCCAACCCTCTCGGTTCACCTATAAAACCCCCCCCTTTTTCCCTGTATTTTCTGGATCCCTTTCTTTACTTACTGTTATTATGTTATTTTTTAGCTAGGAATTTGTAATCTCTTTTTCTGAGTAATGTAATATTTGTTTCAAGTTAATAAAAGTGGTTTTTATTTCAATCATCTGTTTATCTCAAGTTTATTGTTTATTATTGTCGAAACTTTAATTACAATTTCTAAACTAACAAAATAATATACATGTTGTTATTATTCATTTAAGCTGAAATCTATAGCTAAATTGAATAATAAAAGTGATATTGGGAACAATATATCTAACCCCACTGGTTAGATTAATATAAGCTGTTAAATCGACAAGAGTAGTTTGGTTTGAGCCATAAGGGGTGATATCTATGGTTTGAACATTGATGTTTGATTCGATGGTTTTCATACGATGGTGAATGGTGGTTCTTATTTGCGTTATATGCCAGCTCAGCGCTGCGCATCATCATCAACGGTATCTTCAATAAACGGTCAAGCACAGTTTAGTTTTTTAGCATTTACTTTAAATCGTTAGATAGCTTTTGATTGAATGGACTGATTAGTGTTTTAGATTATCGTAATCTGTTAATTTGTGATCACTTGATTTATAAGTTTGTTAAATTGTTCGTTTAGATCTAGTTGTGTTAATTTTGTACTGTTTGATGTTAAGTTTTGAGTAATAATTAAGTTGATAAGTAGCTGATTATGCTAGTCTGCTGAAACTGATCATTATCAATTGTTGAATAAATCTGTTAATCTGATATTTGGTTTAGCTTTAATTGAATCAGTTTGGTTAGATTTTATGATATTGATTTTTTTTAAGTGACGGTATGAATTCTGAATGCTATCTGATCTATGCCTGGATTAATCTCGCCTCCTTTTTGACTGGTTGAGATTTTGTTCTTTCTTTTATACATTACGTTGAGATTGATAATTTTACTGGTTTGTAGCGATTGGAGTTTTAGTACTTGCTTACTGATGAGTTATTTATCTTATTTTGGAATGTTTCGGATCTTGATTTGTCTGATTATCAGTTTCCTTTTGGATGCACTATCTGATATATCAGTTTAGGATTTCTGTGATAGTTTTGTTGTTATGATTAGATTTCATATGATGAATTTTGTTTAAGAATAGCTAATGTGTATGAGATCTAGTTTATCTGAATCTGATAAGGCTGCTGAATGAATTTAGTTTGTGTTCTAGCTAGATTCCTGATTTAGTTTGCTTGGTTAAGTAGTGTGCTATTATTAGCTTTTATTTGATTCTTCATTTGCTGAAATTGTTGGTCTGCTGAATATCAAAAATTAACAGATCCATTTGATTTGTTAAGCTTCATTACTGATTTCCTATCAGTTTGCAATTTAGTAACAAAAAGTCACTCATGTGACTTGTTTCATTTTTTGTTGGAAATTCACTTTATGTGACGACATTTAAGAATTCCCATTAGTTATCATAGTCACACACGCTTAGACTAGACTAGGAACGTTGTATAGTTTAAGTAGCGTTTGTGACTATATATACCCCTCCTAGGCTTCCAAGGAGGGGTGTTGCTTATGTTTTTATTCCTTAGTTTAATACATTTTCAATCTTTCACATACAACCTTTCTCTCTCAACTCAACAATGGCTTCCACCACCTTCCACCACCCACCTAGACCACCGGATTAGCAAATAGCAAATCCACAATTGGTATCAGAGCCTCGGTTCCATCCTTAGATCGTGTTCATGTTTTTGATTTGGTGGTCTAATTTTTTTTTTTGGGTCTCGTTCTATAAAGTTTTGGTCACGTCTTGTTACTTTAATGATTTGTCACGTCTTGTTATTATTTTTTCCAAACAGTTTCATAGTTTTTATCATTTGTCATATCATTTTCTTGGTCCAAATCTATCTAAAAAGTCACTTTATCAGTTTGTCTCACTTCACAAACCCACAACTTCATATCTGTGTCCCTGGTTTCACCCACAACTTCATATTTGTGTCCCTGGTTTCACGGTTTTACATTGGGTCAAGTGACTACTGTTTCTGGACTTATTTTTTTATATGATATCATCTTTTCTGGGTTTCTATTGTTCTTCATGATGTAGTTACTCAGAAAATTAGTAAGATTCACATGATCCTGAAAAATCGGATATAGTACAGATATGTTTTCAGATTTTCAGATCGGAATATTGCGATCGCAAAAACCATTGGTTTCTACATTGGGATCGAATATTCCGATGGAACACTTTCGGTGCATTCCGATGGAAGGCATTCCGATGGAACGCATTCCGATGGAACGCACTCCGATGGAACGCATTCTGATAGGGTGTAGAGAAGACATTACGATGGACTGTAAATGAAAACATTACGATGCATGATTTTGACTTTGCGATGGGTTCAAACCTTGACTTTGCGATGACTGTTCTATATCATTCCGATGGGTTTTAATCTTTTTTCATTGCGATGGGTTTTTTTTTTTAGAAAAACATTGCGATGGAAAAACAGTGTAAACATTGCGACTGTTTCTTTTTATCAAATTGAGACTTGACCAGAACCACCACTTTAACATTTTAGCACATCCAACCTTATAACTCCACAACTCCAAATCTTACCTAATCCCATCGTCACTTAATCCCCATCTAAGACTCGAACTAAAACAGAAAAGTAAATGATCTCAGATTCATCTTTTCGTGTAAACATGCATGTTGAGATCTTTTAAGATCTATTCACGAAAATCAAACATCATCACAGATCCATGTTTGGCTTTTAACCAATGTTAATATACGAAATTAAAATAAGATTAATAACAAACTTGTTATTATCCTTATTTTGTTTCGCTTCTTTAATTAAAAAGCAACATGCTATCACGAATTTATAACCTACCCGAGACCAAACTCATGATCTTAGATCTGAAATTACTTGATTCCTTCATGGGATTGAGTTATCTGAAAGGGTATAAGTGTTTGTTGAATCAATTTCATAATTATTCACTTAAGGTTGGTGTGATTCGTGTGGTGATGATGACTAAAGAGTGTTATGTGGTTCGAATCTTATGAAGATAGGGATTGATTAAGATGAGTGATTTGTTTGATAGATATTAAAGATGGGTGATTAGCTTCCGTTTGATCCAAAAAGACTGATATCAACTTAGATGGATTAGAGAAATGCAGGTTATGAGATTGGGAGATGGATGTTTTGGGGGGCGGAGAAAATAATGTAAGTTATTTGTGTGTGTGGCTGGGAATGTGAAGTGATTAGGGTTACTAAAGTTTAGGGTTATTTTATTTAATCCCACTTGTTGTATCGGGTTGAGACGTGTGTCAGCTAAGTTTGACATGTTTCCCATTATTCCAAATTGAGTCAAATGATGGGCCATAGCAGTGACACAATATTTGCTTAGTATTATAATAATCATGCTATGCACATTTTGACAATATTCGCTTGGTTTTGAAATAGACTGGGCCTAAATCTTTTTGTCATCCGGATTTTGGGCTAAACTTTATGAATGACATGCATAGCAAATGTATTAAAATGGAGCTATGTTTATACTTGTAACTTGTGGGCTTAATATAAGTTGCAACTTTGTATAAATGGAGCATGAAGTCGTCTGACCTTGTGACAAAAAGACGAGACAAAAGTAAAAAGTTTTAAAGAAAAGTGACGAGACAAAGTGACAAAAAGACGTGACTAAATGACGAAATTTATTTGAGACAAGACCAAGAAAAAATGGGCGATTTTTTAGTGACTACAGATTTTTTTTTGGATCGGGTATTAATTATTTGAAGACGGGGACGAATTTCTTCGAAGGCGTGTACTTATTTTATTCTTGAACAGATAACTTGCTCGTGCTTAATCTCAGAATGAAGACTTGTTTATCTGGTTTCCGGGTTCGGGGTGGTTGGTTGATGACTCGGATAACTATCACTTAAAGGGGTTACATTGTTGTACTCAGTGTCACGCGCTTAGTCGACGTGGATAATTTCAAGAGGTGTTGTGCTTATAGACTTCTTAAGTGATGCATTGGGTACTTAGAGATTTCTCCACCGTTCTTCATTCAACAATAGTGCAAGCTTAAGTCACAAGATCGAAGGATTCTTATTCAGTTTCACGTTTGATGTATCCGGTTCATTTTATCAGTGGTCACTTCAAATTGCCTACAAAGGGGTTGGTAAAGATGGCCATGGAGAGTTTGTGAGTAGAGATTTTCGATCAACAACTGATTCTCACCGAATATAATTAAGCTTATTTATTATTCTCTCGAGATTTTCAGGTTCATGTGTGTACGATTTATTGATGGTTCCGAGGTTTCGAAACCATCAAGGGGGAAGAAGAAGACACAATTGAACGCACAACGAGTACACGTGATGAACTTCATACCTTCTTTTGATTTGAAGACATTCCGGGATGACATTTGTCATAGCCGCAGAGAAAATCAGTGTTTTAACTCGTGGCGTTATCAATCTCTAAATGGTACACTACTGATTCGATGTTTAATTGTTTGGTTGTTGCAATTATTCATCATCATTATCCTATATGCACTCCCGGGACTTAATTGACTCTGGTGCATCTCCGGAAGAAGATATGTGCATTTCCGGGACTTAATTGACTCTGGTGTTATGATGTCAACTTCATGAATGGGATAAAATGTCTACTTTAGTATTTGAGCTTCATACTTGGGATTGATTTATTTTCTTCAACTATGTGGGGAAAGAAATGTCTTGATTCTTTCTAGTGTGCATAACCTGGACTCTCAGGGGGAAGAAAAATTCAGAAGAATTATTCAAGCGTGAGAAGAGAAGTTGTTGATCTACTTGGTGTGCCCCAAACTTTCAATCCCTCTTAGCAACGTTATCATGTTATATGATGGGATTTGCTTGTTAGATTCCGCTGTGAACTTAATCATTTTAAGCTTTATTGAAAGCTTTGAAGTTGCTTACGAGGATTGTCGGTTTAGGGGGAAGCTATTTCAAATCTTCTACATCAAGTTTATGTGGCATGAATTAGGGGGAAGTTAATTCAGAAGCTTCTCCTTAACCAGAAGTGTATGGGTTACTTAGCTCGTGCCGTTACAGTATTTCTTCTACAAGTTACTTTAAAGATGAGTCGTTTTAAAGTCAAAGGCCTCAGAAGACATCATCAGCATTGGACGCTTCATGAAAGCTTTTGTTCTTAATCATTATGTACTTGTTAGGAAAAATATTGTAAGGAATTCTACACGTCGTCCCATGGGGGAAGATTGTCGGAAATTCACTTTATGTGACGACATTTAAGAATTCCCATTAGTTATCATAGTCACACACGCTTAGACAAGACTAGGAATGTTGTATAGTTTAAGTAGCGTGTGTGACTATATATACCCCTCCTGGGCTTCCAAGGAGGGGGTTGCTTGTGTTTCCATTTGTGTTTCAATACATATTTTCTTTCTTTCACACACAACCTCTCTTCTCTCTCCTTCAGCAATGGCTTCCACCTTCCACCAGCATGTTAGACCACCGGATCTATAATAGCAAATCCACATTTTTCATTGTTAAAAACAAATCATCACAAAAAAGTTCCACCCCTGTGGGTCAAACCCGAGACCTCTCGGATACTTGTCCAGCACCCCAACGGACTGCTCTAGCAGTCCTTTTTGTAAATGTTATTCATCTTTAGATAGTTAAATGATAATTTAGAACTGTCAGTTTTATATAAACATTTTAAATCTATTTTCTTAGTACAAAAAGTTAATTGAAAATCATTTAATTATTTTTAAAATTTGTCATTTTAAATTTGGCAGAGGAAAATAAAATATATTAGTTTAAATAAATAAATAAATAAAGTTTAGATAATAAAAATAAATATTTTATTACTTTTAAAATTAATATAGATTCAAATAAATTTTGTTTTAAACAATTTTAGTTTAAATAATTTTTGTTTAAATAGTTTTGTCAATTTAAAACTAAAGTAAATTTTAAATAGAATAAAATAGTTTAATTTTGTCTTTTAGATTTAATGTTGGGATACGATTCATGCACTTAGGATTAATAAGTTTTAAATTGGTAGATTTAATTTTTAGTTAAAAAACTGAAAACCAAATCGAATCAATTGTCCAAATCGATACAAAACGTCTTAAATTCATAAGATCTTCGTGTACAACGAACTTGGTTCATCCACGTGTTTAATTGAATTCGTCTTTGGTAATTTTAGTCTATTACTTTTTCCTATAGGTAATTTACTAATTTACTCTATAACGTATCTAATTATCACATATACTATCAACGACACATCACCGTTCATAGGTGATCTTTCCACTTTGTTTATTATTTATTCATATCATGTTTATATGAATAATCACCTATAGTGGTATCACGAGCCATCATATGATGTCATATGATTATCGGGTATGCGTAAAAGTGGCTAAAATAAGTATTTTTTATGGTTTTATGAAGCTGCTTGAAAAAACAGCCTATATGAGTCCATTTTCGAATTTTTACATGCCCTTAGGAGGTTTTAAAGTATGTTTTTGATCTATAAGCCACGGGTTACGCATACGTTAATTGGTATTGTTACCGGTACGTGTAAAATGACGTAAAACACTTGTTTTTGGCACGGTTTGTGAATCGGTTTTAGAACAGCCCTATGGACATGATTCCTGTAATATATGATAAATATAAGGTGTTTAAAATGTGGTTTTAATATCCTAAGGTCATTAGTTACACGTACCAATCGGGGGTTTAATTAATTTTTGATTATTGCTTTGATTTCGTTAGCTAACAAGTGTATCTTGTTGTTTAATTTATATCCATGACAAATACATGCATGTTTGGCCATAGAGTTAGCCAACACCATGTTATATTCATAATCTTATGGTATTATTATGTTTCGTATACAAAGCCGATGAAAACCTAGACCAAATATGACATGTTGTGTGTTGATTTGCATTTAATTTCAGTTTTGGGGATTTGCCATTGTTTCGGCTTCAATAATATGTTTTTGATGTTTGTTATAGCCATTGTTTGGGCATTTTAAAGTAGGTTAATGATAGGTTAAAAAATTTTAATCATAAATCAATTGTAACTGATGCTTGGATGGAAATGGCTAAAGGAACTAAAGACATATTGTGAAATTCGGAGCTGTTGGGTGACCTGCACTAAAACGTGATTTCCCGAAGTTATATAAGGAGATAGAATCCCAATTTTTGTGTGTTAATTCACAACTCATGCGCCTTCAAAAGTCTCAACTAGAGTTCAGGCTAGGGAAGACTCCTTCTATGGGTTTTGGTCCCTAGGAGTCGACTGAAAATTTATGGCAATGTTGGGCCTCATGTTCACTTTGGGTTCTACTTACTCTTGATGGTCTTGGAGCAAGTGGGAGCCCACTTTGTGGTTGTGTTGACTTACCCTTATTTGACTTCTTGGTCCTCGTGATGGCTCACGAGATCAAGCTTAGGTTTTTCATCAGTTTGAGGCTTTGCATACTTGTGGTTGTATGATTGCTTATTTGCTTGATATCTTGTTAAAACTTGTAAATGTTTTTATAAAAACTTAAAAACAATCACAAACCTATTATAAAACTAAATCCTTGATTTAGTTTAAAGATTAAATATGATTTAAAACTAAAATCTTGTTTTTATAATTACTCGTAATGTGTTATGAATGTTATTTCTTTTATGTATTGTCTAATCTAATATTAATTCCACTTAGGTTTTATATTAGTATTTAACTTGGACAACTTGACACACATAAATTAAAACAAGATTAGACTTAAGTTAAGAAATTTTTTTTGACTTGTGCTATGATGGATGAATGCATGCTTCCTCGTACACACTTTTGATTTGTAAATCAAATATTTATACCTGTCTCAAATTTAAGTCATGTCGTCCAATCGTTTGAGATCACTTGCAATTACTTTTTTCACCTTGTGAGACGGATGTGAATTGTAACCAAATGTTATTATTATCTATGCGTGAGACCTAGACTTATTCTCGCATCTTCTCAAATTGGATGACTTAATCAGTACAACGGTGAGACCTTGACCGAGGCAAGGATGGGACTAAACATGCCAGTTTGACATTTAGTGAAATGTTTACTTGTGTCATGAGTCCCATAAGGATCTAAGAATTTCACAAGATTGCAATTGATGAACGTCATCTACCTATTGAATCTACCATTGCTAGCAGATCAACTGATGTGATGGTGTAACCTCAATGAGGATCTTAGCCTTTTTGTAAAATTAATTTTTTTTATAAACTTGGGTAGTTAATTTTAAAAGGATAATTATCGAAAATACTAAATATGAACTTTATATTTCTATTAATGATTTTATGCGACACAAACCATAAACAAAGTTTGTTTCCTTTTGTGCTAGAGGAAGACAAACTAAGTCTTCTTTCCTTGTAAGAATAAGACTCGTTCCCATCCTTTCTCCTTGTATGAGAAAGCTATAATAGGAACACTTGAATCTTCTCAATTCTAATCAAACTTAAAACACACCTACTCAAGAAATCTCATTTCTTGTAAGTCAAAAAGATCAAGTACGGTTGCAAATCTTACTATTTCAAGTGATTTTCATAACCCTTATTCCGGTTTAGAAATATTGAAATATTTAAGATAACTAGATAACTAGAGAACATGTTTTCTATAGCTACCAAATTTACACATCTTGAAGTGTCAAGATATTGTAAGAGTCTTGATTAGAAATTGAAGTCTCAATAAACCGCGAGGGAAAAGGAAATTACTAGAATGTTTTTCTAGTATATTTTCCTTACTCAAAAAAGTTCCATAATAATATACATACCTTTGAGGTAAAGTAGAAAGAGGAATTGCATGAAAAACTTTCAAGTTAATGACATCGATGGAAATCCCATCACAAATATAGTAGAGCTTGATACTTTTCTTTGAATATCTATGTACATGTTCACTAGTCTACGAGAATCACATTGGCTATAATGTGTATACATTCAAAGATATAGAAAGTATGCAAAGTGCTACCTGCTTTTTCACTAGTATAGATATATTCAAAATTTTGTCTAAACTAATGGGAGCAATGCATTGTTTAGCCATAGGACACACTTGTAAAGTTGTCTTATTTAGTGGGAGCTATGAGCTTATCACCTTATAAGTGATCCACTTCATTTCTAGATTGTCTTGAAATAACATCATAGTTTTCTAAGCCTTATTGCATATTATTTTAAAAGATAACTAGTCTCTTTTCTGATGTCGCTTCCCGAATTGTTATCTAAAGATAGTTATGCACGATTGCTTATTAAACAATGAAGTTCTACATAACCCTTCTATACAAGCTTGATTGAGTATGACTTAAATCATATTATATCTGTGACATTTTTATATTATTTATATATGATGTTGTGCCATGATCAAGTAGGAGAAATATTAGAGTGTGTAAGGTACAACACAATATGGCTAATAATATTCTACTAGGACTTATACATATTGGTGTATGTTGTCTAATAGATAACTAATGTCAAAAATAATAAAAACTACTTCATTATATTACCTAAATGGTTTAGCTAATATGCATATGTCTTCTTGTAAAGACATAAATATGAAGTATGTAAAATAACTTGAAAATACATTAATACTTTATTTATAATATGTTTATCTCTTCAAGTAAACATAAACGTGAACTTCCTTGAATTGTTCAAAGAATTATAAAATAAAGTAAGTAATTGACTTGTTGTGTCTTCCTGTTAGGGCATATCCAATGAAGTTATTGAATTGTTCAATACCTTATAAAGTAAATTTAGCGACTAACATGTTATGTTTTCTTGGCAAAACATGAACATGAAGTTCTTGAACTGCTAAAACAATCATACTTTATACCATGCAATTGGCTTGAAATATTGTTTATGCAATTTGGTTTGACCAAATTATAAAATATATGAGCCAAAGATTATTAGGTTATCTAAAGGAATTATGATAATCTCTCATAATCGTAACACTATGTCTCATGTGTAAAATCAAATACTATTGTTATTATTTGATCCTTGATAACACTAACTACTCTCTCTTTTATCTTATTAAGGTTAACAAAAAAATTTGAATGAGCCACGTGCTTAATCAATATGGTTCCAAACAAGAAGGTAATTAAGAAACCATCAAGATGGAATGGGATGATTCCCAGTAAGTCTTTTTTAAAATTCTTGAATTTGTTGAAACCACGTTAAACGTGTTATTAACAAACTAAAATAAAGAACTATCAATGTATTTTATACATCCCAAACGAGAACAATTTATTGTTGCTCAACATGCTGTGTACTTGGAGATAGTCTCCTCTTACAAGAAGCAAGTGGGAGCCTTCATGCATCTTTGAAAAAAGTAATGAATAAAATACAACCTTCTTAATACACTAGCGAACGACATAATAAGGTTGAGCATATAAATGCAAAAGCCACAATGTGTTGTTAACTCCCATTCGCATATCCGCAAGGATACCTCAAGCACCTGAAGATATGAATGTCATGTCAATGTTGAGGAATATGAGTTAGAGGGTCATAGAGAACCTCATAAGTATCGAGACTCATTTTAGATTTAGAATCTAATGAATAACTCAAAACTATGAATGGTAGATGTAGTCCATAAAAGAAAATCAATTTTGGAATTTGAAAATCTTTCACCAATCAGTAAGACTGATACGTTATAAATGGTATTCTATGAGAAGATAGATATGGACACAACTGTACACTTTAATACACACTCTCTTTGAAAAGAGTGTAAGGCATGCTCAAGCAATTGATCATGATTTAAGGCTTTCTTTTCTTTACGAGTGTTAAATTATTAAAGATATTAATTAACATACTTGATTTCCTGAATATGAAATATGGCAATTGGTGTACAAACTCTAGAAATCAAAGTGTGGATTAGAGCATGCATCTAGGAGCTGGAATTTTAAGTTTGAATCAAGGATATGATCATGATTAAAACAAAGATAACTCTTTAAGCTAGTAGGAGCATATTTTTTTGTTTGTTCTTAAATCTCATATGTTGTTAACATACTGGAAATGATTTTCCATCAAAGCTAGTTTTTAATTCTTGGGTTGGAATATATTTATATTGAGAGATAAAAGAAATGACAAATATAACCTTGGAACATATGCTTATTAGGAAAAGGCATATGTGGTTAATAAGTCTAAACATGACACATCACTAAGAAAGTCTTAAAATTCTATCTCACTTGATAAGATTGAATATGTACATCGAAACCCTTAGTTTACCTAATGGATTCATGGCATATGATATGTTATGTATTAGACTAATTTTAATACTTGCATGAATGCAAGATGAACTGATCAAAAAGTATCTAAGTGAAAGTCATTAGACTACTATAGACATGTTCATCGTTTACGGATTTTAGGTAAGGAGATTAGTGTTGATTTTATACACTAATTCTTACTTTGATTGAGATGGTACTCAATTCTAGTAATAGTAGGATTTAATCTTAAATGATAATACTACTACCTACACGTGCTAGACGAAAAGCAATGTTGCACTACTTGTTTGGCCAATGAAAGTTTTAACTATGGCCCTGTCTAGATTTGTTTAAATTAGACTAAGTGTTGAAAGGTCGCTGAGAGGACCAGCGACAGAGACTAGACCAGTGGAAGGCAAAGCCTCAGCTGGCACACCAGGATCATTCAAATCAAAGACAACGTCAGAGAAGTCGAAGACAATCTGAAGTCAGACTCACCAGCGATTATGGATAGCTGGGATGTCAAAGGAATGCTCTGGTGTTCAAGGATCTCTGAGTTGACAACACTCAGAGATCACTTAAGAACCCTAGAGACTTGGATTAAGCAAAGCTTATCCAACCCTTTATAGTTTAGGCGGGAGAATCTTACAAGTGTTTTGAGCGGGACAAAACAAGAGATTCAAGTCAATGCCTAGTACGACCTAGTGGGACAAAGGTGAACAGTTGGCAGAACTGTTCACCTAAAGTAGTTAAAGGCATGTCTCGATTTGGACATGCATTTAATACGTTGTACTCTTCCACTCAGAAGATGACACGTATCAACTACCCCCACTAAGGATACAACCTCGTACCACTATAAATAGGGGATGAGAAAGAAGTTAAGATTAAACCCTTGTGCTTGGAATCTTTATCTAAGTTCTTTCTCCCACTAGAACCACTGAGGCCTCAGCTGTCCATCAGCGACTCGTTGGTTCTCTTGTAAACTTGAGTCTCGAATCAAGTTTACTTGTTCTAGGGTTCATTTCTTGTTGTTATTCAACAGGTGTATTCATAACACTTAGTAATACTTTGTTGATAATATTTAATAAAGGATTACTCGTTTGAAAAGTATATCTATTGTGTGTTATTGTTTTCGTGTCTTAGTTTCAACAATAGTTGTATTTTGGGACTTTCACTACTTATTAGTAAAATAAGAATACTTTACAGTTTGAGAAGCTGTTATGAAGATTGTATTAAATAGGTGTTCTACTTTCTTTAAACAACATATGTAATGTACATGGCGATGCTAGTATTATTGTATTAGCACTTGAGCACACATATACAAAATGACGATCATTATATTTTTCAAAATCTTCACTATTTGTGAGTGTCTGAAATAAGTATTATCAAATTTCACTCAGATGACAACTCAACAGGTCCTTGTGTAAAGTCGATGTCTTATAACCAAACATGTTAATCATGATAGGAACATTGGACTTTGACTTTCTAGTAGTCTCATGTATATCTGTTTTTAAGTATTTGGATAATGGAACGTTAAGTAGTTTTACTAAATAATGAATTGCTATATTTGGTATGATCGTCTTCATTTGTACTACTGTGTTCTATATTAGCATGTTTAATCTATGAATAATTATTTATTCTAGAATCATCCATTGTCGATTGTCGATACGGGAGTATCGATGAATTAAGACAAATATGAGTGTTTTAGTCATATTCATTTGGAATGAATATTAACTGATGATGCCGCCAAACTCATATGTGTTCTTTGGATGAACATTGGATTGACCCACCCTACGAGAATTCACTACATGGATCGTCGTCAATAGTGAATCTCGCAAGTGATTGAATCTCTCATCCTAAGACTTGAGATGCAAGTAGGTTTTGTATGTGTGGAATGTCAATCTTTGATATGGTTCAACGTTGTCCTGAACAAGGCTGCTATAAAGACCATTTTCAGGTGCGATGTGAAACACATGAACGACACGTGAAGTCAAAATAAGATTTGTTCCTCCACACGTATTGGAGTTAGATACTACGGGGCTCCTCGATGAATTGTACAGATGTATGTGTAGCCACACCCAAATGTAATTAAGATGATACTTGATTAATTTGGAAATATAGTTCAATATCAATATCGAGAAACATAATAGTTAAACTAAAGAATGACTGTTGATCCATGTATAATGTTTAACATAGTATCTGAAACAAAAGGATGACTGATATCTAAACCATAAATGAGATGTTTGAGAAACTATCCTCATATGTTTCTGGGGGCATTGGCGTGTTTCTAGACGCTAACCATTGCTTATATAATTACATGATTATTATGATGTGCGCAAGTGGGAGCTGTTGGAGTATGCTCGTGTTATAACAAATAATTTTATGGCTAGACACATGTGAGCCTATGGGGTCACACACATATACATAAAGTTACCACTTAATATATCATATATATTGTATTTACGATATATATACATGACGTAACTTGGGAGTAAATGAGAATAGACGAACGTGGTCATGTGTAACTTATTTAGTGATTAATGTAATTTAATTAGTCATAAAAGCTAATTAATGGGAATTAATCTCTACTAATAAAAAAGGAAGTTACATATTCTCTAAAATGGACTTTTCCTCATTTGATGAAATGTCGTGAATCATATAACAAAATGACAAGATTTGTCTTGCGACATATCATATTATAAAAGATGATATTGATATGATATAAGGGATGTGCTTTTCATTTGGTTCGTTTTTCATACATGGAAAAACGAATTATAACAAATAGTTGTTATATTTCTTTATTAACATCTTGCATCTATTGTAGTGCAATTGTTAGTTACGTATTACGGGTATAAAGACTAGCATCAAAGTGGTATACGATGACATGTAGTGTGTTTCTACATAGAGGTGATCTATTTTGATCAAAGTGGTATACGGTGATCGTGTGTTGGTGATTGTCTTCGATCGATCCCACCGAATCACGCTACAAAGGTATACTTTTATCTTTATTTTATTGATTAATCATATGACTCTATAGATCCGTTCATAGGTGATCTTTCCGCTTCATTTATTATTTATTCATATCATGTATATATGAATAATCACTTATAATAGAAATGTCAGCGGTTGACATAGAAATGTCAATGGCTGTAGGAACTGGTTCAAGATGTGGTTGTTGGGAAGGTTGTGGTTGTTTAGACTGTGGTGCTTGTTGAGGGACAGGTTGTGGTTCAGGTGGTGGTGGGTGTAAGGTTGCTTCAATAGCAGCTAGCATGGGAGGAGTCAAGGGAATGGGTGCATGGGGTTCTGTGTTCAAGGTGTTGAAAAGCTTTTTCTTTGCACAGAGATCTAATAAAAATTGTCATGATCCCTGCCATAATCTCCTTGGAGAATTAAAACCATTTATAAAAACCTAGGGTAAGCAAGAGTCATCTTGCTACCCTTGTTGTGTAACATGCCTTCAAAAATCATTTTAGAAAAATTATAAGGTTGCCCATTTGCTAAACACACAAGAGCACTCCCGATAGATCGGTTGATTTCATTAAATGAAGAGCATTTGGGACTAAGTGTAGAAGGACATGGATTAGAAATTTACAGGTTGGGGGGAATTGAACTTTAGAATATTTTTTATTTTCCTTTGTGGAGGGAGTCTATACCCCAAGCCTTGGAGACCTTCATGTAACACCTCTTTGGGAAGGGTGACCACACCATCAACATCATTAAGATACAAGGCTTGGCGAACCAAAGCCTCAGTGACCACCCATTGCTTCCAATGGATGACGCCCTCTATTGTAGTCACTCCATCAACTGTTGTAGAACTAGCAGTGTTCCATAACTGTTTGATGTGTGTGACAAGGATGATAGGATCATGAGTTAAAGCATACCTTAATGGAGAAGACAACAGATACTCTATCATCTGAGTATATTGAGGTTGTGTTCGATCAATCATCAAATATGCAAGCATATTATGTTGGTTCTTGAACTCTAACACAACATCAGCAAGTCTAAACATTGGCGCCATAGATGAAAAGGAAAAGCTTTGAATGAAGGTAAAGGTTTAGTGGTAAAAGATGTATGTGAAACAAATATTGCAAGTTGCCCTGTGCAAGATATGGTGAGCCAAATATATAGTAAAAATAAGTGAGATGTGATTGGTTGAAAAATGAGGTAAGTGAGAAAATTTCTCAAAAGTAATCATGAAAATCTTTGAAAAATTACAACTTCTCATAGAAATTAAAGAAAATAACCACTATCCAAAAATTACGGCTCAAAATATCGTAAAAGTTACAACTAGGTAGGACCCAGTGTTTTTTAGCGGTCAAAATTTTGTCAGCGGCAACGACTATTTTTTTCAGCGGCTTAAAAAGGCTTTGTTGGGGGCTAAAATGTGCTTTGTCAGTAGATACAATTTCATTAGTCAATAGGTCAAAATCAAAAAGAAAAATAAAAGCAAAAGACCTAACAAAGATTATTAATCCTAAGAGAGTTATTTTATCTTGAAAAAGACAGATTTTTTGCAAGCACTGTCCAATCACACACACTTGCTTACACAAGATAGATATGAGTGTCCTCAAATTTCCCTTGCTCAACAAGTCCTTAAGAATGAAATTACCTCATATAATATCTTTGTAACTGCTAGGTAAACCCAAAAATATATAACCAGTGTCTTCCAAACCAACCATCCTAGTTCTAGGTCTAAAAGTCTTGGCAGCATGTGTAACACCCCCAAATTTTTACAACTCAATACAGCGGAAGACTAGTTGGTGTTACGGGATAGCACATTACTCACATCATAGACAACACATAAAAATCGCGTCGTTTATTAATAAAGCATTTCCATTCATAAATATCAAAGTTACATAGGTCCCAAGTCATTATATTTTACACAGGTTTTACAAAGTATTTGAATGGAAAGTATTATTTAGGTGCGGGCCATGAATTCTTGTTGTCTTCCCGAGAATTACCTTCAAGTACCTGAGATAAAACATGTTAAAAGAAAAGGTCAGCGATAACGCCGAGTGAATTCATAGAGTTTAATAAAATCCATCAATATAATATCAGTATAAAATTATTACTGAAAATCATTTTATACAAATCATTTTAATAGGCCATAAAATAGCCAAAATCGTTTTATACAAATCCTTATCGAAAATCATAATATAGGCATTTGCCGTAAAAATCATTATACGAGCCAATGTCGTAAAATCATCATACAATACGTCTTATGACGTTGTATAAAATCAAATAAAAACCGTTATATGAATATGGTTATGAAAACCAAAATACAATCATAATATCAATAGTATGACCCAGTATTGCTAGTCAGGCAATACATCGTAATTCGGAGCGTCTAGTAGTATTTCGTTAGTTTTGGATTATTACAAGCCGCATGACATTGTTACCTTACTAAACCAACAACGGGTAGCTAACCCGATACCAATTTTGCCCATCTAAAGTAGCGTGTCGTCACAAAGGTCACGCTATGGAAATCTTCTCATACATTAATTCTCTTACCAATCAATGTGGCACGACGGGGATCAACCGTCATGGCGCGAACTGGGGTGATCGTCCCCAAATAGTACTATTAAATGCATAAGCGTCTACCAACTCCCGGTAGTTCACAATTCATGCTAATGGGACTTTTAGTGACATAACCTAACTTTAATAATCCATTTTATTTCATCTATCGGGTCCATTAATCATTTATCGGGTCATACAATCGGGTCATTCAATCATTCGGGTCCAAAATCAATAAACAAACAATCGGGACAAATGGTGTCCTATTTTATAAAATCTAACATGTTATCTCCCTCGCGGGTTTATAAAACATTTATAAAAGCATTTAAAAGAGTGCGAGGCTATGAACTCACATTGATATGGGAAGGCGGGTTATCGGCAATTCGGACGTACGGTACGTGCTTCAATCACGGAAACCTAGACAAATAATACTCGGTCTTAGACGTTTGTCCCATGACTTTATAAAAATAACAATTATGTATACATATGATGATTATATATATGATGATCAAGTGGGTTTACATATTCTCATTTACTCATTTTAGTGTTATATGTCGATAACTTTTATACTAGTTTACTAGTTTTACCCATTTACGTGTTTTAGGTCCAATAAGCCTATTATAAGTTATTTAACTTATTTTAATTTATTTTGTACTTATATTATCAGTACTTAAACTTCACAAGTTGGGCCCAAATGGGTTAAACTCAATAATAAGTTTATAAGTGTTTTAGTCCATTTTTGTTATATTGTTAGTCCAATAACGTTATTTTAGTCCGTTAACGTCCGTATGTCCTATAGTTCGGGTTTTATCGGTTTTTACTTGTTATACATGTCTATATATCAG
The DNA here is from genome assembly GCA_025667525.1 of Glebionis coronaria. Lineage (NCBI taxonomy): Eukaryota > Viridiplantae > Streptophyta > Magnoliopsida > Asterales > Asteraceae > Glebionis > Glebionis coronaria. The sequence continues at coordinate 428,331,634 of CM046877.1, forward strand.
TATATAAGTTTTATAAAGTTTTCATTAGACGGGTCCAACCATCTAAGTTTTATTTAACAAAAACGTTAATTTTACGGCAATAGTCGAAAAAGTCGTAAAAATCATGTTTATAGTTTTTATTACTTTAAACATTATTTCACCACCATTTATATAATTTATCCATTTGATTAACCTTTTATATATATTTATATAAATAAGTTTTATAAGTTAGTGGGTTTTTATTTTACATTTTATATATTAAAATGTGAGTGCTTATATAATAGTATTATTTTTTAATTTCCAAAAATCTGATTTTTAACTTCATCTTCACCAAAACTGTCATATCTTGAGTTCTATATGGAGACAGAAGCTCAAATTTTTATCACATAAACTACATGATATGTGCTACATTTAACTCTTCTATAGATACTGTTGAATCATCTTCTAAATATTTTCTAAAAATCGTCCAAAACAGTAACCTCAGATTTATACCCTAAACTTGTTTTGATCATATCTCACTCATTACAATGATTCCATTGCATGGCCAACTCTCACATGTGTACAAGACCCATAGCTTACTGTAAATCCATTCTACTTCATCATTTTATCAGTTAAACATATGGTTCTTTACTGTTTTATACAGCCATCAAATTTAACCAAGATTTTAACCTTGTTTCTTATGGTTTTTCACCTTTTTAATCATGTTTATCAACAACAAATCCCCACATAACATTTTTATCATCATATAATCATCATATACATATACAATAGGAAATAAAATACATGTTTACATAATCAAAATAACAAGAAGTTGAGGAGGAAAATCTTTATACCACCATGATGATGTAAGTTGTGATCAAAACATGGATTTTGATGGAGAAACTTGTGCATAGCCAAGACCATCTTCATGACCACCATGCTTCATGAATACCTTATGGAAAATCAGCCCTACTACTCCATGAAAACTCCTCCTTGGATGTTATAACTTGCACCAATCTTCATCTTTTTGAATGGAGATTAACATATGTTGATTATAACATATGTTTATGGTTAAAATTTGTATGAAAGGGGTGTTTTGGTGGAGATGAGGGACGGCCAAAATGAGTGTGAGAGAGAGGAGAGTTGTTTTTGCATGTTGTAAATGAGAGTGTGTGGTTTTGCTAATGGTTTTGAGGAGTAGAAAGCTTCATTGTGAAGCTAGTTAGACAAGTGTCTAACTAGTAAGCCAAAGGTGGTGTGGTGTACACATTGTGCCGTCCCATGTAAGCTAGTGGGGTGGGACAGAGTGTTTTGTCCCATCTCACTAGTTTACGGGTATTCCTCGATTCTAGTTTCCTCGATTTGCGTGCCCTCGGGTCGTTTTATGAAAAACGTTTTTATGAATTATGAATCAACGGCACAAAACGAATCTAATAAAAATTGTCTCATCAAAAACGGAGTTCGAAAACGTAAATACGTAATCCTAAGGTTTCTGGTTTAGTCGTAAAGGACGTTAAAATAAAATCGTAAGTCCTAATCTCCTCTCGTAAATTTGTGAGTTTATGAACTAACACAAATTTAAAATTCCAAAATGATATTCACAGATAAATTTATTTTCTGAATGTCGGACTGTCACCAAAGACGGTGTATGTAGACGTAAGCACGTAACGTAGAATCCTCCGGTTTAAACGTAGTCAATGCTACTTCAAGACGTAAATCCAAATTTCTTCCCAAAAATAAGTGAGTTCATATTGTAACATTAAAATAATGTTTTTAAATAATATTCGAGAATAAAATATCAACCATAAATTGACGGATTGTCACAGCATTTACCCCTAAACAGGATCTTTGTCCTCAAAGATCATCTTACTACTCGCTTCTTATAGAGTTAAAGCCATGTGGGTATTTCCTCCACATTCGGTCTTTTCTCACAAGTGCAATTACAATACGCGAGTTTCATCAAACATAACTACGGGAATAGGATCAGGCTAAATGTTGACTTACTTTCTCTATCCATGATGTTCACGGGTTTCTGATGAATGCAACTTTTTGCCGATCTACTAAGAACAATCAGATTTTCACTTGATAGATATTCCATCAAGTTCGATATACGAAACATAATTCACGCAGTCTTTGAAGTCCTAGGGTAGATCCAGCTTATATGCCTTTCAAACCAATCTTTTATACCATCTCAATGGTCCCATACAACGGGGACTTATATCCCATGATTTGTCAGATCATGAATTCATTTTTCCAAGTTTAAAAATTATGGCATAACTTCGCTACCCATTTGGCACTTCAAGATCTACATTTCACATTCACATAACCTCTTGCCCACTACCGGCAGTCAATAATCAAATCCTAATTTCAACAATCATTTCAGATCTCGCGGGTCGGGTATTTTGCAAGGATAGGTTCGCCATCATAGGAAACCTTAAACCTAAAAGACATGTCCAACTCACAATGGGTGTATGTCGGATGTCTCCATCTCAACTCTTGCTTACGGATGCTCTAAGATTCAGATCCTAACAAGATTAGATCTCGATCCTAATACGATAATTATCAATGATAATCTCTCCAAAGGAAAACGATTATACGTCTATTACCAAAGGTTAATCATTCAAACATAAAACAGCACTTATATTACTTTGTATCGTTACTTTACCTCGTCCCTTTGATTGGGGTGGTACATAGTACTCTCATCAAGGTTCGTTCTCAATGACTTCTGAGCAAATCTCTAGAAATTCGATGCGAAGCGAGGATCTTGATATAGATGATCGATACAGGCACGCTATGTTTACACAACTCTTTTGCATTTATCATTGACGAGAATGATATTAGCAGATTTGGTCAGTCTGTCGACGATAACCCAAATTGAATCAAATTCAGATGATGACCTTTGCAATAGCTAGACGTTTACTAATGGATGAGGCGATGTTTGCCTTTATAATTGCCATCAGTACAACTTCTTCAAACAAAGATATTTTTAGTCAAAAATGACATACATATAATACTTATACTTACAAATTTCAACAAAACTATATCTCACAATCTCCATATTTAGGCAACCATAAACGGCCTTTTAAAATATTTAACGCTATCGGCTTCTCAATTCTGATGGTTCACATTAGCCGCGAACCCCTTTTATTATCTATATTATCCTTCTTACAAACATCGTTTATTTTTATATTGTTCGGCAATTTATTTTGCACCTTCATTATTAAGGAACATGTCCTAACTGGTTCTTTATCTTTTCTTCATAATGCGTCGGTATCTATATTCACCTCTCATGATGTTATAATTATCATTTCCAGAATTCACTCAGATATTCTTTCTATATTATGCGTCAGTAATTACGTTCACCTTCCTGATGAAATAAATATCATAACCGTATTTATTCAAAATTCTTTCTTTATATTTTCTAAGTTTTAGTTTCGTCTTATCTATCTTTTTTTTTATCAGTTTTTCTCAATCCGGCGTTTAAAGCGTCGATAATTATTATAATTAATTAAATAATTATTAGTTAATTTTTATGAAGCGTAAACGTAAAAGTTTTAAATTTCTTGGTTCGACCAATTATATAAAATGTTCAAAATTAAATTTGAATTTTATTAACAAGATTTTTGTTGATTTATCGAAAATATTTAATAAAATTCGTAAATGTTCGAAAAACCTTTGTCAAAGTTTTCTTAGTTTGAAAAGTAAAAATTTTCGTTTCAGATTTCAAATCATGTTTTAAATGGTTTTACTCAATCCTTCTTAAGTTGTCTTAAGTTATACACAAACATTTACCCCTAAACAGAAGTTTAGTTAAATGGTTTTTGTATAAGGGAATAATCCCTTTTAAAAATCCTTTGTTAAAACATTTGTCAAAACATATTTCCATTTCTTTTTGGAAAAATCTAAAGTCTTAAAAGGGCTCTTAATTTTTGAAGAGTCTATATGCATACAGCTTACCATTATTAATCCAATGGTCATTTTATGTAAAGGATTAAGTTTTTAATCCCTAAGCGTTAATGGTTCTAATCTTTGAAAAGTCAATATAGCTTCCATTATCTATTAATCACACGGTTAAATCATATAAAGGATTAAGTCCTTAATCACATGTTAAATATTTAAGGTATAGGTTTTCATTGTTTAGCCAATTCAGGGCAATCTATAAATATTTATTAACTCATTCTTATTCTTATAAACAAACATATAGTCCTTAATGATCACGAGCATGAATTTATCAATTTACAGCTTACACACGTTATTCACCAAATTTATGAATACTACCTGTGCATTAGTCAATCCAAACGACATAACATGAAACTCGTAATGTTCATTACAAGTACCAGATGTAGTGATTGGAATAGATAATCTTCTTCGCAGATGCGAAGTTGATGATAACCATGCTATGGATCAAAGTTTGCTAGAACCTTGTAAATGATCGAACAATTCTTCCATTTCGAGTTATGGATATCGTTTTCGATTGTCAATTTACTCAGTCACAGTAATCTATAAATATAAGGAAAGATAACACCATAGCTCTTCAGGATGATAGGCTTGGTATAATAAAATCTTTCTCCGACAACTTTCTCAGTTGTACGGTAATTCCTTTAATTCAGATGGTGCTGACGTACAGTGCACAAGCCACAGGTGCAGCACCGAGAATATAATCAATACCAAATTCAACTTGCCTTAATGGCGAAAGTCTAGGTAATTCACCAACAAATACCTCCTAAGGTTTCTGATAAGATAAACATCTTTTAATAAATACATATTAGGTTCCTTCTAGATTATAATATCTATAACTAGTTCACAATCATTCACGGTATAATTTCAAGTCTTAATACAGGATATGGTCATCCACCAAGAATTATTTAGATCATTTTTTTATAATCAACATCTTATCATTTAGAGGAATTCTACTCGAGTTCCCATCAATTAAGACAATGTCGTCATGTCATAATCAATCAATCCATTCTACGGGCACTATCAACTTTTCCAGTTGCATTGCCGTCGATAAGATGTGAACTTCTCAAAAGACTAATAATAATTCATAATCCTTCACAATTTCAGGGATATATGGAGACACAACTACTAAGAAGAGTAAGGTCAACGCATAATCTACGTGATAGAAATTTCAAATCAGATACACACGAAAACATTTAACGAATATGAAATATTCCATGTTTTCATAACTTGAGTACGCATTCGAAAGCTCCTCAGATCGTTACCCAGGTCATTCAAATGAAATTAAATCAAAAGAAATGATAGGAACGTCGATACATCCAGTCGGGTATCAACACTCGGTAATCAGATACTTTTCCTAAGAATCTCACTACGGGAGAATTGGACAAGAAGGGAATATCAGTTGTCAAATAAGACAATTTCCACAGATGAGTAAATTTGACTCAGAAGAATAGATGCTACAGGCACATATGTAGATGTCTTCTAACATTATGTCCCTATTTTGCACTTCTTGCAGATCTCATAAAATTTAATCTTTCACAATCTTCAAAGAAAATGTAGTTTTTATTCATTAGTTTTATAGTGACTACTAATCAGTCTTGCATAGTCCATTCCAAATTGTATGTAGGCGCGCAACTATATACAATTTCAAGATTAACGATGCAATACTCAGTTCGTCAAAATTTTATCATCATGTATATAATAAAAACATTTTCATGCTTAATTCTTAAATAAGAATCAAAAATAAGTTTACAAAGATTTTCTTTGTTATGAAAACAATTAAGCTTCCAAAGCATCTCATAAACAACTTCATTTTGATATCAATCACTTATAAATCTCACTTTGAATAATCCTTATTGTGATGAAAATTAAATTTTCTCAAAGGATACCGTTTTAACTTTATAAAAACAATGTGTGATCTGCAAAAGAGTGATGAAGAGTTGTTCATCAAGAACTAACTACAATCTAATAGGAGATGAGCTTAGCCAAATAATCATGAGGTTCATGATCTCGATGGCACTCAAAAGAATAATCCACAACATAACTCGATTCAAGATGAGTACTTGTTCAACGGTTGCATTACTAACGCGAACATTAGGATGAAGCAAGAAAAGATAGATATCATCGATACATGTAGAATTTAGCAATCAAAGGTAATCTTTTCATTAATCACAAACAAGTCAAAATTGTACCGTAACACATTACGCGTCACTGTGTCATACAATTCTCAGAACTCATCCTACAAACTGATATCTCAGTTAAGTTAGGGATTTTTAAAAGATACCACAATGAATACTAATCTACAAGAGTTATTAGGTGTTCCACATGTCCCAGAAGATCCATCGGTCTCAATTCAGAAGAAGATTTCTTCAATTTATTTCTTGGACACTGGGCATCCTCGTCAGTGGACAATGGCCTAGGAACAACCCTTAACACAAACCTACAATCATTTAAAACCTTATAATTCAATCACAGAACTTAACGACTTATATTAACAATCTCATATTCCATACGAGTTAAATTTTACTTTATTCAAGTTTTAACAAATTTTATACTCAATTTGATATCCTACCTCAATCTCCAATACTTTCAATCTTATTCTTCGGCCTTGTAAAGGCAATACAATCTCAATATGAATCAATACTTAATTTCCGATCCTATATCTCTTACAACAACAATTATCAAATGACTCATTAATATAAAATGACTTGATCATTCAACTAGACTTCTCGGAAAGGTATTAGTGGCATGAGGCTTTTGGGTAATGGTTCCAATGACAGCCTCAAGTGCAACATTCACCCTTTCGATTTCAATTTAAGAATTGGATGACAACGAATCATATGACATCTTTCCAGGTGATAACGTTTTGTCAAACTCCACTCTATAAGGAAAGATCGTCATGACATTGATATCAGATTTAAGCTCGCCAATTCTTTTTCAATATCACAATCAACTAATATCTACATTTCTACGAATATCAACCATTTGTTGGGATCATAAATATCCGCAACTTGATTTAGATCTAGGATAGCTAGAATTCTTACGAGAATAGCTTCGATTAATTTACTAGGGGATTTAGGGTTACTTGTGACAATCTACGTCGTATAAATACCTCGTATAAAAATCAAATTAATCATCAAACAATCATGTAATAAAATTACATCATATATATATAATCCAAGTTATATATATATTAAAATAACACTTCTCAGTCTTGGCCTTGTCGGTAACTCAGGAATTCTTCGGCACCGTTATAGTCAAAAGATTTTTAGACATTTTTAGAAAAATGTTTATAGTTAAAAGATTTTGAAATGTTTTATTCAAAACCTTGGTTTTTAAAAATCTTTCGTTCTCTATAACGAGAGCTCTGGTACCAAACTGTAACACCCCCAAATTTATACAACTCAATACAGCGGAAGACTAGTTGGTGTTACGGGATAGCACATTACTCACATCATAGACAACGCATAAAAATCGCGTCGTTTATTAATAAAGCATTTCCATTCATAAATATCAAAGTTACATAGGTCCCAAGTCATTATATTTTACACAGGTTTTACAAAGTATTTGAATGGAAAGTATTATTTAGGTGCGGGCCATGAATTCTTGTTGTCTTCCCGAGAATTACCTTCAAGTACCTGAGATAAAACATGTTAAAAGAAAAGGTCAGCGATAACGCCGAGTGAATTCATAGAGTTTAATAAAATCCATCAATATAATATCAGTATAAAATTATTACTGAAAATCATTTTATACAAATCATTTTAATAGGCCATAAAATAGCCAAAATCGTTTTATACAAATCCTTATCGAAAATCATAATATAGGCATTTGCCGTAAAAATCATTATACGAGCCAATGTCGTAAAATCATCATACAATACGTCTTATGACGTTGTATAAAATCAAATAAAAACCGTTATATGAATATGGTTATGAAAACCAAAATACAATCATAATATCAATAGTATGACCCAGTATTGCTAGTCAGGCAATACATCGTAATTCGGAGCGTCTAGTAGTATTTCGTTAGTTTTGGATTATTACAAGCCGCATGACATTGTTACCTTACTAAACCAACAACGGGTAGCTAACCCGATACCAATTTTGCCCATCTAAAGTAGCGTGTCGTCACAAAGGTCACGCTATGGAAATCTTCTCATACATTAATTCGCTTACCAATCAATGTGGCACGACGGGGATCAACCGTCAAGGCGCGAACTGGGGTGATCGTCCCCAAATAGTACTATTAAATGCATAAGCGTCTACCAACTCCCGGTAGTTCACAATTCATGCTAATGGGACTTTTAGTGACATAACCTAACTTTAATAATCCATTTTATTTCATCTATCGGGTCCATTAATCATTTATCGGGTCATACAATCGGGTCATTCAATCATTCGGGTCCAAAATCAATAAACAAACAATCGGGACAAATGGTGTCCTATTTTATAAAATCTAACATGTTATCTCCCTCGCGGGTTTATAAAACATTTATAAAAGCATTTAAAAGAGTGCGAGGCTATGAACTCACATTGATATGGGAAGGCGGGTTATCGGCAATTTGGACGTACGGTACGTGCTTCAATCACGGAAACCTAGACAAATAATACTCGGTCTTAGACGTTTGTCCCATGACTTTATAAAAATAACAATTATGTATACATATGATGATTATATATATATAATGATCAAGTGGGTTTACATATTCTCATTTACTCATTTTAGTGTTATATGTCGATAACTTTTATACTAGTTTACTAGTTTTACCCATTTACGTGTTTTAGGTCCAATAAGCCTATTATAAGTTATTTAACTTATTTTAATTTATTTTGTACTTATATTATCAGTACTTAAACTTCACAAGTTGGGCCCAAATGGGTTAATCCCAATAATAAGTTTATAAGTGTTTTAGTCCATTTTTGTTATATTGTTAGTCCAATAACGTTATTTTAGTCCGTTAACGTCCGTATGTCCTATAGTTCGGGTTTTATCGGTTTTTACTTGTTATACATGTCTATATATCAGTATATAAGTTTTATAAAGTTTTCATTAGACGGGTCCAACCATCTAAGTTTTATTTAACAAAAACGTTAATTTTACGGCAATAGCCAAAAAGTCGTAAAAATCATGTTTATAGTTTTTATTACTTATAAACATTATTTCACCACCATTTATATAATTTATCCATTTGATTAACCTTTTATATATATTTATATAAATAAGTTTTATAAGTTAGTGGGTTTTTATTTTACATTTTATATATTAAAATGTGAGTGCTTATATAATAGTATTATTCTTTAATTTCCAAAAATTTGATTTTTAACTTCATCTTCACCAAAACTGTCATATCTTGAGTTCTATATGGAGATAGAAGCTCAAATGTTTATCACATAAACTAAATGATATGTGCTACATTTAACTCTTCTATAGCTACTGTTGAATCATCTTCTAAATATTTTCTAAAAATCGTCCAAAACAGTAACCTCAGATTTATACCCTAAACTTGTTTTGATCATATCTCACTCATTACAATGATTCCATTGCATGGCCAACTCTCACATGTGTACAAGACCCATAGCTTACTGTAAATCCATTCTACTTCATCATTTTATCAGTTAAACATATGGTTCTTTACTGTTTTATACAGCCATCAAATTTAACCAAGATTTTAACCTTGTTTCTTATGGTTTTTCACCTTTTTAATCATGTTTATCAACAACAAATCCCCACATAACATTTTTATCATCATATAATCATCATATACATATACAATAGGAAATAAAATACATGTTTACATAATCAAAATAACAAGAAGTTGAGGAGGACAATCTTTATACCACAATGATGATGTAAGTTGTAATCAAAACATGGATTTTGATGGAGAAACTTGTGCATAGCCAAGACCATCTTCATGACCACCATGCTTCATGAATACCTTATGGTAAATCAGCCCTACTACTCCATGAAAACTCCTCCTTGGATGTTATAACTTGCACCAATCTTCATCTTTTTGAATGGAGATTAACATATGTTGATTATAACATATGTTTATGGTTAAAATTTGTATGAAAGGGGTGTTTTGGTGGAGATGAGGGACGGCCAAAATGAGTGTGAGAGGGAGAGGAGAGTTGTTTTTGCATGTTGTAAATGAGAGTGTGTGGTTTTGTTAATGGTTTTGAGGAGTAGAAAGCTTCATTGTGAAGCTAGTTAGACAAGTGTCTAACTAGTAAGCCAAAGGTGGTGTCGTGTACACATTGTGCCGTCCCATGTAAGCTAGTGGGGTGGGACAAAGTGTTTTGTCCCATCTCACTAGTTTACGGGTATTCCTCGATTCTAGTTTCCTCGATTTGCGTGCCCTCGGGTCGTTTTACGAAAAACGTTTTTATAAATTATGAATCAACGGCACAAAACGAATCTAATAAAAATTGTCTCATCAAAAACGGAGTTCGAAAACGTAAATACGTAATCCTAAGGTTTCCGGTTTAGTCGTAAAGGACGTTAAAATAAAATCGTAAGTCCTAATCTCCTCTCGTAAATTTGTGAGTTTATGAACTAACACAAATTTAAAATTCCAAAATGATATTCACAGATAAATTTATTTTCTGAAATGTCGGACTGTCACCAAAGACGGTGTATGTAGACGTAAGCACGTAACGTAGAATCCTCCGGTTTAAACGTAGTCAATGCTACTTCAAGACGTAAATCCAAATTTCTTCCCAAAAATAAGTGAGTTCATATTGTAACATTAAAATAATGTTTTTAAATAATATTCGAGAATAAAATATCAACCATAAATTGACGGATTGTCACAGCATGCATGCGAAGCAAATTACATGCATGCTATAGTGCCTCGAGGTTTAGAAATTCCACCATCTTTATAAAAACATGGCATCATAACTTCTAACCCCCACTCACATGTGGACACAATTTAGAATTGTGATAAGAGCACTCTAAGAATAGCCAAGAACCTAAAGATTATCCTAAACCTCCCATTAATTTATGATGAGTATACTTTAAAAATATATGTGACAAAAATATTTATCTCAAGATAGAAATATAAATATTTCAACCGTCATAAAGAAACCTTGTTGCCACACTCCTTGAATCCATAAGCAACTTTGTATCCATATTTACAAATTCCCTATATGCCTGCAATGTGAGAAGAAAAACAACAAAACTACCATAAAAGTTGTCAGCGGCTTTTTTCCACTATGTCAGCAGATAGAAAAATAATGTGGAAAATCCAACTTTTACAAAAACTAATAACAGTCCTGTACATACTTTACATCAATGTCAAAAACCACATAGTTTATGGATTTATCATTACAATACTTGAAACCAAGTACTGAAATCACCCAACATCAAAAGATTTGGTTAAAAGATCAGACACAGTTTTCTCTGTGTCTATTTTATTTGGAAATATTAAACCTTTTTCAAAACAATCCTTTATAAAATGATGCCTGATTTCTATGTGTTTGGTTTTAGAATGATGTACAAGATTCTTAATTATGCACAACGTACTGTTATTATATACAAAAATCTTAGTATGCATAAAATTGTACCCATAATCCAAAAGTTGATTTTGTATCCATACCACTTGCCCACAACATGCAGTAGCTGCTACATACTCAGCCTCAGTTGTTGAATTGGATACCACATTCTGCTTCTTGAATTACCAAGATATAAGCCTGCTTCAAAGGAATTGACATCCACTAGTTGTGGACTTACTATCCCCATTATCACCATCATAGTCATTGTCTAAATATCCAATAAGCTCCAATGGAGTGTCCCTAGGATACCATAATCCCAATGTGGGAAAGCACCTAAGGTACTTAAAGATCTTCTTAACATCACGAAGGTGACATTCCTTGGGAGTCACTTGATGACGTGCACATGCACATATTGCAAACATGATGTCAGGCCTTGAAGCTGTGAGATACATCAATGAACCAATCATTGATCTATAATGCCTAACATCAACCTCCTTACCATCTCCAATCTTACCCCAAGGATGTTCCCTGTCCATGGGTGTGCTAGCTCGTTTTTCATGTCGTGAAAAACCAAATTTCTTCAAAATTTCATCCACATACTTGTCTTGAGAGATACAAATTCCATCTTCTTTCTACTGAACTTCTAACCCAAGAAAGAAAGTCATCTCTCCCATAGCACACATTTGAAATTTATCTGTCATAAGCATGGAGAAATCATCACTCATTCTTTGGTTAGATGAATCAAAGATGATATCATAAACATAGACATGTATAAGAAGAAAATCCTTCCCTTTTTGGTTTGTGAATAGAGTCTGATTTATGGTGCCCCTTTTGAAACCATATTCCACCAAGTATGTGGAGAGAGTACCATACTGTGACAACCCCGGTTTTGAGGTTCGTCACTTAGTTTTATTTTGTGCTAGTTACGCGTCTTTACGTGTTTATGTGCTAATTGGTGTGTATAGATTGTGATTTGGATACCGTTTCCGGTACGGGGTACCTTGTGAATATAACGATGTGTGATGATTTAATGTTCATGAGCTCACATGGTAGTGACTATGAAGTGAGATGGTGTTATTTAGTGGTTTTACGTATACGTATATGTATTATAGAAAATCGTATTTTTACGATTTACGGTTTAGCATTTTGAGGTCTCGGATGAGGTGTTTAATCACGGGAGTATTTTTTGGGATGGTTTTAAGTGATTTAGGACTTAGTTATAAAGTTTATTTTAAAATTTGAGATTTTTTGTAAAAGTGTATATTTTACGTCTTTTACGGTAAAACGCGTAAATTTGACTAGTTTTACGGTTTTGAGGTTTTGGAGGCTTTAGGAGCTGAAATAAATTAAGGAAAATTAAGGTAATATTAATAAGATACTAATTAATAATAAAATAAAAAAAACGAAATAAGGGGGTGTTGGGTCGGTTTGGTAGACGCAAGAAAAGAAAGGGAAAAAGAAAAAAAGAGAAAAAGGAAAGTGGGTTGTATTGGGCTAGGATTCTTGGAAAAAAACTATATATGGATTTTAGTAGATCAAAACATCATAATCCCTGGAGAAAAAAAAATAAAGGTCGACGGTTACAAGAGAGTTTTTAGGGTTTTCATAGTTTTTCATCTTACATTAATCTAAAGGTAAAACCTTCATAACCCTTTTAAATTAAGTTGTTTTAAAGATTTATTTAATCATCTTATGATGGATTTAGGTTATTTTTAATTTAAAAACAGTATATTGATGATATATTAATGATAATGTAATGATTATATAAATTAGGGCTTGTAATTAGTGGGGTTATGGGTAATTAATTAGGTTAAATTAATTAAACCCGTTTTTTAAAACTAGGCAGAATTTTGAGTCAATTGTTTTGATCATATTGGTAGTTCTACAAACTCTTATTTTGCGATCCAAGTATCCCTGGAAAGGTAATTGAAGTGGCTTTCCAAGGCAAGAAACGAGAACTAAATTGGAGGTAGGGAAGTAGGTCAAAAACAGGTTACAACAGTCGGAGGTCAAAACAGTTTTGAAGTCAACCTGTTTTCTTTTTAAGTTTTGGGTTGTTTGGGGTACTTAGGGTTGCATTGGGATCTTAAAACGAACATGAGAGATGGTTTATATATTATAGTAAGTATCTGCATTGGGGCTAAGGTTGTGGGTTAGGGTAAGACCCTTAATCATAACAAACTTTTTGTATGTTTAAAATCAGTAAGTCTGGAATGATAAAAGTATATATATATATATATATATATATATATATATATATATATATATATATATATATATATATATATATATATATATATATATATATATATATATATATATATATATATATATATATATATATATATATATATCTTTACTATCTTATAAAGGCTCTATCTAAATGGTTGAATGTTGAAAAGTTGAAAAGTTGAAAAGTTGAAAATTTGAAAAGTTGAACCCTCCATCCAAGCCTCTAATTTTAAAATTTAGACTTTTAACCCTCCATCCAAACCTAAATTTACACACACCAAACCAAAATTCAAACCTAAAAAAATATTCCATACCAAAATACTATAAAATCCTACAAATAAATACCCATAAAATACATTGTGCCATAACATTTACTTCTACTTCTTTCTCTCTCACGTAAAAACACACACAACACCCATATTAGATCTATAGAACACACACTTTTATATCTCACATTCTCACTATAAAAACACATAACATCATTGTCGGATCTTCCATCCGCCACCGTGTTTCAACACGTCTCCGACCCAAACAACCTCTGAAACCACCACGAAACCTACTTAATGACGTAAAACCCACTGAATCAACCACTAAAAGGTTTAGTGGTTTATTATGGATCGCGACCAGAATAGTTACGAGACCAAGAAAACTGGCCACTAAAAGCTTTTTTTTTTTAATATTTTGGTATTTTTTTTCTTTTTATAGTTCTATGATTATTAATTAATTTTTGAATGTTCTCTTTAATAGATCCATATATTTTATTTGTAGATCTAGAATTTTGTAAAAAATTTAACATTTGTTTTACAGAGGGCGCGGTCACCGGACAACCCCAAGTTGCCAAAAAATGTATTTGTCATCTCTTAGTCGTTGGAAATGTGTTATATGTTCACGGAAATGTGTAAAGTTTTGTTGGTTCATTTTATTGATTTGTCCATATATTTTATCCGATCTAATAATTTTTTGAATTTGATTTATTTGTTCAGATCTGAAACCGACGGTTTCCATCGCTACCGTGGCTTGAAAATCTTTCGTTGATGTTGAGTTTGTTCTAAATTTGTAAGTCATATTGAGTTGAACTTATATAATATTTCTAAACTATTAGTTTATAAATTTAAATCATTTTTGGATTCGAGATAGATTACATATTTGAAGTAGTTGACACGTACAAATTAACTTAACTCAAATTTTAGAGTTTCTTATACAATTTATTTAAGTTTTTTTCCCAAGTTTCTACAATTTTTTTATAGATATGTCTTTTTATAATAATTTTGGTGTTTTTTTCAGTCGCCGGAGGCGGCCGCCTTAACTCACAGTAAAAATATGGTTTCGTCGATCTTTCGCCGGATGTACCTGAAGTAGCTGCTGCTGCTGTTAATTTTGTTATGAATGTTTTTGGTAAACTCGTAGACGTAGGTTTATCTTTGAACTTTTGTTTTTGTTTATAAATTTGTTTAGTAGATTGTGGGTATATTTTATTTGGTTATATGAACTTAATATAAATTTGGTTAGGGAAGTTTTTAAGTTTTTGGCTCGAAGCACAAGGTTTAATCCGAAATACAATTATTGAAATTAAAATTTAATTTAAAATACATGTTTAAATATTTTGATAGGCTCAAGGTTGTTCACATGTGAGATGTCAGGTGTCTCATGACTAGATAAAATAAATTCAAAAGTGTGGGCAAGGAAATCGAGATGACAGCGAGAAAAAGGATAAGTTAAAGAGGGTTTCCGATTTCAATGCATTTCTCTTTATTTATAAGTATAAAATAACATCCGAACTCATATGTTTTACTTGCATTTTTTATTTGCCACGGCATTTAATTTTATTTCTTTTAAACTCTAATTAAATTACATTTGTCATGGAAAACTTCAATCTCAAAATGTAAAATTCTTACTCAATAGAAAGAAAGAATGTAAAACTATTGTTCGGCGAAACCATACACTTACAACTGTCTATGACTTGGTTGTTTGTCACGGTAGTGATTTTCAATGTTTGGAAAATCGATTTATAAACGAATCGCTTGAGTAAAAAAATCGATTTTTAAATTGAGTCAGTCGAGTAATCAGAATACCAGTTTAACTCAGGTCAAACTGGTTTTCTAAAAAAATAAAAGTTAATATTTTTAATGACTAACAAAAATTATATATAAAAATGATGTAAATTTTCATATATGTTACATTATAAACTATTTATCAGTTAATATAATATGTGAAAATAAATTATTTAACAATAACAAATACGTATAGTTTACATGCTTTATTTGAAAAAATATGAAAAATCGTAACCTGACGGAGTCTCGAGTACCGGTTGACTGAATCACTTTAAACCGACGTGTTTAACCAGGTTTAAAAAATGTATTGCCTTAGTTAATATGATCTTTTTTTTTCGAGTGAACCCCGATTGAACCAAGTTTCAAAACATTGGTAACTTTTCTTTAGGAAATGAAACTCTAAAAAAATAATGCAACTAAAGTTCGTTAAAATAATGGAATAACATTACAACCGTTAAAAAAATATTGCAACAATGCAACTATACGTTTAAAAAATTTATTAACAGTTGAAATTTAGAAGTAACCATGTATCATAATATCTTATCCCCACATTAGTTGAAAAATAAATCATGCCTTACCGATGTCCTAATAATGTAAATATAACATTTCACATTCAAAAATATTTACATCACATACGCATAAATAAAATACAAAATACGCATAACATAACATTAAATTGTACCATTGAATAATCGCTAAGTTTTTTATGAAACAATCAATAGGTGGACGAATTTGTATAATATATAATATAATATATATAGTAATAATATTAATAGAATGTATATATATCATATTTTACTATATATATATAAGTAACGATATATACTATATAAATATATTGAGCACTATAGAGTCATATTATTATATATATACATATATATATATTATATATATATTATATATATATACTATATATAATATATATATATATATATATATATATATATATATATATATATATATATATATATATATATATATATATATATATATATATATATATATATATATATATATATATATATATATATATATATATATATATATATATATATATATATATATATATATATATATATATATATATATATATATATATATATATATATATATATATATATATATATATATATATATATATATATATATATATATATATATATATGTATATATATATATATCGGGGCCTTAACAGTAGCTTTAAGGTTAGGGAAAGTGGGAGGTATTAGATAACATATGTAAGGGCATAAATATTCCCTTTACAGAGATCATGGGTATGTTTAAGTGGGCGTTTGGCTTATAGTTTGGAGACCTAAAACTGGGACAGTTTTAGGTAAAATGTTAACGGGACGGGTTATGAAGTAAAATGAGTTAAGGGCTTTATAGAGGGGTGTAATGAGATGCTTAGAGCATTTAAATGAGGTATTTATAGGAGGAGGTTAGATGTCCATCATAGGTTGATGAGTCATCTTAGTGATCGGTTCATGTTTTGATTATGTGTTTTTGGTTTGTTAGCTTTTTGCTAGTGCGAGGACTTTTGGAGAAGCTCAATCAGGTGAGTTTCATAGTCCCATGTTTACTAATGTTTATGACTTCCAAATGGGATGGAAGAGACACTGTTTTGTTATTTATAAATTATGTTGTGAATGTTTGGCGTTGGTAATGGACTTATGTGTGCATACTTATGTGATTAACTGCTAGTTGATTCTTGATTGTTTATGTTTTTGACCTGGTACCAAGGGGATATTGGCAAGGCGGGGCCTTGGGGTTGGTTCATAGGTGTTTGGAAGCCTATGGGAGTATGGTGTTTGGTAAGGCTGGGAGCCTTGGATTTGGTTTGGTATGATTAGTCTTGAATATTGTTTGTTAATGCATGTTAGTATCACATTGTCCATATGTTTTTAAACTTTTGGTTGTTACTCACAGCTTATGGTTTGATTTTGGCGTTGGAGTCTAAACCTATGACTCTTACCAACTTTATGTTGATGTCTTTTAGTGTCTCTTTTAGGTGATACTATGGTTAAGCA
This sequence comes from Glebionis coronaria, assembly GCA_025667525.1. Classification (NCBI taxonomy): domain Eukaryota; kingdom Viridiplantae; phylum Streptophyta; class Magnoliopsida; order Asterales; family Asteraceae; genus Glebionis; species Glebionis coronaria. The sequence continues at coordinate 428,349,352 of CM046877.1, forward strand.
TGAGAACCTAAGTGGCTAGGATTTGGAGAGCGTAGGAATGCATTTAGAAGGAGATCCACGTTTCCTTCTTAGTTTTTATTTGTCCATTTGATAGTGATACTATGAACCTATATGTTGATTTGTTAGTGTTATTTGTTTGTCTTGGGTAAGAGGTAGGACTGTTACCTACTTACCTAGACTCCTGCTATGTTGAGATATTGTCATGACATTTGTGTCGCCATTTATGACATTATATTTGCATTTTAGTTTTCTCTATAGAGACACCGTTTGTTGTGATGATATCCATACGTCGCGCCCCATATTCCGCCATGGTGGGGTGTGACAGAATGGTATCAGAGACAATGGTTATAGAGAATTAGGTTGCCTAGTCGCGTAGCCTAGTCTATAGCTTAAGGGTCCCTGCATATAGGCGTCATAGGAGTATGTGTGCATTTATAATAATTGATGTGTTTGGATGTTATTTATTGTGATCTTTTGACTAGTATGAATTGAACAGTAATAAGTTCATACTTAGCCACATGTTATTTTCTTTTCGGGTTGTGACTAGTAAAGGTTGAACCATAATCATCCACGCTAGTCATTGTTGTATTTTTCCTAAATTGTACATTATACTACATAATTTGGTACATGGTAGTTTCTATCATTTGTTGGGTTATTTTATGTACCTAATGTATAGTATTTTTTTCTTTTGTTGTTTAAGTCATGTTCCCTAAGAATTATGTGGTAATTCGAGTTACTAGGAGTAGGTAGATAGGAAGGGTTTTAAGTTGTTTCCACTCTTATGGGCGACATGACTTATAACTGATTATGTTTTTGTTTTGGATTTAGTCTAGGCTGTTTTAGCTAGACTATGGATTTCTGTATTCCAAGAGTTTTACTATGTTATTTTAATAGATGGAGTTTTGGACCTTATTGGTTATGTGGTTATGAGCTTATGTGAGTAGATGGATTTACGTGTTATATGTTGTATTGATTCTTATAAGTGTCATCATAGGAGGGAGTGCATTGGGGAAAGGGTAATTGTATAAGTATGGTGGCCAACATAGTTATACAAGTACCACAACTTCAATGGGTTCTCAAGTATGATTGCATGAAAGAGGGTTAGTACATGCTTGTATATGATGAGATGTAAAATTTGGGTATACGTATAATATATGGGTTTATGTAATGGCTGCCTATGATATGGCTATTGTTCTTTTTGTGTTATATGCTTTGGATTATAGTTGTGTTGTGTGATTATGGGGTCACACGATATGGTTTCGTTTTGGAGGTGGGCTTTATGCCTTGTTGTGGCACGGTGAGATGGTGATTACTCGTATGAAAAAACGAGCGTATAAAGCGATTGATTGACTTGACATGTATGATAACGAGTATGTTTGGGAGATTCGATAGGTATACATATGCGGATGTATATATACTAATAGATGTTATGTTATGATTTACGGTCGTTAAGTAGTTATTATAACTTGAACATACCTAGTACTCTCTTGTGTTTAAACAAATTATTAGAGCTCGAGTTTGGTGGAGTTTCAACGACGTTTTGAATCTTTTGAAGTGTATCTTGTAGCGTATTCTTTGAGTTTCGTATTTCACGTGTACGTTTTAAAATGGTGTTCTTCGTTTTAAGTCTATTCAAATAACTTGGGATTTATTTTGAAATAATGAAATCTTTTGTGTTGGGTCTTACATTTCTTTTGGTCGGTATATATTGAGAAAAAGGAGGACTTGGAAATCTATTATAGGGTTAGATAGTTGGTTATATCGGTAAAATAAGGGTAAGGTGTTGGAGTCGTGTTTGAAACAAGGTGCAACATAAGATTTTTTTTAACCAACACTTATTTATTTCAAATTCTAAAAGACTTTCTTTAAAATAAAGCGAAGTAAAATTTCTTTCTACTTACATATATAATTATTAATACAAGGTTAAATTGATTTTAAGAAGATTTCACATACAATTATATCTTCTTAAAATTATTGGGTTTAACCGATTCACGTCATTTATAATTATTAATACAAGGTTAAATTGATTTTAAGAAGATTTCACATACAATTATATCTTTCATTTAAAAGAATTGCATTAATCACTAAGTTTATTCTTTAGTTTTTTTAAAAAAACTTGTATAAAATTGTTTTGGTCGTAACTTGTTCGTTTTTAAAGCTTTTTGGATGATTCAAAAGCCTAAAATTATGTACTCAGAATGTACTTTTAAAATATTCAGAATGTATAGTCATGGGAGGTCAGTATCTTGGCCGAAATTATTTTACAAGTGTCGGGTTAAAGGTTGAGTTTGAATAGTAGTTTATTTTTATGATTTGGGATGCACGGGATACCTAGTTTTTTTAGTTGAGTTTTGAGTTCGTCAAGAGGGTTGTTTGTAGATTGTTTGAGTCACATAGATGTGGGAGGTAATAATAAATAAAAAAAGATATATATTCTTTTGGAAAAGTCGATCTTTTGCACGGTTTAAATAATATGTCGCGGGCGTAATATGTTTTGGTTGCCATTTGGTGTTCTTGGATTATTTTTCGTTGTCATGGGTCATTTTGAATTGATACACGTTTTGGGTTTGAGTTTTCTTTTGAGTCTCGTAGTTTTTGACTTGTTTTAACTGGTGCACATGAAATGTCGTTAGTTATCCGTGGGTTTGATTCGTTGATTGTATCTAGTGGATTCAGGATGTAGTTTTGGGTTCGTATTGTTTGGGAGCGTTGAGGTAGCCATATGAAAACTTAGTCGCGCCTACACGATTAAGTAGGTGGCCAGGAGAGAACGGTCGGAATGTTCTTAGTGGGGATGAAAGAATAAAAGGTTCGTAGACGAAATAATGTGGTCATGAGGTCTCTTTGGAGTACCAAGGAGATGAATAGAGATTTGTAGGATACTAGCACAAGTAACGCGCCATAGAGAGTGTTGGAAGGGGGTATAATACCTCAAAGGTATTTATGATTGTTCGTAAGGCATGTAAGTTTTCCGAAAATTTCATGAGATTTAGTAGGTTTTCCTATTACTTTGAGGTAGAACCGTGAATAGAGCAAGTAGGAGAAGTGAGAGGAGTCATAGATAGTGCCTTTCCAAGGCATTTGTTGATGGAATGATTTAAAAACAAGAGTTGTTAGAAATTTGCAAGGAATGCAAGATAAAAGTTGAGTTGCTTAGTAGTAGATTGGATGTGGAAAGAGGTTGAGTGGTCTGATGAGAGGAAGTATTGGTCTGTTAAAATGTGTGTAGAATTTCGCAAGTAGAACGAGGTAGGAATTTATTCGTATTGCCGCTAATAGAGGATGCAAGGAGGACATAGTTCAAACTGCTAAGGATGTTGTATGAACGCTTTGGGTTTACGGTTATGCATTTGGCTTCGCCAAAGCACTAGCGGTTTTCATGGAGTCAATGAACCGATTGTGCATGAACATATATAAACGCGTTGTCATCGGGAGCATCGACGACATCTTGATCTACTCAAATCTTAGAAGGAGAGTGAGGCGAATTATGAGTTGGTTTTGGAGTTGTTAGGAAAGGGAATTATACGTGAGATTTTCAAGTGTGCGTTGTAGGATTAAGTTGGCCAGGACGAGTAGTCAGAGATGATGGCATATCGTGGAACCAGCAAGGGGCGAAGTAAAGAAAGGATGAAGAAGCGCTTTGGAGGCTGAAGAGGTGGATTGGATAATGAGCCGATCTTGGCATTATCGGAAGGACTGGATGAATTCGCGAAGCATGACGATACGTGGAGCAAGGATTGGGAGGTGTACGAGAATGACAAAGAAAGGCCATTGCTTATACGAAGCAGAAACTAAAGATTTGGAAGAACTAGATAAGACTTAGTCAGTGGAGTTGGACTGTTATATCTTCCTAGAATGCTAGAGGCATTTGGGGTACTAGACGTAGAGAATGATCTATACGGATCATGAATGTCTCTAACACATATTCAATCATTTTGATTGAATATTTGGAAAAGGTAATGGGTGGAGTTAAGTGATGAAAGACAATTGCAAGGCTAAGTACCATCTGGGAAAGGCAAGCATGGTTGATGAGACATGGAATAAGAAGAATGAAGTGAAGCTGAGACGAACTTGAACTATATGGATGACGTATTAGGGTGGTTTGGATGAAGGATGTAGGTTACACGAGTTGAGTTGTCTAAAGCAGAGAACGCGTCAACATGTATGTTGCGTGGCTTGGACAATCATATGGAGAAAAGGGACGTAGACTATACTTCCTACATAGATAGGAGTAACTTAGAAAGGGCGATGTAAGGACAAAGTTGGTGAAAGGGATACATAATAGGGTGGAGGAATAACAACGACGATAGTTGGGTGATAGTCGATAGACTGACTAAATCATCTCACATTTCAAGAGGAATGAGAAGTCACGTAGTTGAGAAGTTGGAAGGATTGCGTACGGATGTGATGGAATAGAGGGTTTTGCGTAAAAGTTAGCCTAATATGTATGGAATGCCTTATGAAGGATTATGGCAAGGGAAGAAACGATGGGAAGCATCACATCGTGATGTATGGTATGAGTTGAGGAAGAAGAAGGAAGTGTGTATAGAAGCGAAGCATTAATGAAATAGGTCGAGATAGGAACCGAAGGTAAAACTTTGGTAGAGCCTAATGAGTAGAATAAAGCACAACGCAGGCTAATACTGTCGTAGTGTGGGAAAAGGAAATGGCACTGACCTATACTGATTGTTTGGGAGGCTTAGTGTCGATAATCGAATGGATGAGGAGTTATAGGTGTGATGTGCCATAGGGATGAAGGGCTTGGTCTAACTGAGACAAGATGAACAAAAGTGAGAAAGAAGTGTATAGGTGCTACTAATGAGCTATCCAAATTTAATGGAAGTAGCTGTAGCATGGGTTTGGATGGCAGTTGATAGACTAAATGAGATAATCGTCCTTTTGATGATGTGTATAGATCATAAGTTGATTTGGATTGGAAGAACTAATGGATATGTGAAAGACCATCATAGGTCACTTTGTAAGGAAATTGAAATTTGTAAGTAGTTTGGGGTATGGACTAAAGGGAGTTGATGAACATGATTGGATATGAGTATATCCAGCTAACTGGAAAAGGATAGGCAAGTGAGATATTTATACAACCTTAGGTGTTACACTGAGGGCATGGGTGATTGATTTAGAGGTAGTTCGGAAACTCGTTAGCGATGGCTGAGTTTTCATATAAAGATAGTTATCGTACTAGAATTCGATAAATGCCATTTGAAGCACTATATGAAAGGATAGGGTGAGTTGTCCCCATTGTGGACTAGAATTGGTAAAAGAGGCTACTAATGTGGTAATGATGTTGTGGAAAGGATGAGAGCAACAAGGGATGCTATGTATAAAAGGAGGAAACCACTAGAGTTAGTGACAATGTTATGTATGAAGTTTCACCCATAGTAACAGGTGGTATGTTTTGGTAAAATGGAAGAGTTGATGTAGAGTTTTGTAGGTCCATTTATGATCTTTGGAAAGATCGGACCAGTAGCTTATGAGCATAGAATTACCTGGGGGAAATGAGTGGTACACGTGTTATATTTCGTGTATTAAGATTGGTAAATTTTGTTTGAGAATGCATATTTGCATGTCCGGTTATTTGGGATTTGTGCTAATAAGAGTATTTGTTTTATCAAAGAGTCATTTGTGAGATTTATTGACTGTGAGGTCAAGAGTTTGTCAATAAATTTAAATATTGTTGGTTAGTATATGTGGTAATTTGAGACTTGAACTAAAGTTCACGTGGAAATAAGAGGAGTTCATTTAGAACAAGTATCCTCAGTTGTTTGCTTATGGTACGTTTGATCCTAAAGAGTAAATCTTGGAACGAGATTTCTATTAGGAGGGAGTGATGTGACAACCCCGGTTTTGAGGTTCGTCACTTAGTTTTATTTTGTGCTAGTTACGTGTCTTTACGTGTTTATGTGCTAATTGGTGTGTATAGATTGTGGTTTGGATATCGTTTCCGGTACGGGGTACCTTGTGAATATAACGATGTGTGATGATTTCATGTTCATGAGCTCACATGGTAGTGACTATGAAGTGAGATGGTGTTATTTAGTGGTTTTACGTATACGTATATGTATTATAGAAAATCGTATTTTTATGATTTACGGTTTAGCATTTTGAGGTCTCGGATGAGGTTTTTAATCACGGGAGTATTTTTCGGGATGGTTTTAAGTCATTTAGGACTTAGTTATAAAGTTTATTTCAAAATTTGAGATTTTTTATAAAAGTGTATATTTTACGTCTTTTACGGTAAAACGCTTAAATTTGACTAGTTTTACGGTTTTGAGGTTTTGGAGGCTTTAGGAGCTGAAACAAATTAAGGAAAATTAAGGTAATATTAATAAGATATTAATTAACAATAAAATAAAAAAAATGAAATAAGGGGGTGTTGGGTCGGTTTGGTAGACGCAAGAAAAGAAAGGGAAAAAAGAAAAAAAGAGAAAAAGGAAAGTGGGTTGTATTGGGCTAGGATTCTTGGAAAAAAACTATATAAGGATTTTAGTAGATCAAAACATCATAATCCATAGAGAAAAAAAAAATAAAGGTCGACGGTTACAAGAGAGTTTTTAGGGTTTTCATAGTTTATTTCATCTTCCATTAATCTAAAGGTAAAACCTTCATAACACTTTTCAATTAAGTTGTTTTAATGATTTCTTTAATCATCTTATGATGGATTTAGGTTATGGTTTAATTTAAAAACAGTATATTGATGATATATTAATGATAATATAATGATTATATAAATTAGGGCTTGTAATTAGTGGGGTTATGGGTAATTAATTAGGTTAAATTAATTAAACCCGTTTTTAAAAACTGGGCAGAATTTTGAGTCAATTGTTTTGATAATATTGGGAGTTCTACAAACTCTTATTTTGCGATCCAAGTATCCCTGGAAAGTTAATTGAAGTGGCTTTCCAATGCACGAAACGAGAACTAAATTGGAGGTCGAGAAGTGGGATAAAAACAGGTTACAACAGTCGGAGGTCAAAATAGTTTTGAAGTCAGCCTGTTTTCTTTTTAAGTTTTGGGTTGTTTGGGGTACTTAGGGTTGCATTGGGATCTTCAAATGAATATGAGAGATGGTTTATATATTATAGTAAGTGTATGCATTGGGGCTAAGGTTTTGGGTTAGGGTAAGACACCCTAATCATAACAAACTTTTTGTATGTTTAAAATCAGTAAGTCTGGAATGACAAAAGTATATATATATATATATATATATATATATATATATATATATATATATATATATATATATATATATATATATATATATATATATCGGGGCCTTAGCAATAGCTTTAAGGTTAGGGCAAGTGGGAGGTGTTAGATAACATATGTAAGGGCATAAATATTCCCTTTACAGATATCATGGGTATGTTTAAGTGGGTGTTTGGCTTATAGTTTTGAGACCTAAAACTGGGACTGTTTTGGGTAAAATGTTAACGGGACGGGTTATGAAGTAAAATGAGTTAAGGGCTTTATAGAGGGGCGTAATGAGATGCTTAGAGAATTTAAATGAGGTATTTATATAGGAGGAGGTTAGATGTCCATCATAGGTTGATGAGCCATTTTAGTGATTGGTTCATGTTTTGATTATGTGTTTTTGGTTTGTTAGCTTTTTGCTAGTGCGAGGACATTTGGAAAGCTCAATCATGTGAGTTTCATATTCCCATGTTTACTAATGTTTATGACTTCCAGATGGGATGGAAGAGACACTATTTTGTTATTTATAAATTATGCTGTGAATGTTTGGCGTTGGTAATGGACTTATGTGTGCATACTTATGTGATTAACTGCTAGTTGATTCTTGATTGTTTATGTTTTTGACTTGGTACCAAGGGGATATTGGCAAGGCAGGGCCTTGGGGATTGGTTCATAGGTGTTTGGAAGCCTATGGGAGAATGGTGTTTGGTAAGGCTGGGAGCCTTGGATTTGGTTTGGTATGATTAGTCTTGAATATTAGTTGTTAATGCATGTTAGTATCACATTGTCCATATGTTTTTAAACTTTTGGTTGTTACTCACAGCTTATGGTTTGATTTTGGCGTTGGAGTTTAAACCTATGACTCTCACCAACTTTATGTTGACGTGTTTTAGTGTCTCTTTCAGGTGATACTATGGTTAAGCATGAGAACCTAAGTGGCTAGGTTTTGGAGAGCATAGGAATGCATTTAGAAGGAGATCCCCGTTTCCTTCTTAGTTTTTATTTGTCCATTTGATAGTGATACTATGAACCTATATGTTGATTTGTTAGTGTTATTTGTTTGTCTTGGGTAAGAGGTAGGACTGTTACCTACTTACCTAGACTCCTGCTATGTTGAGATATTATCATGACATTTGTGTCGCCATTTATGAAATTATATTTGCATTTTAGTTTTCTCTATAGAGACACCGTTTGTTGTGATGATATCCATACGTCGCGCGCCGTATTCCGCCATGGTGGGGTGTGACACATACCACGCTCTAGGGGCCTGATGAAGGCCATACAATTCCTTTTTCACTATATAAATCTTGTTTGGATGCTTAGAATCTTCAAAACCAGGAGGATGCATAACATAGACTTCTTCTTTGATTGTGCCATACAAAAATGCACTCTTCACGTATATATGGTAGACTTTGAAACACATGCAGGAGGCATAGGCTAGGAAAATCCTTATTGCTTCTATTCTAGCAACAGGTGCAAAAATCTCTTCATAATCAATACCTTCTTCCTAAGTGTATCCTTGAGCATCCAATCTTGCCTTGTTTCTAATCACAATGCCTCTCTCATCTTTCTTGTTTCTTATAACCCATCGTGTTCCAATAGGCCTAACATACCTTAAAAAATCTACAAGCTCCCAAACATCTTGTATTACAAACTGACAAAGCTCATCTTGCATTGCTTCAACCCAGCTTTCTTCTTTAAGAGCATCAAAAATCTTCTTTGGTTCTAATTAAGAGAGAAAACAGGCAAACAAACATTTTTGAACAAAAATAGTATCATTCTTCTTGTGAATATTAGCAATGAATCCACCTCGAACCTTCTTTTTCCCCCTTGTTTGAACAGAAGTATCGATATCACCAATTATTTGAGTGGGAGGATGAATTTTGGCCACCTTTGTAAGAATCCCTCCCCCAAATATTGTGTTGTCATGAAATGTGAATTTTAAATTGCCAAGATCCCCATCATTGCTACTTTCATGCACACTTGAACTAGGAGACAGATTGTCAGCGGCTGGAACATGGCCACTGACACCTTTATTGGGTATGGAATATTCAACAGATTATCAGCGGCTGGTATGGACTTGTCAGCAGATGAAGATTCATTCACTGTTTCATCAACTTGTGGCTTCCCTTTTTGCTTGCTCTCCTCTTCTTTTTGCAGCAGCAGATGCTTTCACTCCAAATTGGTATGTTAATATAGCTAAAAGAAGGAGTGGGTTCATCTGCATGTGATCCTTTTACCTCATTGACCTGTATACCTGTATTGCCAACAATAGGTGCTTCCAAAACATATGGATTAGTCACAGGCATATAATTCATAGACCTAGATAATGGCTCTTAATCAAATAACCAATTTGGTCCAGACTCAGGATCACTTGGTTTACTCTCCAAGAAGTCAACATGTATATTTTATTTGAGAATTCTAGACTTCTTGTTATAAACCCCATACCCCTTGCTGTTCATGGAGTATCCCATAAAAAGTCCCTCATCACCTTTTGAGTTAAACTTGCCTACGTTATCACTTGTATTTAATATTACTACATGACATCCAAAAGGTCTAAAGAAGTCTATATTAGGCTTCCTATTCCAACGAAATTAATAAGGAGTCTTAATATGGAACTTATTGACTAAGGCTCTATTTTGAACATAGCATGCAGTGTTCACAGGCTCAGTCGAAAAAGCAATGGGTAAATTAGCATCTGCCAACATGGTTCTAGCTGCTTCTATTATAGTTCTATTCCTTCTTTCAACTACACCATTCTGTTGTGGAGTTCATGCTATGCTAAACTCCCTAGAGATTCTCTTATTGACACAAAAGGCATCTAAAAGGTTGTTTCTAAATTCACCACCATTATCACTTCTAAGGACTTTAACATCATGTCCTGTTTTCTTTTCCATTTCTGTAATGAAATTGATTAAAGTCTTAGCAGTGTCACTTTTCTGTGCCAAAAAGAAGGTCCAAGTAAATCTAGAATAATCATCAGTAATGACAAAATAGTAAGATTTACCATTGAGACTTTCTATATTGGTTGGGCCAAATAAATCCATATGTAGTAAATGAAGTGTTTTGGAACAAGAATGCACGCTCTTAGACTTAAATGAGGCCTTATGCTGCTTACCTTTAAGACATGCAACACAATTATGATCATTGTGGAATGATTTTGATGGCAATCCTCTTACAAGATCATGTCTCACGAGTCTATTCATATTTTAAAGTTTATATGCCCTAACCTTCTGTGCCATAACTTACTCTCATCTACCGAAGCCTTAGCATAAATACATGATAAGTTGTTGTTCATTTTAATGCCATTTAGATTAACATTATAAATGTCTTTATGTCTGGGTGTTCTAAACTCAATGAACTTATCAACATGAATCTCAAAATCTTTACTTAACACTAAACATTCAGTGTCAGTAAAAAGAACCTTATTCTTGTTGTCACATACTTGTGACACACTAAACAGATTATAATCAAGTTCTTTTACCAGGAAGACTTCCTCAAACCTTAAGTTGTTGGTGATAAGAGTGTCTTTGCCAAATATGTTTCTGTAGTTGCCACCAAAGTACACTTTGTCACCATCTTTAATGGGGATGAAATCTATTAAGTAATCTTCCTTCCATGTCATGTGCCTAGAGCATCCACTGTCTCAATATCCATGATCATTGACCGCTTACAAAGGCCTTGGACATAAAGAAAACAAATTAGTTTTCTTTAGGAACCCAAGCCTTTGTAGACTTGGATTCATGTGGTTGTTCAACAAGAATTAACTTATTCCTTGTAAAAACCCCCTGTTCATCCCTTTGTGCCCTAAAGAACCAATTTACTCCAGTAGGTTTAGTAATGACCTTTTCAATAAATTTAAATTTGTTACATGTCATAGAAACTCCATTAAAATTAGGGTTTTTTTTCTTGTTTAGGTCTCAATGTTAAACTGGATGAAGCCTTAGACCCTTGCCCCTTAGGTTTCAAATACCTATTATTACTTGGTTTAACATAAGGTCTGACAGTAGCTAGTTGTGACATTTTCATACCAAACCTAGATTTGTCAGTGGCTTGTTTTGTCTTGTCAGCGGATAGATTGTTCTTGTTAGCGGCCAAATTAGGGTTTGCTATAGGATCCCACTGTCTATTAGACCAAGTGTTGGTCTTTTGAACGAGACTTTTCCATGGATATTAGCTCCCTTGGAGAAGAAAGGAGCTGGTCTTGTGGCCTGTGGACTTGGTTGGACAAAAGGACTAGGGTTGACCATGGTTGACCTATTGTCAACGGGTGAAATGTATCCACTGGCACAATTATAGGCCAAATGTGAGAAGCTCCCACATGAATAACAATCCTTTTTGGACACAAACCTAGGCTTATACTGATAAAACCATGTTCCATTAACATTTGCTTAACTTTGAGGTGACCTAGGTTTCCTATACATCTCTACATATTTAACACTAGGTTTACTGTTAGTTGTTGAGTCAAGATTAATAGTTTTGCAAGTATTAGGGTTAGTCACAACAATGGGTTTTAGATCAACAGTGTCATCATTAAGCAGTCCACCCTTAACAAATAGAAAAGGGTTGGCTGCTTTCCATTGTTCTTAGTCTGTCACCTTCTTCTTATATTCCTGAATTAGGCTAATAACTCTAGGTGGAGGAATAAATTCTTCCACTTGGAATTCTGGCAAGCCAGTCCAAGAGAGGTATTCCCTTGAGGAACCCCATGGAAATTTCCAGTTGGAGGTGGAACATCAACAATTTCTTTCATGCCAATGCCAGACATGTCTCTAGGGTTTGTCTGTTCACTCACATTTTTCTAAGAAAACACTAGCTTGATCAAAATTTTCAATTTTAAGCCCTATATTATTTTTAGCTTTAATGGCCTCATCTAATTTAAGATGCAATTCAGTCCTAGATTTCATGAGAGAATAATCTATGGCATCATTACTCACTTTTAGATCGTTAGTTAAAACAGTAATTTGATCTTTAAGATTAAATTCCATTTTCTTATACTCTTCTACCATCCCATCAGATTGTGCAAGACCTCTTAATAGTTTAAAAGCTTCATTTCTACATCAAAAACATTTGATTTAAATTTTAAAACTTCTTAATTAAGTTTTTCAGTCTTTTGGCTGCAACCTTTACTACAAAAAGCATCATCATATACCTCACTATCTGATGAATAGGAAGAGGAAGATTTAGCCATGAGAGCATATTGAACATGCTCTTCTTCCTTCTCAGCTATCAATGTTTGATTCTGCTCCACATCATTTGCCATAAAGCTCCAATCCCATCCAATGCTATCAAACACTTGCATGGTAACCATAGCTTTTGACTCAACATCTTCAACCTTGATAATTTGGCTTAAGCTCTTTCTAGCATCATTCCTGCGTGGAGATCTGCATTCCCTCATAAAGTGTCCCATCATGTGACAGTTATAGCATTCAACTTTGGATTTATCAAATCCAACAGTCTCTTTGGTATTAAATGTCATCTTCCTTCCAAATCTCTTATTCCACCTGTTGGCTCTTATATTGCTAAGTGCCATATTCCATTTGATATCCATCTCTTCATGATCAATATCACTGATTTGCTCAAGATCTTAAAAAGAGACAGGAGAACCACTGGGCAAAGCAGCAATGTATGCACATGTAACACCCCCAAATTTATACAACTCAATACAGCGGAAGACTCGTTGGTGTTACGGGATAGCACATTACTCACATCATAGACAACACTTAAAAATCGCGTCGTTATTAATAAAGCATTTCCATTCATAAATATCAAATTTACATAGGTCCCAAGTCATTATATTTCATACAGGTTTTTAGAAAGCATTTGAATGGAAATTATTATTTAAGTGCGGCCCATGAATTCTTGTTGTCTTCCCGAGAATTACTTTCAAGTACCTGAGATAAAACATGTTAAAAGAAAAGGTCAGCGATAACGCCGAGTGAATTCATAAAGTTTAATAAAATCCATCAATATAACATCGGTATAAAATTATTACCGAAAATCATTTTGTATAAATCCATGTAGTAGGCCATAAAACAGCCAAAATCATTTTATACAAATCCTTGTCAAAATCAGTATATAGGCTTTCGCCTTCAAAATCATTATACGAACCAATGTCATAAAAATATCATACAATACGTTTTATAACGTTGTATATGTTAAATAAAAACCGTTATATGAATATGGTAATATAAAACCAAAACACGAACATAATATCAATAGTATGACCCCGTATTGCTAGTCAGGCAATACATCGTAATTCGGTGCGTATAGCAGTATTTCGTTAATCGGACTATTATAAGCCGCATGACATTGTTACCTTACTAAACCAAACAACGGGTAGCTAGCCCGAAACTCAATTTGCCCATCTAAATTAGCGTGTCGTCACAAAGGTCACGCTATGGAAATCTTCTCATACATAAATTTGCTTACCAATCAATGTGGCACGACGGGGATCAACCGTCAAGGCGCGAACTGGGGTGATCGTCCCCAAATAGTACTATTATATGCATAAGCGTCTACCAAATCCCGGTAGTTCACAATTCATGCTAATGGGACTTTTAGTGACATAACCTAACTTTAATAATCCATTTAATTTCATCTATCGGGTCATTTAATCATTTATCGGGTCATACAATCGGGTCATACAATCATTCGGGTCAAAATCAATAAACAAACAATCGGGACAAATGGTGTCCTATTTTATAAAAACTAACATGTTATCTCCCTCGCGGGTTTATAAAACATTTCATAAAAATATTTAAAAGAGTGCGAGGCTATGAACTCACATTGATGTGGGAAAGCGGGTTATCGGCAATTCGGATGTACGGTACGTGCTTCAATCACGGAAACCTAGACAAATAATACTCGTCTTAGACTTTTGTCCAATGAATTTATCAAAAATAACAATTATGTATACATATTATGATTATATATATATGATGATCAAGTGGGTTTACATATTCTCATTTACTCATTTTAGTGTTAGGTGTCGATAACTTTTATACTAGTTTACTAGTTTTACCTATTTACATATTTTAAGTCCAATAAACTTATTATAAGTTCTTTAACTTGTATTAATCCATTTCATACTTGTATTATCAGTATTTATACTTTATATGTTGGGCCCAAATGGGTTAAGCCCAATAAATAAGTTTATAAGTGTTTTAGCCCATTTTGTTGTATTATTAGTCTAATAACGTTAACTTAGCCCGTTAATGTCCGTATGTTATATAGTTCGGGTTTTATCGTTTTTACTTGTTATATATGTTTATATATTAGTATATGAGTTTATAAAAGTTTACTTTAGACGGGTCCAACCGTCTAAGTTTTATTTAACAAAAACGTTAATTTTACGGTAATACCCGAAAAAGTCGTAAAAATCATGTTTATAGTTTTAACTTATAAAACTTATCAAACTACCATTTTTATAAAATGTACATTTATTTATCCTTATACATATTTATATAAATGTATTATATAAGTTAGTGGGTTTTAATTCAAATTTTATACTATTTTTATTTGAGTGCTTATATAATACTATTATAGTTTAATTTCCCAAAATCTGATTTTTATTTTCATGTTCACCAAAACAGCCATATCTAGAGTTCTATATGGAGATAGAAGCTCATATTTTTATGACATAAACTACATGATATGTGCTCCATTTAACTCTTTCATAGCTACTGTTAAATCAGTTTCTAAGTATTTTCTAAAAATCGTCCAAAACAGTGAACTCAGATTTGTACTCTAAACTTGTTTTGATCATATCTCACTAATCCTAATGATTCCATTGCATGTCCAACTCTCACATGTGTACAAGACATATTAATTACTGTAAATGGATTCTACTTCATCATTTTATCAGTCTAACATGTGGTTAGTTACTGTTTTTATACAGCCTACCATATAAACAAGATTTACCCATTTTACATGTAGTTTGTCCATCTTTTTACCCATGTTTATCCAATCTATCAACACCAAATCCCCACATAAGAATTTTAATCATCATTCATCATCAGATACATATTCATAAGTAAAATAAATACAAGATTACATAATCAAAATAATAAGAGGATGGGGAGAACATTCTTTATACCACCATGATGATGTAGGTTGTGATCAAAACATGGATTTTGATAGAGAAACTTGTGATAAACCAAGACCATCTTCAAGACCACCATTCTTCAAGAACTCCTTGTGGAAAATCATCCCTAGGACTCCATAGAAACTCCTCCTTGGAGGTTATAATCACCACCAATCAATAGGGCTTCAAAAGGGCTCCATCATGTGTGTAAATAACATGAGATTTCATGGTTAATTTTGATCAATGATGGTGGTTTAAGGTGGAAATGGGACGGCACATTTGAGAGAGAGATGAGAGAATGGAAGTTGTTTGCGTGTAGGAAATGATAGTAAGTTGTTTAGCTAGTTGTTTTGGTGGTTAGTTAGCTTACAATGTAAGCTTAAGTGACAAGTGTGTAACTTGTCAACAACTTGACACCAAGTTGTTGAGGTGTTGTTTTGTATCCGTCCCATGTGTAGGGGGTGGGGCAAAACTTGTTTTTGTCTCATCCCCAATTATTTACGGGTACTCCTCGATTCTAGTTTCCTCGATTTGCGTGCCCTCAGGTCGTTTTACGAAACACGTTTTTATAAATTATGAATCAACGGCACAAAACGAATCTAATAAAAATTGTCTCATCAAAAACGGAGTTCGAAAACGTAAATACGTAATCCTAAGGTTTCCGGTTTAGTCGTAAAGGACGTTAAATTAAAATCGTAAGTCCTAATCTCTTCTCGTAAATTTGTGAGTTTGTGAACCAACACAAATTTAAAATCTCAAAATAATATTCACGGATAAATTTATTTTCTGAAATGTCGGACTGTCACCAAAACGGTGTATGTAAACGTAAGCACGTAACGTAGAATCCTCCGGTTTAGACGTAGTCAATGCTACTTCAAGACGTAAATCCAAACTTCTTCCCAAAAATAAGTGAGTTCATAATATAACATTAAAATAATATTTTCAAATAATATTTGAGAATAAAATATCAACCATAAATTGACGGATTATCACAGCATTTACCCCTAAACAGGATCTTTGTCCTCAAAGATCATCTTACTACTCGCTTCTTATAGAGTTAAAGCCATGTGGGTATTTCCTTCACATTCGGTCTTTTCTCACAAGTGTAATCCATTACAATACGTGAGTTTCATCAAACATATCTACTGGAATAAGATCAGGCTTAATGTTGACTTACTTTCTCTATCCGTGATGTTCACGGGTTTTTGATGAATGCAACTTTTCGCCGATCTAAGCTTTACTAAGAAACAATCAGATTCTTACTTGATAGACATTTCATCAAGTTCGATATACGAAACATAATTCACGCAGCTCTTGAAGTCCTAGGGTAGATCCAGCTTATATGCCTTTCAAACCAATCTTTTACATCATCTCAATGGTCCCATACAACGGGGACTTATATCTCATGATCTTTCAGATCATCAATTCATTTTTCCATGGTTAAAGTTTTTGGCATAACTTCGCTACCCATCTGGCACTTCAAGATCTACATTTCATATTCACATAACCTCCTGCCCACTACCGGCAGTCAATAATCAAATCCTAATTTAAACAATCATTTCAGGTCTCGCGGGTCGGGTATTTTGTAAGGTTGGGTTCGCCATCATAGGAAACCTTAAACCTAAAAGACATGTCCAACTCACAATGGGTGTATGTCGGGTGTCTTTATCTCAACTCCTGCTTACTGATGCTCTAATATTTTAAATATTAACAAGATTCGATCTCGATCCTAACACAATAATTATCAATGATAATCTCTCCAAAGAGAAACGATTATACGGTTCATTACCAAAGGTCAATCATTCAAACATAAAACAAGACTTCTAGTGTTTTGTATTGTTACTTTACCTCGTCCCTTCGATTTGGGGTGGTAAACAGTACTCTCATCAAGGTTCGTTCCCAATGACTTCTGAGCAAATCTCTAGAAATTCGATGCGAAGCGAGGATCTTGATAAAGATGTTCGATACAGGCACACTATGTTTACATAACTCCTTTAAATACAAAAGAGTCAATTTCTTCATCGAGAATTTATCATTACTGGAATGATATTAGTAGATTTGGTCAGTCTGTCGACGATGACCCAAATCTAATCAAATTCAGATGATGACCTTTGCAAAAGTTAGACGTTTACTAATGTATGAGGCGACGTCTGCCTTCATAATTTGCCATTAGTACAACTTCTTCAGACAAAGATACTTTTAGTCAGAAATGACATAAATAGAATACTAATACTTACAAGATTCCAACATAACTATATCTCAAAATCTCCATTTTTAGGCAACCACAAGTGGCCTTTAAAACATTTAACGCTATTGGCTTCTCACTTCTAATGATTCATATTAGTCGCGAATCCCTTTTTATTATCTATATTATCCTTTTTACCAGCATCAGCTATTTTTGAATTGTTCGGCAATTTAGTTTGCACATTCATTATTAAGGAACATATCCTAATTGATTCTTTGTCCTTTTTACATAATGCGGCAGTATTTACATTCATCTTTCCTGATAAAATAATTATCATGTCCTCAATTTACTCAGAAATTCTTTCTTCATATTTTCTAAGTTTTAGTTTCGTCTCAACTATCATTTTTTTTATCCGTTTTACTAAATCCGACGTTTAAAGCGTCGATAGTTATTACATGTAATTAAATAATAAATATTTAATTTTTATGAAACGTAACATAAAGATTTTAAATTTCTTAGTCCGTCCAATTATATGAAAATGTTCAAAATAATTTTAAATTTAATTAACACGATTTTTGTTGATTTACTGAAAATAATTAGTGAGATTCATAAATGTTCGAAAAATCTTTGTTCATATTTTAGTCAAAATTTTCTTAGTTAAAAAAAGCAAAAAGTGTCGTTTCAAATGTCAAGTCATAAATTATATAGTTTCCTAAATTCTTCTTAAGTTGTCTTGAGGTATACACAAACATTTACCCCTGAACAGGAGTTTAGTTAAATGATTTGTGTATAAGGGAATAATCCCTCAAAAGTTATTTTTGATAAAACATTTGTCAAAACATATTTTCACTTTCTTTTTGGTAAAACCCAAAGTCTCAAATGGCTCAAAATTTTGAAAAGTCATTATACATTCCATTATCTTATTAATCACACGGTCAAATAATATAAAGGATTTAGTCTTAAATCTCATGTTAATTATCCAAGGTACAGGTTTTCATTGTTCGGCCAATTCAGGGCAATCTATAAATAGTTATTAACTCCTTCTCATTCTTATAAACAAACAAATGGTCCTTAATGATCACAAGCATGAATTTATCAAATTACAGCCTACACACATGATTCACCAAATTTATGAATGCTACATGTGCATTGGTCAATTCAAACAACATCACGTGAAACTCATAATGTTCATTACAAGTTCTGGGTGTAGTGATTGGAATAAATAATCTTTTTCGCGGACGCGAAGTTGATAATAACCATGCCGTGGATCAAATCTTTAGAACATACGCTAGAACCTTGTAAATGATCGAACAATCTATCATCTTGGGTAGTGGATATAGATTTTAATCGTCAATTTACTTAGTTCACGGTAATCAATAAACAAAAGGAATGATAACACCATAGCTCTTCATGATGACGAGCTTGGTAGTATAAAAGCTTTCTCCGACAACTCTCTCAGTTGCACGGTAATTCTTTTAATTTAGATGGTGCTGACGTACAGTGCACAAGCCATAGGTGCAGCACCGGGAATATAATCTATACCAATTTCAACTTGCCTTAATGGCGAAAGTCTACGTAATTCATCAACAAATACTTCCTAAAGTTTCAGATAACAAAAACATCTTTTAATAAAGTCATATTAGGTTCTTTCTATATTATAATATCTATGACTAATTCACAACCATTCATGGTATAATTTCAAGTCTAAATGCAGGATATGGTCATCCATCAAGAATTATTTAGATCACTTTTGATAATCAACATCTTATCTTTTAGGGGATTTCTACTCGAGTTCCCATCAATTAACACAATGTCGTCATGTCATAATCAATCAATCCATTCTACTGGCACTATCAACTTTTTAGTTTTATTGCCATTGATAAGATGTGATCTTCTCAAAAGACTAATATAAATTCATAATCCTTCACAAATACAAGGATATATGGAGACACAACTACCATTAAAAGAGTAAGGTCAACGCATAATCTACGCGAGAGAATTTCAAATCAGAAACAGACGAAAACATTTAACGAATATGAATATATCCCATGTTTTCATAATTTGAGTACGCATTCGAAAGCTCCTCGGATCGTTACCCAGGTCATTCAAATGAAATCAAATCAAAAGAAATGATAGGAATGTCGATGCTTCCAGCCGGGTATCAACACTCGGTAAACAGATACTCTTCCTAAGAATCTCACTACGGGATAACTGGACAAGAAGGGAATATCAATTGTCAATTAAGACAATTTACACAGATGATTAAATTTGACTCGGAAGAATAAATAGTACGGGCACATATGTAGGTGTCCCTAACACTATGTCCCTATTTTTGCACTTCTTGTAGATCTCATAAAATTTAATCTTTCGCAATCTTTAAGAAAATGTAGTGTTTATTAATGATTTCATGGTGACTACTAATCAGCCTTGCATGGTCACTTCCAAATTGTATGTAGGCGCGCAACTATATACAATTTCAAGATTAACGATGCAATACTCAGTTCGTCAAAATTTTGTCATCATGTTTATAATAAAAACATTTTCATGCTCAATTCTTAAATAAGAATCAAAAATAAATTTACAAAGATTTTCTTTATTATGAAAACAATTAAGTTTTCCAAGGTGTTTTATAAACAACTTCATTTTGATAACAATCACTTATAAATCTCACTTTGAATAATCCTTATAGTAATGAAAATTCAATTTTTCTCAATGGATACTGTTTTATCTTATAAAAATAATGTGTGATCTGCAGAAGAGTGATGAAAAGTTGTTCACCAAGAACTAACTACTATATATCAGGAAATGAGCTTTAGCCAAATAATCATGAGGTTCATGATCTCGATGGCACTCAAAAGAATAATCCACAACGTAACTCAAATCGAGATGAGTACTTGTTCAATGGTTGCATCACTAATGCGAACATTAGGATGAAGCAATAAAAGATAGATAACATCGATATATGTAAGATTTAGCAATCAAATGTAGTCTTTTTCATTAATCACAAACAAGTCAAAATTGTACCGTAACACATTACGTGTCACTATGTCATACAATTCTCAGAACTCATCCTATCAACTGATATCTCAGTTAAGTTAGGGATTTTTAAAAGATACCACAATAAATACTAATCCACAAGAGTCATGGGGGTTCCACATGTCCCGAAAGATCCATCGGTCCCAATTCAGAAGAAGATCTCTTCAATTTATTTCTTGGACACTGGGCATCCTCGTTATTGGACAATGGTTTAGGGACAACCCTTAACACAAACTAACAATCATTTAAAACCTTATAATTCAATCACAGGACTCAACAACTTCCTCTTAACAATTTCATATTCCATACGAGTTAAATTTTACTTCATTCAAGTTTCAATCAACTTATACTCAATGCGATATCCTACCTCATTTTCCAATACTTTCAACCTTATTCATAAACCTTAAAAGGGCAATAAAAGCTCGATATGATCAACACTTAATTTCTAATCCTATAGCTCTTACAACAATAGTTATCAAATGAGTCACTAGTATGAAATGACTTGATCATTCAAATAGACTTCTCGGAAAGGTACTAGTGGCATGAGGATTTTGGGTAATGGTTCCAATGAAAGCCTTAAGTGCAACATTCACCCTTTCGATTTCAAGTTTATGAATTGGGTGACAACGAATCAGATGATACCTTTCCAGGTGGTAACGTTTTGTCAAACTCTACTCTATAAGGAAAGATCGTCATGACATAGATATCAAATTTAATCTTGCCAATTCTTTTTTAATATCACAATCAACTAATATCTACATTTCTAAGAATATCAACCATTTTGTTGAGATCATAAATATCCACAACTTGGTTTAGATCTAGGATAGCTAGAATTCCTACGAGAATACCTTCGATTAATTTACTAGGGGATTTAGGGTTCCTTGTGACAATCTACGTCGTATAAATACCTCGTATAAATATCAAAATAATCATCAAACAATCATGTAATAAAATTACATCATATATATATATAATCCAAGTTATATATATATTAAAATAACACTTCTCAGTCTTGTCTTGTCGGTAACTCGGGAATTCTTCGGCACCCTTATAGTCAAAAGATTTTTAGACATTTTTAGAAAAATGTTTATAGTTAAAAGATTTTGAAATGTTTTATTCAAAACCTTGATTTTAAAAATCTTTCGTTCTCTATAACGAGAGCTCTGATACCAAACTGTAACACCCCCAAATTTATACAACTCAATACAGCGGAAGACTCGTTTGTGTTACGGGATAGCACATTACTAACATCATAGACAACGCTTAAAAATCGTGTCGTTATTAATAAAGCATTTCCATTTATAAATATCAAATTTACATAGGTCCCAAGTCTTTGTATTTCATACAGGTTTTTACAAAGCATTTGAATGGAAATTATTATTTAAGTGCGGGCCATGAATTCTTGTTGTCTTCCCGAGAATTACCTTCAAGTACCTGAGATAAAACATGTTAAAAGAAAAGGTCAGCGATAACGCCGAGTGAATTCATAGAGTTTAATAAAATCCATCAATTTAACATCGGTATAAAATTATTACCGAAAATCATTTTGTATAAATCCATGTAGTAGGCCATAAAACAACCAAAATCATTTTATACAAATCCTTGTCAAAATCATAATATAGGCTTTCGCCTTCAAAATCATTATACGAACCAATGTCGTAAAAATATCATACTATACGTTTTATAACGTTGTATAGATTAAATAAAAACCGTTATATGAATATGGTTATATAAAACCAAAACACAAACATAATATCAATAGTATGACCCCGTATTGCTAGTCAGGCAATACATCGTAATTCGGTGCTTATAGCAGTATTTCGTTAATCGGATTATTATAAGCCGCATGACATTGTTACCTTAGTAAACCAAACAACGGGTAGCTAGCCCGAAACTCAATTTGCCCATCTAAATTAGCGTGTCGTCACAAAGGTCATGCTATGGAAATCTTCTCATACATAAATTCGCTTACCAATCAATGTGGCACGACGGGGATCAACCGTCAAGGCGCGAACTGGGGTGATCGTCCCCAAATAGTACAATTATATGCATAAGCGTCTACCAAATCCCGGTAGTTCACAATTCATGCTAATGGGACTTTTAGTGACATAAACTAACTTTAATAATCCATTTAATTTCATATATCGGGTCATTTAATCATTTATCGGGTAATACAATCGGGTCATACAATCATTCGGGTCCAAATCAATAAACAAACAATCGGGACAAATGGTGTCCTATTTTATAAAAATTAACATGTTATCTCCCTCGCGGGTTTATAAAACATTTCATAAAAATATTTAAAAGAGTGTGAGGCTATGAACTAACATTGATGTGGGAAAGCGGGTTATCGACAATTCGGATGTACGGTACGTGCTTCAATCACGGAAACCTAGACAAATAATACTCGTCTTAGACTTTTGTCCAATGACTTTATCAAAAATAACAATTATGTATACATATGATGATTATATATATATGATGATCAAGTGGGTTTACATATTCTCATTTACTCATTTTAGTGTTATGTGTCGATAACTTTTATACTAGTTTACTAGTTTTACCTATTTACATATTTTAAGTCCAATAAACTTATTATAAGTTCTTTAACTTGTATTAATCCATTTCATACTTTTATTATCAGTATTTAAACTTTACATGTTGGGCCCAAATGGGTTAAGCCCAATAAATAAGTTTATAAGTGTTTTAGCCCATTTTGTTGTATTATTAGTCCAATAACGTTAACTTAGCCCGTTAATGTCCGTATGTTATATAGTTCGGGTTTTATCGGTTTTTACTTGTTATATATGTTTATATATCATTATATGAGTTTATAAAAGTTTACATTAGACGGGTCCAACCGTCTAAGTTTTATTTAACAAAAACGTTAATTTTACGGTAATACCCGAAAAAATCGTAAAAATCATGTTTATAGTTTTATAACTTATAAAACTTATCAAACTACCATTTTTATAAAATTTCCATTTATTTATCCTTATAAATATTTATATAAATGTATTATATAAGTTAGTGGGTTTTAATTCACATTTTATACTATTTTTATTTGAGTGCTTATATAATACTATTATACTTTAATTTCCCAAAATCTGATTTTTATTTTCATGTTCACCAAAACAGCCATATCTAGAGTTATATATGGAGATAGAAGCTCAAATTTTTATGACATAAACTATATGATATGTTCTCCGTTTAACTCTTCTATAGCTACTGTTGAATCAGCTTCTAAGTATTTTCTAAAAATCGTCCAAAATAGTGAACTCAGATTTGTACTCTAAACTTGTTTTGATCATATCTCACTCATCCTAATGATTCCATTGCATGGCCAACTCTCACATGTGTACAAGACATATTACTTACTGTAAATGGATTCTACTTACTCATTTTATCAGTCTAACATGTGGTTAGTTACTGTTTTTATACATCCTACCATTTAAACAAGATTTACCCATTTTACATGTAGTTTGTCCATCTTTTTACCCATGTTTATCCAATCTATCAACACCAAATCCCAACATAACATTTTTAATCATCATTCATCATCATATACATATACATAAGTAAAAGAAATACAAGATTACATAATCAAAATAACAAGAGGATGGGGAGAACATTCTTTATACCACCATGATGATGTAGGTTGTGATTAAAACATGGATTTTGATGGAGAAACCTGTGATAAACCAAGACCATCTTCAAGACAACCATTCTTCAATAACTCCTTGTGGAAAATCAGCCCTAGGACTCCATAGAAACTCCTCCTTGGAGGTTATAATCACCACCAATCAATAGGGCTTCAAAAGGGCTCCATCTTGTGTGTAAATAACATGAGATTTCATGGTTAATTTTGATCAATGATGGTGGTTTAAGGTGGAAATGGGACGGCACATTTGAGAGAGAGATGAGAGAATGGAAGTTGTTTGCATGTAGGAAATGATAGTAAGTTGTTTAGCTAGTGGTTTTGGTGGTTAGTTAGCTTACAATGTAAGCTTAAGTGACAAGTGTGTAACTTGTCAACAACTTGACACCAAGTTGTTGAGGTGTTGTTTTGTATACGTCCCATGTGTAGGGGGTGGGGCAAAACTTGTTTTTGTCTCATCCCCAATTATTTACGGGTACTCCTCGATTCTAGTTTCCTCGATTTGCGTGCCCTCGGGTCGTTTTACGAAACACGTTTTTATAAATTATGAATCAACGGCAAAAAACGAATCTAATAAAAATTGTATCATCAAAAACGGAGTTCGAAAACGTAAATACGTAATCCTAAGGTTTCCGGTTTAGTCGTAAAGGACGTTAAATTAAAATCGTAAGTCCTAATCTCTTCTCGTAAATTTGTAAGTTTGTGAACCAACACAAATTTAAAATCTCAAAATAATATTCACGGATAAATTTATTTTCTGAAATGTCGGACTGTCACCAAAACGGTGTATGTAAGCGTAAGCACGTAACGTAGAATCCTCCGGTTTAGACGTAGTCAATGCTACTTCAAGACGTAAATCCAAACTTCTTCCCAAAAATAAGTGAGTTCATAATATAACATTAAAATAATATTTTCAAATAATATTTGAGAATAAAATATCAACCATAAATTGACGGATTGTCACAGCACACACATTATCCAAATCAAATCTAGTTGGTTTGAGACATGATGAGCCAATATTGTATGTGTCATTGGCTGATGAGGTTAAGCCGTGGACATGTGAATTCTATCCACTAACATATGAAACATTGTCAGCGGCTGAAGAATCATTATGAGAGATAAATGTCATGCTCCCTGATGTTGATGTGCTTCCTTGTTTGAGCATAGCTTCATGTTACATAATCTTCAGTTGATTATATATGTCATCAAATGAGGAATTCTTGTGAGCCTTGGTAGCAATGATTGACTTAGCATGAATTTCCCAAGCATCACCAAGAGATCTAAGAAAGGTAGCAGTAATATCTTCATCTTCAAGGGTTGTTCCCATGAATGCCAACTTGCTAGTGATATCTTGAAGACGGATTCTTACCTCACTTAGTTTCTCATTAGTAGAGCTTTAACACATTGTATTCAATCATTAGATGCTTTTTCCTTTGTTTGATAGTTTCCTCGTTACCATCACATATAGTATCAAGGGCTGCCCAATGTTCCTTAGTAGATTCATACTTTCTGAATTTATGTTGCTGCTTAGGACCAAGAGCCAGTTTGAGAGTACTTAAAGCTTTCATGGCATTCCTCCTTTCTGCTATCTCAGCACCTGAAACAACCCTTCCATCTTCAGGTTTTGGAAGTAGCTCATCTCCAGTCTGTCAAGCTGTTCTTCTTGCTTCTATGGCAGCAGCAATCTTTTCTTTCTTTTTGAATTGGTTATGTACTCAATAACTTCCCAGAGAACATAGTTATCTACTTGGAGATATTGCTCAAAGTTGAACTTCCAAAGTTCAAAGTTATCAGGATCAAGTATAGGAGTTTTGATATTGTGATTTGATGAGTGTGAGGTTTCAGTAGACATGGTGTTTTAGGGTTTACAACGATTTAGGGTGTTTGTGTTCTTTAGATTAAAAGTTTCTCAACAAGCTCTGATACCACTTGTTGATCCCAAACTTAGATCGATTACGCTTATGTATTATCAACATTAGTTCAAGTATAATACGTTTGAGAAGATTTGTATATTCAACAAACTAAGTATTATACGGAATTAATACTTAGCACAAAGAACAATTAACATAGAACGTATACCAAACTTTCAACTTCGATTAATAATAACGATGAACAAACAGTGATTGAAAGTATATGAAACATAAACCTAAAGGCATCCTTTTATACACATAAGGATCCTTGTACATAAAGTTATCGTGCCAACCATTCTAGGATGATATATTAAGATAAACATACAAAATACAATATTCATGCATATCTTCCTAACTTAACAAAACGTGTTGACTTTACTTTTTGATAGCGGCTTGATAATTCTTGTATGTGCCTATTATGTCAGTGGCTTGATAACATTATGTCAGCGACTTGATGTAATGTGTCAACGCCTAGATGAGTTGGATACTTTTATTCCCAACAATGACCCTTTGACTGGTTGATGATAATTTATCAAAGGAATATTTATTCCTTATTTAATATTTTGAGTCACCAACCTTGGACATTAAGTAACTAAATCCTTAGAGAATTTAGTTACTTCATTTAATGTACCTCAGTGTCAAGGGAGAGACAACAAGATATATTTAATCAGGGAGAAGATTAAGAATATACACTCTATTGAACACATAGTCATCAGGGAGCCTGATTAATCAATGTTTAATATACCAAGTTCAGCTTTCAGTCTAGTGAACGTAGGTTCATCCAAAAGTTTAGTAAAAATATCAGCTAGCTGATACTCAGTAGGAATGAAGTGTAGCTCAATATCTCCTTTCAAGATGTGGTCCCTGAGGAAGTGATATCTTATGTCTATGTGTTTGGTCCTAAAGTGTAGGACTGGATTGTTAGATATGGTAATTGCACTAGTGTTGTCACAAAAGATGGGGACTACTTTGTATTCCACATTATAGTCCCTAAGTTGAATTTTCATCCAAAGGATGTTTGCACAACAACCAGCTGCAGCCACATATTCAGCCTCAACAGAGGACAATGCTACTGACTGTTGTTCTTTGCACTCCAACATACTAGCTTACCACCTAGGAATTGACATGCACTTGAGATACTTTTTTCTATCCATATTATAGCCAGCATAGTTTAAGTCTAAGTATCATTTAAGATCGAAGTCTGAGCAACAAGGATACCATAGACCTAGTGTTGGAGTACCCTACAGGTACCAGAAGATTCGTTTAACAGCAGTAAGATGTGATTCTTTGTGGTCGGCCTGATATCTTGCACATAGGATAGTTGAGAACTGAATATCAAGCCTAGTAGCTGTTAGGTACATTAATATCCAATCATTACCCTAAATAGGGTTTGATTTACTGGTTTACCAATGAGATCAGGACCTAAGTTGTTAGGGGGAACCATAGGAGTCTTTACTGAAGCACACTCAGAGATGTCATATTTTTTTAAGTATTTCTATGGTGTATGAGATCCCTTTCTCCCACTGCTTGATTTGTAGTCCAAGAAAATATGTTAATTCACCCATCATACTCATTTCAAATTTCTTTGTCATAATTTTTTCAAACTTTCTACAAAGGTTATAGTTAGTGGATCCGAATATGATGTCATCAACATATATTTGAACTAGCAGAACATCCTCCTTGGTTATGAAGATAAATAAAGTATTGTCTATCTTTCCCCTGACAAATTTGTTCATTATCAGGAAGGTAGAGAGACTTTCATACCATGCCCTTGGTGCTTGTTTAAGTCCATGTAGAGCTTTGTCAAGTTTGTAGACATGCTTTGGGAACTCAGGACTCTCAAAACAGGAGGTTGAGCTACATAAACTTCCTCAGTGATCTTGCCATTCAGAAAGGCACTTTTCACATCTATTTGAAATACTTTGAAGTTCATGTAAGTAGACAAGGAAGATCCTGATGGCTTCCATTCTGGCAACAGGGGCAAAGGTCTCTTCATAGTCAATGCCTTCAAGCTGACCACACCCTAGAATAACAAGCCTATCCTTTTTTTATAACAATTCCGTTCTCATCAGTCTTGTTTTTGAACACCTATTTTGTGCCAAGAGTTGATTTCCCCCTAGGGAGAGGAACTAGTTTCCATACTTTATTCTTGAGGAATTTATTGAGTTCTTCTTGCATAGCCTGAACCCACCCTGGATATGTCAGGGCCTTTGAAATATTTTTGGGTTCAATATCAAAGAGAAAGTTTGCGAATGGACATTCATAGGCTGAGGCAGAATAGAGTTTAGCAGCCTGACTGCGTGTGAGCATCCCCTCAGATACATCACCAATTATATTTACAAGCTCTATATGTTGTTGTCTAGACATCTGTCCTGAGGACATGGATTCGAGCTTGTGGATAATTTGTGGTTATCAAGGACTGGTTCTTCAGTACTTGGTACTGAATGATCAATTTCCACTAAAGGATTTTCAGTGATTGGTAGGTAATTACTTTCATCATTTGTCCCTTTAGTGCCTACATGAGTGAGAGAATCAGTTGACTCTACAGCCTGAGTAGGAATAACTTTAGGGACATGTTGGTTTGTAATCAAGTTGTTGATTAACCTATTGTGAGGTGACACATGAAAGGATATATCAACATCAGTTTGATACTGTCTTGAGGGATTATTCTCATACTCATCAGGAGGATATCTTGATGAGTCATTAATCCCAATCTCTTCCATTGATTCATTTGTGAAGGTAACGACATCTATACTTTCATCAAATGTGATATGAAATGATTTCTCAACTTATTGTCTCCTTGTGTTAACGACCCTAAAGGATTTGGAGACAAAGGAGTATCCAAGGAAGTATCCATCATCAGATTTTGCATCAAATTTACCAAGATGATCCTTTTGATTGTGAATGAACACATAACATCCAAACACATGAAAATAGTTGATATCTGGAATTCTCTCCCTGAAGATTTCGTAAGGATTCTTATCATGCCTTTTGACAATGATACTTCTGTTTCGAGTATAGCAATCTATTTTTACAGCCTTAGTCCATAAGTGTTTTGAAATATTGGATCCATTGAGCATAGTTCTTTCAACTTCAATGAGAGTTATATTCTTCCTTTCAGCCACACCATTTTGTTCAGGTGTTTAAGGAGAAGAGAAGTTATGAGAAATTCCATTCTCATCACAAAAATTCTCAAGCTCTTGGTTCCTTAATTCTGTCCCATTATCAGTCCTTATTTGTTTGACTTTGGTGTCATTTTGATTTTCTACTCGCCTGATAAATGACATAATGAATTTAGGAGCCTGACCTTTCTTTTTAAGGAAGTATACCCATGTGTATCTAGAGTATTCATCAACAATCACAAGGGTCTATTTCTCATGATTTATGGACATTGGACTAACAGGTCCAAATAAGTCCATATGAAGAAGATGGAGACACTTCCTTATAGAGAAGTTTTGTTTTGGCTTGATAGAAGTTCTCTTGTGTTTGCCTTTTTCACAGGCTGAGCAAGGTTTGTCTTTCGAGTACACAAGAGATGGTAAGGCAAGGACTTTTTTTTTCTTTTGCAAGTTTGTATATATCTTTGAAATTGAGATGTGACAATCTCTTGTGACTAAAGCCATTTGACAGAGTCTAAGGATTTAGCAAAGAAACATGCTCCTAAGGAAGTTACAGATGACATGTCTAAGACATATACATCATTTCTTCTTGGAGCAGTCAGTACAACATCTTTGTTAGCATTAAAGATTGTTCCTTGCTTATCATCAAACTGAATGATGTACTTAGCATCACACAGCTGACTAATACTTATGAGGTTATACTTTAGACCATTTACAAATGCCACTTTTGAGAACACTATTCCACCACATTTTACTGAACCATATCCCTTAGTAACACAAGATGAGTTATCACCAAATACTACCTTAGGACCTGGTTGCTCCACGTATTTGTGAAGATAACTTTTGACCCCTGTCATATTTCTTAAACACCCAATTGTCTAAGTACCAAACAGGCTCCTTGAAGTTTTTCTGCACAAATAACAAGGTGGATTAGTTTATCTTGTAAGCCCACTTTCTAGCAGGATCTTTGGGTCTAGAAGCCTGACGTCTTTTACCTCGTTTGAAGTACTCAAACTCAGCATGATCTGAGGTGGAATGAACATTGCTTCCACATGTATTGCAGCTTAGTCCTATTAAGGATTCATTAGTTTGAGATGACTCAGCTAGCATGCCTCTTCTGACCATAATTATCCTATTGTGTCCTGAGGTAGTGTGATCATTGCTTCCACAAATTTCATACTCCGAGTAATATACACAATCATCAGGCCTATGATCAGAGATGCCACAATCTGTACATGGTGGAAAAGGCTTAGCCTTAGATTTCTTGATTTGTTTAGAGGTTGGCCCATAGTTATAAGGCTTAGCATTATATTTATTAGCATTCCTAATAGAGAACATGTGAACCTCATGATCATCCGTCCTATGATCTTTACTTTTACATTTCATACAATAGAGAACTCTAAAGCAATTATTGGTGGTATGATTTGTGTAGTGACACAGTTTACAGGAAGGCTTTTTGGTTTTAATCTTCTTGGGAGACTCATGTTCTGTTTTGTTAATTTTTGATGATTCAGGCTGTGAGGACACAAATTTTTCACCCTAAGCTTTAGAGACTGAGTTTAGTCTCTTGATTTATAATAGGAGTGGTGTTAACCGAGTTTATAGGAGTACCTAAGGAAGAGGTGGGCTCAGTTTTTTTCTCAGTGACAGTTCCAAACTCAGTATGACTTGATGTCTCTTTTGAGCTAGACTTTGGTTGTTTAGAACAACCTACTCCAGCTCTTTCTCTAGGTGAGTGTTCTTGATAAGATAAGGGAATTATCTTAGAACACGGACTTGCCCCTTGAAGAGTTTTCAATGGGGGCAGAGGAGTCTGAGTGTCCATCTCAGTAGCACTTAGTGGTTCAGTGTTACCTAATTTATTAGGGACATCAGTCTTCTCATTAAGACCAATCAATTCATTAAAGCCTGAGATTCAGGTATTAATATCTTTCCAGTATCAAAGTTAGGCAACACACTCTCAGGGTTTGATCTTTCAACCCGATCATTTGACTTTGGTATCATTTCGTGATCAAACCCTATTGATGCTGGGAGAAATGCCTTTTCACTCATTTCCTTACTGAGTGGTTTCTTAGTGAGTTGGCATGCCCTAAGAATTTTTCTCTTTTGGCCGGAATTTGACTATTTAAACATTGAGAGGCTAAAGTAGAGCTATTTGTCCATTTCTCATTGATGTGTTTTTCTTCCTTAAGTTGTTCTAGAAGAGCATGATTAATTTTAGTAAGTTATGTGTTCTGAAGTTGACAACTTACTCCTTCAAGTTTGGCTTGTTTCAAAATTAGTAGATCATCTCTACATTTATTCAATTCAAAAACCATTTTATTATATTTTGAAAGAAGGTTTAATCTCTGCTCTTCAAAAAACAATAAGTTAATGTTTATATATTTAAGGAACCTTTGCCAGCCAAATTCTTCATCCATAGAGAGGAGCATGTTGACCTTTCTCATGGTTATGTCAACCCGTTCTCCATTTCGAGCATGGTTCTTTCCAACAGATAATTCATCATCAGCTAGAGCCATCAAAACTTGATAGCTGACTTCTTCATCCTCTGAGGATATATCTTCATCATCCAATCAAAGGTTTCAGCTACCAACCCTTTGGTTTTGTTCTGAGGAGGTTTTCGAGTCTGTGTATTTGATGGTCCAGCTTCTAAAAGTGCAAGCTTTGCTTTCACCTTCTTGTATTCAGACCTATAATCCTTCTCAATTTTCTTCTTGTTCTGAAAGCTTTGGTTATTTGGAGGATCCTGAATCAGTTTTGGGGTAAACTTTGGTTGAAAATTGTCATTTTCTGATGATGAATTTTGACTTATATAAGAGGCCAATGGTGTTTTTGAAAGACAATATTTTGAAAATGCCCAGTTTCACCACATCTAAAATAATCCACTCCTTTTGTGGATTGATTTCTAACAAATCTAGTTCTTTTGATATAATGTTTGGTGTTTGCCAAAAGGGCTTTTTCATGAAATTCCTGATTTAAATCCCTTATGTATTCAGTACTAGATCTTTCATCAAGCTCGTCATCTAAGGTCTCCAGAAAATCTTGAACAATTGCATTTGAGTAAAAAGTAGTTGATATGGGCCCATGATTAACAGGGATTGGTTTGGCTGAGGTGTCTGTTATTAAGGCATTCTTAGACTTAAGCTATCTTCAATTTATTAGATTATCCTCATAGATAAATCTTTCATAGATATCTGCAAAAGATCCTGAGTCTGAATATGATTAGCATTTCTCAGTCCTTGAGAAAAACCAAGCCATTTTTCAGGGAGACTGTTCACAAAACCAACATTGATTTCATGTTTAGACAGTTTCAACCCGTCATCTGATAGCTCATTGAGCAAGGTCTTATATTTGGTGTAAGTATGAGGAAGATTTTCAGATGGTTTGGGCCTAAAAGTGTTTATATTCCAATTTCAGGTCCATAATCCGATTTTCCTTAGTGTCGGATGGTCTGTCGAAACTATGAACAAGATCTATCCAAGTTTCTTTGGCCGTCTCACACTCGATGAAAGCTTCCATAATATCGTCAGGAAGACAAGATATTATGATGCTTTTGAAACGTTGGTCTTGATTGACCACTCACCTTTCATCGTCAGACCATTGGGTTTCAGTTTTATCATCACCTTGTGTTGTTTTTGGTTTGAATGGACCATTCTTAATACAAGTGATGTAATAAGGTTCCATTCCCATCAAATAGCACAACATTCTTTTCTTCCATTAATTAAATCTTTCAACTTCAAACTTAGGAGCATTAACAGAGTAAATTGATCCTTTTTTGTTGACTAGCTGAGGTACATTACTTTCAGCCACAATGGATCAAGGTTTTAAAAACTTTGAGACGGTAGTTAAAAGTTTTATAAACCTACCGCTCTGATACCACTTGTTGGTCCTTTTTAATTAGTGCTATACTTAAGATTACTAAGTATAGACCTAACTCATGGTAAAGTAATATAGATAAAAAAGATAGTATAATATACACTAACGAACTATATCAATCCTATCGATTGATAAGTTCGACGATTAAGACAACAGGAGTTTAGAACTCAAGTGCTTTCTATCGTATTTGGAAGAGAGAACTGTTTGTGAATGTCTAAAGCATTAAGTGCACAAACCTTAAGTTCTCTCTTTTACAAGCATCCTATTTATACTAGTTAAGGCTAGGTACGTGACAAAGAATTGTCATGTGCAATTCTTGTCTCATCTTAGGTACAAAGTACAAACTTGTCTTAGCCTATTCTAGGTATCAGGACAAAGTCCTTTTACAAGTTCAGTACCCTTGTCTAACCTAAAAGGGTAAGTCACGATAAGCGTGTGTTGTACTACATCTTATCTACTTCAAACTTATCCCGCCTTACTTCAGTCTTCAGGATAGCTTGTTCCTTCAAGGAGATCATATAGGGTTGAGTGAGTCTATTACCACAACTCACTGAACCCATCACCTTCTTCTTGGTCTTAGTTACATCATTCATTGAGCTTCTCCTCACTGAATGCTCGAGTCTTTCTCTTAGACTTAGGCTAAGCTCTTGAAGGCAACTCACTGAGTAACTGTTCACTCAGTGACTTCTTTGTGTTAAAAGGATAATACATTACTTAGGATGATTGTTATTCATATCCATCAGTGAGACCATTAGGCGCTGAATTGACCTAACACTTTTGTTTGTTGTTCTTGTGATCCAGATCAACTCTTTTTCCATCTCAATTCATTATGTTTCTGGTTCAGTTGTTGAACCAACAACAGAAACTTTTCAAGACATAACAAGACACCAAAAGAGCTTGTTCATCTGTTGAACAAGTGTCTTTTGGTAGCATTATTGAGTCAGGCCTGGATGTGGGTCTGGCCAGGTGAAAATTTTGAACCCTTTCTTTTGATTTTTTGCCAAATATTTGTGTTTTATGTGAAAATGCTCATGCATGCTGTTCTTATTGAATTTGTTGTTATTTTGATGTTCCTTCATACTTATAATAGTGTATCTTGTTAGTTTGTAGCGTGTTTTGTTCTTAAGTTCCAAAAATATTTGTTAAAAATCAGTTAAAGGCTTGTTTGGGTTAGGCTTGTTCAAGGTTTGGGTGACACAAGTCAAGGATATACCTTGCCTACACAACTTGGCTTTGGCTAGTATAGGTTAAATCTGTAATTTGTTTGGTGGTTTAGTTTAAAAATCTTGGATTTGCATGCTAGTGAGTTTTCTGCATAACTTAGTTCAATTGCATGTTTTCTATTTTGGTTTTGTATGCTTTCTGTTTTAGTCAAAGTAAGGGTGAGTCTATTTGTTTCTTGAGTAGGTTTTGTGAACAAAACTGTGAAAAAAAGTTGCACAAATTTCTGTCAAAGATAAGTAAATCATACCAGATCCAATTTCTTGTTAAAATTTTAGTTTTAGATCAAGTAATTCATGGAATTGTTAGTTCAAGATCTAGGATTTTTTATCATTTGTTTGGAGATTTGGTAGCTTTTTATTAAGTTTTGATAAGTAGAAAATTGACCTAATGCCATTTAGATCAGCTATAAAGTTTTTGTCTGGTTTCTTGTATTTTCTATGTGGCCTGATATCTGTTGCACTTGTATGTTAAACTATACGATTCTGACAATAGAGCTTTTGTCTGTTTTCAAGTCTTAGCTTATTTGTGTCTTAATTTGGCTTATTTGTGCTTATATCTCGTTTGTTTCTTGATTATTTTCACCTCCCCACAAGCCAACTGCTGGTGGGGTTGAATTGTCAAAAAAGAAAATTAAAAAATAAAAACACCAAAAAGCTCAAAGTCTGGCTCGAACTTGTAACATGTCGAAACAGGGTTCCAAGTTTTACCAGTGTGCCAAGACTTGTTTCTTGACAAGCTTTGGTTTAGTTTGCATTTAAGTGCTTTTTCTTTTCCAACAGTTATATTAAGCCGTGAGCTAATAAGCTCTATCTAGCTTATTTAGTTGACTTATCACGTCTTGTTTATTTTTCCTAGCAAGTAAATAAGATTTTAGATTTTCTACTAAGATTTAGATTTTTACCTTTTCTTTTATTATTTTTAATCATTATTTATTTTCAGTTTTTATTTAGGTTAATTAAAAATAGTAAATTTAGTTTTAAAATTTTAGAAGAATCATTTTTAGATTTTAATTAAATAGATTGAGGTTTACAAACCATAAAATTTTAATTTCGACTTTTGGTTAATTATTTTGAATTCTAGGTCTTTTAATAGATTTTACAATTAAATAATAATTAATTAAAGTGTTTGAAAAAGGTTTTCTTGATTTTTCATTGATAATTAGACTTTCTAGAATTTGTTTGCAAATTTTTAGAATTTTTCATTATATTAATATATTTTGCCTTGTTTAGAGTGAAAACGCGAATCGTCTTAGTTTTATCTTTTTGTGTAATTCGTCTTTTTCTTTTTATTCTTTTCTCTTTCCAAAAACGTAAACTTATACAAACAACGATAATTGGCCCATTAATCTATTTCATTGAGAACGAATCCGTTGATTTTTTAATTCACGTGCGTTTTTCCTAAAGCGTGCTCGTCTTTAATATACTTGACCCATTGTACCACATCAAGGTTGCTATTGATTTTCTCAAGTTTATTCATAGTCAGATTCAGAAGTAGTTATTAAAATCGGTGTTCCTAGTTCTTATTCGAGAAACATGTTTGTTTATGAAGATAAATCAGAAGTTTAGAGGAGGATTGTTAGGAATAAAATTAGTGTTGGTGTATATTGCATTACCAGTATTAATCGTATTAATGCTGGTTGTAGTTTTCTTAGTGATGGTTACATTAACACTGGATTGGACGTTGTTAAACCTTAATGCTGGTAAATATATGAGTGCAGTTGAAGATAAAGACTAAAGACGTGTTGCATATAGATAGAAGATATTGTGTAGATCTTCTAAATTAAGTTTATTTGTTCATATCTTTGTCTTGTAAAGGACTCCTTGTACTATAAAAGGAGGGCCCGAGTCTAGGTTTAAGATACGCTCAACTTCTCTCTCTGCATTGTAATCTTA
The DNA here is from genome assembly GCA_025667525.1 of Glebionis coronaria. NCBI lineage: Eukaryota > Viridiplantae > Streptophyta > Magnoliopsida > Asterales > Asteraceae > Glebionis > Glebionis coronaria. The sequence continues at coordinate 428,385,547 of CM046877.1, forward strand.
CTTCAAGGTTGTAACCCTAGTACTCTGTGTTAAGGGTATTCGTATTCATAATATTGAAGTATTGGTTTAGATATTTGTTCATACAATACACACACTGTAACACCCCCATTTTACCATATAGCAGCGGAAGCTGATTTGGGGTATTATTATCAAGGTACCATAGTCACAATAATAGAAAATGCTCAAAAGACATTATATAAATATTTACGTTATCATTCATTTCATAAGCATGCATTCTTCTACTTAGTCTAATATTATGGCGTCGAGTAACATCCACTTTATATTACAACTGACTAACATGCTCTTCAATATCCTTTCCTCCTCTTATCAAATTCCTAATATTCTTCTCCATGATTCTAAAAGCTTCTAGGGATATTTCATCAAGATGACTTGTAATTACGGATAATTGCTTGTCGTGCTTTTCCACAATCCGTGCTCTAGAATCCTCCTTAGTTTCATGTGGCTCTTCACGACTTCGACTGGGAGACGAATAAAGATCCCCAGGTAATAGAAAATGAGACGTAGGTGAAGGTGTACTATTCATCACATCAGTTTGATGTGAGAAATATTCTTGTACTTCAGAAGTATCGTAAAAAGACAAAGTTGGAACACGCACATCTGTGGGAGATGGGGTGAACATCGGAACTTCTCTTTCGTCATCATCAGAAATGATAATATAGGTGGAAGTAGACATCCTTGTAATTTTATAATATAATAACATAAGATATGCTACTGAAGGAATAAAATCTTACACTAGCGCTAATGATGGCTGATAGTCTTTAAATTTAAAAATCTCAGTTGTAGTTTAAGAAAAACCTTATTCTCTGTAACTGTGGGCTCTGATGCCTATCTGTAACACACGCATTTTACCATATAGCAGCGAAAGCTAATTTGGGGTATTACTATCAAGGTACCATAGTCACAAGAATAGAAAATGCTCAAAAGACATTTTATAAATATTTACGTTATCATTCATTTATTATTCAGAGTTTAATAAAAATAACGGTACATACACTGTACATCACATGTTTTCCTAAAGATCCAGTTTTATTCTTTAGAATGATAACTTTTTAAGACACCAGCATCCGCATCCTGCCAGTACTCATTCACCTGAAATATATGCCTTAAAGTAAACACAATGTTTAAGTGAATTCATAGGTTTAAACAATATTTGAATACAAGTACGACTCCAGGGTACAGTGTTATACACCAAAATTTTAAATTAATTGATTCTTTTTGCACTATCTCATAACCCCCGCGACTAGACATTATTAGAAAAACTAACAAATTGCCTTAAGCAGGTAGTTTACCGGACTATCCTGAGTTTAGAAAAATAAAGCTATCTGTTTAGCCTAGGTGGGAACCATTATCTGTTGGCAAGTGCGACATGCCCTAGAGATGATATGTCAGTCTCCAATAGTACTATTCACAATATTAGCATTCATTAAATGATTGACGGTCCATAATTAAAAAGGGACTTAACTGCAATAAGTAAACGTAGCGTCAATAATTATATAGGCAGCATACAAAAACACATGTATTCTAGTTTTAGCATATATCCCCATCACGGGTTTTCAAATCATTTATAAAACATTTAAAAGTGAGGATATAAGCTAACCTTAGCCTAAAGAGTCTTGAATTATTCTGCCATAACCAATCACAACCTTCTTACAGAATCTGAGTTGACACACAATATGTATATATATCAAGTCATAATCTCTGAGTTCAATCTTTTCATATTTTATATATATTCTTTGATTAATATATTTTGTTGTTATAGTATCATTTTCGGGCCATTATACTCAGAATCCATTCTATTAACGTTTAAGGAGCGAGGGCACTTCAAATCGTAAACCCAACCACTTAGTCAGAACGTAATATCGAGATGGAACATCTTTGAACAAAGTTACATACTAACGTTACACTTAGTATATTATTACATTTTATGTCTTTAGTTTAAATATTGGCAAAAATAGTCCTTTTAGTTATATTTTGGCATAATTACACTTTTAACCCCTAAAGTATATAGTTTCATTATTTGCAAGTTAAACCCTCAATATTTAACCTTAGGGTCTCAAACATTTCCACATTTATTATTATATATTTAACTTTCATAAAATGACACTTTTGGCACAAAATGTTAAATAGTTTCAAAAATGACAGTTTTGGTCCATATACTTGTAAAAATCACATAACTTCTACAAAAATGTACCAAATGATCTAGGATTTAAAAAAAAGTTTCAAAACACATTTATAATCATAATAAAAATATTTTACCAAAATTATAGCTTTTTAAATGGATTTTAAGTAATTTTTTATGTAAAATACAAAATTAGGGTTTTAAGACATCTTTAGCTTATAACTTTCATTTAAATTGATCATATGAATTAAATATTTTTGGATTATCTTTCTAACATCATTTTGGCATTATAACAAGTCTTAGTATTTATTATAACAAGATCAAAGCTTGCTTAGCATAACAATTACCTAGGTAGCTCCAAAATGGCTCCTTATGACTTATTATGAGCACTACTTACTATCAAAGCTTCAAGAGCTTCAATGGCTTCCCTCTAGAACTGGTTTTTGGTCTTATGCGATTTCCTAGTACGTAAATAGAAGTGAATATGAAGAATGGGTAGGAGATAAAAAGGAAACGGGGTGCAAGTGTAAACTATGTCCATTCGGCCCTATTTATAGTTTTTCTAACCCTTAGGCTTCAAGCTAAGGGATTAAACGTGTAACATAGATAGATTAGTGACTAAGGATCGCTATTGAAGGTCTATGAAAGTTTGTAGAGTATAGCTTCATTCCAATCTTTTCTTGTGGCTCAAATTAGGTCACGACATACATATGATAAGAAAGGTAATGTGTAGCTTCAACTAGGTGATGCACCTTCTTGTCACCACATGTAAAATATTCTATAATATGTAAAATATCTTATTTTCAAACTTAGAATAGGAGAGAAAATGTTTAAAACATGTTTTAGAGGTAAACATAAAACCAGGTTTAAAATCTAGGGTTTGTAACTTATACTTTGTAATTTTAGTGATTAGGGACTTAGGAAACTAATTAGTAGATAATTAAGGCTTAATTAGGGTTTAGACATTCTATTTATAAGATTTGGGTCCTTGGTTTGAAGTCTAACAAAGGTTTGATGTGAAAATGGGAAGATAACTTATGTAGATTAGGGTTTTCTAATGATCTAGGCTTAAATCTTAGTAAATGTTATTATCCTACTCTTAGCTACTAATGTAAACTTAATTTATTTTCTAGAAATTGTGTTTTAAGTGTCCAAATTCTCACACTTGGTTCGATAGCTTAATTTAAGTAAACATGTCTAAAGAGTGAAAATACCTATTTTGACCCAATTTACAAGTCATGCATTGAAATCTTGTACCTTTTGCATTATGATACTTTTAAATTATCTTAATATAATCTTATAACCTTTATGAAGTGATATGAGTATTTGTAGACTTGTCCTAAAAGTCTAGGTAATGATTCTATGTAGATTTCTTAATATAAGGGTTTCTATGTCATTAAGCCTAATGACCTTCTATCAGGGGTAATTAGGGTTTATATCTTACTGTAAGATTTTCTAGGTCATATATAGTATGTTTATGACTTCTAGGGTTTCTACATTCTTAGTTTAAGGGTTTATATAGGTTGATCATATCTTAGGGTTAAGTAAGTAAGTTTAAGGTCCTATGCTTTGAAAACTTCTACTTTATGCTTCAATAATTTGTAACTTAGTTTCAGATAAATGTATTAACTTATTATGATACTTATTTGAGTTTTATAATTAGTTGCAAAAGATTAGGTTCTAATTCATTATAGAATGGATTTTATATGCTAATCTTGGTTACTAGGTCATTTACTTGTAATTAGCTTGAGATTAGTGAATATTAGTGTTTTGTGATCAATTACATTTCCTTTATATGATAGATTATAATTAGTATAGTGTATATGATAATATTACATAAATATTATCTAGTTATATTGCTTGAAACATTAGTTTATAAGGGATTTCTAGGGTTTCTAATGTTGAATTCAAGGTATCCTTGTTGTATTTGAGTTGTTCTTATTCATTCCATATACATATAGTTACTTTTAGAACTCAGACTTTATATATACATAGTGTTACAACATATAGGCATATGTTAAAGTAGCAATTGAGATGGTGAGAATCCATATATTCAACAATTCAGTCACATACCATAGTAAATGAAATTTTTTTTAAGCAAAATTACCTCTTTATTTATGAACATAGAAATTACATTAGTCAAAATTACTGGATGTTATACACATAATCTTCATAATATCAAAGAGTAGATTCCGCATACATTTTGGTGTCGTTTAAAGTTTCTACTAAGTCTATATAGGATTTATCCTATATCGTCTAAGTATACAAGGTAGACTAACAAGATCATAAGGGATCAACATGAATGGATAGAGTTTTTAATGTGTTTCATTCATATAATTTTTATCAAGCATTATATAACATAAATAAATATATTTACGATCAAAGTTTTAGAAAAAAACCCGAAAAAGTCAAATGTGCCCACTTATTTTGGGACGGATGAAGTATCAAATTCCATTGTAATTTATTGAATTTCATTAAATGATATTATGTTGCATTAATTATACTATCATGCAATAAATTGCATTAAATCAATATTACATTTCATTAATTATGTTATAATGTATTGTATTATATATATATATATATATATATATATATATATATATATATATATATATATATATATATATATATATATATATATATATATATATATATATATATATATATATATATATATATATATATATATATATACTAGCTTTTAAACCCGTTCGATGGACGGGCTAGCTCTAAAAATTTATTTTTTAATAAAAATTGAAGTTATGTATGTTTATATTAGAAGTTTAGTATATGTAGTGTTAGTTATGAGATTAATATTTTAATAATATAGCATAGAATAGACAAAAATAATGTAGTTTAATATATTTTATTTATTTAAGAATATTATGCGTTAATAAAATTGGCATACGTTGACGTTATGAATAAGTTTGTTACATTAAAATTTTTTAGAATTTTAATAATATTGTATAAATATTTTATGTATTTTTGAATTTTATGAGGTAACGAATTTTGTATATGTAAATGTTATGAATTAATTTTTTACATTAATTTTTTTTTGAAATTAATATTATTGTTTAGTTTTTTTTAGCAAAAACAGTTAAATAATTTTTTAGAAAAGATTTTGTTTTGTGTGTTTTGGGTAAAGTGTATACTAGCAAAAGTAAGCCCAAAAAGCTCATTCCTGGTATTATTGTTTTGTCACGTGTATAATATAGCAACAATATATAGCCTATTCCAAAACTTGACAGTCCGAATATCGAAAAATATTTTCATTTTAGTAAGTCAAACTATTGTGAATCATTTGTAATTCCTATTTTGTTTTGAAGCATTTTATGGAAACCCTTTAATGAATTACATGTGTCATTTTTATTGAATTTTTTATTTAAAGCATTATTTTTAATTCCTATTTTTCCTTTTGAAGCATTTTATGGAAACCCTTTAATGAATTACATGTGTCATTTTTTTATAGAATTTTGTATTTAAGGAATTGTTTCATCATCATTCCTTATATATTTTTATAGAGTTTTGTATTTAAGAATCATTTGTAATTCCTAATTTCTTTTTGATGAATTTTATGGATACCCTTTAATGAAATAATTTCATGTGTCATTTTTAGAATCTTATATTTTAGGCATCATTTGTAATTCCAATTTTCTTTTTGAAGCATTTTATGTAAACCCTTTAATGATTTACATGTGTTATTTTTATAGAATTTTGTATTTAAGGCATCATTTGTAATTCATATTTTCTTTTTGAAGCATTTTATGGAAACCCACTAATGAATTACATGTGTCATTTTTATAAAATTTTGTATTTAAGGCATTGTTTCACCATCTTCCTATATAATTTTTATATTTATAATCTATTGTATTTAAGGCATCATTTGTAATTCTTATTTTCTTTTGGAAGCATTTTATAGAAACCCTTTAATGAATTACATGCGTCATTTTTATAGAATGTTGTATTTAAGGCATTGTTTCACCATCCTTCCTATATAATTTTTATAGAATTTGTATTTAAGGTATCATTTGTAATTCCTATTTTCTTTTCGAAACATTTTATGAAAACCTTTTAATGAATTTAATGTGTCATTTTTAGAATTTTGTATTTAAGGCATCATTCGTAATTGCTATTCTCTATTTGAATTATTTTATGTAATCCGTTTAATTAATTATATTTGTTGTTTTTATAGAATGTTATATTTAAGGCATTGTTTCACCATCCTTCCTTATATATTTTTATAGAATTTTGTATTTAAAGCATCATTTGTAATTTCTATTTTCTTTTTGAAGAGTTTTATGGAAACCCTTTAATGATTTACATGTGTCATTTTTATAAAATTTTGTATTTAAGGCATTGTTTCACCATCCTTCCTTATATATTTTTATAGAATTTTGTATTTAGGGCATCATTTGTAATTCATATTTTCTTTTTGAAGCATTTATATGGAAACCCTTTAATGAATTACATGTATCATTTTATAAAATTTTGTATTTAAGGCATTGTTTCATCATCATTCTTATATAATTTTTATATTTATAAAATTTTGTATTTAAGGCATCATTTGTAATTTCTATTTTCTTTTTGAAGCATTTTATAGAAACCCTTTAATGAATTACATGTGTCATTTTTATAGAATATTTTATTTAAGGCATTGTTGCACCATCTTTCCTATATAAAAATTATAAAATTTTATATTTAAGGCATCATTTGTAATTCTTATTTCTTTCTAAAGCATTTTATGGAAATCTTTTAATGAATTACATGTGTCATTTTTAGAATTTTGATTTAAGGCATCATTTGTAATTCCTATTTTTTTGAAGTATTTTAGGGAAACCCTTTAATTAATTATATGTGTCATTTTTATAAACTTTTGTATTTAAGGCATTGTTTCACCATCCTTCCTTATATATTTTTATAGAATTTTGTATTTAAGGCATCATTTGTAATTTCAATTTTCTTTTTGGAGCATTTCATGGAAAACCTTTTGAATTACATGTGTCATTTTTATATAATTTTGTATTTAAGACATTGTTTTATTATCCTTCCTATATAAAGGTTTTTGATTTTGATTTGATTTGATTTGATATATATATATATATATATATATATATATATATATATATATATATATATATATATATATATATATATATATATATATATATATATATATATATATATATATATATATATATATATATATATAGTGTAAGGTTATTTTTAGAACCAAAAAAATGTACAGAACTACGAGAACCGATTTATTACTCCAAATACTGCATTAAGTACAACACATCAATACAAAATGGCATTTTTGATAATATTGGTAACATATGTTGAAAGAAAAGTTTAAAGTAAGGGTAAAATAGGTATTTTATTTGTTCCACAATAATAGCATCAGTTCTAAAACTGTAACTTATAACTTCATATCCTCACAATAGACACATACCCTAGCATACTTTTATAAAAAATCGTCGCCCTCCCCAAAACCTCTTGTTTGATATCCTTCTTGATTTAACGGACTGGAATAAAATACTTATTTGATATCCTCCTTCATTTGACGGGCTGGAATAAAATACTTTACTTTTTCGATCGAACCGTCGACGAAATAATTACTACGCATGTTTCATAGATCACGGTGGAAATTTTCAAATATGAAATTATTTAAGTCTCATGATATTTTATAATTCTTTCGAGGTATGTTATATTTCATTCTTAGGCAAAAAAAATATCTTCACAAAGTTAATGGAGTTAAATCGCTGTAAGACTTCATTTGTTATGTCTTGAAATGCCTATATGTTTTATTTTATTTGAATGTAGCCATTGTATTGTTTTGAATATGTGGTAGCATGTATTGTAAAGGTTTTTTATTATCGTTTTTAATTTCCGACGGTAGTTTATGTTACAGCTTTGTATAAAGGCTACTTACCGTTTTTATATTAGGTCGGTATTGTTTTGATCAGTTGAAAGTAGGGACGAGCATATCGACCTGAATGAATTTTGAAATCGAACCGAAACTGTACTGATTCCTGGTATCTGATTGATACGGTACCAGGACTATGAAACAAGGTGAAACAAATTTGGGACCACTATTTGGTACGGGATTAGGTATAAATCAGAAAATTCGTGAATAAAACGGGGAAACCCCGATTTCACGGTACCGGTACTAATATTCGAATCTCGTTCGATGCGGTACCGATACCACTAATTCATGTTTGAGGAAAAATCGATACTAATAATTCGGTACGGGACTCCCTAGTTGGAACCGTATAGGCTTGGAAGAGTTTTTTTTATAGATTGGCATGTGCACAAATAATCTATTTTTATTATAGATGCCCATGTATTCAGTTAATTTGATTCGTGTATATTCATACGTTTCGTTCAAGGTGGGAGATTAAATTCAATGTTTTCTTAAAATGAATGACATGATGTTTGTATGCGTTTTACGGTTGTTCAAAAATAAATAAGACCGTGTATGCATTTGTGTTTGATGGTTGATAAAAATTCAATAGACGTAATAAGTGTGTGCACATGTGTTTCAAGTTTAGTATAAAATCAATTAAAGTGTGCATATGTGTTTTGTGACTGGTATAAAATGAATGAAGAAGCTGTGCATATATATTTAAAGCATTCTCGGCATCATACTTATAACCATGGAAGTTATGTGTCTAGGGAGCCATAATGGGAGAATTTTATAGTTGCAGGTCTGCTCTTTATCATCTTTCATTTATGCATTGTTATTTGTTAAGTTGTATTCTATATCGTTTTTTTATTACAGAAAGGAAAGGCAAGTAAGAAACTTGTCCAGTAAAGAACAACAATGACCAACTAGAACCCGATGTAGACGGCAAACACACGTGTCCATCTGAAAAACACATGTGCACGCTTGAAAAGTAAAGCCGTTCTTGAGCTTATTTTAGATGGTGGCATGAAATGTAGAAGTTCTGGAAATTATGTGGTTTCTTTGGCCGTTAAATTCATGTGTACACATGAAAATAAAGCCATTATTTAAGAAGTTGGTATTTGTATATGCACAAGTGCATTATCGAATTGTCTACATTCTCTTAGTCCATATTTGTAGTCAGAATGAAATGTAAGTTGACGTATATAAATTTTTCTTTTTACTATTTAGTTTTATGAATAGAATTGTTTTTAGATTTATTTAAATTTCCTTGTTATTGTTTAGTTTATGTTCTAAAATATTTGTTAGTTCTTAAGAATTAAGAAATGCAAATGTGCGTAAAACAGTAACATTCCTACATTGACTTCTAAAAAGTGTTATGTACATATATACATAAGAAAATAATAATTAATTGTGTCCATAATGGTTTAAGCAATTGAACACTTAAAATACAAAAGCTTTTACGTTATACGAGAAAAAACACATTTGCATCTTAGGCTGGAAAAAAAACTGTTAAAAAAATTCCTAATATTTAGGAATCTAAAACGTTTTATGATCTAAAAGTTTCAAAAAGAAAATAAAAATGTTATTTTACAGTTTTACCCTTTTGAATTAAATATTAAATATAGATGTTTAAAAATATTTGATTGGTTGATGTTGGTTCTCGTAGTTCTGTATGTTTTTTTGGTTTTGAAAATAACCTCACCCTATATATATGTATATATATATATATATATATATATATATATATATATATATATATATATATATATATATATATATATATATATATATATATGTATATATATATATATATATATATATATATATATATATATATATATATATATATATATATATATATATATATATATATAGAGTAGCGATCCAGTAAGAAGAGAAATAAAAATAAGAAGAATAAGAAGAACTCTTGACCACACATTTTAAATAAGAGTGAGAATTTTAGGGGGAGATGCAGGCGATTTTGTAGGTGCATCTGAAATGAGTGGTTGTGGTTTCTTCTCATCCTTCTCATTTTTGTTAATCTTCTTATTAGATCCTAACTCTATATATATATATATATATATATATATATATATATATATATATATATATATATATATATATATATATATATATATATATATAGGGGAGAGTTAAAATAAAAAGACTTTTTTTTGTGAGAAGGATAAGAAGGATTTTTAGCCATTCATTAAAATCAATGGATAAGATCAATCCATATTCCTAACTAACTAACTAACTAACTAACCACCAAAACACGATTTTAAAAAAGTCTTCAAAAAATTCTGAAAAAATTCCAAATGGTCGGATTTGTTGGTGCCTAAAAAAGTTGTGAATAAACGTTTTTTTAATTTTGAGTTTTTTACGTTTTTCTGATGCACAAAAAACAAAATTTGATGCACAAACACGTGAATTTTGGTGTACAAAATTTTTTCATTCAAAAATTTTTCAATTTATTATAGTTTGATGCGGAATCATATTTTAAAGCAAAAAGTCAAAAGAAGTTGGGCATAAAAATGAATTCTTGATGCACAAAAAACCTAAAAAAACGTAAAAGAAAACGTTTTTGTGCATCAAAATTCCGTTTTTGTGCATTAAAAAAGCGTAAAAAACTTCAAATTAAAAAAACTTTTTTCACAAAATTTTTTTGCACCAACATACCCGATCTACCGGAATTTTTTCATAATTTTTGAAGAACTTCAAAAAAAACACGTTTAGATGGTTAGTTAGTTAGTTAGTTAGTTTGTTAGGATTTTGATTTAATCTCATCCATTGATTTTAAATCAATGGCTGAAAATTTCTTATCATTCTCACAAAAAAAAGTCTTTTTATTTGATCTCTCCCCTATATATATATATATATATATATATATATATATATATATATTACATATAAAGCATATTAACCTTCTAATTTTAAAATACTTAAAATTTCTTACATAATGTACAAGTATACAAACATAATTAAAAATTAACAACTAAAACATATAAACATAATTTAATACTCGTATTAAAACTAATACTACATAATAATTAATACACACATGAAATTAAAATTAATTAATACTAATTCATATATAATTCATACAATTTTATATTCACTTTATAAAAAAATAAAAATAAAACATATCTACAAAAAGAATATATATAAGAGCGCCTTTAGAACTAATTAAAATTACTTTTGAAGTTTTTCTGATAAACTTAACGATAAAAGAAAAAATAGATCTTTTATAAAGAACGGGAAAATTTTTTGAAGACAAATGATGCAAATGTGCAAAGTGCTAAGTGCTAATCTAATTATAATATATTAATAATAATTTATAGAGTTATATCCACCTGATTTTTTTTAACATGTATGTTTTGTTTATATTATAAGCTTTTTCTTATTTACAATTTTTATCTATGCGAGACGAGTTCAATGTACATTGTTAATAATATAAACATGTTCATAACAAATATAATTTAATCCGATGTTTCTATAAAAGAAACTAAACTTTTTATTTACTTATTGGGATGTGCATTTTATCACATATATATGACATATAACATTACCAACTACCGTTTTTTTATGTACACAACATCGTATTAATATTTCGTACTTTATATGTCAATGAGTTTTATATTATCCATCATTTTCTATAAGTTACTCAAATGCAATATATTTTAGCTGTTGGCGATTTAAGAAAACATAAAAGTGAAATTATTTTTACCGAAAACATTATTGCGTGGTCCTGCCGCAGCAGTACCCGACTAGTATTATTTTGGCACGTTCCTTCACTACGTAGTAATTTATATACACTACAAAATAACTTACATTTATTACTAGAATTTTTACTTACGAATAAGATTTACAACTATATAAGTTATTATAACTTTTTCTTACTCAAACACAATAAATATAAAAGTAAGCAAAAGAAACTCATAACTTTTGCTTAATCTTTCGCCTATTATAATAAAATTCATTAAAAGTTTTACACTTTTACTTACTCTTATTGAGTAAGAATATACTTTTAGTGTTCCCCTCTATTACTTACTCTTTTTCTTTCTTAAAAGTAGGAATTGATAAAAATAATTTTTGATAACTCTTTTTAGTAGAAATTAATAGAAAATACTTTTAGACCCCCTTATTACTTACTCTTTTTCCATTTAATTGAGTAAGCAATTGCCATAAATTTTGTAGTTTATGTTCAATTAACTATATTATAATATATTACATTACATTAATTAATTACAATGCATTAATTATATTATAGTGTGTTGTATTATATTATTTTGACACTTAAAAATCAATTGAAAAATAGTATAAATATACGCATTGTATATAAATTTTTATATAGCCATATACTTACATCCTTGTTAATCATGATGAACATGATTAAGGCAAAGATTCTTGGATATGGTGGAGTTAGAAAACTTCATACCATTATATCTCAAGAGACCATCAAACCATCTTCTCCAACCCCTCGTCACCTCAAAACCTATAACATTTTATTACTTGATCACTTTGCTCTCAACGCGCACCTGCCTAAAGTCTTTTTCTACAAAAGTTACAATCATGGTAAAACCAAAAATCTAAAACAATCATTGTCTAAGTGTTTAACACAATACTATCCATTTGCGGGTAGGTTTCCCTCGCCTTTGGCATCTTATGTTGATTGTAATGATGAAGGGGTTGAATTCTCTGAGGCTTCGTTCGATACCAAAATCGATGACTTCATTTTCAACAAAAACCATGATGAAACAATGGACGAGCTAATTCCAAAAGGTACTGGTTGTATTGGTGGTACAACTAGCCCAAACTTGTTAGAAGTTCAACTTAACCATTTCTCATGTGGCGGAGTTGCATTAGCGGTGTCGATATCTCACAGAATTGCTGATGGGTTTACATCGGCTAGTTTAATCAACCATTGGGCTAGTGTTGCACGTTGTGAGTCACCAGTAAATCCTAAATTCATTTTGTCCCCTACAAGTGACCACATAATAAAAAAAATACCCGAGGTCATGAATAAGGGCACTGATAAAAGAAACTATATTGCTCGAAGATTTATTTTTCCTAATTCAAGACTGAATGAGCTGAAGAAAAAGGTTAATTCCATGGGAACAACTCCTATGAACCCTACTCGAGTTGAATTATTGACGTCTCTAATATTTAAATGCTCGATGGGTGCAACCATAGCAAAAACAGGTTGTCTTAAGCCGTCAAACTTGTTACACTGTGTGAACATGAGGAACAAATTAGTTAACAACATGTTTCCAAATACAACAGTGGGAAACATATTCACGCTAGCGAACGCAAAGATAGCAAGTTCAAATAAAATTATGTTAGATGAGGTTATTTATGAGTTAAGGAAAGGAAAAACAGAGCTCGATGGAATACACACTCTACAAGAACTTGAAAAACATTATCTTAGTACATTGTCAATGTTAAAGGGTGATGAAAGCCGGAGTTTTGTTAGTACGAGCTTATGCAGGTTTCCATTTTACAATGTTGATTTCGGATGGGGAAAACCAATTAAGGTTATAACAAGGTATCCCGATGTGGATGATAATGGTGTTATCATGTTAGACACTCCGTCTGGAGACGGTATTGAAGCACTAGTGCATCTAGAAAAAGAAGAAATGCCTATCTTTGAAACGGACGAAGAGCTTCTTTCATATGTTGAAGACGAGTGAATTTCTAAGATGAATTTGTGTATTTGTTGTAACCAACAATTACTTTTATTTCCATTAATGAACTTTATCATAATGGTTAATCAATAATAATTATATGTTATGTTGCATTGCTTGAATTCATATAAAATTATGTCAATCATAATTACTCCATTCGTCCTATTTTTATTGTTCTTATTATTATTTTAATTTTTTTCAAAACATTGTCCAGTTTTTAAAATAAGAAGTCTGAATTAATTAATTTACAGTTTTACCCAAGTTATTAATTTCTTATAAGAAAATTATTAATGTAGTCAAAGGATAAGTTTGTTTTTTTAAGTATAAAATGTTTATATTCATTGAATCTACTATAAATCACAAAAGATATGTTAGAGAATTATTAAAATGGGACGAATGGAGTATATGTTATGTAACGTTGATTGAATTCAAATAGAATTATGCCTCTAATCTCCCACTTACCAATATGTCTAATCGTGTGTGACAACACATGTGGGTTTAAATTTATTATCACTTTTGTTAAACTAAATAATTATCATTGAATCTGTTAAACTATGAATTCTAAGAGGATCTGAGGATATAAATTGGATTGAGTGAAGTTGAACATATCTAAATCTTGATGGGGCAACTTACTTATTTTGCATGCATGGCCGATTGATCCTCGTTTTTCGAACATTCTTCTAGAGTGTTGTTGCCTGCATGTGTTTCTTCTCTAGAAAGTCATATTAAAGGAGAGATTACTTGCATTTTGGTGGGGCTAAGTGCCTAAGCAACTAATTTCATCCACAGTGAGTTGTTCCTTTTCTTTGTCCAAACAAAATATGCGACAGAAGATTACTATACATGATACACTCGCATACTTATTGTTCATAAGGAATTAACATAAGAATCCTCCTTCCCATTATCTTTGGTGGGAAACCGCCTAATGAATTAAATGTTTCTCAATTTTCTATGCCTAATTGGCGATGCCAAATAATCAAACAGTACAACATCGTTTTTTATTTAGTAAGGGTTAAGCTCATCAACATTAACTACGTGATGGGAAGATTAATTGAGCAAAGTGGAGATTATAGCGTCTTGGCGGGCAACGCACTAATTTTACAATCATGGCGGATCGATCCTCTTTTTTCGAACGTTCAAAAATTCAAACCTTCCAGTGTGTTGACTCGGTGGTGTTTTTTAACCTATAAACTAGTTTTAGAGCCCGTGTACTCACCTAGACTTAAACATAAATAATACATTAAGTAATAATTTTGTTATTACAATTTTATGTATATTATATGATTTAAGTTCATTTGGATACTAAACTTATCTAAGATATGAGGGGACTCATCTCCACCTTCCATCTCCTCACCATCTAATGGCTGAGATTAAATCCCCATTTTATACTGCAGGGGTATTTTCGTCAATTCACCCGCTACTATATAAATCATTTTATCCTCTCTTTTTCATAAAACACACACCGTAACATTACTTCTCTCTCTACCTCCCGATCTACTTTCGCTCTCTATAAGTTGAAGCGTATAATCACAAATCCATCACGAACATCATTATTAATCCATCGCAAATCGATTAATTAACACGAATTCATAGCAGGTTTGTATTCTCATAATATATTCTTATTTTTTTAGTTTATTTGATTTTGAATAAGCTTATTAATTTATTGTCATTAGCTTATTTTAAACGAAATATTCTGATTAATAGTTCGTATTTGGATCGAATCCTTCCATTTGATTATTCTTATTTTGATCAAATTATTTTAATTAGCTTTTAATTATATGATTTATGTGAATAAGCTTATTTGTTTGAATAAGATTTTGAATTAGATGAGAGTTATGAATAATTTTGTGAATTAGATAGGAGTTGTGTGAATAAGCTTACAAATTATATGAGAGTTACGAATAAGCTAGCTTCTTAGCTTATTTTGACGCATCATAAGGTATTTTATGTAAGTTAAATTAAGTTTACTAATGTGGGCTGTAATAAGCTTGATATATCATATATGATAGTTATATATCATATATGATAGTTATATATCATGAGTTATCATATATGATATAACTATCATATATGATATATCAAACAAACCATAAGAAAAAACAGATTTTGCATGAGTTTTTTTTCAGAAAATCTGTTTAAACTCTTGAAAAGTGCCTTCTATCATATATATGAGTAATACTTTTTGTTGTTAAAATTTTGCATAATATGTTCTTTTCTATCTTTTATTAGCGCAGTCAGACAGAGGTGGTGTGATTGCCCGATTTGGAGCAAAGCAGAGAGGGATGTTGATTATAACAAGAGGATGTGCACGGATATGTTATACGGATCAAGACGGAGTAGGCGTTGTTCATGAATTTATCAGTTAATAATATGTTTTAACAATAGTTTATTGTTGAAAAAGAAGAGTAGTTTTAATAATAATGGTGTTTGGATCTTTTGATTTTGTATAAATGGTTATCATATATGATATCAGATGTGTATTATATATGATTTTACATTAGGTTATGATATGTTTGAATTATCATATATGATTCTGTTCATAAGTACATTTTTTATGTTATGAACAAGTGTTTAATTATTAATTGTGCATACTCTTCATTGTAATCATGAATTCATCCAATTCTTTGTTTAATATACCGAATTTTTTTTGAGTATCATATTATGATAATGCATTATCATATATGATAGTGCATTATCATATATGGCTTAATTATCAAAATCATCATGACATAATACCAAGAATGCTAAACCATATTAACAAGACGTTGTACAAGATACCAATCGATTACAAAATCGTCCATATACGTCAAAACTCCATTAGGAGATTACAAAGAAAAAACAAACAATACATTTTAAACGTAAAATAAAAATTCACGAACTTCTTCAATAAGCTTCTTGGCCTTTTTGGATGCTTGTAATGTTCAACATTCCTTGTAAACAGCCTTCTCTACACGAATAAGAAGATTTAATTCATTTTTCAAGCGCATCATCATATATGATATATTTTATCATGTATGATATTTTAGCTTACATCATATATGATAAAATATATCATATATGATATTTCACTAACAGGTCACACTAAATTTGTTCAGCGAGATTAAGCCATAAAATCTTATAATTCATGAAAATAAGCTAATAAGTTAGCTTATAATTCATCATAATAAAATTGATGATAATTTATAAGCTTATTCCCATTAATCATCTAATAAAAAATCAAACACATCCATAATCACATCAAAATAAGCTTATTTACATCAAATAAGCTAAAAAAGATATAAATGATGATGATATAACCTGGTGATTCGTTCTTCAATAGCATCGACATCTTTTTTTTTAATTTTTAACGCGATTTGTTGATAATTTTTTATTTGTGTGTGTTTTAGTATGTGTTTTGGATCGAGATGATGATTGAATAAGCTTATGTGTGTGTGTTTTTGTGTGTGTTTTGTGTTAGATCTGAGATAAGAGAAGGGGGTGAGATGTATTTGGGAGGTGGGTGGGATGGGTGGGTTTAAAATGACGAAAATGCCCCTCCATTTTTTAATTAAAAAATAAAATTTAATCTGGGCTGTTAATTTTTTGGTAGATGAAAGGTGGGGATTGGTCCCCTTGTATCCAAAGGATACAAGGTACCCAAAATAACCGGACTCATATTATATATGTTTTTAAGAACATTTAATGTTTATATGTTTAATTATCTTGTTGTTTTATTGTGTATCATGTAAACTAATATAAACTCATCTGAAATTTAATTTTTTAAATTTCATATCCTTTTTACTTTTGATATTTTATTTTAAATAGTTATATCTTAGTTATTTAAAAAATAAACCATTTACATCAACGTTACACGTACATGATTTATAAATTCATGATTTTGTGTTGTTTAATATTATTTTATATAACAATATTAAGTTTTTAATATTCAAATAGTTATAGTGCTCATAGACCCACGAGTTTTATATGATTTTTCATTATGTGATAATATTAATTAATATTTTGTATAAATATTTGTTGCATAAAGGATTTGACTTTGTTTAACTGAAGTTTTAACTATAGATAATGTGTGTTTAGTAACACATAACGACCTTCAAAATATATATGTTGTTGTACTATAAAGAATCTCATCTATTTATTTTCCTCTTACACCGATCTTTGAGGTCATGCATTCATTTTGATATTTATATTCATGTTAATAATAATTTGCGTAAACAATCTGTGTTTTTATTTGAATATTTATAATTATGTTATTTTTTGACTTTTTAATATTACATATATGTTGAGTTTTTAGAATATAAAGTACATAGGTTATAAAGTTTAAGGGGGTATTCTGTTTATTTTCCAAAGTTACTAAAATATATGAAAAAAATACAAGTTTACACTTAAGTTCATGTAATTTATTTAGAATTCAACCACTAAAGTTTTATCGATCCCCTCCTCTTTTTTTAAGTTTTTATTTTTGATGTGGGTTTTGCTATACGTAAAAATATACGCGAATCGAGTAAGTCGAAAACGGCCTACCAAAATCGTTTTAAAATCACGAAAGCGACCCGAGATCGTTGTTCGACGAGGAAATTGTGAATTTGAGATTCTCGATTCGATTTTGGATTAATGATCGAAGAAATTCGTTGAAAAAGTAAAAGCAAAGACGTAAACGTAAAATGATATAACACGTAAGATAACGAAAATCACGTAAATCGAGAAAATGACGAAAAATTAAAAAAATTATTTTTTTTTAAAACTTAACGAAAAATAACATATAAAACTTAAAAAGAAAAAAAATAAAAAAATACAAATGAGCTAAAAACCCAAATCGAAATTGAGGCAAAAACGTTATTGGGACAAAAAGCCCAACATGTAAAATATTTAACTAGAAACGCTAAGATTTGACAAGAGTTTTTTATTTAAATTTATTAAACTACACCAAAAATAAATGTTGAAAAATATTTTGCCAATAAGCTTAGATAAGCACTTTACTAAAATTAAACGGGTTTCGTTATCTAGCAAAACTGTAACCAAATTCGTTCAAACTTCTAAAGATCGTAAAACTAGTAATAAAAATGAGCATAGAACAAAAAATGGAAGTTGTGCTCGTTTAATAAAATCAAAACGCTCAAATAAGCTGTAAACGAGCGTATTAGTGCTAAAAATAGACGAAATTAAAAACGTATAATAGAGGAATGAATAGAACTATAAACCAAAAGTGACAAGTAAGCAGATGGTAATTGTAGACTGTGTTGCGTCTTCTGATGGTATAAGGTCAGCTGTTCGAGCCTTCTGCTCCCTTTTTTTGGCAGATTAATTATTGGATGAAATAAAGAAGGTTTAAAAGAGAATTAGAAGGAAGTAATAACATAAAGTTACATTAGAGCAGATGGTGAAAGGGTTGGATTACTGCGTTTTCTCTTGTAGACAGGTCTGGGGTTTGTGACTTTTGTGTAGCCTTTTTGACAGATTATATTTATATGTCTTTTTTCTTTTTGGATTATTAGAATTAAGCAAATAATTACACCACTAGCAGTTGGTTAATGGTATGTTGAGCATCAATAAACACAAGCAAATCATTCATAATCAAACAAGCAATGAACAAAATAAGAATCAAGAGAAGTTCTTTATTATGAACAATAGCAGCATGTGATTTAATGTGAACTTTTAAGAGCAGATTTGGCTTATAACATAAGCTATAAAATAAGCACATGGATTATTTCTCAACACATAATCAATAATATAAGCAAATCCAATACACAAAACATCAAACAAAGCTAACTCGAGAAGCAGAGAAATAAAGAGAACAAAAGAACAGTAGCTAGTTTTTATTGTGCACAAGTGAGATTTTTGGTGAATTATGGCTACTCTTACCTTCTCCAATAAGCACTATCAAAACAAAACACCTCAAAACAGATAAAAAGGACCTAAATTACTACTAGAATCCTAAATTTCTACTTCCAAATCCTCAAATTCAACAAGCTACAGTTGTTAAATGGTATATACAGTTCTTAGGCCTTTTTTTGCACTTTGTGAACACCTATTTTGAGCAAATGAATTCCAAATTACAAGCAAACCTATGGAACTTCTAAAGAACAGAAACGTGAACAAAAAACATCATTTAATCTACAGAAATAACAGCTTTTGATCCAATTTTTATCAAAACTATGATTTTGTCATATTGACTTAAAATAACGCATATTTTTTGTGTTTTGATGTTTTTCTTTCAACCAAATGCTGATTATTTATCCTACTTGAACTAATGCACTCGACCTAAACACCTAGAACTAGAAGTAAAGGCATGA
Organism: Glebionis coronaria; assembly: GCA_025667525.1. Classification (NCBI taxonomy): domain Eukaryota; kingdom Viridiplantae; phylum Streptophyta; class Magnoliopsida; order Asterales; family Asteraceae; genus Glebionis; species Glebionis coronaria. Next base: position 428,405,569 of record CM046877.1, read on the forward strand.
TGTAGACTAATCTAAACAGCCCTTAACCTTTGCACAGTTTATGATTTAGCCTACACTTATGAGATTTAATGACCGATTTCAAGATTACAAATATCAATAAGCTAAAAATGAACTTAATGAGCAGAATTGAAGTAGAATTAAGCCTAGATTTCTAGTATTACGTAAAGTGACAAATAATTTTTTTTTATATTTAGACAAAAATTTAAACAAGAGCTATAGTATTTAAATAAAAATGAAACAAACAATAGAACAAGCAAATAAATCACTCAAGTAAATCAAATACACAATAGATAAGCAGAAATTGATAAGCTACGTAAGAAAACTAAACTTGAGAGGAATTTTAAACTAGAACAAAACCTTGCAAAGCTCCAAATCCAAAGTAGCCTTTGCCAAAAAGGCCCGAATCTTCAACCCAATCTTAATATCAAAACAATATAAGCTTATTTCAGCTTATTTTCAACAAATACCCACTGTTCACTCTCCTAGTGAGGCAACCTTCATCTCCAAAGTAGCTTTTGTGAGATTTTGAGTATTTTCCTTAGCTTTTTTTTGAAAACAAAGCTCACATAGGCTTGTTAAGGCTTATGTATTATATAGGCGACTTGTTAAAAACAGCTTACTCAAATAGCTTATGGATTATAAAAGAAATTTAGGAAAAAGTATGAGAGAACTTAAAACAGAAATTTAGATGAACAAACCTTGAATTAAAACTAAACTTTCGTTAATAAAAAGAGATCATTACATCAAAACATTAAAACTAAAATTAAAATTGACAAAAATTAACTAAGAAAATTACACTAAGAAATTACATGAACTATGAGAAAATTACTATCTCTATTTATAGATGAAGCCTATCAATCTAGAAGCCCTTTCAACTGTATCTTCTCTCTCCAAGGGTTTTAACAAGGACCCTCGGATGATGCTTAATTGTGAAGCATAATTGTGAGCCTTTGATTGCCAACATGACATTCCTTATGTCAGCCTTGTGTTAGTTTACCAAAGAATTTAGTGATAATTTTGAGGTGAGTTGTGCTTTCTCATTCTTGCCCACGGATTGCCAACATGGCAATTGTTGATTACTTGACTAGTTTCCATATGGGATCTCTTATTGGATGTGTGGGAGTGGATGTTTTGCTTTAATTGTTCTAATTACCCATATAGGTAAAACCTCTCTTTGTGTTCATCCCTGGTAAAAGTGAAAGAGATGGAGGAACAATAATTGTTTCCCTCCTCTTTTTATTCTTATTTACTCGCTTTGACTTATTTGACCCAACCACTACTTTCTCGTTTGGAAAAACAAGCCCCTCATACTTAATGAAAACTTGGTTTCCATATTCTAAATGATCTTTTACAAAATGGCAGATTGCTCTTTGTAGTTTTATTTGATAGAATATGAATTTTCCAAGGACTTGTTTGGTGTATTTGTGATAGATGAGGGACCACTTTGGTATTTTAAGGATATGAAGGGTACTTTTGTGAACTTTTGGGAAAGTGGAGGGGTAGAAATGTAATTTGACGAAAGTTCAAGGGTATCTTGGTAATTTCAAAGGTTTAGTGTTTCCAAACTCCATTTTCTTGAATTCCGGATTCGGCTTTGTGCTTTTCGTCTAATCCCGTGCTCGCTTTATCTTTGACTTGATCGTTTTTCTTATCTTTTCTTGATATACGTACCTACACATACACAAACAACAAACACAAGTATATATGGCACTTTTATGATTATTTGACCGTTTTGAGCATATTTTCTAAGAAAATAAGATAAGAGACTATGCTCTTATCAAATCCCCGATACTTAACCATTGTCGTGTCCTCACGCAATGCTAAAATAAAGTATAAAGCAACTCTATTTTTCTATTATTCAAAAATATTTATTCATTATTAATCTAAGGAGGTGTAATGACATAATATATTACTTTCATCACGAGATCATAACTTTTAGGGTCAAAGAAAAAAAATAAGTAAATGTTTTGTAGAGTAAAATTCGTCATCCTTGATTGTCACACACTCCATGCTAAGCGTAAAAACGAGATCATTGTTGGTACAAGTCACAAGGCTAACACTACTCATGCATTTAAATTGTGTAATACTTTTTCTGCCCGCAATCCTAATTATAGAAAGATATCTAGAATTTATTAACTATTTCTTTGTCATGGATCACAAGGATTCATATTGACTTATTTTGATATTTATTAAGCCTAAAATAAAGTTAACACGGTTTATATAATAAGTAGCTAGAGGACACGGTCTTTTAAAATGTTTCTTATAATTATAAAAAGTACATTTCTCGACATAACTTTGATCACGACGTGGGACCTCTCCCGGACCGATGTTTGGCATGTGTTTCGAACATCAATCTTGAGAGAAGCTCTTTGTTTTGGTCTTCTCTTCTTTTTAGGCATACATCTTCTTATTTATTAAAGATGCTTAATTTTTTACCACGACTTTCTTCACTTATCCTGTTCCTTATTTTGGGACTTCAATTTATGCAACGATCCGCCTCCTTTTCGGACTTGGATTTATAAACTCATCATGCCTTGTTAGGGCCTTTTTGGATTTATAGACTTTTCCGCAACCTTTTGGAGTATATTGCTTTTCATCGTATGTCTTCATCCTTCATTTTGGATTTAGATTTGTGAACTTTACATCTTTTTGGATTTAGCAACAAAAGGTAATCCTCATGGCTTGTTAGGGCCTTTTTGGATTTGCCAATCTTCGCATCCCGTTTTGATAAGTTATGTTTTGAAAATGTACTTTATGTAATCATAATTAACTTTCAAACGATCTTGTTCTAGAAGCTAAAAAACTTATAAACGTATGACCTTATTTATTGCAATTATTAGTCCTAATGCATTGATCTTATGGGAGAAAAAAACACAATTAAAAACACATGAGTTTTTGAAAGAACATTTTCATGTTCTACGTTTAGCATGATCACTTATAATAACACTATCATTTCTCATTCTTCACTATATAAAGAACTCTAATTAAAGAGACTCGTGAATGCTTAGCCATGCAAGTCAAAATTTAGCTAAATTTGGATTAGCTTTATTAAGACTATATTAAATCGAAGTTTTGGGTTTTCAAGTCACCTATAGGATCTTGAAATTTCTTCGACTTTTTCAAGTTTTAGAAAATGAGTTTTAAAGTTCCCTTGATAAATGACTTTCTTGGATCAATTATAGGAACTTGCGAAGATTCTTTGGCTATACCAAGCTAAGATTTCGCGTTTTAAAGTTCCCTATATAAAAGTCTAGCAAAACTTGATTTAAGCGAGTAAAGGAATTGTAGAAACTAGAAGGGGGGGTTGAATAGTTTCTAATATTTACTAGTTAAAATATGGTTTCCAATAATCCTTTTTCAAAAACTTAGGCTTGAGGAAATATGTGAAATCTTCTTATGCACAATATGAACAATGATAGTGTAGCTAAACTAATACTAACAAAAAGATATCCACAAAGAATAAAGAATGATAGTGTAGCTAATCTAATACTAACACATGTATATGCAAAAAGAATAAAGAATGTAAAGAGTTAAGGGTAAAGAAAGATCAAACCGAACACCAAGGAGTTATAGTGGTTCGGCAACGAAGCTCACTCCTCGTTTCTACTCCACTCCTCGAGTACTCCTTACTCGAGAGTTCACTACACAACAAGCTCCTTATGGTGGAGAAAACCGTACACGTCGCTTAACCAATTTCCGACTCTAAGCTAAAAGTCGAGCCCTAATTGTAGCTAGGACCAATCTACACAACTATACTTAGTACATACACAACTTCCAAATAGACACAACTACTTGGATCTTCACAACTATGACACAACTACAAGTAAATAAAATTTGATCTTCAATGGATCTTTGGTGGTGGACTCAACACTTCACTAGGATAGTGTTCTTCTCTTTGCACTTGGAGAGGAAGGGATGGAAGAACAAGATTCACTTCTTAAACAAGTAATAATCAAACAAATGATCAAAGATTTGAGTGATTAAAGAAGGGGTTTGAATCTGGAAATAAATGTGTAAAAGAGGTGAGGTGAAAAGCTGAGAATGGTCCACTATTTAAAGGATAAAGGATCCAACGGCTATATCTGCCCGCGGTACCTTATCACAGCCCGCGGTACCTTATCGATAAGGTACCGCCTAGGCGCTAAGGTACCGCCGGACTAGACTCCGCTCCTTTTTGTCCTTTAGTGGTGGAGGTCTTATCTGGGTATAAAAAATATCCTGAAAGGATATTCTTAACAGAATAAGAATATGCCATTTTCAAATTTCAAATAATTAATTTAATAAAACATTTTCTTAAAAATAAATTTTAATAAAAACTTGTCACATTTAATAAAAAGTGAGTTTTAAGAAAAGATTAAATCACTTGATCACTTGATTAAGGTTAGTACTTGTTTATCCATACCTTAAGTGAAAATGGGTAAAATGAAAAATACTTGAACTCAAGAATTCGTTTTTCGTTGTTTTCGTAAATGCTTGTTTTTACATATTGTCGTAATCAAAACTAAGCGAGACTGAAAAATGCAAGTAACGTTTTTAGTCATTATTGCATTAACAATATCCCCCTTTTTGATTCGGACAATACATAAACTCAATCACACAAAAACAAGATTTTCGAAGACGAGTTTATTCATTTCTCCCCTTGTCAAAGCAAAAAGGTTGCGTAAGCCGGTGTTGAAGAAACGGACTTTGCAAAGACTCCCCCTTGGTGCTTACTCACCCTAGCTTGGGGCACCGGGGAATCGAGATATGGTGACAAGCTACATAGAAGGGTTAGTTGAACAAAAGAAACAACCAACAATATATAGCAATAGGTCACATAAAGAAAATTAAAAGAGAAGAAAACACAAAGACAAAGATCCAAGATAGGTTACTAAAGAAACATCATACAAGGAAGTATGGAAAAAAAAAGAAACAAGCCAAAAGCATAAATCTAATCCTAGTTATTCTAGAATTCTAAGATTTGCTTGAATTTGGTGTCTTGAGGATAAGCAATCAATGCTTATATGAAAGACAAGGTGATAGCGGAGGGTGGTGGTGGCTTGTTGGAGATCTCATAATCAAAGTGAAGAGGAGGCTTGATTAAGAGACTCTTGATGTAGCTCAACTCCTCATAGATGTGTGCCATAGCAAGATGTTGATATTGACAACAATGACAATATGTTCCATGGTGCATGACATTATCATGAGAAGGAGGAAGAACACTAAAGGGTGGTGGTGGAAGAAAGGAAGTTCCACAATCAACATTCTTGGTAGGAGAAATGTGATTAAGAGTGTTCTTGGGTGGGTTTGGATTGAAAGCAATTGGAGAAAATGGAGGAGATTCAAGGCTTTCATTGGGAGAATAAGACATTTTGGATGTGAAGTAATGCAAAATGCTTATGGTTTAAATAGGGAAGACTTGGGGTATTTTTGGGGTGGTCAAAGGGTTTGAAACAAAGATTCTCAAAAAAGTTGGAGCAAATCTGGAGTTTTAGACAAAAACACGAAAAAGGAAAGCCACTGTAGGCGGTTCCTTATCTACAGTGGCGGTACCTTATCAATAAGGTATCGCGGTTCACAAAAGGAACCGCCTGCAGAAGCAGGGTTTGGTGTTTGGAGAAAGATTTTTCAGCAAATCTTATTTTTCTAGTCTAACTTATCATAGGGATGTGCTTAAAAGCAAAGATAGACTAAGAAAACATATGCAAACTTACTAAATAGAGATTTGACCAAAATACATGGATTTAAAAAAATCAATGTAGGAGGTGTGTAAGAGAAGACCTTAAGTCACGACACAATAATCCTCCATGATTCAATCTTGTTCTTACTATGTTTGAGAGAATCATACATATGAATTATGTAAGCTCTACATTAATAGCGAGAATCTATGAAAAATCGTTTTTAGATTGAATTAACAATGTCAAACGAATTTCTCAACCATTTTCGAAAGAGACTTTGAGAGTTTTGAAATGGAGAGGAGAAGATTTTTCAAAAGGATTTTAAACGACTCAAGGACTCAAACTGGTAATAGAAAACACACAAGAAGAAAAGAATTTAAGGAAGATGTTCCATTAATCCTAGACCTAGACGCAAGTAATTAAAAGGTTCCCTCTTAAGTGGCTTAGTGAAGATATCGGCTAAGTTGTCCTCGGAGGGAACCTTTTCAATAGTAATGTTCCCCTTTTGAACATTATCCCTAAGGGAATGGTGTCTAATTTCTATGTGTTTGGTTCGCGAATGTTGCACGGGATTCTTGCTTAGGTCTATAGCGCCTTTATTATCGCACATGATGGGAACATCATCAAGAGAAATCCCGTAATCAACAAGCGCTTGCTTCATCCATAGAGCTTGTTGGCATGCTTTTCCGGCACTCACATACTCGGCTTCCGTGGTGGATATCGCAAGAGCGGTTTGTTTCTTGGAGAACCAAGAAGTTAAACAACAACCCATGAAGGTACAAACTCCACTAGTGCTTTTCCGGTCCACATAGTCTCCCGCATGATCCGAGTCCGCGTAGACAATGGTTTCTACGCCGGTCCCTTTAGGATACCATAATCCTAAATGTATAGTGCCTTTAATGTATCGGAAGATACGCTTAACCGCTTTAAGGTGAGAGGTTTTGGGAGCCTCTTGGAAGCGAGTACAAAGGCAAACACTAAACATGATATCCGGTCGACTTGCCGTTAGGTACAACAAACTACCAATCATACCTCTATATTTGGTGTTGTCTACCGACTCACAATCATCATCTACGGTGATTTTAGTATCCGAGGCCATAGGGGTCTTCATTGGTCTAGATTCTTCTAATCCAAATTTCTTTAGCATTTCTTTAGCGTACTTAGATTGACTAAAGAAAATACCATCGTCCATTTCTTTAATTTGGAGTCCTAAAAAGAAGTTAAGTTCTCCCATTATACTCATTTCAAACTCATCATGCATGATTTTGGCAAAGTCATCACACAATTCTTGACAAGTTGAGCCAAATATAATGTCATCAACATATATTTGTACGATTATGAGGTGAGAACCTTTCTTCTTTGTAAAGAGTGTATTGTCTACCATTCCCATGGTATACTCATGTTTAACAAGAAACGCTTTAAGTCTATCATACCAAGCTTTGGGTGCTTGTTTGAGTCCATAAAGTGCTTTCTTAAGCTTGTTAACATGGTCCGGCTTCTCAAAATCAATGAAGCCTGGAGGTTGAGCCACATATACCTCCTCATTGATCAAACCGTTAAGAAATGCACTCTTTACATCCATTTGTTGAAGCTTAATATCTAAGGCACAAGCGTAGGCTAAAAGGATTCTAATTGATTCTAATCTAGCTACCGGTGCATATGTCTCGTCATAATCAATCCCTTCTTGTTGATTATAGCCTTGAGCTACAAGTCTAGCCTTGTTACGAGACACAACACCATTCTCATCTAGCTTATTCCTAAATACCCATTTGGTTCCTATAATGGTAGAACTTCTTGGTGGAGGAACAAGTTCCCAAACATCATTAGCAACGAATTGATTCAATTCTTCTTGCATCGCAATGACCCAACTCTCATCCGTCAAAGCTTCTTTAACATTCTTTGGTTCAATCAAGGAGACAAAACAAAAGAAGTTGCTTTGGTTTTGGACTTGAGATCTTAGGGTCCTTTGATTTAAGTCACCAATGACATTATTGAGAGTATGATCCCTAGACTCCTTAATGTTTACTTCCTTTTCAACACTAAGGTCTTCAACTCCTATTTTTCTAACCTCTATGGCTTTAACTACTTCTAATTCATCCAAGTCATCATCAACCAATGGTGGTGTCTTGGGTGAAGGAGGGGTTTCATCAAAGGTTACGTTGAGTGATTCTTCAATAACCCTTGAGGTTCTATTTAGGACTATGTAGGCTTTACTAGTTTGGGAATAACCTAAAAGGATACCTTCGTAAGACTTTGGGTCAAACTTGGTAAGGTAGTCTTTGGTGTTGAGGATAAAGCACTTGCTTCCAAACACCCTAAAGTATTCTAATGAGGGTTTCTTACCTTTAAGAATCTCATAGGGGGTCTTTCCTAGGAAAGGTCGAATAAGAATTCGGTTGAGAATATAAGTCGATGTATCCACGGCATTGCACCAAAACTTTTGAGGCAAATATTGCTCGTTTAACATCGTCCTACTCATCTCTTGGAGAGTACTATTCTTCCTTTCAACTACCCCATTTGATTGTGGAGTGCAAGGAGCCGAGAAGTTATAGGTAATACCATGAGCTTCACAAAAGGCACCAAATTGCACTTCATTATCAAATTCCCTACCATGATCCGTCCTAATAGAAACAATTGAACATCCTAGTTGATTTTGAATTCTTCGACTAAAGATTTCGAAGTGATCGAAAGCTTCATTCTTAGATGCCAAAAATCTAGTCCAAGTGAATCTAGAATAGTCATCAACTATAACTAGGGTATAAAGGTTACCTCCATAACTCCGTATGGCGGAAGGTCCAAAGAGATCCATATGTAGGAGCTCTAAGCACCGAGAGGTCGAAACCAAATTCTTGGCTTTGTGACTTGAGTGAACTTGCTTTCCAACTTTGCAAGCATCACAAAAGTGACTATCAAACTTAATCTTGGGGAGGTGTCTTACCAACTCCTTAGAGACTAAAGATTGAATTAAACGCATATTAGCGTGACCTAATCTCCTATTTCAAAGAGTAGAACTATCATCTATAGTCGCAAGACATATGTTGTCTTTTGACTTCTTATTAACCTTCATGACATAAAGCCCATGCTTTCTAACACCTTTTCCAATGACTTTTCCATCTTTTACGATTTCACTGTCATGTTCCGAAAAGATGACCTTACACTTATTATCACAAATTTGACCTATACTTAAAAGGTTAAAACCTAAGTTATCTACGTGCTCAACATTTTCAATGGTCATGGAGTTAAGAGAAACCGTACCTTTGCCAATGATATTACCACGTAGACTACTAGCGAATGTGACGTTACCTCCATCATATGCTTTGTTGTGCGAGAACAAACTTCGATTACCCGTCATGTGTTTAGAACATCCACTATCCTTAATCCACTCATCGGGCTCCAAATCAATTCCCAAGCATATCTAGGTAACAACACACAAGATCAAACATTTGGTCCCCAATATCTCATGGGTCCAAAATTGTTAGTTCCAAACATCCCTTGCATTTGGTTGGGATGCATGAATGAGGAGGGGATTCCCCATGGCGAACAAAATGGAGGAGGGTAGTAGTTCATGTAACCATTTTGTTGTTCATTACTTCTCCTAGGTGTGTTTGATCTAGGTTTAGAGTTATTATTATTCCTTCTAGGTGTTGGAGTTTTACTTCTAGGTCGTGAGTTGTTTTGATTATCTCTTGTAGTAGTTGTCATTCTACTTCTAGGCTTTGACTCATTCCATACTCTAGGTGGAGTAGAAGATAGTCTAGATAAACTTCTATTTCCCATGAGAGGTTTACTTAACGGCTTATAGAACTTACCAATAGCATTGTCGTCAAGTATGGGTAATTGACCCTTATTAACAGTAAGATGCTTTGGTTTTTCATTTAACTTAGATTTTTTCAGAAAGTTTAGAATTTTCACAAAACTCAACTTCTGGCCGCGGTACCTTATCTATGGCCGCGGTTCCATAGTGACAAGGAACCGCGCCATACAATGTGGAACCGCGTCCAGAGGATGTTTTCTGTGAAAACTTGACTTGTTTTGGTTCACTAGTTGAGGCTTCATTTGAGTTAAAACCTAGACCAAGTTTTTCCTTAGAATGAACTTGTTTGTTTAACATATCATCAAGAGCACTAGTACCTTTCATGAACTTTTCCAATTTAATGGAGGTGCTCTTGAGATCATCATTTCTAATCTAAGTTTCTCACAACTTAAGCAACCTAAATCAACCTCTTTGTTTTTCTCAAGTTTAGCCAATTTCTCCCTAAGTTCATTGATCTCATTTTCAAGCTTAGTTTTGGTTGATTTTAAGGTTTTATTATTTTCTATGAGTTTAAGACTAAGTTTGTGTAAGCTATCATATTTGCCTTCAAATTCAGTATCATCTAAAGTGGAACTATCATTGCTATAATATTCGGTTTCGGAATGTACCACTTTAGAAGTGTGAGCCATAAGACATTTCTCCTCTTTGGGATTGCCATCATCATCTTCACCGCTATCGCTCCAAGCGCCACTAACGAATGCCGTGTGGTTCTTATCACGAGCGGGCTTTGGACATTCACCAATGAAGTGATTTGGATCACCACATCTAAAGCAATTCCTATCACCTTTTTCGTTTTTGACAAACCGATTCTTTGACAATGGTTTCTTGTCATAGTTTGGTTGCCTAACGTGTTGACCTCGTCTCTTGAAGAACTTCTTGAAATCTCTCACCGCCAATGCATACTCCTCGTCATCACTTTCCGAGGAACTATCACGGTCACTTTGTGCCTTCTTGGCTTTAATTGCAAGAGATTTCCTTTCACTCTTGGTTTTTACTAATTCCGAGTCCTTCAAAATTATCATCTCATGAACCTTCAAGTTTCCTATGATTTCATCGAGTGATAAAGTTGAGAGATCTTTTGACTCTTCAATAGCCGTGACTTTTGCTCTCCACTTTGGATGTAAGGCCCTTAGAAACTTCCTAACATTGTTCTTGCTAGAAAAACCTTCATCAAGTGCTTTTAGACTAGTAATAATGGTGTTAAATCTAGCAAATGCACTATCAATAGTTTCATCTTCTAAGATGACAAATTGTTCATATTGTTGGACAAGAAGATCGATTTTACTTTCTTTGACTTGGCTATTACCTTGGTGGGTTACTAAAAGAGTGTTCCAAATATCTTTAGCGGTTTCACACATAAAAATTCTTTCATACTCTTTCTTAGGCAAAGCATTATAGATCACCATTTTGGCCTCATTATTTTTTGAAAGTTTCTTTTTAGTATCATCATTAGCTTTGTCAAAAGTGACTAATTCTTTTGTTTTAGAAACTTCATTAAATTGAAAGGGTAAAAAATCACCATTGGTAATAACATGTCAAAGATCTAAATCTTTTGATTTCACATAAGTTTCAAATCTATTTTCCAATAAATAAAACTATCGGTTTCAAAAAGTGGTGGTCTTTGCATAGATTGCCCTTCTAGGTACTTGTTGGAATCCATAGATCGATTCAAGTTTTAAAATACAATATACTTTAAAAATTCTTGAGCAACCCGCTCTGATACCAATTGTAGAAACTAGAAAGGGGGGTTGAATAGTTTCTAATATTTACTAGTTAAAATATGGTTTCCAATAATCCTTTTTCAAAAACTTAGGCTTGAGGAAATATGTGAAATCTTCTTATGCACAATATGAACAATGATAGTGTAGCTAAACTAATACTAACAAAAGATATCCACAAAGAATAAAGAATGATAGTGTAGCTAATCTAATACTAACACATGTATATGCAAAAAGAATAAAGAATGTAAAGAGTTAAGGGTAAAGAAAGATCAAACCGAACACCAAGGATTTATAGTGGTTTGGCAACGAAGCTCACTCCTCGTTCCTACTCCACTCCTCGAGTACTCCTTACTCGAGAGTTCACTACACAAAAAGCTCCTTATGGTGGAGAAAACCGTACACGTCGCTTAACCAATTTCCGACTCTAAGCTAAAAGTCGAGCCCTAATTGTAGCTAGGACCAATCTACACAACTATACTTAGTACATACACAACTTCCAAATAGACACAACTACTTGGATCTTCACAACTATGACACAACTACAAGTAAATAAAATTTGATCTTCAATGGATCTTTGGTGGTGGACTCAACACTTCACTAGGATAGTGTTCTTCTCTTTGCACTTGGAGAGGAAGGGCTGGAAGAACAAGATTCACTTCTTAAACAAGTAATAATCAAACAAATGATCAAAGATTTGAGTGATTAAAGAAGGGGTTTGAATCTGGAAATAAATGTGCAAAAGAGGTGAGGTGAAAAGCTGATAATGGTCCACTATTTAAAGGATAAAGGAGCCAACGGCTATATCTGCCCGCGGTACCTTATCACAGCCCGCAGTACCTTATCGATAAGGTACCGCCTAGGCGCTAAGGTACCGCCGGACTAGACTCCGCTCCTTTTTGTCCTTTAGTGGTGGAGGTCTTATCTGGGTATAAAAAATATCCTGAAAGGATATTCTTAACAGAATAAGAATATGCCATTTTCAAATTTCAAATAATTAATTTAAAAAACATTTTCTTAAAAATAAAGTTTAATAAAAATTTGTCACATTTAATAAAAAGTGAGTTTTAAGAAAAGATTAAATCACTTGATCACTTGATTAAGGTTAGTACTTGTTTATCCATACCTTAAGTAAAAACGGGTAAAATGAAAAATACTTGAACTCAAGAATTCGTTTTTCGTTGTTTTCGTAAATGCTTGTTTTTACATATTTTCGTAATCAAAACTAAGCGAGACCGAAAAATGCAAGTAACGTTTTTAGTCATTATTGCATTAACAGGAATGTTAGGGGCTCCAAGTACCCAATCAAGAAAAAAATTAACTTATTCTACCCAACGGAAAGCCTACATTTGTGTCAAAACACTTATTATTAAAACGAAAAATTTAAAATTTACCCTATTTTACGCTAATTTATATAAAAAAGCGGAGTACGTTAGGACACAAACAAATGAAAAGTATATTGATAGATACCCGCCCCCCATACTTAAACCGAACATTGTCCTCAATGTTTCCAAGTGTAGGGGCAAATACCCCCATACATAGATTCAAAGAGTCGAATGTAAGAATCAAAGCGTGGAAAGGGTATGACACAAATTTTAAAAGCCGTTTATGCTAATAAAAATAAGCCTTAGCACAAGGATATAATCACTGGATAAAGTAAGACAAGATCGAAGCTCGAGTCATATGTGATGAGAACGAACACGAGAGTCTTCGAGATCTAGAAAATCACATCACAAACAAACGAAACACGAGATATGAAGAAGCACGAGCCTCCTCACGTTAAACTATTAGAAAAGAAAAATATGTACATGGATAAGCATGGTAGCTCCCCCACGAGGCACCTCGTTTTTGTTTACCGAGTCATGAGATCGATTTGATCCTCGTATTTATTCGTCAATGGGGAAGGTTTAAAGGTCAGGTCCTACCATTGAAGGTATTTCCTCACCAAAATAATGCTTAACATGATGACCAATTACCTTAAAATTAGGTCCGTTTTCTTGAGCTAGCTAAACGGTCCCATAAGGGTAAACTTGGTGCTGGTAAATGGTCCAGACCAATGAGATTTTAATTTGCTAAAAAAAATCTTAAGTCAAGAATTATAAAGAAGAACCCGATCACCGATGTTAAAAACTCGATTTTTAATTTTCAATCATGAATTTTCTTAGTTTTATCTTTAAAAATTAAAGAATTTTCGTAAGCAAGATCACGTAATTCATTAAGTTCATTCATTTGAATTTTTCGGTGATCAGCCGCGGTCTTTAGGCCAAAATTACAATGTTTAAGGGTCCAATATGATTTATGTTCAATTTCGACCAGTAAATGACAAGCTTTTCCGTAAACCAAATTATAAGGAGTACAACCTATTTGGGTTTTGTAAGCGGTGCGAAAAGCCCAAAGTGCATCATCTAATTTGTCGGACCATGAAGCGTGATTTCCTTAAACCGACCTTTCTTAAATACGCTTAAGAGCACGATTCGAAACCTCCACTCGACCACTCGTTTGAGGGTGGTAATCCGTAGATAGACGATGAGTAACTCCAAATTTCTTAAGAACACGAGCGAATTGCTCATTACAAAAATGGGTTCCACGATCGCTAATAATTGCACGAGGAGTTCCGAATCTAGCGAATAATTGCTTCAAAAACTTTACGACAACTCGAGCATCGTTAGTGGGGAGTGCTTTTGCTTCCAGCAAACTTCGATAAGTAATCGGCGGCTACAAGAATATATTTATTTCCTCGAGACGATGGGAACGGCCCCATAAAGTCGATACCCCACACGTCGAAAATCTCACAAACTTGAATAATATTTTGCTGCATTTCATCACATTGAGACGTTTTTCCTTGACGTTGGCACGCATCACAATTTTTGACGAGTTCATGAGCATCACGATAAATGGTAGGCCAAAAGAAACCGGCATCAAAAACTTTATTCACGGTGAAGTTAGCACCATGATGGCGACCGGTGGGTCCTTCATGACAAGGTCTAAGGATATTAGTAGCTTCGGTGCCAAACACACACCGACGAATCATTTGATCCCCGCACGAATACAAAAAAGGTAGGGGTCGTCCCAAAAATATTGCTTGACGTCTTTAAAAAAATTCTTCTTTTGTTAAGACGACATCCCTTTGATTATGAAATTCCCCGCATGGTAATTTGCGATGTCCGCAAACCATGGGGCACTCGAATCTTTACTAATGGTTAGCACTCCAAGTGTCTCGATAGGAAATGTTTCGGTGATTTCCTTATTTTCGAGCTCACTTTGGTGCGGATTTTCCAAACGAGATAAATGATCGGCCGCGAGATTCCGGCTCCCTTTTTGTCAAGGATATTGACATCCAATTCTTGTAGAAGGTGAATCCACTGGAGCAATCTCGGCTTAGCGTCTTGCTTATTAAAAATATATTTAATAGCCGAGTGATCCGTATACACTACACTTTTAGTTAAGACGAGATAAGGTCAAATTTTTCGAAACCATATACTACGGCTAATAATTCTTTCTCTGTAGTAGTATACTTAATTTGAGCTTCGGTCATCGTCTTACTAGCTTAGTGTATATGCAAAAAGTGTCGATCATGACATTGGCCTAAGACCGCACCTACCGCGTAAACACTAGCATCACACATAATTTCAAACGACAAGTCCCAATCTGGCGCAACTAAAATCGGTGCTTCGGTTAATTTTCTCTTTAAAATATTGAAAGCACGAATACAATCCTCGTCAAAGATGAAAGGAGAATCCTTCTCAAGAATATGCATCATCGGTCGAGCAATCTTCAAGAAGTCTTGAATAAATCGTCGATAAAAACCGGTGTGGCCGAGAAAACTCCTAACCTCTTTAACGGTTGTGGGATGAGGAAGTTTTGCAATAACATCGAATTTAGCACGATCTACTTCAATTCCCGCTTTAGATATTTTATGACCCAATATGATATCTTCTTTACACATAAAATGACATTTTTCCCAATTAAGTACGAGGTTCGTTTCTTCACAACGCTTCAACATCTTTTCCAAATTCTCGAGACACGAGGTAAACGATTCACCAAAAACCAAAAAATCATCCATAAATACCTCCATCATCTTCTCGATCATATCGTGAAAAATTGCCATCAGACACCGTTGAAAGGTAGCCGGTGCATTACAAAGTCCGAAAGGCATTCTACGATAAGCGAACGTTCCATAAGGGTATGTAAACGTTGTTTTCTCTTGATCTCAAGGATCGATGGGGATTTGGAAGTAACCCGAAAAGCCGTCTAAAAAGCAACAATATACATTCCCCGCTAGACGCTCTAACATTTGATCCATAAAAGGCAAAGGAAAATGGTCCTTTCGAGTTGCATCATTTAATTTACGATAATCGATACATACTCGCCATCCGGTTACGAGCCGAGTTGGAATTAACTCGTTGTCTTCGTTGGTGACAACGGTCATTCCTCTCTTTTTCGGAACGCAATGGATGGGACTCACCTACGGGCTATCAGAGATAGCATAAATCATTCCGGCATCAAGAAGGTTAATAACCTCTTTTTTGGTAACGTTGTGAATTTTCGGATTAATCGTTCTTTACTTTTGAATTGAGGGTTTTTAGTCTTCCTCCATTAAGATTTTATGAGTACAAAATCTTGGGTCGATACCCTTAATGTCAGAAATTTTCCACGCAATTACCCGTTTATGAGTTTTAAGGACTTTTAACAAAGCAATTTTTTCATCCGCCGAAAGATTTTTCGAAATAATCACTGGAAGTTTATCGTCACCTTCTAAAAATTCGTATTCGAGATGAGGTGGAAGATCCTTAAGTTCGAGAATGGGAGGCTCCTCAATAGATGATTTCGGCTTAGAATCATTGACTTTGACACTCTTAATTTCTGAGGAGGAAAAATAAGGTGGAACGCCATTTAAAAATTCCTCGATTATTTTTAAATCTTCTACGTTATCAATATCCTCCGTACTAGTTCGAGGGACATAAACTTCTTCCAACGTAAAATCGCCTCTTCGAAAGGAGCGAAAGGAGGAGAAGAATTAGCAATAATCGGATCCGCAATAGTGGGATTGCCACTATTAGAACTAGCCGCGAAACCTAAAACTCCTTGCGAAAATTCATCACAAACGACGTCGACTAAATGTGTATGATTTATAGTCGCAATAGAATAAAATGCGAAATTTTCGAGTTTTGAGCGACGCCGATAACAAGTTCCTCCTCGTTAAACCTTAAAGTTATTTTCCTCCCATGAACGTCGATTAAAGCTTTAGCCGTATCTAAAAATGAACGACCTAAAATCAAAGGAACGTGAGGATCCATTTCAAAATCTACAACGATAAAATCAACCGGGTAATAGAACTTTCCAACTTTTACGAAAACATCTTCGGCTTTTCCATGCGCAATTGTCGTGGAACGATCGGCTAGCTCAATAGACATTTTAGATGGAATGAGTTCGGGAAGTGATAACCATTTTCATATGGAAAGAGGCATCAAGTTAATGCTCGCACCAAGATCGGCCAAGGCGAGGCATTCTTCCATCTCCTTAAAATCACACGGTATTAAAAACTTGCCCGGATCTTCTACTTTCTCGAGAATTTGGTTAAGAAAAGACGATGAACAATTAGAAAGTTTCATTAATTTTTCCTTATCGTTGATCGTACTCTTAAAATTCGAAGCAAATCTTGGCATATAAAGTAAAGCGTCGACAAAACTTATATTAAAATGCATTTGACGAAAAATCTCAATAAATCGAGCGACTTGTTGATTATAACGTTCATGCAATTTTTCTTTGTTAAGTCTCGAAGGATAAGGTAAAGGTGATGTTGGTTTAGTCGAATACTTAGGAATATCGGGTTCCGGAATTTGTTTTGGGTCGACCGTAGGTGGAATTTGAACCGTACTTCGTGGGCTTGGAATTTGCTCCTCATTTTCGACCACCTTGGTTTCTTTTTCCTTTCCCTCTCCGTAGAGGTACCTTTTGGAATAGAAGGCTCGTCTAAAGTTATCTCACTACGAGTGGTAATCGTTTTCATCTCACCCTCTGGGTTTTCAATGGTGATGCTTAGTAAACCACCCGAAGAAGAGGAGGGTTTGTTCATTATAGCTTCAAACATCGAAAGAATTTTATTTTCAAATTTTGCTTAATTACCCTTAGTTCAATTTTGATTTTACTCTAATTATTTTGAACCGACAGGAAAAACCCGGTGGAGTCGGTTGATTTGTGCGGGTAACTTGACCGTTTTGGTTAAAAGTTCCCGTTGCCGCGTAGGCACTCGAAGTATTACCCGTTGTAATACACTCGGAGTAATCATGAGCTACACCATAATACAAACACGATTTCTCGAACGCTTTAACCGAAGCGGGAGTGGGACTCTCTCTTTTCTTCCATTCGTTTAATATTGATGTAAATTTATCAACCAATTTATTATCCAAACGAGACTCGATTTGATTCATATCGAAATTAGGTGAATGAGACGAAGACAAACCCATATTGGCAACACACGGTGTGCTACGAGGGTTATAAACCTTAGAATGATTTTTGATAATTGACAATGCTTCTTCGGTCGTTTTACACAAATAATTACCACCCGCGGCGGCGTTAAGATAATCTTGTTCATGATCATTAAGTCCATTGTAAAACGTATCTAGTTGATGTAGTTCTGAAAAACTATGATGAAGACACGAATGAAGTAATTCTTTAAAAAGTTCCCATGCCGTAGAAAAACTTTCATTAGGTTTTTGCGAAAACTTTGAAATTTCAATTTTTAGATGCGTAGTTCTCGATGGAGAAAAAAATTTGTTAACAAACTTGGAAACGAGATCACCCCACGTAGTAATCGAACGTGGTGGATCTTTCTCGTACCACACCTTAGCGGGTCCCTCGAGAGAATACAGAAAAACCATAAGCTTGATAGCTTCGTTAGGCACATCTCTAAATTTGCTCGTAGCAGTTAAACGATTAAAATTCTTTATATGATTATGCGGATTATCACTCTCGTAACCTCTAAATTGACTCGCTTGAATTATCGATAATAAACCCAACTTAATCTCGAAATTTGACGCTAAAATATCCGGAATCACAATAGCCTCTCCATAACCCTTGGTGGGTGCTTGGAGTTGCTCCATCATAGTATGGTTTGCCATTGGAACAATTTTTTTAGCAACGGTTTCGATGATTGTAGAAGGAATCTCGGGTTCCACTACACGATTTTGACGATTACGAATACGTCTCGATTAAGAATAAGTTCGCATAAACCGAATTTAAAATTTAGAGGGTTGAAGAAAAGAAAATAGATAGAAGAAGAAGATTATTTATTCTTTCTGTTTTGTTAAAATTGAAGAAAATTACAACACATTATTTTTGGAGTTTTTTGTATTTTGTATTTTTTTTTTGGTTGTTTTTTTATTGAATACTAGTAATAGTAAAAAAAATAACACAAAAATTCTGTACCAATCAAAGATTGATTATAAATGAACACGACGAGTAAGAGTTCTCACTTTGGAAGGTGAAAACACTCGTTCGACTTTGAAACGATTGGTGAAAACCAAATGTCTCGAGGGTTCAATATATAAACAAAGACAAAAGTATGGTTTATTACTTTGAGGTGGCAAACCCTTAAGTGGTTTTCCCTCTCAATGTACGCACAAGCAAGCAGAGAAACAAGGCGGCGCGAAGAACTTAAGAGCCTTTTTCTTTACCCTTGTATTTTATAACAAGTCCCCTTATATTTTGTTCCCATATTAATTCACATCACCATGGTTGATTATAAGAAAATAAGATGAAAAGACATGAATTCTAGAGAGACAAAGTAGAGAGAGAAAGTAGAGAGAGAGATGATAACTATATAAAATCGGATTAGAGAAAATGAAATGGCTTAACCTCTCCTAACATGCTAGGAGAGGTATATATAGCCGGGCCTACATGTGGCATAATGGGCTATATGTTTGATTGTGCCGGGCTTGAATAAATTTCTTAGTACCTTGAAAGAGGCCTTTTAAGGTAGCCATCAAGCCCGTATTACACGACTATTCTACTACCTATTACAACGTTCTAATAAACAGTACATTATAAACCTATGACCGATCATTCTTGTTTGACTCAATATTTTGAGGCTAACAATCTCCCCCAATGAGAGGTCATTCCTCTTTGACATTTGAAGATTTAAAGAGATTACTAATCTCGCCATAAATGAGTCTTGAACGTGTAATAGTAGTCTTGTTCCTTCATGCTGTGATCTTTGAGCCTTTGTCGTTTTCTTTCGACTTTGTCTTTAAACTTGAGATCTTCAAACCATCCTTGACTTGTCTTTGCCATCTTGCGATCTTGTGTCTTCATCCACATGCTCACACTATTCATCATCTTGAAAGCTTGCTTTGATCATTAGAGTTGCGGAAGTCTTTAGCTTTCTTGATTGTTGAATATGTCTTTGGGCATGAGTATGTGGTTTTGAACCTTTGACTTTGCTAAGTACACCGTAACGCCACCTTCTCGAGACAAAACATAGACACGGACTGAACGGCTTTGACATTCGTCCTAAATCGGTAGCGTTTTACCTCCGGTCAGTGAAGACCGTTAAACGATATTAAATATCGTACCTGTGATTAGGTAGGTTCAATTAAGAACCTCCTTGACAGGGTTTCGCGGCTGTACTAGCCGTTCTCTTTACTCGACCGTCTTAAAGCAAGACTGCGAACATAAAGAGTGAATCAATTGGATAAATAGCCGCTTGATTAAAGTCGTCAATTCAAATTCCTGGAACAAGTTTGATTCTTAAAGAATCTTACCCTTGTTGCTTTCCAGTTGACACAACCTTGATTGATAAAGAATCTCACAAGTTACCTACCATAGCGCTGTTTGATGTTGACGCTAGAACCATTCGTCACTGTGAATATTAATGAATATCACTCTGAATGTTCTGGCAAGACCATAAAGATATTGCGTAGAAACCTGAAACGAGTTTAAATCGATAAAGAAACAAACCACTGTTGCTTTTCAGTTTTACATATGTTTAATTCATAAAGAATCTTGCACATGACCTACCGCAGTGCTGTTTGATATTATCACTGGAAGGATTTCCACTCATCATTGTGAATATTAGGTAGTATCACTCTGATTGTTCTAGCGATATCGCAAGGATATGGCGTAGGATTCTCTTCTTCGTCATTTTGTGTGTCCTAACGAGGTTTAATTGATATCTTGGCTCTAGACTCTATTAGTGCACTTTTAGTGGTCGGAGGCTGGAGTAGATGCCACCTATTCAATATCAACTATCTCGGAGTGAGAAAGTCAATAGAGGTCGTGTTGATATTCGTGACTATAAAACAAACTTCTTATGAGAGAAGCCTGAGTCAGTTGGGGAAGGGTTGTGCATTACATCACTGGCTCCATTATGTGTTGTCTTCATGATGTGTTGACACAGTTTCTGCCTAAATTTTATGGAAGGCTTCTTTCTTTTCACCCTTTATCCTTACATTTCTTTTTCATTCTTCAACCCCTTCAATGCTTTCCAAGACATTATTACTAGCACCTTGTTGTGATTGTTCCAGTGCTAGCATCAGTACTTAGTCGTCATTCAGCTACATTCACATTCAACTCCATCTTTCCTAAGGACTTCTAATAATCTATTAGATTGTCCCTGGGAAGATCCCTCCAGTCTGGTTGGATCATAGGACTTAAACCTAACCACCCTTTTGACACCAATAACGTTGTAGATTAAAGATGTTGTGGGTATTTTATCGTAACCATAAACCACTTTAAGTTCTAACAATTGCTCCCCCTTCACACGTGCATCAATAATCGAAAGTGTTTCGCACAAGTGGGTAAGAGTTAAAGTGCTTGAGTGTATAGATCACATTTTAATCACATTTTCTCCCCTATCTCTAATATATAAAATCGTTTGATATTAGAGATATCAAATTTGATTAATGTTGATACAAAAGTTGGATGGACCAAGCATGACCCGAATTAGGCTTAACTCGGGATCTTATGGACTACGACTCTTGAACCAAGTGAAACTTGTTTGTGGACCCTGTACACTAAAACAGACACCGTTAGGCTTACCGTGGGTTTGTGACCCACGATTAGACTCCAGCGTGAGAGTAAGTAATCGGTCTGAGTATATTAGGGTTTAGGTATTGTGTGTACCGTACCTTTGTGGAACCGCGAGGGTTCTTTTTATACTCGAGAGAGTCCAGGTTGGGCTCCCTATTCTTGTGGCCTAAGGAAGAGATAATGATTCAAAATTGATTGATCCTTATCGCATAACTTAGGTAAGTGTATACCTTCTTTCCTTAGGCGAATATAATCATAAGATAGATTATATTCTTGTCTGATCTGCTCGTAGTGCGACGAGGACATGGTTAAGTAATAAACTGTATGTGCGACAACGACTTACTGGGCCTCCTAGGCTATGCGCGCATCGCATGTATCTTAATCCTTTCCTGATGGATACGGGTAGTACCCGTGAGTCGGACTATCCAGCCCGACTAGGGACTATACATCATCATGTCCCCCAGTCTAGTGGTCGCAGGTTCTAACCGTGGCTACTAGAATATTAACCTCGAAGGCCCCTCCGCAGACATCCTATAAGCGTAAAATAAATTTGTGCGCAATGTCAATGCAAATGAAATGAATTTGAATTTCCCCACGAATATGCATCCATGTCATACACCACTAGTACCAACCCTCTTTGGGAACCGGGAAAAGCATCATCTACGTCAGAGGGACCAACTAATAAACAACGTAGAATGAACTAACTTGTTGGACACATGTCGCATAATCCTATGTGTCGAAAGTGGATATAAATGCAGTTCCACTGACCTTCGATCTTCTTCATACCATTTCAAAAAACCTCCACCATTTTGAAAACAGCAAGAAATAATCACCATAGCAGAAAACATCTTCAAATCCACACCCAATTGAAGTACTTGTAGAAGGAAAAAATGGTGGCAAAGCTATTCGATGTGACGTCACCGTATATCAGAACAAGAACTTTCCAGTTTCGTCACCAAATATCACATACCTGCAGACCTCCATCCGACTGTGCCAGATCCACAAGCACATATAGGAAGCTATCCTGCTGGAAAGATTGGTGTATATACCAGGTTTTTTGAGTTTTCCAACAATCGCATACCACTAAGCCGTTTTTGATCGACGTGCTAAGCTACTATAACATACACCTTTCACATCTGCACTGTATCGGTGCTGCAAAGATCTCTAATTTTGAAATAAACTGCCTACTGAAGAATATTAACCCAACCATAAATTTGTTCAGCGCCTTCTATCGCCCATCCTGGATAAGCGGGTGGATATCCTTTGCGAAACGCCCCGACCAACTGCAATGTTATAAGGTGAAGATAGATTCTCTGAAAAAATGGAACGACAAATTTTCTGGGTATACAAGGTGGTATTCCCGTTCGACTATGATTTTATTACTCCCGAGACTATGATGAAAGATGACCGCCCCATCCCTGGCACTTATAACAATGCAGACGCACAAAGAATAGATGCTGACCGGATACCAATGCAGGAATACCCAGAGGCGCTTTTATAGGTATTAGGACTGAGTCATCATTCGACTCTCCCTGCAAATCACCTTCCGCAGTAATTTGACAACTTTGATCATGGTAAGAAATCCCTTTCCTTATTCTTTAAGGCATTAAGAATTTAAATGTGTTATGCATATGTTCTCATATTCTCTCCATACTCTGACAGAGCTAACTTATACGTAACTCGTGAAGCGCGAGCACCCGTGCGTTGTGACCATGCGTCCTCGACCCTTTACACAATTCGAGCTTTCGAATGGATGGCGCGTTGGTCAACGCACCGTAGCACTTGAGTTTCCCTTTCCAACAACCAGCGGAGGTACATAGAGAATAGTCGCTCTAAACGCCACTCCCATTCGGAGCATGCCATGCATAATGGAGTCTTCGTCTGAAGAAGCGGACCTGTTAAGTGAGAAAGACTATGGTCTTGAGGATAGCTCACGGGCTGGTCCCTTAGAAGATATCCTCCCTGTCCCTAGCTACAAAAGGTTACCGTGCTCCACAACAGATCAAATTTCTAAGAAGAGCAGGACACAACTCACCAGACCGCGCGCCAATATTACTTCATGGGGCTTGCCTTCAAGGCCACGCGAAAAGACACTTGTGCCAAGGTATATCGTAATTCCGTCCTTACTTGATCGTAATAATAATCATCTTTCTAACACTTCCATGATACCAAATGTGCAACCCATGCATTGTAGTTTCCAAATCTGACACTAGCACTTCGAAGTCTGGAAAGTTCCTTCCTTCCTGGAAGTGTACACGCTCATGCGCACTGATAGTAGTATGAATACGTGTTTTAGGAAAAACAACGTAAAAGCGGTAAGTATTAAGTGTACATTTAGTAAAACGTAAACACTTATGACCCTTGATATGAGTTCATTCTCGAGGAGGATTAATGTGTGTGTTAAACTTGTAACATTTGAGATTAATATAAATGAGAAGAAGGGAAAATAAAAAAATAATGGTTACGATTAATTTTAAACTACGACGAATAAAAACGTAAAACGTAAAAACGTGACAAATCTAATACTTTATTAAAAATAAAAAACAAATCTAAAATAATATAAATAAGAATAAAAATTTAACAAAAACATTTTAAAATTTATTTCCAATTTAATATTCAATTTTAAATGCTATTTAAAGCCTTAAAATTAAATAAAATTAGAAATAAATCCAAAATATCATTTTATCAAATAAGAATCTTACTTATATTATATAAAAACTGAAGAGTATTTTTTTAGACTTTTTAAAACTGATTTACTATTTTTAAATGACTAAAAACTATTAAAATATTCAAATAATCCTAAAAATTAATTTAATAATGGGAAAAATAAAATTTATTTTCCAAAAATCCTAACTTAATGTACTTAAACTGAGAAAAATGAAAATGTTGAAAAAAGTGAATTTAGTCATAATAAGAAAAAAACAGACTTGCTAAAACCTAATTTTTAATTAAAATATTGAGAAAAACTAATATACTAAACAGAAAAATAAAATTACTTTTTGGAAAATACTAAACAAATAAAAGAACTAGGGAAAAATTAGAATTCTTAAAAATACCAAACTTTTACCACTAAGGACAAAAACAACAATGTATGATAGTGAATTGTCGAAGGCTTTTGTCCTTTTGCTTAGCAGTGGCTAGTAATGGCTTGGCAGTGGGAAAAGAGTTCTCACTGCTTGGTCACAGAAAGTGAAAAATGCTCTTTTGAGCTTGATTTAATGGATGTTTTTGGGCAATCAAGGCACCCCTACAACCATGGAGTTGTAGGGAGTCACAAACAGGCAAAAATAACAATCAACAACACACCACTTAATACAGATTAATCAAAAGATGCACAAACATGAAGAAAAATTTGGTCTGATGGATTCAGAAAGTGTTCATGCAATTTGTGAGCTAACAAGCTTATCAAACAAAGATATAGAGCAATGTCCCTATGATTCTACCCAAATCAACTTCCAAGTTTAATCCAAGGAATCATCAATTTAAACTAGTTTTTGGCCTAGGTGTCTGTTGGTGCAAATGGTAAACAGAAAAGCGTAAGTTCTGATGTGTTTAGCAAGTAGGTTAGTTTAGAGCATAAAAATATTGGTTGTAAGGTAAACAACCCTAACAACCCATGGCATAAATTCTGATATTAACACAAGATCTATCTAAGAAGCAAGTTTAACAACTTAACATTCAAAATTGAATCTCCCTAGACCTGATTCATGAAGATGCAGTTCAAGACTCACTTTTTCCATAATAATCAAACACAACTCAATAAAAGCTCAAAATACTCAAATAAAGATTGCTTGAGAATGTCTAGTCCTAATTTAGTATACCACTAATATCACATAGGGATGCTAACAGCAATTCCAAACATCCCTTAAACTTAATAATATAAAATTTTATCAAAGAACAATCATGTAACTCAACCTAACTTTATTTTAAAACCTTCCTAAATCTGATACAAACTGAACATAAACAAAGATTAACCAAGTGAACTAGTAGGCAAGGCAGCTAAACAAATAAGTCATGCATCATATCATTTAAACATAAAGTAAAGAGAGAGAGAGATACCAACAATGGGCTGCCTTAGCCTATAGAAGAAACACCAAGTCTTGTGCTTGAAACTGATAAGTGAAAGAATTGAGAGAGCGATATATCACTAGAGAAGAGTGAGGGTGGACTACAACAGTCCAACACCTAGACTACAGCAGTCTAGGTGTTATGGACTTTCTCTTATGAAACCTGTTGAAACCACAACACCACAAACACAAACAAGAAAAATCAAGCAATCAATCTTGTGATTACTTGAATTACAAGCTTCTCCCCATGAATTGAAAGTAGTTAGGAAAAGTACTATGAACTAAGTCTTGGTGATTTTAAGCAACCCCACAAGCTTGCAGTTCAAACATATGTACCCACTATACCCTGAATTCATCAATCATGGTGCTATGGTCATACATATTCCCTAACTCAAAGTAAAGGGGACCTTTTCTTTTCAACCAAAGACCTCAGCAAAAGTTTTAAGGAAGCTTGAGAGAACAAAAAATGAAAACTGGTTTTTTTGAAACAAGGCTCTTAAACAAACGAATTTAAAACAACAGTGAACATAAAATACTATAACAATGATTACTGGAACTTGTGTTTCTTGTCATCAAACAACACCAACTTTTTTCATTATCAAGAAAAAGGGATTTACAAGTTGTGACCAATAATGGAGAAAAACCAAGAACAAAACAAAAAAGCTATCACTAGTACCCTTTATATAGAGGGTGTACATGCTGGAAATCTAAAAACCCTAATGCTTGTCTTTCCTAAAATGCCCTTAGCTTGAATTTTAAGCATGTCAAGATTCGAGCCATGTGATGTTGTTATGTTGTCTTGTGGTGTGTTAGTTGTCCTTGAAGCAATATTGAGCGTTGTAAAACCATTGAGGTATAAGTAAAAGGTTGCCAGCCATTGATTATCTGGGGGTGTTTGTCTTCTTCTCTTTTTTTGTTGAAGGGGAGGGTCCTACACGTCATATGGGGTGACGTGGGTGATGTTTAAGGTCTGGGATGTGATGAGGGGACCAGTAATCATAGTTCTGGAAAAAGGATCAACCTAGAACTCATTAAGTAACGAGATAGTAATTTAGGATTTATGGTTCTTGAGTGTGTGGTTTAGTGTGTGTTTGATCTGGATTTGGGGGTAATCACTTGTTAACCGCCCTTTATTAATATAAAATCGTTTTGAAAATTTTGAATATTAATAAAAAGGTTAGTGGGTTGCTGAGTAGGCAGGGGTGGCAGCGTTGGTGACATCGATGGTGGTGATTGGTGGGATGGGTTTAGTTGTCTGGGCAGAAATGGTCCTCACACTCCCATAACCTTTGCATATCAAATCTTGCTAGCACATATGCAACTTTGCTTTATAAATAAGGTTGTGTTTTCCCATTTTTCCCACAAAAACGTTTGAAAAATTATACCAAGGGTTTAGTTTGCATTGTCTTGAATCTTTAAGGGTTGAATATGACTTTTCTTTAAACTTTAAGGACCAAACTTGTATTTATAAGTTTTACAAGGGCCTAAAGTGACAAGTCTTCAAACTTGAGGGGCCATTCTTGCCAATCTTCAATTCTTCAAGGGTTTTTTTAGAAATTTCAACACTTGGGTCTGGTTCATTGTGCGGCTTCGTTTCTCGTGTTCATTTTTTGCTTAATTCTTGTGATCTTTTGTCTTTTTCTCGATATCCGTACCTAAAATACACATTGAACTAACACAAGCATATATATGGCACTTTTTATGATATTTTCACCGTTTTAAGCCCGTTTTGGACGATGAGACCATGTGTAAAAGCAGTCTCATCACTCCTCCATACTAAACCATTGCCGTGCCCTCATCCAATGCCAGAATAAAGTATCTTAGCACCTCTAAAATTCATTTTTATCGACTTTTATTGAAATTTAAACTTACTACACTACCACTACTTGTGTTTTAGACATAATGTAGAATCTTCATTGCAAAATGGGACGTTTAGGTTCATAGAACAAGAACACGTGAATGCTTCGTTAGAAATAATTTCGTCGTCCTCGATTTTCACCCAGTTCCATGCTAAGCGTGTAACGAGATCATTGTCATTATAAGTTAGTAATGCTAACACTACTCATATGCCCTAATCACGTACTTAGACTCCCTTAATCCTATTTTGTATCTCTTATATTTTATTTTTGTCTTGAATGATCACGAGGATACATTTTTTATTTATGCGATAATAGAGATTAAGGTCTAAAAATAGAGTTAACCAAAACCATTGAATTAATAACCTCTCCTAATAGACAACGATGTCAAAAAATTAAGTCAACAAGTGAGATTCGATAAACACGGTTTTATAACGGTTTTGAACATGAGACTTATTACCAAGACTTTTATACGCCCCCTAACAGATGGGCCATATTATCATAGGTTTACCTTTGCTTTTTAGGGCTTTTGTCTTGCCTTTCCTTTTGTTTAACCTCGCCATGAGGTGTTTACTATGGCCAAAGACGTATATCCTCAATGTAAAACGTAATTTTGGATCTTTAAAGCTTCAAAGTTTAAGGCTTTCACTTTCAATTTTGCATAGATTTTTCGTCCTTGTGAGCTTCAAATTTTTGCTTGATTTAGGTGAGTGAGCACTTAAAATTATTATTGGGTGAAGCTTTCGATTATTCGGGGTGTCAATACTTCAAAACCGTGACGCTGGTGATTCTCAAATGTTTTCCTAATTTAATTACATGGAAGCTACTAGAAAAAATTAGAAACCAACAATCAAGACTAAACCGCTAAGTCAATATTTATTAGCAAAGTTATTATTCAAGCGAAGGAAGAATAAACAAATAATTAGAACACATGAGTTTTTGAAAGAATATAAATACTCTACGTTTAGCATTGTAACTTATAAATAACTCTATCATTTCTCGTCCTCATTTAAGAGACTTAGCCTAAAAATAGTTAAGGAATCGAAGCTAAGTGCTTAACACGCACGGTCGAGTCAAACATTACTCTTATTCTCGCCATCGGAAAATCTACATTCGTGTCTTAAACACATATGAAAGCATGAGAAAAAAAATTAAAATTTGGCCATTTTTAGCCTTATTTTGCAACAAAACGATAAACAAAAAGATAAACTTTGGAAAGTGTGAAGGTTTAGCAAGGCAAGTATCTATTCGCCCCCATACTAAAGTTAAACATTGTCCTCAATGTTTCGAGTCTAAGGGTGGTATGCCCCAATACTAGAGACGAAGTCGAATGCTTAAGATCTAGTATGGAAAGGGTGGAACCATTAAATTTATAGCTGTTTATGAAGTGTGCTAAAAGGCCTAAGGTTAGAACAATCAAGGATATATCATTTGGATATCCGAAAATCTTCAAAGCAAACTATCGAGTGCTCACGTAAAACGAACACAAGAGGCTCCAATTATGAAGATGATGATCTAAATAACCATAATTCACAAACAACCATGGAACAAAGGTTGGAAGGAAACAAATCCCCTCACATTAAACTATATTAGAAGGAAATAATATGTACATGGATAAGTATGGGATCTGCCCCACGAGGCACCTCGTTTTTTATTACCGAGTCATGAGCTCGACTCGATCCCTTCAATACTAATTATCATTGGGGAAGGTGACTTGGTCGAGGTCATTCAAAGAAGGGACTTCCCCACCAAAGTAGTGCTTAACCCTATGACCATTTACCTTGAAGTTAGGACCATCATTTTAAGCTAGCTCGATGGTCCCATATGGAAACACATGGAGTGATGGTGAGTGGTCCGGACCTACAGGATTTCAACTTGCCGGAAAATACTTTTAATCTTGAGTTAAAAAGCAACAATTGATCTCTGATGTTAAAAACCCGGTTTTTAATTTTAGAATCATGAAATTTTTTAGTTTTCTATTTATAAATTAGTGAATTTTCATAAGCAATATCTCTTAATTCATCCAATTCATTCAATTGCTTTTTCTGGTGTTTTCCCGCGGTCTCAGTGTCATCATTACAATGCTTTAGGGCCCAATAAGCTTTGTGTTCGAGTTCAATTGACAAGTGACAATTCTTCCTATACACGAGAGTATAAGGGGTGCACCCAATGGGCGTCTTATAGGCGGTACGAAAGGCCCATAAAGCATCGGCGAGCTTATCCGACCAAGATTGTCGGTTTTCTCCTATCGACCTCTCCAAAGTTCTTTTCAAGGCTTGGTTTCAAACCTCAACTTGCCCACTCGTTTGTGGGTGATAAGCTGTAGAAAGACGATGTGTAACCCCATATTTCTTTAGAACCTTTTGGAATTGATCGTTACAAAAATGGGTTCCACGATCGCTTATGATTGCACGAGCGGTTCCAAACCGAGAAAACAATTGGTTCAAAAACATGACTACCACACGAGCATCGTTGGTGGGCAAAGCCTTAGCTTCCACCCACTTAGATATGTAGTCAACGACGACAAGGATGTACTTATTACCACAAGATGATGGGAA
This sequence comes from Glebionis coronaria, assembly GCA_025667525.1. Lineage (NCBI taxonomy): Eukaryota > Viridiplantae > Streptophyta > Magnoliopsida > Asterales > Asteraceae > Glebionis > Glebionis coronaria. The sequence continues at coordinate 428,435,268 of CM046877.1, forward strand.
CGACCCCATAAAATGAATGCCCCACACGTCAAAGATCTCACACACTTGGATGATATTTTGTGGCATTTCATCGTTTTGTAAGGCTTTTCCTTGACGTTGGCACGAGTCACAAGACTTGATAAGTGCGTGCGCATCTTGGTAAATAGTAGGCCAAAAGAAACCGGCATCAAAGACCTTCTTCCCCGTGAGATTAGCACCATGGTGACCACCCGTGGGTCCCTCGTGGAAAGCTCTAAGGATATTAGTAGCTTCGGTGCCAAATACACAACGTCGAATAATATGATCCGCACAAGTACGAAATAGATAAGGGTCGTCCCAAAAGTAGAACTTGGCTTCACGAAAGAATTTCTGTTTTTGTTGTGTCGTCATACCCTTAATGATGAAGTTGCCCGCATGGTAATTTGCGATGTCCGCAAACCATGGGGTAGAAGAATCTTCCCTGGAACTCACTACACCAACTGTCTTGAGAGGAAATGTTTCGGTGATTTCCTTGTTCTCGAGCACACTTTGGCGAGGATCTTCCAAACGAGAGAGGTGATCGACCGCAAGATTCTCGGCTCCTTTTTTGTCAAGTATGGTGACATCAAATTCTTGTAGGAGGAGAATCCAATGAAGCAATCGCGGCTTAGCATCAAGTTTAGCAAAGAGATACTTGATGGTCGAATGATTCGTATACACTATGCTTTTAGTCAAGACGAGATAGGTCGGAATTTCTCAAATGCATACACCACGGCAAGTAATTCCTTTTCCATTGTGGTGTATTTAAGTTGAGTCTCGGTCATCGTCTTACTAGCATAGTGGATAGGTAAGAAATGCTTATCATGACGTTTCCCCAAAACGACCCCAATAGCGTAATCACTAGCATCACACATTAGTTCAAAGGGGAGGTTCCAATTTGGAGCAACAAGAATGGGAGCTTTGGTTAGTTTCTTTTTAAGAATTTCAAAGGCTTGAACACAATCTTCGTTAAATATGAAAGGGGCATCTTTTTCGAGAAGGTGTGTAATGGGTCGAGCTCTCTTTGAAAAGTCTTTGATGAAGCGACGATAAAAGCCCGCGTGGCCTAGGAAACTCCTAACTCCCTTGACGGTTTTGGGATGAGGTAATTTTGCAATGACGTCAATTTTAGCTTTGTCTACTGATATGAGTGAAATACTCATATCATTTATATCATAAAACGGACTTAAAAATGCATAAAACATATGAATATGGTATTGCATATGCTTGTATTATTGTTTCGTGTGTATAGGTACCAAGATCACAAGAACCGGCAAAAATCGACACGAGATTGAAGATTTCATCAAAAGCCAAAAGTCGCGATTGCTTTTATTCGAAGATTCAAGTTTAATAAAGATCATTGAGCCAAGTAGGTCCCACATTCACACTAATGGGCCTAATTATTGGGCTAATGAAGTGATTATTGATTTCACAAAGAGAAGCCCAATTACAAGCCCAAATATATTAGACAGATGAAAGTATACACAAACATGGGTCAAAGCCCATGATTAATTAAAAGGAGACGTAGGAAGATATTGGATCAAAGGCCCATGTAAACAAATAAAGAGATGGTGATAAAGTTATATATAACTTTCTTTAGTCAAAAGTTACGGTCAAAGAAAGAAATAAAGAAAATAAAAGACGAGAGATAAGAAAGGAAAAGAAGGAAGAACTCATAGCAGTCAAGAACCCTAATTGTTTAGGGCGGGCGATTAAAGCTCACGCTCCCAAATTAATTAGCAAGAAAATAGGAAAGAAGAGTGCAAAGATGCCAAGTGCTATGTGCCAGCCTGGCACTTGGTTGCGTCACATCTCAAAGCTGATTGGCCAATCTACTAAAAACCTGACAAAGGGCCAATAAAACCCTGCCAAGTCATATCCAAACTAGCACACGTCTTGTCTACCCTGGAAATCCGTGTGCACAAGGGTGTATATCCACCATTTGATCAAGAATGGGATGAAAGAGAGAGCCAAGATGCTAAATTAAGGGCCAAGATCGATTCATCTCCAACAAACACCTCACCCCTCACCTCTCGGGTTTGCTATAAAAACCCCCATTTATTCTGTAATTTGTATCCTTTTTTTCTCTTATTGTTATAATGTAAAATTGTAGTTAGATTTGTAATTTTTCTTTTATAAAATTATTTTAATGATTGATTTTGTTAAATAAAATTAGTATTTCAGTTTAATCTACTTTAAATCTTTCGTTTTATTTACTTATATTGAAATAGTTGCAATCTGAAATTATAAATTGATGTTATGATTGATGTATCATTCATATAAGCTTATTCTATAGCTATTGTGATTGACTAAGAGTGAAATAGGGAAATATGTTTATCCATTGATAAACATTAAAAATGATGCTGCTGGTTCGAATTTTATGATGGTTCTTGATATTTTTCATAGTGATTCGATCGTTTGGAGTCTTGTTTGAATAGGTAGCTCAGCGCTTCACCTACTTCATCAACAGTTTTAATCTCAACAAATAGGTTAAGCCCATTTTTATTTACTGAATTTATTAGTTAAGACTGGTAGTTTTTAATGATAGTGTAATTTGTATTTTGAATGGGTTTATCTGCTTGAATTGATAGCTTGCTGTGATGATTGGAAGATCTAGGTGTCATTCATTGTGTTCATGTATTTGTTAATGTTTATGGTTTCATTGTTGTAATTAGATTCTACCTGATTTTAAGTGCTTGAATCTGCTGAATTCAGTCGGTGTGGAGTTTGTTATTTGTTTGCATATTGCTGCTGAATTTAGGTTGTTTCTATGTCTTTTGTTTGCTGTCATTATATTTAGTTCATTGATGATATGATGCTTGCTGATTTGCTTATTGAGTCATGAATTGCTATTGCTTTTTGTTAGTTGGATATTGTTGAGGTAGAATTTATGGTTGATTCCTTTAATTTGGTTCATGTTACTACTGTAGTAACTTGTTGCCTTTTAGAAATTTGTGATATTAGGTGTTTTTGGATTTGATTGTGCTGCATAATCTGTTTGCTGTGTTATATCTGGATTTTAGTAGTAATATAGCCTGCTTGTGGTTCTTGTTTGTTGTTACTATTTCTTTGATTTACTTCCTTTTGTTGATTTGTTGAGTAAACTGTAGTTGCGTAATTTTCTGTTTAAATGTCTGTTACTCTGCTTCATTCTATTTCGTTGCTGTGATTTCGTGCTAACAGACCTGTATTTTAAGTATTTTGGTCTGGTATATGTGTTTATCTGCTGGTTTACATAGGGTTTTGGGACTGATACATTCAGCAGACTCAAACAGAGTGTTTTGTTTGCTGGATAACTTATATTCTAAACATCAAAAATATATTGCAAAAAGTTTCCTTCAAAGGTCTCGAACTCGAGACCTTTCGCTTCACAGTACCACGACCCAACCACTTGATTTAGCAAGTGGTTTTGTTAACTACTTGCATTTAGACTTTAATAAAGGTTTATTAGCTTTACTTGTTTTTAAACTTTTAACCGTTTAGTATTTTCATTAGTACACTTTAATTAACATTTATATTTTTAAACATAAAAAAAAGGTTTAATAAAGTTAGATTAATAATATAAAAAAAATAAATAATAATAAATAAAAAATAAATAAAAAATAGTATTCAAGTTAAATATAATTTTGTCTCAATTCGCGTTAATAGAGTGTTTAGTGCTTATCTCTTATCATTTAGATTTCCGTTCATTAAATTTTAGTTAAAACTAATAATTAATTAATTGGGTAAACGATTTATGCACTTTAATTTAATATGTAGAATTTATTTAGATAAAACCGAAACCTATTCAAATTAATTGTCCAATTCAAAACGAAAGTCTTAAATTCACAATTTCTTTGTGTACAACGAACCGGGATCACTCTCGTGTTTAATTAATCCGTCTTTAGCGAATTTTAGACTATTACTTTTTCCTAAAGTTAATTTTCTTAATTTGCTTTATAACGTATTATATTAAAATACACCGACACTTTTCCCACACACCAAAAATTCTGGCGCCGCTGCCGGGGAATTGTGTACGATTCTTTCATGGCGATTTGTTGATCGTTGATTTGAAGACCCTTTCCATCCTTGGAATGTTTTGTTATTTTTCTATGTATATATAATAAATATCGCTTTTCGTGTTTTTTCTTGCTAATATATTGTATTATGTAGAACAATAAATTCACCTACCTCCAAAAGCGTGAAAATGCAAACCTTAGTTGGGATTTCATCACCTAGCTATTGTATTCGAACCCAAAACAAAAAAAGGGCAAAATAGATAAATACTAATAAAAAGTTTGAACTCGATTTATACAAACTATAAGGTGGGTATAAGGCGACGAGCTATAAAATGCCGTCTAAGGAAAAAAGTTTTTAAGTGCTTTGTGCCACCTCGTTTCCCCGCTTGCTTGTGCGTATATTGAGAGGGACGCCCGATTATTGGTTTGCCAACTCAAGTAGTAATAAACCTTATTTTTATCGTTGTTTACTTATTGCACCTCGAGACGTTTAGGTTTTCACCTATGTTTCAAAGCCGAACGAGGGTAGTTTACTTCCATAGTAATTATTCTTACTCCTTGTTTTTATCAATCTTTGATTGATTTGAAAAATAAAATTACCAAAAATAATCTTCTTCTAATCTATTTTCTTTTCTTCAACCCTCTAAATTCTCTTCATTTTGGTTTATGCAATTACGTTCTAATCGTCATTTGATTAATATCGATAGACTTTAAAACATTCCTCGTAGAAATAGAAATCGTCAACAACGAGTAGTGGAACCCGAGCTTCCACCTATAGTTGTTAATATGGCCGATAACCGAACAATGGAGGAATTGCTATGTGCACCCACCAAAGGGTACGGGAAAGCAATCGTTGTGCCGGCATTTTTGGCGGATCATTATGTGATTAAGATGGGTCTTTTATCACTCATTCCTGTCAACCAATTTCGAGGCAATGAGACGGATAACCCGCATTCTCACATTCGGAATTTTCTTCGTATCACCTCGACTCTCAAGTTTAGAGATGTGCCGAATGATGCGATTAAGCTCATGCTTTTTCTATACTCGCTCGAGGGAAACGCTAAGCGTTGGTATGAAAAGGAACCATCGGGTTCGATTTTGACATGGGACGATCTAGTGTCTAAGTTCATGAATTATTTCTTTCCACCATCTAAAACAACTCACTTTAAGAATGAAATAACTAGATTTGAACAAAAAGTGCATGAATAGTTTGGAGATGCTTGGGAAAGGTTTAAGGATTTGTTGAGACAATGTACACACCACGGTTTCACGGAGTTACACAAAATAAATACTTTTTATAATGGACTTAATATGGTTGAACAAGATTCATTAAATGCCACCGCGGGTGGTAATCTTTTAGGAAAAACTCCGAGAGACGCGTGGGGTATCATTGAGAATAAATATAGAGTTTAATATTCACGAAACACACCGGTTGTTTCTAATGTTAATTCATCCAATCCCGAGATTTCTAGATTGGACTCTATGATTGATACGATTTTGAATGAGATTAGGAAGAATCCTCATGGATCGATTAATGCGGTTGAGAATTTTTGTGTATCGTGTGGTGGAGCACATCCGAATTATGCTTGTTCAACCACAGGGTTTGATCAAGTTATTGCTTTTGCGGCGACGAGAACTTATGGCCCTAACGGTCAAGATCCTTGTCAAAACCTTGTGGCCCCACCGGGTTTTCCACCGGGTCAAAATAGATACAACAATGGAAACAATGGGAATAATTTTAACCGTGGTAACCAAGGGAATTTTAATCAAGGAAATGGATTTCATGGCAATCAAAACAATCAAGGTTTTCAAAACAATAATCAAAATAATTTGTCAAGCTATATCAAAACTAATGAGGCAAATTTGAAATCTTCTCAAAATAATCTTCAAGGACAAATGAACACTTTGAAACTCGATTTTCAAAATACGATCAAGGGGCAAAATAACAAGATTGAGCTTAATCAAACTCGTTTTGAGCAAAACAAAACCGTATTAAGGGAAATCAAGCTAAGTTTGAGAACAAAATTCTTTCAATGTTTGAAGCAATAATGAACAAACCTTCCTCTTCTGGTGTCTTACCTAGCAACACCATTCCAAACCCGAAGGGTGAGATGAAAGCTATTACCACACGTAGTGGAAAGGCGTTAGACGGACCTTTGCTTCCACATGTTAGTACCTCTCCGGTGAGGGAAGTGGAGCAAGAACCCGAGGTGGCTAAAGAAAAGGAAATTCATAATCCACACACGTAGACCAATTGCCTATTCTGGAACCCGAGCTTCCAAAGACTAAACCCACACTGCCCTACCCTTCGAGACTAAACCAAGAGAAGCTCCACGAAAGATCCAATGCTCAAATATCTATATTTCTTAAAATGTTTAAGCAACTTTATTTTAATGTTAGTTTCGCGGATGCATTGCTTTACATGCCTAAGTTTGCTTCAACGATCAAGAAGTTGATGAACGACAAAGGGAAATTGGTTGAAGTGTCTACATCTTTAGATGTTAATTGTTCCGCGGTTCTTACACAAAAGCTTCCTGAAAAGCTTGGAGACCCGGGCAAGTTTCTTATACCATGTGATTTCCCTAATATGGAAGAATGTTTAGCATTAGCCGATCTTGGCGCTAACATTAATTTGATCCCTCTTTCCGTGTGGAAAAGGTTATCACTTCCCGAGCTTACACCTACTAAGATGACTCTCGAGCTAGCGGACCGATCGGTTGCAATTCCAAAAGGAATAGCCCAGGATGTGTTTGTCAAAGTAGGAAAACTCGTCTTTCCAACGGATTTTATGGTTGTCGATTATCTGGAAGATTCTTGAATACCTCTTATTTTGGGAAGATCGTTTTTATACATGGCTAGTTCTTTAGTTGATATGAAAGTGGGGAAATTGACTTTACGTGTTGATGATGAATATATCACGTTTGATATTGGTCATATCTCGAGATATTCTTCCAAGTACTACAAGGAATCAATCAATCAAATCGATGTGATTGATGTTGCTTGTAAGGAATATTCTCAAGAAGTGCTTGGATTCTCGGCTAATTCCGAAAGTGGCAATCCTTCTTTATCGGATCCTATTATTGCCCTTTCTTCTCTACCCCTTACTCCATTCGGGGCTAGTGATTTTATCTTGGAGGAGGTTGATGCTTTTCTAAGCACACCAGATTTACCATTGACGTATGATGAGGATTATCATGATGCTGATTGAGATATTGACTTGCTTGAAACATTTTTGAATGAATATCCTTTTCAATCACCACCTATGGAAATTAAAGTTGTAAACGAAAATGAAACAAAAGTGAAAACTTCTCTTGAAGAAGCACCAGAACTAGAACTTAAGGATCTTCCTACCCATTTGGAGTATGCTTTTCTTGAGGGAACGGATAAGTTACCGCTGGTTATTGCAAAAGGATTGAAAGATAATGACAAGGAGGAACTTATTAAGGTCTTAAAGAAACATAAACGGGCCATTTCATGGAAAATCTCCGACATCAAGGGTATTGACCCAAAATTTTGTACTCATAAAATTTTGATGGAGGAAGATTATAAACCCGCTGTCCAAAATCAAAGAAGGGTTAATCCAAAGATTCATGAGGTGATCAAAAAGGATGTTATGAAACTTCTAGACGCCGGAATGATCTATCCTATCTCCGATAGCCCATGGGTTAGTCCCGTGCATTGTGTTCTAAAGAAAGGAGGAATGACTGTTGTTACTAATGAGGATGGCGTGTTTGTATTGACTATAGAAAGCTTAATGATGCCACTAGGAAGGATCATTTTCCATTACCTTTTATGGATCAAATGTTAGAGAGACTAGTGGGAAATGAATTCTATTGCTTTTTGGATGGATTTTCCTACTAGACTCGTGATCGGATGGCGTGTTTGTATTGACTATAGAAAGCTTAATGATGCCACTAGGAAGGATCATTTTCCATTACCTTTTATGGATCAAATGTTAGAGAGACTAGTGGCAAATGAATTCTATTGCTTTTTGGATGGATTTTCCGGCTATTTCCAAATTCCTATAGACCCTCGTGATCAAGAAAAAACCACATTCACTTGTCCTTATGGAACATTTGCTTATCGTAGAATGCCTTTTGGGTTATGCAATGCTCGGGGGACGTTCCAAAGGTGTATGATGGCCATTTTTCATGATATGATTGATAAAACCATGGAAGTCTTCATGGATGATTTCTCAGTTTTTGGGGAGTCTTTCACTTCATGTCTCTCAAACTTGGAAAGAATGTTACAACGATGTAAGGAAACAAATCTCATGCGTAACTACAAAAAATGTCATTTCATGTGTAAAGAAGGCATTGTTTTAGGACACAAGATCTCTAAGGCCGGTATTAAGGTAGATAGGGCCAAAATCGACGTGATTGCCAAATTACCTCCACCCACCACCGTTAAGGGAGTTAGGAGTTTTCTCGGCCATGCCGGCTTCTATAGACGTTTTATCAAAGACTTCTCTAAGATAGCACGGCCTATGACCCATCTTTTGGAAAAAGAGACTCCATTCTTCTTTTCGGATGAGTGCATCAAAGCCTTCGATAAATCAACAAAAATTGTGTTAATTAAATCCAAATTTATTTTGAACATTTTTCTATAATTGGACAAACTAAGAAAATTTAAAAACTTTTTGCGTTTATGTTTCATAAAAATTAAATATTTATTATTTAATTACTTGTAATAACTATCGACGCTTTAAACGTCGAATTGAATAAAACGGATAAAAATGATAGTTGAGACGAAATTAAAACTTAGAAAATATGAAGAAAGAATATTTGAGTGAATTGTGGACATGATAATTATATCATCAGGAGAGGTGAATTTAGATATCAACGCATTATGTAAAAAGGATAAAGAATCAATTAGGATGTATTCCTTAATAATGAAGGTGCAAAATAAATTGCCGAACAATTTAAAAATAAACAATGATTGTAAAAAGGATAATATAGATAATAAAAAGGGGTTCGCGGATAATGTGAACCATCAAAGTTGAGAAGCCGATGGCGTTGAATGTATAACAGGCCACTTGAGGTTGCCTAAAAAAATGGAGATTTTGAGATATAGTTATGTTAGAATCTTGTAAGTATAAGTATTCTATTCCTGTCATTTCTGATTTAATGTATCATTATCAGATGAAGTTGTACCGATGGCAAATTATGAAGGCAGACACCGCCTCATACATTAGTAAACGTCTAGCTATTGCAAGGTCATCATGTGAATTTGAATCGATTTGGGTCATCGTCGACAGACTGACCAAATCTGCTAATATCATCTCTGTTAATGATAGATTCTTGATAAAGAAATTGACTCTTTTGTATTTAAAGGAGTTATGTAAACATGGTGTGCCTGTATCGATCATCTCTATCAAGATCCTTGCTTCGCATCGAATTTCTAGAGATTTGCTCAGAAGTCATTGAGAACGAACTTTGATGAGAGTACTGTTTACCACCCCAATCAAAGGGACGAGGTAAAGTAACGATACAAAATACTATAAGTGTTGTTCTATTTTTAATGATTGACCTTTGGTAATAAACTGTAAAATCGTTTTCCTTTGGAGAGATTATCATTGAAAACTATCGTATTATGATCGAGATCGAATCTTGTTAGGATCTAAATATTAGAGCATCTGTAAGCAGGAGTTGGGATGAAGACACCCGACATACACCCATTGTGAGTTGGACATATCTTTTAGGTTTAAGGTTTCCTATGATGGCGAACCTAACCTTACAAAATACTCGACCCGCGAGACCTGAAATGATTGTTGAAATTAGGATCTGATTATTGACTGCCGGTAATGGGCAGAAGGTTATGTGAATATGAAATGTAGACCTTGAAGTGCCAGATGGGTAGCGAAGTTATGCCAAAGATTTTAACCATAGAAAAATGAATTGGTGATCTGAAAGATCATGGGATATAAGTCCCCGTTGTATGGGACCACTGAGATGATGTAAAAGATTGGTTTGAAAGGCATATAAGCTGGATCTACCCTAGGACTTCAAGAGCTGCGTGAATTATGTTTCATATATCGAATTTGATAAAATGTCTATCAAGTGAAAATCTGATTGTTTCTTAGTAATGTTTAGATCGGCGAAAAGTTGCATTCATCAAAAATCCGTGAACATCATGGATAGAGAAAGTAAGTCAACATTAAGCCTGGTTTTATTCCTGTAGTTATGTTTGATGAAACTCGCGTATTGTAATGAATTACACTTGTGAGAAAAGACCGAATGTGGAAGAAATACCCACATGGCTTTAACTCTATAAGAAGCGAGTAGTAAGGTAAGATGATCTTTGAGGACAAAGATCATGTTTAGGGGTAAATGCTGTGACAATCCTTCAAATTATGATTGATATATTATTCACAAATATTATTTAAAAATATTATTTTAATGTTATATTATGAACTCACTTATTTTTGGGAAGAAATTTGGATGTACGTCTTGAAGTAGCATCGACTACGTTTAAACCGGAGGATTCTACGTTACGTGCTTACGTTTACATACACCGTTTTTGGTGACAGTCCGACATTTCAGAAAAATAAATTTGTCCGTGAATATTATTTTGAGATTTTAAATTTGTGTTGGTTCATAAACTCACAAATTTACGAGAAGAGATTAGGACTTATGATTTTATTTTAACGTCCTTTACGACTAAACCAGAAACCTTAGGATTACGTATTTACGTTTTTGAACTCCGTTTTTGATGAGACAATTTTTATTAGATTCGTTTTGTGCCGTTGATTCATAATTTATAAAAACGTTTTTCGTAAAACGACCCGAGGGCACGTAAATCGAGGAAACTAGAATCGAGGGATACCCGTAAAATAATGGGGATGAGACAAGATAAATCTTGCCCCACCCCCACTACATGGGTGACAAGCTTATCAAACACACTTGAAGTGTGTCAAGTTTCTAGCAAAAGACTAGGACACTTGTCCTAAGTCTTCCACCTAAACCATCTAACATCAAAACCACCACCACTGTGACATTCGTCAATTTTTCATCTTTATTTTCCCATGTATTTATTTAATGTGAGCTTTGAACCTTGTGGATTTAACAAATTGAGAAGTTATCTCATATTTATGAAGTAGCATGCGATTTATTTATATTTACGTGTTAATTATTCGTACTTAGCATTATTTGGAGTCATTAAGAAATCGTGTCATTCATCACGTCATCGTTCGAGCCTAAATACTTAACGTTAACTAGTTAAGTTAATCATCTCATAAATTCACAATAGTTGCATCATCATTATTTCACTCAAAACCCAATTTTACCTACTAACTATCTTTACATTATACCACTAATATAATATTTCCTACCTCACTCTTCCTACATACTTACAAACACATACCACCATATGCTATCCTAATTAATTCAAAACTCCCCACTCACACTAATAATATTATGTCACACAATTCTCACACTTCTTATTTCTTTTGTCGAGATATCAAACAAAACAACAAAAGAGCCTACACCTTCACTTCCTTTTTCATGCATATATACTACCCTATTCCTAGTCAACACATACAATACATTTAACTTTCATCATAATCAAAACCCTTCTCTCTTTTTCTTTCCTTTCACTGCCAAAACAAAACACCCATATCTTCTTCATCACCATTCTTCATTCTCCATGAATATCATCTTCATCCTCAATCTTTAAAAACCTTAAAAATTACACCTCATATTCACTCACATAAAACAATCACATACATATACTTAAATATACTCAAGAAGACAACATACAAGGATGAATGCACGCGATTAGGACTTCGTTGAGCTAAATATTTTCGTGGGTTCGAGCTAGGACGATTTTGGTTGCTGTTTTGGTTCACTTTTCGAGCTTAAGGACGAGTTAGGGTTTTGGTTTAAGGTCTCGTTTAGATAGTTGATCCGTGGGTTCTTGATTTCATCGATTCACATAGCTTTGTAAGGCCTTAAATCTCTATCTATTTACGTTCATAACATATTACATGTACTTGCACATCTAAAACCATTTCTTACAACTAATAATCAAGCTTTTTACATGAAATCACAACTTTCTTCAAAAAAATAGCTAAATGGGTACGTTGAAATCATAAGCAAAAATGTATTTTCGAGTATGAATGCATCATATATGAGTAACATAATGTTTTGGGACGAAAATTTTATGATTATTTGAGCTAAAAACATGTTTTAAGTTTTGTGTAAAAATATGTTGTTCAAACGAGTATACCGAGTCAAAACCACGTTCAATCGTGTCATTTTTTTGGTGGGATTTATAGTCGGTGTCGTAATGGTTATCGTGCAATTCGAATTTTTGAAAATCATCAAGTAACGAAGTCGCTAGGAGGACTGAATGTTTCGGCTTGTAGGTTAAGCAAAAAAAAATGGTTTCTTGTATTTTTTGTGTCTTCCGTCGGCGAACACAACAACCAACATAATAAAAAAAAATTATTTTTTTAAAAAAAAGGTACATAGTACCCTGTTTTGGCGTCAGTTTTGTGCACAGGGGGGGGAGCAAGACAACTTGTCACTTTCAATTTGGTACTAAAAATAAGGTGTTATATGTATATAGGAAAAATTAAACCCCGCTTAATTAGTAGACTTATCAAAATTTGACCCTTTAATTAATTTAAACTTAAAAATTAAAACTTAAGAAATATTAAATAAATATTAATATAATTTAACCCGGACTAAATTGGTGTCACGGTTCGCGCGTGGAGCGTGGGAGTAGGCATTCTTCGTGTTAGTCGTATATGCCGAGTCCCCTTTCTTTTGACTCTAACCGAATTAAAAGACCCAATTAAAGTGGGTCCCGGGCAAGGGTCTCATAATTTATTTATGGACGACCCAGAAGGGACGATCACTTTATTTATTTGTTTTGACCTTCATATTAATTGATACTAAAAATTAATAAGACAAAAAGAATGATATATTTATTGGACAAAAATTAGGATTAGGACCGTACTATTATATGGACTGTATTGGACTGAGACTTGGACTATTATTGGACATAGATAGAGACCAATTACCAATTGACCCAACTAAAAATATAATTAATCGTCGCGTCTAATTTTCTAAAGAGTCTGTCTTGTGTCGTCTTAAATTAATTATTTTTGTGTGCGTTTTTATTTTATAAACTTTGTCATATTTTGACCTTTTAAATAAAAAGTATATATTTTTATTTATTTATTTAATTGGTGAAAGTACAATGTAATGTAAGAATAATTATTTAATTGCTTTACTTGTAGCTTAGCTAGTTATTATTATTGCTAGGCTGCGGTTTGGGTTGACGTTGTTGCGAGCATTTTTCTGTGCCTACTGTTTGATTACTTTTGCTTGACTATCATTTGAGGTGAGTTTATAGCCCCACTTTTTAACTGCTTTTACTGCTTTTTGGGGTGAGACATTGCTTGATTTAACGTATGAACACAAGTGCATTAACTGATTTATATACTAGTCTAAGTCCCACTAAAAACCCAGTTGCTTTGGCCCGTGAATCGTGAATCGTTAATTACTTTGTGTAAGCGCGAATGTTATGGATAGATCTATCGGGGTTGACGCCCCTGTCTGGCTTGGTCCAACAGAGGACAAGCGGGCACAGTTTCATTTGAGTCTGAGTAGGATGTCGTGGGTTTAGGCATCCAGTTGGGCTACATTTATATGATTATACTGCCGGTGTTGTTAACGCTTCGGTGTCACGAGCTTAGACTGTAATAAATGCTTTTATAATGGCTTTGTATTTGTTATATTGTCATCATGGTTGGGAAAACCTTGTGGTTCATTAAACACTACAAATTAACTAAACCTATGAACTCACCAACTTTATGTTGACGCTTTAGCAATGTTTTTCTCAGGTATTAAGAATGAAGATGCTATGTGAGGTCTCATGCACTGCCGTCATTTCTATTGAAAATAAAGATCATTTGTACTATTTGAAAACCTTGTTTTTGTATCTGTGACCAGTTTTATGCTTCCGCACTATGTTAAAACTCTTTATTTTATCAAATGCAAGTGATCAATTTTCCGAACGTCTCATTTAGAGGTCGTTCTTTGTAACTATGTGTATGATAATCATGACGTCACCACTCCCTTGTTGCCATTATACTCTGATATTTTGGGAGTGTGACAGATTGGTATCAGAGACATGGTTATAGAGAACTAGGTTGCATTTAGTAACTCTAGACTATAACTGTTATGTGTCTAGTTGATTATCATACGGATTGTAAGTATTAAGTATATATATATACATGGATATATATATATATATATATATATATATATATATATATATATATATATATATATATATATATATATATATATATATATATATATATATATATATATATATATAATATATATATATATATATATATATATATATATATATATATATATATGTAATGAACGATTATTATTGGAGTCGAGTGATTCAACGTTATATAATAAATGGGATACATGTGATTTAACAATTACGAGATATATTTATATGGGGTACATGTGCAACAACAAAATCTGAGTTATGTTATATGGGATACATGTGGTTTGAACAATGATTGCTATATGTTATGTCGATGTCCCTTTCACGGACTAATTATATGAGATATTTACACACATCTATTCTGTTTATGTTACAGCAATGTCTTCTTCTGGTGATTCGGCGTCTTCAGGGGCATACCACCACCGCAGTTCCCAGTCGACTGTCAGTTCATCGATGGGATTACCTAGAGGATCACCATCAGGATATCCGTGGTACCGGATGACTTCAGATGATGATACCGAGAGAGAGACTGAGGAGGTTTACCATTCACCGATCCATATCCCTGATGCACCAGCAGATGATGTGCTTAGCCTAGAAGGCGGAGGAGAGGACGACCTAGCCGCTGATGTGGTGCAGTCACCAGGGCAGGCGTCGGTCACTAGGGGTGAATCGATGGAGGATTTTGAGGATGATGATACGGAGTTCACCGATGGAGAAGGTGAACCCATGGAGGTCACAGACACTGAGGACCCACCTGCTGCATATGCTGCTACTCCTGAGGCTTCCATCACACTCATCTCCTCGTCTTCGTCCGAAGACGAAGGGGAAAGGGCAGACATCACTACCCCAGCACCCGACACTCTGCCTTTCTACTATGTTAGGCGACGTCTCCGAGGGAGAGCCGCCCGACCACCACCTTCACCTTACCGACCCCTCATACCTTTCTCTGCTACTGACAGGCGTGCAGCCCGCACATCTGCCAGTCTTGCCCCAGAGGTGTCACCACCACCACCACCACCACTGGAGACTGTACCTGCTGTGTATCAGGAGATGCTTGCCGATGTTGGTATCTCTACTGGACCGAGAGCTGCGACCCCTATTCCTAGGAGAGCTACATCAACAGTTGTGATGCTTGGAGCAGCGGATGGATGTGTGACGACCCGTTTGAATAGGTTGGAGGATGCTGTGGAGACTTTGGGTGAGGAGTATGAGGAGATGCAGGATAAGCTGGAGGCATTGACAAAGAAGAGTCCAGTTGAGGATGAGACGACATTGACGGTTTGTGTGACCCGTCTTCGAGGACAGCTCCATACTGTTCTCGACCAGATGGACACAATGCCGAATGATCGTCTCAAGGAGATCGAGAGCCTGATGACCCGTTGGGGAGTGGAGCCACAGGTTGAGGTGGGTGGAATAGAGGCACCTGTTGAGGATCCTATTGCTGACTTAGAGGGCAGGTTTAGGGCCGCTTGCCATGATACCGAGGTCAGACTTAGGGATGCCCAGGCTCGCGAGGACTTGGTTGAGAGGAGGCTGGCAGAGTTAGAGAGAGCACTTCACCAGCGTCGTGAGGGTACTAGTTAGATTTACCATGTACTGTTGACTCATTGTTGTACGACCACTAAGCTATGAGGTTTATCTCAGCTAGTTGGCATTTTCCATTTTTCCTTATTATGTATGTCGGATTGTGATGTATTTCGAAACATTTCTATGGATGTTAGGTTATGACATTATCTTATTTGGGTTACAAATTTGTGCGATCATCATATATTGTTTATTATACCATTGAGCATTTCATAATTGTATTGTGCGTGCCATGAATGTTATGTCTGGCAAAACTCATTGTCTTGTTTACCTTTTAGATTATGGCACCAGTTAGAAGATCTGAGACACAGAATCCACCAGCTGCTACCGGTGGGATTGACCCAGTCATGCTCAGTCAAATGATCGCGGAACGAGTGGCTGAGGCACTCGCAGCAGCTGAAGCGATCCGTACAGCGAGCACGCAAGAGGAGACAAACCAAGGGGCCACTGTTGCCAATACGCGGACCTGCACCTACAAGGAATTCTGTGCGGTTACACAAGTGAGTTTCCGTGGTACTAAAGGTGCAGTGGGTTTGACTAGATGGTTTGAGAAGTTGGAATCTCAATTTGGGATTAGCAATGTTGCTGAAGCTGATAAGGTGAAGTTTGCATCAAGCACATTGGTGGATAGAGCTTTGACTTGGTGGAATGTTTATGCTCGTGCAGTGACCATTGATGTTGCACAAGCTACACCTTGGAGTGAGTTCAAGGCTATGTTTGTTAGGAAGTATTGTCCACGAAATGAAGTCAAGCAGATGGAGGTTGAGCTATGGAACTTGAAAGTCAAGGGTACCGCCCTTACTGCTTACAATCAGCGCTTTCAAGAGCTAATTTTATTGTGTCCCGAAATGGTGCCCAACAATGACCGATTGTTGGAGCGATACATTGAGGGCTTACCTTTGAACATCAAGGGGAATGTGACTTCATCAAAGCCGAATGACTTGCATGAAGCAATTGATATGGCTCAGAGTTTGATGTACCAAGTGGTGCAAGAGTTGGGGGAGAATGCTGGAGACAAGAGGAAGTGGTCTGGTAATCACTACAACACCAATAACAACAACAACACTAATAACTACAATCAAAACAAGCATCAAGAGGTGGCTAGGGTGTTTACTGCTGGGCAAAGTAATGCTGGAAACTATGTTGGAAGATTTCCTTTCTGTGGAAAGTGTGGCCGACACCACGAGGGAGCATGTCCTCCTACATGCTACAACTGTGGAAAGGCTGGACATAAGGCAAAGGAGTGTCGAGCACCACCCCGTCCTACTAACCAAAGAGGACCGGGAACTCAAGGTGGACAAGGAGCGAATGTTACTTGTTTTAGTTGTGGAGAGAAAGGGCATTACAAGAATAAGTGTCCAAGCAGTGGGAACCAAGGTCGTGGTAATCAAATTCGAGGCAACCAAAACCACAACCAAGGGAACCAGAGGCAGAACCAGGGGAACCGGGGAGGAAATAATCGAGCCACAACCAGTGCTCCAAGTGGATTCACGGCACCTAGCAAGGTATATCATTTGTGTGCTGAGGCTGCAGTGCAAGACAACAATGTTGTGACTGGTACGTTCCTAGTCAATAACAACTATGCTTCAATATTATTTGATTCTGGTGCGGATAGGAGTTTTGTGTCATCTGCATTTAGTGAACGCCTAAATATCACCCCTACTGCGTTAGATATTAAGTATAATGTAGAACTAGCCGATGGGAAGTCAGTGACCACCGATGCTATTCTGAAAGGATGTAGTCTAAGGTTACAAGATCATTCGTTCAGTATCGACTTACTCCCCATAGAATTAGGAAGTTTTGATGTCATCATTGGAATGGATTGGATGTCGAAGCAGCACGCGGAAATTGTATGTCATGAGAAGTGCGTTCGTGTTCCTTATGGGAACGATGTACTAATCATACAAGGCGAAAGAAGTGGAGTGAAGAATAGATCGAGACTGGAAGTCATCTCATGTATTAGAACCCAAAGATACATTGAGAAGGGATGTCCAGTGTTCTTGGTTCAAGTAACGCAAAAGGAGGAAGAAGAAGATCATGAGAAGAAGGTTGAAGATGTACCGATCGTTAGAGATTTTTCAGACGTATTTCCAAAAGACTTACCGGGGTTACCACCAACACGACAGGTGGAGTTTCACATAGAGCTTACACCAGGTGCTGCACCCGTTGCTAGAGCACCATACCGCTTAGCACCAGCAGAGATGAAGGAGCTAGCTGAACAACTAAAGGAACTTTCTGACAAAGGTTTCATTAGACCGAGTTCCTCACCCTGGGGAGCACCGGTCCTATTTGTCAAAAAGAAAGATGGATCCTTTAGGATGTGTATTGATTACCGAGAGTTGAACAAGCTGACGATAAAGAACCGCTACCCATTGCCAAGAATTGATGATCTTTTCGACCAACTGCAAGGATCTAGCATATACTCGAAGATTGATTTAAGGCCGGGATATCATCAGCTAAGGGTTAGAGAAGAAGACGTCCACAAGACGACTTTTAGAACCCGATACGGACACTACGAGTTCCAAGTTATGCCCTTTGGTTTGACAAACGCACCCGCGGTATTCATGGATCTCATGAACCGAGTTTGCAAACCATACTTGGACAAGTTTGTGATTGTATTCATCGATGATATTCTCATCTACTCTCGTAATGAAGAAGAACACAAGGAACATTTGAAGACCATACTAGAGCTGTTGAGGAAGGAGAAGTTGTATGCAAAGTTTTCCAAATGTGAGTTTTGGATAAACACAGTGCAATTCCTTGGGCATGTAATCGATAGCAGTGGTATCCACGTTGATCCTGCTAAGATCGAGGCTGTGAAAGATTGGGCGACTCCTACAACACCCACGGAGATCCGCCAATTTTTAGGTCTTGCTGGTTACTATAGGAGATTCATTGAGGGTTTCTCCAGGATAGCTAAACCAATGACGGAGTTAACTCAAAAGGATAAGAAGTTTGAGTGGAAAGAAGATCAAGATTTGGCATTCCAAACATTGAAGCAGATGTTGTGTGAAGCACCTATACTAGCCCTACCCGAGGGTAATGAAGACTTTGTGGTGTATTGTGATGCATCCATAAAAGGGTTAGGTGCGGTGTTGATGCAAAGGACTAAGGTCATTGCTTATGCGTCAAGACAACTAAAAGTGCACGAGAAGAACTACACAACTCATGATCTAGAGTTAGGAGCAGTGGTGTTTGCCCTAAAGATATGGAGACACTACCTTTATGGCACAAAGTATGTTGTATTCACTGATCATAAAAGTTTACAACACATCTTGAATCAAAAAGAACTCAACATGAGACAACGACGTTGGATAGAGTTGCTCAGTGATTACGATTGTGAGATCCGTTATCACCCGGGCAAGGCAAATGTCGTAGCTGACGCTTTGAGTCGAAAGGAGAGGATTCTTAGAGTGAAAGTCTTGGTGATGACCATTGGCTTAGATCTTCCATCCTTAATTCTCAAGGCTCAGAAGGAGGCAGTCGAGGAGGAAATTCTCAAGACTGAAGATGTTGAAGGCATGATAAAGAAGTTAGAAGCTCGCTCGGATGGAACATTATGCCTTGATAATAGGAGTTGGTTACCGTGCCATGGTGACCTACGACCTTTTATTATGCATGAGTCGCATAAGTCAAAATACTCCATACATCCGGGATCTGACAAGATGTATCATGACCTTAAGATGTTGTATTGGTGGCCGAACATGAAGGCGGACATTCCTACATGTGTTGGCAAGTGCTTGACTTGTGCCAAGGTCAAGGCTGAACACATGAAACCATCACGACTATTGGTCCAACCCGAACTACCAGAATGGAAGTGGGAAAAGATCACTATGGGTTTCATTACAAAGCTACCTAAAACCTCGGCTGGATTTGACACTATTTGGGTTATCGTCGACCGACTCACCAAATCGGCTCACTTCATACCAATCAAGGAGACAGATGGAATGGATAAGTTAGCAAGAACATACTTGAAGGAAGTAGTCACGAGGCATGGTGTGCCTGTGTCTATAATCTCTGACCGAGATAGCCGATTTACTTCGCAGTTTTAGAAGTCGCTGCAGAAAGCATTGGGAACGCAGTTGGATATGAGCACTGCGTATCATCCCCAAACTGACGGTCAAAGTGAAAGGACCATTCAAACCCTAGAAGATATGCTGAGAGCTTGTGTGATCGACTTTGGAAATGGATGGGATAGGCATCTGCCATTGGTGGAGTTCTCATATAATAATAGTTATCACACTAGCATTAAGGCAGCACCGTTCGAAGCATTGTATGGTAGAAAGTGTCGTTCACCCGTGTGTTGGGCAGAGGTTGGTGATGCTCAACTCACTGGACCCGAGATCATACATGAGACTACTGAGAAGATCTTTAAGATCAAGAGCCGTATGCAAGCAGCACGAGATCGACAAAAGAGTTATGCTGACAGGAGACGCAAACCTCTTGAGTTTGAGGTTGGCAATAGAGTCATGTTGAAGGTCTCACCTTGGAAGGGTGTAATTCGCTTTGGAAAGCGTGGAAAGTTGAATCCTCGTTACATTGGACCATTCAAGATTATAGAGAGGATTGGCCCCGTGGCCTACCGTTTGGAGTTACCTCAAGAACTTAGCCGAGTGCATAATGTGTTCCACATTTGCAATCTGAAGAAATGCTTATCCGACGAGACACTCGTTATTCCTTTGGAAGAGATCCAACTTGACGACAAACTCAACTTCGTAGAAGAACCGGTGGAGATCATGGACCGTCAGGTGAAACAGCTCAAGCAAAGTCGTATACCTATCGTGAAAGTCCATTGGAATGCACGTAGAGGTCCAGAATACACGTGGGAACGTGAAGACCAATTCAAGATCAAGTATCCTCATCTTTTCGCTAATCACCCTACTACAACAACGTCTTGATTTCGCGACGAAATCTCTAAAACATGGGGATACTGTGACATTCGTCAATTTTTCATCTTTATTTTCCCATGTATTTATTTAATGTGAGCTTTGAACCTTGTGGATTTAACAAATTGAGAAGTTATCTCATATTTATGAAGTAGCATGCGATTTATTTATATTTACGTGTTAATTATTCGTACTTAGCATTATTTGGAGTCATTAAGAAATCGTGTCATTCATCACGTCATCGTTCGAGCCTAAATACTTAACGTTAACTAGTTAAGTTAATCATCTCATAAATTCACAATAGTTGCATCATCATTATTTCACTCAAAACCCAATTTTACCTACTAACTATCTTTACATTATACCACTAATATAATATTTCCTACCTCACTCTTCCTACATACTTACAAACACATACCACCATATGCTATCCTAATTAATTCAAAACTCCCCACTCACACTAATAATATTATGTCACACAATTCTCACACTTCTTATTTCTTTTGTCGAGATATCAAACAAAACAACAAAAGAGCCTACACCTTCACTTCCTTTTTCATGCATATATACTACCCTATTCCTAGTCAACACATACAATACATTTAACTTTCATCAAAATCAAAACCCTTCTCTCTTTTTCTTTCATTTCACTGCCGAAACAAAACACCCATATCTTCTTCATCACCATTCTTCATTCTCCATGAATATCATCTTCATCCTCAATCTTTAAAAACCTTAAAAATTACACCTCATATTCACTCACATAAAACAATCACATACATATACTTAAATATACTCAAGAAGACAACATACAAGGATGAATGCACGCGATTAGGACTTCGTTGAGCTAAATATTTTCGTGGGTTCGAGCTAGGACGATTTTGGTTGCTGTTTTGGTTCACTTTTCGAGCTTAAGGACGAGTTAGGGTTTTGGTTTAAGGTCTCGTTTAGATAGTTGATCCGTGGGTTCTTGATTTCATCGATTCACATAGCTTTGTAAGGCCTTAAATCTCTATCTATTTACGTTCATAACATATTACATGTACTTGCACATCTAAAACCATTTCTTACAACTAATAATCAAGCTTTTTACATGAAATCACAACTTTCTTCAAAAAAATAGCTAAATGGGTACGTTGAAATCATAAGCAAAAATGTATTTTCGAGTATGAATGCATCATATATGAGTAACATAATGTTTTGGGACGAAAATTTTATGATTATTTGAGCTAAAAACATGTTTTAAGTTTTGTGTAAAAATATGTTGTTCAAACGAGTATACCGAGTCAAAACCACGTTCAATCGTGTCATTTTTTTGGTGGGATTTATAGTCGGTGTCGTAATGGTTATCGTGCAATTCGAATTTTTGAAAACCATCAAGTAACGAAGTCGCTAGGAGGACTGAAAGTTTCGGCTTGTAGGTTAAGCAAAAAAAAAAAATGGTTTCTTGTATTTTTTGTGTCTTCCGTCGGCGAACACAACAACCAACATAATAAAAAAAAAATTATTTTTTTAAAAAAAAGGTACATAGTACCCTGTTTTGGCGTCAGTTTTGTGCACAGGGGGGGGGGGAGCAAGACAACTTGTCACTTTCAATTTGGTACTAAAAATAAGGTGTTATATGTATATAGGAAAAATTAAACCCCGCTTAATTAGTAGACTTATCAAAATTTGACCCTTTAATTAATTTAAACTTAAAAATTAAAACTTAAGAAATATTAAATAAATATTAATATAATTTAACCCGGACTAAATTGGTGTCACGGTTCGCGCGTGGAGCGTGGGAGTAGGCATTCTTCGTGTTAGTCGTATATGCCGAGTCCCCTTTCTTTTGACTCTAACCGAATTAAAAGACCCAATTAAAGTGGGTCCCGGGCAAGGGTCTCATAATTTATTTATGGACGACCCAGAAGGGACGATCACTTTATTTATTTGTTTTGACCTTCATATTAATTGATACTAAAAATTAATAAGACAAAAAGAATGATATATTTATTGGACAAAAATTAGGATTAGGACCGTACTATTATATGGACTGTATTGGACTGAGACTTGGACTATTATTGGACATAGATAGAGACCAATTACCAATTGACCCAACTAAAAATATAATTAATCGTCGCGTCTAATTTTCTAAAGAGTCTGTCTTGTGTCGTCTTAAATTAAGTATTTTTGTGTGCGTTTTTATTTTATAAACTTTGTCATATTTTGACCTTTTAAATAAAAAGTATATATTTTTATTTATTTATATAATTGGTGCAAGTACAATGTAATGTAAGAATAATTATTTAATTGCTTTACTTGTAGCTTAGCTAGTTATTATTATTGCTAGGCTGCGGTTTGGGTTGACGTTGTTGCGAGCATTTTTCTGTGCCTACTGTTTGATTACTTTTGCTTGACTATCATTTGAGTTGAGTTTATAGCCCCACTTTTTAACTACTTTTACTGCTTTTTGGGGTGAGACATTGCTTGATTTAACGTATGAACACAAGTGCATTAACTGATTTATATACTAGTCTAAGTCCCACTAAAAACCCAGTTGCTTGGGCCCGTGAATCGTGAATCGTTAATTACTTTGTGTAAGCGCGAATGTTATGGATAGATCTATCGGGGTTGACGCCCTTGTCTGGCTTGGTCCAACAGAGGA
Source organism: Glebionis coronaria (assembly GCA_025667525.1). NCBI lineage: Eukaryota > Viridiplantae > Streptophyta > Magnoliopsida > Asterales > Asteraceae > Glebionis > Glebionis coronaria. The sequence continues at coordinate 428,458,637 of CM046877.1, forward strand.
CAAGCGAGCACAGTTTCATTTGAGTCTGAGATAGGATGTCGTGGGTTTAGGCATCCAGTTGGGCTACATTTATATGATTATACTGCCGGTGTTGTTAACGCTTCGGTGTCACGAGCTTAGACTGTAATAAATGCTTTTATGATGGCTTTGTATTTGTTATATTGTCATCATGGTTGGGAAAACCTTGTGGTTCATTAAACACTACAAATTAACTAAACCTATGAACTCACCAACTTTATGTTGACGCTTTAGCAATGTTTTTCTCAGGTATTAAGAATGAAGATGCTATGTGAGGTCTCATGCACTGCCGTCATTTCTATTGAAAATAAAGATCATTTGTACTATTTGAAAACCTTGTTTTTGTATCTGTGACCAGTTTTATGCTTCCACACTATGTTAAAACTCTTTATTTTATCAAATGCAAGTGATCAATTTTCCGAACGTCTCATTTAGAGGTCGTTCTTTGTAACTATGTGTATGATAATCATGACGTCACCACTCCCTTGTTGCCATTATACTCTGATATTTTGGGAGTGTGACAACCACAAACCATTTACTTCATTTTACAACATGCAAATCTCACACACAACTCTCTCCTCTCCCCTTGAACGTCCAACACCACCATTATATCACCATCATCATCAAATTTTGACCATAGACAAAAGATATAATCAATATATGTTGATAACCACACCAAAAGATGAAGATTGGAGGTGATTTTAACATATAAAAAGGAGTTTTCATGGAGGTCTTTGGGCTGATTTTCAAGAAGGAGTTTAGGGCTGATTTGTTGAAGGTTTCTTCATATCCTTGGTAATATTGAAGGTGGTCTTGATATTTCATAAGATTGGTTACCAAAACCAAGCCTTGTTCATCCAAAATCTCAACCTTTTCATCACTAATGGTGGTATAGAGATTGTTTCTTCCTATCCTATTGTTATTTTGATTATGTAATCTTGTATTTTATTTATTTATGTATATGTATATGATGAAGAATAATGATAAAAATATTATGTGGGGATTTGGTGTTGATAAACATGGGTAAAAAGATGGAAAACCACATGTAAAATGGTTAAAATCTTTCTAAATATGATGGCTGTATAAGAACAGTAGGTAACCAAATGTTAAAATGATAAAATGGTAAAGTGGAATCAATATACAGTAAGTAATATGTCTTGTACACATGTGAGAGTTGGCCATGCAATGGAATCATTAGGATGAGTGAGATATGATCAAAACAAGTTTAGAGTACAAATCTGAGTTCACTGTTTTGCAAGATTTTTAGAAAATACTTAGAGGCTGATTCAACTGTAGATATAAGAGAGTTAAATGGAGCACATATCATGTAGTTTATGTCATAAAAATTGAGCTTCTATCTCCATATAGAACTCTAGATATGGCTGTTTTGGTGAACATGAAAGTAAAAATCAGATTTTGGAAATTAAAGTATAATAGTATTATATAAGCACTCAAATAAAAATAGTATAAAATGTGAATTAAAACCCACTAACTCATATAATACATTTAAATAAATATGTATAAGGATAAGTAAATGGACATTTTATAAAAATGGTAGTTTGATAAGTTTTATAAGTTATAAAACTATAAACATGATTTTTACGACTTTTTCGGCTATTACCGTAAAATTAACGTTTTTTTTAAATAAAACTTTGACGGTTGGACCCGTCTAATGTAAACTTTTATAAACTCATATACTGATATATAAACATATATAACAAGTAAAAACCAATAAAACCCGAACTATAAAACATACGAACATTAACGGGCTAAGTTAACGTTATTGGACTAATAATACAACAAAATGGGCTAAAACACTTATAAACTTATTTATTGGGCTTAACCCATTTGGGCCTAACATGTAAAGTATAAATACTGATAATACAAGTATGAAATGGATTAATGCAAGTTAATGAACTTATAATAGGCTTATTGGACTTAAAATATGTAAATAGGTAAAACTAGTAAACTAGTAAGAAGTTACCAATACGTAAACACTAAAATGAGTAAAAGAGAATATGTAAACCCACTTGATCATCATATATATAAAATCATCATATGTATACATAATTGTTATTTTTATAAAGTCATTGGACAAGTGTCTAAGACGAATACTATTTGTCTAGGTTTCCGTGATTGAAGCACGTACCGTACGTCCGAATTGCCGATAACCCGCTTTCCCACATCAACGTGAGTTCATAGCCTGCACTCTTTTAAATGTTTTTATGAAATGTTTTATAAACCCGTGAGGGAGATAACATGTTAGTTTTTATGAATTAGGACACTATTTGTCCTGATTGTCTGTTTATTGATTTGGACCCGAATGATTGTATGACCCGATAAATGATTAAAGGACCCGATAGAAGAAATGAAATGGATTATTAAAGTTAGGTTATGTCACAAAAAGTCCCATTAGCATGAATTGTGAACTACCGGGATTTGGTAGAAGCTTATGCATATAATAGTACTATTTGGGGACGATCACCCCAGTTCGCGCCTTGACGGTTGATCCCCGTCGTGCCATATTGATTGGTAAGCGAATTTATGTATGAGAAGATTTACATAGCGTGACCTTTGTGACGACACGCTAATTTAGATGGGCAAATGAGTTTCGGGCTAGCTACCCGTTGTTTGTTGTAGTAAGGTAACAATGTCATGCGGCTTATAATAATCCAATTAACGAAATACTGCCATACGCACCGAATTACGATGTATTGCCTGACTAGCAATATGGGGTCTTATTATTGATTTTACGTTCGTGTTTTGGTTTTATATAACCATACTCATATAACGATTTTTATTTAATCTATACAACGTTATAAAACGTATTGTATGATATTTTTACGACATTGGTTCGTATAATGGTTTTGAAGGCGAAAGCCTATATTATGATTTTGACAAGGATTTGTATAAAATGAATTTGGCTATTTTATGGCCTACTACATGGATTTGTACAAAATGATTTTCGGTAATAATTTTATACCGATGTTATATTGATGGATTTTATTAAACTCTATGAATTCACTCGGCGTTATCGCTGACCTTTTCTTTTAACATGTTTTATCTCAGGTACTTGAAGGTAATTCTCGGGAAGACAACAAGAATTCATGGCCCGCACCTAAATACTTATTTCCATTCAGATGCTTTGTAAAACCTGTATTAAATACAATGACTTGGGACCTATGTAACTTTGATAATTATGAATGGAAATGCTTTATTATTAAACGACACGATTTTTAAGCGTTGTCTATGATGTGAGTAATGTGCTATCCCGTAACACCAACGAGTCTTCCGCTGTATTGAGTTGTATAAATTTGGGGGTGTTACAGTTTGGTACCAGAGCTCTCGTTATAGAGAACGAACGATTTTTAAAACTAAGGTTTTGAATAAAATATTTCAAAATCTTTAACTATAAACATTTTTCTAAAAATGTCTAAAAATCTTTTGACTATAACGGTGCCGAAGAATTCCTGAGTTACCGACAAGGCAAGACTGAGAAAGTGTTATTTTAATATATATATATATATATATATATATATATATATATATATATATATATATATATATATATATATATATATATATATATATATATATATATATATATATATATATATATATATATATATATATATATATATATATATATATATATATATATATATATATATATATATATATATATATATATAACTTGGATTATATATATATATGATGTAATTGTATTACATGATTGTTTGATGATTATTTTGATATTTATACGAGGTATTTATACGACGTAGATTGTCACAAGGAACCTTAACTCCCCTAGCAAATCAATCGAAGCTATTCCCGTAGGAATCCGAGCTATCCTAGATCTAAACCAAGTTGTGGATATTTATGATCCTGACAAAATGGTTGATATTCGTAGAAATGTAGATATTAGTTGATTGTGATATTGAAAAAGAATTGGCGAGATTAAAACTGATATCGATGTCATGACGATCTTTCCTTATAGAGTGGAGTTTGACAAAACGTTACCACCTAGAAAGATGTCATCTGATTCGTTGTCATCAAATTCTTAAATTTGAGAATCGAAAGGGTGAATGTTGCACTTGAGGCTGTCATTGGAATCATTACCCAAAAGCCTCATGCCACTAATACCCTTCCGAGAAGTCTAATTGAATGTGTGAGTCATTTCATACTAGTGACTCATTTGATAATTATTGATGTAAGAGATATAGGATTGGAAATTAAGTGTTGATCATATTGAGCTTTTATAGCCCTATTAAGGTCGAAGAATAAGGTTGAAAGTACTGGAAAATGAGGTAGGATATCGAATTGAGTATAAAATTGGTTAAAACTTGAATGAAGTAAAAATCTAACCTGTATGGAATATGAGATTGATAAGAGAAAGTCGTTAAGTCCTGTGATTGAATTATAAGGTTTTAAATGATTGTTAGTTTGTCTTAAGGGTTCTTCCTAGGCCATTGTACACTAACGAGGATTAGTGTCCAAGAAATAAATTGAAGAAATCTTCTTCTGAATTGGGACCGATGGATCTTTCGGGACATGTGGAACACCTAATGACTCTTGTAGATTAGTATTCATTGTGGTATCTTTTAAAAATAATCCCTAACCTAACTGAGACATCAGTTGGTAGGATGAGTTCTTGGAATTGTATGACATAGTGACACGTAATGTGTTACGGTACAACTTTGACTTGTTTGTGATTAATGAAAAGACTACCTTTAATTGCTAAATTCTACATGTATCGATGTTATCTATCTTTTATTGCTTCATCCTAATGTTCGCATTAGTGATGCAACTATTGAGCAAGTACTCATCTCTGTTTGAGTTACGTTGTGAATTATTCTCTTTTGAGTGCCATCGAGGTCATGAACCTCATGATTAATTGGCTAAGCTCATTTCCTATTATATTGTAGTTAGTTCTTGGTGAACAACTCTTCATCACTCTTATGCAGATCACACATTGTTTTTATAAAGTTAAAACCGTATCCTTTGAGAAAATGGAATTTTCATCACTATAAGGATTATTCAAAGTGAGATTTATAAGTGATCGTTATCAAAATGAAGTTGTTTATGAAACAGTTTGGAAAACTTAATTGTTTTCATAACAAAGAAAATCTTTGTAAATTTATTCTTGATTCTTATTTAAGAATTAAGCATGAAAATGTTTTTACTATAAACATGATGATAAAATTTTGACGAACTGAGTATTGCATCGTTAATCTTGAAATTGTATATAGTTGCGCGCCTACATACAATTTGGAATGGACCATGCAAGGCTGATTAGTAGTCGCCATAAAACTGATTAATAAACACTAAATTTTCTTTGAAGATTGTGAAAGATTAAAATTTATGAGATCTGCATGAAGTGAAAAATAAGGACATAGTGTTAGGGACACCTACATATGTGCCTGTAGAATCTATTCTTCTGAGTCGAATTTACTCATCTGTGGAAATTGTCTTATTTGACAATTGATAATTCTTTCTTGTCCAATTCTCCCGTAGTGAGATTCTTAGGAAAAGTATCTGATTACCGAGTGTTGATACCCGACTGGATGTATTGACGTTCTTATCATTTCTTATGATTTGATTTCATTTGAATAACCTAGGTAACGATCCGAGGAGCTTTCGAATGCGTACTCAAATTATGAAAACATGGGATATATTCATATTCGTTAAATGTTTTCGTCTGTATCTGATTTGAAAGTCTCTCGCGTAGATTATGCGTTGACCTTACTCTTTTAATGGTAGTTGTGTCTCCAGATATCCTTGAATTTGTGAAGGATTATGAGTTATTATTAGTATTTTTGAGAAGTTCACATCTTATCAACGGCAATGAAACTGAAACGTTGGTAATGCCAGTAGAATGGATTGATTGATTATGACATGACTACATTGTCTTAATTGATGGGAACTCGAGTAGAAATCCCCTAAAAGATAAGATGTTGATTATCAAAAGTGATCTAAATAATTCTTGATGGATGACCATATCCTGCATTTAGACTTTAAATTATAATGTGAATGGTTGTGAATTAGTCATAGATATTATAATCTAGAAAGAACCTAATATGAATTTATTAAAAGATGTTTATGTCATCTGAAACTTTAGGAGGTATTTATTGGTGAATTACTTAGACTTTTGCCATTAAGGCAAGTTGAATTTTGTATTGATTATATATCCGATGCTGCACCTGTGACATGTGCACTGTACGTCAGCACCATCTGAATTAAAGGAATTACCGTACAACTGAGAGAGTTGTCGAAGAAAGATTTTATTCTACCAAGGTCGTCATCATGAAGAGCTATGGTGTTATCATTCCTTATATTTATATATTACTGTGAACTGAGTAAATTGACAATCGAAAACGATATCCATAACTCAAAATGGAAGATTTGTTCGATCATTTACAAGGTTCTAGTGTATCAGGGATTTGATCCATGGCATGGTTATCATCAACATCGCATCTGCGAAAAAAAGATTATGTATTCCAATCACTACATCCGGTACTCGTAATGAACATTATGAGTTTCACGTGATGTCGTTTGGGTAGACTAATACACACGTAGCATTCATAAATTTGGTGAATCACGTGTGAAGGCTGTAATTTGATAAATTCATGCTTGTGATCATTAAGGACCATTTGTTTGTTTATAAGAATAAGAAGGAGTTAATAATTATTTATAGATTGCACTGAATTGGCCGAACAATGAAAACCTGTACCTTAAATAATTAACATGTGATTAAAGACTAAATCCTTTGCATTATTTGACCGTGTGATTAATAGATAATGGAATCTATATTGACTCTTTAAAATTTTTGACCATTTGAGACTTTGGGTTTTACCAAAAAGAAAGTGCAAATATGCTTAAATAAATATTATCAAAAGAATTTTTAAGGAATCATTTCCTTATAAACAAAATATTTAACTAAACTCCTGTTTAGGGGTAAATGTTTTTGCATACCTTAAGACAACTTAAGAAGGATTGAGGAAAACCATTTATATCATGTCTTGAAATTTGAAACGACAATTTTTGCCTTTCAACTAAGAAAACTTCTACCAAAGAATAAACGAAGGTTTTTCGAACATTTACGGATCATACTAATTATTTTCGATAAATCAACAAAAATTGTGTTAATTAAATCCAAATTTATTTTGAACATTTTTCTATAATTGGACAAACTAAGAAAATTTAAAAACTTTTTGCGTTTATGTTTCATAAAAATTAAATATTTATTATTTAATTACTTGTAATAACTATCGACGCTTTAAACGTCGAATTGAATAAAACGGATAAAAATGATAGTTCAGACGAAATTAAAACTTAGAAAATATGAAGAAAGAATATATGAGTGAATTGTGGACATGATAATTATATCATCAGGAGAGGTGAATTTAGATATCAATGCATTACGTAAAAAGGATAAAGAATCAATTAGGATGTGTTCCTTAATAATGAAGGTGCAAAATAAATTGCCGAAGAATATAAAAATAAACAACGATTGTAAAAAGGATAATATAGATAATAAAAAGGGGTTCGCGGATAATGTGAACCATAAAAGATGAGAAGCCGATGGCGTTGAATGTATAACAGGCCACTTGAGGTTGCCTAAAAAAATGGAGATTTTGAGATATAGTTATGCTGGAATCTTGTAAGTATAAGTATTCTATTCCTGTCATTTCTGATTTAATGTATCATTATCAGAAGAAGTTGTACTGATGGCAAATTATGAAGGCAGACACCGCCTCATACATTAGTAAACGTCTAGCTATTGCAAAGGTCATCATCTGAATTTGATTCGATTTGGGTCTTCATCGACAGACTGACCAAATCTGCTAATATCATCCCTGTTAATGATAGATTCTTGATGAAGAAATTGACTCTTTTGTATTTAAAGGAGTTATGTAAACATGGTGTGCCTGTATCGATCATCTCTATCAAGATCCTCGCTTCGCATCGAATTTCTAGAGATTTGCTCAAAAGTCATTGAGAACGAACTTTGATGAGAGTACTGTTTACCACCCCAATCGAAGGGACGAGGTAAAGTAACGATACAAAATACTATAAGTGTTGTTCTATGTTTGAATGATTGACCTTTGGTAATAAACTGTAAAATCGTTTTCCTTTGGAGAGATTATCATTGAAAACTATCGTATTAGGATCGAGATCGAATCTTGTTAGGATATAAATATTAGAGCATCTGTAAGCAGGAGTTGGGATGAAGACACCCGACATACACCCATTGTGAGTTGGACATGTCTTTTAGGTTTAAGGTTTCCTATGATGGCGAACAACCTTACAAAATACTCGACCCGCGAGACCTGAAATGATTGTTGAAATTAGGATCTGATTATTGACTGCCAGTAATGGGCAGAAGGTTATGTGAATATGAAATGTAGACCTTGAAATGCCAGATGGGTAGCGAAGTTATGACAAAGATTTTAACCATAGAAAAATGAATTGGTGATCTGAAAGATCATGAGATATAAGTCCCCGTTGTATGGGACCACTGAGATGATGTAAAAGATTGGTTTGAAAGGCATATAAGCTGGATCTACCCTAGGACTTCAAGAGCTGCGTGAATTATGTTTCATATATCGAATTTGATAAAATGTCTATCAAGTGAAAATCTGATTGTTTCTTAGTAATGTTTAGATCGGCGAAAAGTTGCATTCATCAAAAACCCGTGAACATCATGGATAGAGAAAGTAAGTCAACATTAAGCCTGATTTTATTCCTGTAGTTATGTTTGATGAAACTCGCGTATTGTAATGAATTACACTTGTGAGAAAAGACCGAATGTGGAAGAAATACCCACATGGCTTTAACTATATAAGAAGCGAGTAGTAAGGTAAGATGATCTTTGAGGACAAAGATCCTGTTTAGGGGTAAATGCTGTGACAATCCGTCAAATTATGATTGATATTTTATTCACAAATATTATTTAAAAATATTATTTTAATGTTATATTATGAACTCACTTATTTTTGGGAAGAAATTTGGATGTACGTCTTGAAGTAGCATCGACTACGTTTAAACCGGAGGATTCTACGTTACGTGCTTACGTTTACATACACCGTTTTTGGTGACAGTCCGACATTTCAGAAAAATAAATTTGTCCGTGAATATTATTTTGAGATTTTAAATTTGTGTTGGTTCATAAACTCACAAATTTACGAGAAGAGATTAGGACTTACGATTTTATTTTAACGTCCTTTACGACTAAACCGGAAACCTTAGGATTACGTATTTACGTTTTCGAACTCTGTTTTTGATGAGACAATTTATATTAGATTCGTTTTGTGCCGTTGATTCATAATTTATAAAAACGTTTTTCGTAAAACGACCCGAGGGCACGTAAATCGAGGAAACTAGAATCGAGGGATACCCGTAAAATAATGGGGATGAGACAAGATAAATCTTGCCCCACCCCCACTACATGGGTGACAAGCTTATCAAACACACTTGAAGTGTGTCAAGTTTCTAGCAAAAGACTAGGACACTTGTCCTAAGTCTTCCACCTAAACCATCTAACATCAAAACCACCGGCACAGACCATTTACTTCATTTTACAAGATGCAAATCTCACACACAATTCTCTCCTCTCCCTTTGAACGTCTAACACCACCATTATATCACCATCATCATCAAATTTTGACCATAGACAAAAGATATAATCAATATATGTTGATAACCACACCAAAAGATGAAGATTGGAGGTGATTTTAACATATAAAAAGGAGTTTTCATGGAGGTCTTTGGGCTGATTTTCAAGAAGGAGTTTAGGGCTGATTTGTTGAAGGTTTCTTAATATCCTTGGTAATCTTGAAGGTGGTCTTTATATTTCATGAGATTGGTTACCAAAACCAAGCCTTGTTCATCCAAAATCTCAACCTTTTCATCACTAATGGTGGTATAGAGATTGTTTCTTCCTATCCTCTTGTTATTTTGATTATGTAATCTTGTATTTTATTTATTTATGTATATGTATATGATGATGAATGATGATAAAAGTATTATGTGGGGATTTGGTGTTGATAAACATGGGTAAAAAGATGGAAAACCACATGTAAAATGGTTAAAATCTTGCTAAATATGATGGCTGTATAAGAACAGTAGGTAACCAAATGTTAAACTGATAAAATGGTAAAGTGGAATCAATATACAGTAAGTAATATGTCTTGTACACAGGTGAGAGTTGGCCATGCAATGGAATCATTAGGATGAGTGAGATATGATCAAAACAAGTTTAGAGTACAAATCTGAGTTCACTGTTTTGGAAGATTTTTAGAAAATACTTAGAGACAGATTCAACAGTAGCTATAAGAGAGTTAAATGGAGCACATATCATGTAGTTTATGTCATAAAAATTTTAGCTTCTATCTCCATATAGAACTCTAGATATGGCTGTTTTGGTGAACATGAAAGTAAAAATCAGATTTTGGAAATTAAAGTATAATAGTATTATATAAGCACTCAAATAAAAATAGTATAAAATGTGAATTAAAACCCACTAACTCATATTATACATTTATATAAATATGTATAAGTATAAGTAAATGGACATTTTATAAAAATGGTAGTTTGATAAGTTTTATAAGTTATAAAACTATAAACATGATTTTTACGACTTTTTCGGCTATTACCGTAAAATTAACGTTTTTGTTAAATAAAACTTTGACGGTTGGACCCGTCTAATGTAAACTTTTATAAACTCATATAATGATATATAAACATATATAACAAGTAAAAACCGATAAAACCCGAACTATAAAACATACGGACATTAACGGGCTAAGTTAACGTTATTGGACTAATAATACAACAAAATGGGCTAAAACACTTATAAACTTATTTATTGGGCTTAACCCATTTGGGCCCAACATGTAAAGTATAAATACTGATAATACAAGTATGAAATGGATTAATGCAAGTTAATGAACTTATAATAGGCTTATTGGACTTAAAATATGTAAATAGGTAAAACTAGTAAACTAGTAAGAAGTTACCAATACGTAAATACTAAAATGAGTAAAAGAGAATATGTAAACCCACTTGATCATCATATATATAAAATCATCATATGTATACATAATTGTTATTTTTATAAAGTCATTGGACAAGAGTCTAAGACGAATACTATTTGTCAAGGTTTCCGTGATTGAAGCACGTACCGTACATCCGAATTGCCGATAACCCGCTTTCCCACATCAACGTAAGTTCATAGCCTCGCACTCTTTTAAATGTTTTTATGAAATGTTTTATAAACCCGTGAGGGAGATAACATGTTAGTTTTTATGAATTAGGACACTATTTGTCCCGATTGTCTGTTTATTGATTTGGACCCGAATGATTGTATGACCCGATAAATGATTAAAGGACCCGATAAATGAAATGAAATGGATTATTAAAGTTAGGTTATGTCACAAAAATTCCCATTAACATGAATTGTGAACTACCGGGATTTGGTAGACGCTTATGCATATAATAGTACTATTTGGGGACGATCACCCCAGTTCGCGCCTTGACGGTTGATCCCCGTCGTGCCACATTGATTGGTAAGCGAATTTATGTATGAGAAGATTTACATAGCGTGACCTTTGTGACGACACGATAATTTAGATGGGCAAATGAGTTTCGGGCTAGCTACCCGTTATTTGTTGTAGTAAGGTAACAATGTCATGCGGCTTATAATAATCCAATTAACGAAATACTGCTATACGCACCGAATTACGATGTATTGCCTGACTAGCAATATGGGGTCTTATTATTAATTTTACGTTCGTGTTTTGGTTTTATATAACCATACTCATATAACGATTTTTATTTAATCTATACAACGTTATAAAATGTATTGTATGATATTTTTACGACATTGGTTCGTATAATGGTTTTGAAGGCGAAAGCCTATATTATGATTTTGACAAGGATTTGTATAAAATGATTTTGGCTATTTTATGGCCTACTACATGGATTTGTACAAAATGATTTTCGGTAATAATTTTATACCGATGTTATATTGATGGATTTTATTAAACTCTATGAATTCACTCGGCGTTATCGCTGACCTTTTCTTTTAACATGTTTTATCTCAGGTACTTGAAGGTAATTCTCGGGAAGACAACAAGAATTCATGGCCCGCACCTAAATACTTATTTCCATTCAGATGCTTTGTAAAACCTGTATCAAATACAATGACTTGGGACCTATGTAACTTTGATACTTATGAATGGAAATGCTTTATTATTAAACGACGTGATTTTTAAGTGTTGTCTATGATGTGAGTAATGTGCTATCCCGTAACACCAACGAGTCTTTCGCTGTATTGAGTTGTATAAATTTGGGGGTGTTACAGTTGGTGATCAAGTTCTCTTATTCAACTCTATACTTAAGATTTTCTTGGTCAAGCTTAAGTCTCGTTGGTCCGGGCCATTCACCATTTCACAAGTATTCCCTTATGGCACAGTTGAGCTAGCTCAAAAAGACGGACCTAACTTTAAGGTGAATGGTCATTGAGTGAAGCACTACTTAGGAGGGGACATACCTGCGGAGGTTGTTCCGGATCTCCAAACTTTCCCTAAGGACCAATGAATGCGGGGATCGGGTCGAGCTCATGACTCGGTTAACAAAAACGAGGTGCCTTGTGGGGGAGTCCCATACATTCTATCTTCTTTCTATTTTCTAACACTAATAATGGCTTGATCTTTTCAAACTCGTGCTCGTGTTTTGTTGTGATGTGAATCTTAGGTATAACCCTAATCATTGAAGACTCTCGTGTTTGGTTTTTGCCCGGTTCACTCGAGCTTCCTTACTTTGATTGTCAAATGGGGAATTTATTATCCTTTGATTTTTATAGACTAACTTTTTATATTAAATCATAATTAATAAACGGCTTATAGATTTGCGTACTCTTACCATGTTAGGAGTTTTGCATTCGACTCTTCGTGTTCTAGAAAGGGGGTGTTACTCTTGAGCTAGGAAACATTGAGGACAATGTTTGGTTTTAGCATGGGGGAGTCAATCGATATAATCGCTTGCAATTGCTTTTGTCATGTTCAAACGTAATCGTTTTTCTCATTTTTCATAAAAAATTTAAATTTTAGTGCAATTTTGTGTTTAATAATAAAGAAAATAAGTGTTTTTTACACAAATGTAGGCTTTTCGTTGGAGAAAATAAGAATAGTTTTTTACTCGATCGGTTTTTACCTTAGCTCATTCCTTAACATTCTTAAATCAAGTTTTGCTAGACTTTTCTATAGGGGACTTTAAAACGCGTAAGTCTTAATTCGAAACCGTTTAAGAAAAAGAACTTTTCGCAGGTTCCTATAATTGATCCTAGAAAGTCATTTATCAAAGGAACTTTAAAGCGCAAATTCTAAACTTGAAAAAGTCTAAGAAGATGCAAGATCCTATAGATGACTTGAAAACCCAAAACTTTGATTTAAAAGGCTAAGCGTCCATTAGTCTCACATCTTTGAGATTCTATAATATGGAGAACAAGAGATGATAGAGTTGATCATAAGTTTTGAGGTTAAGTCTTCCTTATATAAGTTTTTTGTGTATGGCTCTTTCTCCTCGTATTTATTTTTCACGCTTGAATATTTAATTGTTTAATAAATGAAATTTTAGCGGTTTGGGTTCAATATCTTAACTCTTAACTCCTTCTTTTTCTTCCCTTGTAATTAAAGTAAGAACTCATTGAGGGTGTCAGCGTCATGGACTTTTTGATCAGAGGACTGCAAAATTTGGCTTACTATATATATCATAAATAAAGAAGAATAAATAAAAAATGTTCTCTATGAGCCTTCGGGTGGGAGTCATGTAGTACTAGCCTTGTCATTAGAGCCTTAGGGTGGCATGGTGAAGTGTTTAATAAAAATTGCTTCATCATTATGAGCCTTAGGGTGGATGATGAATGCCAATTCCCTTGTTTATGCCCAAGGAGCCTTAGAGTGTGGATCATAGATAAGGAGCACTTTTACATCTTAAAGAGCCTCAAGGTGTATGATGTAAATGTTGCTAACTCTATTAATAAATCAAATCGACTTTGGAGGAATAATTGTTGCTTTAACAAGTCCTATTAGCCAAATTTCGGATCCGGGAATTCATTCCTAAAATCGTGTTAAGTTATCCTTGATGTGGGCTTTCTTTAGTGACAACGGTTTTTGAGGATGAGGTTAGGTATTCAGTGTTGGGTTTACACCGTTTTTGCCTTCATTTTTGGACTAATAATTATTAAATAAGTCAAATGAGCCTTTGGGTGAATGACAATCTTTAAAATCTAGAGATACAACTAGGAATAAAGGAGATTGAGTTTAACACAAATTACTTGTATAAGTGGTCTTAACATTGGGACTTATGATTGACAATGATCTTGTTTTTAAACTTGGCATGTAAAGAGTGAAAAGTCAAGGACGGTGAATCTATTCGAGTTTTATGATCCTAAAAGTTATTTTTAAATAATGAAAGCAATACATTATGTCTTTGTGTAAAATAAAGTGTCAAAAGTTGAATAAAAGTATAGTTAGTTGTTTTATTTTATCATTGCGTGAGGACACGACAATTGCTTAGCAAGGGGGAGTTTGATATGAGTGAAATACTCATATCATTTATATCATAAAATGGACTTAAAAATGCATAAAACATATGAATATGATATTGTATATGCTTGTTTTATTGTTTTGTGTGTGTAGGTACCAAGATCACAAGAACCCGAAAAAATCGACACGAGATTGAAGATTTCATCAAAAGCCAAAAGTCGGGATCGTTTTATTTGACGATTCAAGTTTAATAAAGATCATTGAGCCAAGTAGGTCCCACATTCACACTAATGGGCCTAATTATTGGGCTAATGAAGTGATTATTGATTTCACAAAGAGAAGCCCAATTACAAGCCTAAATATATGAGACGGATGAAAGTATACACAAACATGGGTCAAAGCCCATGATTAATTAAAAGGAGACGTTGGAAGATATTGGATCAAAGGCCCATGTAAACAAATAAATAGACGGTGATAGAGTTATATATAACTTTCCTTAGTCAAAAGTTTTGGTCAAAGAAAGAAATAAAGAAAATAAAAGACGAGAGATAAGAAAGGAAAAGAGGGAAGAACTCATAGCAGTCAAGAACCCTAATTATTTAGGGTGGGCGATTGAAGCTCACGCTCCCAAATTAATTACCAAGAAAATAAGGGAAGAAGAGTGCAAAGATGCCAAGTGCTATGTGCCAGCCTGGCACTTGGTTGTGTCACATCTCAAAGCTGATTGGCCAATCTACTGAAAACCTGACAAAGGGCCAATCAAACCCTGCCAAGTCATATCCAAACTAGCATACATCTTGTCCACCCTGGCAATCCATGTGCACAAGGGTGTATATCCACCGTTTGATCAAGAATGGGATGAAAGAGAGAGCCAAGATGCTGAATTAAGTGCCAATATCGATTCATCTCCAACAAACACCTCACCCCTCACCTCTCGGGTTTGCTATAAAAACCCCCATTTATTCTGTAATTTGTATCCTTTTTTTCTCTTATTGTTATATTTTCAATTTGTAATTAGATTTGTAACTTTTCTTTTATAAAAGTATTGTAATTATTGATTTTGTTAAATAAAATTAGTATTTCAGTTTAATCTACTTTAAATCTTTCGTTTTATTTACTTTTATTGAAATAGTTGCAATCTGAAATTATAAATTGATGTTATGATTGATGTATCTTTCATATAAGCTTATTCTATAGCTATTGTGAATGACTAAGAGTGAAATATGGAAATATGTTTATCCACTGATAAACATTAAAAAATGATGCTGCTGGTTCGAATTTTATGATGGTTCGTGATATTTTTCATCGTGATTCGATCATTTGGAGTCTTGTTTGAATAGGTAGCTCAGCGCTTCACCTACTTCATCAACGGTTTTAAACTCAACAAATAGGTTAAGCACATTTTTATTTACTGAATTTATTAGTTAAGACTACTAGTTTTTAATGATAGTATAATTTGTATTTTAAATGGGTTTATCTGCTTGAATTGATAGCTTGCTGTGATGATTGGATGATCTAGGTGTCATTCATTATGTTCCTGTATTTGTTAATGTTTATGGTTTCATTGTTGTAACTAGATTCTACCTGATTTTAAGTGCTTGAATCTGCTGAATTCTGTCGGTGTGGAGTTCGTTATTTGTTTGCATATTGCTGCTGAATTTGGGTTGTTTCTAAGTCTTCTGTTTGCTGTCATTATAGTTTGTTCATTGATGATATGATGCTTGCTGATTTGCTTATCGAGTCATGAATTGCTATTGTTTTTTTTTAGTTGGATATTGTTGAGGTAGAATTTATGGTTGATGCCTTTAATTTGGTTTATGTTACTGCTGTAGTAACTTGTTGCCTTTTAGAAATTTGTGATATTAGGTGTTTTTGGATTTGATTGTGCTGCATAATCTGTTTGCTATGTTATATCTGGATTTTAGTAGTAATATAGCCTGCTTGTGGTTCTTGTTTGTTGTTACTATTTCTTTGATTTACTTCCTTTTGTTGATTTGTTGAGGAAACTGTAGTTGCGTAGTTTTCTGTTTAAATGTCTGTTAATCTGCTTCATTGTATTTCGTTGCTGTGATTTCGTGCTAGCAGACCTGTATTTTAAGTATTTTGGTCTGGTATATGTGTTTATCTACTGGTTTACATAGGGTTTTGGGACTGATACATTCAGCAGACTCAAACGGAGTGTTTGGTTTGCTGGATAACTTATATTCTAAGCATCAAAAATATATTGCAAAAAGTTGCCTTCAAAGGTCTCGAACTCAAGACCTTTCGATTCACAGTACCACGACCCAACCACTTGATCTAGCAAGTGGTTTTGTTAACTACTTGCATTTAGAATTTAATAAAGGTTCAGCTTTACTTGTTTTTAAACTTTTAACCGTTTAGTATTTTCTTTAGTACACTTTAATTAACATTTATATTTTTAAACATAAAAAAAAGGTTTAATAAAGTTAGATTAATAATATAAAAAATAATAATAAATAATAAATAATAATAAAAAATAGTATTCAAGTTAAATATAATTTTGTCTCGATTCGCGTTAATAGAGTGTTTAGTGCTTAGCTCTTATCATTTAAATTTTCGTTCATTAATATTTAGTTAAAACTAATAATTAATTAATTGGGTAAACGATTCATGCATTTTAATTTAATTTGTAGAATTTATTTAGATAAAAACCGAAACCTATTCAAATTAATTGTCCAATTCAAAACGAAAGTCTCAAATTCACAATTTCTTCGTGTACAACGAATCGGGATCACTCTCGTGTTTAATTAATTCGTCTTTAGCGAATTTTAGACTATTACTTTTTCCTAAAGGTAATTTTCTTAATTTACTCTATAACGTATTATATTAAATTACACCGACACTTTTCCCACACATCATCTACCTCAATCCCCGCTTTCGAAACTTTGTGCCCTAAGACGATCCCTTCATTACACATGAAATGACATTTTTCCCAACTGAGCACTAGGTTGGTTTCCTCACAACGTTTTAACATTTTGTCTAAGTTGTTTAAACATGACGTGAACGAACTACCAAACACCGAAAAGTCAACCATGAAAACTTCCATCGTCTTCTCGATCATGTCATGAAAAATAGCCATCATGCACCTTTGAAAGATTCCCGGTGCATTGCAAAGTCCGAATGGCATTCTACGATAGGCAAACGTTCCATATGGACACGTAAACGCAGTTTTTTCTTGATCACAAGTATCGATAGGGATTTGAAAGTAACCGGAAAAACTATCTAAAAATAATAGAAATCGTTTCCCGCAAGTCGCTCCAACATTTAATCCATGAAGGCCAAGGGAAAATGGTCTTTACGAATGGCATCATTTAACTTAGGATAGTCAATACACACCCTCCAACCGGTCACGAGTCGAGTTGGAATTAACTCGTTGTCATCGTTTGGCACAACGGTTATTCCTCTCTTTTTAGGGACATAATGGATTGGGCTCACCCTAGGGCTATTAGATATAGGGTAAATCATTCCCGCGTCAAGTAGTTTAAGAACTTCCTTTATGATGACGTCGTGAATTTTAGGGTTTACCCTTCTTTGACATTGGATTGCGGGTTTGTAGTCTTCCTCCATTAAAATTTTGTGTGTACAAAATTTAGGGTCGATACCCTTAATATCAGAGAGTTTCCACGAAATTGCCCCTTTGTGAGCTTTCAAGACATCGATAATGTTGATCCCAAAATTAGATCGATTTAGCTTGTTTAAACGAGATTAAATCAAGTTAAACACGTAGAGAAACTTTGTTGTATATGTAACAATTCAAGTATTATGCGGAATTAATACTTAAACAAGAACACAAAAACAGTATAAATCAAACTTTCACTTTGATTGATAAATAAAACTTGCTTACAATGAAAGTGTGAAACGTATGAAAACTTATATTTAACAAAACCTAAAGGCCTCCTTTTATAGACTAAGGAACCTTGTACAAGAGTCTACATATCAGCTATTCTTGGTAAAGATAAACATATAAAATACATTGTCAAACATATCTTTACTAGAAACATACTAGAAACATAATATGTGTAGACTTAGTCTTCTATCAGTGATTGACTTCTTCTTATCAACGCTTGACTTCTTCCTGTCAATGCTTGTCCTGTCAACGCTTGATTTCTTCTTAACAACGTCCAGATTGTTTTTGTCAGCGTCCAAGCGTATTGGCTATATTTTATTCCTAACAATCCTCCCTTAAACTTGATATCTACTCTAGTAATCAAGTTTCTGAATAAAAACTAAGAACTAGGAGGATTCTTACAAATCTTATTATATCGGAAATAAATATATTTGATCAAATCTTTGGCCACGTCACTTGAGTAGTCAATTTCCAGCTGTGTTGTCTTCATCTTCTCCAAAACTTCTTTGGACATAGGATACTCAGCATCCACAGGATACTCAGAAAACTTTGTAGAACTCAAATGATACACACCAGCTGCTAAATATAGACGCCATTGAAGTCCACTGATATCCTCATCAAGATCCTTCCAAACAAGATCTTCTTCATCTGGTGCACACATCCTTCTGAATGCTGACCAAATCTTTATTCCATTGACTGAAGTAGGTGCTTCAGTCTCATACTTGGTCTGCAGTAACCTCCAAAGGTCTGCCAAGTCTTCCCTATCCAAGCTTGCAAACAAAGACATAAGAGTAGTAAAAGTATGCACCTCTTTCCCATATATGCCAATCATCCAGAACCCACTTGCATCTTCTTCATAGCTAACTATAGGGTTTCTGGAATCATGAGGTAATACTTCCACCATATGTGAAACTTCCAATGATGGTAGCTTAATGCTCCTTCTAATAATAGCTTCACTGGGATTCAGTCTATCCATATTTCCTGGGAACTCAAGTAGAACTCCCTTCTTCTTAGGTCTTGGCACAATCATAGCCTATTGAATCTGCATTTCTTCTGCAAGCTCTTCTTTTCTTTCATCTGAAAGAAGTCTGATAGTATTCATCTCTTTCACTCTTGCCCAAATAGGATAAGCTTTATATTCCAATTCATCAAAGGACAATAATTGCAACTTCTAAAAAGTCCATCCCCCTTGATGACATCTAAGCAACATATAATAAAGCTCCCATCTTTCTCTCTTAGATTGTGAGAAAACATTGCTGGCCTTATACTTTAGGATTACCTAACAATCTCTTTGAATCATAAGAAGAATCTCTAATCCCCAAATCTAATCTGATAAAGACATGTCTGGAACCTCCATAATCTTCTTCTCCCAAGCAAAGTACATCTGGGCAACTTCAGGCATATCATAATCTACCTTCATTTTTAACTCTGCAAGTTTCTCTCTTGCCAACACATCACCATATTCAAGTCTTTCTGGTTCTTCAATAATCATAACACTTGAATCTGTGCTCTCATCATTACTTCCTTCTTGTTCCTCAAAAGTAACCACAAATGGTGACTTAACAACCTTCTTCTTTTCTTGTTGCATAAGTTGTGCAGCCAACATTGAATAAAATTTTACTTGGGTTGCATCCTTGGGAACCACTATTTCTACCATAATTCCTTTACCCCTATGTAATGTATCAATGATGGGTAAAGATGATGATGGTACCTGTGAAGACACTTCCTTGATGATAGCTGATGACTGGAATACATCAACCATATCTGCAGGTCTATCAACGTCCAAAACCTGTGTGTCAACGCCCAACTTACTCTTATCAGCGCTTGCCTTGTTAGCGTTAAAAATCTGCTTGTCAATGCTCACCTTACTCTTGTCAGCGCTTCTTGTGAACTGCTCCATCATCTCTATAAAGGACAAATTCAAATTTGTAGGAGTAACCAAAGAGACATCAAAACCTGGTTGCTTCTTCAAATCTGTAAGAGCTTCAGCCACACCCAAAGATTCTCCATCATGTGAGCCTTTGTCACTCACATGTAACTGCTCATCCTCCCCTTTGGAAGAATCCTCCATACCACGCCTATTGTTAGCACCTTCTAAAAGAACAATCCTCTCCCTCAATTGCTTGAGTTCAAGGCCTTGTGTAGTGACAGTTTGTACCAGGTCTACATTTTGCTTTTGCAAGCTAATGTAGACAGCCGTTAATTCCAACATTATATATGGTTCCAATCTGCCCTCCTCTAGAATGGGGATTTGACCTCCCAAAATAGAGTCATGGGGCATGGATGAGGTATTAATGATGTTAGGACTGGCTTGGCCTGCATCTAAGCGAGCACCAATAGTCCTACCCTCACCCATATCACCAACCACACTTGTTGTGGTGGTTCTGTCTACAACATGGCTAGGACCACCAGAGGAGAACACTCCAATGGTCCTTTTGCGTTTTTCCATCCTAAAGTCTGGGGGTGAAGAAGATGATGTAGATTGGGTAGTAGTTTGAAGGTTAAGGGGTGTTTGGGTCTGTTGTAGAATGGTGTCAACGTTTGGATTTGAAGTATCAACGCCAACATTTTATGTGTCAGCGTTGAAAGGATTTTGTTCAAGTTCCATATGTTGAGGTGAAGGTGATGATTCTGGTAAAGGTTATGGGTCAGGTTGAGGTTGTGCTGCTGCAATAACAGCAAGCATGGCTTGGGTAAGGGGTAAGTCTCTATGAGGGGATGAATTCATCTTACTAAAAATAGCTTTCTTTTGCACAGGGATCGCATAAAAATCATCATGATCCCTGGTGCAATACCTTTGCTCATCAAAAATCATTTGTAAAAATCTTGGGTAAGCCAGAGTCATCTTGCTACCCTTGTTTTTACACATGCCATCAAAAATCAGTTTAGAAAAATTATACTTTTGCCCATTAGCAATACACACAATGGCACTACCAATAGATCTGTTAATTTCATTATGTGCAGTACATTTGGGACTTAAACATTGAAGGATGACATGTATTAAGTACTTCCAAGCTGGGGGAAATTCCTGTTTATTATATTTG
This sequence comes from Glebionis coronaria, assembly GCA_025667525.1. Taxonomy (NCBI): domain Eukaryota; kingdom Viridiplantae; phylum Streptophyta; class Magnoliopsida; order Asterales; family Asteraceae; genus Glebionis; species Glebionis coronaria. The sequence goes on from CM046877.1 coordinate 428,480,116, forward strand.
TTTAAAGTACCCTCTTCAGGGAAAGGATAACCCAAAGCTTGAAGTCCCTATTCTATGTCACTAATGGGTAGAGTGGTTATACCATCTGCATCATTAAGATGCAAAGCCTGGCGAACCAAGGCTTCAGTAACCACCCATGAACGCCCATGGACAATAGCAGTTAATGTAGTCACATTATTAAGCGTTGAGGAACTAATAGTGTTCCAAAACTGTTTAATATGAGTGACAGGGATAAGAGGAGCATGAGAAAGTGTATACCGTAGAGGAGATGCATACAAATACGCCACCATCTGAGTATATTGAGGAAACAGAGCATCATCAGCCTCCAAATAGGCAACCATGTTATGCTGACTTCTGAATCCCTATACCAAGTCACTCGGTTTAAACTTAGGCGCCATTGATGTAGAAAGCTGTGTGAAAGGTTATGAAAGAAGAATATAGGAGAAAAATGTGTTAGACAAGAATAAGCAAGTACCCTTTTACAAAATAAGGAGCCAAATTTATGGGAGAGATAGGCATATTGATTGTTCAAAAATGAGGTAGTTATTTTCAAAATATAATGATGAAAATATTGAAAAGAAAATAACTTATCTTGTTCATTAATTAAAAGTTACCAACTCCCAAAATTACGGCCCCAATTTTCGTCAAAAATAACAACTGGGTAGGACCCAATGAGTGTCAACGGTAAAAAATAACCCATCAACGCCCAACGACTATATTCTTGTCAACGTTTGAAAAAGCCATGTCAACGTCTAAATTAGTCCTAACAACGTTTAGAAACAAATCTGTCAACGTCCAAAAACAAAAATAATAAAAATGAAAAAGGACCTTAACAAAGTGATTTATCCTAGTGAAGATAACCTATAAACTGAAAATTACTATAGGGTGGCAAGCGCTGTCCAATCATGCACACTTGCTCAAACAAGATAGACATAACAATCCTCTAGTATCCCTTACTAACCAATGTTCTTAACAGTAAAGTTATCTCATAAAATCCTTTGTATCCTCCTAGGTAAGTCCAATAAAAATCATACCCAAGTCTCCCAACAGACCACATCCAATTCTAGGCCAAAAAGTCTTGGCAGCATGCAAAGTTTATCAACTTTGCATGCTACAGTGCCTCATGAGTTAGTAAACCAAATCATACTCACCAGTGGACACAATCTAGAATTGTGATAAAAGTATTATATGAATACCCCCAAAGTCCTAAAGGGTTCCTAAACCTCCCCTTAAACTATGATACATAAGTTTCCAAATAATATGCATGTAATAAAAATTTATGTCAAGATAGGAATATAAATATTCCAACCATCATCCATAAACTGAAACATACTCTAACAATGCTCCAAGAATCCATAAGCAACTCTGTATCCATTTGTACAATGCTAACATCGCCTGCATAATTAGATCAAAAACCACAAAACTAACATGTTGCTGACAACGTGAATTTAACATTTATCAGCGTTAAAATAACCTTTGTCAGCGTTAGACAAATAAAGTGGAAAATCTAACTTTGTATATAGACCAATAACAATGCATATCCTGTACATACTTTTAGAATGAGTTACCAAAACACATATTAAGTAAGATTGATCATTCCAATACTTGTTACCAAGTATTGAAATCTTCCAGTATCAAAAGGTTCAGTTAATAAATCAGACACATTTTCTTCTGTGTCAACCCTATATGGTTGTATTAAACCTTTTTCAAAACAATCTCTTATAAAATGAGGTCTAATTTCTATATGTTTTGTTTTAGAGTGATGTACATGAATTTTAATAATGCATAAAGTACTGTTATTGTCTACAAAAATCTTGGTATGCATGAAATTATACCCATAATCCAACAGCTAGTTCTGAATCTATAAGACTTGTCCGCAACAAGCAGCTGCAGCAACATACTCTACTTCAGTTGTAGAGTTGGCCACCACTGTTTGTTTCTTGCATTGCCAAGATATCAATCTACTCCCAAGAAATTGGCATCCACCAGTTGTGGATTTTCTATCAAATTTGTCACCACCATATTCACTGTCTGAATATGCAATATGCTCAAATAGGGAATCTTTTGGATACCATAATCCCAAGTCTGGATAACACCAAGGTATCTAAAAATCCTCTTGACAGCATGAAGATGACACTCTTTGGGAGTCACTTGATGGCGTGCACATGCACACACAGCAAACATAATGTCAGGTCTTGAAGCTGTGAGATACATCAATGAACCAATCATTGACCTATAATGCCTAACATCCACCTCTCTTCCATCTCCAACTTTCCCCAAGGGTGTTCCTTATTCATAGGTTTGCTTGCCCGTTTCTCATGTGGAGAAAAGCGAAACATCTTCAAGATTTCTGCTACATATTTATCTTGAGAGATGAAGATACCATCTTCTTTCTGCTGTACTTGCAACCCTAGAAAGAAGTTCATCTCCCCCATTGCACTCATCTTGAATTTGTCTGTCATAAGTTTGGATAAGTCTTCACTCATCTTTGGACTAGAAGAACCAAATATGATATCATCCACATAGACCTGTACAAGTAAGAAATCCTTACCAGTCTTCTTTGTAAATAAGGTCTGGTCTATGGTGCCCCTTTTGAATCCATTTTCCACTAGATAGGTGGACAATGTGCCATACCATGCTCTTGGGGCTTGATAAAGTCCATACATATATTTCTTCACTCTGTACACCTTGTCTGGATGTTCTAAATCTTCAAAATCAGGAGGCTACATTACATAAACCTCCTCTACAATTGTGCCATAAAGAAAAGCACTCTTCACATCCATTTGATAGACTGTAAATCCCATGCAGGAAGCATAGGCTAGAAAAATCCTTATATCCTCAATCCTTGCAACAGGTGCAAAGACCTCCTCATAGTCTATCCTTTCTTCTTGTGTATATCCTTGTGCCACTAAACGTGCCTTGTTTCTGACCACAATGCCTCTCTCATCCTTTTTGTTCCTAAGAACCCATCTTGTCCCAATAGGTCTGACATGTCTGGGACAATCAACCAACTCCCAAAAATCATGAATAGCAAATTGGTGAAGCTCATCCTGGATTTCTTCCACCCAACTTGGTTCTTTGAGAGCATCAAAAATCTTCTTGGGTTCCTGTTGTGACAGAATATAGGCAAACAAACATGCTTGAACAAGAGGGGTATCAACCTTCTTGTGAATATTTGCAATAAATCCTCCATGATTCTGATGAGACCTTCTAGTTTGCACAGGAGTCATCACATCACCAATAATTAGAGAAGGAGGATGATTTTTGATTGTAGAAGAAAGCACTCGTCCTTCAATAATTGTGTTGTCCTTAATCTCATCTTCCAAGTTACCAATATCCTCTTCAGACTCTCTTCCATCCTCATCTAAATTAACCCCTCCATAACTGTTTGAAGGTTTACCTTGTTCAAAATTATTGGAAGAGAAAAGATGGTCAAAATATCTGTCAACGCCTGAACCAAGGCTGTCAACGTTTGAGCCATCAACGCCTGAATTTGTCTTGTCAGCGCCAGAATTTCCTTTGTCAGCGCCTGAAGGATCATGCATGTTTTCAACTGGTGCTACTTGTGGACCACCTTTTTCCTTTCCAGCAGCAGTAGCAGCAAATGCATCTGTGCATATAGGAATGGTAACATACTCAAGTATGGGAGATGTTTTGTCTGCTTGTGATCCAACCTCTTTATCAACATGTGTACCTAAAATTTCAACAACTTGTTCTTCTACAACATTTGAAGTTACCTTCACAATGTCTGGATTAGTAACAGGCATATAATTCAATGTTCTAGATAGAGGTTCCAAGTCAAATAACCAATTTGGACCACTCTCAGGATCACTAGGTTTACTTTCTAAAAACGTAACATGTACCTTTTCAAGTATACAATTTTCTTTCATAAGGTAAACTCTATATCCTCTACTCTGCACAGAATAACACATTTTTTAACCTTCATCACCTTTAGCACTAAACTTATCTAAGGCATCACTAGTGTCCAAGACAACTACATGACATCCAAAAGGTTTAAGAAACCCAATATTAGGTTTCCTGCCCCAAAATAGCTCATAAGGTGTTTTATTATGGATCTTGTTGATTAATGCCCTATTCTGAACATAACAAGCTGTATTCACAACCTCAGCCCAAAAAGCAATGGGAAAGTGAGCATCAGCCAACATAGTCCTAGATGCTTCTATGAGTGTTCTATTCTTTCTCTCAGCTACCCCATTTTGTTGTGGGGTTCTAGCTATACTAAACTGTCTAGTAATCTCTTTCTTGGCACAAAAGTCATCTAAAAACTTATTTCTAAACTCACCACCATTATCACTTCTAAGTATCTTAACCTCATTACCAGACTTCTTTTCTATTTGGGTAATAAAGTTAATCAAAGTATCAACAGTGTCACTTTTCAAGGCTAAAAAGAAAGTCCAAGTAAATCTATAAAAATCATCAGTGATGACAAAACAGTAGGACTTACAATTTAAGCTTTCTATATTAGTTGGACCAAACAAGTCCATATGCAGCAAGTGAAGTGGTTTAGAACTAGATTGCACTAGTTTAGACTTAAATGAGACCTTGTGCTGTTTTCCTTTAAGGCATGAAACACAAGAATGTTCATTGTGGAAAGCCTTTTCAGGTAAACCATCAACTAAACCATGTCTCACAAGTCTATTTATATTTTAAAAATAATGTTCCCTAATCTTCTGTGCCAAAGATTACTCTCATCAGCTGAAGCCTTAGCATATAGACATGACAAATTATTATTCATCCTAATTCCATTAAGATTCACATTATAAATGTCCTTATGCCTAGGTGTTCTATAATCAATGAAATTCTCATATTGTATTTTAAAATCTTTGCTCAACACCAAGTATTCAGTATCAGTGAAAAGAACCATATTTTTGTTATCACATACCTGTGATACACTAAACAGATTATAGTCAATATCTTTTACAAGAAACACGTTTTCAAAACGCAAATTGTTGGTGAGAAGAGTGCCTTTGCTAGTGATAGTTCCATATCCGCCTCCAAAGTACACTCTGTCACCATCCTTAATGGGAGTAAAGTTTGTCAAGTAATCTTCCTTCCCCGTCATGTGCCTAGAGCATCCACTATCCCAATAGCCATAATCATTAACCTGCTTTTGAATGCCCTGCACATAAAGAAAACAAATTAGTTTTCTTTAGGAACCCAAGCCTGAGCAGACTTGGATTCATTTGGTTGTTCAACAAGAACAGACTTAGTCCTTATGACAATTCCTTGTTCATCCCTTTTTGGATTAAAAACCCAGTTTACCCCAATTGGTTTTGTTATGACCTTTGAAATATAATGAAATCTGTTACAGGTCATAGAAATCCCATCTGAATTAGGGTTTTGGTCTTGTTTAGGTCTCCATGTCAAGCTAGAAGAAGCTTTGGACCCCTTTCCCTTTGGTTGCAAATATTTTCCATTACTTGGTCTGGCAACGTTCCTGTCAGCGTTCAATTTGTTCTTGTCAACGCTGAAATTACCCTTATCAGCGTTGAACCTAGGGTTTGCTATAGGAAGCCATTGTCTGTTAGACCATGTATTAGTCTTCTGAAAAGGTCTTTATCCATGAGTATTAGACCCTTTAGTAAAGAATGGGGCTGGTCTAACAACTTTGTGGACTTTGCTGGACAAAAGGTTTGGGTTTGACAGTGTTTGACTTTCTATCAGCGTTGACCTTTGAAGCATTGACACTCTTATAAGATAAATGTGAAAAACTTCCACAACTATAACAGGCTTTGCTAGACATAGCTCTAGCTCTAGAAGAAAAGAAACCTGTCCCATTGTCAATAATTTGGCTTTTTGGTGACCTAGGTTTTCTATACATTTCTGCATATTTAATACTAGGTTTTCTATCAACGTTTAAGCCAAGGTCAACAGTCTTGCCAGTAGTAGGATTGGTCACTTTTATGGGTGTAGAATCATTTGAGCTGTCACTAAGCATGGCACCCTTAACAAACAAGGTAGGGTTGGCTTTCTTCCATTGGTCCAAATCAGCCAACTTCTGCTTGTATTCCTCTACTGGGGTAAGAACTCTTGGTGGAGGAATAAATTCCTCTTCTTGGAGTTCTGGTATACCAGTCCAAGACAAGTCCTTTCTAAGGACACCATAGAAATTCCCAACAGGTGGTGGAACACCAGCATACTCTTTCATCCCAATCCTAGTCATATCCCTAGAATCCCTTTGTTCACCGACACATTTTTCTAGGGTTTGTGAAGCTTTATCAAATCTTTGAACTTTAATATTGACATTATCTTTGTTTTTGATAGCCTCATCTAACTTAGCTTGTAAAACACCATTGGCTCTCTCCATGATGTTTCTAACCTCAACACTTGCATTTAAATCATGAGTTAAAGTGTTGATTTGATCTTTTAGGTCAAACTCCATTTTCTTATATTCTGCCACAGTCTTTTCAGTTTGAGTAAGAGCAAGTTGATAATTAGATAACTTGCATCTTTCATTAACCACATCTGTTGTCAATTTTAAAACTTCTTTGTTAAGGTTTTCAGTATTTAGACGACGACCCTTACTACAAAAAGCATCATCATATACCTCATTTTCTGATGAAGATGAAGAGTGTGCCATGAGGGCATAGTGAACATGCTCCTCTTCTTCCTTTTATGCAACCAAAGCTCTATTCTCTTCCTCATCCTTGGCCAAATATCTACAATCCCAGCCAACACCATCAATCTCTTGCATAGCAACCATAGCTTTGGAATCCTGAGCCTTGATGATTTGGCTTGAAGGTTTTCTAGCTTTAGATCTTCTTGGAGATCTGCATATTCTCATAAAGTTTCCCATTCGATGACAATTATAATACTCAACCTTGGATTTATCAAATCCAACAGTGTCCTTAGCATTAAAAGTCATCTTCTTCTTAAATCTTCGATTTCATCTATTTGCCCTTATGCTTGCAAGAGCCATATTCCACTTTATGTCCATCTCCTCCAAATGCTCATCACTAATTTGCTCAAGGTCCTCATATGTAATCACTGAACCATTGGGCAATGAAGCAATGTATGCACACACAGTATCTAGATCAATACCAGCATGCTTAACTCTTGGTGAGTCAACATTGTATGTGTCAGCGTCTGAATGTGAGGCGCTTTTAAAGCTTGATCCAGCGTTGACACAAGGTGATCCAGTAACGGGGTGTATCTATGCCTCCCTTTGATCAAATTGACCTTCACTATGTGAGAAGAAGGCCATATTTCCATTGGTAGACTTGCTTCCTTGATCCAAAAGAACTTCATTCTCTACAAGCCTCAGTTTATTGTAAACATCATCAAAAGTGGAACTTTTGTGAGTATTATTAGCAATCATAGACCTTGCTTCAATCTTCCATGCATCACCCAAGACTTTTAAGAAAAGTGGTGACGATATCAACATCACCTAGAACTGTTCCCATAAAGGACAACTTGCTTGTAATGTCAAGAAGTCTGCTTCTCACGCCACTTAGCTTTTCATTGGGTTGTGCTTTGAACACAACATACTCATGCAAGAGTTGCTTCTTTTTCTCTTGTACAATATCAGCATTACCACCATAAGCAACTTCAAGGGCTGCCCAAAGATCTTTTGTAGAATCATAGCCTCTATACTTGTGCTGATTGGCTTGTCCTAAAGAGATTTTGAGGATGCTTAGGGTTTTCATGTCATTTCTTCTCTTTGCTATGTCCTCATCTGAGACAGCTCTACCATCTTCAGGTTTTTCTTTTCGATCCTCTTCAGTAGAGCCTTGAGTTGATCTTGCCAGGATAGCAACTGCAATCTTCCCAACCTTATCGAATGTGTTTCCATATTCAATAATTTCCCATAGGGTGTGGTCATGGATTTGAAGATAATGTTCAAAGTTAAACTTCCACAACTCAAAGTTGTCTGGGTCTAGCATGGGAATCTTAATGTTAGGGGTTGAGGAGGAGGATGAGGTTAACTCTGGAGTAGACATGGAGTTTTAATTTTAGGGTTTCTTGAAAATTAGGGTTTTGGTGATTTAGGGCTTTTGTGTTCTTTATCTCAAAGTTTCTCAACAAGCTGTGATACCACTTGTTGATCCCAAACTTAGATCGATTTAGCTTTTATAAACGAGATTCAATCAAGTTAAACACATAGAGAAACTTTGTTGTATATGTAACAATTCAAGTATTATGTGGAATTAATAATTAAAAAAGAACACACAAACAGTATAAATCAAACTTTCACTTTGATTGATAAATCAAACTTGCTTACAATGAAAGTGTGAAACGTATGAAAACTTATATTTAACAAAACCTAAAGGCCTCCTTTTATAGACTAAGGAACCTTGTACAAGAGTCTACATATCAGCTATTCTTGGTAAAGATAAACATAGAAAATACATTGTCGAACATATCTATACTAGAAACATACTAGAAACATAATACGTGTAGACTAAGTCTTCTATTAGTGCTTGACTTCTTCTTATCAACGCTTGACTTCTTCCTATCAACGCTTGTCCTGTCAACGCTTGATTTTTTCTTAACAACGTCCATATTGTTTTTGTCAGCGTCCAAGCGTATTGGCTATATTTTATTCCCAACAGATAAGTGCGGTTTTCTCATCATCGGAAGGATCTTTCTTAATAATCACCAGAAACTTATCGTCTCCTTCCAAGAATACGTATTTGTGGTGAGGAGGAAGATCTTTCAGTTCGAGGGTTGGTGGTTCCTCGATTGAATATTTTGGCTCAATACTCATAACCTCCACCGGCGGAGGAAATGGAAAATTGTTTAGGAAATCCTTGATTATGGAAAAATCCTCATTGTCGTCGCGGTCTTCGTTAGAAGTTCGAGGAACGTCGAATTCTTACAAAGTGAAACCACCTCCTTCGAATGGAGTGAAAGAAGGTGTCGAATTATCAAGGATTGGATCGAGCATAGTGGCATTGCCACTATTCGCTTCATCGACAAAACCTAAAATTTCTTTGGAAAATTCCTCGCAAACGACATCGATTAAATCAACATGGTTTAAAGTCGCGATAGAATAAACATGAAAAAGTTTGGAGTTTTGAAGTGCGTCTATAACAAGTTCCTCGTCGTTGAAGCGTAAAGTGATTTTTCTAGCATGTACATCAATGACCGCTTTCGACGTATCTAAAAATGAACGACCTAAAATGAGAGGAACTTGAGGATCCGTGGGAATTTCGGCAACGATAAAGTCAACCGGATAGTAAAACTTTCCCACTTTTACGAAAACGTCTTCGGCCGTTCCACATGCGGGAATCATAGAATGATCGGCCATCTCGATAGACATTTTCGTAGGATTAAGATTAGGAAGATTGAGCGAACTAAACATCAAAAGAGGCATCAAATTAATACTAGTACCAAGATCGGCCAAGGCGTAGCATTCTTCCATATCTTGGATACCGCACAGAATTAAATATTTACCGGGATCACTGACTTTTCGAGGTATGTGGTTAAGGAAAACCGATGAACAATGATTAAATTTTTGCAATTTCTCCTTATTTTTCAACATACTTTTAAAGTTAGCGGAAAATCGAGGCATCATAATCAAAGTGTCGGCAAAACTTATGTTAAAATGCAAATCACGAAACATTTTTATAAAAAGCTCAAATTGATAATCATTACGTTCTTGTAATTTTTCCTTGTGAAGTCTTGATGTATAAGGTAAGGGTGGTGTTGGGTGGGGCATAGGCATAGCCTTTGGAATCTATGGTTCCAAACTTGGTAAAGGGTCGACTCGTAGGTGTGGTTTGAGCGATACTTCGTGGGATAGGAATATGCTCCTTTTCGACCACCACCTCGGGGTGTTCCTCAATTTCCTCCTCCGTAGGAGTAATTGGTTGAGGATTCGGCTCTTTAAAGGTCTTACCACTACGTGTGGTAATCACTTTCATCTCTCACTTCGGGTTTGATATGGTGTTGCTAGGAAGACAACCCGTAGTAGAGGCTTTGTTCATCATGATAGCTTCTAAAAGTCTATTTTCCGAATTTGATCGTTCTTGCTTTTCTTTCTCTTTTTTAACTTTTTAATTTTGCTCCCACCTAAGCAAAGTTTGCTCAATCTTATGTTCTCCTTGTTTCATTTTTTATTGATTTTGTTGGAGCCTAACCACATTCCCTTCGATTTTGTTACTATGAGTTTCAAACTTGGTTCTTAGGTTTATCATGTCATTTGCCATATTCGTGTACCTATCGTCATTTTCCTTAAAGTTGTTCAAAACCTCATTTGGAATATCTTTTGAAAATGCATTTGAAACCCTTGATTGATGTTTTAAAAATCACGATTTTGATTTTGATTTTGCAATTGACTAAATCACGATTTTGATTTTGATTTTGCAATTGACTAATATTCCCCCTATTGTTGTTGTAATTACCCTTGTAATTATTCCTTTGGTTTTCTTGGTAACCACCTTGATTGTTGTTGTGATAGTTGTTAGCATTTTGATTGTTTTGATTAGGTGGAAAACCCGGTGGAGTCAATTGATTAGTGCGGGTAACTTGACCGTTTTGGTTGTAAGTTACCATGGCCGCGTAGGCGCTCGAAGTGTTACCATCGACGGTAATGCACTCGGAGAAACCGTGAGCTCCAAAACAATAAACACAAGAAACCTCAATCGCTTTAGCCGTAGCGGGAGTGGGTTGTTCACCAACTTTAAACTCTTTGAATAATCCTTTAAGCTTATCGAACAATTTGTTTTCCAAATTAGCCTCAATTTGTTGAGCATCAATAGTAGGTGACAATGAAGGCGAAGCCATGTTAACACTCGGTGTGTTACGAGGGCTATAAACTTTAGACCCATTCTCAATGATTGTCAATGCTTCTTCGACAACTTACACAAAAAACTACCACCCGCGGCGGCATTAAGATAATCTCGTTCATGATATTCAATCCATTGAAAAACGTGTCGATTTGATCTAAGTCGGAAAAACCTTGATGAGGACATTCATGCAACATTTCCTTAAACCTATTCCAAGCTGTTGAAAAACTCTCATTATACTTTTGTGAAAACTTTGAAATCTCGTTTTTCAAATGCGTAGTCTTAGAGGGCGGAAAAAACCGGTTCACGAATTTGGACACGATATCCTTCCACGTCAATATGGATATGGGTGGTTCTTTCTCGAGCCAAATTTTGGCGGGCCCCTCTAAGGAATACGGAAAAAGAATCATCCTAATGGAGTCATTCGAGACATCGTTAATCTTGCAAGTCGACGTAAGACGGTTAAATGGCAAATGTGGTTATGAGGGTTGTCCTTTTCGTCACCACAAAACTTTTTAGCTTGGATCATGGACAATAAACCCGTCTTAACCTCAAAATTCTCCGCAAGGATAGCGTGAATCACAATCGCTTCTCCATAACCCTCGGTGGGTGCTTGGAGCAACTCCATCATAGTACGATTAGCCATGGAACTTGTTCTACAATGGGTTCGTCAATGGGAGATTCTTCAATAGAAGGGGTTGGTGTTCCTTCCTTTCGGTTTCGACGTTTACGTGCACGTTTTGCTTGAGAACGAGTGAGCATAACGTAACGTACAACGTGGGTGTGAGCAAAGAAGATTCTTTTTGGTGTTTTTACGTTTTTCAATTTTTTTGTGCTTTTGATTGTTTTTAACTTTTTTAGATTTTTCTCGTGAATTAGGTAGACTCAAATCTACAAATCTCTCCTCGAATCAATTTCTCGATTAAAGGAGCCTCATGGAATGAAAATGATCACGTTGAGTGAAAGTCTCCGATGACTTTAGAACTTTGGTGGATCACCAAAACGCTAAAGAGGGTTTAATCTTTGAAAACAAGCAAATATATATGATACATAGATAATACTTTGGTTGGCAAACCCTCGATTAGCCCTTTTTCTCAAAACACGCACAAGCAAGCGGAGGAAACGAGGCGCACGAAGCACTTAAGAGCCTTTTTTCTTTAGGTCGTGAAATACAACCGCCTTATACCCACCTTATAGTTTGTGTTAATCAAAATCAAACCTTTCGAAAGGAATTATCTATTTTTCCTTTTCTTTTGCTTTAGATTCGAATACAATAATTGAGTGATGAGATCCCAATTAAGGTTGTGTTTTCACGCTTTGGGAGGTATTGTAAATTTATTGTGATACGTAATACAATATAGTAATATTTATACACAAAAAAACGAAAACCAATAATACGTATGATTAGAGTGCTAATCACACAAATACTATTTATGGAGAATATCAAAAACAAAAATGTTCAAATTTAAACACACACGCCTCCCCGGCAGAGGCGCCAAAATGATAGTAGTATGAATACGTGAGTTAGGAAAAACAACGTAAAAGCGGTATGTATTAAGCGTACGTTTAGGAAAACGTAAACACTTATGACCCTTGTTATGAGTTCGTTCTTGAGGAGGATTAATGTGTGTGTTAAAATTGTAAAATTTGAGATTAATATTAATGAGAAGAAGGGAAAATTAAAAAAATGACGATTACAATTAATTTTAAATCACGACGAATAAAAACATAAAACGTAAAAATGTGATAAATTTAAAAATTTAATATAAAATTTATTAAAAATAAAAAAAAATCTAAAATAATATAATTAAGAATAAAATTTAACAAAAGTATTTTAAAATTTATTTCCAATTTAATATTCATTTTTAAATTCTATTTAAAGCCTTAAAATTAAATAAAATTAAAAGTAAGTCCAAAATACGATTTTATCAAATAAGAATCTTAATTATATTATATAAAAACTAAAAAGTATTTTTTTAGACCTTTTAAAATTGATTTACTATTGTTAAATGACTAAACCTATTAAAACATTCAAATAATCCTAAAAGTTAATTTAATAATAGGAAAAATAAAATTTCTTTTCCAAAAATCCTAACTTAATGTGCTTAAACTGAGAAAAATGAAAATGTTGAAAAAATTGAATTTAGTCCTAATAAGACAAAAATAGAATTGCTAAAACCTAATTTTTAATTAAAATATTGATAAAAATAATAATAAAATAGAGGGAAAAATAAAATTAATTTTTGGAAAATACTAAAATAAATAAAAGAACTTAGGGAAAAAATAGAAATCTGAAAAATTCTAAACTTTTACCACTAAGGACAAAACAACAATGTATGATAGTGACTTGTCCAAGGCTTTTGTCCTTTTCCTTAGCAATGGCTTGGTAGTGGGAAAGGAGTTCCCACTGCTTGGTCACAGAAAGTGAACAATACTCTTTTGAGCTTGATTTAATGGATGTTTTTGGGCAATCAAGGCACCCCTACAACCGTAAAGTTGTAGGGAGTCACAAACATGCAAAAACAACAATCAACAACACACCACTTAGCACAGATTAATCAAAAGATGCACAGATATGAAGAAAAATTTCGTTTGATGGATTCAGAAAGTGTTCATGCAATTTGTGAGCTAACAAGCTTACCAAACACAGATAGAGAGCAATGTCCCTATGAGTCTACCCTAATCAAAACAAACTTCCAAGTTTAATCCAAGGAATCATCAATTTAAACTAGTTTTTTTGGCCTAGGTGTCTGCTGGTGCAAATGGTAAACAGAAAAGGGCAAGTGCTAATGTGTTTAGCAAGTAGATTAGATTAGAGCATACGAATCTTGGTTGTAAGGTAAACAACCCTAACAACCCAGGGCATAAAATTTGATATTAACACAAGATCTATCTAAGAAGCAAGTTTAACAACTTAACATTCAAAATTGGAGCTCCCTAGACCTGATTCATGAAGGTGCAGTTCAAGACTCACTTTTTCCACAATAATCAAACATAACTCAACAAAAGCTCAAAACAATCAAATAAAGATTTCTTGAGAATGTCTAGGCCTAATTTAGCATACCATTAATATCACCTATAGATGCTAACAACAATTCCAAACAGCCCTTAAACTTAAAAATATAAAATTTTATCAAAGAACAATCATGCAACTCAACTTAACTTTATTTTAAAACCTTCCTAAATCTGATACAAACTGAACATAAACAAAGATTAACCAAATGTACTAGCAGGCAAGGCAACTAAATAAATAAGTCATGCATCATATCATTTAAACATAATGTAAAAAGAGAGAGAGAGATACCAACTATGGGTTGGCTTAGCCCAAAGAAACACCAAGTCTTGTGCTTGAAACTAATAAGTGAAAGAATTAAGAGAGAGGTATAGCACTAGAGAAGAGTGAGGGTGGACTACAGCAGTCCAACACCTAGACAACAATAGTCTAGGTGTCATGGTCTTTCTCTTATGATTCATGTTGAAACCACAACAACACAAACACAAACAAGAAAAATCAAGCAATCAATCTTGTGAATTACTTGAATTACAAGCTTCTCCCCAAGAATTAAAAGCAGTTAGGAAAAGTACTATGAACTAAGTCTTGGTGATTTTAAGCAACCCCACAAGCTTGCAGTTCAAACATATGTACCCACTACACCCTGAATTCATCAATCATTATGCTATGGTCATACATATGCCCTAACTCAAAGTAAAGGGGACCTTTTCTTTTCAACCAAAGACCTCAACAAAAGTTTTAAGGAAGCTTGAGAGAACAAAAAATGAAAAATGAAATTCTTTGAAATAAGGCTCTTAAACAAAACGGATTTAAAACAATAGTGAACATAAAATAATCTAACATTGATTACTAGAACTTGGGTTTCTTGTCATTGAACAACACCAACTTTTTTCATTATCAAGAAAAAGGGATTTACAAGTTGTGACCAATAATGGAGAAAAACCAAGAACAAAACAAAAAAGTTATCACTAGTACCCTTTATATAGAAGGTGTACATGTTGGAAATATAAAAACCCTAATGTCTGCCTTTCCAAAACTACCCTTAGCTTGAATTTGAAGCATGTCAAGATTCATCCCATGTGACATTGTTTTGTTGTCTTGTGGTGTGTTAGCTGTCCTTGAAGCAATCTTGAGTATTGGAAAACCGTTGGGGTACAAGTAAAAGGTGGCCACCATTAATTCTTTGGGGCTGTTTGTCTTCTTCCCTTTTTTTGTAGCATAGGAGGGTCCTACACGTCATATGGGGTGACGTGGGTGATGTTTAAGGTCTGGGATGTGATCAGGGGACCAGTAATCATAGTTCTGGAAAGAGGATCAACCCAGAACCCATTATTTAACCAGATAGTAATTTAGGGTTTATGGTTCTTGAGTGTGTGGTTTAGTGTGTGTTTGATCTGGATTTGGGGGTAATCACTTGTTAACTGCCCTTTTATATTAGTATAAAATCGTTTTGAAAATTTTTAATATTAATAAAATGGTTAGTGGGTTGTTGAGTAGGCAGGGGTGACTAGGCAGAGTTGGTGACATGGATGGTGGTGATTCGTGGGATGGGTTTGATTGTCTGGGCAGAAATGGTCCTCACACTCCCATAATCTTTGCATATCAAATCTGGCCAGAACATATGCAACTTTCCTTTGTAAATAAGTTTGTGTTTTCCCATTTTTGCTACAAAAACTTTTGAATAATCATTCCAAGGGTTTTCTTTACATTTTCTTGAATCTTTAAGGGCTGAATATGACTTTTCTTGAAACTTTAAGGACCAAAATTATATTTATGAGTTTTACAAGGGCATAAAGTGACAAGTCTTTAAACTCGAGGGAACATTCTTGCCAATCTTCAATTCTTCAAGGGTCTTTTTGGAAATTTCAACACTCGGGTCTGGTTCATTGTGCGGCTTCGTTTCCCGTGATCGTTTTTTGCTTGATTCTTGTGATCTTTTGTCTTTTTGTCGATATTCGTACCTAAAATACACATTAAAAAAACACAAGCATATATATGGCCCTTTTTATGATATTTTCACCGTTTTAAGCCCGTTTTGGACGATAAGACCATGTATAAAAGCAATCTTATCACGCACTGCGCGACCAACTGTGAGGACTTCCATCAACATCTAACCCCTCCCGGACGTGCCCAGCTTCTGAACAACCTATCCGATGAAATGCTTATGAGAGAGTTGGCCGCAAGCGTGTCGCGGGAGGTAACGTTAGCCTCATATTTGAAAAAGAAGATGTCGTATCTTTCTGAGCGCCTGGCTCAAGTGAATTTGGAAATTACCCAAGTTACAGAATAAAAGGACAATGAGCTTGTGTGCGCCAAAGTTGAACTCGCACATCTGCGCGATTTTTCTAGTATAAATGCCGGATCCATTCAGTACTTAGAGGATGAGAATGCATCTTTATCCAAATCGGTAAGTCGAGAGCACCACCTTCGTGCGAGACTAGAGGAGGAAAATCGTTGGGCCATGTCCAAGCTTGAGGAAGGTATGAGGGCCCTCACTTCGAATTGTGATAAATTTGTTGGCAACGGCCATAAAGATATGGCTAAGAAGACATAAGTCCTGAAGTATATGAGTACTGACTTCGATGAGGAGCTATATACACATCTGACAGCGGTGCGCGGGGAGAAACAATGGTTTTAATAAGCACGATCTTTCGCTAGCTGCCAAGGGTGTTGTGGAGCTACCCAACCTCCATAGGACGATCAAGGAAACTCTCGCTGCTACCCAACTATTACGACAAAGCCTTGCCATGGAGCACGCCCTCAAATATGGTTTACTGACAGGACCTTTGGAGGGTAGTGAGATATACTCTTGGTATGCACAAGAGATCTTTGATGCCGCGTTTTATAGATTAAAAGATCTCCCGCTACCCATCATAAATGCCATTGAAAAGGATCAAGATCAACCGATTAGTGTGATTATGGCAGGACTGACTCTGTCGAGTCATTGTGAAGAAGAATATCCCCATGGCATGGCCAAGTCAGACATCTCCCAGCTACAAGTTCCTGTCTATGCTGCTGGTCTACCAAAGATGGTTTCTCTTAAGGAAAAGTTAAAGCATCATGTGAAACGCGTGGCGAAGAAAAATAAGCCGTCTGTTGTAAACGTTGTTGTTGTCTTGGGTCTGGCGCACCCTAATTGATCTGATGGTGTACCAGTTAGTCCGCCTTCCATTGATGTGTATCAAATATGCATCTTGCAATATATGAAGGAGGCTTGGGTACAACGTCGTGTGTCACTGAACCCATCACATCGCAGATTAGAGAGGTCGCTTTCAACTAGCGATTTGTTATAGAGGGTAGTTATTGCACAATGTGCTCAGTTGTAACCATGTGCCTTTCTTAACATTATGTATAAAGTAAGAACTTTTGGAATGTTTATAGCAACCTGCGTTGTTGTATGCAGCGTCCTGCATCATGTTCATTTTTGTTTATATATGTCCAGGTTTTTGCACCCATGCCTGAGATTGTGAGTGTAAGTCCCTGTTTATGAGTACATTCAGTGAAGTGTAACTCTGATCTTATGGGTTATTTGAAAGTTCAGTACGTATGGACCTGCCACTACTACCATAAGCAATGTCATAAATAATGACGTGTTTGTTAGGCGTGCACACTGTGTTTTGTGCATGTCCATCATTGAGTATGAGGAATGCTACACTTACTACACCGTCTTATAGTAAGTGATGAGACTGGTTTTATACATAGTCTCATCGTCCAAAATGGGCTTAAAATGAATTAAATATCATTAAATATGCCAAATATATGCTTGTGTTTGTTCCATGTGTATTTTAGGTACGGATATTGAGAAGATGGCAAAAGATCAAAAAGAAACAAGCAAAAACGAACACGAGAAACGAAGCCACACAATGAACCAAGCCCTAGTGTTAATTTTCAAAGAATAACCCTTGAAAAATTGAAGATTGTACAAAAAGGGTCCTCCAATATTGAAGAATTGACACTTTAAACCCTTGTATATTCATAATTACAAGTTTGGTCCTTAAAGTTTATCAAATTGCAAAAAGGACCCTCCACTTTTAAGAATTGACAAGAATGGTCCCTCACAAATGAAGACTTGTCAATATTAGTCCTCCAAGAAGTCAACTAACAAGTCAAGACCTTGAAGAATGAAGAAAATGCCAAAATCAATCCTTCAAATATCATGAATTGGCAAAAGAAGTCCTTTGATTAACCTTTGCAAAAGTTTTGGGGCAAAAGTCTAAGAAATGAAACTTCATTTACAAAGGGATTCAGATATGATCATATATTACCCAAGAATGAAAGAAAGGAAAGAAGTGAGGGGCTAAACTTAGCAGACATAAGAAGATACCTTAACCAACCACAGCTTGCCACCTCACCCACCACATCCCACCACCCAATTAGAATCTCCCATTTCACCACGTCACACCCCACTCACACCTGATTTAACTAACCTTAATTAATATATAATTTTGGGCGGTTTCCACTATTCATAGTATGAACACATTTGGGCTTTTATTTAATACTTGGAATTAAACCCTAATTCTTTCTAGAATTACGATTAAGGTTGTTCTAATCATAACCCACACCTTAAACTTGCCACCTCACCACTCCCAAGCTCACATGATAAGTCCCCTGCTACAAAAGTTAAGGAAGATGCCAAAATGTGCCAGCCATCCAACCATCCACAAACAAGCTTACATTTTAAGCTTCATGTGAGCCCATTGATCAAATTTCACCAGCTCACAAGTCCACAAACGTCCAAACAAACTTCACATGAGCTCAAATATTCAAAATTCAGCAAGGTTATTTTGGGACTTCTACAAGCTAGGGTATTGAGTTTTTAGCTTATGTAGACCATGTACACCCTCTATATAAAGGGTATAGGGTCTTACATTTACATTTGCTCTTTGTTTTTCCTTGTTCAACTTTCTGTAAATCCTTGTTTCAGTTTAATGAAGAATTGTTTGGAGTGTTGAAGAATTCCAAGTTCCAACCTTATTTTACTCTTTTTATTGTTACATGTTTATGAATTTGATGTCTCAAAACCTGTTTTCAAATATTGTGCAAGAAATTGCATAATTTTCCAAAATCTAATATTTTGCTAAGTTCTTTGGTACATCCTTGGAATTTTTGGATTACAAGTGATCATATCACACTGATAAGAAGATTATCAAGGTGTTGTGAGCTTGTGGTTTGGGGATAATCAAGGAGTGGGTACAAAGGTTGCATTAATCAGCTTTTCTTTTTTAATTTTCAGTTTTATATATTGCTTGTTCTAACCTTGTTACTCTTAGAAGCTTTATGGAAGCTTGTGCCTTGTTAAGCTAGGCATATAAGCTCAATAATTCGTGAGTGTGGATGTACATTCGTGAGGTTTGAGCCTTTTTACCAAAAATCTATTAAAAATACTTGATTTTTGTGATTTGGTATTCTGCTGTTATATGTGGTGTTCTTGGTGCTTGAATCTTGTTGATTATGCATGAGAATGTTGTTATGATGCATATCTAAGCTTGGCTTGACCTGAAATACACATTTACTTTGTTAAATTTTGATTTAAAAAGTTTATGGGGTGTTTGGGTTTACCTGTTTATGCTTTGAATGCTATTTTGAGTTATTGTTTAGGGTTTTATAGTGTTGGTACTTGCTTATTACTTGGTTTTGTGTTATTATCTGCAAGTTTTCAACTTTCAAACATTAAATCCTATATTGTGCTATAACTCATCTGATTTTGCAAATTTTGACCTTAGATTTTGGAAACACCTAGAGTGTATGCATGTTTAGGGATAACAAGTGTTAAATCAAAGTTTGTGCAACTTGTTTAGGAGATTTGAGTGTTTGAAAATGGTTTTGTGGTCAAGTATATCAGCTAAGTGCATTTTCTGTTTGTTCTGTGTTCATCAATAACTTTGATTTGCTTGAATCTTTGTCTAATCCTTGAATCATTATATGAAACCAGTTGAATTATGTTAATTTGAATTTATTTAAGTTTTTGTGTACATTTGGTTCAATTTGGTTGGCTTAATCTTGCTAAATCTGCTTATTTTGTTGAAAACTGCTTATGTTCATGTTTGTGTGATATCTGGGCAAAGATTGAATTAACTGTATCATTTGGCTGTTAGGATTTGTGTTTATTTGATTGCGATTGACTCCTTATAACCTACTGGTTATAAGGGTGCCTTTTTGTGCCTTGAATCCAACAAAAATCTACAAAAGACAAAAGGTCAAAGAAGTCAAGTAGTGGCAACTTTTCCCACTGCTGGACACCAAAAACTAGCCACTGCTAGTGTTAATTATCAAACAGCTTATTCATAAGCTATTATAGCTTATCCAGACTTGCAACAACTTTGTTTTTGTAATCAATCTTCCTTATTTGACCCATTTGACTATTCCGGAGCTTTTTAGGGTTTGACTTTTAGGTTTGACTAGAAAACCAACTAAGTTGACTTTTACATTAAGTGTTTATTGCTTATTCCATCTTATTCAGTGGTTCTTTTTGAAATCGTTTTTATTATTAAGCTTAGTTTTGCCATTTGAAACATTTTGCAACTTGAATCAGCCCTTGAAGTGGTCTAGAACTCAAAAACGACTATTTTCTCGTTTTTTGTAGAGAGCTTTTGCTTATTTCAGGCTTATTTCTTGGGCTTATTCCAAATTTCTTTTTACAAACATCTTAATTAGGTCAAGAGAAGGTTGTGTATCAAATTTCAGCTTATGGCATTAACTTATAGCTTAATGGGCCAAAAAGCCCATTAAGAATAAGCTACTTTGAAATAAGCTGTGATAAGCTCAGATTCAGCTTTTGGGCCTTTGAAATTTTGTGTTTAAAATTGAATTTTGAGTAAGATAGGAGATTTTGGGCTTATTTGGTGAACTTTTTCTTATTGGGCCTAAATTCAGCCCATTAAGGGACTGTTTTGTTATTTAGCCCATTTAGAGGCCCAATAGGGGTAGTTTTATCATTTCAAGTTCATTTTTGTGTTTATTAGGTTAAAATAAACTAGTTTGCAACCTTTTAGAATTTTTTATAAATTTTGAATTTTGAATATTATTTTATTATTATTTTATTATTAAAAATTAAATTTAAGATTTTTGCAAGGTTTTCATATTTGCTAGTTTAAATACATTAAGTTATTAATTCTAAATTTTTTAGATTAATTTTGTTGTCATTTAATTAAATTTAGAATTATTTTATGATTTTTATATTTTTTAATCATTTTTAAATAGTTTTAATTAATTTAAAATTTTTCAAAAATAGTTTTTAATTTAGTTAAGACATTTTAGAGGTTTTACAAAGTGAAAAATCTCATTTTGGGCTTTTTGTAATTAAATTGATTTTTTGGGCTTTAATTAGAATTAAAAAACTATTATTTAATTAAATAAAAGGTTTGAGTGAATTTTGATTTTTTGTAACTCTAATTATATTTTTAGGATTTATTGGAATTTTCTAAGAATTTTTAGTATAATTTTTAAATTTAGTCATATTTTACAGTTTTACGTGCATGACTTTTCGTCTTAGTTTAATTTAGAATCGTAACCGTCATCCTTTTCTCTTTTCTTTCCTCATAATTATAATCACAAAGAATTAATCATTTCTTACACAACACACTAGCCTCCTTGGGAAACGAACTTTCACCTTTAAGGGTCATTAGTGCTTGGTTTATCTAAATCGTCACTTGATACTTGCTGCTTTTACGCCTTTTTCCTAAAAGTGTGTAAAACCCCTACAAGCATTTTGTCGCTGATGCCGGGGAGGCGTGTTTTGTTTTGATTTGAACAATTTTTGTTTATATATTATCCATAAATATAATTGTGTTAGTAGAACTCTACTAATACGTATTATTAGTTTTTCTTTTTTGTGTGAATATTATTACTATATTGTATACGTAGAACAATATATTCACAAGTACTCCAAAAGTGTGAAAACACAACCTTGATTCGGGATTTCATCACTCGATCATTGTATTCGAATCTCAAACAAAGAAAAAAGGAAAAATAGATAATTACTCTCGTGAAGCTTAATTTTGACAAACACAAACTATAAGGTGGGTATAAGGCGGGTATTATAAAATATACCCTAAAGGAAAAAGGCTCTTAAGTGCTTCGCGCCGCCTCATTTCCCCGCTTGCTTGTGCGTGTTTAGATAAAAAAGGCTAATCGAGGGTTTGCCAACCAAAGTATTATCTACATATCATATATATTTTCTTGGTTACAATTGATTAAACCCTCTTGAACGTTTTGGTGTTCCACCAACGTTCTAAAGTCATCGAAGGCGTTCACTTCACGTGATCGTTTTCATTCCTTGAGGCTCCTTTAATCAAGAGGTTTGATTTGAGGAGAGATTTATAGATTTTTGTCTACGTAATACATCACAAAATCCAAAAAAGTAAACACAATTAAAAACCACAAATTTTTTTTTGAAAAAGTTAAAACACCAAAAAGAATCTTCTTTGCTCATCCCCACGTTGTACGTGACGTTTATGATTACTCGTAATCAAGCAAGACGTGCACGTAAACGAAAAAACCGAAAGGAGACCACACCTAACCTTTCTAGTGAAGAATCTCCTATTGACGAACCTATCGTAGAACAAGAAGTCACCATGGCTAATCATACTATGATGGAGTTACTTCAAGCACCCACCGAGGGTTATGGAGAAGCGATTGTGATTCCTGCCATCCTTGCGGAGAATTTTGAAGTTAAGACGGGTTTGTTGTCGATGATCCAAAACAACAAATTCCGTGGTGATGAAAAGGACAACCCTCACAACCATATCCGCCAATTCAATCGTCTTACCACCACTTGCAAGTTTAAGTACGTCTCCAACGACTCGATTAAGATGATGTTATTTCCGTATTCCTTAGCATGGCCCGCTAAAATTTGGTTAGAGAAAGAGCCACCCAAATCTATATTGACGTGGAAGGATCTCGTTTCATAGTTTGTGAACCAATTTTTCCCGCCCTCTAAGACTACGCATTTGAAAAACGAGATTTCAAAATTTTCACAAGAGTTTAATGAGAGTTTTTCTACAGCTTAGAATCGATTTAAGGAAATGTTTCATGAGTGTCCTCATCACGGTTTTTCCGACTTGCATCAAATTGACACGTTTTACAATGGACTGAACGATCATGAGAGAGTTATCTTAATGTCGCCGTGGGTGGTAATTTTTTGTGTAAAACGGTCGAGGAAGAGTTGTTGATTATTGAGAATAGGTCTAAGGTCTATAGTCCTCATAACACATCGAGTGTTTGTAAGGCTTCGTCTTCGGCTTCACCTTCATTGTCTCATACCATCGATGCTTGCCAAATTGAGGCAAATTTGGAAAACAAAATCTTTGATAAACTTAAAGGTCTTTTGATTGAATTTAAAGTTGGTGAAAAAAGTACTCCCGCTACGGCTAAAGCGGTTGAGGTTTCTTGCATGTATTGTGGTGGAGGTCATGATTTCTCCGAGTGCATTACCAATGGTGGTAACACTACGAGTGCCTACACGGCCACGCGAACTTATGACCAAAACGGTCAAGTTACCCGCTCTAATCAAATGACTCCACCGGGTTTTGCTCCCAATCAAAATGCTAACAATTATCGAAATAATCAAGTTGGTTACAAAAACAATTACAAGGGTAACAACTATGGGAATCAAGGGGCTAATAGCAATCAAGTTTCAAACAAAAATCAAAACAATGATTTTCAAAACAACAACAAGAGTTTGCAAAACTTGAAAGATCTTCTAAATGAATTTGTTGAATACTCAAATGGAAATGATGCTAGGTTTGATAATATTCAAAGAGAGATCATTAGCCTAAGATCCGAGTTTAAGAATGACTTGAAAAAGGAGTTGAAAAATGAGTTAGCAAATGAGCTTAAGATTCATACCAAAAAAATACAGGGAAATGTAACTAGGTTACAACAAAACCAACAAAAGATGGAACAAGGGCAACATGAAATAAAACAAGAGATGCTTAAGGCCGATAAGAGGCGATCTATGTTTGAGGATAAAATTTCATCCATGTTTGAGGCTATAATGTGTAAACCGTCTTCGAGTAGTCTTCCTATTAACACCATATCGAACCCTAAGGGAGAGATGAAAGTGATTACCACACGAAGTGGTAAGACACTTAAGGAACTGACTCCTCAACCAATTACTCCAACGGTAGAGGAAATTGAGGAAGAATCTGAGGTGGTGGTCGAAGAGGAGCATATCCCAATCCCACGAAGTACCGCTCATGCCACACCTACGGTTGACCCATTACCACAATTAGAACCCGAGATTCCAAAGGCTATGCCTATGCCTCAACCCACACCACCTTTGCCTTACCCTTCTAGACTTCGTAAGGAGAAACGTCAAGAGCGTGATAATTACCAATTTGAGTTTTTTATGAAGATGTTTCATGATGTGCATTTCAATGTAAGTTTTGCCGACGCTTTGGTCATGATGCCTCGATTTGCCGCTAACTTCAAGAGTATGTTAAACAACAAGGAGAAATTGCAACAATTGTCTAGTTGTTCATCGGTTTATCTTAACCGCATACCTCAAAAAGTCGGTGATCCCGGTAAATTCTTGATTCCATGTGCTATCCAAGATATGGAAGAATGCTATGCCTTCTCCGATCTTGGTGCTAGTATTAACTTGATGCCTCTTGCAATCTTCAAGTCGCTCAATCTTCCAAATCTTACTTACTCCTTCACTAATGTCTATCGAATTGGCCGATCATTCCACTATTCCCGCATGTGGATTGGCCGAAGACGTTTTTGTGAAAGTGGGAAAGTTCTATTATCTGGTAGACTTTATCGTTGTCGATATCCCCACGGATCCTCAAGTTCCTCTTATTATAGGTCGTTCGTTTTTGGATACGTCAATGACGTTGATTGATGTGCAAGCTAGAAAAATCACCTTACGTTTCAACGACGAGGAACTTGTTATAAACGCAACACAAAACTCTCTAATTTCTCATGTTTATTCCGTCGCGACCATAAACCTCGTTGATATGATCGATGTCGTTTGCGAGGAATTTTCACAAGAAGTTTTAGGTTTTGGTGACAATGAAAATAGTGGCAATCCCACTATGCTTGATCCCATTCTTGATAATTCGACACCATCATTCACTCCATTTGAAGGTGGTGGTTTTACGTTGGAAGAATTTTATGTTCCACGTACTTGTGACGAAGACCTCGACAATGATGAGTACTTCTCGATTATCAAGGATTTTCTTAACGATTTCCCATTTCCTTCACCCGCGGAGGTTATGAGTATCGAGCCCAAATCTTCAATTGAGGAACCACCAATCCTCGAGTTGAAAGATTAACCTCCTTATCTTGAATACGTATTCTTGGGAGGAGACGATAAGTTGCCGGTAATTATTGCGAAAGATCTTTCGAATGATGAAAAAACCGCACTTATCGATGTTCTAAAGGACAATTGCGTGGAAATTATCCGACATTAAGGGTATTGATCCTAAATTTTGTACCCACAAAATCTTAATGGAGGAGGACTACAAACCCGCAATCCAATGCCAAAGGAGGGTGAACCCCAAAATTCACGACGTCATCAAAAAGGAAGTCTTTAAACTCCTTGACGCGGAAATTATTTACCCTATTTCCGATAGCCCTTGGGTGAGTCCTATTCATTGTGTCCCTAAGAAGGGAGGAATGAACGTTGTGCCAAACGATGCCAACGAGTTAATTCCAACTCGACTCGTGACCGGTTGGAGGGTGTGCATCGACTATCGTAAGTTGAATGACGCCACTCGTAAAGACCATTTTCCCTTGCCCTTCATGGACCAAATGTTGGAGCGTCTTGCGGGAAACGATTTATATTGCTTTTTAGATGGTTTTTCCGGTTACTTCCAAATCCCCATCGATCCTCGTGATGAAGAAAAAACTACGTTTACGTGTCCATATGGAACGTTTGCCTATTGTAGAATGCCATTCGGACTTTGCAATGCACCGGGAACCTTTTATAGGTGCATGATGGCTATTTTTCATGACATGATCGAGAAGACGATGGAAGTCTTTATGGATGATTTTTCCGTTTTTGGTTGTTCGTTCACTTCGTGTTTGTCGAATCTTGAAAGAATGTTAAAACGTTGTGAGGAAACCAACCTTGTGCTCAATTGGGAAAAATGTCATTTCATGGTTAAGGAAGGAATCTTCTTAAGGCACAAGGTTTCGAAAGCAGGGATTGAGGTAGATAAAGCTAAGGTAGACGTCATCGCCAACTTACCTCATCCCAAAACCGTTAATTGAGTTAGGAGTTTCCTAGGCCATACGGGCTTTTATCGTCGATTCATCAAGGATTTTTCAAAGATATCTCGACCTATTACACATCTCCTCGAAAAGGATGCTCCTTTTGTCTTTAACGAAGATTGTGTACGAGCGTTTGAAATCCTTAAGAGGAAACTTACCGAAGCTCCCATTCTCGTTGCTCTCAATTGGAACCACCCCTTTGAACTCATGTGTGACGCTAGTGATTACGCTATTGGGGCCGTATTGGGCAACGTCATGAAAAGCACTTCTTGTCTATTCACTATGCTATCAAGACGATGACCGAGGCTCAACTTAAATACAATACAACGGAAAAGGAATTCCTTGACGTGGTGTATGCATCTGAGAAATTCCCACCTTACCTCGTCTTTACCCAATGCATAGTGTATATGGATCATTCGACAATCAAGTATCTCATGGCTAAACAAGATGCAAAGCCGAGATTGCTTCGTTGGATTCTCCTCCTACAAGAATTTGATTTCGAAATCCTTGACAAAAAAGGGGCCGAGAATCTAGCGGCCGATCATCTTTCTCGTTTGGAAGATCCTCACCAAAGTGTGTACGAGCCAAAGGAAATCACCGAAATATTTCCTCTCGAGACATTTGGTGTAGTGAATTCTAAGCTTGACTCATCTACCTCATGGTTTGTGGACATCGCAAATTACCATGCAGGGAATTTCATCATTAAGGGTATGGCGACTCAACAAAAACGAAAATTCTTTCGTGACGTCAAGTTCTACTTTTGGAACGACCCTTACCGATTTTGGAATTCTACGGATCAAATTATTCGACGTTGTGTTTTTGGCACCAAAGCTTCAAATATCCTTAGAGCTTGTCACGAGGGACCCATGGGTGGTCACCATGGTGCTAATCTCACGGCGAAGAAGGTCTTTGATGCCAGTTTCTTTTGGCCTACTATTTACCGAGATGCACATGCACTTGTGAAGTCATATGACTCATGCCAACGACAGGGAAAAGCCTCACAAAACGATGAAATGCCACAAAACATCATCCAAGTGTGTGAGATCTTTGGCGTTTAGGGAATTGATTTTATGGGGCCGTTCCCATCATCTCGTGGTAATAAGTACATCCTTATCGCCGTTGATGTAAAACCCGCATGCTTTTACCATGAATAGTACCCCTATGATCGTACGTACATGATTAGAACTTTCCTTTTATAGCGCGTTTACGTTTCACAAACAAGTTTTACAAGTATTACGTACGTGTTATAACACGATAAGTATTTAATACGTATTAAGACACGATAATTATTTCAATAATAATTATAATCACGAACATACGAACATGAAATCATGAACGTAAATAATCACGAGCTTCATATTATGTATTTACATATATTTATTTCGATTATGAATAAATATAATACGACACGAACGATAACTAATTAGATCACGTAAAACACGACACGAGAACATGAATAATTTTTGACACGAAAAAACATATGGGTTACCCCATGTGGGCCCTCTTACCCGCGGCTAGAACACAAGACAAGGGCAAGCCCATTTTAATTTTTACTAAACAAGAAATAAGGGAAAAGATATTTTCATAATTACAAGAAATTAGAAAATAAACAAAACCATAATCTTTTCTTTTGCTCTCTCTCTTGGCCGCCGGGTAAAACACACACAAGAGGGGTGTGTTGGTTGATTTTTGGTGATTTATTTCTTGCAAGATTGTTAGTGTTTTGATTCTCCTTTGTTTCATGTAATCGGTAAATCCTTAAACCCCTTTTTCTTTATGTTTACATTTAATCAAGAACACATGAAATCATGGTTTATTAAAAACAAGTAAATAACATGTTAATAAATCATGGGGGTAAATTAATTATGGTTTAAGGGGTGTTTTTTCGGCCGGTACACACAAACCGAGAGCCCAAGGCTCTCAGTGTGCCTCGTGTGAACATAGCCGAGACCTACGAGTCTCGGTGTGGTGTTGTTGGTTTCGGCCGCAAGAACAAGGGAACCCCCGACCTTGTCAGGGGGTGTGTTTGGTGTTCGGTTGGGTCTCGGCAGAAACAAGGACCACCACCGGCATAAGCCGGTGGCTAAATATGGAAAGTAGGGGGAAACCGCCGCATGGCAACGGCTAGCCAAGACCAAAGGAACCACCGGCTCAGCCGGTGGCACCTTTACGCAAGCAGTGGCAACCGGCCAAGCCGGTTTGCCACTGTTTAGGGTACGTTTGTCGACCGATTCACGGGTCCGGTTCACGGATACGGTTCACGACACGTTTAATAAATAAAACACGGGTTTCGGTCACAATATTATTTTACAAGGTTAATTATTTTTACAAGTTTATTGTTACAAGATTAAATTAAATTAATTAAAACATGTAAATGATTAATTTAATTTACACATGACTTAGGTTATTATTATTATTATTATTTATAATACATGGATTTTAACCTAAGTATTTATTTATGTTAGACTATATAATTAATTAATTATTAAACATGCCTTATAATTAATTAATTTACATGATTTAGGTTATATTATTAATAGATATTAATACATGTTTTAACCTAAGTATTTTTACTTTTATTTAATTATATCATGTTATATTTAATTAAATACTTTAACCTATAGTTTATTTAATTTACATGAAATAATTGATAAACTATACTATTTAATCACATGACTTAAAATATAAATCAGTAAACACTTAAGCTTATATTATTAGCTTAATAATCCAGCATATTTCTATTTATGGAAACTTTCTATTTTTAGAAACTTATTTAATTAAGGCAGCTAATCTATTTATGGAAACTTTCTATTTTTAGAAACTTATCTATTTTAAACAGTAAATCTATTTTTGGAAACTTTCCTTTTTTGGAAATTTCTATTTTTGGAAACTTTCTATTTTAGGAAACCTGCTATTTTTAGAAAGTTACTTATTATTATACAACAAGCATAATAATACAAGAAATACAAGTAATACTTAACTAGAATAGACAAAATACATGATATACGCAATACAAAGCTAAAATCAGTAAAACATGACATGAACATATAAAACAAGTTAAGACATGATATAAAACAGTTACGTACTCAGTAATCAGATACTTATACACGTATATTATTTATGTAGCATTAGTGATACCGAAGTAGGACTCTCTTCTGTTCGTCTTCTTCGTTCACTGGACACAAGGTACAGATTCTCCTTCCTTTCAGTATGGACATTCTTCCTTATTAGGATTTCCCCGTATGCAACCAACTGTTTTCCCCAGTATATGTTTTATATATTTCTGAATTGCTTATGTTTAATTAGATACCTAATGCCATATACATGCATGACTAGTTTCACCTACTTATGGGGGTACCATAACCATAACATTGGAGGCACTAGTGTTATGACTCCACCACGACGGAGTGATAGCTCGTGGCGTCCCTTCAGCTTTTGGTCATATTATTATTATTATCAGGTGGGGCATATGGGTGCATTCTAGTTTACATGTTTTCAGCAGATTATTCAGGTGAATGTGGTATGTGCCTTGCATCATTCACAAGGAGCTGATCCCTCCTACCCAACCAGTATATTTAATTAGAGACAGCCCTTCTAATTTGCATGACGAGGTCACCCCTCCAAGTATTCATGCACGTTGATATTTCATGACCTATATTGGCTAGTGGTAAACATGTTAAACGTTTTTATAAGATAAACATAAGGCTTTTCAAACTATAAAACCAGTTTTACTAAGATATACCATATTATTCAGGACTTAGTCTTTTCTGCTGCTCTATGCTTATATGCTTATATTATTCATGCTTTATTTATATATCCATGCACTGAGCGTTTTGCTCAACCGTTTTTCCTTTCATGTTCCCAAAACGGCAGGTACTCAGGGACGCTCGTAGACTTTAAGCGTAGGTGCGTATGGATTAGAAGCTTCCTAGCCTTCATTACTTTATGCATTTCATTATACTTTGATACTTATTTCCATGGACATTGTTTAGTCCTTTTCATTTACAGTAATTATGTTTGTGTGTGATGAGTTCTACTTTTGGGGTACCGATGTTTGTTTCCGATATTTCCTTTATGGTCATGTGATGTTTTATAAATTTATCCTTGTATGCTTTGATGACACGCCATAATCACGCGTGACATTCCATTTATCAAAAAGGGGTGTTACAGTTGACTACCTATCTAAGTGGGTGGAAGCTAAGGCTTTGCCCACGAATGATGCTCGTGTGGTAGTCAAGTTTTTGAAGAGTTTATTTCTCAGTTTGGAACCCCTCGTGCGATCATAAGCGATCGTGGAACCCATTTTTGTAATGACCAATTCGAAAGGGTCCTAAGGAAATATGGGGTTACACATCGGCTTTCTACACCTTATCATCCACAAACGAGTGGGCAAGTCGAGGTTTCAAACCGAGCGTTGAAGAGGATCTTGGAGAGATCGATTGGAGAGAACCGACAATCGTGGTCGGATATGTTAGACGATGCTTTATGGGCCTTTCGTACCGCTCATAAGACGCCCATCGGGTGCACTCCTTACAAGCTTGTGTGTGGGAAGAATTGCCACTTACCAATTAAACTTGAACACAAAGCTTATTGGGCCCTTAAGCATTGTAATGATGATATTGAGACCACGAGAAAACACCGGAAAATGCAATTAAATGAATTAGATGAATTGAGAGACATTGCTTATGAAAATTCATTGATTTACAAAGAAAAAACTAAAAAATTTCATCATTCTAAAACTAAAACCGGGTTTTTAACATTGGAGATCAAGTGTTGCTTTTTAACTCACGTTTGAAAATCTTTTCCGGCAAGTTGAAATCCTGTTCATCCGGTCCATTCACCGTTACCCAAGTTTATCCATATGGGACCATCAAGCTAGCTCAAAATGATGAACCCAATTTCAAGGTGAATGGACATAGGTTGAAGCACTACTTTGGCGGGGAAGTTCCCTTTTAAACTACCTCGACCAAGTCACCTTCCCCAATGATAATTAGTATTGAGGGGATCGAGTCGAGCTCATGACTCGGGAATAAAAAACGAGGTGCCTCGTGGGGGAGTCCCATGCTTATCCATGTACATATTATCGCTTTCTAATGTAGTTAACGTGAGGGGATTTGTGCCTTTCCAACCTTTGTTCCGTGGTTTTTGTGATATGTGGTTTTTAGATGATCATGATCTTCACGATTGGAGCCTCTCGTGTTCGTTTTATTGGATCACTCGATCGTTTGCTTTGAAGAATTTCTCGATATCCACACATGATATATCTTCTTATGTTCTAACCTAAGGTTTATAGCACACTTCATAAACGACTTTAAATTTAATGGTTACACCCTTTCCATGCTAGATTAAGCATTCAACTACGTCTCTAGTATGGGGTATCCTACCCTTAGTGTAACACCCCCAAATTTATACAACTCAATACAGCGGAAGACTAGTTGGTGTTACGGGATAGCACATTACTCACATCATAGACAACGCTTAAAAATCACGTCGTTTAATAATAAAACATTTCCATTCATAAATATAAATTTTACATAGGTCCCAAGTCATATTATTTCATACAAAGTTTTACAAAGTGTTTGAATGGAAATAAGTATTTAGGTGCGGGCCATGAATTCTTGTTATCTTCTCGAGAATTACCTTCAAGTACCTGAGACAAAACATGTTAAAAGAAAAGGTCAGCGATAACGCCGAGTGAATTCATAGAGTTTAATAAAATCCATCAATATAATATCAGTATAAAATTATTACTGAAAGTCATTTTGTACAAATCATTTTAATAGGCCATTAAATAGCCAAAGTCATTTTATACAAATCCTTATCGAAAATCATAATATAGGCATTTGCCTTAAAAATCATTATACGAGTCAATGTCGTAAAAACATCATACAATACGTCTTAGGACGTTGTATGAAAATAAAAACCGTTATATGAATATGGTTATGAAAATCAAAACACGAACATAATATCAATAGTATGACCCTGTATTGCTAGTCAGGCAACACATCGTAATTCGGTGCGTCTATTAGTATTTCGGTAATTGGATTATTATAAGCCGCATGACATTGTTACCTTACTATCACAACAACGGGTAGCTAACCCGATACCAAATTTTCCCATCTAAGTTAGCGTGTCGTCACAAAGGTCACGCTATGGAAGTCTTCTCATACATAAATTCGCTTACCAATCAATGTGGCACGACGGGGATCAACCGTCAAGGCGCGAACTGGGGTGATCGTCCCCAAATAGTACTATTAAATGCATAAGCGTCTACCAAATCCCGGTAGTTCACAATTCATGCTAATGGGACTTTTAGTGACATAACCTAACTTTAATAATCCATTTAATTTCATCTATCGGGTCCTTTAATCATTTATCGGGTCATACAATCGGGTCATTCAATCATTCGGGTCCAAATCAATAAACAAACAATCGGGACAAATGGTGTCCTATTTTATAAAAACTAACATGTTATCTCCCTCGCGGGTTTATAAAACATTTCATAAAAGCATTTAAAAGAGTGCGAGGCTATGAACTCACATTGATGTGGGGAGGCGGGTTATCGGCATTTCGGACGTACGGTACGTGCTTCAATCACGGAAACCTAGGCAAATAATACTCGTCTTAGACTCATGTCCAATGACTTTATAAAAATAACAATTATGTATACATATGATGATTATTTATATATGATGATCAAGTGGGTTTACATGTTCTCATTAACTCGTTTTAGTGTTTACGTATTGGTATCTTTTTACTAGTTTACTAGTTTTACCTATTTACATGTTTTAAGTCCGATAAACTTATTATAAGTTCTTTAACTTGTTTTAATCCCTTTTATACCTATATTATCAGTATGTTTACTTTCCATGTTGGGCCCAAATGGGTTAAGCCCAATAAGTTCTTTTTACAAGTTTTTATCTTATTTAGTCCAATTATTAGTCCAATATGCTTAATTAGCTCGTAAATGTCCGTATTTCTTATAGTTCGGGTTTTATCGGTTTTTACTTGTATTAGATACTTATTTATCAGTATATGACTTTTATAAACTTTACATTAGACGGGTTTGGTCGTCTAAGTTTTATTTGGCGAAAAACGTTAATTTTACGGCGATAGCCGAAAAAGTCGTAAAAATCAAGTTTATAGTTTTTATTACTTATAAATATTATTTCACCACCATTTATATAATTTATCCATTTAATTAACCTTTTATATATTTATATAAATAAGTTTTATAAGTTAGTGGGTTTTTATTTTACATTTTATACATTAAAATGTGAGTGCTTATATAATAATAACAAACATTAATTCCAAAAATCTGATTTTTATCTTCATGTTCACCATTTTTACCATATCTAGAGTTCTATAATGAATTAGAAGCTCATTTTTGGGTGACATGTTCTTCATATTATGTGCTACATTTAACTTAGTTATAGCTACTGCCCATTTTGAGTTTAACTTGCCTTAACAGTCCCTACAAAACTGCTTATTCAGATTAGACCACCTAACTTGTTTTGATCATATCTCACTCATTATTTTGATTCCATTGCATGGCCAACTCTCACATGTGTACAAGACCCATAGCTTACTGTAAATCCATTCTACTTCATCATTTTATCAGTTCATAACATGTTTCTTTACTGTTTTATACAGTCATCATTTTTAAGCAAAATTTTAGCCTTGTTCTTTATAGTCTTTCACCTTTTTAATCATGTTTATCAACACCAAATCCCCATACAATACTTTTATCATCATATAATCATCATATACATATACAATAGTAAATAAAATACATGATTACATAGTAAAAATAACAAGAGGATGAGGAGGACAATCTTTATACCACCAAGTTGATGTAGGTTATGATTTGGACATGGATTTTGATGGAGAAACTTGTGGATAACCATGACCATCTTCAAGATCACCAATATTCATGAATACCTTGTGGAAAATCAGCCCCAATACTCCATAGCAACTCCTCTTTGGATGTTAAAACTTGCACCAATCAATAGGGCTTTCAAAAGGGCATCATCATATATGTAAATAACATATGATTTCATGGTTAAATTTGATCAAATGAGGGTTGTTCTTGATGAATATGGGACGAATTTAGAGAGAGAGGAGAGTGTTTATGGTGGTTTGCATGTAAGAAATGGTGGAAGTGAAAACTAGTTGCTAGTTTTGAGAGTTAGTGGAAGTTGAAAGCTTAAAATGTAAGCTAGGCTTACACTTGTAATGTGTTATCTTAACTTGATGCCACCTTAGTGTGTGGTGTCAAGTGTGCCATCCAAACCAAGCTAGTGGGGTGGGACAATGTGTTTTGTCCCATCTCACTAGTTTACGGGTATTTCTCGATTCTAGTTTTCTCGATTTGCGTGCCCTCGGGTCGTTTTACGAAAAACGTTTTTATAAATTATGAATCAAAGTCACAAAATGAATCCAATAAAAATTGTCTCATCAAAAACGGAGTTCGAAAACGTAAATACGTAATCCTAAGGTTTCCGGTTTAGTCGTAAAGGACGTTAAAATAAAATCGTAAGTCCTAGTTTCTTCTCGTAAATTTGTGAGTTTATGAACCAACACAAATTTAAAACTCCAAAATAATATTCACGGATAAATTTATTTTCTGAAATGTCGGACTGTCACCAAAGACGGTGTATGTAAACGTAAGCACGTAACGTAGAATCCTCCGATTTAAATGTAGTCGATGCTACTTCAAGACGTAAATCCAAATTTCTTCCCAAAAATAAGTGAGTTCATATTGTAACATTAAAATAATATTTTCAAATAATATTTGAGAATAAAATATCAATCGTAAATTGACGGATTGTCACAGCATTTACCCCTAAACAGGATCTTTGTCCTCAAAGATCATCTTACCTTACTACTCGCTTCTTATAGAGTTAAAGCCATGTGGGTATTTCCTCCACATTCGGTCTTTTCTCACAAGTGTAATCCATTATAATACGCGAGTTTCATCAAACATAACTACGGGAATAAGATCAGGCTTAATGTTGACTTACTTTCTCTATCCATGATGTTCACGGGTTTTTGATGAATGCAACTTTTCGCCGATCTAAGCTCTACTAAGAATAATCAGATTCTCACTTGATAGATATTCCATCAAGTTCGATTTACGAAACATAATTCACATAGTTCTTGAAGTCCTAGGGTAGATCCAGCTTGTATTCCTTTCAATCCCAACTTTTACATCATCTCAATGGTCCCATACAACGGGGACTTATATCCCATGATTTGTCAGATCATGAATTCATTTTTCCAAGGTTAAAAAAAAATTGTGGCATAACTTCGCTACCCATTTGGCACTTCAAGATCTACATTTCACATTCACATAACCTCCTGCCCACTATTGGCAATTAATAATCAGATCCTAATTTCAACAATCATTTCAGATCTCGCGGGTCGGGTATTTTGCAAGGATAGGTTCGCCATCATAGGAAACCTTAAACCTAAGAGACATGTCCAACTCACAATGGGTGTATGTCAGATATCTTCATCTCTCTCCTGCTTATAGATGCTCTAATATAGATCCTAACAAGATTCGATCTCATTCCTAACACGATGATTATCAAAGATAATATCTCTAGAGGAAAACGATTATACGGTCTATTACCAAAGGTCATTCATTCAAACATAAAACAACACTTATATTACTCTGTATCGTTACTTTACCTCGTCCCTTCGATTTGGGATGGTACATAGTACTCTCATCAAGGTTCGTTCTCAATGATTTCTGAGCAAATCTCTAGAAATTCGATGCGAAGCGAGGATCTTGATTTAGATGTTCGATACAGGCACACTATGTTTACATAATTCTTTTGCATTTATCATTAACGAGAATGATATTAGCAGATTTGGTCAGTCTGTCGACGATGACCCAAATCGAATCAAATTCAGAAGATGACCTTTGCAATAGCTAGACGTTTACTAATGTATGAGGCGATCTCTGCCTTCATAATTGCCATCAGTACAACTTCTTTAGACAAAGATACTTTTAGTCATAAATGACATACATACAATACTTATACTTACAAATTCCAACAGAACTATATCTCACAATTTTCCATATTTAGGCAACCATAAACGGCCCTTTTATAAATTTAACGCCATCGGCTTCTCAATCTTAATGATTCATATTAGTCGTGAATCCCTTTTTATTATCTATATTATCCTTTTTATAAACATTGTTTATTTTTATATCGTTCGGCAATTTATTTTGCACCTACATTATTAAGAAATATATCCTAATTGGTTCTTTATCTTTTCTACATAATGCGTCGGTATCTATATTCACTTCTCATGATGATCATGTCCATAATTCACTCAGATATTCTTTCTATATTATGCGTCAGTAATTACGTTCACCTTTCTTCATATTTTCTAAGTTTTAGTTTCGTCTCAACTATCATTTTTATCAGTTTTTCTCAATCCGGCGTCTAAAGCGTCGATAATTATTATAATTAATTAAATAATTATTAGTTAATTTTTATGAAGTGTAAACGTAAAAGTTTTAAATTTCTTAGTTCGACCATTTATATAAAATGTTCAAAAATAAATTTGAATTTAATTAACAGGATTCTTGTTGATTTATCGAAAATATTTAATAAGATTCGTAAATGTTCGAAAAACCTTTGTTTATATTTTGGTCAAAAATTTTCTTAGTTGAAAAGCAAAAATTGTTGTTTCAAATTTCAAGTTATGGTTTAAATGGTTTCCTCAATCCTTCTTAGGTTGTCTTAAGGTATACACAAACATTTACCCCTAAACAGAAGTTTAGTTAAATGGTTTGTGTATAAGGGAATAATCCCTTAAAATCCTTTGTTAAAACATTTGTCAAAATATATTCGCACTTTCTTTTTAGTAAAACCCAAAGTCTTAAAAGGGCTCTTAATTTTTGAAGAGTCTATACGCATACATCTTACCATTATTAATCCAATGGTCATTTTATGTAAAGGATTAAGTTTTTAATCCCTAAGCGTTAATGGTTCTAATCTTTGAAAAGTCAATATAGCTTCCATTATCTATTAATCACACGGTTAAATCATGTAAAGAATTAAGTCTTAAGTCTTGTGTTATATATTCAAGGTACAGGTTTTCACTATTTGGCCAATTCTAGGCAGTCTATAAATAATTATTAACTCTTACTTATTCTTATAAATAAACAAATGGTCCTTAATGATCACAAGCATGAATTTATCAAATTACAGCCTACACACGTGATTCACCAAATTTATGAATACTACATGTGCATCGGTCAATCCAAACGACATCACGTGAAACTCATAATGTTCATCACAAGTTCTGGATGTAATGATTGGAATAGATAATCTTTTTCGCAGGTGCGAAGTTGATGATAACCATGCCGTGAATCAGATCTTTAAAACATACGCTAAAACCTTGTAAATGATCGAACAAATCTTCCATTTCGAGTTATGGATATCGTTTTCGATTGTCAATTTACTCAGTTCACAGTAATCTATAAATATAAGGAATGATAACACCATAGCTCTTCATGATGACAGGCTTGGTAGAATAAAATCTTTCTCCGACAACTCTCTCAGTTGTACGGTAATTCCTTAAATTCAGATGGTGCTTGATATGAGCTTAAACTCATATCCTTTTATCAACAAATAACCCTAAAACATGAAGCAAAATACCCATTTATCTTGTAAAAAAGCAGTGTTATGTGGTATGTTTGTGTTTGTGTGCTCTTATGTAGGTAAAAGGATAGAATTTCAAGCAAACAAGGAAAAACCAAGCTCAAATGGATGAAAAAGACAAAAGAGGATCAAAAGTGACAAGACTTTGAAGTTCAAGGACCTATTTTGACAATTTGTGAAAGTTGAAGGACTTAAAGTGCAAATTATGGAAAGTCAAGATTAAAGTCAAATCTGGTCAAACTATCAAGTCAACTCAGTCAAAGGGTCATTTTATACAAGTTTTGGAAGTCAAAGGGCCAAAAATGTCAAAGGAATGAAGATATTAGCTTGAAATGGGAATCTGCCAAGTACAAGGGCTTATTTTGCCAAGTTTGGAAAGTTATGCCATGTTTAATCCAAGTGAAAAGGGAAAGAACCAATCAGAAGCAAGAAAACAAGTCACACGGATCAAGTAATAAATTCCCACTTACAGCCGCCACAATTAATATAAAATCACAACAGTTCCAATCCGCAACTCTCTCTCTCTACCAATAAAAAGGCGCCACGTGTCCTTCTCCTTCAACAAAAATATTTACCAGGAACGGGATTTTGATAGAAAGCGTTTCATGAAAAGATCAAAACACCAAAGTTGCTCAATTTTGGAAGACGAATCCAATGGTGTTATCCAATTAACGAATAATCCATTCAATCAAAAATCCCCAAATCAGTTCATCACCTTCAAAGAGGATTTGCAGAATTCCTCCACGTGTCAAGTTATGATTGGCCCAAACACGTCACAACTCCAACAGAATCTCCCTTTCATGCCTATAAATACCTTGCTTGTACTTCATTTGTAATTGTAGCTTAATTTTGTAAACACCTAGTTCTTAAATTTCCTTTTCCCTTTTTCCCTCCTTTTCACCTAACTACTCAAGAGTCTGACAAACTCTTGAGTCAGTTAGTTAGTTAGAAGCTTGTAACTACCTTTTGTAACTGAATTCTTCAATAAAATTTCAAATTCAAGTTTCCCGCCAAATTCTGTTCTTCAATTCCTGCTACTTTCCTGCTATTGTGTGATTCTATTGTTGCTGTTAGATGTTTGTTATGATCAATCAAAGATCATAACTGATATTGGTGAAGTATTGTTGCTGTTTGATCAGAATTCAGTTCATTCCTAGTTTCTTGAAGATTTCATGGCAGATTGATGATTTGTAGCTGTTTTGATTGTTGATTTGAGTTGATTACTAGTGATAGGTGGTGGTATCACTAGGGCAAGAGAGCTCAGCGCTCCTCTTCTTCCCAAAGGACTTCTACAATAGGTTCTAAGGCTCTTGATTTTTGTTCCTCTAAATCAGTCCTTGCATGTTAAATTTCCTAGTTAAACTTGATGGCTGCTTGATTTACTTGATAAGTAGTTGTTGATTGAGTGATTCTAGTGATTTGTAGCTTGATTTTGTATAATTGTGT
Organism: Glebionis coronaria; assembly: GCA_025667525.1. Lineage (NCBI taxonomy): Eukaryota > Viridiplantae > Streptophyta > Magnoliopsida > Asterales > Asteraceae > Glebionis > Glebionis coronaria. Next base: position 428,519,223 of record CM046877.1, read on the forward strand.
TCAGTTTTGTAGTTTCTGCATATTTTCAGTAACTTCTTAGTCCAATAACTACTTTCAGTTCTAGTCTTGGTTATTGCTTGTTATTAGCTTGAATACATTTCATTTTGTTCACTAAAACAAGTCTGCTATAGCTCTTTAATCAGTTTAAATCATAACTCATAAAGTCTTTGTAAAAGTTTGATCAAAACCTTTTAAGGAGTGTTTGGGAGTAGTTGTAAATCAGTTTTCAAGTGTTGATAATTGGTGTTTTAGTGATCATTATCAGTCATTAGGTGTTAACAATTGGTTCTAAGTCATTTACAAGTCATAATAACAGTCAAACAGGCAATTGGCATAGAAATAGTTTGGGTCATACTTGTTATCAGCTTTTATTTCAAAACTTGCCAATTTCAATTGATTGTTTCTCTTTCAATACTTAATGAAATTTGCTCAAACCAGTGTCTAGTTCTAGCTTATAACATAAACTTTCAGTCATTTCAAGAAAAATATACAGTTTTAGAAAATAAGCTAGGAATAAGCTTTTTAGCTCATGACTGAGCAAATGTCATTCTCTGATGTGAAAGGCTTACTGTTTTACTAGTTCTCATTATCCACTTCAGAAAAGTCTTGATTTTCTTTCACCAATCCATCTAGTTAGCATTGAATATGAAGTTTTGAAATTTTGAGCTTTTTCCAAAAATTGGTCAACGTTTGGTCAACATAAGCTCATTTTAGCTTATTTCAGATATCTAGCTTATTACTGGATGAAATTTGTTCTAATTTGATTTCCCCTTCCTTAAATCAAGTGCTTAATCAGTTTTGATAATAAAATCAAATTGTGGATGTTTGGATTAGGTTGTAGCTTATTTTGAGCTTATTGATAAGCACTCTATAGCTTATTTTGGACTTTTAGCTTATTTCCTTGAACACACGTAGCTGTAATTGGATTTTAAGAGTTTTGTAACTTGTTTCAGCTTAATTGGTTGAGTAATAAGCTCAAACGAGCTTAATCATTCTTGTTACCCGTTTTTAGTTAGAATTTTGATTTTATTGCACTTTAGTCCCTAGAATTCTAATCAGTTACTAAACCTAGCTAAACTTCCTAATTTTCTGGATTTTGCATAATTCAGTCCTTTACTTTGCAAAGTTGTTAATTTCAGTTGTTAAAGTTTGTTAGTTTGTTGAAATTTGGTTAGTTTGTTAAAATTTTTACAAGTTTAGTCCTTTTAGTTAACTGTTTTACATTTATAGTCCTTATAACTTTTAGGATTTACATTTCAAGCATTTTCATTTCATAGAAATTACATTTTCAGTCCTTATAGTTTTGAATTTTGCATTTTTTTATATTTTACTTGAATAAATTTTGGAATTTGCAACTTGTTTTACGTATAAGTAGGTTTATATTTTTCATTTTTACTTAGTGTTGTTTGAATTAGCAATAGATTACCAAGCAAGCTTGAACAACCAAAAACAATTATAAATTTGATATTGATTGGACTTTCTATTAGTTAAGAACTGAGAAAACGAACTTGCATTATACACATTTCAAATGGCGCCGCTGCCGGTTCTTTGACTACACGAGAGACTATCGATTGACGGTTTTCATTGGCTTTTGGGATCCGTTCATTTGGTGAACGTTATTTTTACGTATCATAAATCAAAAACAAAAAAAAAAATCAAAAATATAAAAATATATAAAAACTAAAAAATTAACAAAACAATTCTTTTCCTAAAGAATTGACCAAAAAAAATTAAAAAATCCAAAAAGCAATCTTTTTCCTAAGAGATTGCACCCAAAAATATATATTATTGGATTCTCTCGGTTTTTATGTACATATAGTATTTTCCTTTATAAACTCATAAATACAAAAATATTTTCCATATATTATTATAAGTAAATACGTATACGTATAAGAACAATCAATCTACATATCTTCCATAAGTATTGCCGAGGCAATACACCGTGTTGAGGGGCGCTCCGGTCCTTGACACGCGTATCGATCAAACAAAATAAAGCAAGAATAGATAAATACTCTCAATAAGCAATAATTCGAAGAATACGAACATTTAAGTGAATAGAAAGGCGATGTGCTATAAAATGCCATCTAAGGGTCAATAGGTACTTAAGTGCTTCGCGCCACCTAACCCCCCGTTCACTTGGGAGTATTCTAAGAAGGAAAGCTTCATTGAGGGTCTTGCACCCAAAGTAGTATTACATATATTGTTATTTTCTTGTGGATATTTAATATCGAAACTCGAAGAGGATAATCTTATTCTTTTCAAAGTCACACGAGAGCTTCTCTCTCATTCCTCGTATTGAGTTGCATGCTCACTCGCGGGCGTGCACAAATACCGATTGGTGTACAACCTCTTCCTCCGAAAAGGAAGAAAAAGAGAAAGAGTAAGACCACCACCATCCACCAAGCCGATCACGAGAATCGTGCTTTGTCACCACCACAAGAAGCCATGGCTATTGATAACCGTACTTTGTATGAACGTATGCAATCCAACATTCATGGATATGCTAGTGCCATTAAGATTCCCGACTATCCCGCTAACACATTTGAGCTACATACATCTATGATCAATATGGTTTCTGCATCACCTTTCTTTGGAAAACAAAATGAGGATCCCCATGCTCATCTTAAGAGATTCCTTTCACTTTGTAATACCATTAAGCATAATGGGGTTCCACCTGATGTCATTAGATTGTTGTTAGTGTCATTTTCACTAGATGGGAGTGCTAAGCATTGGTTAGACACCCAACCACCCGATAGTATCACCACATGGGATGATTTTACCACTAAGTTTTTGAACAAATTCTTTCCTCCACAAAAGACTATGGCTTTGAGGAATTTGATTATGGGCTTTACACAAAAACCTAGTCAATCCTTTGGTGATGCTTGGGAAGAGTATAGTGAGTTGTTGAGGCGATGCCCTAATCATGGAATGGATGATCTAAGCCAAATCAATACCTTCTATAATGGCCTTAAACCTCACCACCAAGATTCACTAAATGCTTCCGCGGGAGGGAGTATTCATTTCAAGACATACCATGAGGCTTTGAATATTATTGAGACTAAGGCAATGGTTCAAACAAACGATCCATTTGAAGAAAGAGTTCATGTGATCCAAAATACTTCTAAAACCCCTTGTGAACTCCAAATTCTTCAAGAGATCCTTCAACAAGTCAAACAAGGACAAGAAATGACTCAAGGCATGATTCAAGATTTTAAGAGCATGACATTGAACAATTCCTCAAACAATGTGAATGCCATCACCATTTCTTGTGTTACTTGTGGAGGTCCTCACTCTTATGAACAATGTGACAAGGTGCAAGGGTATCAAGGGGAATGTTATGCTTATCAAGAGGAACACCGTGAACACTTCAAGCCTAACATCAATCCAAATAACCTTTCTTACAAATCCCAAAATTACCTTACTCCACCCGGCTTTCCACCCCAACCACCCACCCAAATTCCACAAAATCCTCCTCAAATTTTAGCAAGGAATCAAGGGCAAAGACAACCATACCAAGGAAATAACTACAAGGCACCCAATCAATTTCAACCTCAAGCAAGTACCTTTTATCCACCAAATCAAGGATTTAACTCCCAACCTTTACCTTTCCAACCTCAAGGTTTTCAAGGTTATGTGCCACAAGAGTTAAACACAATGGATCTTTTGCAAAAGATGAATCAAGAGAATGAAAAGAAATTCCAAGCTATGGACAAGAAAATGAATGACCAATTCAATAAGCTTTTCATGGCATTAAATCAAAGACCACAAGGGGCTTTACCTTCCAACACACAAACAAATCCTAGGGCCAATGTCAATGCTATTACAACAAGGAGTGGTATAACAACAAAGGATCCTTCACCTCCTAAACCTACTATTGTTCAACCTACTTGTGCTCCTACTTGTGATAAGCCTTCTACTTCTACTCCACCTCCTCAAAGTGCTCCTATTCACTCAAACACACCTTCTCAACCACCTCATACTTCTCCTTTACCTTCCACACTTCCCAATGAAGAGGCTAACAAAGACAAATCTTCCACTACAACACCTATTCCACCTACACCCAAACCTACTCTTCCATACCCTTCAAGGTTGAAAAAGGACAAGTTAAAGAACAAAGATGACATACAAGTCTCCAATTTCTTAAGGATGTTCAAGCAACTCAATATCAACATATCCTTTGTGGAAGCTCTTGCTTATATGCCAAAGTTTGCTAAGATGTTCAAGGATTTGCTCTCAAATAAAGAAAAATTGGTTGATTTGCCCAACACATCACTTAATGAAAATTGTTCCGCGGTGTTACTTAAAACCTTACCAACAAAACTTGGAGATCCGGGGCGCTTCTTGATACCTTGTAATTTTCCCGGTGTTGAAAATTGCATGGCTTTGGCGGATTTAGGGGCAAGCATAAATCTCATGCCTTTATCGGTTTGGAAACAACTCTCTCTTCCCGAGCTCACCCCCACTAGGATGACTCTTGAACTAGCCAACCGAACCATAGCTCACCCCGTAGGTATAGCGGAAGATGTGTTTGTAGGTGTGGATAAGTTTACCTTTCCGGCCGACTTTGTAGTGGTCGATTATGACATGGATCCTAGAGTGCCTTTGATTGTTGGTAGACCGTTTTTGAGAACGGGTCGTACCTTGATAGATGTGGCGGAAGGAGAATTAATTATGAGAGTAGAGGATGAGAAAGTGGTGTTTAAGTTAGGGAAAGTTTGTGATAGAAAAGAGGTTAAGGAGTCTAGACCTTGTGAGACGATTAACATTGTGGATGTGCTAGATGAAGTGTGTAATGAACACTTTCATGAGGCTTGTAAGAATGCTAGTGATGAGATTCCACATGTTGAAACCGTGGCCTCAATTGCTCCCTCTTTAACACCTTTTGGAGAGAGTGATTTCCTCTTGGAGGAATTTGAGTCCAACTTTCTTGGTGATGATGATTCTCCCATTAATTGGGAAGAAGATATTCTTACAATCCAAAAGTTGCTCAATGAGGACCCTATTCCTTCCCCTATTCCACAAGAGATTACCATTGAGGAACCTTCCATAGTAAAACCTTCCATAGAGAGTCCACCTCCCATTGAACTTAAGGAACTTCCATCCCACTTAGAATATGCTTTCTTAGAAGAAAAAGACCAATTACCGGTGATTATTGCTAAGGAATTGAAAGAGGATGAGAAGGAGCAACTTATTGAAGTCCTTAAGAAACATAAGAAAGCTTTAGCATGGAAAATATCCGACATAAGGGGAATTGATCCACATTTTTGTACTCACAAAATCCTTATGGAGGATGATTATAAACCCGCCATTCAAAACCAAAGGAGAGTTAACCCAAAAATTCATGAGGTTATTAAGAAGGAAGTGATTAAACTCTTAGATGCGGGTATGATTTACCCCATTTCCGATTCTCCATGGGTTAGCCCGGTTCATTGTGTTCCAAAGAAGGGTGGAATCACCGTGGTGCCTAATGAGAACAATGAGCTTATTCCCACGAGACTTGTAACCGGTTGGAGAGTTTGCATTGATTATAGAAAACTCAATGAAGCAACTAGGAAAGACCATTTCCCGCTTCCCTTTATGGATCAAATGCTTGAACGCTTAGCGGGAAATGAGTACTATTGTTTTCTTGATGGCTTTTCGGGTTATTTTCAAATACCCATTGACCCTAAGGATCAAGAAAAGACCACATTCACTTGTCCATACGGTACATTTGCTTACAAGAGGATGCCTTTTGGCCTATGTAATGCACCGGGGACGTTTCAAAGGTGCATGATGGCAATTTTCCATGATATGATAGAGCAAACCATGGAGGTTTTTATGGATGACTTTTCCGTATTTGGGAACTCCTTTAGCTCTTGTCTTACCAATCTTGAGAGAATGCTTAAGCGTTGTGAGGAAACCCGTTTGGTGCTTAATTGGGAGAAATGTCACTTTATGGTGAAAGAGGGAATTGTTTTAGGACATAAGATATCCAATAAGGGATTAGAAGTTGATCGAGCCAAAATTGATGTGATTGCTAAGCTTCCCCCACCCACCTCGGTTAAAGGTGTGAGGAGTTTCTTAGGTCATGCGGGTTTTTATAGGCGCTTTATACAAGATTTCTCTAAGATAGCTAGACCGATGACTCATCTCTTGGAGAAAGAGGCTCCTTTCATTTTTGATCAAGCTTGTTTAGAATCTTTTGAGACACTCAAGGAAAAATTGACAAAGGCTCCCGTTTTGGTTTCTCCAAATTGGGAATTACCTTTTGAGCTTATGTGTGACGCTAGTGATTATGCGGTGGGGGCCGTCTTAGGACAAAGAGTTAATAAGCATTTCCAACCTATACACTATGCGAGTAAAACCATGACCGGTGCACAACTTCATTACACTACCACGGAAAAAGAGTTGCTTGCTATAGTATATGCTTTTGAGAAGTTTAGACCATACCTTGTGCTTTCCAAGACCATAGTGTATACGGATCATTCCGCTCTCAAGTATCTTATGACAAAACAAGATGCTAAGCCTAGGCTTTTGAGATGGGTTTTGTTGCTTCAAGAGTTTAAGATCGAGATTCGTGATAAAAAAAGGGGCCGAGAATTTAGCGGCGGATCATTTGAGTAGACTTGAGCATCCTTTTCAAGGAGATTTCCCACATCAAGAAATCAATGAATCCTTTCCATTAGAGGAGCTCATGTCTATCTCTTCCCAAGAGGATGCCACACCTTGGTTTGCGGATATTGCAAACTATCTTGTGGGCAATGTGCTTATTGAGGGTCTTACTTACCAACAAAAGAAAAAGTTTCTTAAGGAAGTTAAGTATTACTTTTGGGATGATCCATATCTTTTTAGGCAATGTGCGGACCAAATCATTAGACGGTGTGTTGATGGGCCCGAGGCATTTAAAATCTTAGAGGCATGTCATAAAGGACCTACGGGTGGACATTTTGGGCCTAACTACACCGCCAAGAAAGTCTTTGATTCGGGTTACTATTGGCCTTCCATTTACAAGGATGCTCAAGAGATGGTGAAATTTTGTGATGTTTGTCAAAGACAAGGAAAAATTACACAACGTGATGAGATGCCACAAAATTTTATCCAAGAGTGTGAGATATTTGATGTATGGGGAATTGATTTCATGGGACCTTTTCCATCCTCTAAGGGAAACAAGTATATACTTGTGGCGGTGGATTATGTGTCCAAGTGGGTGGAGGCTAAAGCCTTACCTACTAATGATGCTAGAGTGGTTGTAAAGTTTTTGAAACAATTGTTTGCTAGATTTGGTGTACCTCGGGCCATCATAAGTGATCGTGGTACGCACTTTTGTAATGATCAATTCACGAGAGTTATGAAGAAATATGGAGTGAATCATAGACTTTCTACCGCGTATCACCCTCAAACAAATGGTCAAACCGAGGTCACAAATCGTGGTTTAAAGAGAATTTTAGAGAGAACGGTGGGAGAGCATAGAGCTTCTTGGTCGGATAAGCTTGATGATGCTTTGTGGGCGTTTAGGACGGCTTTTAAGACACCAATTGGTTGTACTCCTTATAGGCTTGTCTATGGAAAAGCGTGCCACCTCCCATTTGAGTTAGAACATAAGGCATCTTGGGCTCTCAAGTGGGCTAACTTTGATTTAAACCAAGCCGGTTCACATAGGAAAGATCAAATCAATGAGATGGATGAGTTGAGAGCCAATGCCTATGAGAATTCTTTGCTATACAAGGAAAAGACTAAGAAATTGCATGATGCTAAGATCAAGAATCGTGAGTTCAAAGTTGGAGAGCCGGTTCTCCTCTTTAACTCAAGATTGAAGCTTTTTGCGGGCAAGCTTAAGTCAAGATGGTCCGGTCCATTCACTATTGCTCAAGTGTTTCCATATGGAACTCTTGAGTTGTCCCAAAACGATGGTCCAAATTTTAAAGTGAATGGTCACCGTGTTAAGCACTACTTTGGGGAGGACATTTCCGTTGAAATGGTCCAAGAGATCCCCATTTTCCCAATGAATTAATTCATTGAGGGACGAGTCGAGCTAGAGACTCATTAACTCAAGCATCGTATAACTAGGTTAGAGTGTTGTAGGTTAGAAATAAAGGCATAGATTTGGAGATAAGTGTAGGGGAGACCTTCTTTTGTCTTCATGCTTGTTTGTAGGGTTGCTCACTCATCTCATGCTTTGGAGCTTATGGAGGAGGCCCTTGTATCCGGTTCACTTTGTTACTTTAGTGATTTTCCATTGACACCTTGTGCTTAAACATGATTTCACTAATAGTAGTCCTTTCCTTAACTTGGGTTAAGCAAAGTCTATTCATTGTCATAAGTGTAGGGGAAGTTTTAATACTTCCATGCTCTTAAACATTGAGGACAATGTTTAGCTTAAGTGTAGGGGGGTCTTCTATCGAAGTGACCTTACCTAGAACTTGTCATTGTCTTGCATGATAACATGGAAAATTGAATTTTCAACATTTTTCAAATTTTTGATCTACTTTGGCCACCAAAAATATGCATTCATAATTTTTGCATCAATCATTTTTCATTTGCATAACACATTTGCATTGTATATATTTCTTCTTTTGTTTTTCATCAAAAATATATAAAAAGGAAAAATATAATAAAACATGGTTTTAACAAATTTAGACTTCTTTGACATATTAGGCCCGCCATGGATATTTTGACTCAACCCGAGTTTGCTTATTTTAGCACTCTCTAGCTAGTATCCTTAACCATGTAGTCCTTCATTGGTCTATTAGGCTAAGCTTCCACCAATTTCATTCTTTGAAATTTTAAATTTGTGGAGAATGGGAAATGATAGAGTTGAAGCAAGTGTAAAAGGGCTAGATAGACTTCATGGCAATTACTTGTGGCTAAACCCTTCTCTTCTTTATCTTTACTTTCTTCGCATGTATATAATTGTTAATAAACAATCAAGTACGGTTTTAATTGGTTTGTAATCTCTTATGCATTTTTGGCTAATCATTTATGGTTGATATGAGTACGTCTTAAGATTCTAAGTTAGCACGTTTTATGTGTACTAGACTTATGTCATGCTCCATATTTAGCGGGTGTTTTTCCTTTTCTTCTTTGCAAATTTCTTGGTGAGGAATAAAGAAAAATAAGAGCGGCTTATGAAAAAAAAATGAGTGGCTAGAAAAAAAAAGAAAAAGAAAAAAAAATAAAAAATAATGCAAGACTCCCAAGAGGGGCAGTGTGGTGTTAATTATAGTGACTATTGAGTTCCAATATTACCTTGACGGGTTGCGGGGATTCAATAGATTGCTCCAATCCAATATTACCTTGACGGGTTGCGGGGTTGAAGATCCAAAATCTCAAAAAGATGCGGATGTAAATTATTGCGTGAGTTTTATTTTTCTTTCCTTAGCGAGTGTGTAGTTACTTATGAAAGCATGACATGAGGATTTTACACATAAGGCGAATGACTTATTACTCTTAATACGGACTTGTATTAATTGTGAGCGGTTTTTCAAGTAATGGATGAGAAGATTACTTAGGATTAAAACCGTGCTTCCTTATTTTTGGATTTTACACTTCTTATATTTCACACTTGAATAATGACAAATTTGCCCACAAGCAATTTGCTCAATTAATAACCGGTTCCACATTTAATTGTCATGAATAAGTTGATGCACTTTTTACTTGAGAATGCAATGATTCCATTTACTAGCTTGGTATGGGGAAAGTGAAACTTGAGGGTGATAAGTGTCCATGGTACCCAAGCCCTAATCCAAGTCATTGAATTCTTTATGAGTTATTTCCATCAAAACCATTTCAAGAAAAATCAAAAAGATATAGATAGAATTGTATTTTGATTCATTGCATTATTAAAAGTCAAAATCATGCATCATCTAGTTTAGAGTAGTGTAGATGCATCTCATATGGCCAATGTGGATTAATTATGAGGGAAATGTAAATTTTTAAACCTTGAAATATAATATTGCATGAGGACATGACAATGCTCAAGTGTAGGGGAATTTGATATGAGCTTAAACTCATATCCTTTTATCAACAAATAACCCTAAAACATGAAGCAAAATACCCATTTATCTTGTAAAAAAGCAGTGTTATGTGGTATGTTTGTGTTTGTGTGCTCTTATGTAGGTAAAAGGATACAATTTCAAGCAAACAAGGAAAAACCAAGCTCAAATGGATGAAAAAGACAAAAGAGGATCAAAAGTGACAAGACTTTGAAGTTCAAGGACCTATTTTGACAATTTGTGAAAGTTGAAGGACTTAAAGTGCAAATTATGGAAAGTCAAGATTAAAGTCAAATCTGGTCAAACTATCAAGTCAACTCAGTCAAAGGGTCATTTTATACAAGTTTTGGAAGTCAAAGGGCCAAAAATGTCAAAGGAATGAAGATATTAGCTTGAAATGGGAATCTGCCAAGTACAAGGGCTTATTTTGCCAAGTTTGGAAAGTTATGCCATGTTTAATCCAAGTGAAAAGGGAAAGAACCAATCAGAAGCAAGAAAACAAGTCACACGGATCAAGTAATAAATTCCCACTTACAGCCGCCACAATTAATATAAAATCACAACAGTTCCAATCCGCAACTCTCTCTCTCTACCAATAAAAAGGCGCCACGTGTCCTTCTCCTTCAACAAAAATATTTACCAGGAACGGGATTTTGATAGAAAGCGTTTCATGAAAAGATCAAAACACCAAAGTTGCTCAATTTTGGAAGACGAATCCAATGGTGTTATCCAATTAACGAATAATCCATTCAATCAAAAATCCCCAAATCAGTTCATCACCTTCAAAGAGGATTTGCAGAATTCCTCCACGTGTCAAGTTATGATTGGCCCAAACACGTCACAACTCCAACAGAATCTCCCTTTCATGCCTATAAATACCTTGCTTGTACTTCATTTGTAATTGTAGCTTAATTTTGTAAACACCTAGTTCTTAAATTTCCTTTTCCCTTTTTCCCTCCTTTTCACCTAACTACTCAAGAGTCTGACAAACTCTTGAGTCAGTTAGTTAGTTAGAAGCTTGTAACTACCTTTTGTAACTGAATTCTTCAATAAAATTTCAAATTCAAGTTTCCCGCCAAATTCTGTTCTTCAATTCCTGCTACTTTCCTGCTGTTGTGTGATTCTATTGTTGCTGTTAGATGTTTGTTATGATCAATCAAAGATCATAACTGATATTGGTGAAGTATTGTTGCTGTTTGATCAGAATTCAGTTCATTCCTAGTTTCTTGAAGATTTCATGGCAGATTGATGATTTGTAGCTGTTTTGATTGTTGATTTGAGTTGATTATTAGTGATAGGTGGTGGTATCACTAGGGCAAGAGAGCTCAGCGCTCCTCTTCTTCCCAAAGGACTTCTACAATAGGTTCTAAGGCTCTTGATTTTTGTTCCTCTAAATCAGTCCTTGCATGTTAAATTTCCTAGTTAAACTTGATGACTGCTTGATTTACTTGATAAGTAGTTGTTGATTGAGTGATTCTAGTGATTTGTAGCTTGATTTTGTATAATTGTGTTCAGTTTTGTAGTTTCTGCATATTTTCAGTAACTTCTTAGTCCAATAACTACTTTCAGTTCTAGTCTTGGTTATTGCTTGTTATTAGCTTGAATACATTTCATTTTGTTCACTAAAACAAGTCTGCTATAGCTCTTTAATCAGTTTAAATCATAACTCATAAAGTCTTTGTAAAAGTTTGATCAAAACCTTTTAAGGAGTGTTTGGGAGTAGTTGTAAATCAGTTTTCAAGTGTTGATAATTGGTGTTTTAGTGATCATTATCAGTCATTAGGTGTTAACAATTGGTTCTAAGTCATTTACAAGTCATAATAACAGTCAAACAGGCAATTGGCATAGAAATAGTTTGGGTCATACTTGTTATCAGCTTTTATTTCAAAACTTGCCAATTTCAATTGATTGTTTCTCTTTCAATACTTAATGAAATTTGCTCAAACCAGTGTCTAGTTCTAGCTTATAACATAAACTTTCAGTCATTTCAAGGAAAATATACAGTTTTAGAAAATAAGCTAGGAATAAGCTTTTTAGCTCATGACTGAGCAAATGTCATTCTCTGATGTGAAAGGCTTACTGTTTTACTAGTTCTCATTATCCACTTCAGAAAAGTCTTGATTTTCTTTCACCAATCCATCTAGTTAGCATTGAATATGAAGTTTTGAAATTTTGAGCTTTTTCCAAAAATTGGTCAACGTTTGGTCAACATAAGCTCATTTTAGCTTATTTCAGATATCTAGCTTATTACTGGATGAAATTTGTTCTAATTTGATTTCCCCTTCCTTAAATCAAGTGCTTAATCAGTTTTGATAATAAAATCAAATTGTGGATGTTTGGATTAGGTTGTAGCTTATTTTGAGCTTATTGATAAGCACTCTATAGCTTATTTTGGACTTTTAGCTTATTTCCTTGAACACACGTAGCTGTAATTGGATTTTAAGAGTTTTGCAACTTGTTTCAGCTTAATTGGTTGAGTAATAAGCTCAAACGAGCTTAATCATTCTTGTTACCCGTTTTTAGTTAGAATTTTGATTTTATTGCACTTTAGTCCCTAGAATTCTAATCAGTTACTAAACCTAGCTAAACTTCCTAATTTTCTGGATTTTGCATAATTCAGTCCTTTACTTTGCAAAGTTGTTAATTTCAGTTGTTAAAGTTTGTTAGTTTGTTGAAATTTGGTTAGTTTGTTAAAATTTTTACAAGTTTAGTCCTTTTAGTTAACTGTTTTGCATTTATAGTCCTTATAACTTTTAGGATTTACATTTCAAGCATTTTCATTTCATAGAAATTACATTTTCAGTCCTTATAGTTTTGAATTTTGCATTTTTTTATATTTTACTTGAATAAATTTTGGAATTTGCAACTTGTTTTACGTATAAGTAGGTTTATATTTTTCATTTTTACTTAGTGTTGTTTGAATTAGCAATAGATTACCAAGCAAGCTTGAACAACCAAAAACAATTATAAATTTGATATTGATTGGACTTTCTATTAGTTAAGAACTGAGAAAACGAACTTGCATTATACACATTTCAGTGCTGATGTACAGTGCACACGCCACAGGTGCAGCACCGAGAATATAATCAAATACCAAATTCTACTTGCCTTAGTGGCGAAGGTCTAGGTAATTCACCATCAACAAATACTTACTAATGTTTCAGATAACATAAACATCTTTTAATAAATTCATATTAGGTTCTTCTAGATTACAATATCTATAACTAGTTCACAACCATTCACGGTATAATCTCAAGTCTAAATGCAGGATACGGTCATCCATCAAGAATTATTTAGATCACTTTTGATAATCAACATCTTATCATTTAGGGGAATTCTATCCGAGTTCCCATCAATTAAGACAATGTCGTCATGTCATAATCAATCAATCCATTCTACTGGCACTATCAACTTTTCAGTTTTATTGCCGTCGATAAGATGTGAACTTCTCAAAAGACTAATAATAACTCATAATCCTTCACAAATTCAAGGATATATGGATACACAACTACTATTAAAAGAGTAAGGTCAACGCATAATCTATGCGAGATAATTTCAAATCAGATATGGATGAAAACATTTAACGAATATGAATATATCCCATGTTTTCATAATTTGAGTACGCATTCGAAAGCTCCTCGGATCGTTACCCAGGTCATTCAAATGAAACCAAATCAAAAGAAATGATATGAACGTCAATACATCCAGTCGGGTATCAACACTCGGTAATCAGATACTTTTCCTAAGAATCTCACTACGGGATAATTGAACAAGAAAGAATTGTCAATTGTCAAATAAGACGATTTCCACAGATGAGTAAATTCGACTCAGAAGAATAGGTGTTACAGGCACATATGTAGGTGTCCCTAACATTATGTCCTTATTTTTCACTTCTTGCAGATCTCAAAAAATTTAATCTTTCACAACCTTTAAAGAGAACGTAGTGTTTATTCATTGGTTTTATGGTGACTACTAATCAGCCTTGCATAGTCCATTCCAAATTGTATGTAGGCGCGCAACTATATACAATTTCAAGATTAACGATGCAATACTCAGTTCGTCAAAATTTTATCATCCATGTGTATAGTAAAATCATTTTCATGCTTAATTCTTAGATAAGAATCAAGAATAAATTTACGAAGATTTTCTTTATTATGAAAACAATTAGGTTTTCCAAAGTGTTTTACAAACAACTTCATTTCAATAACAATCACTTATAAATCTCACTACGAATAATCCTTATAGTGATGAAAATTCAATTTTTCTCAAGGCATACTGTTTTAACTTTATATATAAAAAAAATAATGTGTGATCTGCAAAAGAGTGATGAAAAGTTTTTCATCAAGAACCAATTACAATCTGATAGGAAATGAGCTTAGCCAAATAGTCAGGAGGTTCATGATCTCGATGGCACTCAAAAAGATTAATCCACAATGTAACTCAAACAGAGATGAGTACTTGCTCAATGGTTGCATCACTAATGCGAACATTAGGATGAAGCAATAAAAGATAGATAACATCGATACATGTAGAATTTAGCAATCAAAGGTAGTCTTTTTGATTAATCACAAACAAGTCAAAATTGTACCGTAACACATTACGTGTCACTATGTCATACAATTTTCAGAACTCATCCTACCAACTGATGTCACAGTTAAGTTAGGGATTATTTTTAAAAGATACCACAAGGAATACTAATCTACAAGAGTCATTAGGTGTCCTGCCTGTCCCGGAAGATCCATCGGTCCCAATTTAGAAGAAGATTTCTTCAATTTATTTATTGGACACTGGGCATCCTCATTAGTGGACAATGGCCTAGGAACAACCCTTAACACGAACTAACAATCAATTAAAACCTTATAATTCAATCACATAACTTAATGACTTATATTAACAATCTCATATTCCATACAACTTAAATTTTACTTTGTTCAAGTCTTAACCAATTTTATACTCAATGCGATATTCTACCTCATTCTCCAATACTTACAACCTTATTCTTCGGCCTTGTAAAGGAAATACAATCTCAATATGAATCAACACTTAATTTCCAATCCTATAGCTCTTACATCAACAATTATCAAATGAGTCATTAATATAAAATGACTTGATCATTCAACTAGACTTCTCGGAAAGGTACTAGTGGCATGAGGCTTTTGGGTAATGGTTCCAATAACAGCCTCAAGTGCAACATTCACCCTTTAGATTTCAATTTAAGAATTGGATGACAACGAATCAGATGACATCTTTCCAGGTGATAACGTTTTGTCAAACTCCACTCTATAAGGAAAGATCGTCATGACATCGATATCAGATTTAATCTCGCCAATCCTTTTTCAATATCACAATCAACTAATATCTACATTCTACGAATATCAACCATTTGTTGGGATCATAAATGTCCGCAACTTGGTTTAGATCTAGGATAGCTAGAATTCCTACGAGAATAGCTTCGATTAATTTACTAGGGGATTTAGGGTTACTTGTGATAATCGACGTCGTATAAATACCTCGTATAAATATCAAAATAATCATCAAACAATCATGTAATAAAATTACATCAAATATATATAATCCAAGTTATATATATATTAAAATAACACTTCTCAGTCTTGGCCTTGTCGGTAACTCGGGAATTCTTCGGCACCGTTATAGTCAAAAGATTTTTAGACATTTTTAGAAAAATGTTTATAGTTAAAAGATTTGGAAAAGTTTTATTCAAAACTTTTAGTTTTAAAAATCTTTCGTTCTCTATAACGAGAGCTCTGGTACCAAACTGTAACACCCCCGAATTTATACAACTCAATACAGCAGAAGACTAGTTGGTGTTACGGGATAGCACATTACTCACATCATAGACAACGCTTAAAAATCACGTCGTTTAATAATAAAACATTTCCATTCATAAATATAAATTTTACATAGGTCCCAAGTCATATTATTTCATACAAAGTTTTACAAAGTGTTTGAATGGAAATAAGTATTTAGGTGCGGGCCATGAATTCTTGTTATCTTCTCGAGAATTACCTTCAAGTACCTGAGACAAAACATGTTAAAAGAAAAGGTCAGCGATAACGCCGAGTGAATTCATAGAGTTTAATAAAATCCATCAATATAATATCAGTATAAAATTATTACTGAAAGTCATTTTGTACAAATCATTTTAATAGGCCATTAAATAGCCAAAGTCATTTTATACAAATCCTTATCGAAAATCATAATATAGGCATTTGACTTAAAAATCATTATACGAGTCAATGTCGTAAAAACATCATACAATACGTCTTAGGACGTTGTATGAAAATAAAAACCGTTATATGAATATGGTTATGAAAATCAAAACACGAACATAATATCAATAGTATGACCCTGTATTGCTAGTCAGGCAACACATCGTAATTCGGTGCGTCTATTAGTATTTCGGTAATTGGATTATTATAAGCCGCATGACATTGTTACCTTACTATCACAACAACGGGTAGCTAACCCGATACCAAATTTTCCCATCTAAGTTAGCGTGTCGTCACAAAGGTCACGCTATGGAAGTCTTCTCATACATAAATTCGCTTACCAATCAATGTGGCACGACGGGGATCAACCGTCAAGGCGCGAACTGGGGTGATCGTCCCCAAATAGTACTATTAAATGCATAAGCGTCTACCAAATCCTGGTAGTTCACAATTCATGCTAATGGGACTTTTAGTGACATAACCTAACTTTAATAATCCATTTAATTTCATCTATCGGGTCCTTTAATCATTTATCGGGTCATACAATCGGGTCATTCAATCATTCGGGTCCAAATCAATAAACAAACAATCGGGACAAATGGTGTCCTATTTTATAAAAACTAACATGTTATCTCCCTCGCGGGTTTATAAAACATTTCATAAAAGCATTTAAAAGAGTGCGAGGCTATGAACTCACGTTGATGTGGGGAGGCGGGTTATCGGCATTTCGGACGTATGGTACGTGCTTCAATCACGGAAACCTAGGCAAATAATACTCGTCTTAGACTCATGTCCAATGACTTTATAAAAATAACAATTATGTATACATATGATGATTATTTATATATGATGATCAAGTGGGTTTACATGTTCTCATTAACTCGTTTTAGTGTTTACGTATTGGTATCTTTTTACTAGTTTACTAGTTTTACCTATTTACATGTTTTAAGTCCGATAAACTTATTATAAGTTCTTTAACTTGTTTTAATCCCTTTTATACCTATATTATCAGTATGTTTACTTTCCATGTTGGGCCCAAATGGGTTAAGCCCAATAAGTTCTTTTTACAAGTTTTTATCTTATTTAGTCCAATTATTAGTCCAATATGCTTAATTAGCTCGTAAATGTCCGTATTTCTTATAGTTCGGGTTTTATCGGTTTTTACTTGTATTAGATACTTATTTATCATTATATGACTTTTATAAACTTTACATTAGACGGGTTTGGTCGTCTAAGTTTTATTTGGCGAAAAACGTTAATTTTACGGCGATAGCCGAAAAAGTCGTAAAAATCAAGTTTATAGTTTTTATTACTTATAAATATTATTTCACCACCATTTATATAATTTATCCATTTAACTAACCTTTTATATATTTATATAAATAAGTTTTATAAGTTACTGGGTTTTTATTTTACATTTTATACATTAAAATGTGAGTGCTTATATAATAATAATAAACATTAATTCCAAAAATCTGATTTTTATCTTCATGTTCACCATTTTTACCATATCTAGAGTTCTATAATGAATTAGAAGCTCATTTTTGGGTGACATGTTCTTCATATTATGTTCTACATTTAACTTAGTTATAGCTACTGCCCATTTTGAGTTTAACTTGCCTTAACAGTCCCTACAAAACTGCTTATTCAGATTAGACCACCTAACTTGTTTTGATCATATCTCACTCATTATTTTGATTCCATTGCATGGCCAACTCTCACATGTGTACAAGACCCATAGCTTACTGTAAATCCATTCTACTTAATCATTTTATCAGTTCATAACATGTTTCTTTACTGTTTTATACAGTCATCATTTTTAAGCAAAATTTTAGCCTTGTTCTTTATAGTCTTTCACCTTTTTAATCATGTTTATCAACACCAAATCCCCATACAATACTTTTATCATCATATAATCATCATATACATATACAATAGTAAATAAAATACATGATTACATAGTAAAAATAACAAGAGGATGAGGAGGACAATCTTTATACCACCAAGTTGATGTAGGTTATGATTTGGACATGGATTTTGATGGAGAAACTTGTGGATAACCATGACCATCTTCAAGATCACCAATATTCATGAATACCTTGTGGAAAATCAGCCCCAATACTCCATAGCAACTCCTCTTTGGATGTTAAAACTTGCACCAATCAATAGGGCTTTCAAAAGGGCATCATCATATATATAAATAACATATGATTTCATGGTTAAATTTGATCAAATGAGGGTTGTTCTTGATGAATATGGGACGAATTTAGAGAGAGAGGAGAGTGTTTATGGTGGTTTGCATGTAAGAAATGGTGGAAGTGAAAACTAGTTGCTAGTTTTGAGAGTTAGTGGAAGTTGAAAGCTTAAAATGTAAGCTAGGCTTACACTTGTAATGTGTTAGCTTAACTTGATGCCACCTTAGTGTGTGGTGTCAAGTGTGCCATCCAAACCAAGCTAGTGGGGTGGGACAATGTGTTTTATCCCATCTCACTAGTTTACGGGTATTTCTCGATTCTAGTTTTCTCGATTTGCGTGCCCTCGGGTCGTTTTACGAAAAACGTTTTTATAAATTATGAATCAAAGTCACAAAATGAATCCAATAAAAATTGTCTCATCAAAAACGGAGTTCGAAAACGTAAATACGTAATCCTAAGGTTTCCGGTTTAGTCGTAAAGGACGTTAAAATAAAATCGTAAGTCCTAGTTTCTTCTCGTAAATTTGTGAGTTTATGAACCAACACAAATTTAAAACTCCAAAATAATATTCACGGATAAATTTATTTTCTGAAATGTCGGACTGTCACCAAAGACGGTGTATGTAAACGTAAGCACGTAACGTAGAATCCTCCGATTTAAATGTAGTCGATGCTACTTCAAGACGTAAATCCAAATTTCTTCCCAAAAATAAGTGAGTTCATATTGTAACATTAAAATAATATTTTCAAATAATATTTGAGAATAAAATATCAATCATAAATTGACGGATTGTCACACTTAGACTCGAAACATTGAGGACAATGTTTAAATTTAGTATGGGGGGTGAATAGATACTTGCCTTGCCAAACCTTCACTCTATCCAAAGTTAATCTTTTTGTTTATCGTTCTGTTGCAAAATAAGGCTAAAAATGGCCAAATTTTAAATTTTTTCTCATGTTTTATAAGTGTTTGAAGACACGAATGTAGATTTTCCGATGGCGAGAATAAGAGTAATTTTTGACTCGACCATGCATGTTGAGCACTTAGCTTCGATTCCTTAACTTTATATTAGGCTAAGTCTCTTAAATGAGGACGAGAAATGATAGAGTTAATTATAAGTTACTATGCTAAACGTAGAGTATTCGTATTCTTTCAAAAACTCATGTGATCTCGTTGTTTGCTTATTGTCCCTTCGCTTGTACATATTTTGCTTAATAAGTATTGGCTTAGCGGTTTAGTCTTGATTGTTGGTTTCTAGTCTTTTCTAGTAGCTTCCATGTAATTAAATTGGGAAAACATTAAGGTATTGTCAGCGTCACGGTTTTGAAGTATTGGCAACCCGAATAATCGAAAGCTTCACCTAATAATAAGATTTCAAGTGCTCACCTAAATCAAGCAAACAATTTGAAGCTCACAAGGCCGAAAAATCTATGCGAAATTGAAAGTGAATTATGCCTTAATCATTGAAGCTTTAAAGATATAAAATTCGCTTTTAGCGTGAGGATATACGTCTTTGGCCATAATAAACACCTCGTGGCGAGGTTAAATAAAAGGCAAGGCAAGACCGAAGTCATAATAAAAGCTTCATGGAGAAGTTGAATAAAAGATGGAGGTAAACCCATGATAATAAGGCCCATCCGTTAGGGGGCGTATACCATGTTTATCGATCCTTCTTGTTGACTTAATTTTTTGACATCGTTGTCTATTAGGAGGGGTTATTAATTCGATGGTCTTGGTTACACCGTTATGACTCTATTTTTAGACCTAAATCTCTATCATCGCATAAGTAAAAAATGTATCCTCGTGAACATTCAAGACAAAAATAAAATATAATAGATACCAATTAGGATAATGGGAGTCTAAGTACATGATTAGGGCATATGAGTAGTGTTAGCATTACTAACTTATAATGACAATGATCTCGTTGCTTGGCATGGAATTGGGGTGAAAATCGAGGACGATGAAATTATTTCTAACGAAGCATTCACGTGTTCTTGTTCTATGAACCTAAACGTCCCATTTTGCGATGAAAATCATACATTATGTCTAAAACGCAAGTAGTAGTAATAGTAGTAGTGTAGCAAGTTTATCATTCAATAAAGTGCATAAAAATGAATTTTGGAGGTGCTACGATACTTTATTCTTGCATTGCGTGAGGGCACGACAATGGTTTAGTATGGGGGAGTGATGAGACTGCTTTTATACATAGTCTCATCGTCCAAAATAGGCTTAAAATGCATCAAATATCATGAAATATGCCAAATATATGCTTGTGTTTGTTCGATGTGTATTTTAGGTACGGATATTGAGAAAATGGCAAAAGATCACAAGAAATAAGCAAAAACGAACACGGGAAACGAAGCCGCACAATGAACCAAGCCCTAGTGTTGATTTTCCAAGAATAACCCTTGAAAATTTGAAGATTGTACAAAAAGGGTCCTCCAATATTGAAGAATTGACACTTTAAACCCTTGTATATTCATAATTACAATTTTGGTCCTTAAAGTTATCAAATTGCAAAAAGGACCATCCACTTTGAAGAATTGGCAAGAATGGTCCCTCATAAATGAAGACTTGTCAATATTAGTCCTCCAAGAAGTCAACTAACAAGTCAAGACCTTGAAGAATGAAGAAAATGCCAAAATCAATCCTTCAAATATCATGAATTGGCAAAAGAAGTCCTTTGATAAACCTTTGCAAAAGTTTTGGGGCAAAAGTCTAAGAAATGAAACTTCATTTACAAAGGGATTCTGATATAATCATGTATTAACCAAGAATGAAAGAAAGGAAAGAAGTGAGGGGCTAAACTACGCAGACATAAGAAGATACCTTAACCAACAACAACTTGCCACCTTACCCACCAAATCCCACCACCCAATCAGAATCCCCCATTTCACCACGTCATACCCCACTCACACCTGATTTAACTTACCTTAGTTAATATATAAATTTGGGCGGTTAACACATTTTCAAAACATAATCCGGATTAAACACTCCACTATTCATACTATAAACACATTTGGGCTTTTGTTTAATACTTGGAATTAAACCCTAATTCTTTCCAGAAGTATGATTAAGGTTGTTCTAATCATAACACACACCTTAAACATGCCACCTCACCACTCCCAAGCTCACATGATAAGTCTCCTGCTACAAAAGTTGAGGAAGATGCCAAAATGTGCCGCCATCCAACCATTCACAAACAAGCTTACATTTTAAGCTTCATGTGAGCCCTTTGAACAAATTCCACCAGCTCACAAGTCCACAAACGTCCAAACAAACTTCACATGAGCTCAAATATTCAAAATTCAGCAAGGGTATTTTGGGACTTCTACAAGCTAGGGTTTTGAGTTTTTAGCTTATGCATACCATGTACACCCTCTATATAAAGGGTATAGGGTCTTACATTTACATTTGCTCTTTGTGTTTCCTTGTTCAACTTTCTGTAAATCCTTGTTTCAGTTTAATGAAGAATTGTTTGAAGTGTGGAAGAAATCCAAGTTCCAACCTTATTTTACTCTTTTTATTGTTACATGTTTATGAATTTGAAGTCTCAAAACCTGTTTTCAAAGATTGTGCAAGAAATTGCATAATTTTCCAAAATCTAATATTTTGCTAAGTTCTTTGGTACATCCTTGGAATTTTTGGATTACAAGTGATCATAGCACACTGATAAGAAGATTATCAAGGTGTTGTGAGTTTGTGGTTTGGGGTTAATCAAGGAGTGGGTACAACGGTTGCATTAATCAGCTTTTCTTTTTCAATTTTCAGTTTTATATATTGCTTGTTCTAACCTTGTTACTCTTAGAAGCTTTATTGAAGCTCGTGCCTTGTTAAGCTAGGCATATAAGCTCAAAAATTCGTGAGTGTGGATGTACATTCATGAGGTTTGAGCCTTTTTACCAAAAATATGTTAAAAATACTTGATTTTTGTGATTTGGTATTCTGCCGTTGTATGTGGTGTTCTTGGTGCTTGAATCTTGTTGATTATGCATGAGAATGTTGTTATGATGCATATCTAAGCTTGGCTTGACCTGAAATACACATTTGCTTAATTAAATTTTGATTTAAAAAGTTTAAAGGGTGTTTGGGTTTACCTGTTTATGCTTTGAATGCTATTTTGAGTTATTGTTTATGTAACACCCCATTTTGATAAAGGAATGTCAAGAGTAATTATGGCGTGTCATCAAAGCATACAAGGATAAATGTCTAAAACATTACATGACCATAGGGATAACCGGAATCAAACATCGGTTCCCAAACATAAGCCCAAAATATAATAAATCAAAAGAAATGAATGAAAGACTAAACAAGCATAAGTATATGAAGGCAAAAAGGAAAAGAAGTCTCTAGCAGCTTCTATCCTATGCACGTCCTCCAAATGCTCGAGTCTTTCCTGGGGTACCTGCCGTTTTGGGACATGGAAAGGAAAGTAACGGCTGAGCAAAACGCTCAGTGCACGGATATAGACATAGTATAAATGACTAAAACATAAAAAAGACTTAATAGCAGCGGAAATGTATAAGTCCTGGAAAACCTGGAACATGTTCGTAAAACTGGTTTTATAGTTTGAAAAGCCTTATGTTTATCTTATGAAAACTGTTTAACATATTTTGCCATTAGCCAATATAGGTCATGAAAATCCACCGTGCATGAATACTTGGAGGGGTGACCTCATCATGCAAATTAGAGGGGCTGCCTCTAATTTAATATACTGGTTTGGGTTAGGAGGGATCAGCTCCTTATGAAGGATGCAAGGCACACACCTCATTCACACTGAGTAATCTGCTGAAAACATTTGACTAGGATGCATCCATACGCCCCAAATGATAAATATAATAATATGGCCAAAAGCTGAAGGGACGCCACGAGCAGTCACTCCACCGTGGGGAAGTCATAACACTAGTGCCTCTAGTGTTATGGTTATGGTACCTCCATAACTAGGTGAAACTGTTCATGCATGTATATGGCTTTAGGTATTCTAAATTAAACATAAGCAATCAACCATATAAACTTATACTATGGGAAACAGTTGGCTGCATACGGGGAATCCTAATAAGGAAAGAAAGTCCATACTGAAAGGACAGGAATCCGTACCTTATATCCAGTGAATGAAGAAGAAGAACGGAGGAGAGTCCTACTTCGGTATCACTAATGCTACATAAATACATACTTGTATAAGTATCTGATTACTAAATACGTAACTGGTTTTATATCATGTCTTAGCTTATTTTATACGTTCATGTCATGTTTTACTGTTTAAAGCTTTATACTGTGTTTATCTTATATTCTGTCTATTCTGATTAAGTATTTCTTGTATTTCATATATTATTATACTTGCTGTGTAATAATAAGTAACTTTCTAAAAATAGCAGGTTTCCTAAAATAGAAAGTTTCCAAAAATAGAAAGTTACCAAAAATAGAAATTTTCCAAAAATAAAATTATTGCTTAAAATATATAAGTTTCTAAAAGTAGAAAGTTCCATAAATATATTAACTGCCTTAATTAAATAAGTTTCTAACAATAGAAAGTTTCTATAATTAGGTATAAGCTGGTAAATAAGCTAATTATATAAGCTTAAGTGTTTTCTGGTTAATGTTCAAAGTCATGTTTAAATTAGTGTAGTTTATAAATCATTCCATGTATTTTAAATAAACTATAGGTTAAAGCATTTAATTAAATATAATGTGATTTAATTAAATAAAGATATAAATACTTTGAATAAAACATGTATTATTAATTATATTAATATAACCTAAGTGATGAGAATTAATTAATTATAGGTCATGGTTTTAATAATTAATTAATTACTTAGTCTAATTTTCATAATTAAAATACTTAGGTTTAACTATGTATTAATAGTAAAATAATTAACCTAAATCATGATAATTAATTAATTATAAGTCATGGTTTAATAATTAATTAATTACTATAGTCTAAATTAAATAAATAAAAATACTTAGGTTAAATCATGTATTATTAATTTATAATAATAAACCTAAGTCCATGTTCTAATTAAATTAATTATATAACATGTTAAATTAATTTATTTAAACTTGTAAATAAATAATCTTGTAATTCTAAGTCATGTTTTATCAATTTAATTTACCTTGTAAATTTATATACGTGTTAAAGCTAATAACTTGTAAAATAATAACCCGTACTCATGTATTATTTTATTAAATCGTGTCGAAAACCGTACCCGTAGAATCTCGTGAAACTCGTATTATGTTTATATATAGGCCGAACCAAACACCCCCTAAACTGTTCTTAAACCCATTGCCAAACAGCCCCTAATTCTGTTTAAAACCAGAAACCAAACACCCCCTTAAACTGCCAGTTACCCCTGGCAGTTTAGATGATCCCCCCGCCTGTGGCGAGTTCCCCCTGCCTGTGACAATATCCCACCGAGAGCACCAGCTCTCGCTTCCCACTGCTTGAACATAAACACCACTGGCCGCAGCCAGTGGTTCCCCCTGCTTGTTCGTTGTTTCCACTGTCCGACAAAACCAAGCCAAAACCCTAATTAGGGTTGCGGCTGGTGGGATTAGTTTACCACCGAGACCATAATTGGTCTCGGTTTGTGTGCCAAACGAACACAGCAACACCCCGATTGACCCCCTTTATATATATATCTCGTTTTAATATGCTTTAGATTCTTAAACTCGTGTTCTTGATTAATTAACAAAAGAAAAAAAAATTAAAAACAAGATTATGGTTTTTACTTACATGTTTTTAAGGTTTAACAATCAACACGAATACCCTCTTGTTCTTGATGGTTGTTTCTCTTTGATTCTTGGTGTAGAAAACCGTCGGCCAGAAAAGAAAGAGGGGAAAGAAACTGGCGGTTGGTCTTTCTTGTTCTAGGGTTTTATTTGTTTGATATTATTTGTCCAAAAATAAAAAGTCCCCCCCCCCCCGTCTGTTTAGGTTATACACGCATCAAACAACACACTTGGGCTTTGAGCTCAAGTCCTTCCTTTTTCTTCTTTGTCTAAAACAGCCCGAATAAACATTATACTTAATTAAATCGCATCTTGTTAAAATGGTACGCGTAAACGAGTATTAAATGTCGTGACTTTCATAGTTATTTATATACGTGATAAAAGTGAATATTACGTACGTAATTACTTGTCATGTAATTTAATATACGTAGTAATAATAATAATCGTTTTAAGTATTCGAGTTTACGTGTTACATAATTATTAATTATTCATGTTATTAATATTACTTATACGTAACGACAATCATCGTATTAATAATATACCTAAGTGCGTAATTATCTGTTCGTGATTTTATGTTCATGATTTTATGTTTGTGACCATAATTATTATTGTTATAATTATCGTGTACTTACGCGTATTTAATACTTATCGTGTAATAACACGTACGTAATACTTAAAATTCTTATGCGTGAAACGTAAACATGTTATAAAAGGAAAGTTCTAATCATATACGTACGATCTTAAAGGTACTATTCATGGTAAAAGCATGCGGGTTTTACAACTCTTCCCCCCTAAAAAGAATAATTCGTCCCCGAACTATAGATAACGTAAACTAAAAGAGAAACATACCGAATCAAACTGAGAGGGTATGTAAGATAAATGAAGTGTGCAGGTGACATGGTAGAAGGAACGTGGAACGTGACATGTCTTGAAAGGACATGGAACGTGACGTGACTGAAATGACATATCTAATTGATAAGAGAAAAACGGATAAAAAGTTCGGATGAACTTGTCCGTTTCCAAGTGGCCTCCCTCTTGGAACGGTTCCTTCACAAGATCTTGAAGCGAATGATAAATCTTGGTCCTCCTGACCTTGACTTGAAATACGAAGAAGTTCTTGATTATCAACGTAAGGTAGATCCCCTAAATTCTATCGAGGAAATAAGAGTTATCGCACAAGGATAACTGAAATGTGACGATACTAAATAATCTAACCTTACCGATAACTAACAATGATGCGTAAGACATCTAGAAACGTAATACGTGAAAAAATTTGAACGTGATACGTAGAAAATTTTGAATGTGATACGTGTAGATATGGTGAGTGTAGTATGAGTAAACATATCGTGATCCATGATACCTGTAACATATCTTGATCATGATATGAGGAACGTGGAATGAACATGACATGTGAAACATATCGTGAACATAGAATATAATGGCGGTAACGCCAAACGCTACAAGGTGAGACATAGAATATGACGAGAAACGTCTATCTGAGGATATGGAGTTATACTAAACTTGGGTCTGGTCTCTCAAGTTCTTGCAAAACTTCCCAGAATGAGAAAAAAAATGAACGCGAGCGCGAAAGCAAGTCGTGAAATTAGAACAAGGACGTGAAGTAAATAAGGAGCACAAATATGAATATTTATCTGACCCGATAACTGAGGAATTGCCAAGTGATCGGATGAGCCTTGGCTGGAATATGTCCGATCAATCTGTTGGTTCTGAATTCCTTGCGGATGTAAGGATTCTGCAGACTTGATCAAACTGTTTGCAATAAACCAGACAGCATCATGCTTCTTCTGAGTTTGCGTTAAACTGGTAACCAAAATCCGTGGAGATCTTGTCCCATTTCAATTCACAATTTTAGATGATGAAAACATCCCAGTCTGTTGGTGTCCTATCTTAACCTGTTGGTATGACAGGTATGAAGATATGAACGTAACTGTATCTTACTTCATCGAACTTGATACATAGGAGTTTGTGAGACTCTGAGTCTATGAATCTAAACTTCTCTTAGCGTAGGATTTTCTAGAACACCTAATGAAATGTAGGGTTATCTCCTTTACGCATAAGCTGAGTCATGGTAAGATTAACCATGCAAATCCATGTGATCCAGCGTGTCACTGTAATCAAACAGAATTCATATTGGAAAAATTTCCAGGGTAAAATTTCTCTTGTCATAGAATTTTCAACATACTACAGATATGGTCTTCCTGTTCTTCTCTAAACTTAGAGGAAATCAGGTTATCCTCAATGAAAACGCTGATGAATTTTCTTATGAGTTCATGGAACTCAGTTTATTAAGTCCATAATGCTGTTGGAGCATTTATGAGACTAATACAAATTCATGAATTTAGCATGACCAAGTCGTGTACGAATAGCAGTCATGGACATGTCCTGCTCTTTCACTCGTCACTGTTGGCAGCCTGATCATGACTTCGATCTTGGAAAAGTGATTAACACAATAGGGTCGATTGGACATGTTGTCAATACGTGGAGGAGAATAACGGTCATGAATGGTGATTTGTTTAAATCAACGGTAGTCGACACATAATCTCATGGTACTGTCCTTCTCCTTGTAGGTTCTTCTGGAACTTATGGGAAGATTTTGGAATACTCGTCTGGTTATGCATAAAAGGACTTCGGTGGTCATGTCTTAACTGACAGCTAAAAACTTCAGCAGTCGTGGCTAACCAAGCACGTGCTTGTAAAGCATAAATGGTTTGTACAGATTTTCCTGATGGAAAATTATGCTGAATATATTTAGGAGTCTGAACATCACCGTACCTAATCATGAATCGTAGCATGGTGTGCGGTTCGTAGTCTATGTTAAGGATTAAATCTAACTCGCATCTGTCCGAGGTAATGCGTTATCAGTTGGGATCTTATCATTAGGCTGAAGAAAACCTTCGTATACATGGGGAATACGAATGGCGTCCGATATGCTCATGAACATATGAAATATAAGTGCAAGAAAGGAAAGTGTCATCTGGCGAACGTGACTGACCTTACTGATACACCGGTGATGGTACTGAAATTCTTGTGGTCTGATTAATACATGGCACAACAAAATGGATATACCCTGGGAGGGTACCCTGAATTTCTTAGAAATGTTCCATAATTGGACGTGAGTCATGTGTCTTGACTCGTGTCTTGGAACTATAAGCATGACATATGTCTTGACTAGTGTCTTGACATGTGTCTCGAGAGGTGAAACAATAGAACTACAATATTAGGTTATTATGCCAGAATTGGCGGATCGGTTGGACTACTGATCAATTGTATGTCTGATCATGTCCGCGGCCGGATCCTCGGTTGCGATTTCTAGGATAGTTGTTGTCATAGTAGTGGTTACTATCATCTTGTCAGTCAGTTCAATGACAGTCATTCTCATTACTGTGATTCATGTAACTATTCAGCTGAGTGGCCGGCTGGTACCGGTTTGCACTCATAAGACTCAAAAATGACAACTGAATGACGTGTGACATGTAACTAAGAATTTGAGACATGATAGATGGAAAATGTCTGGTGGTGAAGCATCTTCTCGTCCGATCGCTTTGATTTAACGCCTTTGTCTTCTTCTTGTATGATCTCCAGGTTGTGAACAACATCAGCATCTCGTAGCGTCTCCAACATCGACAACATCAACCTTTAGTAACATCTCCAAGCTATGCGCGGCATCAACAATTTTGTGGAATATCAGCAAGTGGACATATGCCTGAGATGATTCATAATCGACTAGCGAATACTCGTGAAGTATTGCAAGTGAAATACACATGGAATACGGTACATGGAGTACACATGGAATACACATGAAATGATCGGTATGGGGTCGATCATTTGTCATGTTTTTAAAGGAACCATAATCGGTTAAACGGTTAGAAAACCATCATGATAACCTGGCAGTATTAGCATAGACATCATTCTGGTTGCATCGAGAAACGTTAAAGTGTGGTTACACAAAATTCAATGATGATTTGCCTGACAGCATGATCAATGAAAACCAACCATGACTATCATGAAAGCAGAATTCAATGAAATCCAACAATGTCTTGCATGAAGGCATAATAAAAAAGAGGCGTAAGACGTAATCCACATGAAGACCGAACTATCATGAAGAAACATGAAACGATTTAACATGAAGGAGTGTATAACATAATCAGCATGAAACTGAGTTTAACCATGACAATATAAAAACATACTTGACAATAAAAACATAGTAACTTATGAGGGGACATAAAAAAAAATTTATGCAATAAATCATGAGAAAAATTTTATGCATGAAAAACAGTGCATGAATGCGTAATGTAGTTTATAAAAACCTTTATATGTGCGAGGGGACGCCTATGGGTCGGTCCCAAAACAAAAGACATGGCGAGGGGACGCCTATGGGTCGGTCCCAAAGTTAAAAGTTTCGATAAAAGCACATGTAACTAAATAGGGCCAGTCCTGTACCAACCATTACTTAGTCATAATCCCTGAAACAATGATACATGAAAAACAAATAAATGAAAATCATCTATCAAAACTTATCAGAATAATTTTATGTGACTAATTATGAACTACTGGGGTTCAGTCCACATAGCCACCGTTCACGAGGAACATTATGCATGAAACAATGACACATAACTAAATATGAATGACGGTTGTCCATCCATATTAGTAAAACAATATCGATGAAAACATCAAGGTTAAAACCTCAAGGTGTTGAAAATATCATGGTTTAAACAACAATGCGCTTAAAACATCAATACGTAGAATAACAAACGTTGGCTTAGGAAGATCCTGGTGACTACCCACTAGTCACAGGTCGAGTTTTAAAGCCTACAGGTCGAAGCCTTGGCTCTGATACCATAATTGTAACACCCCATTTTGATAATGGAATGTCACGAGTAATTATGGCGTGTCATCAAAGCATACAAGGATAAATGTCTAAAACATTACATGACCATAGGGATAACCGGAATTAAACATCGGTTCCTAAACATAAGCCCAAAACATAATAAAGCAAAAGAAATGAATGAAAGACTAAACAAGCATAAGTATATGAAGGCAAAAAGGAAAAGAAGTCTCTAGCAGCTTCCATCCTATGCACGTCCTCTAAATGCTCGAGTCTTTCCTAGGGTACCTGCCGTTTTGGGACATGGAAAGGAAAGTAACGACTGAGCAAAACGCTCAGTGCTCGGATATAGACATAGTATAAATGACTAATACATAATAAAGACTTAATAGCAGCGGAAATGTATAAGTCCTAGAAAACCTGGAACATGTTCGTAAAACTCGTTTTATAGTTTGAAAAGCCTTATGTTTATCTTATGAAAAATGTTTAAAATATTTTACCATTAGCCAATATAGGTCATGAAAATCCACCGTGCATGAATACTTGGAGGGGTGACCTCATCATGTAATTTAGAGGGGATGCCTCTAATTTAATATACTGGTTTGGGTTAGGAGGGATCAGCTCTTTGTGAAGGATGCAAGGCACACACCTCATTCACACTGAGTAATATGCTGAAAACATGTAACTAGGATGCACCCATACGCCCCATATGATAAATATAATAATATGGCCAAAAGCTGAAGGGACGCCACGAGCAATCACTCCGACGTAGGGAAGTCATAACACCAGTGCCTCTAGTGTTATGGTTATGGTACCTCCATAACTAGGTGAAAATGGTCTTGCTTGTATATGGCTTTAGGTATTCTAAATTAAACATAAGAAATCAAACATATAAACTTATACTATGGGAAAACAGTTGGCTGCATACGGGGAATCCAAATAAGGAAAGAAAGTCCATACTGAAAGGACGGGAATCCGTACCTTATATCCAGTGAACGAAGAAGACGAACGGAAGAGAGTCCTACTTCGGTATCACTAATGCTACATAAATACATACTTGTATAAGTATCTGATTACTAAATACGTAATTGGTTTTATATCATGTCTTAGCTTATTTTATACGTTCATGTCATGTTTTACTGTTTAAAGCTTTATACTGTGTTTATCTTATATTCTGTCTATTCTGATTAAGTATTTCTTGTATTTCATATATTATTATACTTGCTGTGTAATAATAAGTAACTTTTTAAAAATAGAAGGTTTCCTAAAATAGAAAGTTTCAAAAAATAGAAAGTTACCAAAAATAGAAAGTTTCCAAAAATAGAATTACTGCTTAAAATAGATAAGTTCCTAAATGTAGAAAGTTTCCATAAATAGATTAGTTCCCTTAATTTAATAAGTTTCTAAAAATAGAAAGTTTCCATAATTAGGTATAAGCTGGTAAATAAGCTAATTATATAAGCTTAAGTGTTTTCTGGTTAATGTTCTAAGTCATGTTTAAATTAGTATAGTTTATAAATCATTCCATGTATTTTAAATAAACTATAGGTTAAAGCATTTAATTAAATATAATGTGATTTAATTAAATAAAGATATAAATACTTAGGTTAAAACATGTATTATTAATTATATTAATATAACCTAAGTCATGAGAATTAATTAATTATCGGTCATGGTTTTAATAATTAATTAATTACTTAGTCTAATTTTCATGATTAAAATACTTAGGTTTAACTATATATTAATAGTAAAATAATTAGCCTAAGTCATGATAATTAATTAATTATAAGTCATGGTTTAATAATTAATTAATTACTATAGTCTAAATTAAATAAATAAAAATACTTAGGTTAATTCATGTATTATTAATTTATAATAATAAATCTAAGTCCATGTTCTAATTAAATTAATTATATAGTATGTTAAATTAATTTACTTAAGCTTGTAAATAAATAATCTTGTAATTCTAAGTCATGTTTTATCAATTTAATTTACCTTGTAAATTTATATACGTGTTAAAGCTAATAACTTGTAAAATAATATCCCGTACTCATTTAATATTTTATTATATCGTGTCGAAAACCGTACTTGTAACACCTCATTTTGATAAATGGAATGTCACGTGAAATTATGGCGTGTCATCAAACCATACAAGGATAAATGTCTAAAACATTACATGACCATAGGGATAACCGGAATCAAACATCGGTTCCTAAACATAAGCCCAAAACATAATAAAGCAAAAGAAATGAATGAAAGACTAAACAAGCATAAGTATATGAAGGCAAAAGGAGAAGAAGTCTATGGCAGCTTCCATCCTATGCATGTCCTCCAAATGCTCGAGTCCGTCCACGGGTACCTGTCGTTTTGGGACATGGAAAGGAAAGTAACGGCTGAGCAAAACGCTCAGTGCACGGATATAGACATAGTATGAATGACTAAAACATAATAAAGACTTAATAGCAGCGGAAATGTATAAGTCCTGGAAAACCTGGAACATGTTCATAAAACTGGTTTTATAGTTTGAAAAGCCTTATGTTTATCTTATGAAAACTGTTTAACGTATTTTACCATTAGACAATATAGGTCAAGAAAATCCACCGTGCATGAATACTTGGAGGGGTGACCTCATCATGCAAATTAGAGGGGCTGCCTCTAATTTAATATACTAGTTTTTGGGTAGGAGGGATCAGCTCCTTGTGAAGGATGCAAGGCACACACCACATTCACCATGAATCCTGAATAAAAACATGTAACTAGGATGCACCCATACGCCCCACATGATAAATATAAATAAATGGCCAAAAGCTGAAGGGACGCCACAAGCAATCACTCCGCCGTGGTGAAGTCACAACATCAGTGCCTCTAATGTTATGGTTATGGTGCCTCCATAACTAGGTGAAACTGGTCATGCATGTATATGGCTATAGGTAGTCCAAATTAAACATAAGCATACAAACACGTAACTTATACTACGAGAAAACAGTTGGCTGCATACGGGGAAATCCTAATAAGGAAAGAATGTCCATACTGAAAGGACAGAAATCCGTACCTTATGTCCAGTGAATGAAGAAGATGAACTAAGAGAAATCCTACTTCCGAATCACTAGTGCTACATAAATACATACATGAGTAAGTATCTGCTTACTAAATACGTAGCTGGTTTTATGTCATGTCTTAGCTTATTTTATGTGTTCTTACTATGTTTTACTGTTTTTAAGCCTTAAACCGTGTTATCTTATATTCTGTTTAATCTGATTAAGTATTTCTGGTATTTCATGTGTTATTATACTTACTGTGTAATAATAAGTAACTTTCCAAAAAAAAATAGCAGGTTTCCTAAAATAGAAAGTTTCCAAAAATAGAAAGTTTCCAAAAATAGAAAGTTTCCAAAAATAGAAAGTTTCCAAAAATAGAAAGTTTCCAAAAAATAGAAAGTTTCCAAAAATAGAAAGTTACCAAAAATAGAAAGTTTCCAAAAATAGATTTACTACTTAAAATAGATAAGTTTCTAAAAATAGAGAGTTTCTATAAATAGATCAGCTGCCTTAATTAAATAAGTTTCCATAAATAGATTAGCTGCCTTAAATAATTAAGTTTCTAAAAATAGAAGGTTTCCATAAATAAATTAGCTGCCTTATTTAATTAAGTTTCTAAAAGTAGAAAGTTTCCATAATTAGAAATAAGCTGGTTAAATAAGCTAAGTATATAAGCCTAAGTGTTCTCAAGATTATTTCCTAAGTCATATGATATAATGTATAGTTTAATAATTATTTCATGTAATTAAATTAAACTATAGGTTAAAATATTTAATTAAAGTATAACATGTTTTTAATAAAATAAGTTAAATACTTAGGTTAAAATATGTATTATTATATATTAATAATATAACCTAAGTCATGTTAATTAATTAATTATATCCATGGTTTAAAAATAATTAATTAATATAAGTCTTAAATATACAAATACTTAGGTTAATTAATTCCATGATTATTAATAATTAAATAACCTAAGTCATGTTATTAAATTAATCATATCATTTTATTAATTTAATTTTTAACATAAGATCATAAACATAAAAAAAACTAACATACACCATGAACCGGATCCAAACTAAAAACAATGAACCGGACATGAAATCGACACCGTACCCCGAACCAACTCGGGGTAACCCGTGTTTTACAGCTGCCGTGGGACCCACACGCACCAACCAAGACCGTATGGTCTTGGTGTTGGTCGGCTTGGCCAAACCGAAACCCCTTCGGGTTCGGTGCAGCCTGCGGCCAAAACAAACACCCCTTAAAACATACCTTTGATTTTATTTAACCCCAAATCATGTTAGATCCATGTTTAATTATTAAGTTTTTGTAAAAACATAACATATTCTTGATTTATAAAAAGATTAAATCAAAAGAAAAGGTTTAAAAAAAAGATTTACCGATTCGTGGATCAAAAGGATGAAGAACAAACACGATCACCAAGCAAAATTCCAAGATCCAAGATCACAAACCACCTTCTTGTGGTGGTTGTAGGGTGGCGGCACAAAGGAGACAAGGGATGAGGGTTTTAAGGATTTTTCTAAAATCTTCTGTGAATGAAAAATGAGTAGTGAAAAATTATTAACCCCCCTTTAGTAAAATTTGATGGGCTAAGCCCATCCTCCCTCCTTAATTTCGTGGTAATGGGGCCCACAAGGGGTAACCCAAATGTTTTCCGTGTCTAATTAATAAGTGTGTTCTCGTGTTCGTGTTTTACGTGTTTGTTTGTGTTTACTTGTGTTCGCGTTTTGTGTGTTCTCGTTAAATAATTACCGTGACCTAATATATTTATTTACACTCGTAATGAATATATATATATATATATATATATATATATATATATATATATATATATATATATATATATATATATATATATATATATATATATATATATATATATATATATATATATATATATATATATATATATATATATATATATATATATATATATATATATATATATATATATATATATATATATATATATATATATATATATATATATATATATATAATAGTTCGTGTTTTAATTATGTTCATGATTTCATGATCACATGTTCATGATTAATTATTGTCAAATAATTATTACGTGCTCGTGCGTAGTAAATACTTATCGTGTTCTAACACGTACGTAATACGTAAAATCCTAACACGTAATCGTAATCATGCTATATTAGGAAATTTTAAATCTAGTACGTACGATCTTAAGGGTACTATTCATGGTAAAAGCATGCTGGTTTTACAACTCTTCCCCCCTAAAAAGAATAATTCGTCCCCGAATTATAGATAACGTAACTGGAAGCGAAACATACCCGAATCAGGCTGGAAAGGTATGCATAATAACGGAAATGAAGGGGACATGGTAGAAGGGAACGTGGAACGTGACATGGAACGTGACGTGACTAAAGGGACATATCTAATCGATAAGAGAAAAACGGATAAGAAGTCCGGATGAACTTGTCTGTTTCCAAGTGGCTTCCCTCTTGGAACGGTTCCTTTATAATATCTTGACACGAATGATAAGTCTTGGTCCTCCTGACCTTGACTTGGAATACGAAGAAGTTCTTGGTTATCAAAGTAAGGTAGATCCCCTAAATTTGATCGAGGGAATAAGAATTAATCGTGTAAGAGTAACTGAAACGTTACGATGAAAGACAATCTGACCTAACTGTTAACTAGAAACGATGCGCGAGACAAAAAGAAACGTAGTACGTGAAAAACTTTGAACGTGATACGTGAAAAATTTTGAACGTGCTACGTGGAGATATGGCGAGTGTAAATATGAGTAAACATATCGTGATCCATGATACGTGTAACATATCTTGATCATGATATGAGGAACGTGGAATGAACATGACATGTGAAACGTATCGTGATCATAGAATATAATGGCTGTAATGACAAACGCTAGAAGGTGAGACATAGATTATGACGAGAAACGTCTATCTGAGGATAGGTAGTTATACTAAACTTGGGTCTGGTCTCCCAAGTTCTTGCAAAACTTCCCAGAATGAGAAAAGTGAACTTAACATGGTAAGCCGAGATACCATAGTGTCATGAACGCGAGCGCGAAAGCAAGGCGTGGAATTAGAACAAGGACGTGAAGTAAATAAGGAGCATAATTATGAATATTTGTCTGACCTGATAACTGAGGAATTGCCAAGTGATCGGATGAGCCTTGGCGTGGAATGCGTCCGATAACTCTGTTGATTCTGAAATCCGTACGGATGTAAGGATTCTGCAGACTTGATCAAACTGTTGACAATAACCCAGATAGCATCATGCTTCTTCTGAGTTTGCTGTAATCTGGTAACTAAAATCCATGGAGATCTTGTCCCTTTTCGATTCACAATTTCAATTCACGAATTCAGATGATGAAACATCTTAGTCTGTTGGTGTCCTATCTTAACCTGTTGGTATGTCAGGTACTTAGATATGAACGTAACTATATCCTGCTTCGTAGAAACTTGATACATAGAAGGTTGCGAAACTCTAAGTCTCTGAATCTAGACTTCTCCTAGCGTAGGATTTTCTAGAACACCTAATGTAGTGTAGGGTTCTCTCCTTTACGCATAAGCAGAGTCATGGTAAGATTAACTGTAGAAACCCATGTGATTAAGTGTGTCACTGTAATCAAACAGAATTGATATTGGAAAATTTTCCAGGGTGAAATTTCTCTTGTCATAGAATTTGCAACATAGTGCAGATATGGTCTTCCTGTTCTTCTCTAACTTAGAGGAAATCAGGTTATCCTCAATGAAAACACTGATGAATTTGCTATGAGTTCATGGAACTCATTCTTATAATTCCGTTGGAGCATTGATGAGACTAATTCAAAATCATAACTCTAGCATGACCGAGTCGTGTACGAATAGCAGTCATGGACATGTCCTGCTTTTCACTCGTCACTGTTGGCAGCATGATCATGAGTTCAATCTTGGAAAAGTGATTAACACTATAAGGTCGATTGGACATGTTGTCAATACGTGGAGGAGAATAACGGTCATGAATGGTGATTTGTTTAAGCCGACGGTAGTCGACACATAATCTCATGGTACCGTCCTTCTCCTTGTAGGTTCTTCTGGAATGTATAGGAAGACTTTGGAATAATCAACTAGCTATGCGTAAAAGAATTAAGTGGTCGTGTCTTACTAACAGCTATAAAATTTAGCGACCATGGCTAACAACGCACATGCTTGTAAAGCATAGATAATTTGTACAGATTTTCCTGATGGAAAATCGAGCTGAAAGTATTCAGGAGCCTGAACATTACTGTACATAATTATGAATCGTGGCATGGTGTGCTGTTCATAGTACATAATTAGGATAAAATTCATCTCGTGTCTGTCCGAGGAAATGTGTTAGCAGCTTGGGTCTCATCATTAAGCTGAAGGAAAACCTTCGTATACGTGGGAATACGAAAGTCGTCCTTCATGGTCATGAATATATGAACCATGGTGAAAGAAATGAAAGTGACATCGGCAACGTGACAGTTCCCACTGATGCGCCGATAATGGTATAGAAATTCTTGTGACCTGATTAATACATGGCACAACAAAATAGATATACCCTTGGAGGGTACCCTGAATTTCTTAGAACTGTTCCATAGTTGGACGTGAGTCAGGTGTCTTTACTCGTGTCTTGGAGCTATAAGCATGACATATGTCTTGACTGGTGTCTTGACATGTGTCTTCAGGAAGTATACGTGAGACATGTGTCTTGACTGATGTCTTGACGTATGTCTCGAGACGTAATTCCATAGAACTACAATATTAGGTTATTATGCCAGACTTGGCGGATCGGTTGGACTACTGATCCTTTGTATGTCTGATCACGTCCGCGGCCGGAGCCTCGGTTGCGATTTCTAGGATAGTTTCTATCATAGTAGTGGTTACTATCGTCCTGTATGTCAGTTCCATGACGGTCATTCTCATGACCGTGATTCATGTAACTATTCAGCTGAGTGGCCGGCTGGTACCGGTTTGCACTCATATGGCTGAAATGACAGCTAAATGACGTGTGACATGTAACTAAGAATTAGGGACAATGATTGATGGAAATCGTCTGATGGTGAAGCATCTTCTCGTCCAATTGCTTTGCTCTGACGCCTTTGTCTTCGTCTTGTAGGATCTCCAGGTTGTGAACAGCATCCGCATCTCGTAGCGTCTCCGAACGTCAGCAGCATCAACCTTAGTAACATCTCCAAGCTATGAGCGGCATCGGCAATCTTGTAGAATATCAGCAAGTGAACATACGCGTGAGATGATTTAGAATCGACTAGCGAATACTTGTGAAGTATTGCAAGTGAAATACACATTGATTTAGGTACGTGTAATACACATGGAATACGGTACATGGAGTACACATGGAATGTTCATGAAATGATCGGTATTGGGGTCGATCATTTGTCATGATTTAAGGAAAGTATATCGGTTAAATGGTTATGAAAACCATCATGATAACCTGGTAGTATTAGCATAGACATCATTCTGGTTGTATCGAAAAATGTCAAATTGTGGTTACACAAAATTCAACGATGATTTTCCTGAGAGTATGATCAGTGAAAACCAAACATGACTATCATGAAAGCATGATTCAATGAAATCTAACAATGTCTTGCAGGACAACGTAAATAACAAAAGCGGCGTAAAACATAATCAACATGAAGACGGAATTATCATGAAGAAACATGAAACCATCTATCACGAAGAAGTGTATAACATAATCAGCATGAAACTGAAATTAACCATGACAGTATGAAAACATACTTGACATAAAAACATAATAACTTATGAGGGGACATGAAAATTTTTTTATGCCAATTTAAATCATGAGAAAAATTTTATGCATGAAAAACAGTGCATGAATGCGTAATGTAGTTTATAAAAACCTTTATATGTGCGAGGGGACGCCGATGGGTCGGTCCCAAAACAAAAGTTTCGATAAAAGCACCTGCGACTAAATAGGGCCAGTCCTGTACCAACCATTACTTAGTCATAATCCCTGCAACAATGATACATGAAACATAAATAAATGAAACTCATATGTCAAAACTTATCAGAAAAAAAATTTATGTGACTAATTATGAACTATTGAGGTTCAGTCTACATAGTCACAGTTCACGAGGAACGTTATGCATGAAATAATGACACGTAACTAAATATAAATGACGGTTGTCCATCCATATTAGTACAACAATATCGATGAAAACATCAAGGTTAAAACCTCAAGGTGCTGAAAACATCATGGTTAAAACAACAATGCGCTGAAAACATCAATACGTAGAATATCAAACGTTGGCTTGGGAAGCTCCTAGTGACTACCCACTAGTCACAGGTCGAGTTTTAGAGCCTACAGGTCGAAGCATTGGCTCTGATACCATAATTGTAACACCCCATTTTGATAAATGGAATGTCACGTGAAATTATGGCATGTCATCAAAGCATACAAGGATAAATGTCTAAAACATTATATGACCATAGGGATAACTGGAATCAAACATCGGTTCCCAAACATAAGCCCAAAACATAATAAAGCAAAAGAAATGAATGAAAGACTAAACAAGCATAAGTATATGAAGGCAAAAGGAGAAGAAGTCTATGGCAGCTTCCATCCTATGCATGTCCTCCAAATGCTCGAGTCCGTCCACGGGTACCTGCCGTTTTAGGACATGAAAAGGAAAGTAACGGCTGAGCAAAACGCTCAGTGCACGGATATAGACATAGTATGAATGACTAAAACATAATAAAGACTTAATAGCAGCAGAAATGTATAAGTCCTGGAAAACCTGGAACATGTTCATAAAACTGGTTTTATAGTTTGAAAAGCCTTATGTTTATCTTATGAAAACTGTTTAACGTATTTTACCATTAGCCAATATAGGTCATGAAAATCCACCGTGCATGAATACTTGGAGGGGTGACCTCATCATGCAAAATAGAGGGGCTGCCTCTAATTTAATATACTGGTTTTTGGGTAGGAGGGATCAGCTCCTTGTGAAGGATGCAAGGCACACACCACATTGACCATGAATCCTGAATAAAAACATGTAACTAGGATGCACCCATACGCCCCACATGATAAATATAAATAAATAGCCAAAAGCTGAAGGGACGCCACAAGCAATCACTCCGCCGTGGTGAAGTCATAACATCAGTGCCTCTAATGTTATGGTTATGGTACCTCCATAACTAGGTGAAACTGGTCATGTATGTATATGGCTATAGGTAGTCTTAAGCAATCAAACACGTAACTTATACTACGGGAAAACAGTTGGCTGCATACGGGGAAATCCTAATAAGGAAAGAATGTCCATACTGAAAGGACAGGAATCCGTACCTTATGTCCAGTGAACGAAGAAGATGAACTGAGAGAAATCCTACTTCCGAATCACTAGTGCTACATAAATACATACATGAATAAGTATCTGCTTACTAAATACGTAGCTGGTTTTATGTCATGTCTTAGCTTATTTTATGTGTTCTTACTATGTTTTACAGTTTTTAAGCCTTAAACCGTGTTTATCTTATATTCTGTTTAATCTGATTAAGTATTTCTGGTATTTCATGTGTTATTATACTTACTGTGTAATAATAAGTAACTTTCCAAAAAAATAGCAGGTTTCCTAAAATAGAAAG
Organism: Glebionis coronaria; assembly: GCA_025667525.1. Taxonomy (NCBI): domain Eukaryota; kingdom Viridiplantae; phylum Streptophyta; class Magnoliopsida; order Asterales; family Asteraceae; genus Glebionis; species Glebionis coronaria. Next base: position 428,559,872 of record CM046877.1, read on the forward strand.
TTTCCAAAAATAGAAAGTTTCCAAAAATAGAAAGTTTCAAAAAAATAGAAAGTTTCCAAAGATAGAAAGTTACCAAAAATAGAAAGTTTCCAAAAATAGAAAGTTTCCAAAAATAGATTTACTGCTTAAAATAGATAAGTTTCTAAAAATAGAGAGTTTCCATAAATACATCAGCTGCCTTAATTAAATAAGTTTCCATAAATAGATTAGCTGCCTGAAATAATTAAGTTTCTAAAAAAAGAAGGTTTCCATAAATAAATTAGCTGCCTTATTTAATTAAGTTTCTAAAAATAGAAAGTTTCCATAATTAGAAATAAGCTGGTTAAATAAGCTAAGTATATAAGCCTAAGTGTTCTCATGATTATTTCCTAAGTCATATGATATAATGTATAGTTTAATAATTATTTCATGTAATTAAATTAAACTATAGGTTAAAATATTTAATTAAAGTATAACATGTTTTTAATTAAATAAGTTAAATACTTAGGTTAAAATATGTATTATTATTATATATTAATAATATAACCTAAGTCATGTTAATTAATTAATTAATTATATCCATGGTTTTAAAATAATTAATTAATTATAAGTCTTAAATATACAAATACTTAGGTTAATTAATTCCATGATTATTAATAATTAAATAACCTAAGTCATGTTATTAAATTAATCGTATCATTTTATTAATTTAATTTTTAACATAAGATCATAAACATAAAAAAACTAACATACACCATGAACCGGATCCAAACTAAAAAAAATGAACCGGACATGAAATCGACACCGTACCCCGAACCAACTCGGGGTACCCCGTGTTTTACTGCTGCCGTGGGACCCACACGCACCAACCAAGACCGTATGGTCATGGTGGTGGTCGGCTTGGCCAAACCGAAACCCCTTCGGGTTCGGTGCAGACTGCGGCCAAAACAAACACCCCTTAAAATATACCTTTGATTTTATTTAACCCCAAATCATGTTAGATCCATGTTTAATTATTAAGTTTTTGTAAAAACATAACATGTTCTTGATTTATAAAAAGATTAAATCAAAAGAAAAGGTTTAAAAAAAAGATTTACCGAATTCGTGGATCAAAAGGATGAAGAACAAACACGATCACCAAGCAAAATTCCAAGATCCAAGATCACAAACCACCTTCTTGTGGTGGTTGTAGGGTGGCGGCACAAAGGAGACATGGGAGGAGGGTTTTAGGGTTTTTTCTAAAATCTTTTGTGAATGAAAAATGAGTAGTGAAAAATTATTAACCCCCCTTTAGTAAAATTTGATGGGCTAAGCCCATCCTCCCTCCTTAATTTCGTGGTAATGGGGCCCACAAGGGGTAACCCGAATGTTTTACGTGTCTAATTAATAAGTGTGTTCTCGTGTTCGTGTTTTACGTGTTTGTTCGTGTTTACTTGTGTTCGCGTTTTGTGTGTTCTCGTTAAATAATTACCGTGACCTAATATATTTATTTACGCTCGTAATAAATATATATATATATATATATATATATATATATATATATATATATATATATATATATATATATATATATATATATATATATATATATATATATATATATAGATATATATATATATATATATATATATATATATATATATATATATATATATATATATATATATATATATATATATATATATATATATATATATAAATAATAATAGTTCGTGTTTTAATTACGTTCATGATTTCATGATCGCATGTTCACGATTAATTATTGTCAAATAATTATTACGTGCTCGTGCGTAGTAAATACTTATCGTGTTCTAACACGTACGTAATACGTAGAATCCTAACACGTAATCGTAATCATGCTATATTAGGAAAGTTTAAATCTAGTACGTACGATCTTAAGGGTACTATTCATGGTAAAAGCATGCGGGTTTTACAGTACCCGTGGAATCCCGTGAAACTCGTATTATGTTTATATATAGGCCGAACCAAACAGCCCCCAAAACTGTTCTTAAACCCATTGCCAAACAGCCCCTAATTCTGTTTAAAACCAGAAACCAAACACCCCCTTAAACTGCCAGTTACCCCTGGCAATTTAGATGATGCCCCCACCTGTGGCGAGTTCCCCCTGCCCGTGACAATATCCCACCGAGAGCACCAGCTATCGGTTCCCACTGCTTGAACATAAACACCACTGGCCGCAGCCAGTGGTTCCCCCTGCTTGTTCGTTGTTTCCACTGTCCGACAAAACCAAGCCAAAACCCTAATTAGGGTTGCGGCTGGTGGGATTAATTTACCACCGAGACCATAATTGGTCTCGGTTTGTGTGCCAAACTAACACAACAACACCCCGATTGACCACCTTTATATATATATATCTCGTTTTAATATGCTTTAGATTCTTAAACTCGTGTTCTTGATTAATTAACAAAAGAAATAAAATTAAAAACAAGATTAGGGGTTTTACTTACATGTTTTTATGGTTTAACAATCAACACGAATACCCTCTTGTTCTTGATGGCTGTTTCTCTTTGATTCTTGGTGTAGAAAACCGTCGGCCAGAAAAGAAAGAGGGGAAAGAAACTGGCGGCTGGTCTTTCTAGTTCTAGGGTTTTATTTGTTTGATATTATTTGTCCAAAAATAAAAAGTCCCCCCATTTGTTTTGGTTATACACGCATCAAACAACACACTTGGGCTTTAAGCCCAAGTCCTTCCTTTTTCTTCTTTGTCTAAAACAGCCCGAATAAACATTATACTTAATTAAATCGCATCTTGTTAAAATGGTACGCGTAAACGAGTATTAAATGTCGTGACTTTCATAGTTATTTATATACGTGATAAAAGTGAATATTACGTACGTAATTACTTGTCGTGTAATTTAATATACGTAGTAATAATAATAATCGTTTTAAGTATTCGAGTTTACGTGTTACATAATTATTAATTATTCATGTTATTAATATTACTTATATGTAACGACAATCATCGTATTAATAATATACGTAAGTGCGTAATTATCGGTTCAAGATTTTATGTTCATGATTTTATGTTTGTAACCATAATTATTATTGTTATAATTATCGTGTACTTACGCGTATTTAATACTTATCGTGTAATAACACGTACGTAATACTTAAAATTCTTATGCGTGAAGCGTAAACATGTTATAAAAGGAAAGTTCTAATCATATACGTACGATCATAAGGGTACTATTCATGGTAAAAGCATGCGGGTTTTACAGTTTAGGGTTGTTTAGTGTTGGTACCTGCTTATTACTTGTTTGTGTGCTATTATCTGTAAGTTTTCAGCTTTTAAACATCAAATCCTATATTGTGCTATAACTCACTTGATTTTGCATATTTTGACCTAAGATTTTGGAAACACCCAGAGTGTATGCATGTTTAGGGCTAACAAGTTGATAGGTGTGAAAACACCCATCCTTTTACCACTTATTTCTTACTAAAACAAGACGAAAACGCGTATTTAATGTCATTTGTTTGGAATTATGCGTGGTTTTTGTGTTTATTGTGTTTTCAGAGCCAACTGGATAAATATTGGAGAGAACATGGGATTGCACAGGTTTTATCGAGGAAAAAGACGAAAAGACGAAGTCTATAGTCCAAGAGATGCAAAAGATTCGAAGTCAATGGGCCTATTTGAAGATTTATCGAAGAAAAGGACCAAAGATGGAAGATTTACCTATGTCGAAGAAACTCAAGTCTATTAAATGAAGAAATTAAAAGACGAGTTGAATTTATTCGTCGACAAATCCCGAATCGAAATCGAAAACGTCAACTTTTTTGAAAAGACGAGAAGACAAAAAGAAAGGGAGAAAGCCCACTCACCAACCAAGGGAGAAGCCTATAAATACTCCTCCCATTCACAAATTTCCAGGAGTTCCTTTCTGTTACATTTTCTCCTAGTTCGTAGGAACAACCATCTCCCTTAAGGAGTGGTTTTCATTTTCTTTGATTTCTTCTTGAATCTTGTAAGTTTAATCTTTCCATTTTTGTTTGTTGAATCTTAAATCATTAATACAAGTTTACTTTTAATCTTTCTATCATCTTGTTCTTCATCTCTTTATGATTCAAAGTTCTTCAAGTTTCATTTTATTGGTTTGATCATCATAAGTAAGTGGGTTTTTGCGTTTTTTGTGGTTTTGGATTGATGTTTACCTTAGGTAAATGATTAGTGGTGAAATTGGTTTAAGTTTTGATTAAAAACTTGGTGAAAATTTGTGTTAAATTCGTGTTTCTGAATCCCCTGTTCTTCGCATTTTGTTACTGTGTTCGCCCAGTAATATTCCGGATAAAGTTTGTGATTTTGTTGTTTACTCGGAATATCAAAATATTCCGCATAGCCAAAACATTCCGCATAGTGTTACTATTCCTCATAGGGCAATTATTCCGCATAGTACAAACATTCCGAGTAGCTTACATTATTCCGGGTAGAGCTCATTATTCCGCATAGTGTTTTCTTTCAAATATTCCGAATAGGGTTTCTTTTTAAAATATTCCCCATAGAGCATTATTCCGGATCAAGGTGTGAATTTGTTGTTTATTCGAAATACCCAAGTATTCCGAGTAGGAGCTATTATTCCGCATAACCTCAGTATTCCGAATAGGCTGGTTATTCCGGATAGAGTTATTATTCTGAGTAAGCTCAACATTCCGCATAAGCCAATTATACCGCATAAGAGATTCATTCTGAGTAGAGCTAACATTCCGAGTAGGGCAAAATATTCCAGATAGCCATTATTCCTAATAAGGTAAATTTCCAGTTTTATTCCAGTTTTTCCAGTTTTAAATTCTAGCTTTATTTTTATTCTTAGTAATTGCTTTTAGTTTAATTTTATTATTTCTAGCACTTACCATTTTAGTAGATTTAGACCCAAGCTCCCCCTTTTTAGTCACCAATTACAACGATTCCACTTTTGACCGTGATCGATTCGAGAAGATACCGAGAACGAAACAACGACATATATCAATTGGGTACGAGCAATGCAAAGAAAGAACTTGCAAGCAAAACCTTTTTATTAACCAACTAAAATAACAGTTATTAAAATGGCGCCGCTGCCAGATATTTTCGTAAGGATCAACGGTTTCTTGTGAGAAAAATTGGATTTTGGGATCCGTTCTTTCGGGAACGTTATTTTCAAGCACAAAAATTTTCAAAAAACCCATAAAAATATAAAATTTTCAAAAATACAAAAACATTAAAAAACCTATAAAAACCAAAAATATTTTCTCTTGCATTTTCTTTTTAGTGTATGCGTACTCGATCAACGTCTTATTCAGAGCCCGAGACTCTCGAAGATTTAGACATGGCCGGTGTACACAACAACAACAATAATAATCCACCCCTCCCAAACAACAACAATAATAATCCACCCCACCAAAACATGAATAATCCACCCTTACCCGACCTACGAACCATGGAGGAGCTATGCCAACCTACGATGAACGGACGTGGAGGCTTGATTGCGCCAATGCATGTCACGGCTCAGGAGTTTTCGTTGAAGCATCACATGATCCAACAAGTGCAAACTAACCCATTTCGCGGAATTCTGGATGATGAAGCCAACAAACACCTCGACAAATTCATTACCATCACCCAAAGCATGAAGTCCCCCGGTGTTTCTATGGATGACCTTCGCCTTCAACTCTTTCCCCACTCGCTTTCTCACCATGCCGAAAAATGGTTTGACCGTCTCCCAAAGAACTCTATTCATACTTGGGACGACATGACTCAACGCTTTTTGTCGCGCTACTTCCCACCATCCATGGTCACGAGCCTTCGTAACCAAATTAGTGGATTCATGCAAGACAATGATGAATCGCTCTTTGACGCTTGGTAACGATACAATTATTTGATCGACCGCTGTCCACATCACAACATGCTCCCCGTCACTCTCATTGATACTTTCTATAATGGTCTCACTTTTCGTGATCGTGACACGATCAACGCTGCCGCCGGTGGTACTTTTATGAAAAGGAGACCGGAGGAGTGTAGAGAGTTGATTGAAAACATGACTACTCACCACAAGAATTGGGATTCATCCGCATCCTCAAGATCTAACACGAGAGTCAATGTTTCTTCTACTACTTCCAATCCTGAGATGACTGAAATTTCTCGACAACTCACTGAGATGAACAAGAATTTCATGACCATGGCCACAAAACACTTTCAACAAGCTAAAGCCGTTGCTATTTCTTGTGACACATGTGGTGGTCCTCATTCTTATAATGATTGTCCTTCTACCCAAGGCAATATTTATGAAAATGTTAACGCAGCATACGGTACTTATCCCACAGGAGGCTATCAAGCTCGCCCTCAAGGAGACCGTAGCTTGCTAAGTTATCGTTCAAACAATTATCTTGCTCCACCCGGTTTCGCTCCTCCAAACCAAAACCAAAAACAAAGCTATAATCAAAACAACCAATCCCAACCTCGTTCTAACAATCAATATCAATCCCAAAGAAACCCATACTCACCTCAAGTAAATTCTCAAGCTTACCAAGCTCCACCTCTCAATCAACCGATGGTATTGAATCAAGACGTCGAGACGTTCATGAAGACTAATCGAGAGATGGTGACGAATCTTCAGAGTCAATTTGTCAACTTGAAGAATGACATGGCGAAACAAGGGAGCGATATTCGAGTCGAGCTAAGGAATGACATGGCAAAACAAAGCAATGAAATTCACGCAGACATCAGAGACTCTTTCTGCACTCAAGCGCTTAACATACGTGATATGATCGGTTCGCTCTTCCAAGGTAATCAACCCTCTTCTTCGGGTACTCTTCCGAGTAACACCGTTGCGAATCCAAGAGGGGAGATGAAAGCAATCACCACACGTAGTGGAAAAGGTTATACGGAACCCGAGCTACCTACACCTCCACCCGTGATTGTGAACAAGGAAAATGAGCAACTTTCCTCGCCTCCTTCACCTTCTATCCCCATTTCCCCACCACCCGTGGTTGTGAGTGATCCTACTCCCCTAAATCCTTCTTCTTCATCCAATTTACCTTATCCTTCAAGGTTGAGGAAAGAGAAGCAAAAGAGCAAGGATGATATTCAAGTTTCAAACTTTCTAAAAATGTTTAAACAATTGAATTTTAACATCTCCTTTGCTGAGGATCTCGCTCACATTCCTAAGTACGCTAAGATGTTTAAAGATCTTCTAAGTGACAAGGAGAAGCTTCTTGACATTGCTCAGACCCAACTTAATGAGAATTGCTCCGCCGTTCTCTTAAGGAAATTGCCCACCAAACTTGGTGATCCGGGTCGCTTCTTGATTCCTTGCAACTTCCCGGGAGTAGAGAATTGCATGGCCCTAGCCGATCTAGGTGCCAGTATAAACTTAATGCCTTTAAGTGTTTGGAAGCAATTATCTCTCCCCGAGCTAGTCCCCACCAAAATGACTTTGGAATTAGCTAACCGTACGGTTGCTTATCCAGTGGGGATAGCCGAAGATGTCTTTGTTGGCGTTGACAAATTCACCTTCCCGGCGGATTTTGTTGTCGTTGACTACGAGATGGATCCCCGTGTTCCATTAATCGTTGGACGTCCCTTCTTGAGGACCAGTCGCACTCTCATTGATGTAGCCGCGGGCGAAATAATCATGAGAGTTGGTGACGATAAAATTGTCTTCAACATGGGTAAGATTTCTAAGCAACCTTATTCATATGAGAGTGTTAATGCTATTGATGTTCTCGATGAGGCTTGTGAAGAACATTTTCATGATGCTTGCAAAAGTACTCTTTCTTCTCTACCCAATGTTGAGACCGTTGCCTCAATTGCTCCGTTATTGACTCCTTTTGGAGAAAGTGACTTGGATGATTTCGAAGCTAGCTTGGGTCCTCTCGATATTAAGTATGATGATTCTTCCACTGACTGGGATGAAGACATTCGTACTATTGAGAGACTTCTCAATGAAGACCCGTTTTCTGCTCCTTCTCCTAAAGAGGCGACTAATGATGATCCATAGTTAGTTTCACCATCTATTGAGAATCCTCCTACTCTTGAGCTTAAGGACCTACCTTCTCATCTTGAATACGTTTTCCTTGAAGACAACGAGAAGTTACCGGTAATCATCGCAAAGGACCTGAAAGAAGAAGAAAAAGCCCGACTTATCACCGTGTTGAAGAAGCATAAAAGAGCTATCGCTTGGAAAATCTCTGACATTCGCGGAATTGATCCTCACTTTTGCACACATAAAATTCTCATGGAGGACGACTTTAAGCCCACAGTTCCAAGCCAATGAAGGGTGAATCCTAAAATCCATGAAGTCATCAAAAACGAGGTTATCAAACTTCTTGATGCGGGTATGATTTACCCTATTTTGGATTCACCATGGGTTAGTCCAGTCCATTGTGTGCCTAAGAAAGGCGGAATCACCGTTGTGCCCAATGCCAACAACGAGTTAATTCCTACACGTCTCGTTATTGGGTGGAGAGTTTGTATAGACTACCGCAAACTCAATGATGCCACGAGAAAGGATCATTTCCCTCTACCTTTTATGGACCAAATGCTTGAACGTTTAGCGGGTAATGAATATTAATGCTTCCTTGATGGTTTCTCGGGTTATTTCCAAATACCCATCAATCCCCAAGATCAAGAGAAGACAACATTCACTTGTCCCTATGGCACATTTGCCTACAAAAGGATGCCTTTTGGCTTATGCAATGCCCCCGGGACTTTCCAAAGGTGCATGTTGGCTATCTTCCATGACATGGTTGAGCAAACCATGGAAGTCTTCATGGATGATTTCTCGGTCTTTGGGGATTTCTTCTCTTCTTGCCTTGCCAATTTGGAACGTATGCTTAAGCGGTGCGAAGACACTCGCCTTGTTCTGAATTAGGAAAAATGCCATTTTATGGTAAAAGAAGGCATTGTGCTAGGACACAAAATCTCTAACGCCGGTCTTGAAGTCGACCGTGCTAAAGTAGATGTCATAGCCAAATTACCTCCACCTTCAACAGTGAAGGGTGTGAGAAGTTTTATGGGTCATGCGGGCTTCTATCATCGATTCATTCAGGATTTCTCCAAAATCGCTCGCCCGATGACCCACCTCTTGGAAAAAGATACTCCTTTTATCTTTTCTAAAGAGTGTATCGAAGCCTTCAACCTTCTTAAGGATAAGCTAACTAAGGCACCGGTCTTAGTTACCCCTAATTGGGAGCTACCCTTTGAGTTGATGTGCGATGCTAGCGACTTTTCTATTGGTGCGGTTTTGGGACAAAGGATCAACAAACACTTCCAACCAATCCACTATGCTAGCAAAACAATGACGGGGGCTCAATTGCATTATACGACAACCAAAAAAGAGCTTTTAGATGTTGTCTATGCTTTTGAAAAATTCCGCCCCTATCTTGTTTTTTCCACCACCATCGTATACACGGACCATTCCGCGTTGAAGTACTTGATGACTAAACACGACTCTAAGCCAAGACTTCTCCGCTGGGTTTTACTCCTTCAATAATTCAACATTGAAATTCGTGACAAGAAGGGTGCTGAAAACCTAGCCGCGGATCATTTGAGTAGACTTGAGGATCCATATCAAGGGGATCATCCGAACAAAGAGATCAATGACTCTTTCCCCCTTGAGACCTTAATGTCTATAAATCTCAATTTGGATGACACCCCGTGGTTTGCCGATATTACAAACTACCTAGCGGGTGGTGTTCTCATCAAAGGGTTAACATCCTAGCAAAAGAAGAAGTTCTTGAACGATGTTAAGACGCTTTCATATGTATATATCCCGCAATAAAGTCAAAAATATTAATAAAGTGGTGTAGCTAGTTTTGAAATCTTTGACATATTAGGCCCGTTGCGTTTATTTTGACTCAACCCGAATAGACTTATTCAAGTTTATTCTAGCTAGTATCCTTAACCGTGTAGACCTTAATTGGTTTATTAGGCTAAGCATGCACGAGTCTCATTACTTGAGATTTTAAATTGTGGAGGACGAGAAATGATAGAGTCAATTATAAGTTGGTATTCTTGCACTAGCTCACTTGGTGTAATTATTTGCCTATTCTCCCATCACTTGCTAATAATTTTTCTGCAATAAGTAAGGTCGTACGATTTGAAAGGTTACTTAGCTTCTAGCCCAAGATCGTTTAAAAGTTGCTCGGTAATGATAAGAGTTCATAGCCAAGGCATAACTTATGAAGCGGGGCGCGAAGATTGGCGAGTCCGAAAAGGCCCTAACAAGGCATGAGGATTCCATTCTATTGCTAAAGATCCAAGGTGATGTGAGAAGCATTATTCCCAAAATCGATATGAAGGATCAAGACTCACGACGAAAAGCAATCAACTCCCATAAAGATCATGGAGAAGTCTATCCGAAAATACCCTAAAAAGGTATGAGGATAAATAGATCCAAGTCCGAAAAGGAGTCGGATCGTTGTATCTCAAGAATCCCAACTAGAGATTGAAGAAATAATCATGAAGTCGTGGTCAACAAAGTTGGAGTACCCTTCAAAAGTCTCCAAGTGAAGAAACTCTATTACGAAGAGAAGACCATTATCTCAAGAACGTCTCTCAAGATATGAAGTATGAAGTACATGCCAAATATCGGCCCGAGAAAGGTCTCAAATCGTGAACCGAGTTATGCCAAGATATGAACTTTTTGATATCCCGAGAAGCAGTTTTAAGAGATTTTGTCCTTTAGCTAACTATTAATCAAATCGTCCTACTTTGCTTTCAGCCTAAATAAACTATCGAAATAAGTCCAAAAATGCATCTTCATGATCATTCTAAGACAAAAATAAAATATAAGAGATACACCTAGGAATAAGGGAGTTTAAGCATTTAATTAAGCCATGTGTGTAAGTGTTTGATTTGCTAACTTATAATAACAATGATCTCGTTTTTAAGCTTAGTTTGGGGAACGTGAAACTTGAGGGTGATAAATCTTCGCAGCACCGAAGCCCTAATGTAAGTCCTTGATCTCTTTGCAAGTTATTTCCATATAGCTATTTTCAAGTGAAAATAGTTTCTATCCTTTTGTCTCCTTTAAAGTTTTAATTTCACTTAGTATTTAAATTTTTGTTTAGTGGTATTTTAATAAGGCCAGGGTTGATTGATTATGAGAAAAGTGTAAATTTGCTTTATCACTAAGCATTGCATGAGGGCATAGCAATGGTTAAGTGTAGGGGATTTGATAGGTGTGAAAACACCCATCCTTTTATTACTTATTTCTTACTAAAACAAGACCAAAACGCGTATTTAATGTCATTTGTTTGGAATTATGCGTGGTTTTTATGTTTATTGTGTTTTCAGAGCCAACTAGATAAATACTGGAGAGAACATGGGATTGCACGGGTTTTATCGAGGAAAAAGACGAAAAGACGAAGTCTATAGTCCAAGAGATGCAAAAGATTCGAAGTTAATGGGCCTATTTGAAGATTTATCGAAGAAAAGGACCAAATATGGAAGATTTACCTATGTCGAAGAAACTCAAGTCTATTAAATGAAGAAATTAAAAGACGAGTTGAATTTATTCGTCGACAAATCCCGAATCGAAATCGAAAACGTCAACTTTTTTGAAAAGACGAGAAGACAAAAAGAAAGGGAGAAAGCCCACTCACCAACCAAGGGAGAAGCCTATAAATACTCCTCCCATTCACAAATTTCCAGGAGTTCCTTTCTGTTACATTTTCTCCTAGTTCGTAGGAACAACCATCTCCCTTAAGGAGTGGTTTTCATTTTCTTTGATTTCTTCTTGAATCTTGTAAGTTTAATTTTCCATTTTTGTTTGTTGAATCTTAAATCATTAATACAAGTTTACTTTTAATCTTTCTATCATCTTGTTCTTCATCTCTTTATGATTCAAAGTTCTTCAAGTTTCATTTTATTGGTTTGGTCATCATAAGTAAGTGGGTTTTTGCGTTTTTTGTGGTTTTGGATTGATGTTTACCTTAGGTAAATGATTAGTGGTGAAATTGGTTTAAGTTTTGATTAAAAACTTGGTGAAAATTTGTGTTAAATTCGTGTTTCTGAATCCCCTGTTCTTTGCATTTTGTTACTGTGTTCGCCCAGTAATATTCCGGATAGAGTTTGTGATTTTGTTGTTTACTCAGTATATCAAAATATTCCGCATAGCCAAAACATTCCGCATAGTGTTACTATTCCTCATAGGGCAATTATTCCGCATAGCACAAACATTTCGAGTAGCTTACATTATTCCGGGTAGAGCTCATTATTCCACATTGTGTTTTCTTTCAAATATTCCGAATAGGGTTTCTTTTTAAAATATTCCCCATAGAGCATTATTCCGGATCAAGGTGTGAATTTGTTGTTTATTCGGAATACCCGAATATTCCGAGTAGGAGCTATTATTCCGCATAACCTCAGTATTCCGAATAGGCTGGTTATTCCGGATAGAGTTATTATTTTGAGTAAGCTCAACATTCCGCATAAGCCAATTATTCCGCATAAGAGATTCATTCCGAGTAGAGCTAACATTCCGAGTAGGGCAAAATATTCCGGATAGCCATTATTCCTAATAAGGTAAATTTCCAGTTTTATTCCAGTTTTATTCCAGTTTTTCCAGTTTTAAATTCTAGCTTTATTTCCATTCTCAGTAATTGCTTTTAGTTTAATTTTATTATTTCTAGCACTTACCATTTTAGTAGATTTAGACCCAAGCTCCCCCTTTTTAGTCACCAATTACAACGATTCCACTTTTGTCCGTGATCGATTCGAGAAGATACAGAGAACGAAACAACGACATATATCAATTGGGTACGAGCAATGCAAAGAAAGAACTTGCAAGCAAAACCTTTTTATTAACCAACTAAAATAACAGTTATTAAAATGGCGCCGTTGCCGGCTCTTTTCGTAAGGATCAACGGTTTCTTATGAGAAAAAATCGATTTTGGGATCCGTTCTTTCGGGAACGTTATTTTCAAGCACAAAAATTTTCAAAAAACCCATAAAAATCTAAAATTTTCAAAAATAAAAAAACATTAAAAAACCTATAAAAACCAAAAATATTTTCTCTTGCATTTTCTTTTTAGTGTATGCGTACTCGATCAACGTCTTATTCAGAGCCCAAGACTCCCGAAGATTTAGACATGGCCGGTGTACACAACAACAACAATAATAATCCACCCCTTCCAAACAACAACAATAATAATCCACCCCACCAAAACATGAATAATCCACCCTTACCCGACCTACGAACCATGGAGGAGCTATGCCAACCTACGATGAACGGACGTGGAGGCCCGATTGCGCCAATGCATGTCACGGCTCAGGAGTTTTCGTTGAAGCATCACATGATCCAACAAGTGCAAACTAACCCATTTCGCGGAATTCCGGATGATGATGCCAACAAACACCTCGACAAATTCATTACCATCACCCAAAGCATGAAGTCCCCCGGTGTTACTATGGATGACCTTCGCCTTCAACTCTTTCCCCACTCGCTTTCTCACCATGCTGAAAAATGGTTTGACCGTCTCCCAAAGAAATCTATTCATACTTGGGACGACATGACTCAACGCTTTTTGTCGCGCTACTTCCCACCATCCATGGTCACGAGCCTTCGTAACCAAATTAGTGGATTCATGCAAGACAATGATGAATCGCTCTTTGATGCTTGGGAACGATACAATGATTTGATCGACCGCTGTCCAAATCACAACATGCTCCCCGTCACTCTCATTGATACTTTCTACAATGGTCTCACTTTTCGTGATCGTGACACGATCAACGCCGCCACCGGTGGTACTTTTATGAAAAGGAGACCGGAGGAGTGTAGAGAGTTGATTGAAAACATGACTACTCACCACAAGAATTGGGATTCATCCGCATCCTCAAGATCTAACACGAGAGTCAATGTTTCTTCTACTACTTCCAATCCCGAGATGACTGAAATTTCTCGACAACTCGCTAAGATGAACAAGAATTTCATGACCATGGCCACAAACCACTTTCAACAAGCTAAAGCCGTTGCTATTTCTTGTGACACATGTGGTGGTCCTCATTCTTATAATGATTGTCCTTCTACCCAAGGCAATTTTTCTGAAAACGTTAACGCAGCATACGGTACTTATCCCACGGGAGGCTATCAAGCTCGCCCTCAAGGAGACCGTAGCTTGCTAAGTTATCGTTCAAACAATTATCTTGCTCCCCCGGTTTCCCTCCTCCAAACCAAAACCAACAACAAAGCTATAATCGAAACAACCAATCCCAACCTTGTGCTAACAATCAATATCAATCCCAAAGAAACCCATACTCACCTCAAGGAAATTCTCAAGCTTACCAAGCTCCACCTCTCAATCAACCGATGGTATTGAATCAAGACGTCGATACGTTCATGAAGACTAATCGAGAGATGGTGACGAATCTTCAGAGTCAATTTGTCAACTTGAAGAATGACATGGCGAAACAAGGGAGCGATATTCGAGCCGAGCTAAGGAATGACATGGCAAAACAAAGCAATGAAATTCGCGCAGACATCAGAGACTCTTTCAGCACTCAAGCGCTTAACATACGTGATATGATCGGTTCGCTCTTCCAAGGTAATCAACCCTCTTCTTCGGGTACTCTTCCGAGTAACACCGTTGCGAATCCAAGAGGGGAGATGAAAGCAATCACCACACGTAGTGGAAAAGGTTATACGGAACCCGAGCTTCCTACACCTCCACCCGTGATTGTGAACAAGGAAAATGAGCAACTTTCCTCGCCGCCTTCACCTTCTATCCCCATTTCCCCACCACCTGTGGTTGTGAGTGATCCTACTCCCCTAAAGCCTTCTTCTTCATCCAATTTACCTTATCCTTCAAGGTTGAGGAAAGAGAAGCAAAAGAGTAAGGATGATATTCAAGTTTCAAACTTTCTAAAAATGTTTAAACAATTGAATTTTAACATCTCCTTTACTGAGGCTCTCGCTCACATGCCTAAGTACGCTAATATGTTTAAAGATCTTCTAAGTGACAGGGAGAAGCTTCTTGAAATTGCTTAGACCCAACTTAATGAGAATTGCTCCGCCGTTCTCTTAAGAAAATTGCCCACCAAACTTGGTGATCCGGGTCGCTTCTTGATTCCTTGCAACTTCCCGGGAGTAGAGAATTGCATGGCCCTAGCCGATCTAGGTGCCAGTATAAACTTAATGCCTTTAAGTGTTTGGAAGCAATTATCTCTCCCCGAGCTAGTCCCCACCAAAATGACTTTGGAATTAGCTAACCGTACGGTTGCTTATCCAGTGGGGATAGCCAAAGATGTCTTTGTTGGCGTTGACAAATTCACCTTCCCGACGGATTTTGTTGTCGTTGACTACGAGATGGATCCCCGTGTTCCATTAATCGTTAGACGTCCCTTCTTGAGGAACGGTCGCACTCTCATTGATGTAGCCGCGGGCGAAATAATTATGAGAGTTGGTGACGATAAAATTGTCTTCAACATGGGTAAGATTTCTAAGCAACCTTATTCATATGAGAGTGTTAATGCTATTGATGTTCTCGATGAGGCTTGTGAAGAACATTTTCATGATGCTTGCAAAAGTACTCTTTCTTCTCTACCCAATGTTGAGACCGTTGCCTCAATTGCTCCAGCATTGACTCCTTTTGGAGAAAGTGACTTGGATGATTTCGAAGCTAGCTTGGGTCCTCTCGATATTAAGTATGATGATTCTTCCACTGATTGGGATGAAGACATTCGTACTATTGAGAGACTTCTCAATGAAGACCCGTTTTCTCCTCCTTCTCCTAAAGAGGTGACTAATGATGATCCATCGTTAGTTTCACCATCTATTGAGAATCCTCCTACTCTTGAGCTTAAGGACCTACCTCCTCATCTTGAATACGTTTTCCTTGAAGACAACGAGAAGTTACCGGTAATCATCGCAAAGGACCTGAAAGAAGAAGAAAAAGCCCGACTTATCGCTGTGTTGAAGAAGCATAAAAGAGCTATCGCTTGGAAAATCTCCGATATTCGCGGAATTGATCCTCACTTTTGTACACATAAAATTCTCATGGAGGACGACTTTAAGCCCACAATTCAAAGCCAACGAAGGGTGAATCCTAAAATCCATGAAGTCATCAAAAACGAGGTTATTAAACTTCTTGATGCGGGTATGATTTACCCTATTTCAGATTCACCATGGGTTAGTCCAGTCCATTGTGTGCCTAAGAAAGGCGGAATCACCGTTGTGCCCAATTCCAACAACGAGTTAATTCCTACACGTCTCGTTACTGGGTGGAGAGTTTGTATAGACTACCACAAACTCAATGATGCCACGAGAAAGGATCATTTCCCTCTACCTTTTATGGACCAAATGCTTGAACGTTTAGCGGGTAATGAATATTACTACTTTCTTGATGGTTTCTCGGGTTATTTCCAAATACCCATCGATCCCCAAGATTAAGAGAAGACAACATTCACTTGTCCCTATGGCACATTTGCCTACAAAAGGATGCCTTTTGGCTTATGCAATGCCCTCGGGACTTTCCAAAGGTGCATGTTGGCTATCTTCCATGACATGGTTGAGCAAACCATGGAAGTCTTCATGGATGATTTCTCGGTCTTTGGGGATTTCTTCTCTTCTTGCCTTGACAATTTGGAACGTATGCTTAAGCGGTGCGAAGACACTCGCCTTGTTCTGAATTAGGAAAAATGCCATTTTATTGTAAAAGAAGGCATTGTGCTAGGACACAAAATCTCTAACGCCGGTCTTGAAGTCGACCGTGCTAAAGTAGATGTCATAGCCAAATTACCTCCACCTTCAACAGTGAAGGGTGTGAGAAGTTTTCTGGGTCATGCGGGCTTCTATCGTCGATTCATTCAGGATTTCTCCAAAATCGCTCGCCCGATGACCCACCTCTTGGAAAAAGATACTCCTTTTATCTTTTCTAAAGAGTCTATCGAAGCCTTCAACCTTCTTAAGGATAAGCTAACTAAGGCACCGGTCTTAGTTACCCCTAATTGGGAGCTACCCTTTGAGTTGATGTGCGATGCTAGCGACTTTTCTATTGGTGCGGTTTTGGGACAAAGGATCAACAAACACTTCCAACCAATCTATTATGCTAGTAAAACAATGACGGGGGCTCAATTGCATTATAAGACAACCGAAAAAGAGCTTTTAGCTGTTGTCTATGCTTTTGAAAAATTCCGCCCCTATCTTGTTTTATCCACCACCATTGTATACACGGACCATTCCGTGTTGAAGTACTTGATGACTAAACACGACTCTAAGCCAAGACTTCTCCGCTGGGTTTTACTCCTTCAAGAATTCAACATTGAAATTCGTGACAAGAAGGGTGCTGAAAACCTAGCCGCGGATCATTTGAGTAGACTTGAGGATTCATATCAAGGGGATCATCCGAACAAAGAGATCAATGACTCTTTCCCCCTTGAGACCTTAATGTCTATAAATCTCAATTTGGATGACACCCCGTGGTTTGCCGATATTGCAAACTACCTAGCGGGTGGTGTTCTCATCAAAGGGTTAACATCCCAGCAAAAGAAGAAGTTCTTGAACGATGTTAAGACTTACTTTTGGGATGACCCTTTTCTATTCAAACAATGCGCTGACATGATTATTCGCCGATGTGTTGACGGACCGGCAGCTTTTGACATTCTCCAGGCTTGCCACAAAGGACCCACCGGTGGTCACTTTGGTCCCAACTACACCGCCAAAAAAGTGTTTGATTCGGGATTTTATTGGCCCACCATTTATCGTGATGCTCACGAGATGGTTAAACATTGTGATGCTTGCCAAAAACAAGGCAAGATCACACATAAAGATGAGATGCCTCAAAATTTCATACAAGCATGTGAAATCTTTGATGTATGGGGCATCGACTTTATGGGGCCATTCCCTTCTTCTAAAGGCAACAAATACATCCTTGTCGTTGTCGACTACGTTTCTAAATGGGTTGAAGCCAAAGCTTTACCCACTAACGACGTGAGGGTGGTTTGTAATTTCTTGAAACAACTGTTTGCTCGATTCGGTGTTCCTCGTGCTATTATCAGTGACCGCGTGACTCATTTTTGCAACGATCAATTTGCAAGAGTCATGGCTAAGTACGGTGTCCATCACCGTCTTCCACCGCTTATCATCCTCAAACCAACGGTCAAGCCGAGATATCCAACCGTGGATTGAAGAGAATTTTGGAACGTACTGTGGGAGAGCATCGTGCCTCGTGGGCCGATAAACTTGATGATGCTCTGTGGGCTTTCCGTACCGCCAATAAGACACCGATTGGTTGTACACCTTATCGTCTTGTGTACGGGAAAGCCTGCCACCTCCCCATCGAGCTGGAACATAAGGCATACTGGGCCTTGAAGTGGGCTAACTTCGACATCAACAAAGTCGGTGATCTTCGCAAGATTCAACTCAACGAGCTACAAGAATTAAGGAATAAAGCTTACGAGAACTCATTGATCTACAAGGAGAAGACCAAGATTATCCACAATGCTAAAATCAAGAACCGAGAGTTCCACGTTGGTGATCAAGTCTTACTCTTTAACTCTCGGTTGAAGATCTTCTCAGGCAAGTTGAAGAGCCGCTGGTCTGGTCCATTCACCATCGCCAATGTCTTTTCCTATGGCACCATTGAGCTTTCTCAGCCAAATGGGCCCAATTTTAAGGTGAATGGCCAGCGTTTGAAGTTATACTTTGGTGAGGACATCTCTCATGAGATGATTTCATCCCTCACCACGTTTCCCTTGAATTAGTTCGGGACCGAGTCAGGCTGTGACTCGGTTAACAAAAACAAGCGCTCCTCGGGAGGCAACCCGAGTATCTATCCCCTTTCCCGTTTTCACCCTAAGTGTAGGGGGGGCTATATAGGTTGCTTGTATTTGGATGGTGATGTGATTACAGGGATAAGTGCACTCTTGGAATCTTTGAAGAACCGTGCTCCCATGTTCTCCGCAATACCGGTTCTATCTCTCAACTATCGTGATTCAATTATCTTCATACTCACATTTGAAATTGATCACTTTAGTCGTCCCCTCCTTAGCTTAATTTAACCAACGTGCACAATGTCATAAGTGTAGGGTAGATTTTTCCCACATGCTTAAACATTGAGGACAATGTTTATCTTAAGTGTAGGGGGGACTTCTATCGAAGTTTTAAGTGGACTTTTCCATTAAAATGCCTTCATTTAACCGGAAAATCATCTTTTTCAACATTTTTCAAATTTTTTTTTAACTTTGGACATTTAGTCGTAATTTTTAAATTTTTATCGTTGCTTTCATATGTATATATCCCGCAATAAAGTCAAAAATATTAATAAAGTGGTGTAGCTAGTTTTGAAATCTTTGACATATTAGGCCCATTGCGTTTATTTTGACTCAACCCGAATAGACTTATTCAAGTTTATTCTAGCTAGTATCCTTAACCGTGTAAACCATAATTGGTTTATTAGGCTAAGCATCCACGAGTCTCATTACTTGAGATTTTAAATTGTGGAGGACGAGAAATGATAGCTTACTTGGTGAAATTATTTGCCTATTCTCCCATTACTTGCTAATAATTTTTCTGCAATAAGTAAGGTCGTACGATTTGAAAGGTTACTTAGCTTCTAGCCCAAGATCGTTTAAAAGTTGCTCGGTAATGATAAGAGTTCATAGCCAAGGCATAACTTATGAAGCGGGGCGCGAAGATTGGCGAGTCCGAAAAGGCCCTAACAAGGCATGAGGATTCCATTCTATTGCTAAAGATCCAAGGTGATGTGAAAAACATTATTACCAAAAATTGATATGAAGGATCAAGACTCACGACAAAAAGCAATCAACTCCCATAAAGATCATGGAGAAGTCTATCCGAAAAGACCCTAACAAGGTATGAGGATAAATAGATCCAAGTACAAAGAGGAGGCGGATCGTTGTATCTCAAAAATCCCAACTAGAGATTAAAGAAATAATCATGAAGTCGTGGTCAACAAAGTTGGAGTACCCTTCAAAAGTCTCCAAGTGAAGAAACTCTATTACGAAGAGAAGACCATTATCTCAAGAACGTCTCTCAAGATATTAAGTATGAAGTACATGCCAAATATCGGCCCGAGAAAGGTCTCAAATCGTGAACCGAGTTATGCCAAGATATGAACTTTTTGATATCCCGAGAAGCAGTTTTAAGAGATTTTGTCCTTTAGCTAACTATTAATCAAATCGTCCTACTTTGCTTTCAGCCTAAATAAACTATCGAAATAAGTCCAAAAATGCATCTTCATGATCATTCTAAGACAAAAATAAAATATAAGAGATACACCTAGGAATAAGGGAGTTTAAGCATTTAATTAAGCCATGTGTGTAAGTGTTTGATTTGCTAACTTATAATAACAATGATCTCGTTTTTAAGCTTAGTTTGGGGAACGTGAAACTTGAGGGTGATAAATCTTCGCAGCACCGAAGCCCTAATGTAAGTCCTTGATCTCTTTGCAAGTTATTTCCATATAGTTATTTTCAAGTGAAAATAGTTTCTATTCTTTTGCCTCCTTTAAAGATTTAATTTCTCTTAGTATTTAAATTTTTGTTTAGTGGTATTTTAATAAGGCCAGGGTTGATTGATTATGAGAAAAGTGTAAATTTGCTTTATCACTAAGCATTGCATGAGGGCATGGCAATGGTTAAGTGTAGGGGATTTGATAGGTGTGAAAACACCCATCCTTTTACTACTTATTTCTTACTAAAACAAGACCAAAACGCGTATTTAATGTCATTTGTTTGGAATTATGCGTGGTTTTTGTGTTTATTGTGTTTTTAGAGCCAACTGGATAAATATTGGAGAGAACATGGGATTGCACGGGTTTTATCGAGGAAAATGACAAAAAGACGAAGTCTATAGTCCAAGAGATGCAAAAGATTCGAAGTCAATGGGCCTATTTGAAGATTTATCGAAGAAAAGGACCAAAGATGGAAGATTTACCTATGTCGAAGAAACTCAAGTCTATTAAATGAAGAAATTAAAAGACGAGTTGAATTTATTCGTCGACAAATCCCGAATCGAAATCGAAAACGTCAACTTTTCTGAAATGACGAGAAGACAAAAAGAAAGGGAGAAAGCCCATTCACCAACCAAGGGAGAAGATTATAAATACTCCTCCCATTCACAAATTTCCAGGAGTTCCTTTCTGTTACATTTTCTCCTAGTTCGTAGGAACAACCATCTCCCTTAAGGAGTGGTTTTCATTTTCTTTGATTTCTTCTTGAATCTTGTAAGTTTAATCTTTCCATTTTTGTTTGTTGAATCTTAAGTCATTAATACAAGTTTACTTTTAATCTTTCTATCATCTAGTTCTTCATCTCTTTATGATTCAAAGTTCTTCAAGTTTCATTTTATTGGTTTGATCATCATAAGTAAGTGGGTTTTTGCGTTTTTTGTGGTTTTGGATTGATGTTTACCTTAGGTAAATGATTAGTGGTGAAATTGGTTTATGTTTTGATTAAAAACTTGGTGAAAATTTGTGTTAAATTCGTGTTTCTGAATCCCCTGTTCTTCGCATTTTGTTACTGTGTTCGCCCAGTAATATTCCGGATAGAGTTTGTGATTTTGTTGTTTACTCGGAATATCAAAATATTCCGCATAGCCAAAACATTTCGCATAGTGTTACTATTCCTCATAGGGCAATTATTCCGCATAGCACAAACATTCCGAGTAGCTTACATTATTCCGGGTAGAGCTCATTATTCCGCATAGTGTTTTCTTTCAAATATTCCGAATAGGGTTTCTTTTTAAAATATTCCACATAGAGCATTATTCTGGATCAAGGTGTGAATTTGTTGTTTATTCGGAATACCCGAATATTCCGAGTAGGAGCTATTATTCCGCATAACCTCAGTATTCCGAATAGGCTGGTTATTCTGGATAGAGTTATTATTCTGAGTAAGATCAACATTCCGCATAAGCCAATTATTCCGCATAAGAGATTCATTCCGAGTAGAGCTAACATTCCGAGTAGGGCAAAATATTCCGGATAGCCATTATTCCTAATAAGGTAAATTTCCAGTTTTATTCCAGTTTTTCCAGTTTTAAATTCTAGCTTTATTTTTATTCTCAGTAATTGCTTTTAGTTTAATTTTATTATTTCTAGCACTTACCATTTTAGTAGATTTAGACCCAAGCTCCCCCTTTTTAGTCACCAATTACAACGATTTCACTTTTGACCGTGATCGATTCGAGAAGATACCGAGAACGAAACAACGACATATATCAATTGGGTACGAGCAATGCAAAGAAAGAACTTGCAAGCAAAACCTTTTTATTAACCAACTAAAATAACAGTTATTACAAGTGTTAAATCAAAGTTTGTGTAACTTGTTTAGGAGATTTGAGTGTTTGAAATTAGATTTGTGGTCAAGTATATCAGCTAAGTGCATTTTCTGTTTACTCTTTATTCATCAGTAACTTTAGTTTGCTTGAATCTTTGTTTAAACCTTGAATCATTGTATGAAACCAGTTGAATTATGTTCATTTGAATTTATTTAAGCTGTTGTGTGCATTTGGTTCAATTTGATTGGCTTAATCTTGCTAAATCTGCTTATTTTGTTGAAAATTGCTTATGTTCATGTCTGTGTGATATCTGGGCAAAGATTGAATTAACCGTATCATTTGGCTGTTAGGATTTGTGTTTATATGATTGTGATTGACTCCTTATAACCCACTGGTTATAAGGGTGCCTTTTTGTGCCATGAATCTAACAAAAATCCACAAAAGACAAAAGGTCAAAGACGTCAAGCAGTGGCAACTTTTCCCACTGCTGGACACCCAAAACTAGCCACTACTAGTGTTAATTATCAAACAACTTATTCATAAGCTATTCTAGCTTATCCATACTTACAACAACTTTGTTTTTGTAATCAATCTTCCTTATTTGACCCATTTGACTATTCTGGAGCTTTTTAGAGTTTGACTTTTAGGTTTGACTAGAAAACCAACAAAGTTGACTTTTACATTAAGAGTTTATTGCTTATTCCAGCTTATTCAGTGGTTCTTTTTGAAATATTTTTTATTATTAAGCTTAGTTTTGTCATTTGAAACATTTTGCAACTTGAATCAGCCATTGAAGTGGTCTAGAACTCAAAACGACTATTTTGTCGTTTTCTTTAGAGAGCTTTTGCTTATTTCAGGCTTATTTCTTGGGCTTATTCCAAATTTGTTTTTACAAACATCTTAATTAGGTCAAGAGAAGGTTGTGTGTCAAATTTCAGCTTATGGCATCAGCTTATAACTTATTGGGCCAAAAAGCCCATTAAGAATAAGTTGCTTTGAAATAAGCTGTGATAAGCTCACATTCAACTTTTAGGCCTTTGAGATTTTGTGTTTAAAATTAAATTTTGAGTCAGATAGGAGATTTTGGGCTTATTTGGTGAACGTTTTCTTATTGGGCCTAAATTCAGCCCATTAAGGGACTGTTTTGTTATTTAGCCCATTTGGAGGCCTAATAGGGGTAGTTTCGTCATTTTAAGTTCATTTTTGTGTTTATTAGGTTAAAATAAACTAGTTTGCAACTTTTTAGAATTTTTTTATAAATTTTGAATTTTCATTATTATTTTATTATTATTTTATTATTACAACTTAAATTCAAGATTTTTAAAGTTTTTCATTTTTCCTAGTTAAAATATATTAAGTTAGGAATTTTAAATTTTTTAGATTAATTTTGTTATCATTTAATTAATTTTTAGAATTATTTTAAGACTTTTATAGTTTTTAATCATTTTAAAATAGTTTTAATTAAATTTAATTTTTTCAAAACTAGTTTTAATTTAGTTAAGTCATTTTAGAGGTTTACAAAGTGAAAAATCTCATTTGGGCTTTTTGTTATTTAAATTGATTTTTTGGGCTTTATTTAGCATTAAAAATAATTATTTAATTAAATAAAAGGTTTGAGTAAATTTTGATTTTTTGTAAACTCTAATTACATTTTTTAGGATTTATTGCAATTTTCTAGGAATTTTTAGGTTAATTTTTAAATTTAGTCATATTTTACGGTTTTACGTGCACGACTTTTCGTCTTCGTTTAATTTAGAATCGTAACAGTCATCCTTTTCTCATTTCTTTTCTCATAATTATAATCACAAAGAATTAATCATTTCTTACACAACACACTAGCCTCCTTGGGAAACGAACTTTCACCTTTAAGGGTCATTAGTGCTTGGTTTTCCTAAACCGTCACTTAATACTTGCCGCTTTTACGCCTTTTTCCTAAAAGTGTGTAAAACCCCTACAATCAGTAAGCTGCCTAACAAAGCATACCTGATCCAGTGCCACTGGGGGTGCATCCCACTTACATGACGAGTTTAATTAGTAGGATAAACTTACTCCTCTTATTTCGCCTAGAAATGTTTTGTTGCACATGTACACCGTAGGGCCAAATTTTACTTTTAGAAAAAGAAAAATACTCTTTAAAAATAAGAAATAATTGGGCTACGGAACTAGCTAGGAACCGTAGTGTTTGATTCATAATTTTGCAAAAATTGAAACAAAGAACATAAAAGGGGAAATCCTAAAATACTTGAATAAAGAAAAAAATACATGGATCTTTATTGGGGGCTATCCATAGCCAAGAAAATGATCCATGATGGTTATGCGACATCTCAGGGAGAATATCGTCCTAAATCCTGGTTATCTCTTGAGTTACTCCTAATGGGCGACTGCACATAGCTATCCGTGTTCATCCTAATCCCTGTAAGTCCTTTATTTGCTCCTCGGCGTTGTTGCCTGGTTCGCGCTTCTGGTAGTCTGTTTGCTTGATCATTTTGTCGCATAGTGCGGGAAATTCCTCTGGCTAGAGGGGCGATTGCTCCTTTGCTTTGTTGCTGGTAGTTACCTTGCGATGGGAGTATTGCCGCTACCCTTCGTGCCATGTTACCTATTGACGCGGTCAGAGAACCTAAAGTATGCCCCAGCCTTGAGAGGATTCCATCATCCTTTGTGCTTTTTGTTGAGGGTGGCCCAGTGATCATGTTAGGATTTTTTTTATGAAATGGGTCCGCTTGGCATTGGATACATCGCGCCACCCTTTTACGGACATCCTTACGCATAAATGGCCAAAAATATCCTAAGCGGGTAATCTCATCGACCACAGCTATCGGGCCACACGGGCATGCCCTTTTATGTGCAGCTTCTACGACCACCCGTGCTTGCTCTGGCGCTAGACATTGCAGCGTTCGCCCGTTATTTAATTGTTTGTACAACATTCCCTTGATATACTTAAAGTGCCATGCTCTCGTCTACACTTGTCGGGCTTTCCTTCTATTGCTTGGCAATGTATTATGTGTCAGGAACTCCTAAATTGGTGTCATCCATGTTGGTGTCTCAGGTTTATATTTTTGTGTAAGATAAAATCAACTAGCACATGACTAGGAGGTTTATCCATGTTCATAATTGAAAGGTGATCCATGTCAGCTGAGATTTCGCCATTTTCTTTGGAAATTTTTCGTATAGAAAACTCTGCGAACTACCTGGTTATGGCCCTCATCTTTTGTGTGTATTGGATTAGCGTATGTCCTCATGGCTCGCATGACCCCGTGACCCTGCTTGCCAACAAAGGGTTGTATGTGTAGGCCACTAGGCTCTTTATGTCTGTTGGAAATACGTTTTTACGTATTTAGGAAGATTCGGTCACTCCGACAATATATTACGTAGTAGCTCGTAGTCTAGATATCTTTATATATATATATATATATATATCAAAAAAATGAAAAGCCCGGTCCATGCTTGTATGGCCGGCCCAATTGAAAGCCCAACCCCATCTTATGTGCTTGGTATATAAACCCTCTCCTTAGATGGAGAGGGTGTTGGTTCACATAACTTTACACATAGTAAAAGTGTGTTTTCATACTTTCTCTCTCAAAGTTTGTGTGTGTTCTTACCATATTTCTATCTCTTTCTCTCTCTAAAACATAAGCTAGATTTACAATATCCTAACAAATGGTATCAAGATCCATGGTATGATTGTTTAGTTTATGTGTTTGTGTTCTTGATTCATACACCTAGTTTGATCCAAATTCATTCGTACCAATTTTTTTTTGTGTTTTTATGGCTTAATCTTGATATACTTCATCTACTTATTTGTTGTAATGATTTGCTATTTTACTTTGGTTAAAAACACAAAATTTTTGGGTGTTTGATTCATTTTTAGGATTAGAATCTCGAATTTGTTGTGTTTAGTACTATCCAAGAAAAGTGGTAAGTTTGATTCCATAGTACGATCTGTGTATTGTGATCACATAAACCTAGGGTTTTTACTTTCGATCCAATATGACGATCACAGGCCATGATCACTCATTGCGATCATAGGACTCGATCACTCGCTGCGATCACAGGCCACAATCACTCGTTGCGATCACATGCCACGATCACTCGTTTCGATCAGGACTACGATCAACGAGTGCGATCCGAGTGCGATCCGAGTGCGATCATAGGGTACGATCAAACGAGTGCGATCCGAGTGCGATCATACGGTACGGTCCACGAGTGTGTTCCGAGTACAATCAAGGAGTGCGATCTGAGTACGATCATAGGGTACGATCCACGAGTACGATCTAAGTAAGATCCCCACTACGATCAAGTGTTGCGATCCAACATTTTTCAAAAACGTGTTTTTGAAATTTTTTAATAATCGTGTGTAATTTTGACTTGGATTTTTTGGTTTATCGAGAACATAATTTAGGGGATTTCAACATTATTTCTCGGCTTTATCATACAACAACAAATACATTTACTTTCTCTCATTGTTCGATCAACATTCGTAAATCTTAATCTTAACTTATCGAAATGGAGTACACGTCTCTTACGGATAAGTCCGTCCTCTCGGGTATGGATAATCGTCCACCAATGTTGGAGAAGTCTATGTACGAGGATTGGACTTCCCGAATGGAAATTTACATGTTGAACAAAGAGAATGGACATCTCATTTGGGCATCGGTGATCAATGGACCATTAGATTATGGTACAGTGATGGAAGGTACAATTACTCGTCCTCGCACAATGGGTGAATTGACTGGAGATAATAAGATTCAAGACAAATGTGATAAGTATGCTACAAACATCATTCTTCAAGACCTTCCTCCAGATGTCTACAAACACGTCAGCAAACATAAAGTTGCCAAAGAGTTATGGGATAGAATTCGTGTTCTAATGCAAGGCACCTCGTTAACTAAACAAGAACGAGAGTGTAAGCTTTATGATACTTTTGATAAGTTTGCCTATATCCCCGGGGAGACTATCAATGACTACTATTTGAGATTTACCCTATTGTTGAAAGAGCTCAATATCTATGGCATGGCAATTCATACGTTTCAATTAAACACCAAGTATTTGAACACCCTTCCTTAAGAATGGCGTAAGTACGTGACGGATGTTAAATTGGCTAAGGACTTGCATAACACCAATGTGGATCAACTTCAAGCCTTTCTTCAACAACACGAATGCCATGTGATCGAGGCTCGGTTGTCTACACCTCAAGTTCATGATCCACTTGCCATGTATGCTTCTCAACAAAACATGGCTTATACCTATCGACAACCATCATACCTGCAGCAGCCACCACCACACACCTATCAGCAACCACAACAACCATCTTATCAACCACTAATGATGCCACAACAAGCATTTCAACAAAGTGTTCATCAACAATCTTTTCCACAGAAACCACCACATCATGCATCACCATCACAAGCCAACACTTCTCCAATGGGCTATACTCCTCAGCAAGGATATTTTCCAATTGAAGCACAAACAACACAAGCCTTCTACTCCAATGAACTTCCACCAATCCAAGCACCGGTCTTTACTCCAAATGATACGCCAGCTGATGTTTAAACCATCTCATTGCCTACTTGTCAAAACTTGTTTCAACTGGAGGATTTCCACCAACAAAAAATCAGCTCCGCACTTCTTCAAATTCTCGACAACAAGCCACTATTCATGTAACACCCCCAAATTTATACAATTCAATACAGCGGAAGACTCGTTGATGTTACGGGATAGCACATTACTCACATCATAGACAACGCATAAAAATCGCGTCGTTTAATAATAAAAGCATTTCCATTCATAAATATCAAAGTTACATAGGTCCCAAGTCATATTATTTCATACAATTTTACAAAGCATTTGAATGGAAATTTGTTAATTAAGTGCGGGCCATGAATTCTTGTTGTCTTCCCGAGAATTACCTTCAAGTACCTGAGATAAAACATGTTAAAAGAAAAGGTCAGCGATGAGGCCGAGTGAATTCATAGAGTTTAATAAAATCCATCAATATAACATCGGTATAGAATTAATAACGAAAACCATTTCGTACAAATCTTTGTAATAGGCCATAAAATCGCCAAAGTCATTTTATACAAATCTTTATCAAAATCATAATATAGGCTTTCGCCTTCAAAATTATTATACGAATCATTGTCGTAAAAAACATCATACAATACGTTTCATAACGTTGTATAAAGTTAAATAAAAACCGTTATATGAATATGGTTATGTAAAACCAAAACACGAACATAACATCAATAATAAGACCCTGTATTGCTAGTCAGGCAATATATCGTAATTCAGTGAGTATAGCAGTATTTCGTTATTTGGATTATTATAAGCCGCATGACATTGTTACCTTACTACAATAAACAACGGGTAGCTAACCCGAAACTCAATTTGCCCATCTAAATTAGCGTGTCGTCACAAAAATCACGCTATGGAAATCTTCTCATACATAAATTCGCTTACCAATCAATGTGGCACGACGGGGATCAACCGTCAAGGCGCGAACTGGGGTGATCGTCCCCAAATAGTACTATTATATGCATAAGCGTCTACCAAATCCCGGTAGTTCACAATTCATGCTAATGGGACTTTTAGTGACATAACCTTACTTTAATAATCCATTTCATTTCATCTATCGGGTCATTTAATCATTCATCGGGTCATACAATCATTCGGGTCCAAATCAATAAACAGACAATCAGGACAACTAGTGTCCTACTTTATAAAACTAACGTGTTATCTCCCTCGCGGGTTTATAAAACATTTCATATAACATTTAAAAGAGTGCGAGGCTATGAACTCACGTTGATGTGGGAAGGCGATTATCGGCGATTTGGATGTACGGTACGTGCTTCAATCACGGAAACCTAGACAAATAATACTCGTCTTAGACTCTTGTCCAATGACTTTATAAAAATAACAATTATGTATACATATGATGATTATATATATATGATGATCAAGTGGGTTTATATATTCTCGTTTACTCATTTTAGTGTTATGTGTCGATAACTTTTATACTAGTTTACTAGTTTTACCTATTTACATATTTTAAGTCCAATAAACTTATTATAAGTTCTTTAACTTGTATTAATCCATTTTATACTTGTATTATCAGTATTTATACTTTACATGTTGGGCCCAAATGGGTTAAGCCTAATAAATAAGTTTATAAGTGTTTTAGCCCATTTTGTTGTATTATTAGTCCAATAACGTTAACTTAGCCCGTTAATGTCCGTATGTTTAATAGTTCGGGTTTTATCGGTTTTTACTTGTTATATATGTTTATATATCAGTATATGAGTTTATAAAAGTTTACATTAGACGGGTCCAACCGTCTATGTTTTATTTAACAAAAACGTTAATTTTACGGTAATAGCCGAAAAAATCGTAAAAATCATGTTTATAGTTTTATAACTTATAAAACTTATCAAACTACCATTTTTATAAAATGTCCATTTATTTATCATTGTAAATACTTATATAAATGTAATATATAAGTTAGTGGGTTTTATTTCACATTTTATACTATATTTATTTGAGTGCTTATATAATACTATTATACTTTAATTTCTCAAAATCTGATTTTTACTTTCACTTTCACCATTTTTACCATATCTTGAGTTCTACAAAGAGATAGAAGCTCATTTTTGGACACAATAAACTAAATGATATGTGCTACAATTAACTTAGTTTTAGCTACTGCTCAATCCAAATCTAAATATCCTTAACAGTCCGTCCAAAACTGACTATTCAGATTGGTACTCTAAACTTGTTTTGGTCATATCTCACTCATTATAATGATTCCATTGCATGGCCAACTCTCACATGTCTACAAGACATATTACTTACTTTATATTGATTCTACTTTGCCATTTTATCAGTCTAACATGTGGTTAGTTACTGTTTTTATACAGCCTACCATTTAAGCAAGATTAACCATTTTTACATATAGTTTTTCATCGTTTTACCCATGATTATCAACACCAAATCCCCACACAATACTTTTATCATCAGATATTCATCATATACATATACAATAGGAAATAAAATACATGATTACATCATCAAAAATAACAAGAGGATGAGGAGAACAATCTTTATACCACCAAAGTGATGAAATGATGAGTTTTTGGATGAACAAGACATGGTTTTGGGTAACCAATCTTATGAGATATCAACACCACTTCTAGGATCACCAAGTATTTGTAGATTCTTCCAAAAATCAGCCTTTGTTCTTCATAAAAACTCCTTGAGAAATCAGCCCCAAACTCCCTTGAAAACTCGTTATCAACATGTGTTGAATATAGATGAAGTTTATGGTTAAATTGATGATGATGATGGGTGATTTAGGGTGTTGTTTGGACGAATTTAGAGAGAGAGAGAGGAAGGGAAGAAAGTTTTGCATGTTGAAATATGAAGTAAATGGTTTGAGGTGGTAGTTTTGATGGTTTTTGTTAGCTAGCTTACAAGTTAAGCTTAAGTTAACATGTGTTTTAGCTTCCATATGAAGCTTTGACACATATGGGGTGAGGTGGAGCATTTGTATCCTTCCCATATTAGTGGGGTGGGGCAAAACTTGTTTTGTCTCATCCCACTAATTTACAGGTATTTCTCGATTCTAGTTTCCTCGATTTGCGTGCCCTCGGGTCGTTTTACGAAAAATATCTTTATAAATTACGAATCAACGGCACAAAATGAATCTAATAAAAATTGTCTCATCAAAAACGGAGTTCGAAAACGTAAATACGTAATCCTAAGGTTTCCGGTTTAGTCGTAAAGGACGTTAAATTATAATCGTAAGTCCTAATCTCTTCTCGTAAATTTGTGAGTTTATGAACCAACACAAATTTAAAATTCCAAAATAATATTCACGGATAAATTTATTTTCTGAAATGTCGGACTGTCACCAAAACGGTGTATGTAAACGTAAGCACGTAACGTAGAATCCTCCGGTTTAGACGTAGTCGATGCTACTTCAAGACATAAATCCAAATTTCTTCCCAAAAATAAGTGAGTTCATAATATAACATTAAAATAATGTTTTTAAATAATATTTGAGAATAAAATATAAACCATAAATTGACGGATTGTCACAGCATTTACCCCTAAACAGGATCTTTGTCCCCAAAGATCATCTTATCTTACTACTCGCTTCTTATAGAGTTAAAGCCATGTGGGTATTTCCTCCACATTCGGTCTTTTCTCACAAGTGTAATCCATTACAATACGCGAGTTTCATCAAACATAACTACGGGAATAAGATCAGGCTTAATGTTGACTTACTTTCTCTATCCATGATGTTCACGAGTTTTTGATGAATGCAACTTTTCGCCGATCTAAACTTCATTAAAGAATAGTAAGATTTTCACTTGATAGGCATTTATCAAGTTCGATTTACGAAACATAATTCACGCAGCCCTTGAAGTCATAGGGTAGATCCAGCTTATATGCATTTCAAACCAACTTTTACATCATCTCAATGGTCCCATACAACGGGGACTTAATTCCCATGATCTTTCAGATCTTCAATTCATCTTTCTATGGTGAAACTTTTTGGCATAACTTCGCTACCCATCTGGCACTTCAAGATCTACATTTCATATTCACATAACCTCCTGCCCACTACCGACAGTCAATAATCAGATCCTAATTTCAACAATCATTTCAGGTCTCGCAGGTCGAGTATTTTGTAAGGTTAGGTTTGCCATCATAGGAAACCTTAAACCTAAAAGACATGTCCAACTCACAATGGGTGTATGTCGGGTGTCTTCATCCCAACTCCTGCTTACAGATGCTCTCATATTTAGATCCTAACAAGATTCGATCTCGATCCTAACACGATAATTATCAATGATAATCTCTCCAAAGGAAAACGATTATACGGTTTATTACCAAAGGTCAATCATTCAAACATAAACAGCACTTATAGTATTTTGTATCGCTACTTTACCTCGTCCCTTCGATTTGGGGTGGTAAACAGTACTCTCTTCAAGATTCAATCACACTGACTTCTGAGCAAATCTCTAGAAATTCGATGCGAAGCGAGGATCTTGATAGAGATGGTCGATACAGGCACACCATGTTTACATAATTCCTTTAAATATAAAAGAGTCAATTTCTTCATCAAGAATCTATCATTAACATGAATGATATTAGCAGATTTGGTTAGTCTGTCGACGATGACCCAAATCGAATCAAATTCAGATGATGACCTTTGCAATACCTAGACGTTTACTAATGTATGAGGCGGTGTCTGCATTCATAATTTTTCCATCATTACAACTTCTTCTGATAATGATACATTAAATTAGAAATGACAGGAATAGAATACTTATACTTACAAGATTCCAACATGACTAAATCTCACAAACATCATATTTAGGCAACCACAAGTGGTCTTTTAAAACATTTAACGCTATCGGCTTCTCAATTCTAATGGTTCACATTAGCCGTGAACCCCTTTTTATTATCTATATTATCCTTTTTCTAAGCATCGGCTATATTTTAAATTGTTCGGCAATTTATTTTGCACCTTCATTACTAAGGAACATGTCCTAATTGGTTCTTTATACTTTCTACATAATGTGTCATTATCTACATTCATCTTTCCTGATGAAATATTTATCATAACCAAAAATTCAATCAGAATTTTATTCATATTTTCTAAGTCTTAGTTGTATCTCAACTATTATTTTTATCAGTTTTGTTTGATCCGACGTTTTAAAGCGTCGATAATTATTACAAGTAATTAAATAATAAATATTCAATTTTTGAAACGTAAACGTAAAAAGTTTAAAATTTTCTCAGTTCGACCAATTTTATAAAAACGTTCAAAATAAATTTAAATTTAATTAACAAGATTTTTGTTGGTTTATCGAAAACAATTAATAAGATCCGTAAATGTTCGTAAAATCTTTGTTTATACTTTGGTCAAAGTTTTCTTGGTTGAAAAGCAAAAATTATCGTTTCAAATTTCAAGTCATGATTTAAAAGGTTTCCTCAATCCCTCTTAGATTGTCTTGAGGTATACACAAACATTTACCCCTAAACAAAAGTTTAGTTAAATGGTTTGTGTATAAGGGAATAATCCCTTAAAATCCTTTGTTAAAACATTTGTCAAAATATATTTGCACTTTTCTTTTTAGTATAACTAAAAGTCTTAATGGTTCCAACTTTTGAAGAGTAAATATATTCCATTCTCTATTAATCACACGGTCAAATAATGTAAAGGACTAAGTCTTAAATCACATGTTAATTATTCAAGGTACAGGTTTTAATTGTTCGGCCAATTTAGGGCGGTCTATAAATAATTATTAACTCATTCTTATTCTTATAAATAAACAAATGGTCCTTAATGATCACAAGCATGAATTTATCAAATTACAGCCTACACACGTGATTCACCAAATTTATGGATGTTACATGTGCATTGGAATAGATAATCTTTTTCGCAGATGCGAAGTTGATGATAACCATGCCGTGAATCAAATTTTCGAATATACGCTAGAACCTTGTAAATGATCGAACAATTCTTCCATTTCGAGTCATGGATATCGTTTTCGATTGTCAATTTACTCAGTTCACAGTAATCTATAAATATAAGGAATGATAACACCATAGCTCTTCATGATGACGAGCTCGGTAGAATAAAATCTTTCTCCGACAACTCTCTCAGTTGTACGGCAATTCCTTTAATTCAGATGGTGCTGACGTACAGTGCACATGCCACAGGTGCAGCACCGGGAATATAATCAATACCAAATTCAACTTGCCTTAATGGCAAAAGTCTAGTTAATTCACCAGCAAATACCTCCTAAAGTTTCAGATAACGGAACCATCTTTTAATAAATTTATATTAGGTTCTTCCTAGATTATAATATCTATGACTAATTCACAACCATTCATGGTATAATTTCAAGTCTAAATGCAGGATATTGTCATCCATCAAGAATTATTTAGATCACTTTTGATAATCAACATCTTATAATTTAGGGGAATTCTACTCGAGTTCCCATCAATTAAGACAATGTTATCATGTCATAATCAATCAATCCAATCTACTGGCACTATTAACTTTCTAGTTTTATTGTCGTCGATAAGATGTGAATTTCTCAAAAGACTAATAATAACTCATAATCCTTCACAAGTTCAAGGATATCTGGAGACATAACTAACCTTAAAAGAGTAAGGTCAACACATAATCTACGCGATAGAAATTCAAATCAGATACAAACGAAAACATTTAATGAATATGAATATATCCCATGTTTTCATAATTTGAGTACGCATTCGAAAGCTCCTCGGATCGTTACCCAGGTCATTCAAATGAAATCTAATCAAAAGAAATGATAGGAACATCGATACATCAAATCGGGTATCAACACTCGGTAATCAGATATTTTTACAAAGAATCTCGCCACGGGAGAATTGGACAAGAAGGGAATATCAATTGTCAAATAAGACAAGTTCCACAGATGAGTAAATTCGACTCAGAAGAATAAATAGTACGGGCACATATGTAGGTGTCCCTATCAATATGTCCCTATTTTTCACTTCTTGCAGATCTCATAAAATTTAATTTTTCACAATTACAAAGAGAATGTAATGTTTAGTAACAATTTCATGGTGACTACTAATCAGCCTTGCATGGTCCATTCCAAATTGTATGTAGGCGCGTAACTATATACAATTTCAAGATTAACGATGCAATACTCAATTCGTCAAAATTTTATCATCATGTTTATAATAAAAACTTTTTCATGCTTAATTCTTAAATAAGAATCAAGAATAAATTTACAAAGATTTTCTTTGTTATGAACACAATTAAGTTTTCCAAGGTGTTTTATAAACAACTTCATTTCGATAACGATCACTTATAAATCTCACTTTGAATCATCCTTATAGTGATGAAAATTCAATTTTCTCAAAGGATACTGTTTTATCTTATAAAAACAATGAGTGATCTGCAAAAGAGTGATGAAAACTTGTTCACCAAGAACTAACTACAATATGATAGGAAATGAGCTTAGCCAATTAATCATGAGGTTCATGATCTCGATGGCACTCAAAAAGAATAATCTACAACGTAACTCAAATCAAGATGAGTACTTGTTCAATGGTTGCATCACTAATGCGAGCATTAGGAAGAAGCAAGAAAAGATAGATAACATCGATACATGTAGAATTTAGCAATCCAATGTAGTCTTTTCATAAATCACAAACAAGTCTAAATTGTACCGTAACACATTACGTGTCACTATGTAATACAATTTCAAGAACTCATCTTACCAACTGATGTCTCAGTTAAGTTAGGGATTACTTTTAAAAGATACCACAATAAATACTAATCTACAAGAGTCATGGGGGTTTCACCTGTCCCGGAAGATCCATCGGTCCCAATTTTAGAAGAAGATTTCTTCACTTTATTTATTAGACACTGGGCATCCTCGTCATTGGACAATGGCCTAGGAACAACCCTTAACACGAATCAACTATCAATTAAAACCTTATAATTCAATCACAAGACTCAACAACTTCCTCTTAACAATTTCTTATTCCATACAAGTTAAATTTTACTTCATTCAAGTTTCAATCAACTCATACTCAATGCGATATCCTACCTCATTTTCCAATATTTTCAGCCTTATTTATAAACCTTAAAAGGGCAATAAAAGCTCGATATGAATCAACACTTAATTTCCAATCCTATAGCTCTTACAACAACAATTATCAAATGAGTCACTAATATTAAATGACCCACTCATTCAATTAGACTTCTCAGAAAGGTACTAGTGGCATGAGGCTTTTGGGTAATGGTTCCAATGACAGCCTCAAGTGCAACATTCACCCTTTCGATTTCAAATTTAAGAATTGGGTGACAACGAATCAGATGACATCTTTCTAGGTGGTAACGTTTTGTCAAACTCCACTCTATAAGGAAAGATCGTCATGACATCGATATCAGTTTTAATCTCGCCAATTCTTTCTCAATATCGCAATCAACTAAAATCTACATTTCTACAAATATCAACCATTTTGTTGGGATCATAAATATCCACAACTTGGTTTAGATCTAGGATAGCTAGAGTTCCTACGAGAATAGCTTAGACTAGGGGATTTAGGGTTCCTTGTGACAATCTACGTCGTATAAATACCTCGTATAAATATAGAAATAATCATCAAACAATCATGTAATCAAATTACATCATATATATATAATCCAAGTTATATATATATATTAAAATAACACTTCTCAGTCTGGTCTTGTCGGTAACTCGGGAATTCTTCGGCACCGTTATAGTCAAAAGATTTTTAGACATTTTTAGAAAAATGTTTATAGTTAAAAGATTTTGAAATGTTTTATTCAAAACCTTGGTTTTAAAAATATTTCGTTCTCTATAGCGAGAGCTCTGGTACCAAACTGTAACACCCCCAAATTTATACAATTCAATACAGCGGAAGACTCGTTGGTGTTACGGGATAGCACATTACTCACATCATAGACGACGCATAAAAATCGCGTCGTTTAATAATAAAAGCATTTCCGTTCATAAATATCAAAGTTACATAGGTCCCAAGTCATATTATTTCATACAATTTTACAAGCCATTTGAATGGAAATTTGTTAATTAAGTGCGGGCCATGAATTCTTGTTGTCTTCCCGAGAATTACCTTCAAGTACCTGAGATAAAACATGTTAAAAGAAAAGGTCAGCGATAACGCCGAGTGAATTCATAGAGTTTAATAAAATCCATCAATATAACATCGGTATAGAATTATTAATGAAAATCATTTCGTACAAATCTTTGTAATAGGCCATAAAATCGCCAAAGTGATTTTATACAAATCTTTATCAAAATCATAATATAGGCTTTCGCCTTCAAAATATTATACGAATCATTGTCGTAAAAACATCATACAATACGTTTCATAACGTTGTATAAAGTTAAATAAAAACTGTTATATGAATATGGTTATGTAAAACCAAAACACGAACATAACATCAATAATAAGACCCTGTATTGCTAGCCAGGCAATATATCGTAATTCAGTGAGTATAACAGTATTTCGTTATTTGGATTATTAAAAGCCGCATGACATTGTTACCTTACTACAATAAACAACGGGTAGTGATGAGGCTGCTTTTATACATAGTCTCATCTTCCAAATAGGGCTTAAAATGCATTAAATATCATCAAAATACCCAAATACATATGCTTGTGTTTGTTGCTTGTGTATTTTAGGTACGGATATTGAGATAATGACAAAAGATCACAAGAATCATGCAAAAACGAACACGGGAAACGAAGCCGCACAATGAACCAAGCCCTAATGAAGACTTTCCAAAAGATCAACCCTTGAAGATTTGAAGAATTATGAAGAAGGGTCCTCCAATTATGAAGAACTGACACTTTATACCCTTGTATCCTCATAATTACAAGTTTGGTCCCTAAAGTTTGTCAAAATTACAAAAAGGGCCTTTAACTTTGAAGAATTGGCAAGTTTAGCCCCTCAACAATGCTAAATTGTCAACCAATATCATCCACAAAGTCAAATACATCATGAAATCCTTCAAAGTACAAGAAATGACAAGTTTGGTCCTTTGAAAAATACAAAATTACACAAAAGACCCTCAACTTTCAACATTTGGCAAAAATGGTCCCTCAATCATCAAGACTTGGCAATTTCAGTCCTCCAAAATGCTCAACATACAAGTCAAGACCATTATCTATCAACAAAATGCCAAAACATCCCCTCAAGTATCACAATATGGCAAGAAATACCCCTGAAAATACTTTGGAAAAGTATTTGGGGCAAAAGTGTGAAAACTGAAAGTTTAAATACAAAGGAAATCCAGTTTTGAGCAAAAATTTACAAAGTAGCAAGTTGATGAAAGATGAAGGATTAAAACTGGCCAGACAGCATTGTAACCTAGACCACTCACCAGCTGCCACGTGCCCCACTCAATCTTTTCCACCAATCACACCACTCCCTGCCTCCACCTCAGCCTTCCACTCACCAGGTTTTTAATTAATTAAACCCTTGGCGCCTTAACACCTTTTTAAATACTAATCACCATTAAAACGGATTAAACCATGTGTTCATCAGCTCAAGAACACAATTAGGCATTCCTTAATCATTATGAATTAAAGGCTAATTCTTTCCAGAACAATGATTAAGGGTCCTATAATCACAACCCAACCTTAAAACATGCCACATCATCATCCCCTTTGTCACATGCTACCTCCCCTGCCCCACCCTTCACGTCCAAACAAAAACAAGCCAGTAAATCCAACGTTTGAGAAACATGCTTACTTTCTAAGCTTCATATTCACCATTGGATGCACTCACACATGCCAGCTGCCACTAAACAACAAGAAAAGTCACATGATTCTCCAAGATATTCAAACTTCATAAGGGCAATTTTGGAAGATCAAGTAGTTAGGGTTACACGTTTTCAGCTTTGATAGTTCACTTGTAAGGCTATATAAAGCCACTTAGGCCTTCACATTTCAGTTTGCTTTTGGTTTTTCCTTTGTTCAAACACTTGTAAATCCTCTTTCTGATTAATGAATTTGAGTTAAGTGCTTTGAAGAAAGACCAAGTGCCATCTTTATTCTGCTTGTTTATGTTCTTAGTTTACTGCTTTTGAAGTTTAAACCTGTTTTCAAAAGAGGAGTGTGCAAAAGTTTGCACATTTTCTCATTTTCTTGATATTTTGCTAAGTCTTGTTCCAATCTTGGAATTCTTGGGCTATAGGGCTGATCATAGCATCCTAACTGAGTTGGTTAAGGTGTGGTGAGGCTTATAACTTGGGGATAATCAAGTGTGGGGTAACAAGTTTGCATCAATAAAGATTTTTGAAGTTTATGATTTTTATGATTTTGTGCTTAACCCTTGTTCAATCTTAGCAGGCTTTTTGTGGAAGCTTGTGCTTGTTCTTGCTAGCACATAAGCTCAAAATTCGTGGGTGTGGATGTACATCCATGAGGTTTGCATACTTAATCTCCAAATCTGCTTAAATTGTGATTTTTGGTGATATTTGTATGAAACTGTTGTTCTTGTGAATTTTGTGGCTTGTTCTTGCTTGAATCTGTTTATTATACTTGTTTTAGTGTTAATTGATGCTTGGTTGGCCTGAAATCTTGTTTTGCTTTTGAAAATTTTGATTTGAAAAAGTTAAAGGGGTGTTTGGGTCTACTGGTTTATGCTTATATTTTGTTTTTTGTGTTAAGGGAAGTTGTTGTTTATGCTTTGTATCTGCTATACCTTTGTTTGAGAGTGTTTTACTACAAGTTTTTGGGTTTTAACACTTGAATTAATCAATCTGCTATAAAGACCTTGTTTCTTCTTGTTTTGACCTAGGATTTTGGGAACACTTAGTGTGTATGCATGCTTAGGGATAAAAGTGGTTTAAACAAAGTTAACATAACCTGTTTGAAAGATTTGAGGTGTTGAAATTGGCTTGTGTGTCAAATACATCAGCAAAAGTAGAAAACTGCATGTGTTAGTGTTCATCAGTAACTTTCATTGCTTGAATCTTGCTTAATCCTTTGAACCAGTGCATGAAACCTGTTTAGACTTGCTTATTGGAGTTTATTATAGCTTTTGTGTGCATTTGGTTGAATTTGGCTGGCTGATTTGTGCTTAAACTGCTCTTGAATGCTAAACTGCTTATTGTTCATGTCTGTGCAATGTCTGATGAATGATTGATTAAACTGTATCAATTGGGTGTTAGTGATTGTGTTATTTTGATTGTTATTGACTCCTTTTGATCCAAAGATCAATTGGGTGCCTTTGTGAAATCTGAATCCAAGAAAAAGTCACTAAAGACAAAAAGTCAAAATAGTCAAGCAGTGGAAAAAGTTTCCACTACTCAACATCCAAAACTAGCCCCTGCTAGTGCAATTTTGTCATCAGCTTATCATTAAGCTATTCTAGCTTATTCTGACTTGCAACAACTTATTTTTTGTAATAGATCTTCATTATTTGACCCATTTAAGTGAACTGGAGCTTATGAGACTTTGACTTTGACTTTTTACTAGAAAATCAACTTGTTTGACTTTTAACATAAGTGCTTATTTGATTTTCCAGCTTATTGAGTGTGCTTATTTGAAAGGTCTTTGGTTTTTAAGCTTAGTTTTGTCAAAAGAATCATTTTGCAACTTGAATCAGCTTCTGAGGTGGTCTAGATCATAAAAACGACTATTTTGTCGTTTTGTGAATAAGTTTGTGACTTGTTTCTGGCTTATTAATTGGGCTTATTTGAAAATTCTTTTTGTAGAAGTCTTTGTTAGGTCAAAAGAAGGTTGTGTGTTAAATTTTAGCTTATGGCATCAGCTTATGGCTTAATGGGCCAAAAAGCCCATTAAGAATAAGCTGCTTATTATAAGTTAGCTTATTTCACATTTTCAGCTTTTGGGCCTTTGGAAAAAGTTGTTTAAAATCAAATTTTGAGTCAACCTGTGCTTTTTGGGCTTAATTTGAACACTTTTTCTTATTGGGCCTTAATTAAGCCCAATAAGGGACTGTTTTGGGTTTGGCCCATTTTCTAGGCCCAATAGGGGTATTTAGGTAATTTCACTTTCATTTATAAGTTATTTAGGTTAAATTAAGCTAGTTTGCAAGTTTTTAGAATTTTTTATAATTTTTGGATTTTTAATATTATTTTAATATTATTTTATTATTAAAAATTAAAAGTCTGATTTTCTAGGTTTTTATATTTTTCCTAGGTTCTAAATACTTAATTAGGATTATTGCAACTTTCCAATTATTTTCTATGTCTTTTAATTATTTTCTATAATTAATTTAAGATTTAATTGATTTTAGGAGTTTTTAGTTGTTTAAAAATAGTTTTAATTGGTTTTAAAATTTTGAAAAATAGTTTTTAGCTTAATTAGGATAGTTTTGAGGTTTAAAAACTTGAAAATCTTGTTTAGGGCTTTTTAATAATTAATTTTGATTTTTAGGGCTTTAATTAGCATTAAAAAGTCATTATTTAATTAATTAAAAGGTTTTTGCAAGTTTTGATTTTTTTTAAACTCTTAGAATATTATTAGGGATTTTTGGTAATTTTTAGAAATTTTTAGGTTAAAATTTTAATTTTGGTGGTTTTTACGACTTTACGTGTACGCCTTTTTAGACTTAGTTTAATCCGTCTTCGTAACCGTCATTCTCTTCTAATCCCTTTTCTATTTTTCTTTCTCAAATATAATCACAAATTAATCCATATCATTACACACATAACACACTAGCCTCCTTGAGAACGAACTTGAACTCACTTTGGTCATTAGTGCTTGGTTTTCCTAAACCGACACTTAATACTTGCCACTTTTGTCATCCTTTTCCTAAAGGGTGGTAAAAACACCTACATCATTTTGGCGCCACTGCCGGGGAGGCGTGTTGTGTTTTGATTTGGCATTGTTGTTTTTATACTAACCATAATTAGTATTTGTATTAGTAGCACTCTACTAATACGTATTATCGTTTTTCGGT
Organism: Glebionis coronaria; assembly: GCA_025667525.1. Lineage (NCBI taxonomy): Eukaryota > Viridiplantae > Streptophyta > Magnoliopsida > Asterales > Asteraceae > Glebionis > Glebionis coronaria. The sequence goes on from CM046877.1 coordinate 428,601,574, forward strand.
TTTTGTGTGAATATTATTACTATATTGTATATGTAGAACAATAAATTCACAAGTACTCCAAATACGTGAGAAATCACAACCTTGACTTGGGAGGTCATTACCCAATCATTGTATTCGAATCTCAAACCAAAGGAAAAGGCAAAAATAGATAAATACTTTCGTGAAGCTTAATCTTGAAAATACAAACTATAAGGTGGGTATAAGGCGGATATTATAAAATATATCCTAAAGAAAAAGGCTCTTAAGTGCTTCGCGCCGCCTCGTTTCCCCGCTTGCTTGTGAGTATTTGATTGTGAGAGTGAATCGAGGGTTTTTCCGCCCAAAGTATTACTAAGTATCATATATATTTTCTTGGTTTCTATTGATTAAACCCTCTTGAACGACTTGGTGTTCCACCATCGTTCTAAAGTCATCGAAGGCGTTCACCCCACGTGATCGTTTTCATTCCTAGAGGCTTCGTTAATCAAGAGATTTGATTAAGGAGGAGATTTGTAGATTTTTGTCTACTTAATACATTTCACCAAACTCCAAAAAGGTTAATACAATCAAAAACCACAAAAAAATTGAAAAAATACAAAACACCAAAAAGAATCTTCTTTGCTCATCCCCTCGTTGTACGTGACGTTTATGCTAACTCGAAATCAAGCAAGACGTGCACGTAAACGAAAGAACAAAACTCCCACTCCCAACAATTCTAGTGAGGAGTCTCCTATTGACGAACCCATTGTAAGAGAAGCACCAACCATGGCGAATCGAACTATGATGGAGTTACTTCAAGCACCCACCGAGGGTTATGGAGAGGCTATTGTGATTCCCACAATCCTTGCGGAGAATTTTGAGGTTAAAACGGGTTTGTTGTCCATGATTCAAAACAACAAATTCCGTGGTGATGAGAAGGACAATCCTCACAACCATATCCGCCAATTCAATCGTCTTACCGCTACTTGCAAGTTTAAGGATGTCTCTAACGACTCGATTAAGATGATGCTTTTTCCGTATTCCTTAGCGGGGCCTGCAAAAATTTGGTTAGAGAAAGAGCCACCCAATTCTATATTGACGTGGAAGGATCTCGTGTCTAAGTTTGTGAACCAGTTTTTTCCGCCCTCTAAGACTACACACTTGAAAAACGAGATTTCAAAGTTTTCACAAGAATTTAATGAAAGTTTTTCAACGGCTTGGAATAGGTTTAAGGAAATGTTACATGAATGTCCTCATCACGGTTTTTCCGATTTGCATAAAATTGACACGTTTTACAATGGACTTATTGATCATGAAAGGGATTATTTGAATGCCGCCGCGGGTGGTAATTTTTTATGTAAAACGGTTGAGGAAGCTTTGGTGATAATTGAAAATAGATCTAAGGTGTATAGTCCTCGTAGCACGTCTAGTGTTCGTAAGGCTTCGTCTTCGGCTTCACCTTCTTTGTCTAATACCATCGATGCTTGCCAAATTGAGGCAAACTTGGAAAACAAGATTTTTGATAAGTTGAAAGGACTTTTGATTGAGTTTAAAGTTAGTGAACCAAGTGCTCCCGCTACGGCTAAAGCGGTTGAGGTTTCTTGCATGTATTGTGGTGGAGGTCATGATTTCTCCGAGTGCATTACCAACGGTGGTAACACTTCGAGTGCCTTCGCGGCCACGAGAAATTACTACCAAAACGGTCAAGTTTCCCGCTCTAATCAAATGACTCCACCGGGTTTTGGATCAAATCAAAATGCTAACAACTATCGCAACAATCAAGTTGGTTTTAAAAACAATTACAACAAGGGAAACTATGGGAATCAAGGGGCTAATAATCAAGTTTCAAACAAAAATGATTTTCAAAATAACAACAAAAGTTTGCAAACATTGAAAGATCTTCCAAGTGAGTTTGTTGAATATGCTAGTGGGAATGATGCTAGGTTTGACAATATTCAAAGAGAAATCATTAGCCTAAGATCCGAGTTTAAAAACGACTTGAAGAAAGAGTTGAAAAATGAGTTAGCTAATGAACTTAAAATCCACACCAACAAGATGGAAGGAAATGTCACTAGGTTGCAACAAAACCAACAAAAAATGCAACAAGGGCAACACGAGATTAAACAAGAGATGCTTAAAGCCGAGAAAAGGCAAACCGAAGCCGTATTGAGGCAATCTAATTTTGAAGATAAAATCTCGTCTATGTTTGAGGCAATAATGTGTAAACCGTCGTCAAGTGGTCTTCCTAGTAACACCATATCCAACCCTAAGGGTGAGATGAAAGTGATTACCATACGTAGTGGTAAGACACTTAAGGAGCCGATTCCTCAACCAATTGCTCCTACGGAGAAAGCAATTGAGGAAGAACCCGAGGTGGTGGTCCAAAAGGAGCATGTCCCAATCCCACGAAGTACCGCTCATACCACACCTACGGTTGACCCATTACCATCATTGGAACCCGAGATTCCAAAGGCTATGCCTACTATGCCTCAACCCACACCACCTTTGCCCTATCCATCGAGACTTAGGAAGGAGAAACGTCAAGAGCGCGACAATTACCAATTTGAGCTTTTTATGAAAATGTTTCGTGATTTGCACCTTAATGTGAGTTTCGCCGATGCTTTGGTCATGATGCCTCGATTTGCCGCTAACTTTAAGAGTATGTTGAACAACAAGGAGAAATTGCACCAATTGTCTAGTTGTTCGTCGGTTTATCTTAATCGCATACCTCAAAAAGTCGGTGATCCCGGTAAATTTTTGATCCCTTGTGCAATCCAAGACATGGAAGAATGCTTCGCCTTGGCCGATCTTGGTGCTAGCATTAACTTGATGCCACTTGCAATCTTCAAGTCGCTCAATCTTCCTAATCTTACTCCTTCACTAATGTCTATCGAGTTGGCCGACCATTCCACAATTCCCGCATATGGTTTGGCGGAAGACGCTTTTGTGAAAGTGGGGAAGTTCTACTATCCCGTAGACTTCATTGTTGTTGATATCCCCACGGATCCTCAAGTTCCTCTCATTTTAGGTCTTTCGTTTTTAGATACGTCTATGGCTTTGATCGATGTGCATGCTAGAAAGATCACCTTACGTTTCAACGACGAGGAACTTGTTATAAACGCAACTCAAAACTCTCAAATTTCTCATGTTTATTCCGTTGCAACCATAAACCTCGTTGATATGATTGACGTGGTTTGCGAGGAATTTTCACAAGAAGTTCTAGGTTTTGGTGATGAAGAAACTAGTGGCAATCCCACTATGTTGGATCCAATTCTTGATAATTCGACACCAACCTTCACTCCATTTGAAGGTGGTGGTTTTACGTTAGAGGAATGCAATGTTCCACGTACTTGTGACGAAGACCTCGACAACGATGAGGACTTCTCGATTATCAAGGATTTTCTTAACGATTTCCCATTTCCTCCGCCCGAGGAGGTTATGAGTATCGAGCCCAAATCTTCACTTGAGGAACCACCTATCCTCGAGTTGAAAGATTTACCTCCTCACCTCGAATATGTCTATTTGGAGGAGGACGACAAGTTGCCGGTTATTATTCTGAAGGACCTTTCGAATGATGAAAAAAGCGCACTTGTCGATGTTCTAAAGGCTCACAAAGGGGCGATTGCGTGGAAGTTATCCGACATTAAGGGAATCGATCCCAAATTTTGTACCCACAAAATCTTAATGGAGGAAGATTTCAAGCCAACAATCCAAAGTCAAAGGAGGGTGAACCCCAAAATTCACGACGTCATCAAAAAGGAGGTCCTTAAACTCCTTGACGCGGGAATGATTTACCCTATTTCCGATAGCCCTTGGGTGAGTCCTATTCATTGTGTCCCTAAAAAGGGAGGGATGACTGTTGTGCCAAACGATGCCAACGAGTTGATTCCCACTAGACTCGTGACCGGATGGAGAGTGTGCATTGACTATCGAAAGTTGAATGAAGCCACTCGAAAAGACCATTTTCTCTTGCCCTTCATGGACCAAATGTTGGAGCGTCTTGCGGGAAACGATTTCTATTGCTTTTTAGATGGTTTTTCTGGTTACTTCCAAATTCCCATCGATCCTCGTGATCAAGAAAAAACTACGTTTACGTGTCCATATGGAACATTTGCCTATCGTAGAATGCCATTCAGACATTGCAATGCACCGGGAACTTTTCAACGATGCATGATGGCTATTTTTCATGATATGATCGAGAAGACGATGGAAGTCTTCATGGATGACTTTTCCGTGTTTGGTGATTCCTTTACTTCGTGTTTGTCGAACCTTGAGAGAATGTTAAAAGGTTGTGAGGAAACCAACCTTGTGCTCAATTGGGAAAAATGTCATTTTATGGTTAAGAGTGGAATCGTCTTAGGGCACAAGGTCTCGAAAGCGGGGATTGAGGTAGATCAAGCTAAGGTAGACGTCATCGCCAAATTACCTCATCCCAAAACCGTCAAGGGAGTTAGGAGTTTCCTAGGCCACGCGGGCTTTTATCGACGATTCATCAAGGATTTCTCGAAGATTTCTCGACCCATTACACATCTTCTTGAAAAAGAAGCACGTTTTGTCTTTGACGAAGATTGTGTACGAGCCTTTGAGATCCTTAAGAGGAAACTTACCGAAGCTCCCATTCTTGTTGCTCCAAATTGGAACCTCCCCTTTGAGCTAATGTGTGATGCTAGTGATTACGCTATAGGGGCCGTTTTGGGGCAACGTCATGATAAGCACTTCTTGCCTATTCACTATGCTAGCAAGACGATGACCGAGGCTCAACTTAAATACACTACAACGGAAAAGGAGTTCCTTGCCGTGGTGTATGCATTTGAGAAATTCTGACCTTATCTCGTCTTGACGAAATGCATAGTGTATACGGACCATTCGGCTATTAAGTATCTCATGGCAAAGCAAGATGCTAAGCCGAGATTACTTCGTTGGATTCTCCTCCTTCAAGAATTTGATCACACCATCGTTGACAAAAAAGGAGCAGAGAATCTAGCGGCCGATCATCTCTCTCGTTTGGAAGATCCTCACCAAAGTGTTTACGAGCCCAAGGAAATCACCGAAACATTTCCGCTCGAGACACTTGGTGTAGTGAATTCTAAGCTTGATCCTTCCACCCCATGGTTTGCGGATTTTGCAAATTACCATGCGGGTAACTTCATTGTTAAGGGTATGACGACTCAATAAAAACGAAAATTCTTTCGTGACGTCAAGTTCTACTTTTGGAACGACCCTTACTTGTTTCGGACGTGTGCGGCTCAAATCATCCGACGTTGTGTTTTTGGCACCGAAGCTTCTAACATCCTTAGAGCTTGCCATGAGGGACCCACGGGTGGTCACCACGGTGCTAATCTCACGGCTAAGAAGGTGTTTGATGCCGGCTTCTTGTGGCCTACTATTTACCGAGATGCACAAATTCTTGTGAAGTCTTGTGATGCATGCCAACGACAAGGAAAAGCCTCACAAAAGGATGAAATGCCACAAAATATCATTCAAGTATGTGAGATCTTTGACGTTTGGGGTATAGACTTTATGGGGCCGTTCCCATCATCTCGTGGTAATAAGTACATCCTCGTTGCGGTTGACTACCTATCTAAGTGGGTGGAGGCGAAGGCCTTGCCCACTAATGATGCTCGTGTGGTAGTTAAGTTCTTGAAAAGCTTGTTTGCTCGGTTTGGAACCCCTCGTGCGATCATAAGCGATCGTGGAACCCATTTTTGTAATGACCAATTCGAAAGAGTCTTAAGGAAATATGGGGTTACACATCGTCTTTCTACGGCTTATCACCCACAAACGAGTGGGCAAGTCGAGGTTTCAAACCGAGCTTTGAAGAGGATCTTGGAGAGATCCGTAGGAGAAAACCGACAATCTTGGTCGGATAAGTTGGACGATGCTTTATGGGCCTTTAGGACCGCTCATAAGACACCCATTGGGTGCACTCCCTATAAACTTGTGTATGGAAAGAATTGTCATTTGCCTATCGAGTTAGAACACAAGGCTTATTGGGACCTAAAGCATTGTAATGATGATATGGAGACCGCGGGAAAACACCGGAAAATGCAATTAAATGAATTGGATGAATTAAGGGATATTGCTTATGAAAATTCATTGATTTACAAAGAGAAAACTAAAAAGTTGCATGATTCTAAAATTAAAAACCGGGTTTTTAACATTGGGGATCAAGTTTTGCTTTTTAATTCAAGATTGAAAATATTTTTCGGTAAGTTGAAATCCCGTTGGTCCGGTCCATTCACCGTGACTCAAGTGTTTCCTTATGGGACCATCGAGCTAGCTCAAGATGATGGTCCTAACTTCAAGGTGAATGGACATAGGTTGAAGCACTACTTTGGCGGGGAAGTTCCATCCTTGAACTACCTCGACCAAGTCACCTTCCCCAATGATAATTAGTATTGAGGGGATCGAGTCGAGCTCATGACTCGGTAATCAAAAATGAGGTGCCTCGTGGGGGAGTCCCATGCTTATCCTATGTACATATTATCGCTTTCTAATGTAGCTTACGTGTGGGGATTTGTGCCCTTCCAACCTTTGTTCCGTGGTTGTTTGTGATATGTGATTTTTAGATCATGATCTTCACGATTGGAGCCTCTCGTGTTCGTTTTATGGGAGCACTCGATCGTTTGCTTTGGAGACATTTCTCAATATCCATGATATATCCTTTGATGTTCTAACCTTAGGTTTTTAGCACACTTCATAAACGGCTATTAATTTATTGGTTACACCCTTTCCATGCTAGATTAGGCATTCGACTACGTCTCTAGTATGGGGGTGTTTGCACCCCTAGACTCGAAACATTGAGGAAAATGTTTAACTTTAGTATGGGGGGTGAATAGATACCTGCCTTGCCAAACCTTCACGCTTTCCAAAGTTTATCGTTTTGTTTATCATTTTTGTTGCAAAATAAGACTAAAAATGGCCAAATTTTAAATTTTTCTCATGTTTTATAAGTGTTTAAAGACACGAATGTAGATTTTCCGATGGCGAGAATAAGAGTAATTTTTGACTCGACCGTGCGTGTTGAGCACTTAGCTTTGATTCCTTAACTTCACATTAGGCTAAGTCTCTTAAAAGAGGACGAGAAATGATAGAGTTAATTATAAGTTACTATGCTAAACGTAGAGTACTCGCATTCTTTCAAAAACTCATGTGTTCTCGTTATTTGCTTATTCTCCCTTCGCATGTAAATATTTTTTGCTTAATAAATATTGACTTAGCGGTTTAGTTAGGATTGTTGGGTTTCTAGTCTTTTCTAGTAGCTTCCGTGTAATTAAATTGGGAAGACATTAAGGTATCGCCAGCGTCACGGTTTTGAAGTATTGGCACCCGAATAGTCGAAAGCTTCACCCAATAATAAGATTTCAAGTGCTCACCTAAATCTAGCAAACAATTTGAAGCCCCACAAGGCCTAAAATCTATGCAAAAATTGAAAGTGAATCAAGCCTTAATCTTCGAAGCTTTAAAGATCCAAATTTCGCCTTAGCGTGAGGATATACGTCTTTGGCTAATAAAACCACCGATGAGGCGGATAATAAAAGGCAAGGCAAGACCGAAGTCATAATAAAAGCTTCATGGCGAAGTTGAATAAAAGATGGAGGTAAACCAAAGATAATAAGGCCCTTCCGTTAGGGGGCGTATAAAAGTCTTGGTAATAAGTCTCATGTTCAAAACCGTTATAAAACCGTGTTAATCGATTCTTCTTGTCAACTTAATTTTTTAACATCATTGTCTATTAGGAGGGGTTATTGATTTGATGGTCTTAGTTACACCGTTAGGACTCTATTTTTAGACCTAAATCTCTATTATCGCATAGGTCAAACAATGTATCCTCGTGAAACATTTAAGACATCATAAAATATAATAGATACCACTTAGGAATAATGGGAGGATAAGTACGTGATTAGGGCATATGAGTAGTGTTAGCATTACTAACTTATAATGATAATGATCTCGTCGCACGCTTAGCATGGAATTGGAGTGAAAATCGAGGACGATGAAATTATTTCTAACGAAGCATTCATGTGTTCTTATTCTATGAACCTAAACGTCCCATTTTGCGATGAAAATCATACATTATGTCTATAACACAAGTAGTAGTAATAGAAGTAGTGTAGCTAGTTTATCATTTCAATAAAGTGAATAAAATGTATTTTGGAGATGCTTTGATACTTTATTCTAGCATTGCGTGAGGGCATGGCAATGGTTTGGTATGGGGGAGTGATGAGACTGCTTTTATACATAGTCTCATCTTCCAAATAGGGCTTAAAATGCATTAAATATCATCAAAATACCCAAATATATATGCTTGTGTTTGTTGCTTGTGTATTTTAGGTACGGATATTGAGATAATGACAAAAGATCACAAGAATCATACAAAAACGAACACGGGAAACGAAGCCGCACAATGAACCAAGCCCTAATGAAGACTTTCCAAAAGATCAACCCTTGAAGATTTGAAGAATTATGAAGAAGGGTCCTCCAATTATGAAGAATTGACACTTTATACCCTTGTATCCTCATAATTACAAGTTTGGTCCCTAAAGTTTGTCAAAATTACAAAAAGGGCCTTTAACTTTGAAGAATTGGCAAGTTTAGCCCCTCAATAAAGCTAAATTGTCAACCAATATCATCCACAAAGTCAAATACATCATGAAGTCCTTCAAAGTACAAGAAATGACAAGTTTGGTCCTTTGAAAAATACAAAATTACACAAAAGACCCTCAACTTTCAACATTTGGCAAAAATGGTCCCTCAATCATCAAGACTTGGCAATTTCATTCCTCCAAAATGCTCAACATACAAGTCAAGACCATTATCTATCAACAAAATGCCAAAACAGCCCCTCAAGTATCACAATATGGCAAGAAATACCCCTGAAAATACTTTGGAAAAGTATTTGGGGCAAAAGTGTGAAAACTGAAAGTTTAAATACAAAGGAAATCCAGTTTTGAGCAAAAATTTACAAAGTAGCAAGTTGATGAAAGATGAAGGATTAAAACTGGCCAGACAGCATTGTAACCTAGACCACTCACCAGCTGCCACGTGCCCCACTCAATCTTTTCCACCAATCACACCACTCCCTGCCTCCACCTCAGCCTTCCACTCACCAGGTTTTTAATTAATTAAACCCTTGGCGCCTTAACACCTTTTTAAATACTAATCACCCTTAAAACGGATTAAACTATGTGTTCATCAGCTCAAGAACACAATTAGGCATTCCTTAATCATTATGAATTAAAGGCTAATTCTTTCCAGAACAATGATTAAGGGTCCTATAATCACAACCCAACCTTAAAACATGCCACATCATCATCCCCTTTGTCACATGCTACCTCCCCTGCCCCACCCTTCACGTCCAAACAAAAACAAGCCAGTAAATCTAACGTTTGAGAAACATGCTTACTTTCTAAGCTTCATATTCACCATTGGATGCACTCACACATGCCAGCTGCCACTAAACAACAAGAAAAGTCACATGATTCTCCAAGATATTCAAACTTCATAAGGGCAATTTTGGAAGATCAAGTAGCTAGGGTTACACGTTTTCAGCTTTGATAGTTCACTTGTAAGGCTATATAAAGCCACTTAGGCCTTCACATTTCAGTTTGCTTTTGGTTTTTCCTTTGTTCAAACACTTGTAAATCCTCTTTCTGATTAATGAATTTGAGTTAAGTTCTTTGAAGAAAGACCAAGTGCCATCTTTATTCTGCTTGTTTATGTTCTTAGTTTACTGCTTTTGAAGTTTAAAACCTGTTTTCAAAAGAGGAGTGTGCAAAAGTTTGCACATTTTCTCATTTTCTTGATATTTTGCTAAGTCTTGTTCCAATCTTGGAATTCTTGGGCTATAGGGCTGATCATAGCATCCTAACTGAGTTGGTTAAGGTGTGGTGAGGCTTATAACTTGGGGATAATCAAGTGTGGGGTAACAAGTTTGCATCAATCAAGATTTTTGAAGTTTCTGATTTTTATGATTTTGTGCTTAACCCTTGTTCAATCTTAGCAGGCTTTTTGTGGAAGCTTGTGCTTGTTCTTGCTAGCACATAAGCTCAAAATTCATGGGTGTGGATGTACATCCATGAAGTTTGCATACTTAATCTCCAAATCTGCTTAAATTGTGATTTTTGGTGATATTTGTATGAAACTGTTGTTCTTGTGAATTTTGTGGCTTGTTCTTGCTTGAATCTGTTTATTATACTTGTTTTAGTGTTAATTGATGCTTGGTTGGCCTGAAATCTTGTTTTGCTTTTGAAAATTTTGATTTGAAAAAGTTAAAGGGGTGTTTGGGTCTACTGGTTTATGCTTGTAATTTGTTTTTTGTGTTAAGGGAAGTTGTTGTTTATGCTTTGTATCTGCTATACCTTTGTTTGAGAGTGTTTTGCTGCAAGTTTTTGGGTTTTAACACTTGAATTAATCAATCTGCTATAAAGACCTTGTTTCTGCTTGTTTTGACCTAGGATTTTGGGAACACTTAGTGTGTATGCATGCTTAGGGATAAAAGTGGTTTAAACAAAGTTAACATAACCTGTTTGAAAGATTTGAGGTGTTGAAATTGGCTTGTGTGTCAAATACATCAGCAAAAGTAGAAAACTGCATGTGTTAGTGTTCATCAGTAACTTTCATTGCTTGAATCTTGCTTAATCCTTTGAACCAGTGCATGAAACCTGTTTAGACTTGCTTATTGGAGTTTATTATAGCTTTTGTGTGCATTTGGTTGAATTTGGCTGGCTGATTTGTGCTTAAACTGCTCTTGAATGCTAAACTGCTTATTGTTCATGTCTGTGCAATGTCTGATGAATGATTGATTAAACTGTATCAATTGGGTGTTAGTGATTGTGTTATTTTGATTGTGATTGACTCCTTTTGATCCAAAGATCAATTGGGTGCCTTTGTGAAATCTGAATCCAAAAAAAGTCACTAAAGACAAAAAGTCAAAATAGTCAAGCAGTGGAAAAAGTTTCCACTGCTCAACATCCAAAACTAGCCCCTGCTAGTGCAATTTTGTCATCAGCTTATCATTAAGCTATTCTAGCTTATTCTGACTTGCAACAACTTATTTTTGTAATAGATCTTCATTATTTGACCCATTTAAGTGAACTGGAGCTTATGAGACTTTGACTTTGACTTTTTACTAGAAAATCAACTTGTTTGACTTTTAACATAAGTGCTTATTTGATTTTCCAGCTTATTGAGTGTGCTTATTTGAAAGGTCTTTGGTTTTTAAGCTTAGTTTTGTCAAAAGAATCATTTTGCAACTTGAATCAGCTTTTGAGGTGGTCTAGATCATAAAAACGACTATTTTGTCGTTTTGTGAATAAGTTTGTGACTTGTTTATGGCTTATTAAGTGGGCTTATTTGAAAATTCTTTTTGCAGAAGTCTTTGTTAGGTCAAAAGAAGGTTGTGTTTTAAATTTTAGCTTATGGCATCAGCTTATGGCTTAATGGGCCAAAAAGCCCATTAAGAATAAGCCGCTTATTATAAGTTAGCTTATTTCACATTTTCAGCTTTTGGGCCTTTGGAAAAAGTTGTTTAAAATCAAATTTTGAGTCAACCTGTGCTTTTTGGGCTTAATTTGAACACTTTTTCTTATTGGGCCTTAATTAAGCCCAATAAGGGACTGTTTTGGGTTTGGCCCATTTTCTAGGCCCAATAGGGGTATTTAGGTAATTTCACTTTCATTTCTGAGTTATTTAGGTTAAATTAAGCTAGTTTGCAAGTTTTTAGAATTTTTTATAATTTTTGGATTTTTAATATTATTTTAATATTATTTTATTATTAAAAATTAAAAGTCTGATTTTCTAGGTTTTTATATTTTTCCTAGGTTCTAAATACTTAATTAGGATTTTTGCAACTTTCCAATTATTTTCTAGGTCTTTTAATTATTTTCTATAATTAATTTAAGATTTAATTGATTTTAGGAGTTTTTAGTTGTTTAAAAATAGTTTTAATTGGTTTTAAAATTTTGAAAAATAGTTTTTAGCTTAATTTGGATATTTTTGAGGTTTAAAAACTTGAAAATCTTGTTTAGGGCTTTTTAATAATTAATTTTGATTTTTAGGGCTTTAATTAGCATTAAAAAGTCATTATTTAATTAATTAAAAGGTTTTTGCAAGTTTTGATTTTTTGTAAACTCTTAGAATATTATTAGGGATTTTTGGTAATTTTTAGAAATTTTTAGGTTAAAATTTTAATTTTGGTGGTTTTTACCACTTTACGTGTACGCCTTTTTAGACTTAGTTTAATCCGTCTTCGTAACCGTCATTCTCTTCTAATCCCTTTTCTATTTTTCTTTCTCAAATATAATCACAAATTAATCCATATCATTACACACATAACACACTAGCCTCCTTGAGAACGAACTTGAACTCACTTTGGTCATTAGTGCTTGGTTTTCCTAAACCGACACTTAATACTTGCCACTTTTGTCATCCTTTTCCTAAAGGGTGGTAAAAACACCTACATCATTTCAAAATGATGTAGGTGTTTTTACCACCCTTTAGGAAAAGGATGACAAAAGTGGCAAGTATTAAGTGTCGGTTTAGGAAAACCAAGCACTAATGACCAAAGTGAGTTCAAGTTCGTTCTCAAGGAGGCTAGTGTGTTATGTGTGTAATGATATGGATTAATTTGTGATTATATTTGAGAAAGAAAAATAGAAAAGGGATTAGAAGAGAATGACAGTTTACGAAGACGGATTAAACTAAGTCTAAAAAGGCGTACACGTAAAGTCGTAAAAACCACCAAAATTAAAATTTTAACCTAAAAATTTCTAAAAATTACCAAAAATCCCTAATAATATTCTAAGAGTTTACAAAAAATCAAAACTTGCAAAAACCTTTTAATTAATTAAATAATGACTTTTTAATGCTAATTAAAGCCCTAAAAATCAAAATTAATTATTAAAAAGCCCTAAACAAGATTTTCAAGTTTGTAAACCTCAAAAATATCCTAATTAAGCTAAAAACTATTTTTCAAAATTTTAAAACCAATTAAAACTATTTTTAAACAACTAAAAACTCCTAAAATCAATTAAATCTTAAATTAATTATAGAAAATTATTAAAAGACCTAGAAAATAATTGGAAAGTTGCAAAAATCCTAATTAAGTATTTAGAACCTAGGAAAAATATAAAAACCTAGAAAATCAGACTTTTAATTTTTAATAATAAAATAATATTAAAATAATATTAAAAATCCAAAAATTATAAAAAATTCTAAAAACTTGCAAACTAGCTTAATTTAACCTAAATAACTCAGAAATGAAAGTGAAATTACCTAAATACCCCTATTGGGCCTAGAAAATGGGCCAAACCCAAAACAGTCCCTTATTGGGCTTAATTAAGGCCCAATAAGAAAAAGTGTTCAAATTAAGCCCAAAAAGCACAGGTTGACTCAAAATTTGATTGTAAACAACTTTTTCCAAAGGCCCAAAAGCTGAAAATGTGAAATAAGCTAACTTATAATAAGCAGCTTATTCTTAATGGGGTTTTTGGCCCATTAAGCCATAAGCTGATGCCATAAGCTAAAATTTAACACACAACCTTCTTTTGACCTAACAAAGACTTCTGCAAAAAGAATTTTCAAATAAGCCCACTTAATAAGCCAGAAACAAGTCACAAACTTATTCACAAAACGACAAAATAGTCGTTTTTATGATCTAGACCACCTCAGAAGCTGATTCAAGTTGCAAAATGATTCTTTTGACAAAACTAAGCTTAAAAACCAAAGACCTTTCAAATAAGCACACTCAATAAGCTGGAAAATCAAATAAGCACTTATGTTAAAAGTCAAACAAGTTGATTTTCTAGTAAAAAGTCAAAGTCAAAGTCTCATAAGCTCCAGTTCACTTAAATGGGTCAAATAATGAAGATCTATTACAAAAAATAAGTTGTTGCAAGTCAGAATAAGCTAAAATAGCTTAATGATAAGCTGATGACAAAATTGCACTAGCAGGGGCTAGTTTTGGATGTTGAGCAGTGGAAACTTTTTCCACTGCTTGACTATTTTGACTTTTTGTCTTTAGTGACTTTTTCTTGGATTCAGATTTCACAAAGGCACCCAATTGATCTTTGGATCAAAAGGAGTCAATCACAATCAAAATAACACAATCACTAACACCCAATTGATACAGTTTAATCAATCATTCATCAGACATTGCACAGACATGAACAATAAGCAGTTTAGCATTCAAGAGCAGTTTAAGCACAAATCAGCCCGCCAAATTCAACCAAATGCACACAAAAGCTATAATAAACTCCAATAAGCAAGTCTAAACAGGTTTCATGCACTGGTTCAAAGGATTAAGCAAGATTCAAGCAATGAAAGTTACTGATGAACACTAACACATGCAGTTTTCTACTTTTGCTGATGTATTTGACACACAAGCCAATTTCAACACCTCAAATCTTTCAAACAGGTTATGTTAACTTTGTTTAAAACACTTTTATCCCTAAGCATGCATACACACTAAGTGTTCCCAAAATCCTAGGTCAAAACAAGCAGAAACAAGGTCTTTATAGCAGATTGATTAATTCAAGTTTTAAAACCCAAAAACTTGCAGCAAAACACTCTCAAACAAAGGTATAGCAGATACAAAGCATAAACAACAACTTCCCTTAACACAAAAAACAAATTACAAGCATAAACCAGTAGACCCAAACACCCCTTTAACTTTTTCAAATCAAAATTTTCAAAAGCAAAACAAGATTTCAGGCCAACCAAGCATCAATTAACACTAAAACAAGTATAATAAACAGATTCAAGCAAGAACAAGCCACAAAATTCACAAGAACAATAGTTTCATACAAATATCACCAAAAATCACAATTTAAGCAGATTTGGAGATTAAGTATGCAAACCTCATGGATGTACATCCACACCCACGAATTTTGAGCTTATGTGCTAGCAAGAACAAGCACAAGCTTCCACAAAAAGCCTGCTAAGATTGAACAAGGGTTAAGCACAAAATCATAAAAAATCAGAAACTTCAAAAATCTTGATTGATGCAAACTTGTTACCCCACACTTGATTATCCCCAAGTTATAAGCCTCACCACACCTTAACCAACTCAGTTAGGATGCTATGATCAGCCCTATAGCCCAAGAATTCCAAGATTAGAACAAGACTTAGCAAAATATCAAGAAAATGAGAAAATGTGCAAACTTTTGCACACTCCTCTTTTGAAAACAGGTTTTAAACTTCAAAAGCAGTAAACTAAGAACATAAACAAGCAGAATAAAGATGGCACTTGGTCTTTCTTCAAAGCACTTAACTCAAATTCATTAATCAGAAAGAGGATTTACAAGTGTTTGAACAAAGGAAAAACCAAAAGCAAACTGAAATGTGAAGGCCTAAGTGGCTTTATATAGCCTTACAAGTGAACTATCAAAGCTAAAAACGTATAACCCTAGCTACTTGATCTTCCAAAATTGCCCTTATGAAGTTTGAATATCTTGGAGAATCATGTGACTTTTCTTGTTGTTTAGTGGCAGCTGGCATGTGTGAGTGCATCCAATGGTGAATATGAAGCTTAGAAAGTAAGCATGTTTCTCAAACGTTGGATTTACTGGCTTGTTTTTGTTTGGACGTGAAGGGTGGGGCAGGGGAGGTAGCATGTGACAAAGGGGATGATGATGTGGCATGTTTTAAGGTTGGGTTGTGATTATAGGACCCTTAATCATTGTTCTGGAAAGAATTAGCCTTTAATTCATAATGATTAAGGAATGCCTAATTGTGTTCTTGAGCTGATGAACACATGGTTTAATCCGTTTTAAGGGTGATTAGTATTTAAAAAGGTGTTAAGGCGCCAAGGGTTTAATTAATTAAAAACATGGTGAGTTGAAGGCTGAGGTGGAGGCAGGGAGTGGTGTGATTGGTGGAAAAGATTGAGTGGGGCACGTGGCAGCTGGTGAGTGGTCTAGGTTACAATGTTGTCTGGCCAGTTTTAATCCTTCATCTTTCATCAACTTGCTACTTTGTATATTTTTGCTCAAAACTGGATTTCCTTTGTATTTAAACTTTCAGTTTTCACACTTTTGCCCCAAATACTTTTCCAAAGTATTTTCAGGGGTTTTTCTTGCCATATTGTGATACTTGAGGGGCTGTTTTGGCATTTTGTTGATAGATAATGGTCTTGACTTGTATGTTGAGCATTTTGGAGGACTTAAATTGCCAAGTCTTGATGATTGAGGGACCATTTTTGCCAAATGTTGAAAGTTGAGGGTCTTTTGTGTAATTTTGTATTTTTCAAAGGACCAAACTTGTCATTTCTTGTACTTTGAAGGACTTCATGATGTATTTGACTTTGTGGATGATATTGGTTGACAATTTAGCTTTGTTGAGGGGCTAAACTTGCCAATTCTTCAAAGTTAAAGGCCCTTTTTGTAATTTTGACAAACTTTAGGGACCAAACTTGTAATTATGAGGATACAAGGGTATAAAGTGTCAATTCTTCATAATTGGAGGACCCTTCTTCATAATTCTTCAAATCTTCAAGGGTTGATCTTTTGGAAAGTCTTCATTAGGGCTTGGTTCATTGTGCGGCTTCGTTTCCCGTGTTCGTTTTTGCATGATTCTTGTGATCTTTTGTCATTATCTCAATATCCGTACATAAAATACACAAGCAACAAACACAAGCATATATATTTGGGTATTTTGATGATATTTAATGCATTTTAAGCCCTATTTGGAAGATGAGACTATGTATAAAAGCAGTCTCATCAGGTAGCTAACCCGAAACTCAATTTGCCCATCTAAATTAGCGTGTCGTCACAAAAATCACGCTATGGAAATCTTCTCATACATAAATTCGCTTACCAATCAATGTGGCACGACGGGGATCAACCGTCAAGGCGCGAATTGGGGTGATCGTCCCCAAATAGTACTATTATATGCATAAGTGTCTACCAAATCCCGGTAGTTCACAATTCATGCTAATGGGACTTTTAGTGACATAACCTAACTTTAATAATCCATTTCATTTCATCTATCGGGTCATTTAATCATTCATCGGGTCATACAATCATTCGGGTCCAAATCAATAAACAGACAATCAGGACAACTAGTGTCCTATTTTATAAAACTAACATGTTATCTCCCTCGCGGGTTTATAAAACATTTCATAAAACATTTAAAAGAGTGCGAGGCTATGAACTCACGTTGATGTGGGAAGGCGATTATCGGCGATTTGGATGTACGGTACGTGCTTCAATCACGGAAACCTAGACAAATAATACTCGTCTTAGACTCTTGTCCAATGACTTTATAAAAATAACAATTATATATACATATGATGATTATATATAATATGATGATCAAGTGGGTTTATATATTCTCGTTTACTCATTTTAGTGTTATGTGTCGATAACTTTTATACTAGTTTACTAGTTTTACCTATTTACATATTTTAAGTCCAATAAACTTATTATAAGTTCTTTAACTTGTATTAATCCATTTTATACTTGTATTATCAGTATTTATACTTTACATGTTGGGCCCAAATGGGTTAAGCCCAATAAATAAGTTTATAAGTGTTTTAGCCCATTTTGTTGTATTATTAGTCCAATAACGTTAACTTAGCCCGTTAATGTCCGTATGTTTAATAGTTCGGGTTTTATCGATTTTTACTTGTTATATATGTTTATATATCAGTATATGAGTTTATAAAAGTTTACTTTAGACGGGTCCAACCGTCTAAGTTTTATTTAACATAAACGTTAATTTTACGGTAATAGCCGAAAAAGTCGTAAAAATCATGTTTATAGTTTTATAACTTATAAAACTTATCAAACTACCATTTTTATAAAATGTCCATTTATTTATCATTGTACATACTTATATAAATGTAATATATAAGTTAGTGGGTTTTAATTCACATTTTATACTATATTTATTTGAGTGCTTATATAATACTATTATACTTTAATTTCTCAAAATCTGATTTTTACTTTCACTTTCACCATTTTTACCATATCTTGAGTTGTACAAAGAGATAGAAGCTCATTTTTGGACACAATAATCTAAATGATATGTGCTACAATTAACTTAGTTTTAACTACTGCTCAATCCAACTATAAATATCCTTAACAGTCCGTCTAAAACTGACTATTCAGATTGGTACTCTAAACTTGTTTTGGTCATATCTCACTCATTATAATGATTCCATTGCATGGCCAACTCTCACATGTGTACAAGACATATTACTTACTGTATATTGATTCTACTTTGCCATTTTATCAGTCTAACATGTGGTTAGTTACTGTTTTTATACAGCCTACCATTTAAGCAAGATTAACCATTTTTACATATAGTTTTTCATCTTTTTACCCATGATTATCAACACCAAATCCCCACACAATACTTTTATCATCATATATTCATCATATACATATACAATAGGAAATAAAATACATGATTACATAATCAAAAATAACAAGAGGATGAGGAGAAAAATCTTTATACCACCAAAGTGATGAAATGATGAGTTTTTGGATGAACAAGACATGGTTTTGGGTAACCAATCTTATGAGATATCAACACCACTTCTAGGATCACCAAGTATTTGTAGATTCCTCCAAAAATCAGCCCTTGTTCTTCATGAAAACTTCTTGAGAAATCAGCCCCAAACTCCCTTGAAAACTCCTTTTTACATGTTAAGATCACCTCCAATCTTCATCTTTTCAAAGGGTTATCAACATGTGTTGAATATAGATGAAGTTTATGGTTAAATTGATGATGATGATGATGAGTGATTTGGGGTGTTGTTTGGACGAATTTAGAGAGAGAGAGGAAGGGAAGAAAGTTTTGCATGTTGAAATATGAAGTAAATGGTTTGAGGTGGTAGTTTTGATGTTTTTTTTTAGCTAGCTTACAAGTTAAGCTTAAGTTAACATGTGTTTTAGCTTCCATATGAAGCTTTGACACATATGGGGTGAGGTGGAGCATTTGTATCCTTCCCATATTAGTGGGGTGGGGCAAAACTTGTTTTGTCTCATCCCACTAATTTACGGGTATTTCTCGATTCTAGTTTCCTCGATTTGCGTGTCCTCGGGTCGTTTTACGAAAAACGTTTTTATAAATTACGAATCAACGGCACAAAATGAATCCAATAAAAATTGTCTCATCAAAAATGGAGTTCAAAAACGTAAATACGTAATCCTAAGGTTTCCGGTTTAGTCGTTAAGGACGTTAAATTATAATCGTAAGTCCTAATCTCTTCTCGTAAATTTGTGAGTTTATGAACCAACACAAATTTAAAATTCCGAAATAATATTCACGGATAAATTTATTTTCTGAAATGTCGGACTGTCACCAAAACGGTGTATGTAAACGTAAGCACGTAACGTAGAATCCTCCGGTTTAGACGTAGTCGATGCTACTTCAAGACATAAATCCAAATTTCTTCCCAAAAATAAGTGAGTTCATAATATAATATTAAAATAATGTTTTTAAATAATATTTGAGAATAAAATATAAACCATAAATTGACGGATTGTCACAATTCAAGATGGTCAAGTAACAGTGGAATCCATTCAGGGTAGTCAAAATTCATATGGACCCCCAACTAGGACTGTGAACAATCAAGCTGTGAATTTTCAAGCTAGTGGAAATGGAAGACCTATTGGTCCTCAAAAGGTTGTGACTTGCTACAATTGTCGAGGACACTGTCATATGGCTAGGGAATGCACTCAGCCAAAAAGAAGAAGGGATGCAACATGGTTTCGTGAGAAGATGTATTTGGTTGATGCTCAGTATAAGGGAAAGATTTTGGATTCAAAAGATTTAGCATTTCTTGCAGACCCAGGGGCAGCAGATAATGAAGGCATTGTAGTCGTTTCTACTTCTAATGCAGCATATCAAGCGGACGATCTTGATGCATATGATTCGGATTGTGATGACATTCACTCAGCCTCAGTTGCTCTCGTTGCTAATCTTTCTTACTACGATTCTGATGTCGCCACAACCAATCTTGGTAATGATGATAACCCACATCAAGTTGGGCATGAAAATGACAACCTCGAACAGCATTCGGGAACTAGTAACTCAAATGATGTGGTACCCAAATCCTACACATTTGAGTGAACCTCAACCAAATGCTACGACGGGTATGGAATCTTATGCTCAACATGATTTGGTCATGGTGCCTAAACATATTATTGACCAAATGCATATGGCTCTCAGACAATCCATAGATATGAATTCCACCCTAACAGCTGAGATGGAGTTGCATAAAGAAAAGGTCAAAGCTTTGAAATGGTCCCTCAAGCAGAGAAAATAACATGTTCTGAATTTGACCAATTTCGTTTTGAAAAGATTGAACACTTAAACGAAATAGAATCTTTAAAAGCAATTAAATGAATTAAAAGAAAAAGAGTTGGTTGTAAATAATTTTCAGAAACTTAAAATGGATTTCGAAACTCTCGAGTAAAAAAAGTTTGAATTAGAAATTAATGCTACCAAACTTCGTAAATTCAAGGAACAACAGCTTTTAAAACAATACGCTTCCACAGAAAAGGTTCATCTTTTAACTAAATCGTTTAAAGAACTCGAACTTAAGCGTCTTCAAGATTTACCACCTATTCCCGGTTATGCAAAACAAGCTCAGGAATATATTCCTTGTCTTTATGATGTGACCCTAATTGGCAAATCGAAAGAAGCACCTTATGTTCGTAGTACTGAGGAGACACAGTCACTTGCGGAAGAAACTCATTCTAAAATGCTTTCAAAACTCCATAAGATTGATTATGATAAGCATAATAAAGATAAATTTTATAAAAATACTCGTATTCGATTACAAAAGGAATTATCTCAATTAACAGCTTTTGTGCCCCAAAGTTTATCAACGGAAAACCTTCCTAGTACGTCTCCTACACTTGTCAAAAAGGATTTAACTAAGTTAATTCCACCTGTAAGTAAGGCATTCGATAGTTTAAATGCGGTGCACCAACACTTAGCCGATTTTGACAAGGTCATTGTGGAACGTATGACGGCTTCAGCCATAACAGAAGGTGAATGGAATTTTGAGCACACTAGAGCTGCATTTCAAGACGAAATTGTTCCATTTGTAAACAATATTAAAGCTTGTCTTCGCAATGTTGATCAAGAATTTCTTTTGGAAATAGAAGAAGTTAGACGTGTTTTCAATGAAATGGATGATGCTTATGAAAATGGTTTAATTGAAATAGAACGGATTTCACGCCAAAATGATCAGCTTCTGAAGCAAGTGATGTCTCATGATATTGTCTCTGTCTGTGTGAATAAAAGTGTTGATAATGATTCTATTGTGCATAATGTTGAATCTGTGGATAATGTGGTAGATAGTACTTGTCATAAATCTGACGCTGAATTTTTAAAGCTTCAAGATTCGTATTCTTCGCTTTCAAAATGTTTTGATGAGATTCAAACACATTGTATTTCTCTTGAATGCAAGCAACAATTTATCAATGATGCAAATTTTCAAAAGAATTTTCGATTGACTTTGCAATCAAAACAGCGTCAGCCAAGTGACAAGGTTGCTAAATCTTTTCCGATAGACATAGAGAAATCTAAGAAGCTTAACTGTGTAAAGTACTTGAGGCTGCTGAGAATATTAAACTTGATCTAGATAATCGAGTTTCCAAGATTTTGTCCAAAATTGATAACTTAAAACAGAAAAATACACAACTCTTCGATTCAGTAAAGCCCGCATGTGCTCATAACACTGCACATAATCAATCATTAATTGAACAATTGAATCGGAAGTCGGTGGAAATATCTGATTTGAGGGAACAAATTTGTGATAAAAATCTGGCTTGGCTGAGTTAAAGGAAACACTTCGTACTCTAAAAGGTAAGAATGTTGTGGATAACGCAACCACTGTCTCAGCACCGTCCTCTAGTGCAGTCAAAAGGAACCTCATTGCCGTCACACCATTTAACAAGGGCCCTAGGACTAAACCATCTCAAACGTTGGTCACTAAAGATAAGGAAAAATCAAAACCCGCTTCTAATATTCCCTTGTTGCCTTTTATAGGAGTAAGCACCACTACTAAGGCTCAAAGATCTAAGCTTAAAAGAAACAAGAAGAATGATAGGATCTTGCCTCCATGTAGTAGTCCAGTGAAGAAGAAAGTAGAAGCACACCTTAGGAATGTTATTTGTGTTTTGAATAAAAAGAACCATGTAGCTAAACCTAAAGGCTCTGCAGTTGTGCAGCGTTCTAAGCCTACTGTGAATTCTAATTTGAAATGTTGGAATTGCAATGAATGCATGTTTTCTAGTCGTCATGATTCTTGCCTTATTGACCATGTGAATGAGATGAATGCCCGGAAAAATGGATTAGAATGGAAACCGACTGGGAAAGTGTTAACCCAAGTTGGTTGGATGTGGCGCCCCACTGGTAGAACTTTCACTATAGTAGGAAATATGTGCCCTTTAACTAGGGTCACTCCCACTAAAGAGAAGAAAGCGTGCCCTTTAACTAGGAGTACCAAGGCTACCAAAACACCAGCGTTTCCTTTAACTAGGAACACCAACACTACTGTAGGAAACAAGTGCCCTTTAAATAGGTCTACTCCCACTGTAATGCCCGTTAATAATCCAAAACCTCAGAAAGTTGGAACAATAAAACCTGTTAGTGATAAGACTCACATTAGAAAACACAGTAAATCTAAGGGTCACACAAATGTTAGCAATTCTGATAATATTATATTTGTATCTGCTAACACTCCGGAACCAATAGTTTCCAATGCATTATCTACTGTTGTTGTTGAAAACAGGTGGTCCAAATTTTTCTATGGTATTTGGACTCTGGTTGCCCTAAACATATGACCGGAGATCTCTCTCAGCTCAGAAATTTCGTCAGCAAGTTTCTTGGTACGGTTCGATTTGGAAATAATCATATTGCAAAGATAATGGGTTATGGTGAATATCATATTGGGAATGTCATAATTTCAAGAGTGTATTATTTGGAAGGTCTCGGTCAAAACTTATTTTCTGTGGGACAATTTTGTGATGCAAACCTAGTAGTTGCTTTTCGAGAGCATACCTGCTTCATTCGTAATTTGGAAGGGGTTGATTTATTGAAAGGTACTCGAGGGAATAATTTGTACACCTTGTCTCTACAAGATATGATGGCCGCTTCTCCCGTATGTCTTCTCTCCAAAGCATCAAAGACTAAGTCATAGTTATGGCATCGACGGTTATCTCATCTTAGCTTTTACGCTATTAATCATTTAGTGAAAAACGAACTTGTTCGTGGTCTTCCTAAACTTACATTTCACAAGGATCATTTGTGTTCCGCGTGTACATTGGGGAAAATCACTAAGAAATCATACAGACCAAAGACTGATGACACCAACCAAGAGAAACTTTATTTGTTGCATATGGATCTTTGTGGGCCAATGCGTGTTGAAAGTCTTAGTGGTAAAAAGTACATCCTCGTCATTGTCGATGATTACTCTCGGTTTACATGGGTGAAATTTCTTACAACAAAAAATGAGGCACCTAAATTCATCATCAGATTTCTCAAGATGATTCAAGTGCTCTCAACACTACTGTCCGACGCATTCCTACAGATAATGGAACCAAATTTGTGAATCAAATTTTGCGTGATTATTATGAAGAAGTTGGCATATCTCATGAAACATCCGTTGCTCGCACTCTACAACAAAACGGTGTCGTCGAAAGGCGAAATCGCACACTTATGGAAGCTTCTCGAACGATGTTAATTTACGCAAAGGCTCCATTATTTTTATGGGAAGAAGTAGTATCAACAGCAGTTTACACCCAAAACCGGTCACTAATTCGATAACGTCATGGTAAAACACCTTATGAGCTTCTCCATGGAAAAGTACCAGATTTATCACATCTTCATGTATTTGGTTTTCTTTGCTATCTAAATAACGATGGGGATAATTTGGGAAAACTTCAACCCAAGGCTGATATTGGTATCTTCGTTGGTTTTGCACCCACAAAGAAGGCATACCGAATCTACAACCGTAATTCTCGAAAGATCCTCGAAACTATGAATGTTGATTTTGATGAACTGACAGTAATACAAGGCTTTTGACACCCCGTATAAAAGTTATTTAAGTTCGTTGTGGTGGTCTAATCGAATTGATTACTGGTTTACGTGCGACTCAGTCGTCTTTGGTGGAACAAATAGTTGTGTCGTTGTAGTAATTAAAATGCAAGACTTTAAAGTAAGTGACGGTTAATTAAATCTAAACTTAATTAAAACTTAAATATGCAATATTAAAAACTTTGAAAAGTAAATTAATTAAATGGCTTAAAACTAAAGCGTGACGAAAAGTAAATTTGACGAAATATAACTTAAAAACAAAACAAAGCAAAATATAATTCTAAACCCCATTCCATCGGAATCCAGATCGGAAAGCTGTCACCACGTCCATCGGAATGTCAGATCGGAGTATGGGAGTAAATCTATCGGAATATAGAAAGATGCTACCTATCGGAATAATAAAAGTGCTATCTATCGGAATGTCAACACAACACCCCAGATCGGAATGTTGTTCAGATCGCAATGTGTCAGATCGCAATCCTAGATCGGAATGTTGTTGGGGAAATTTGGGCAGCACTTCGACTAAGTAAACCTCAAGAGTCGTCGGAATGTGCGATCGCAATGTGCGATCGCAATCCTAGATCGGAATGAGGGTGATGATACTCTATCGCAATCCCGGATCGGAATGCAAAACCCTTGTCCAAAACTGTCACTATCGGAATGTGGAGAAATGCAAGCCGTCGCAATGTGAATTAACCCTTCTTTTCCGATGGAGTACAATTCGTAATAACCACACGAACCAAATAAGCTAATTCTAATAAGCAGTAACCAAAAACTTGAATGAAATGGAAAAGGAAGAGATAATAAGCAACAAAGTTAAAACCTTTCAAACTTTAAAAGACGAAACAAAATAAAATGGATTTTAAAAAGTAAAACTTTTAAGAAAACTTTGAAAACACTTAAGTTAGATACCAAATAAGCACATAAGATTGTCAAACTTATGGCTTATTTCGTACGGAAACTTAAAGGGAAAAGAAAAAAATGAAACTTTTGATCAAATAAGCAAATGGATTAAGCAAACCTTGCTTAATCCGAAATTTAAACCAACTAAAAAGAAGAAAAGTAGAAAGAGATTGATGAAAAGAAACTTGATCAAATGTAAATAAAGATTAAAGCAACAAAATTAAAAACACTTACTTGAAATTAAATGGTAAATAAGGTGCAAGAAAAGGTAATTAAATGTGCAATAAAGTAAATGTGCTAGTAAATAAAGATGGAAGAACTAGTGTCACTCTAGCCAACCAAAACTAATGAAATGAATATGAAGGCTATTTATAGGGGATTAGGGAGATGGTTAGAGGAAGCTTCCTCCCCTCCTTCCTTTCTTCTTAATTGCACCATTAAGTCCTTCCCTCCTTAATCTTTTGTTAATCTTGGACTTTAATGACTTATGACTTGGGAATTCTTTAAACTCGTCTTTTAATTCTTCAATAAATAAGACTCGAGTTCTTCGGCTTTTGGTAAACTTCCGTCTTTTGACTTTTTCTTCGATAAATCTTCAGAATTGGTCTTGGACTTCCGTTCTTTTTGCACTCTTGACTTTTCGACTTCATCTTTCATCTTTTTCTTAATAAAAGCCCGTGAATGCCGTGTTTTCTCCACTTTTCACCTTTTCGTCCTAAATCACAACAAAAACATAAACCACGCATAATTCCGACATAAAAGACATAAAATACACGTTTTGGCTTGGTTATTATTGTAATTAAGTGGTAAAAAGGATGAGTGTTTACACACCTATCAAATCCCCTACACTTGACCATTGCAATGTCCTCATGCAATGCATTAGTTACAAATCACGTTTACATTTTTCATCATAATCAATCCATAGTGGCCTTTATTAAAGAGATAGAAAACTATAAACATTCAAAGTAAAGAAATCAAAAAGCATACCTTGGGTTTTGGAAATGTCATGAATAATTTCATCCTCAAGTTTTCTCATTCTCGAAACCAAGCTTAAAAACGAGATCATTATTATTATAAGTTAGTAAACTAACACGAACTCATGTGGGCCAATTACTTACTTAGACTCCCTTATTCCTAGGTGTATCTCTTATATTTTATTGTTGTCTTGAGTGATCACGAGGATGCATTGTTGACTTATTTCGATAGTTATTTAGTCCGAAAACAAAGTGAACGATTTAATCAATAGTTAGCTAAAGGACAAAATCTTTTAAAACTGCTTCTCGGGACCTCATAAAGTTCATATCTTGGCATAACTCGCTTCACGATTCGAGACCTTTCTCGGACCGATATTTGGCATTGACTTCATACTTCAAATCTTGAGAGACATTCATGAAATAATGGTCTTCTCTTCATATTAGGAATTTCTTCACTTGAACTTTTTGAGAGATTCATACTTGGACCACGACTTCTTCATTTTTCTCCAATCTTTATTTTGGTTTTTGATATACAACGATCCGCCTCCTTTTTGACTTGGATCTATTTATCCTCATACCTTGCTAGGGTCTTTTCGGATACACTTCTCATGACTTTTGGGGAGTTTTTGCTTTTCGTCGTGTGTCTCGATCTTTCATATTGATTTTCGATAAATGATTCTTCACATCACTTCGGATCTTTAGCAACAAAATATAGCCCTCATGCCTTGTTAGGGCCTTTTCGGACTTGCCAATCTTCGCGTCCCGCTTCAATAAGTTATGCCTTGGATATGAACTCTAATCCATACCGAGCAACTTTTAAACGATCTTGGGCTAGAAGCTAAGTAACTTTTCAAATCGTACAACCTTATTTATTGCAGATAAATTTATTAGCATGCGATGGGAGAATAGGCTTATAATTAACTCACATAAATTCACGAAAGAATACCGAACTTATAATTGACTCTATCATCTCTCGTTCTCCACAGTTTAAAATCTCAAGGAATGAGACTCGTGGTGCTTAGCCTATTAAATCAAAGTTTTGGGTTTTCGAGTCGTCTATAGGATCTTGCAAACTCTTAGACTTTTTCAAGTTTAGAAATCGCATTTTAAAGTTCCCTTGATAAACGACTCTCTAGGATCAATTATAGGAACTTGCGAAAAGTTCTTGTTCTTAACCCGTGAGAGTTAAGACTTTCGCGTTTTATAGCTCCCTATATAAAAGCCTAGCAAAACTTGACTTAAACATGTTAAGGATACTAGCTAGAGTAAACTTAGACAAGTAAACTCGGGTTGAGTCAAAAGATTCACAACGTTTGAAAATTAAAACCACTTTATTAAATGTTTATTCTAGCAAAGAAAGAAAATAACTATACAAAGGGAAAAACTAATAGGCCAAAATAGATCAAAATTTTTGAAAAATGTCGAAAAATTGATTTTCCGGTTAAAATGAGGACAAATACAAGGAAAAGACCACTTAACTTCGATAGAAGTCCCCCTACACATAACATAAACATTGTCCTCAATGTTTAAGCATGTGGGAGTAAACTCCCCTACACTTAGGACATTGTGCACGTTGTTTAAATCTCGCTAAGGAAAGGACAACTAAAGATATTCCTATTTTAATATTGAGAAAATATAAAATAGTGAATCGAAAAGAGTTTAGGATAGAACCGGGAAAATGGAACATGGAATCACGGGTCGTCAAGAATCATCAAGAGTGGATCATTGAAGCTCTAATCCCTGATTAAAAGAAGGGAGGAGAGGAAATAGCAAACCAACGGGTCTCCCCTACACTTAGGATAAAGAAAGCTAAAAGATAGATGCATGGGTTGCCTCCCAAGAAGCGCTTGATTTTTGTTAACCGAGTCGTGAGCCTGACTCGACCTTGATCATCAAAGGAAGAAACATGAAACATATCCACCGGGATCAAAGACATAGTTTTCGTCCATCAAATAGCACAGGCTTAAGGCGAACAAGGCAAGCCAAAGAAGGATAGGCAAGGTTCCCTTAAGCAGTGATGGAGCACGGTGGGAGCAAGTATGGTGAGGTGCAAGCATGTCTTCAATATTTCCAAAGATTTTTACTTTTATTTCATCAGGTGGATACTGAGATGGCTGCAGAATATTGATACCGGGGTCGGACACCTTTTCCTTTAGGGGAAAATAGCACTCAGGCTCAGCAGAATGTGAAGAAGATCCGCTAAGAAGCACAACCTCGTCCTCAGAAGGGGGACAAAGAGGTGTTAAATCATATGTGCTACGGATATTGGTGTCGACCAGTTTCTTCTCCTTTGAAAGAATGGTCTTCAAATCCAAAGTAGGATCAAGACGATAATCTTCAAAATCAAAAGGAGGAGCATCACTCTCATGAGGGAAGTAAGTGTTGAGAAACGTAGAGAAGTCTTCCTCAAATGAGTAATCGTCCAAAGTAGGATCGAGTGATGGCGGAGGATCTTCATCATGTGAAGAATCACTCGAAAGAGTATCGGCCTCATCAAAATCATCATATGTGGGCAGGTCGGGATACTCAGAAGTAAGGTCATCATAATCATCCGAATCTGAGCTAGAATCATCATCATAAGCATCAGGACCGGTGGGGAATCATAAATGGGAGAAGGTTCCAAATTGGACCGAGAATCATCCACATCATATTGAAACAGTGGATTATCAATGCAAGAGTCGAATAGAGGATTGTTGTAAACAACAAAGTCATCAAGCACATTAATCATATTGACTGATTCTCGTCCTCCAAAGGATTTACTTGTAAGCTTCCCCATTTTAAAAACTTGTGCATCATCCCCGACTCTTAAGATTAACTCACCTTCGGCCACATCAACTAAAGCTCGTCCGGTTCTCAAGAATGGCCGACCAAGTATTAAAGGAATACGAGGGTCCATTTCATAATCAACAACGACAAAGTCGACCGGGAAAGTAAATGTGCCAACTTTGATGAACACGTCTTCGGCAATACCAACGGGGTAAGCGAGAGTGCGATTTGCAAGTTCAAGAGTCATCTTTGTTGTAGTGAGGTCGGGCAATGATAGTGTTTTCCAAACACTCAAAGGCATCAAATTAATACTAGCCCCGAGATCAGCTAGGGCAGTAAATTCTTCAGTTTAGTTGAAAACGCAAGGCAGCACAAAACGACCGGGATCTCCAAGCTTTTCCGGAAGTTCTTTAAGAATAACTGCAGAGCAGTTTTCATTTAGGCGTGTGTTGGCGAGCTCAATCAACTTTTCCTTCTTGTTAAGCAATTCCTTGAATGCTTTGACAAATTTCGGCATGTGGACAAGTGCTTCAAGAAAGCTAATGTTGAAGTTCATTTGAGAGATCATCTTCACATAGCATGACACTTCAGAGTCATCCTTGGTTAGCATTTTGGTCTTGCCTAAACGAGACGGATAAGGGATATTGGTTTGGGTGGTGAAGGTGAAGGCGTAGGTAAAGGTTGAGATGTTGAAGGGTCCTTCCTAGGTACATCGTCATGACGAGGCAGAGACGGTAATGGTGCACTAATACTAGGTGTAGGAGGAGTAGGGATAAATGGTGGTGGAGGAGTAGATGATGGGGGCGGGATAGGTGGATCGACAATGGTAATTCCACTACGAGTAGTAATAGCACTCACATTTGCTCGCGGATTGGTGACGGTGTTTGAAGGTAGAGAACTTGCAGAAGAAGGTTGAGCTACGGGCAAGAAACTAGCAAGCATATTCTTTAAATCATTTGTTTGATTGCTGAAGGAGGATTGAATATTATCTCGAAGCTCGGATCTTATCTCATTTCCTTGCTTGGTGATATCTCCTTTAAGATTGATAATTTGGCTCTGTAGATTCTTGATTTGCTCACCTTGGGTTCTCATGATGACTTCAACATCGTGGTTAATGGGTGGGGGTTGTTGGGCGGGTGGGTGATAAGGATTAGAAGCTCTTGGTGGGATTTGGTTGCTTCTATTGTAGTTGTTGGCGGGGTTTTGATTTTGAGGAGAAAAACCAGGTGAAAGGTAATTGTTTGATCGGTAACTCAGCAGATTTCTATCCCCTTGTTGTCGAGCTTGGTAATTTTCCAGTGAATAATTACCATAAGCTGCATACACATTTTCCGGATTTCCTTGAGTCGAAGGACAATCGGTGTATGAGTGAGGACCGCCGCATGTTTCACAAGGATTAGCAACCGCTTTTACTTGTTGTTGTTGTTGGTTTGAAGCGAGAAGCGTGATACTTTTGCTCATTTCAGTCATCATGCGGGTGAGTTCTGTCATATCAGGGTTTGCTGAAGTGGAAGAAACATTGACTCTCGGGTTGTTACTTGAAGAATCAGAGGAATCCCAGTTTTTGTGGTGAGTAGTCATGTTCTCAATAAGCTCTCTACACTCCTCGGGTCTCCTTTTCATGAATGTGCCACCGGCGGCTGCATTAATCGTATCACGATCTCGAAAAGTCAAACCGTTGTAGAAAGTATCAATCAATGTGACTGGAAGCATGTTGTGGTTTGGTCAACGATCAATCAAGACATTATATCTTTCCCAAGCATCAAAAAGAGATTCATCGGGTTCTTGCATGAAACCGCTGATTTGATTGCGAAGGCTCATGACCATGGATGGTGGAAAGTAGCGCGATAAAAAGCGTTGAGTCATGTCATCCCAAGTATGAATTGAATTCTTCCGGAGACGATCAAACCATTTCTCGGCATGATGTGATAAAGTATGTGGGAAGAGTTGTAGGCGAAGAACATCCATTGTGGCACAAGGCAACTTCATGCTTTGGGGGATTGTAATGAACTTGTAGAGGTGTTTGTTGGCATCATCATCAGGCAATCCACGGAATGGGTTAGTTTGCACTTGCTGAATCATGTGGTGCTTCAACGAAAACTCCGGAGCGTTGATTTGCATCGGCGCAATCGGTCCTCCTCGTCCAAACATGGTAGGTTGACAAAGCTCCTCCATTGTCCGAAGATCGGGCTGTGGAAGAACATTGTTGTTATTGTTGAGGTGCGCTGGATTATTGTTGTTGTTAACACCTGACATACTTAAATCTTGTCGAGTCTCGGGCTCTTGATAATTAGAAGATCTAGTACGCATACACCTGAAAATGCAAAAGAAAAAGAAACCAAACACAAAGACAATATATATACACAATAAAGATAAAATCTTTTTGGATTTTTGAAATTTTTAATTTTTATGGATTTTTAAATTTTTTTTGTGCAAGAAAATAACGTTCACAAGTGAACGGATCCCAAAAAGCAACGCGTCTTTCACAGAAAACCGTTAATCTTTACGAAAAGAGCCGGCAGCGGCGCCATTTAATACAAGGCTTTTGACACCCCGTATAAAAGTTATTTAAGTTCGTTGTGGTGGTCTAATCGAATTGATTACTGGTTTACGTGCGACTCAGTCGTCTTTGGTGGAACAAATAGTTGTGTCGTTGTAGTAATTAAAATGCAAGACTTTAAAGTAAGTGACGGTTAATTAAATCTAAACTTAATTAAAACTTAAATGTGCAATATTAAAAACATTGAAAAGTAAATTAATTAAATGGCTTAAAATTAAAGCGTGACGAAAAGTAAATTTGACGAAATATAACTTAAAAACAAAACAAAGCAAAATATAATTCTAAACCCCATTCTATCGGAATCCAGATCGGAAAGCTGTCACCACGTCCATCGGAATGTCAGATCTGAATATGGGAGTAAATCTATCAGAATATAGAAAGATGCTACCTATCGGAATAATAAAAGTTCTATCTATCGGAATGTCAACACAACACCCCAGATCGGAATGTTATTCAGATCACAATGTGTCAGATCGCAATCCTAGATCGGAATGTTGTTGGGGAAATTTGGGCAGCACTTCGACTAAGTAAACCTCAAGAGCCGTCGGAATGTGCGATCGCAATCCCAGATGGGAATGAGGGTGATGATACTCTATCGCAATCCCGGATCGGAATGCAAAACCCTTGTCCAAAACTGTCACTATCGGAATGTGGAGAAATGCAAGCCGTCGCAATGTGAATTAACCCTTCTTTTCCGATGGAGCACAATTCGTAATAAGCACACGAACCAAATAAGCTAATTCTAATAAGAAGTAACCAAAAACTTGAATGAAATGGAAAAGGAAGAGATAATAAGCAACAAAGTTAAAACGTTTCAAACTTTAAAAGACGAAACTAAATAAAATAGATTTTAAAAAGTAAAACTTTTAAGAAAACTTTGAAAACAGTTAAGTTAGATACCAAATAAGCACATAAGATTGTCAAACTTATGGCTTATTTCGTATGGAAACTTAAAGGGAAAAGAAAAAAAATGAAACTTTTGATCAAATAAGCAAATGGATTAAGCAAACCTTGCTTAATCCGAAATTTAAACCAACTAAAAAGAAGAAAAGTAGAATGAGATTGATGAAAAGAAACTTGATCAAATGTAAATAAAGATTAAAGCAACAAAATTAAAAACACTTACTTGAAATTAAATGGTAAATAAGGTGCAAGACAAGGTAATTAAATGTGCAATAAAGTAAATGTGCTAGTAAATAAAGATGGAAGAACTAGTGTCACTCTAGCCAACCAAAACTAATGAAATGAATATGAAGGCTATTTATAGGGGTTTAGGGAGATGGTTAGAGGAAGCTTCCTCCCCTCCTTCCTTTCTTCTTAATTGCACCATTAACTCCTTCCCTCCTTAATCTTTTGTTAATCTTGGACTTTAATGACTTATGGCTCGGGAATTGTTTAAACTCGTCTTTTAATTCTTCAATAAATAAGACTCGAGTTCTTCGGCTTTTGGTAAACTTCCGTCTTTTGACTTTTTCTTCGATAAATCTTCAGAATTGGTCTTGGACTTCCGTTCTTTTTGCACTCTTGACTTTTCGACTTCATCTTTCATCTTTTTCTCAATAAAATCCCGTGAATGCCGTGTTTTCTCCACTTTTCACCTTTTCATCCTAAATCACAACAAAAACACAAACCACGCATAATTCCGACATAAAAGACATAAAATACACGTTTTGGCTTGGTTATTATTGTAATTAAGTGGTAAAAAGAATGGGTGTTTACACACCTATCAGACAGTAATGGCTTCTGAGCAAAGCAGCTCTGAACCCACACTTCATGAAATGGGACCCAGTAACATTAGCTCTGGTCTTGTCCCAACAACCCTACTTCATCATCATTTAAACCACCTTCTAGGAATGAATGGGATACGTTTTTTCAACCGTTCTTTGATGAATTCTTTACGCCTCCAAGTATTGTTGCTCCAGAACCTAAGGTACTAGCTCTGGTTACCGAAGTTGTCGCCCCAGCAACCGAAGCATAATCAGATACGTCTGCACCTACAATTGGTCAAGATATACCTTCAACGAGTAATTCTCAACCGACACATGAATCAACTACCCATGTCATGCCTATTGATGATGAAGAGGATGATGATGATCACAATTTGGAATTCGCTCAAATGCGTGAACTTCCATTCTTTGGTGTACCAATTCCTGATTCTAATCAAGCCGGGTCGTCCACCTCAGAGGAAGCTCCTACTACGGTCTACTCCAATCCACGGATTCGTGAACATGATAGCAAGTGGACAAAGTATCATCCTATAGATTCTATTATTGGTGACCCTAATCGTCCGGTATTCACACGAAGTCAGTTACAAGAAATGCAATGTTTTGTCATTTTGATGCTTTTCTCACTGAAGTTGAACCTAAGACATGGCAAGAAGCTTTTACTCAATCCTGTTGGTGTGACAACCCCGGTTTTTGAGGTTCGTTATTTAGTCTTATTTTTGGGGTATTTTTTGTGACTATGTGATTTATGTGTTTATATGTGTCATTTTTGGGGATGAGAATGGATGAAATGAGGTACATGATTTGTAAATCATGGTACGGGTTGGAAATGAAATGAAATGAGTTCAGAAATGAACTGCGGGAAAGTTCGGATCATTTTTACAAGGTTTCGTGTACGTATCGTATGTTGTATGTATGTATTAAGTACATATTATATGGTTAGGATAAGTTTTAGAGATACTTTCCATAAGTAGAAACTTTTGGAAATGACGGTTAGTTCGGAAATTACGTAGAAAGTCGAAAAATTAGCGAATAGGTGTCCGGTTTTGATCCGGAAGGGTCTAGATGTTAACTAATGGTAATTATAAGTTAATAGAAATGAAATTGATAAAATAATGAAGGAGGAGTCGGAATTATGGGCCCTATAGCAGAATATTTTAATTAAAAAAAGATAATTACCATATAAGAGTCCTAATTGGGCCTAAACTTGACCAGGAGGTTACCAAAGCATATATAAACACCCCAAGACCCCAAAAACGACCCATAAACCTTAAATTAAACTCTAAGTCAGTCAAATAGCAATGGAGGATCAAGAAGCGTCAAATTTATTCTTAGGATTTAAAGGTACGTAATTAAACTAGGTTGATTAACGTTAATTTACGTACTTGTAACCTACTATGATGGATTAGGGTTTGAGATTCATAATTTTTTATTATAGTTTGTTAATGATCTGTAAATAATAATGTAACTAATGGGTTTTTATCATTGGAAATCGTTTTTAGGTTTTAATTATGTTTTTATATAATTAATTAGATTAATTATGAGAAAATCGTTTTCAAAAATTGGGCAGAATTATTGGTCACTTGTTTTGATCATATCTAGAGTTCTACAAACTTTTAATTTTCGAATCTTATGTCCGTGAAAAGGCAATTGAATTGGCTTTCAAATTCAAGAAACTAGAATTGAATTGGAGGTGGAGAAGTGGGTCAGAAACAGGTTACAACAGTCGGAGGTCAAAACAGTTTTGAAATCAATCGAGTTTAATTTAATGTTTTAAGGTGGTTAGGGTACTTAGGAGTACAATTGGACTTTCAAACGAACATGAGAGTTATTTTATATGTTATATAAGATATCTGAAGGAGGGTTAATCAATTGGGATAGTGGAAGATCCTCTTATCATAACAAACTTTTCATATGTTCAAAATCAGTAAATTCTGGATAGGTAAAAGTATATATATATATATATATATATATATATATATATATATATATATATATATATATATATATATATATATATATATATATATATATATATATATGGAGGCCTTAACAATAGCTAGAAGGTTGAGGCCAAATAGGAGAGTTAGCTAACACATGTGAGGGAATAGGGTTTCTTTTACAAGGCATGTTATTTTGGTTAAGGGGGAGTTCGACCCATAGTTTGAAGTATGAAAAACGGGATTGTGTTGGGTAAAATGTTAATAGGACGAGTTATGAACTAAACTAAGTTAAGGGCTTATAGAGGGGTGTAATGAGATGCATATTGTGACAATCTAACATTTTCAGGTAGTGAATTATTTTCTCGTATATTATTTTGAAACTTATTTTTGTGTTGGTTGATGAACTCACAATTTATGGATTTAAATTTGGGCTTACGTGCATAATTTAGCGTCCTTTACGACTAAACCGGAAACCTTAGGATTACGTATTTACATTTTTGAACTCCGTTTTTGATGAGACAATTTTTATTAGATTCGTTTTGCGCCATTGATTCATAATATATAAAAACGTTTTACGTAAAACGACCCGAGGGCACGCAAATCGAGGAAAAGAGAATCGAGGAATACACGTAATTAGCGGGATGGGACAAAACAAGTTTATCCCAACCCACTAACAAAAGGGACGGACAAGAGGGATACCACATCACTTAATGTGGCACCCTTGTAACAAGTAGCTTACACATGTAAGCATAAGCTTAACATGTAAGCTACAAGTTTCCACTAAACCACAAAACCACTAACCCTTACCATTTTCTTCCATTTCACATGCAAAACAACTCACACATACTCTCTCCCACTCCTCCCTTGCCGTCCCATAACCACCATCAAACACCCCATTTGATCAAATCTAGCCACAAATCTTATGTTATCTATTCATATTATGGAGAAACCTTGAAGCCTTGATTGATTGGTGGCCATATTAAAAACAAAGACGGTGATTTGCTTGTGTCCTAGGGCTAATTTCTCAACAAACAATCTTGGTGGTTGATGATCTTGGAGATATATTTGGTGTTCATCAAGTTATTGTCATCCAAAAACAAGATATAATCTTGGTTGGTAAAGAAGATCATCCTTTCCATTTCTCTTGTTATTTTTGTAAAGATAAAATGTATTTTCTTTCTTATTGTATATGTATATGATGAATATATGATGATAGAAATGTTGTGTGGGGATCAAGTGTTGATAAATATGATTAAAAAGATGAAAAACCATAAGTAACCATGCTAAAATCTTGCTTAAAATGTTGGCTGTATAAAAACAGTAAGTAACCAAGTTATAAACT
This sequence comes from Glebionis coronaria, assembly GCA_025667525.1. Lineage (NCBI taxonomy): Eukaryota > Viridiplantae > Streptophyta > Magnoliopsida > Asterales > Asteraceae > Glebionis > Glebionis coronaria. The sequence continues at coordinate 428,637,801 of CM046877.1, forward strand.
GATAAAATTGCATGGTGGAATCCATTTACAGTAAGTTTTAGATGTCATACACATGTGAGAGTTGGCCATGCAATAGAATCATCAAAATGAGTGAGATATGATCAAAACAAGATTAGTGTGCCAATCTGAATAGTCTGTTTTGTAGGGACTTTTAAGGATACTTAGACATGGAATGAGCAGTAGCTATATCTAACTTATTTGTAGCACATAATATGAAGTTTATTTCATCCAAAAATGAGCTTCTATATCCTTATAGAACTCAAGATATGATAAAAATGGTGAAGATGAAACTAAAAATCAGATTTTGAGAAATTAATGTTTAACAGTATTATATAAGCACTCAAACCAATATAGTATAAAATGTGAATTAAAACCCACTAACTTATAAATTTCATTTATATAAATATGTATAAGTTTAAATAAATAGACACTTTATAAAATTGGTAGTTGAATAAGATTTATAGTTATAAAAACTATAAACATGATTTTTACGACTTTTTCGGCTATTACCGTAAAATTAACGTTTTTCGCCAATTAAAACTTAGACGATCAAACCCGTCTAATGTAAAGTTTTTAAAAGTCATATACTGATATATAAGTACCTAATACAAGTAAAAACCGATAAAACCCGAACTATATGACATACAGACATTAACGAGCTAAGTTAGCATATTTGGACTAATAATTTAACTAAATAAGTTAAACACTTATAAACAAATTACTTATTGGGCTTATCCTATTTGGGCCCAACATGTAAAGTATAAATACTGATAATACAATTATAAAATGGATTAATAAAAGTTAATGAACTTATAATAGGCTTATTGGACCTAAAATATGTAAATAGGTAAAACTAAGTAAACTAGTAAAAAGTTACCAATACATAAACACTAAAATGAGTAAATAAGAATATATAAACCCACTTGATCATCATCATATGTACAAAATCATCATATGTATATTTGTTATTTTGATAAAGTCATTGGACAAAAGTCTAAGACCGATTATTATTTATATAGGTTTCCGTGACCGAAGCACGCCCGTAGCCGATAATCCGCCTTTCATTATCAACGTGAGTTCATAGCCTCGCACTCTTTTAAATGTTTTATAAAATGATTTGTAAACCCTCGAGGAGATAACATGATAGTTTTTGATAAAAATAGAACAAAAGTAGTCCCGATGGTATGGTTAATGATATGGACCCGAATGATGCGATGACCCAATAAAAGAGATAAAAAGGATTATTAGTAGTTAGGTTATTGTCACACCCCACCATGGCGGAATATGGGGCACGACGTATGGATATCATCACAACAATAGCGTGTCTATAGAGATAATTAAATGATATAAGAAATGTCATAAAATGGTGACACAAATGTCATGACAATATCTCAACAATGTAGGAGTCTAGGTAAGTAGGTAACAGTCCTACCTCTTACCCAAGACAAACAAATAACACAAACAAACAAACATATATGTGCCAACAGTATCACTAGATAAATGAACAAACAAAGCTAAGAAGGAACGGGGATCTCCTTCTATATGCAATCCTAAGGCATCCAAGTCTAGCCACTTCTATCCTCAAGCTTAACCACATTCTCACCTGAAAGAGACACTAAAACACGTCAACATAAAGTTCGTGAGAGTCATAGGTTTAGACTCTAACGCTAAATCAGTTATAAGCTGTGAATAACAACCATCAACACAATAACATATGGACAATGTGCTACAAATATGCATTAACAACTATCAATCAAGATTAATCATACCAAACCAATCCAAGGCTCCTACCTTGCCAAACAACATCATGGTACCATAGATGATCACACTATGTACCTATCCCAAGGCCACTACCTTGGCAAACCACAAGGCCACTACCTTGTCAAACCACAAGGCCACTACCTTTTCTAACCACAAGGCCACTTCCTTGTCAAACCACAATAACTGAGACGGCTCGTGTCCCCCGATCCAAATGATACACAATCAAAAATCACATAGCAGTTAATCACATAATGTACACACAAGTCCATCTCAAATCACAAACACATTCACAGCATCAATTTAGAAAATAACTCAACACAGTGTCTCTTCCATCCCATCTGGAATTCAAAATCAATATTAAACATGGGACTATGAAACTCACCTGATAGCTTCTTCACAAGTCCTCGCACTAGCAACAAGCTAACAACCAAAAACACGAAATCAATACACGAACCAGTCACTGAGATGGCTCATCAACCTATGATGGACATCTAGTCTATTCCCGTATAATTACCTCATTGTTAAGCTCTAATCACCCCATTACCCTTCCTTAACAAGTCTTTAACTTGGTTAAGTTTAATAACTATCCCGTTCATATTTTACCCAAAACAGTCCCAGTTTTTAGGTATCAAAACTTTAAGTCAAACGTCCACTTAAACATACCCATGGTTTCTGTAAAAGGAATATTCATACCCTTACATATGTTAGCTAATGCCTCCCACTTGCCCTAACCTTAAAGCTACTGTTAAGGCCCCGATATATATATATCTACTTTTGTCATTCCAGATTTCCTGATTTTAAACGTACTAAAAGTTTGTTACCATTAAGGGGTCTTACCCTAAACCACAACCTTAGCCCACGTGCAGATACTTACTACAATATATAAACCATCTCTCATGTTCGTGAGAAGATCCCAATGCAACCCTAAGTACCCCAAACAACCCAAAACTTAAAAAGAAAACAAGCTGAATTCAAAACTGTTTTGACCTCCGACTGTTGTAACCTGTTTTTGACCCACTTCCCTACCTCCAATTTAGTTCTAGTTTCCTGCATTGGAAATCCACTTCAAATACCTTTCCAGGGGTACTTGGATCGTAAAATAAGAGTTTATATAACTTCCTATATGATCAAAACAATGACCCAAAATTCTGCCCAGTTTTTAAAAACGGGTTTAACAAAATCAACCTCATTAATTAACCCTAATCCCTCTAATTACAAGCCGTAATTTATGTAATCATCATGTTATGATTAATATAAAATTAATTTACTGTTTTTATAATAAACCCTAACCTAAATCCATCATAAGATGATTAAAGAAACATAAAAACAATTTAATTAAAAAGGGTTATAAAGATTTACCTTTGATTTATGAAAAACCAAGATTTTTATGAAAACCCTAATTCCTCCCTTGTATATTTCGACTCCTTATTGATCTCCAGGGATTTTATGAAGTTTTTTGATAAAAAAAAACCTTATATAATTGATCCTAACCAGTCCTAGCCCAAATACAAAAGCCCGGTTCCCTTTTTCCTTTTTTTCCCCTTTTATTTTCTTTTTTTCACATAACTGACCTATACCCATTTAATTTCGTTTTTTTCCTTTTTATTATTAATATTTGTATTAATAATATTACCTTAATTTTCCTTAATTTATTTCAGCTCCTAAAGCCTCCAAAACCTCAAAACCGTAAAACTAGTCAAATTTACGCGTTTTACCGTAAAAGACGTAAAATATACACTTTTAAAATAATCTCAAATTTTGAAATAAACTTTATAAATAAGTCCTAAATAACTTAAAACCATCCCGAAAAATATTCATATGACTAATTACCTCATCCGAGACCTCCAAAAGCTAAACCGTAAATCCTAAAAAAAATATACTATTACTATAATACTTATACGTATACGTAAACACCAAAATATCACCATTTCATTTCATAGTCACTAAATGTGAGCTAATGAACATGAAATAACCGTTCCTCGATTTACTTATGAGTACTCTATACTCATAAACGATAACCACACCAACCTCGTTCACACAAAATAAACACGTAAACACACAAATCAAGTAATCACACATAAAATAACCTAAAAATAAGACCAAGTGACGAACCTCAAAACCATGGTTGTCACATCACTCCCTCCTAATAGAAATCTCGTCCCGAGATTTACTCCTTAGGATCAACACACATACAAAAAATCACACGAGGATACTTGTTCTAAACGAACTCCTCTCATTTCCATGTGAACTTTAGTTCAAGTCTCAAATTACCACATATACTAACCAACAATATTTAAATTTATTGCCAAATCTTGACCTCACAGTCAATAAATCTCACAAATGACTCTTTGATAAAACAAAGACTCTTATTAACACAAGTCCCGAATAACCGTACAGGCAAAATGCATTCTCAAACAACCTTTACCAATCTCAATACATGAAATGTATCATGTATACAACTCACTCTCCCCGGGTAATTCTATACTCATAAGCTAATGGTCCGATCTTTCCAAAGATCATAAATGGACCTACAAAACTCTACATCAACTCTTCCATTTTACCAAAACATACCAGCCGTTACTATGGGTGAAACTTCATACACAACTTTGTCACTAACTCTAGTGGTTTCCCCCATCTCTACATAGCATCCCTTGCTGCTCTCATCCCGTCCACAAACACCATTACCACATTAGTAGCATGCTTCGTGCTTTATTCTACTCATTAGGCTCTACCAAAGTTCTACCTTTGATTCCTATCTCGACCTATTTCATTTATGCTTCGCTTCTATACACACTTCCTTCTTCCTCCTTAACTCATGCCATACATCACGATGTGATGCTTCCCATCGTTTCTTCCTTTTCCATAATCCCTCATAAGGCATTCCATACATATCGGGCTAACTTTTACGTAAAACCCTCTATTCCATCACATCCGTACACAATCCTTCCAACTTCTCAACTACGTGACTTCTCATTCCTCTTGAAACGTGAGATGAATTAGTCTTTCTATCGACTATCACCCAACTCTCGTCGTACTTATTCCTCCACCGCATTATGTATCCCTTCCACCAACTTCGTCCTTACATCGCCCTTTCTAAGCTACTCCTAACTATGTAGGAAGTATAGTCTACGTCCCTTTTCTTCATATGATTGTCCAAGCCACGCAACATACATGTTGACGCTTTCTATGCTTTAGACAACTCAACTCGTGCAACCTATATCCTTTATCCAAACCGCCCTAATACGTCATCCCTATAGTTCAAGTTCGTCTTAGTTTTGCCTCATCCTTCTTATTCCATGTCTCATCGACCATGCTTGCCTTTCCTAGATGGTACTTGGCCATGCAATTTTCTTTCGTCACTTAACTCCACCCACCACCTTTGCCAAATGTTCAATCAAGGTGATTGAATATGTGTTGGAGACGTTCATGATCCGTATAGATCATTCTCTACGTCTCGTACCCCAAATGCCTCTAGCATTCTCGGCAGATATAACAATCCAGCTCCACTAACTAAGTCTATCCAGTTCTTCCAAATCTTCAGTTCCTGCAACGTATAAGCAATCACCTTTCTTTGTCGTCCTCGTACGCATCCAAATCCTTGCTCCACGTATCGTCATGCTCGCGAATTCATCCAGTCCTTCCGATAATGCTAAAATCCGCTCATTATCCAATCCACCTCTTCATCCTCCAAAATGCTTCCTCATCCTTCTTCACTTCGCCCCTTGCTGGTTCCATGATATGCCATCATCTCTAACTACTCATCATGGTAGACTTAATACTAAAACTCACACTTTGAAAATCTCACGTATACTTCCACTCCAAAACCAACACATACTTCGCCTCACTCTCTTTCTTAGACTTTGAGTAGATCAAGATGTCGTCGATACTCCCGATGACAACTCATTTATATACGTTCATGCACACTCGCTTCATTGTCTCCATGAAATCCGCTAGTGCTTGGCGAAGCCAAATGCATAACCGTAAACCCAAAGCGTTCATACAACATCCTTAGCAGTTTCAACTATGTCCTCCTTGCACCCTCTCTTAGCGGCATTACGAATAAATTCCTACGTCGTTCTACTTGCAAAATTCTACACGCATTTTAAAAGACCAATGCTTCCTCTCATCAGACCACTCAACCAATTTCCACATCCAATCTACTACTAAGCAACTCAACTTTTATCCGACATTCCCTGCAATTTCTAACAGCTCTTGTTTTTAAATCACTCCATCAACGATTTGCCTTGGAAAGGCACTAACTACAACTCCTCTCACCTCCCCTACTTGCTCTATTTATGGTTCTACCTCACCGTAATAGGCAAACCTACTAAATTTCAGGAAATTTTCGGAAAACTTACATACCCTACGAACAATCATAAATACCTTTGAGGTATTGTATCCCCTTCCAACACCCTCTATGGCGCGTTACTTGTGCTAGTATCCCACAAATCTCTATTTATCTCCTTGGTACTCCTAAGAGACCTCATGACCACCTTAGTTCGTCTACGAACTCCTTTCCTCCCCACTAAGGGCATTCCGACCATTCTCTCATTGTCACCTACTTAAGCGTGTAGGCGCGACCAAATCTTTCATACGACTACCTCAACGCTCCCGAACAATACGAAACCAAAACTACATCCTGAATCCATCAGATACGATCAACGAATCAAACCAACGGATAACTAACGACATTTCACGTGCACCAATTAAAACAAGTCAAAAACCACGAGACTCAAAAGAAAACTCAAACCCAGAACATGTATCAATTCAAAATGACCCATGACAACGAAAAATAATCCAAGAAACACCCAATGGCAACCAAACATATTACGCCCCGCAACATATTATTTAAACCATGCAAAAGATCGACCTTTCCAAAAGAATATACTCTTATTTATTATTATTATTATTTTTTACCTCCCCACATCTATGTGACTCAAACCATCTACAAACAACCTTCTAGGCGATCTCAAAACTCAACCCAAAGACTAGGTATCTCGTGCATCACAAATCATAAAAAAAATAAAACTACTATTCAAACTCAACCATGAACCCGACACTTGTACAACAATTCCGACCAGTCCACTGACCTCCCATGACTATACATTCTGAATATTTGAAAAGTACGTTCCGAGTACATAGTTTTAGGCTTTTGAATCACTCAAAAAGCTCTAAAAACGAACAAGTTATGACCGAAACAGTTTTATATTAATGAAAGATAAAATTGTATGTGAAATCTTCATAAACTCAATTTAACCTTGAATTAATAATTATAAATGACATGAATCGGTTAAACCCAATTATATAAACTATGTAAGTAGAAAGAAATTTTACTTCGCTTTATTTTAAAGAAAGTCTTTTAGAATTTGAAATAAATAAGTGTTGACTAAAAAGAAATCTTATATTACATCTTGTTTCAAACACGACCCCAACACCTTACCCTTATTTTACCGAATACGACCAACTATCTAACCCTATACTAGATTTCCAAGTCCCCTTTTTCCATATACCAACCAAAAGAAATGTAAGACTCAACACAAAAGATTTCATTATCTCAAAAGAAACCCCAGGTTATTTCAATAGACTTAAAACCAAGAACACCGTTTTAGTACACGTGAAATACGAAACTCAAAGAATACACTACAAGACACAGTTCAAAAGATTTAAAACGTCGTTGAAACTCCACCAAACTCCAGCGCCATAAAACACGAACAAACACAAGGTACGTTCAAGTTATAATAACTAGTGAACGACCATATACCATAACTTAACACATAGTAGTATATATACATCCGCATATATATACCTATTAAATCACCCAAAACATACTCGTTACCATACATGTCGGATCAACCAATCAAGTCATACACTCGTTTTTCCACACGAGTAATCACCATCTCACCGTGCCACAACAAAGCATAAAACCCACCTCCAAAACCAAACCATATCGTGTGACCCCAAAATCACACGACACAACTATAACTCAAAACATATAACACACTAAAAAAACATATCGTAGGCAACCGTTACATATACCCATATATTATAAATATACCCAAAATCCACATCTCATCATATACAAGCATGTACTAACCCTCTTTCATGCAATCATACTTGAGAACCCATTGAAGTTGTGGTACTTGTATAACTATGTTGGCCACCATACTTATACAATTACCCTTTCCCCAATGCACTCCCTCCTATGATGACACTTATAAGAATCAATACAACATATAACACATAAATCCATCTACTCACATAAGCTCATCACCACATAAACAATAAAGTCCAAAACTTCATCTATTAAAATAACATAGTAATACTCTTGAAATACGTAAATCCATAGTCTAGCTAAAACAGCATAGACTAAGTCCAAAACGAAAACATAATCAGTTATAAGTCATGTCGCCCGTAAGAGTGGAAACAGCTTAAAATCCTTCCTATCCGACTACTCCTAGTAACTCGAACCACCACACGATTCTTAGGGAACATGACTTAAACATCAAAAGAAAATAACATACCTCAGGTATGTAAAATAACTCGATAAAAGATAGAATCTACCTTGTACTAAATTATGTACTATAATGTACAATTTAAGCAAAATACTACAGTGACTAGCGTGGACGATTATGGTTCAACCCGCACTAGTCACAAACCCGAAAAGAAAATAACATGTGACTAAGTATGAACATACTACCGTTCAATTCATACTAGTCAAAACATCGCAATAAATAACATCCAAACACATCAATTAATATAAAATACACACATACTCCTATGACGCCTATATGGAGGGACCCTTAAGCTATAGACTACGCTACGCGACTAGGCAACCTAATTCTCTATAACCATTGGCTCTGATACCATTCTGTCACACCCCACCACGGCGGAATATGGGGCACGACGTATGGATATCATCACAACAATAGCGTGTCTATAGAGATAACTAAATGATACAAGAAATGTCATAAAATGGTGACACAAATGTCATGACAATATCTCAACAATGTAGGAGTCTAGGTAAGTAGGTAACAGTCCTACCTCTTACCCAAGTCAAACAAATAACACAAACAAACAAACATATAGGTGCCAACAGTATCACTAGATAAATGAACAAACAAAGCTAAGAAGGAACGGGGATCTCCTTCTATATGCAATCCTAAGGCATCCAAGTCTAGCCACTTCTATCCTCAAGCTTAACCACATTCTCACCTGAAAGAGACACTAAAACACGTCAACATAAAGTTGGTGAGAGTCATAGGTTTAGACTCTAACGATAAATCAGTGATAAGATGTGAATAACAACCATCAACACAATAACATATGGACAATGTGCTACAAATATGCATTAACAACTATCAATCAAGATTAATCATACCAAACCAATCAAAGGCTCCTACCTTGCCAAACAACATCATGGTACCATAGATGATCACACTATGTACCTATCCCAAGGCCACTACCTTGGCAAACCACAAGGCCACTACCTTGTCAAACCACAAGGCCACTACCTTGTCAAACCACAAGGCCACTACCTTGTCAAACCACAATAACTGAGACGGCTCGTGTCCCCCGATCCAAATCATACACAATCAAAAATCACATAGCAGTTAATCACATAATGTACACACAAGTCCATCTCAAATCACAAACACATTCACAGCATCAATTTAGAAAATAACTCAACACAGTGTCTCTTCCATCCCATCTGGAAGTCAAAATCAATATTAAACATGGGACTATGAAACTCACCTGATAGCTTCTTCACAAGTCCTCGCACTAGCAACAAGCTAACAACCAAAAACACGAAATCAATACACGAACCAGTCACTGAGATGGCTCATCAACCTATGATGGACATCTAGTCTATTCCCGTATAATTACCTCATTGTTAAGCTCTAATCACCCCATTACCCTTCCTTAACAAGTCTTTAACTTGGTTAAGTTTAATAACTATCTTGTTCATATTTTACCCAAAACAGTCCCAGTTTTTAGGTCTCAAACTTTAAGTCAAACGTCCACTTAAACATACCCATGGTTTCTGTAAAAGGAATATTCATACCATTAAATATGTTAGCTAATACCTCCCACTTTCCCTAACCTTAAAGCTACTGCTAAGGCCCCAATATATATATATCTACTTTTGTCATTCCAGATTTCCTGATTTTAAACGTACTAAACGTTTGTTACCATTAAGGGGTCTTACCCTAAACCACAACCTTAGCCCAAGTGCAGATACTTACTACAATATATAAACCATCTCTCATGTTCGTGAGAAGATCCCAATGCAACCCTAAGTACCCCAAACAACCCAAAACTTAAAAAGAAACAAGCTGAATTCAAAACTGTTTTGACCTCCGACTGTTGTAACCTGTTTTTGACCCACTTCCCTACCTCCAATTTAGTTCTAGTTTCTTGCATTGGAAAGCCACTTCAATTACCTTTCCAGGGGTACTTGTATCGTAAAATAAGAGTTTATAGAACTCCCTATATGATCAAAACAATGACCCAAAATTCTGCCCAGTTTTTAAAAACGGGTTTAACAAAATCAACCTCATTAATTAACCCTAATCCCTCTAATTACAAGCCCTAATTTATGTAATCATCATGTTATGATTAATATAACATTAATTTACTGTTTTTATAGTAAACCCTAACCTATATCCATCATAAGATGATTAAAGAAACATAAAAACAATTTAATTAAAAAGGGTTATAAAGATTTACCTTTGATTTATGAAAAACCAAGATTTTTATGAAACCCTAATTCCTCCCTTGTATATTTCGACTCCTTATTGATCTCCAGGGATTTTATGAAGTGTTTTGATAAAAAAAACCTTATATAATTGATCCTAACCAGTCCTAGCCCAAATACAAAAGCCCGGTTCCCTTTTTCCTTTTTTCCCCTTTTCTTTTCTTTTTTTCACATAACTGACCTATACCCATTTAATTTCGTTTTTTTTCCTTTTTATTATTAATATTTGTATTAACAATATTACCTTAATTTTCCTTAATTTATTTCAGCTCCTAAAGCCTCCAAAACCTCAAAACCGTAAAACTAGTCAAATTTACGCGTTTTACCGTAAAAGACGTAAAATATACACTTTTAAAAAAAATCTCAAATTTTGAAATAAACTTTATAACTAAGTCCTAAATGACTTAAAACCATCCCGAAAAATATTCATATGACTAATTACCTCATCCGAGACCTCCAAAAGCTAAACCGTAAATCCTAAAAAAAATATACTATTACTATAATACTTATACGTATACGTAAACACCAAAATATCACCATTTCATTTCATAGTCACTAAATGTGAGCTCATGAACATGAAATAACCGTTCCTCGATTTACTTATGAGTACTCTATACTCATAAATGATAACCACACCAACCTCGTTCACACAAAATAAACACGTAAACACACAAATCAAGTAATCACACATAAAAAACCTAAAAATAAGACCAAGTGACGAACCTCAAAACCACGGTTGTCACAGTTATGTCACTCAAAGTCCCATTAGCATGAATTGTGAACTACCGGGATTTGGTAGACGCTTATGCATATGATAGTACTATTTGGGGACGATCACCCCAGTTCATGCCTTGACGGTTGATCCCCGTCGTACCATATTGATTGGTAAGCAAATTTATGTATGAGAAGATTTACATAGCGTGATTTTTGTGACGACACGCTAACTTAGATAGGCAAATTGTTTGTTGGGTTCGCGGCCCGTTGTTGTGATAGTAAGGTAACAATGTCATGCGGCTAATAATAATCCAAAAATGTAATCCAATACGATTTAATAACGATGCTAATAACGATAATAATATTACCTATAATGGTAATATTGAGGCTACGGTCTCATGGACGGTTTAAGATGTATGCTTGATTTATATATTGCCTGACTAGCAATACGAGGACTTACTTCTGATATTATACTTGTGTTCAGATTTCAACGATTGTTTTATATAATGGTTTTATTAAACTCTATGAATTCACTTGGCATTCGCTGATATGATTTTTGCATGTTTTTATCTCAGGTGCTTGAAGGTAATTCGGATGGAGATCGACTCTGATGGCCCACATAATATTAAAAATGTTCATACGATCTATGTTTTGTAAACCTAATGACCTGTATAATTTGGGACCTGTTGTACACTTTAAAACTTTTTATCGAATGAATGTATGTTAAACCTTGTACAACCATTTTTATGTGTTGTCTATGATTGGAGTTATTGTGCTATCCCGTAACACTCTAAAAGACTCTTCTGCTGTACCGATACGAAATTTGAGAGTGTTACAGTTTGGTACCAGAGCTCTCGTTATAGAGAACGAAAGATTTTAAAAACCAAGGTTTTGAATAAAACTTTTCAAAATCTTTTAACTATGAACATTTGAGAAAATATTTGAAAAATCTTTTGACTATAACGGTGCCAAAGATCTCCGACGTTACCACCAAGCCCTATTGAGAAGATATATATTTTGATATATATAATTTAATTTATAAATATGTATATATCATGGTTTCAGTATGTAATTGTTTAATAAGTATGTTATCCTAATACGAGATACATATAAGTGCAGATTGTCATGGGTGACCCTAATATTCCTGTAGAGAACCATGCTATTCTCGAACCTAATGTAGATGATGACCCATATTTAGACTTAGTAGATTATGATATGGATGATGATGAGGAGGAACCATTTGAGGATCCCGAGCCCGAGATAGGACTAGGAGATCAGATTGCCCCTCAGGTTGATATGGTAGAGAATGAGATTGATAATGTTGATATTGAGAATGGTGATGAGATTGGGATAGATAATATAGATGATGAGATTGACGAAGAGGATGTCGAGGAGGATATAGGTATAGACGATGAGGTTGATGATGAGGAAGCCGAGCTTATTTACCCTTATGATGTTCTAGAGGGCGAGCCCTTACCCCCTCCATTTTTTTTGTCTGATTCTGAGGTTGAGCTACCTAGAGATGAAATGTCTGAATCGTCTGAATCTGATTCTGAATTAGAAGAGGATGAGGATTATAATCCACCTGACGATACTGATGGTATTGCTACTCGTAGACGTATGATAGGAGAGTCGTCTAGTGTTCGAGAGGCTACTCATATGGATGGTCTTGCACCATGGGCCATGAGACGTGATTTAGATGCTTCCCGTGCTCAAAGTAGTATGACAGAGACTGGATTAGGTGTTGTTCAGACTCATGTTGCTTATTTGGAGTCGAAGACTAAGGTTGGTGAGAAAAAGCGGGAATTGCTGAGTTTGGATTTGACTGATGTAGAGCGTGGGTTGAATGAGGCTTTTAGGAGGTTATCTGTATTAGAAAGTGGTGAGTTTGCTACAATGAAGAAAAAGGTGAATTCTATGGAGATTCAGTTGAATGTAGCTCGTGCGATGCGTGAGAAAGCTGAGAAGGAGTTGAATATATCTGTGGGTTGGAATAGTAGATTTTATGCTGATATGGTTGAAAGAGGAGTGATCCGCAAGCGCCCAGCTGAAGATGTGTCTAGTGATCTTCTGACAGAGATACATAAGACGATGAATGATGGACCATCTGGCGGTTCTCAGTAGACCAGTCTGTGTTTAGTAGTGACCTTTATATCTTTTGTACCTTTGTAACTTTGACTGAACCGACTTGTTAGTAGTAGACCTGGCATAAATTTTGAGTATGTATAGTGCTAGAACTTTGATATGGGATGTAATAGAGACAATGCTTTTGTTTCAAATCCAATGAAATATGTATCTTGTCTTGAATTCCATATTGTACCTTATTTGTATCTTGATTATGAATTCAATCCATATTATATGAATCCCTTGTTGGGTGAATGCTTAATACTTTGAAATTGTGAAATTATAGAACTATGCCGCCCAAGAAAGTTGTGACTGAGGATGATGTACGTAGCATTATTACAGAGCAGGTTACCGCATCTATGACTGAATTTGTAGCAAATGCTAGAAATGAAGCTGGCGGCAGTGGAGCTGGCGGTAGTGGAGCTGGCGGTAGTAGAGCTGGCGGTAGTGGAGCTGGTGGTAGTGGAGCTGGCGGTAGTGGAGCTGGCGGTAGTAGAATTGGTGGTACTAATGTGAATGTGAATGCTAATAATGTGAATGCTAATACTGGAGGAAATATAGGAGGACTTAGAACTAATGCACCAGAAGTTGGTGGCTGTACTTATGTGACGTTCATGAAGTGTGAACCTCTACCTTTTAATGGAACTGAAGGTGCTGTAGGATTAAGCCAGTGGATTGAGAAGATTGAGTCGGTGTTTCGGATTAGTAAGTGTAAGGAGGAAGATAAGGTGACTTTTGCTATGGCTACTCTTAAAGGTCGTGCGTTGACTTGGTGGAAAGGGAGAATTGCTTTCATGGGTATTGATGCTGCTAATGCTACTCCTTGGGCTGAAATTAAGAAGTGGATGACTTTAGAGTTCTGTCCTCGTAGTGTGATCATTAGGTTAGAACAAGAATTGATTCATTTGAGAATGAAAGGTGTGGACATTGATAGTTACGCAAACAGATTCCATGAGTTGGCCTTGCTATGTCCTCGATTGGTGGAACCCGAAGAGATCCGAATTGAGCAATATATTAAAGGGTTGACCAAGAATATCCGGGGGGACGTGACATCATCGAAACCAGTGACCATTGATGATGTTGTTTGAATGGCTTACCAACTCATTGGACAGATAATTCAGGATAGGGAAGATGAAGCCCGTGTTGGTGAGAAAAGAAAGGGTAATGGTTATCGTGTAGATAGAGGTGATAATATGAAGAATTTCAATCGTCGTCATAACTAGAGAAAGGGGAATGCAAATTCTCTTACCAACAACACACCACACAACGATGATAGATGTCCTAAGTGTGGCAACAAGAGGCATGCTGGCGACTGCTGGAAGTGCCGAAATTGAGGAAAGCTTGGACACAAGGTTGAAAGGTGTAAGAAGGGAACCATTTGCTTCAACTGTAATGAAGAAGGTCATAGGAAATCGGAATGCCCCAAGTTGAAAGCGATTGTACCTGGAAGAAACCCCCAGGGTGGTGTTTATCAACTTGGAACAGTCGAGGTGAAGAAAGAGGATCCAAATGTCGTTACTTGTACGTTTTTACTCAACAATCATTATGCTGTTGCTTTATTTGATTCGGGTGCTAATAGTTGCTTTGTATCCACTAAATTTAGTGCTCTTATAGACATTGGACCTGTTGAGATAAATACCAGTTACGAGGTGGAATTGGCTGATGGTGAATTAGTGAAAACTAATAAGCTATTAGAAGGATGCTCTCTAAATCTCTTGAACTATTCCTTTTCGATTGATTTGATGTTGATAGACTTAGGTAGTTTTGATATTATTATTGGTATGGATTGGTTGTCGTTGAATAATGCTACTATTTTATGTGGAGAGAAGAAGGTTAAGATTCCTCTTAGGAATAGGACGTTAGTAATTGATGGTAATCGAGGTGAATCCCGTTTGAAAATCGTTTCATGTATTAAAGTCCAAAAGTACATCAGGAACGGTTGCGAGTTATTCTTAGCTCAAGTGAATGAGTCTAGGGAGAAACGATTGGAAGATGTACCTATTATTTGTGAACTTCCTGAGGTATTTCCTAAAGATTTACCCGGACTTCCACCGATAAGGCATGTAGAGTTTCGAGTCGATTTAATTCCTGGTGCCGCACCGGTGGCACGTGCGCCTTACCGATTAGCCCCTTCTGAATTAAAGGAGTTATCTGAGCAACTTAAGGAGTTGTTTGATAAAGGTTTTATTCGACCGAGCTCGTCGCCTTGGGGAGCTCCAGTCTTGTTCGTTAAGAAGAAGGATGGATATTTCTGTATGTGCATTAATTATAGGGAACTGAATAAGTTGACAATTAAAAATCGATATCCTTTACCTAGGATTGATGATTTGATCGATCAACTACAAGGATCTAGTGTGTATTCTAAGATAGATTTGCGGTCAGGGTATCATCAACTTCGCGTCCGTGAAGAAGATATTCCTATAACTGCATTTAGAACTCGTTATGGAAACTATGAATTTCAAGTAATGCCACTTGGGTTAACTAACGCACCTGCGGTTTTCATGGATTTAATGAATTGAGTGTGCAAGCCCTACTTGGACAAATTTGTGATTGTGTTTATTGATGATATTCTAATCTATTCTAAGAATGAAGATGAACATAGAGAACATTTAAGGATTATTTTGAATTTGTTAAAGGATGAAAGGTTGTATGCTAAGTTTTCGAAATGTGATTTTTGGTTAGATTCTGTGCAATTTGGTTAGATTCTGTGCAATTTCTTGGTCATGTGATTAACAAGGATGGAATTCATGTTGATCCTGCAAAGGTTGAAAGCCATTGAGAATTGGTCTGCACAGACAACGCCAACGGAAGTGCGACTGTTCTTAGGATTGGCTGGCTATTATAGGCGATTCATTAAAGAATTTTCTTTAATAGCTAAACCCTTGACTAAGCTTACCCAGAAGAATAAACCTTTCGTTTGGGGAAGTGATGAAGATGGAGCATTTCAGATATTGAAGCAAAAATTATGTAGTGCACCAGTTTTATCATTACCCGACGGGAGTGAAGATTTTCTAGTATATTGTGATGCATCTCTTAGAGGCTATGGAGTTTTTTTGATGCAGCGAGAAAAAGTGATAGCTTATGCTTCTAGTCTTTGCTCTTAGGTTGTGGAGACATTATCTGTATGGCACCAAGTGTACGGTATTCACCGATCACAAAAGCCTATAGTATATTCTCGATCAGAAGAAATTGAACATGAGGCAACGAAGATGGATAGAATTGTTAAGTGATTATGATTGTGATATAAAATATCACCCAGGAAAAGCCAATGTTGTTGCCGATGCATTAAGCAGAAAAGATAAAGAGCCTATCAGGGTAGGTTCTCTAGTCTTGACCGTGCACAATAATTTGCCTGAGCAAATTAGAAATGCCCAAATAGAAGCCTGTAAGAAAGAAAATTTTGTTAATGAAGGGTTCCGAGGAGAAGGAGATCCTTTAGAGGTTAGAGCTGATGGAGTGAAATGCTTAAGAGGTCGTATATGGATACCTAAGTTTGGAGGCTTAAGAGATTTGATTATGTTAGAATCCCATAAATCTATGTATTCCATTCATCCGAGATCTGATAAGATGTACCATGATTTGAAGAAGTTGTACTGGTGGCCGAATATGAAAGTTGATATTGCTATGTATGTTCTTAAATGCTTCACTTGTGCTAGAGTCAAAGCTGAACATCAAAAGCCATCAGGACTACTTCAACAACCAAAGATTCCTGAATAGAAATGGGAGCGAATTACGATGGACTTTATCACCAAGCTTCCTAGAACATCATCTGGAAACAACTCGATTTGGGTTATTGTCGACAGACTGACCAAATTAGCACACTTCATTCCGGTTAAAGAGCAGTTCTCACTGGAGAAGTTGACTCGTATTTACCTTGATAATGTTTTATGCAAGCATGGAGTGCCTGTATCGATCATTTCAGATCGAGATCCTAGATTCGTATCAAATTTTTGGAAATCTCTCCAAAGATCTTTGGGAACGAATCTCGACATGAGCACTGCTTATCACCCCCAGACTGATGGGCAGAGTGAAAGAACGATACAAACACTAGAAATATGTTGAGAGCTTGTGTGATAGATTTTGGTAAGAATTGGGATAAACATTTGCCGTTAGCAGAGTTTTCGTATTAGAATAGTTACCATTCTAGTATTAAGGCTGCACCGTTTGAAGCTTTGTATGGTAGGAAGTGTAGATCTCCTGTATGTTGGAGTGAAGTTGGGGATACACAGCTCACGGGACCGGAATTGATCCGGGAGACTACGGATGTAACACCCCACTTGGATAAGTGGACCGTTACGTGTATTTATGGCGTGTCATCAAAGCATAAGGTAAATGTCCTAAAACATTAACTGACCATAAAGGAAATACCGGAATCAATCATCGGTAATCCAAACATAAGCCCAAAACATGAAAAATAAAATACTGAATGAAAGGACTAAACAATGTCCAAATAAGCAGAATAATGTAAGAATGCATAAAGTAAGAAGTCTGGATAGCTTCCATCCAAATGCGCATGCTCTCAGAATCCTAAGAGCGTCCTGGTGTACCTGCCGTTAGAACATGAAAGGAACTACGGCTGAGCATAACGCTCAGTGAACGGATATAAAGCATGATAAGAATATACTGAGATGAAACAGGCGATAGAATACTGAAGCTGTAAGACTGATATGTAACATGTGGTAGAACTCTGCATAAAATCTGAACAACCTGGTTCATATATACTGATACTGAAATATAACTATTAATTCTGAAAACATGCATTTACTGTATTTTATTTGCCAGAGCTTATATAGGTCACGTGCTGTAACAACCGTGCATGAATAACTGGAGGGGTGACCTCGTCATGCTGTAGAGGGGTGACCTCTAAATAACTGTGCTGGGTGGAGGGATCAGCTCCAATGTGAAGGATGTAGAGCACACACCACATTCACCCTGATAACTTGTAACACATATAAGCCTAGGATGCATCCATACGCCCCACTAAAATTACTGATAAAATGGCCAAGCTGAGCTGAGTGGGACGATGCAGGATATCACTCTCCTGCATGTGAGTCACGACACCGGTGCCTCTAGTGCCGTGGTTACGGTACCTCCGTAACTAGTACATAAACTGGTCGTGCTTGTATATAATGCTCAGGCAATTTATTTAGTTATTAACATGATTACTGATAAACTTAAACATATACTGGGGAAAACATTTGGCTGCAGACGGGAAATCCTAATCATGCATAGGAAAGGAAATCCTCACTGAAAGGACGGGAAATCCGTACCTCTAGTCCAGTAACTGACTGAATGGAAGGCTGAACGAATACTATTCGGGCTTCACGCGTGCTACATGAATAAAGGACGTGAATAAGTTAACTGACATTCGTTTATTTAATTTTACTGATCTTACTGGCTTCTTATTTTATTTTATTTTGATTCTGAAATTCTGTACGTATACCAACTGATAAATTGGAACTTATAATAATTCATTTAAGGTATTATTTTCTAGTATTAATTCAAGGTACAACGTATTTCTTGACGTTATAGTATTGCCATATTAAGAACCCCGCTAACATAGGAAGTTCCTTAATTTAGAAAGTTTCTCAAATAATTTAATTCATTTTCCAAAAGTATACCCTTTTTAAATATTAAAGAACTAATTTAATTTATTACACTTAAAATATATTTTAAATATTTATAAAACAATTTAATTTAATAAAAAAGGTATAATATAAAAGTAATTATTTTTTTATTTATAATCATGTCTCGAGCCTACCGAGATATCCCATCTCGGTCGCACTAAACAAATTAACATATAATACAAAATCTGTCCACAAGAATTAGTGACAGAAATTATGTGTCACTAAAACTGTCGCTAAAACTGTCCCTTTACAACTGCATATATCTAACAGTTCTGCGACAGGAAAAACTGTCGCAAAACTGTCGCTAAAGTCATTTAATATTTCCTGTTTTTCTGTCCCATTTTTCCCACTGATTAAACACCTAGTTCCCACTGCTAGGTTACTACTTTCCCACTGTTTACACTAGCCAAACGCCCCCTTATGTTTTCTGCTGTCCCAAAGGCGCCCTTATTTCTGCTTATTAAACTCACTGCCAAACGCCCCCTTAACATACAGTTTCCCCTGCCAATACTAATTTCCCACCGAGAGCAATAGCTCTCGGATCCCACTGACATCACAACAACGCCCCTGCTGGCTTGCGTTCCCACTGTTAAGCCAAGCGCACCCCTGCTGACTGCAGGGGTTGCGGCTAAAAAAAAAAGGCCACTGGCCGTTTGGTTCACAGCGTCTCGAAGGAAAACCCACCACCGAGAGTCATAGACTCTCGGTTTGGTGCAAGCCGAACCAAAAGAAAAAGATCCGACCCTAATCAAGTTTGTTTGTGTTCATAAGACGAAATAAAAAGAGATTAGGGTTTCTTACATGTTATTTTAGGGTTTAGGAGTAACAAAACACGAATCATCATGATCCCCTAAATCTGAAAACGCAGGTCGTCTCTTGTTTCTTGATGTGGTTCGCGGCAGGGAAGAAAGAACACAAAACACAACTGGCGGCTGCACTATTTTTTCTATATTAGGGTTTTCTGTACTTGTGTTTTTTGTGTGTCGGCGTAGAAGGAAAACAAAAGGAACCCCGTCCCTTTTTGTTATACACGGCCAGAATCACCCTTGGGCCTTGAGCCCAAGTCCCTATATTTTCTAGTTTGTCAAAAACAGCCCTAAATAATATTATGCTTTCTTAATTATACTTACTTGTTCTTTCGTTTTCGTTTCGCTTGTTTAAAATAATAAAGTTGCGTGTTCGTGTATCGTGTTTCAATTTTCTGAAAGCGTGGTATTTATTTTCCCTGAATAATTATTATTTACATAATACTTGACTAATTACTATTTATTATCTTTCTGAAATAATTAATTACGCGACGTTCTAAATAAAACTGAGGCGGCGTAATTATTGTTAACGTCTAATTACTCCTGTACAATAAATAATACATAAGTAATATTTTTCCGAAACTTAATAATTATTTTCTGAATAGTTATTTTGTTGTAGCATTTAATTTGACTGAGACTGCGTATTTAATTCCTGTGTTTATATCTCTGTCTATCAATTACTATTATATAGTTTATTAAAATTAAACTGTGTATTTAAATGTTCTGATTTTTAAATACGGGTTTTACAATTCTTCCCCTCTAAAAACAATAATTCGTCCCCGAATTAAAGATACGACTATACTGGGTGTTACAATTCTTCCCCTCTAAAAAGGAGAAAATTCGTCCTCGAATTAAAGGTAATAAGTTGATGAGTTATAAGAACTGAAAGAATATGTAGACTGAAAAGACAATTAAGCTGAAGGATAAATTGTCTTCTAATTAAGACATAATGCTGCTGATAGGTATAAACCTGACATGACTGAAGTGATCATGTAACGTGACATGACTGAAAGAACTTAACTGGATTTATTGAAAGAAAGGGGATGAGAGGTCCGGATGGACTCCTCTGTTTCGAGTGGCCTCCCGCTCGAAACGATTCCTTCAAGGGTCTAAACATAATAAGAAAACAATCTTGGTCCTAATGACCCTTTCCTGATGATGCTGAATACTTTCAGATTCCATACTTAAGATGGATTTTCTGAATCTTATAGACTGAATAACTATAGCATGTATGATACATGAAACGGTACGTGTAAATATTTTGAACAGATAACATTTATAACTCTGAGAAAGCTGCTGAAAATATATAGGGACGAACTACGTGAACAATTATGAATGTGCTACGTGAGCAATTGTGAACGTGGGTCACGATTATATGAGGAACGTTGGCATAGAATTAGAATATGATAAGTGAATCATACTGTGAACGTGATACTAGGACATATCATGGACGTATGCTGACTGAGGAATGAATGCCAAACGATACGGCCTGAGATATGAAACGTCTGCCTGGTTATGGAATAGTTGTGCTAAACTTGAGTCTGGTCTCTCAAGCTTTCTGTAACCGATAAACTGAGAAACGTGTATCGTGACATGGCACACGAACTTGAACGTGAACAATGTTATGAACATAAACGTGAGCTTAAATTATGAGATAGCATAAAAGATGAACTGAAACAGCATCATACTTCGAACGAGACGTAAACGTGAAAGTGAAAATAAACGTAACGTAAACATCCACGTGATCGTGAACATGAATTTTTTTGTCTGATATGATGGTCGCCGGAATACTTGAAATCATACGATTTACTGCTAATTTTCTGCAGGTCCACTACTGCGTAATCCTTCCGGATGAGAGGGGACGCGTAGGTTGATTACATGGTCGACAATCACTTAGATAGTATTATACTTTTTTCTGAGTCTGACAATAATCTCCATGGAATCCTGTCTCTTTCTGTTCAGATTTTTTTTCTAATGGTAACACACTAACAGGAAGGCGTTCTATCTTGAACCTGCGGTATGTCAGGCATCTAGATATGAACATAGCTCTATCAATGTGTAATACGGTTTCTATCAAAATTCTGCCTAGGCTTATGGGGCATTCTGGTGTGAATCTGGTTGAATAGTCATAGCAGGATTTATGCGTTAGCCTAGGCTTTAGTGACGACTGTCAGCGATTTCTGCGTTAGCAGTCAATTGATTTCTAGAAAAATTTGTACTTCGTTCACAGTCGTCAGTCGGGACCATCAGGTGATGGCCTTCACCTTCGCAGCATTGTTTGAAATTTCCTTCTGCTAAGGTAGAATGGCTCAGAGATGCCACTTTGTTCAATTGGAATTCATGTCTGGAAAGCTGTATATAAAATTTTCACCTATCGAAGATTCTGTACAACTATGTGGAGATGATTCTCGTGTTCTTCTCTTAGAATTTGGGAGATCAGAATGTTATCAATGAATGTACTGCCAATTTTGTCTGAGAAATCAAGGAAAATTTATTCATAAATCTTCATACTATAGCTGGAGCATTAGGGAGCTCAGAAGTAAAATTTAAATTTTTTTATTTTTTTTTATTTTTTTTTTGGAGTGGCTATAATATGTGCAACAACGGTCTGAAGGACATCATGTTCTTCCCTCACCACTGATGGTGGCATGATCTTGAATTTTTCTGGAAGAATGTTTAAAACACCCTACAGTAGGTTAATTAAACTTTCTATTCGTGGGATAAATATCGATTAAGAATGGTGATCTGATAAATTTTTCGATGGTGCGCTAGGGCGAATAAAGCCTAGTTTTGGTAATTCTTGCAGCAATTGCTACAATTCGTTTAACGTAGCTAAAGCCCTGCAAATAAGATTTTTGAAGACAGGTTCCGTTCTTGAGACAAGCTCGATGTTAAATTATGTCTTGTAGTCAGGAATGGATTTCTGAAAAACTTTCTGAAATTATATCTGGAACTCTGGAATGGTCTGCTGATCATGAATTTAATGAATTTCAAAAGTGAATTTATAACAGGTAGCTGAAAAGTCTTCGTAGCCTCAGAATAATAAGTCACTTGCTGTAAAGTATAACTTGTACTGATTTTCTGGCAGGAACTAAAATGACAATATTTGGGATCTAGTAAGACGGATGTCATCGGTAACTGAAAGAAAAACTTAATAACTCTGTGTGGTATGGTGGAGTCTTTCTAGCTGGGAGATAGGTACTACATGATTTAAGATAAAGCTGACATATGAATACGTGCAGTAAACATGGCGACTTCTCACTAAATGTGTTCGTCTGTAACCTCATATAATGATTACCGTGTGTTTAATCTGAATAATAAACTAGTGTGGTGACTGAATTTTAATGATCTGATTCATGCGTGGCATAATAGAACGGGTATACTCCTTTCTGAAGGGTACTCTGAATTTCTGAGGGCCTAATTTAGAAACATAATGGAGTTATGAGTTCTGACTCGTATTTTGAGAAAAGATTCGTATGACGTGTACCATGACTGGTGTCCTGATATGTGTTTTTCCGAAATGATACTTGAGACCCGTGTCTTGACTGATGTCTTGGCACGTGTTTTAATAGATGAATATGAACAAGGCTGAAAAATTTTGGTAACTGCTAGGATTGGCGGACCGGTTAGACTGCTGACCTCTGTATTTCTGGTCACGTCCGTGCCGGAGTTCCGATAGTTACTGACTGATTAATTATAAGTATGATGATTGTCACTACTGCTTTGTCTGTCAATTTATGACGGTCATTATCATGACCGTGATTCATGTGACTATTTTGCTGAGTGGCCGGCTGGGTTCCGGTTCCCACTCTTCTGAATGATAGTTAGCTGGGTGAAGTGTGACATCTAACTGAGAAAGTCACAGCATACAATAGAATGGTAGTGTCTGATGGTTGAATTTATTCTTGTCAGAAATTTCAACTTTATTGTTTCCGTCCTCGTTCCGCAGTCTTCATAGTATAAACGCCATCAGCATCTTGAGAAATCTCCAAAGTTCAGCAGCATCCGCATTTGTGAGGTCTTCAAGGTGTTAGCGGCATCAGCATCTAGCAAAATCTTCAACTCACGAGCAGCATTAGCAACTGGTAAAATATCGACAAGTGGAAACGCCTGAGATGATTGAGGATCGATTTGCAATATCCATGGAGTAGGGTACCTGGGGTACACTTGGACTACTGTACATGAAGTACAAAGTGAATACTCCACGTGGGGCAAATATGAGACACTGTACGTAGAGTACACGTGAAATACTGTACATGGAGCTGGTGGAAATTTTATGGGATGATCGATACTGGTGTCGCTTGTCTAACATTACCAACGGAAACTAATTTGATTTAACCGGTAGTAAACTGAACTGAAACGGTTAACATGATAGGATGATAATTTCTGCGTAGACCTAATGCTGGTTGTATAGAGGCTAAAAAGTATGACTAAACAGAGTTTCATCAACGTTCAGTATAAAGACATGATTGATAAAGACCAGAACATGATTTACCATGAAGTAATATTTTACTGTAATCCTTATGTATCTTAGCATGAAACATTATCATTCTGTTGAAAACAGAATCCTTGTAAGGAAACCTGAAACTAGATCATCATGTAGATGGCATCAACGTGAGGGTATGAAAATTTGACTGTTACAAGGAACATAAAAAGTCAAATCAACTGAGGTGTAATATCAACTGATGTGGACGGCTATGGTTCAATCCACAGAATTCAAAGAAGAAAAACATGAGACTAAGTATGGGCTATTCTGGTTCGATCCATACTGGTCAAAATTTTTTTTTGAGAACTGTCATGTATCGAAATTTATAATCTCGGACTAAATATGGATGGCTGTAGTTCAATCCATACTTGTCAAAATTTATGAAATGTCCTGATATGACAAAGGTGAGCAACTGTGGATCGGTTCACCAAAACATCATTTGGCTGAAAAGCATGAAATTTGACTCAAGAAATGGTGAACGTTTATGGCTGGTTCACCAAGTAATATTTGACTGAAAACATGAATCTGTCATGAGTAAGGGTAATCGCCTATGGTCAGTTTACCAATACAAAATCTGAACGGGCAAGGGTGAACGCCTATGGTCAGTTCACCAAAACGAAAGCTCGCTAAAAGCACATGCGACTAAATATGGCCAGTTCTGTACCAACCTTTTACTTAGTCAAAACTTTAAGAAAACTGACCGATAAACGAAGAAAACTGACTGAATAATCCATGAGAAATATGAAAGACGACGCCGCCAAAATCTGAGAAGTTCCTGGTGACTACCCACTAGTCACAGGTCAAGTTTTAGAGCCTACAGGTCGAACCTATAGCTCTGATACCATAATTGTAACACCCCACTTGGATAAGTGGACCGTTACGTGTATTTATGGCGTGTCATCAAAGCATAAGGTAAATGTCCTAAAACATTAACTGACCATAAAGGAAATACCGGAATCAATCATCGGTAATCCAAACATAAGCCCAAAACATGAAAAATAAAATACTGAATGAAAGGACTAAACAATGTCCAAATAAGCAGAATAATGTAAGAATGCATAAAGTAAGAAGTCTGGATAGCTTCCATCCAAATGCGCATGCTCTCAGAATCCTAAGAGCGTCCTGGTGTACCTGCCGTTAGAACATGAAAGGAACTACGGCTGAGCATAACGCTCAGTGAACGGATATAAAGCATGATAAGAATATACTGAGATGAAACAGGCGATAGAATACTGAAGCTGTAAGACTGATATGTAACATGTGGTAGAACTCTGCATAAAATCTGAACAACCTGGTTCATATATACTGATACTGAAATATAACTATTAATTCTGAAAACATGCATTTACTGTATTTTATTTGCCAGAGCTTATATAGGTCACGTGCTATAACAACCGTGCATGAATAACTGGAGGGGTGACCTCGTCATGCTGTAGAGGGGTGACCTCTAAATAACTGTGCTGGGTGGAGGGATCAGCTCCAATGTGAAGGATGTAGAGCACACACCACATTCACCCTGATAACTTGTAACACATATAAGCCTAGGATGCATCCATACGCCCCACTAAAATTACTGATAAAATGGCCAAGCTGAGCTGAGTGGGACGATGCAGGATATCACTCTCCTGCATGTGAGTCACGACACCGGTGCCTCTAGTGCCGTGGTTACGGTACCTCCGTAACTAGTACATAAACTGGTCGTGCTTGTATATAATGCTCAGGCAATTTATTTAGTTATTAACATGATTACTGATAAACTTAAACATATACTTGGGAAAACATTTGGCTGCAGACGGGAAATCCTAATCATGCATAGGAAAGGAAATCCTCACTGAAAGGACGGGAAATCCGTACCTCTAGTCCAGTAACTGACTGAATGGAAGGCTGAACGAATACTATTCGGGCTTCACGCGTGCTACATGAATAAAGGACGTGAATAAGTTAACTGACATTCGTTTATTTAATTTTACTGATCTTACTGGCTTCTTATTTTATTTTATTTTGATTCTGAAATTCTGTACGTATACCAACTGATAAATTGGAACTTATAATAATTCATTTAAGGTATTATTTTCTAGTATTAATTCAAGGTACAACGTATTTCTTGACGTTATAGTATTGCCATATTAAGAACCCCGCTAACATAGAAAGTTCCTTAATTTAGAAAGTTTCTCAAATAATTTAATTCATTTTCCAAAAGTATACCCTTTTTAAATATTAAAGAACTAATTTAATTTATTACACTTAAAATATATTTTAAATATTTATAAAACAATTTAATTTAATAAAAAAGGTATAATATAAAAGTAATTATTTTTTTATTTATAATCATGTCTCGAGCCTACCGAGATATCCCATCTCGGTCGCACTAAACAAATTAACATATAATACAAAATCTGTCCACAAGAATTAGTGACAGAAATTATGTGTCACTAAAACTGTCGCTAAAACTGTCCCTTTACAACTGCATATATCTAACAGTTCTGCGACAGGAAAAACTGTCGCAAAACTGTCGCTAAAGTCATTTAATATTTCCTGTTTTTCGGTCCCATTTTTCCCACTGATTAAACACCTAGTTCCCACTGCTAGGTTACTACTTTCCCACTGTTTACACTAGCCAAACGCCCCCTTATGTTTTCTGCTGTCCCAAACGCGCCCTTATTTCTGCTTATTAAACTCACTGCCAAACGCCCCCTTAACATACAGTTTCCCCTGCCAATACTAATTTCCCACCGAGAGCAATAGCTCTCGGATCCCACTGACATCACAACAACGCCCCTGCTGGCTTGCGTTCCCACTGTTAAGCCAAGCGCACCCCTGCTGACTGCAGGGGTTGCGGCTGAAAAAAAAAGGCCACTGGCCGTTTGGTTCACAGCGTCTCGAAGGAAAACCCACCACCGAGAGTCATAGACTCTCGGTTTGGTGCAAGCCGAACCAAAAGAAAAAGATCCGACCCTAATCAAGTTTGTTTGTGTTCATAAGACGAAATAAAAAGAGATTAGGGTTTCTTACATGTTATTTTAGGGTTTAGGAGTAACAAAACACGAATCATCATGATCCCCTAAATCTGAAAACGCAGGTCGTCTCTTGTTTCTTGATGTGGTTCGCGGCAGGGAAGAAAGAACACAAAACACAACTGGCGGCTGCACTATTTTTTCTATATTAGGGTTTTCTGTACTTGTGTTTTTTGTGTGTCGGCGTAGAAGGAAAACAAAAGGAACCCCGTCCCTTTTTGTTATACACGGCCAGAATCACCCTTGGGCCTTGAGCCCAAGTCCCTATATTTTCTAGTTTGTCAAAAACAGCCCTAAATAATATTATGCTTTCTTAATTATACTTACTTGTTCTTTCGTTTTCGTTTCGCTTGTTTAAAATAATAAAGTTGCGTGTTCGTGTATCGTGTTTCAATTTTCTGAAAGCGTGGTATTTATTTTCCCTGAATAATTATTATTTACATAATACTTGACTAATTACTATTTATTATCTTTCTGAAATAATTAATTACGCGACGTTCTAAATAAAACTGAGGCGGCGTAATTATTGTTAACGTCTAATTACTCCTGTACAATAAATAATACATAAGTAATATTTTTCCGAAACTTAATAATTATTTTCTGAATAATTATTTTGTTGTAGCATTTAATTTGACTGAGACTGCGTATTTAATTCCTGTGTTTATATCTCTGTCTATCAATTACTACTTATATAGTTTATTAAAATTAAACTGTGTATTTAAATGTTCTGATTTTTAAATACGGGTTTTACAATTCTTCCCCTCTAAAAACAATAATTCGTCCCCGAATTAAAGATACGACTATACTGGGTTTTACAATTCTTCCCCTCTAAAAAGGAGAAAATTCGTCCTCGAATTAAAGGTAATAAGCTGATGAGTTATAAGAACTGAAAGAATACGTAGACTGAAAAGACAATTAAGCTGAAGGATAAATTGTCTTCTAATTAAGACATAATGCTGCTGATAGGTATAAACCTGACATGACTGAAGTGATCATGTAACGTGACATGACTGAAAGAACTTAACTGGATTTATTGAAAGAAAGGGGATGAGAGGTCCGGATGGACTCCTCTGTTTCGAGTGGCCTCCCGCTCGAAACGATTCCTTCAAGGGTCTAAACATAATAAGAAAACAATCTTGGTCCTAATGACCCTTTCCTGATGATGCTGAATACTTTCAGATTCCATACTTAAGATGGATTTTCTGAATCTTATAGACTGAATAACTATAGCATGTATGATACATGAAACGGTACGTGTAAATATTTTGAACAGATAACATTTATAACTCTAAGAAAGCTGCTGAAAATATATAAGGACGAACTACGTGAACAATTATGAACGTGCTACGTGAGCAATTGTGAACGTGGGTCACGATTATATGAGGAACGTTGGCATAGAATTAGAATATGATAAGTGAATCATACTGTGAATGTGATACTAGGACATATCATGGACGTATGCTGACTGAGGAATGAATGCCAAACGATACGGCCTGAGATATGAAACGTCTGCCTGGTTATGGAATAGTTGTGCTAAACTTGAGTCTGGTCTCTCAAGGACATATCATGGACGTAGCAACCTCCCCTTCTGTTATAGACTTCTCCTTGAGTATTTCCACCAAGACTTGTTTGACAAGTGGGCGAAGCTTGTGGATGTGATCTTGCTAAGAGCGTCCGCCTTCTTGTTCTCACCTCTTGGCACCTGCTTGATGGAAAACTTGCTGAAAGCCGCGATGAGTGACTTGACTTTCTCCAAATATCGGACCATGTTGTCCTCCTTAGCCACGTATCCACCTAGAATGTGGTTCGCGACAAGCCGTGAGTCCACGTAGGCCTCAAGGTTGCGAACTCCCATTCTAGCGGCGATTTTTAAACCCGCAATTAATGCTTCATATTCCGCTTCGTTGTTGGTGGTCGTGAACTCGAAACGGAGGGCGTATGTAAAATCCATTCCTTCCGGATTTGTGAGGATGAGGCCAGCTCCGGACCCATCCGTACACGAAGATCCGTCCGTAAATAACACCCATGGTTCTGTTGGAGTCTCGTCTTGTTTAACGATTGGTCCTTCCTCATCCGGCTTCTCTATCAAGAAATCTGTCAAGATCTGGCCTTTAACAGCCGTCCTTGGCCTATAAGATATATTATGCTCCCCCAATAGGATGCTCTATTTTTGTAACCTCCTTGCCACATCCGGTCTAGAGATGACTTGCTTTATTGGTTGGTCCGTAATGACTACAATTGGGTGCGCCTGAAAGTATCGGCGCAACCGCTTTGTAGCAAACACTAGTGCCAAAACCAATTTTTCCATAGAGGAGTAATTCAGCTCCGGCCCTTGCAATGTTCTACTTATAAAATAGACCGGAGTTTGTACCGTATCCCTATCTGTCATGAGTACCGCACTTATTGCGCCATGAGTGGCTGAGAGATACATAATGAGCTCCTCCTTTGGCCGGGGAGCTACTAGCATAGGGAGATATGCCAGGTGCTGCTTGAGTTGGCCAAAAGCTTCCTCGGCTTCCTTTGTCCACCGGAGGTCTCCCTTCCTAATGCACTTCTTGAGTGTCTTAAATAGGGGTAATGACTTCTCTGTGGATTTGGATAGGAACCTATTTAACCCGGCCAGCTTCCCATTTAAGGATTGCACCTCCTTCTGTGTCTGAGGGGATGGCAGCTGTAATACGGCGTCCGTTTTGTGACAATCCGTCAATTTAAGGTCGATATTTTATTCTCAAATATTATTTGAAAATATTATTTTAATGATACAATATGAACTCACTTATTTTTGGGAAGAAATTTGGATTTACGTCTTGGAGTAGCATCGACTACGTCTAAACCGGAGGATTCAACGTTACGTGCTTACGTTTACATACACCGTCTTTGGTGACAGTTCGACATTTCAGAAAATAAATTTATCCGTGAATATTATTTTGGAGTTTTAAATTTGTGTTAGTTCATAAACTCACAAATTTACGAGAAGAGACTAGGACTTACGATTTTATTTTAACGTCCTTTACGACTAAACCGGAAACCTTAGGATTACATATTTACGTTTTCGAACTCCGTTTTTGATGAAACAATTTTTATTAGATTCGTTTTGTGCCGTTGATTCATAATATATAAAAACGTTTTTCGTAAAATGATCCGAGGGCACGCAAATCGAGGAAACTATTATCGAGGAATACCCGTAAATTAGTGGGATGAGACAAGATAAATCTTGCCCCACCCCACTAACATGGGGCGGCCAAACTATTGCCTCAACACATGAGGTGTCAAGCTTTAAGCCTACTAGCAACACTTGTTGCTAAAAGCTTACCTTGTAAGCTACTTTCCACTTGCTAACTCAAAACCATTTACACCAAACCACATTCATTTTCACTCAACATGCAAACAACTTAAACTTTCTCTCTTCTACCCCATTTGTGCCGTCCATCATCATCAAACAACACCCTCATTTGATCAAAATCAACCACAAATCTCATGTTATTCATATACATGTTGAAGCCCTTTTGAAACCCTATTGATTGGTGGTAATTATAACATCCAAGGAGGATTATTAATGGTGTCTTGGGGCTGATTTTCCACAAGGACTTCATGGAGCATGGTGGTCTTGAAGATGGTCTTGGCTATGCACAAGTTTCTCCATCCAAATCCATGTCAAACTCATAACCTACATCAACATGGTGGTATAAAGATTGTCCTCCTCATCTTCTTGTTATTTTGATTATGTAAACATGTATTTTATTTCCTATTGTATATATTTATGATGATTATATGATGATAAAAATGTTATGTGGGGATTTGTTGTTGATAATCATGGATAAAAAGGTGAAAAACCATAAGAAACAAGGTTAAAATCTTGGTTAAATGTGATGACTGTATAAAACAGTAAAACACTATATGGTAATCTGATAAAATGAAGAAGTAGAATGGATTTACAGTAAGCTATGGGTCTTGTACACATGTGAGAGTTGGCCATGCAATGGAATCATTGTAATGAGTGAGATATGATCAAAACAAGTTTAGGGTATAAATCTGAGGTTACTGTTTTGGACGATTTTTAGAAAATATTTAGATGATGATTCAACAGTAGCCATAGAAGAGTTAAATGTAGCACATATCATGTAATTTATGTGATAAAAATTTGAGCTTCTAATTCATTATAGAACTCTAGATATGCTAAAAATGGTGAACATGAAGTTAAAAATCAGATTTTTGGAAATAATGTTTATTATTATTATATAAGCACTCACATTATAATGTATAAAATATATAAATATAAACCCACTAACTTATAAAACTTATTTATATAAATGTATAAAAGGTTAATTAAATGGGTAAATTATATAAATGGTGGTAAAATAATATTTATAAGTAATAAAAACTATAAACTTGATTTTTACGACTTTTTCGGCTATCGCCGTGAAATTAACGTTTTTCGCTAAATAAAACTTAGACGACCAAACCCGTCTAATGTAAAGTTTATAAAAGTCATATACTGATGTATAGGTAACTAATACAAGTAAAAACCGATAAAACCCGAACTATAAGAATTACGGACATTTACGAGCTAACTAAGCATAATGGACTAACAATTGGACTAAGTAAGATAAATACTTGTAAAAAGAAACTATTGGGCTTAACCCATTTGGGCCCAACAAGGAAAGAATATATACTGATAATATAGGTGTAATATGGATTAAAACAAGTTAAAGAACCTATAAAAGGCTTATTGGACTTAAAACGTGAGAATAGTTAAAACTAGTATAAAGGTTATCAACATATAACACTAAAATGAGTAAACGAGAGTATGTAAACCCACTTGATCATCATATATATATATATATATATATATATATAATCATCATATGTATACATAATTGTTATTTTTATAAAGTCATTGGACATGAGTCTAAGACAAGTATTATTTGTCTAGGTTTCCGTGATTGAAGCTCGTACCGTACGTCCGAATTGCCGATAACCCGCCTTCCCATATCAACGTGAGTTCATAGCCTCGCACTCTTTTAAATGTTTTATAAATATTTTATAAACCCGCGAGGGAGATAACATGTTAGTTTTTATAACTTAGGACACCATTTGTCCCGATTGTTTGTTTATTGATTTGGACCCGAATGATTGAATGACCCGATTGTATGACCCGATAAATGATTAATGGACCCGATAGATGAAATAAAGTGGATTATTAAAGTTAGGTTATGTCACTAAAAGTCCCATTAGCATGAATTGTGAACTACCGGGATTTGGTAGACGCTTATGCATTTAATAGTACTATTTGGGGACGATCACCCCAGTTCGCGCCTTGACGGTTGATCCCCGTCGTGCCACATTGATTGGTAAGCGAATTTATGTATGAGAAGATTTCCATAGCGTGACCTTTGTGACGACACGCTACTTTAGATGGGCAAATTTGGTATCGGGTTAGCTACCCGTTGTTGGTTTAGTAAGGTAACAATGTCATGCGGCTTATAATAATCCAAAACTAACGAAATACTACTAGACGCTTCGAATTACGATGTATTGCCTGACTAGCAATACAGGGTCATACTATTGATATTATGTTTGTGTTTTGGTTTTCATAACCATATTCATATAACGGTTTTTATTTTTATACAACGTCATAAGACGTATTGTATGATGTTTTTACGACATTAGCTCGTATAATGATTTTTAAGGCAAACGCCTATATTATGATTTTGATGAAGATTTGTATAAAATGACTTTGGCTATTTTATGGCCTATTAAAATGATTTGTACAAAATGATTTTCAGTAATAATTTTATACTGATATTATATTGATGGAATTTATTAAACTCTATGAATTCACTCGGCGTTATCGCTGACCTTTTCTTTTAACATGTTTTATCTCAGGTACTTGAAGGTAATTCTCGGGAAGACAACAAGAATTCATGGCCCGGACTTAAACAATATTTTCCATTCAAATACTTTGTAAAACTTTGTATGAAATATAATGACTTGGGACCGATGTAACTTTGATATTTATGAATGGAAATGCTTTATTAATAAACGACGCGATTTTTATGCGTTGTCTATTATGTGAGTAATGTGCTATCCCGTAACACCAACTAGTCTTCCGCTGTATTGAGTTGTATAAATTTGGGGGTCTTACAGTTTGGTACCAGAGCTCTCGTTATAGAGAACGAAAGATTTTTAAAACCAAGGTTTTGAATAAAACATTTCAAAATCTTTTAACTAAAAACATTTTTCTAAAAATGTCTAAAAATCTTTTGACTATAACGGTGCCGAAGAATTCCCGAGTTACCGACAAGGCCAAGACTGAGAAGTGTTATTTTAATATATATATAACTTGGATTATATATATATTGTAAAACCCGCATGCTTTTACCATGAATAGTGCCCTTAAGATCGTACGTCCTAGATTAAAACTTACCTCATGTAGTATTGATCACATTCATGTGCTAATAATCAAGCAAGTGCATACGTGTATGACATGACAAGTATCGATTACGTACGAACTCATGATAAACAGTTAATAATATATCACGTGAACATAATTAAATCATGAACACCATTTAAAATACTAATTATAATAATTACGTAAATACTTATAATATATTTACGAGCGTTAAGTTTACGATAAACGACACGTTAAAAGAAACAGAAACACGTTAAACACGAGCACGTTAACCACGAACGAACACGAAACATCGGGACACGAGAAAGGTACGGGTACCCCATGTGGGGCCCCCATACCCACGGCACACATAGACAAAATGGGCTTGGCCCATGGACTTTACAAGTTAAGGGGGGTAAAGTGTTAAACATGTTTTTACTTTTCATTTTCAAGAAAATAAACAAAAACCCTAAAAGAGTTTTTCTCCTCTCCTTTTTGCTCTCCTTGTGCCGCCACCTATACACCACCATAGGAGGGTGTTTGATTGATTTTGATCTTAAAAACAAGTGTTAGAATACGTGTTTGTTCATCCTTTTTCCAAGCTACATAGTGGTATACCTTTTTAACCTTTCTTTTTAATTCTTTTTAATTCTTTTAATCTTTGATTATTTTCATGAACATGTTATTATTTTTCTTATGAAAACAAGGTAATTAATCATTGATCTAACATGTTTTGGTATTAATTAAAATTAAAGAATGGTTTATAAGGGTGTTTGTTTTTGGCCGCCTAGCAAACAAACCCGAGGGGGGGTTTGGTTTGCTATTGCCGCCACCACCAAGACCACAATTGGTCTTGGTTGGCTCATGTGGGACCCACGGCAGCAAGGGGACACGTGTGCCCCGGGTTTGGCCCGGGGTACGGTGTCGAATTTATACCCGATTCATGGTTCGTTGGTTAAAATCATGATCTATGTTACATGTAATTTTTATGAATCATGAACTTAGGGTATAATTAATTAATAACATGAAATATTAATTAAATCATGACTTAGGTTATCTTAATTATTAGTTTATCATGACATTATTTTAACCTAAGTATTTTATGTTATAAGTTATAATTAATTAATTATTAAAACATGCCTATAATTAATTAATGTAGACATGACTTAGGTTATATTATTATTAATAATAATACACATTTTAACCTAAGTATTTTCATTTCATTTTAATTAAAACATGTTATACTTTAATTAAAATGCTTAACCTATAGTTTAATTAAAATACATGAAATAATAATTAAACTATACACTATATCATATGACTTAAGTAGTAAGCTTATAACACTTAGACTTATATGTTAGCTTATGAAATCAGCTTAATTCTAATTATGGAAACTTCTATTTATAGAAACTTAATTAAATAAGGCAACTAATCTAATTATGGAAACCTTCTATATATGGAAATCAATCTATTTCAGGCAGCTAATCTAATTATGGCAACCTTCTATATATGGAAACTTATTTAATTAAGGCAGTTGATCTATTTTTGGAAACTTTCTATTTTTAGAAACTAATCTATTTTAGGCAGTAAATTCTATTTTTGGAAACTTTCTATTTTTGGAAACTTTCTATTTTTGGAAACTTTCTATTTTTGGAAACTTTCTATTTTTGGAAACCTGCTATTTTTGGAAAGTTACTTATTATTATACAGTAAGTATATTAATACATGAAACACCAGTAATACTTAATCAGATAAACCAGAAATACAAGATAAACACAGTTTAAGGCTTTAAACAGTGAACCATGACCTAAAACATACCAAATCAGCTATAACGAGACACAGAACCCAGTACGTAATCAGTGAATCGATACTTATACACGTGTGTATTCATGTAGCGTTAGTGATCCAGAAGTAGGAGTCTTTCTTCCGTTCATTTCACTGGACTTGAGGTACGGATTTCCGTCCTTTCAGTATGGACATTCCTTCCTTATTAGGATTTCCCCGTATGCAGCCAACTGTTTTCCCCAGCATTTGTTTTATTGTTTTGAACTGCTTATGTTAATTTAGCATAAAACTATAGCCATATACAAGCATGACCAGTTTCACCTAGTTATGGAGGTACCATAACCATTGCATTAGAGGCACCGATGTTATGACTTCCCCACGGCGGAGTGATTGCTCGTGGCGTCCCTTTCAGTTTTGGCCATATTATTATATCATGTGGGGCGTATGGGTGCATCCTAGTTACATGTTTTATTCAGTTTATCATGGTGAATGTGGTGTGTGCCTTGCACCCTTCACAAGGAGCTGATCCCTCCTACCCAAACCAGTATATTGATTAGAGGCATCCCCTCTAATCAGCATGATGAGGTCACCCCTCCAAGTATTCATGCACGTGACCTTTTCATGACCTATATGGGCTATGGTATATATATGTTAAAACAGTTTTTACAGGTTAAACATAAGGCTTTTCAAACTATAAAACCAGTTTTCATGATACTTAACCAGTTTACTCAGTACTTAGTCTTCCGCTGTTATATGTTACATGCTTATCCTATATCATGCTTTATTGTACATCCGTGCACTGAGCGTCTTGCTCAGCCGTTTTCCTTTTCATGTTCCCAAAACGGCAGGTACTCAGGGACGCTCGTAGATCTCAAACGTAGGTGCATATGGATTGTAAGCTTTACTGTCTTTCTTTACTTTATGCATTTCCTTTACTTTGATACAGTTGCTTTGGACATTGTTTCGTCCTTCCTTTTACAGTATTTATGTTTGTGTGTGATGAGCTTTACTTTGGGATACCGATGTTTGATTCCGGTATTTCCTTTTATGGTTGAATAATGCTTAGACATTTATCCTTGTATGCTTTGATGACACGCCATGATATGCGTAATATTCCATTTCCAAAATGGGGTGTTACAATTATGGTATCAGAGCCCAAGGCTTCGACCTGTAGGCTCTCAAATATGACCTGTGATTAGTGGGTAGTCACTACGGTCTTCCTAGAACTGACAGTTGTTTTCATGCATTCATCATTTTTAAGCATACATATACATGTCATTGTTACAGGGTTTTTGACTAAGTAATGGTTGGTACAGGACTGGCCCTATTTAGTCGCATGTGTTTTATCGAAACTTTTAGACTTGGGACCGACCCATAGGCGTCCCCTCGATATGTCTTTTATTTTGAGTGAACTGACCGAAGGCGTTCACTCTCGAGCATCAAAAGTTTTCATAAAACTGCATCATGCATTCATACAAAGATTTTTTTTGCATAAAATTTTTCTCGTGAAATTTTGGCATAAAATTTTTTTTATGTTTGAACTGTTAATCATATGTTTTATGTTATACTGTCAGATGGCAAACACAGACAAACTCTGGGAGTTATTTGAAAACATGGAGGCAGAAAGGCAAGACGCCGTTCTTCATGACGACGAATATCCTCCCCCACCTATCATTTTTCCCATGGAAGGGAGTAATCGACTCATGAGGGAATACTACGCCATGAGACAGAGACCCGACGAGAATTGTGGTCAGTTCATGCAGAGGTTCCTTGGGTACACAGCTGTCCTGAGGGCATCCGCAGGCACCACTGAAGAGCAAGCACTACATTTTCGTTGGGGCCTTAACCCAAGGATTGCCAATGATTTATCAGGTGCCCCGTTGGATACTGTGGCACAAGTGGCTTACGCAGCAAGGAAGCTTGAGATGTTGCAGGAACGTGATGAGTTCGGGGAAGCAGAAAGACCCGACAAGAGGTAAAACATTTCATGTTCTAGCGGTAACCAGACCGCATCCTATCGTTATATGTTCCATAATCATCTCTTAAACTATATCTTCCAGGCAGAAAACTAGGGACCGGTCTCAGCCGGCTACTCAGCAGCAGCCCAATCAGCCCAAAGGAAACGGTCACTCTAACGACCGTTCTGTTGTGGAAAGGCGCAGCGGTAATGACAATTACCGTAACAATGCGGGACAGTCCAACAACAGCAGGTCCTACTATTTACGCATCTTATTATGATTTCATGTTATATCTCTCATGCTGACACTATATTAATCTCTACCAGGAACCACGGTAACGGAAGGGACCAGAACCACAGGGGTTCTCAGCCCAACCGTTCAGCTAACACTGGTAAACATCTTATGACGCTTACGTCCTATACTCGTGCATATACTTTATTCTTAACACGTATTGTCATCAGCAGGCCCTCAGCAAGCAAGGACTCCTGCTGGAGGATTCACTCATCCTCTTTGCAGCACCTGCCATCGCAGACACCCTGGCCCATGTCGTCGTGACTCCGACGCGTGCTACAAGTGCGGCCTCCCTGGCCATCGTATGAGAGATTGCCGTAAGGGTGAAATGGAGGGTGCCTCGGGTCATGCTGATACTAAACCGCCTCCTACCACTGGGCGTGTCTATACGACATCGCGCGATCAGGCAAACAAATCTACAGGTACCATTACTGGAATTTTGTATATGTACGGCCAGGCTGCATGTGTTCTTTTCGACACGGGTGCCACTCATTCAGTTGTTTCCACTACTTATGCTACGAACATCAGGACACTTCCCTTGACATTAGAAACTAAGCTTACCATTTCCACGCCTCTGAGGGACTCTGTATTAATAACTCATGTATACAAGAGTCTTCCTCTAGAGTTTGACGATAAAGTTCGTGCAGTAGATGCACTTCCTCTAGACATGATGGAGTTCGATATGATTCTCGGCATGGATTGGCTATCCAAGCACCATGCTACCATAGACTGCCACTCTTATCGAGTGATCTTCAGCGACATTAATGCCCCAGAGTACATCCATAACGGGTTCATACCCGGACGGTCTGTACAAGTCATATCTACCTTGCAAGCACGTGCATTACTGTCACATGGCTGCGAAGGTTATCTCGCTACGGTTCATGACATGGATGCTGAATCCCCATCGATTCAGGATCAACCAGTCGTTTCAGAATTTCAAGACGTCTTCCCAGATGAACTTCCAGGCATACCACCTGCAAGAGATGTGGAGTTCAACATCGACCTTGTTCCAGGAGCTGAGCCAATCTCTAAGGCTCCGTATCGTATGGCTCCCATAGAGCTAAAAGAACTGAAGGACCAATTGCAGGAACTCCTTGAACGAGGGTTCATTAGGCCGAGCGCATCTCCATGGGGCGCACCGGTCTTGTTCGTTAAGAAGAAGGACGGCAGCATGCGACTTTGCATTGACTACCGTGAACTTAATAAGATTACCATCCGCAACAGATATCCACTGCCACGTATAGACGATCTGTTTGACCAACTTCAAGGAGCCAAACACTTCTCAAAGATCGATCTAAGGTCAGGCTACCATCAGCTAAGGGTTAAAGAGCAGGATATTGCCAAGACTGCTTTTCGTACCCGCTATGGCCATTATGAGTTTGTAGTCATGCCATTCGGCCTGACTAACGCTCCAGCAGTATTCATGGATCTGATGAACAGAATCTTCCATGAATTCCTTGATAAATTTGTCATTGTATTCATCGATGACATCTTGATATTCTCAAAGTCCACGGAGGAACACGAAGATCATCTCCGTACTGTACTACAGATTCTTCGTCAGAAGCAGCTGTATGCGAAATTCTCCAAGTGTGAGTTCTGGTTAAACAAGGTGGCATTCTTAGGTCACATTGTATCAGCAGAAGGGATCACTATGGACCCAGCGAAGGTTGAGGCTATCACTAAATGGCCAAGACCAACATCAGCGACAGAAGTCCGCAGTTTCTTAGGCTTAGCTGGATATTATCGAAGATTCGTGGAGAACTTTTCCCGTTTGGCACTACCTCTAACCAAACTGATGCGAAAAGGAGAGAAATTCGTCTGGACGGAAGAACGAGAGAAGAGCTTCGAAGACCTAAAGCAGAAGTTAGTATCTACACCTATTCTTACTCTCCCATCTGGTACAGGTGGATTTCAGATCTATAGCGATGCATCGGGGAAGGGACTGGGCTGTGTTCTCATGCAACATGGGAAAGTGATCGCGTATGCTTCACGGCAGCTTAAGCCCTATGAAGAAAACTACCCTACGCATGACCTGGAACTTGCTGCAGTGGTGTTCGCATTGAAGATATGGAGGCATTACTTATACGGAGAATCATGCGACATTTTCACGGATCACAAGAGCTTGAAGTATATCTTCACACAGCGAGAATTGTACATGAGACAAAGGAGATGGTTGGAACTGTTGAAGGATTATGATATTAACCTACAGTATCATCCCGGGAAAGCTAATGTAGTAGCAGATGCACTCAGCAGAAAGTCAGGAATGATAAACGGCATTGAGATCAAGGAACAAAACATAAGGGACTTGGAGCGGCTTGACATTGAAATCATGGTACGTGGGCAGCATGGATACTGGGCGAATCTTACAGTAGAACCTGAGTTACTGACTAGGATCAAGGAAGCGCAGAAGGATGATGGAGAGATTTGGGCGATAATTCAGAATTTGGAGAAGCAGACAGAATTCAGAATGGACGCAGACGGTATCATTTGGTAGGGCACGAGACTTTGTGTTCCTGACAATCCAGAACTCCGGGAAGCATTGTTAGCTGAAGCTCACAGCTCCCCATTTTCTATACATCCTGGGTCGACAAAAATGTACCATGACATCAGACAGCACTTTTGGTGGAGTGGTATGAAACAGGATGTAGCCACGTATGTCTCCAAATGTCTTACCTGTCAGCAGGTTAAGATTGAACATCAGCGATCTGGCGGTCTCCTTCAACCGTTGGATATTCCAGAGTGGAAGTGGGACAAAATCACCATGGATTTTGTTACCGGTCTTCCGCCTACCAAGAAGAAGCACGATGCTATTTGGGTCATCGTTGATCGACTCACCAAATCAGCTCATTTCTTACCAATACGCAAGGAAGATCCGGTAAGTAAACTCGCAGATACGTACAGAAGGGAGATCATGAGACTCCACGGCACTCCCTCCAGCATCGTCTCAGACAGAGATCCTCGTTTCACGTCGCGATTCTGGAAAGGTCTGCAAAAAGCTTGGGGTACACAACTTAAGCTGAGCACAGCCTTTCATCCTTAAACGGACGGACAATCGGAGCGAACAATTCAGACATTGGAAGATATGTTAAGGTCGTGTGCGTTGGAATGGACAGGTGATTGGGACGATTACATCTGTTTAGTCGAGTTTGCATACAACAACAGCTGGCACGCAAGTATCAAATGTGCTCCTTTCGAAATGTTGTATGGCAGAAAGTGTCGCGCTCCAACTTGCTGGGATCAAGTGGGAGAGCGAACACTTGAAGGACCAGAGATTATACAAATGACCAACGAGAAGATTGAGGTAGCTAAACAGAAACTGCAGGAAGCGCGTTCACGTCAAAAGAGTTACGCCGATAAGCATCGTAGGGACATACATTTTAATGTGGGAGATCACGTCTTCCTCAAGGTTTCGCCGGCACGTGGTGTTAAACGCTTCGGGATCAAGGGAAAACTCAGTCCTCGGTTCATCGGACCATTTGATATCGTTGAACGAATCGGCGAAGTATCTTACCGATTGGCGTTACCTCCTCAGCTTTCGCACGTGCATAACGTGTTCCATGTGTCCTTACTCAGAGGGTACAATTATCATCCCCTTCACATGGTTCAGTATCCACTGGAACAGATACGTGAAGATCTCACGTTTATAGAAGAACCCGAACGAGTACTCGACAGGCAAGAACGAGTCATGAGAAGGAAGACGATTCCTTTCGTTAAGATCCTTTGGAGGGACCATACCGAGCGGGAAGCCACTTGGGAAACAGAGGAGTCTATCCGGGCTTCTTACCCTCACTTCATATTTTGAGTTCGGGTATGTCACTTCTATTCAGCTTACTTTATCTATAATTCGGGGACGAATTATTCTTTTTAGGGGGGAAGAATTGTAAAACCCGCATGCTTTTACCATGAATAGTGCCCTTAAGATCGTACGTCCTAGATTAAAACTTACCTCATGTAGTATTGATCACATTCATGTGCTAATAATCAAGCAAGTGCATACGTGTATGACATGACAAGTATCGATTACGTACGAACTCATGATAAACAGTTAATAATATATCACGTGAACATAATTAAATCATGAACACCATTTAAAATACTAATTATAATAATTACGTAAATACTTATAATATATTTACGAGCGTTAAGTTTACGATAAACGACACGTTAAAAGAAACAGAAACACGTTAAACACGAGCACGTTTAACCACGAACGAACACGAAACATCGGGACACGAGAAAGGTACGGGTACCCCATGTGGGGCCCCCATACCCACGGCACACATAGACAAAATGGGCTTGGCCCATGGACTTTACAAGTTAAGGGGGGTAAAGTGTTAAACATGTTTTTACTTTTCATTTTCAAGAAAATAAACAAAAACCCTAAAAGAGTTTTTCTCCTCTCCTTTTTGCTCTCCTTGTGCCGCCACCTATACACCACCATAGGAGGGTGTTTGATTGATTTTGATCTTAAAAACAAGTGTTAGAATA
The DNA here is from genome assembly GCA_025667525.1 of Glebionis coronaria. Lineage (NCBI taxonomy): Eukaryota > Viridiplantae > Streptophyta > Magnoliopsida > Asterales > Asteraceae > Glebionis > Glebionis coronaria. Next base: position 428,680,001 of record CM046877.1, read on the forward strand.
CGTGTTTGTTCATCCTTTTTCCAAGCTACATAGTGGTATACCTTTTTAACCCTTCTTTTTAATTCTTTTTAATTCTTTTAATCTTTGATTATTTTCATGAACATGTTATTATTTTTCTTATGAAAACAAGGTAATTAATCATTGATCTAACATGTTTTGGTATTAATTAAAATCAAAGAATGGTTTATAAGGGTGTTTGTTTTTGGCCGCCTAGCAAACAAACCCGAGGGGGGGTTTGGTTTGCTATTGCCGCCACCACCAAGACCACAATTGGTCTTGGTTGGCTCATGTGGGACCCACGGCAGCAAGGGGACACGTGTGCCCCGGGTTTGGCCCGGGGTACGGTGTCGAATTCATACCCGATTCATGGTTCGTTGGTTAAAATCATGATCTATGTTACATGTAATTTTTATGAATCATGAACTTAGGGTATAATTAATTAATAACATGAAATATTAATTAAATCATGACTTAGGTTATCTTAATTATTAGTTTATCATGACATTATTTTAACCTAAGTATTTTATGTTATAAGTTATAATTAATTAATTATTAAAACATGCCTATAATTAATTAATGTAGACATGACTTAGGTTATATTATTATTAATAATAATACACATTTTAACCTAAGTATTTTCATTTCATTTTAATTAAAACATGTTATACTTTAATTAAAATGCTTAACCTATAGTTTAATTAAAATACATGAAATAATAATTAAACTATACACTATATCATATGACTTAAGTAGTAAGCTTATAACACTTAGACTTATATGTTAGCTTATGAACTCAGCTTAATTCTAATTATGGAAACTTCTATTTATAGAAACTTAATTAAATAAGGCAACTAATCTAATTATGGAAACCTTCTATATATGGAAATCAATCTATTTCAGGCAGCTAATCTAATTATGGAAACCTTCTATATATGGAAACTTATTTAATTAAGGCAGTTGATCTATTTTTGGAAACTTTCTATTTTTAGAAACTAATCTATTTTAGGCAGTAAATTCTATTTGTGGAAACTTTCTATTTTTGGAAACTTTCTATTTTTGGAAACTTTCTATTTTTGGAAAATTTCTATTTTTGGAAACTTTCTATTTTTGGTAACTTTCTATTTTTGGAAACTTTCTATTTTTGGAAACTTTCTATTTTTAGAAACTTTCTATTTTTGGAAACCTGCTATTTTTGGAAAGTTACTTATTATTATACAGTAAGTATATTAATACATGAAACACCAGTAATACTTAATCAGATAAACCAGAAATACAAGATAAACACAGTTTAAGGCTTTAAACAGTGAACCATGACCTAAAACATACCAAATCAGCTATAACGAGACACAGAACCCAGTAAGTAATCAGTGAATCGATACTTATACACGTGTGTATTCATGTAGCGTTAGTGATCCAGAAGTAGGAGTCTTTCTTCCGTTCATTTCACTGGACTTGAGGTACGGATTTCCGTCCTTTCAGTATGGACATTCCTTCCTTATTAGGATTTCCCCGTATGCAGCCAACTGTTTTCCCCAGCATTTGTTTTATTGTTTTGAACTGATTATGTTAATTTAGCATAAAACTATAGCCATATACAAGCATGACCAGTTTCACCTAGTTATGGAGGTACCATAACCATAGCATTGGAGGCACCGATGTTATGACTTCCCCACGGCGGAGTGATTGCTCATGGCGTCCCTTTCAGTTTTGGCCATATTATTATATCATGTGGGGCGTATGGGTGCATCCTAGTTACATGTTTTATTCAGTTTATCATGGTGAATGTGGTGTGTGCCTTGCACCCTTCACAAGGAGCTGATCCCTCCTACCCAAACCAGTATATTGATTAGAGGCATCCCCTCTAATCAGCATGATGAGGTCACCCCTCCAAGTATTCATGCACGTGACCTTTTCATGACCTATATGGGCTATGGTATATATATGTTAAAACAGTTTTTACAGGTTAAACATAAGGCTTTTCAAACTATAAAACCAGTTTTCATGATACTTAACTAGTTTACTCAGTACTTAGTCTTCCGCTGTTATATGTTACATGCTTATCCTATATCATGCTTTATTGTACATCCGTGCACTGAGCGTCTTGCTCAGCCGTTTTCCTTTTCATGTTCCCAAAACGGCAGGTACTCAGGGACGCTCGTAGATCTCAAACGTAGGTGCATATGGATTGGAAGCTTTACTGTCTTTCTTTACTTTATGCATTTCCTTTACTTTGATACAGTTGCTTTGGACATTGTTTCGTCCTTCCTTTTACAGTATTTATGTTTGTGTGTGATGAGCTTTACTTTGGGATACCGATGTTTGATTCCGGTATTTCCTTTTATGGTTGAATAATGCTTAGACATTTATCCTTGTATGCTTTGATGACACGCCATGATATGCGTAATATTCCATTTCCAAAATGGGGTGTTACATATATGATGTAATTTTATTACATGATTGTTTGATGATTAATTTGATTTTTATACGAGGTACTTATACGACGTAGATTGTCACAAGAAACCCTAACTCCCCTAGTAAATTAATCGAAGCTATTCTCGTAGGAATTCTAGCTATCCTAGATCTAAACCAAGTTGTGGATATTTATGATCCCAACAAATGGTTGATATTCGTAGAAATGTAGATATTAGTTGATTGTGATATTGAAAAAGAATTGGCGAGATTAAATCTGATATCGATGTTATGACGATCTTTCCTTATAGAGTGGAGTTTGACAAAACGTTACCACCTAGGAAGATGTCATCTGATTCGTTGTCATCCAATTCTTAAATTGAAATCGAAAGGGTGAATGTTGCACTTGAGGCTGTTATTGGAACCATTACCCAAAAGCTTCATGCCACTAATTCCTTTCCGAGAAGTCTAGTTGAATGATCAAGTCATTTCATATTAATGACTCATTTGATAATTGTTGTTGTAAGAGCTAATAGGATTGGGAATTAAGTGTTGATTCATATTGAGATTGTATTGCCTTTACAAGGCCGAAGAATAAGATTGAAAGTATTGGAGATTGAGGTAGGATATCTAATTGAGTAGAAAATTGGTTAAAACTTGAATAAAGTAAAATTTAACTCGTATGGAATATGAAATTGTTAAAAGGAAGCCGTTAAGTTCTGTGATGGAATTATAAGGTATTAATTGATTGTAGGTTCGTGTTAAAGGTTGTTCCTAGGCCATTGTCCACTAATGAGGATGCCCAGTGTCCAAGAAATAAATTGAAGAAATATTCTTCTGAATTGGGACCAATGGATCTTCCGGGACATATGGAACACCTAATGACTCTTGTAGATTAGTATTCATTGTGGTATCTTTTAAAAATCCCTAACTTAACTGAGATATCAGTTGGTAGGATGAGTTTTGAGAATTGTATGACATAGTGACATGTAATGTGTTACGGTACAATTTTGACTTGTTTGTGATTAGTAAAAAGACTACCTTTGATTGCTAAATTCTACATGTATCGATGTTATCTATACTTTCTTGCTTCTTCCTAATGCTCGCATTAGTGATGCAACCATTGAACAAGTACTCATCTTGAATTGAGTTACGTTGTGAATTATTCTTCGTGAATGCCAACAAGGTCATGAACCTCATGATTATTTGGCTAAGCTCATTTCCTATCATATTGTAGTTAGTTCTTGGTGAACAACTCTTCATTACTCTTTTGCAGATCACACATTGTTTTTATAAAGTTAAAACGGTATCCTTTGAGAAAATTTAATTTTCATCACAATAAGGATTATTCAAAGTGGGAATTATAAGTGACTGATATCAAAATGAAGTTGTTTATGAGACGCTTTGGAAACTTAATTGTTTTCATAACAAGGAAAATCTTTGTAAATTTATTCTTGATCCTTATTTAAGAATTAAGCATGAAAATGTTTTTACAAATATGATGATAAAATTTTGACGAACTGAGTATTGCATCGTTAATCTTGAAATTGTATATAGTTGCGCGCCTACATACAATTTGGAATGGACCATGCAAGGCTGACTAGTAGTCACCATAAAACTGATTAATAAACACTACATTCTCTTTAAAGGTTGTGAAAGATTAAATTTTATGAGATCTGCAAGAAGTGAAAAATAAGGACATAATGTTAGGGACACCTACATATGTGCCTGTAACACCTATTCTTCTGAGTCGAATTTACTCATCTGTGGAAATTGTCTTATTTGACAATTGACAATTCTTTCTTGTCCAATTCTTTCGTAGTGAGATTCTTAAGAAAAGTATCCGATTACCGAGTGTTGATACCCGACTGGATGTATTGACGTTCTTATCATTTCTTTTGATTTGATTTCATTTGAATGACCTGGGTAACGATCCGAGGAGCTTTCGAATGCGTACTCAAATTATGAAAAACATGGGATATATATTCATATTCGTTAAATGTTTTCGTCTGAATCTGATTTGAAATTCTCTCGCGTAGATTATGCGTTGACCTTACTCTTTAGATGGTAGTTGTGTCTCCATATAACCTTGAATTTGTGAAGGATTATGAGTTATTATTAGTCTTTTGAGAAGTTCACATCTTATCGACGGCAATGAAACTGAAAAGTTGATAATGCTAGTAGAATGGATTGATTGATTATGACATGACGACATTGTCTTAATTGATGGGAACTCGAGTAGAATTCCCCTAAAAGATAAGATGTTGATTATCAAAAGTGTTCTAAATAATTCTTGATGGATGATTTTATCCTGCATTTAGACTTAAAAGTAGATCGTGAATGGTTATGAACTAGTTATAGATATTGTAATCTAGAAGAACCTAATATGAATTTATTAAAAGATGTTTTCGTTATCTGAAACTTTAGTAAGTATTTGTTGATGAATTATCTAGACTTTCGCCACTAAGGCAAGTTGAAATTGATATTGATTATATTTCCGGTGCTGCACTTGTGGCTTGTGCACTGTACGTCAGCACCATCTAAATTAAAGGAATTACCGTACAACTGAGAAAGTTGTCGGAGAAAGATTTTATTATACCAAGCCTGTCATCCTGAAGAGCTATGGTGTTATCTTTCCTTATATTAGATTACAGTGACTGAGTAAATTGACAATCGAAAACGATATCCATAACTCGAAATGGAAGATTTTTTCGATCATTTACAAGGTTCTACTGTATGTTTTAAAGATTTGATCCACGGCATGGTTATCATCAACTTCGCATCTGCGAAGAAGATTATCTATTCCAATCATTACATCCAGAACTTGTGATGAACATTATGAGTTTCACGTGATGACGTTTGGATTGACCGATGCACATGTAGTATTCATAAATTTGGTGAATCACGTGTGTAGGCTGTAATTTGATAAATTCATGCTTGAGATCATTAAGGACCAATTGTTTGTATATAAGAATATAAATGAGTTAATAATTAGTTATAAATTGCCCTGAATTGGCTAAACAATGAAAACATGTACCTTGAATAATTAACACGTAATTAAAGACTTAATACTTTACATGATTTGACTATGTGATTAAAAGGATAATGGAATATAAATTGACTCTTCAAAAATTAAGAGCCCTTTTAAGACTTTGGATTTTACCAAAAAGAAATGGAAATATGCTTTGACAAATGTTTTAACAAAGGATTTTAAAGGGATTATTCCCTTATACACTAAACATTTAACTAAACTTCTGTTTAGGGGTAAATGTTTGTGTATACCTCAAGATAACTTAATAAGGATTGAGTAAACCATTTATACCATAACTTGAAATTTGAAACGACACTTTTTGCTTATCGACTAAGAAAATTTTGACCAAAGTATAAACCAAAGATTTTTCGAACATTTACGAATTTTATTAAATATTTTCGATAAATCAACAAAAATCTTGTTAATTAAATTCAAATTTAATTTTGAACATTTTATATAATTGGTCGAACTAAGAAATTTAAAACTTTTACGCTTACGCTTCATAAAAATTAACTAATAATTAATTAATTAATTATAATAATTATCGACGCTTTAGACGCCGGATTGAGAAAAACTGATAAAAATGATAGTTGAGACGAAACTAAAACATAGAAGATATGAAGAAAGAATTTTGAATAAATACAGTTATGATATTTATTTCATCAGGAGAAAGTGAACGTAATTACTGACGCATAATATAGAAAGAATAACTGAGTGAATTTTGGACATGATAATTACATCATCATGAGAAGTGAAAATAAATACTGACATATTATATAAAAAGGATAAAGAACCAATTAGGACATGCTCCATAATAATGAAGGTGCAAAATAAATTGCCGAACAATATAAAAATAGCCGACAATTGTAAAAAGAGATAATATAGATAATAAATGGGGTTCGCGTCTAATGTGAACCATTAAAATAAAGGAGCCGATGGCGTTAAATATTTAAAAGGCCACTTGTGATTGTCTAAATATGGAGATTGTGAGAATATAGTTATGTTGGAATTTGTAAGTATAAGTATTCTATTTATGTCATTTATGACTAGAAGTATCTGTGTCTGAAGAAGTTGTACTGATGACGAATTATGAAGGCAGACATCGCCTCATACATTAGTAAACGTCTAGCTATTGCAAAGGTCATCATCTGAATTTGATTCGATTTGGGTCATCGTCGACAGACTGACCAAATCTGCTAATATCATTCCCGTCAATGATAAATGCAAAAGAGGTATGTAAACATAGTGTCCCTGTATCGAACATCTAAATCAAGATCCTCGCTTCGCATCGAATTTCTAAGAGATTTGCTCAGAAATCATTGAGAACGAACCTTGATGAGAGTACTATGTACCATCCCAAATCGAAGGGACGAGTTAAAGTAACGATACAGAGTAATATAAGTGTTGTTTTATGTTTGAATGAATGACCTTTGGTAATAGACCGTATAATCGTTTTCCTTTGGAGAGATTATCATTGATAATCATCGTATTAGGATTGAGATCAAATCTGGTTAGGATCTAAATATTAGAGCATCTGTAAGCAGGAGTTGAAATGAAGACACCCGACATACACCCATTGTAAGTTGGATATGTCTTTTAGGTTTAAGGTTTCCTATGATGGCAAACCTAACCTTGCAAAATAACCGACCCGCGAGATTTGAAATGATTATTGAAATTAGGATCTGATTATTGACTGCCGGTAGTGGGCAAGAGGTTATGTGAATATGAAATGTAGATCTTGAAGTGCCAAATGGGTAGCGAAGTTATGCCACAATTTTAACCTTGGAAAAAATGAATTCATGATCTGACAAATCATGGGATATAAGTCCCCGTTGTATGGGACCATTGAGATGATGTAAGAAGATTGGTTTGAAAGGCATACAAGCTGGATCTACCCTCGGACTTCAAGAACTGCGTAAATTATGTTTCGTAAATCGAACTTGATGGAATATCTATCAAGTGAAAATCTGATTGTTCTTAGTAAAGCTTAGATCGGCGAAAAGTTGCATTCATCAAAAACCCGTGAACATCATGGATAGAGAAAGTAAGTCAACATTAAGCCTGATCTTATTCCCGTAGTTATGTTTGATGAAACTCGCGTATTATAATGAATTGCACTTGTGAGAAAAGACCGAATGTGGAAGAAATACCCACATGGCTTTAACTCTATAAGAAGCGAGTAGTAAGGTAAGATGATCTTTGAGGACAAAGATCCTGTTTAGGGGTAAATGCTGTGACAATCCGTCAATTTATGGTCGATATTTTATTCTCAAATATTATTTGAAAATATTATTTTAATGATACAATATGAACTCACTTATTTTTGGGAAGAAATTTGGATTTACGTCTTGGAGTAGCATCGACTACGTCTAAACCGGAGGATTCAACGTTACGTGCTTACGTTTACATACACCGTCTTTGGTGACAGTTCAACATTTCAGAAAATAAATTTATCCGTGAATATTATTTTGGAGTTTTAAATTTGTGTTAGTTCATAAACTCACAAATTTACGAGAAGAGATTAGGACTTACGATTTTATTTTAACGTCCTTTACGACTAAACCGGAAACCTTAGGATTACGTATTTACGTTTTCGAACTCCGTTTTTGATGAAACAATTTTTATTAGATTCGTTTTGTGTCGTTAATTCATAATTTATAAAAACATTTTTCGTAAAATGACCCGAGGGCACGCAAATCGAGGAAACTAGAATCGAGGAATACCCGTAAATTAGTGGGATGAGACAAGATAAATCTTGCCCCACCCCACTAACATGGGGCGGCCAAACTATTGCCTCAACACATGAGGTGTCAAGCTTTAAGCCTACTAGCAACACTTGTTGCTAAAAGCTTACCTTGTAAGCTACTTTCCACTTGCTAACTCAAAACCATTTACACCAAACCACATTCATTTTCACTCAACATGCAAACAACTTAAACTTTCTCTCTTCTACCCCATTTGTGCCGTCCATCATCATCAAACAACACCCTCATTTGATCAAAATCAACCACAAATCTCATGTTATTAGTATACATGTTGAAGCCCTTTTGAAACCCTATTGATTGGTGGTACTTATAACATCCAAGGAGGATTATTCATGGTGTCTTGGGGCTGATTTTCCACAAGGACTTCATGGAGCATGGTGGTCTTGAAGATCGTCTTGGCTATGCACAAGTTTCTCCATCCAAATCCATGTCAAACTCATAACCTACATCAACATGGTGGTATAAAGATTGTCCTCATCATCTTCTTGTTATTTTGATTATGTAAACATGTATTTTATTTCCTATTGTATATATTTATGATGATTATATGATGATAAAAATGTTATGTGGGGATTTGTTGTTGATAATCATGGATAAAAAGGTGAAAAACCATAAGAAACAAGGTTAAAATCTTGGTTAAATTTGATGACTGTATAAAACAGTAAAAAACTATATGGTAATCTGATAAAATGATGAAGTAGAATGGATTTACAGTAAGCTATGGGTCTTGTACACATGTGAGAGTTGGCCATGCAATGGAATCATTGTAATGAGTGAGATATGATCAAAACAAGTTTAGGATATAAATCTGAGGTTACTGTTTTGGACGATTTTTAGAAAATATTTAGAAGCTGATTAAACAGTATCCATAGAAGAGTTAAATGTAGCACATATCATTTAGTTTATGTGATAAAAATTTGAGCTTCTAATTCATTATAGAACTCTAGATATGTTAAAAATGGTGAACATGAAGTTAAAAATCAGATTTTTGGAAATAATGTTTATTATTATTATATAAGCACTCACATTATAATGTATAAAATGTAAAAATATAAACCCACTAACTTATAAAACTTATTTATATAAATGTATAAAAGGTTAATTAAATGGGTAAATTATATAAATGGTGGTAAAATAATATTTATAAGTAATAAAAACTATAAACTTGATTTTTACGACTTTTTCGGCTATCGCCGTGAAATTAACGTTTTTCGCCAAATAAAACTTAGACGACCAAACCCGTCTAATGTAAAGTTTATAAAAGTCATATACTGATGTATAGGTAACTAATACAAGTAAAAACCGATAAAACCCGAACTATAAGAATTACGGACATTTACGAGCTAACTAAGCATAATGGACTAACAATTGGACTAAGTAAGATAAATACTTGTAAAAAGAACCTATTGGGCTTAACCCATTTGGGCCCAAAATGGAAAGAATATATACTGATAATATAGGTGTAATATGGATTAAAACAAGTTAAAGAACCTATAAAAGGCTTATTGGACTTAAAACGTGAGAATAGTTAAAACTAGTATAAAGGTTATCAACATATAACACTAAAATGAGTAAACGAGAGTATGTAAACCCACTTGATCATCATATATATATATATATATATATATATATAATCATCATATGTATACATAATTGTTATTTTTATAAAGTCATTGGACATGAGTCTAAGACAAGTATTATTTGTCTAGGTTTCCGTGATTGAAGCACGTACCGTACGTCCGAATTGCCGATAACCCGCCTTCCCATATCAACGTGAGTTCATAGCCTCGCACTCTTTTAAATGTTTTATAAATATTTTATAAACCCGCGAGGGAGATAACATGTTAGTTTTTATAACTTAGGACACCATTTGTCCCGATTGTTTGTTTATTGATTTGGACCCGAATGATTGAATGACCCGATTGTATGACCCGATAAATGATTAATGGACCCGATAGATGAAATAAAGTGGATTATTAAAGTTAGGTTATGTCACTAAAAGTCCCATTAGCATGAATTGTGAACTACCGGGATTTGGTAGACGCTTATGCATTTAATAGTACTATTTGGGGACGATCACCCCAGTTCGCGCCTTGACGGTTGATCCCCGTCGTGCCACATTGATTTGTAAGCGAATTTATGTATGAGAAGATTTCCATAGCGTGACCTTTGTGACGACACGCTACTTTAGATGGGCAAATTTGGTATCGGGTTAGCTACCCGTTGTTGGTTTAGTAAGGTAACAATGTCATGCGGCTTATAATAATCCAAAACTAACGAAATACTACTAGACGCTTCGAATTACGATGTATTGCCTGACTAGCAATACAGGGTCATACTATTGATATTATGTTTGTGTTTTGGTTTTCATAACCATATTCATATAACGGTTTTTATTTTTATACAACGTCATAAGACGTATTGTATGATGTTTTTACGACATTAGCTCGTATAATGATTTTTAAGGCAAACGCCTATATTATGATTTTGATGAAGATTTGTATAAAATGACTTTGGCTATTTTATGGCCTATTAAAATGATTTGTACAAAATGATTTTCAGTAATAATTTTATACTGATATTATATTGATGGAATTTATTAAACTCTATGAATTCACTCGGCGTTATCGCTGACCTTTTCTTTTAACATGTTTTATCTCAGGTACTTGAAGGTAATTCTCGGGAAGACAACAAGAATTCATGGCCCGCACTTAAACAATATTTTCCATTCAAATACTTTGTAAAACTTTGTATGAAATATAATGACTTGGGACCGATGTAACTTTGATATTTATGAATGGAAATGCTTTATTAATAAACGACGCGATTTTTATGCGTTGTCTATGATGTGAGTAATGTGTTATCCCGTAACACCAACTAGTCTTCCGCTGTATTGAGTTGTATAAATTTGGGGGTGTTACACGTTTTCTTTGGGCAAGGTTTGATACCATTTGGATCAATCATGTATCTAAGGAACATTCCCTCCGTTGCCCCGAACTTGCATTTCTTTGGATTTAGCTTCATGTTAATCCTCCTCAGTGTGTCAAATGTCTCTTGGACATCCCGGAGAAGTGCATCCTCCGTATGACTTTTTATGACTAAGTCATCCACATAAACTTCTAGGTTGCGGCCTATCTGTGATTCAAAAGCTTTGTCCACGAGCCGCTGGTATGTAGCACCGGCGTTCTTTAGTCCAAACGGCATTTTCGTATAGCAATATACGCCCTGACTCGTATGGAACGCCATTTTTCTTCATCCTCTTCTGCCATCTGGATCTGGTGGTATCCTTTATATGCGTCTAAGAAGCACTTAAAGGGATATCCACATAGGGTTTCCACCTTCCAGTCAATCTCTGGTAACGGGTAACAATCATGTGGACAGGCTTTGTTCAGATCCGTGAAATCTACACGCATGCGCCAACTTCCGTCATGTTTTTTGACCATGACCGGATTGATAACCACTCGTGGTAGTATACCTCGCGCATGATACCTGCATCCACTAGTTTCCGTACTTCCTCCAATATCACTCGGCTACGCTCAGGCGCCTGGCCGCGCTTCTTTTGCTTGATGGGTTGGTACCCCTGGCGGATCTGGAGCTTATGTTCTACTATCGCGCGTGTCACGCCTGTCATATGCTTTGGCTCCCATGCGAATATATCTAGGTTTTCACTTAAAAGAGAGCACATGGCCCTTTTGCCGCTATCCGAGAGCGCCCCTCCTATGGATATCTCTTGTTCCGGGTAGTCAGGATGGATTGCCACCTTCCAGTTGGGAGGTGGTGATCCATCCTTGGGTGGAATAGGTGGAGCCGGTGTTGTCACGGTATGACACTCGGATGCTGGTACGATTGTGTTGTAAATGGCGACGATTCCTCCCTCAACAGGGAACTTGATCATTCCGTGTGCCGTGGAGGGTACCGCCCGTATAGCCAGAATACCTGGTCTGCCTATGATCCCATTGTACGGAGAATGTGAGCGTATCACCATGAAGTTCATCCACGCCATAGTGGAGTGTTCCTCATTCCCAATGGTTACAAGCAGACGCAGTTGCCCTATCGGCCAGATAGTGTCTCCACTAAAGCCAGTGAGCGGCGCCGTGGCTGGTACTAATTGGCTTCTTATTTCTGGTCGTAACTGCACAAAACAGTGTTCGTACAGTACTTCTGCTGACGACCCTCCATCCACATACATGCGACGAACATTGTGTGTTCTAATGCTTATCTCAGTAGTGAGAGGCGCATCAATCACATCGCTTGCTGTGATGAGAGGGAATGAGATTTCCCTGCCGCGTGAAAATTTTTGGCCAATTTTCTGCCTCGTGCGGCGTTTTATGGATTGGATCATGTATATGGTCGAAGGTTTGTCCTTTTGGGGATCCTTCTTGACATACTTTTTGTTGTCTTTTCCATCCTTCCAATCCTTAACCAAGTGCTTGAGTTTACCTGATTTGATCAGTGACTCAATGTGCTTCTTGAGCTGGATACACTCCTCCGTACCATGGCCCTTGTCATTATGGAACTCGCAGAAGCGATTTCCTTGCCGACGGTCCGCTGGAGTTGTCATTGGGGGGGGCCTCGGAAAATTTGCCCCTTCCGTCAGCAAGATCTCCCGGTAGGACATCTTTAGGGGGTAAACTTATCGTACGACCGTCCTCCTTTGTTTTGGCTCTTATAGTCTGAGCCCCTGCTATTGTTCTGATTGTTTTGACCGCCCGATTGCCTCTTGGACTGGTCGTTTGACCGGTAGCCGTTTCCTTTTGAAGGGTAAGCCGCGACCACCACCGTTTCTCCTTTTATGAAGGTTCTGACTCTCTCCATGAGGTCATCATACCTCTCTGGACACTTGTCATTGAGACGCCTGATCAACTCCCTGTCTGTTATGGCGTGCATGTAGTCAGTGATTTTCAGGAGTTCCGACATTGTCTTTGTACGCGTGCACTCATCATTGAAGCGTTCAGTGAAGGCTTCCGTGGACACCCCCGACCGTTGTTTGACAGTTTCTAATGAGACCGGATCCCTATTATACTTCTTCCTCTGAGTATAATTATTCTTGAATGCAGTGCGTAGTTGCGTGAAGCTATCAATGCTTGGTGGAGGGAGTCCCTCATACCAGTCACGGGCATTGCCGATCAAAGTCGAATTGAACATTTGGCACCATATAGGCATGGGCCATCGCTCAATTTTAGCCTGCGTATCGAATATTTTAAGGTGATCATCCGGATCACCAGTTCCATCATAGGTCTTGACACACGCCGGTATGCGACGTTTGGTGTCTTCGGAGTAGTTCCGTGTGCGGAGAGTGAATGGGTCTTCCCTGGGATCCGCCCATGGACGGGTGAGCCTATTGTCATCCCATGGGTCACACCACGGGCGGGAAAGATCCTCCGCTTCTGCATCTCGATAATAAGGGCCAACATAATACTCATCATTGTTTGGTGGTGGTGGAGGGGTACGCCTAGGTCGGCGACGCTTGGGCGGATGGTCGTCTGAGTCCTCTCCTGATGGATCTTGAGACGGGGGTGGTGCCCCATCCCTTAGGTGAGGACCACTTTTCTGAGACGAGCCAGGAGCCTTTTTCCCAGTGTCCATCCTATCCCACACGCTTGTGCGGCGAGCGGCTCTGACCAACTCTCGATTTGGTCGCTCGGGTGAACCGTCAGACTTATCTCCCCCTTCTAGAGACTGCGTTAGTTCCTGTATGAGGCGATCTCCTATGCGCTCGAACACATTCCTAGGTTGAGGAGTTTCCTCAAAGATGCTCTGCTCCTGAGGCCGGGCTTTCCTTTTTCTCTGATTTTGGGAAGAGGTGATTGGTCCGGTATTTCCAAAGTTAAGTCTAGATTGGAGGTTCCTCCCTAGATTCAACCTTGATGCAACCCCTGGGACGATCCTATCAAAGTTCTGCGTGAGAAATCGAGTGAGATCCTCCTCGCTGAGTGGTTGGGCTTCTACTTCCTCCTTAATCGATGGTCTGCGCGGCTCCTTGTTAGGAGGATTGGGCGCACTCCCTGGATCAGGGTTATCCAGGGTTGAAGTAGGTGGGGGTGTTATGGAGATCGTACTCGTCACCCCCATGGGCTGAAAAACACCACGGTTACCAGGTCCGCCCGCAGGGCGGCTAGGCGATTGGTTGGGGATGAGTATCCCTTCCCCTTGGGACTTCCGATTTCCAGGATTTGTGTTCCTGGGATTAGCTTGTGGATGCCCCTTCATCATTGGAAATTCAAGATGAGGTTTTGCTCTAGCTTAGTGTAATGGGTCCCACGGATGGCGCCAACTTGTTGATGCAAAAGTTGGGTGATCCTCGCTAGACCCGAATTAGGCTTAATTCGGGTTGGCTGGGCTCCGGCTCCTGCACCAAGTGAACTGTTTTGTTGGGATCCTGCACACTAAACAACACGCTTTAGGCTTACCGTGGGAATGTTTCCCACGATTAGACTCCGGCGTGAGAGTAAGTAATCGGTTAGGGTTTTATGTGAGTTGAGAGTATAGAACGTGATACCTTTGTGGAACCCTTGGGGGTTCCTTTTATAGGCAGTGGAACCCTAGTGGGCTGCCACTGATACTTCGGCCCCAAGGGAAGGATAAGTACCAGAATTAGAATGATTGTTATCTTCTAATTATGGTGAGTGAATATCCTCTTCTTTGGGGTAACCTATTCCTAGACAGAATATGATTATGTCTAACCTTGCACCGGTCATGCCGGGCCGTGGGCTGCACACGTGTGTGCGGTTACTGTTCATCCAAGCCCATAAGCTTAAATGACATTATTCCCACCCATCTGTGATGGGCCGGATACGGGTAGTACCCGTGGGACGGGTTCCTGACCCGGCCGGGAACTATACGTCATCAAGCATTGTCTTAGTTACATCCCATATCAAAGTTCTAGCACTATATATACTCAAAATTCGTGCCAAGTCTACTACTAACAAGTCAGTTCAGTCAAAGCTACAAAAGTACAAAAGATACAAAGGTCACTACTAAATACAGACTGGTCTACTGAGAACCACCAGATGGTCCATCATCCATCGTCTTCTGTATCTTTGTCAGACGATCACTAGACACATCTTCAGCTTGTCGCTTACGGATCACTCCTCTTTCAACCATGTCAGCATAAAATCTACTATTCCATCCCACATATATATTCAACTCCTTCTCAGCTTTCTCACACATCGCACGAGCTACATTCAACTGAATCTCCATAGAATTCACCTTTTTCTTCATAGCAGCAAACTCACCACTTTATAACACCGGTAACCTCCCAAAAGCCTCATTCAAACCACGCTCTACATCATTCAAATCCAAACTAAGAAATTCCCGCTCTTTCTCACCAACCTTAGTCTTCGACTCCAAATAAGCAACATGAGTCTGAACAACACCTAATCCAATCTCTGTCATACTACTCTTAACACGGGAAGCATCTAGATCACGTCTCAAGGCCCATGGTGCAATACCATCAATATGAGTAGCCTCTTGAGTACTAGACGACTCTCCTATCACACGTCTACGAGTAGAAATACCATCAGTACCGTCAGGTGCATTGTCATCCTCATCCTCCTCTGATTCAGAATCAGATTCACACGATTCAGATATTTCATCACTAGGTAGCTCAACCTCAGAATCAGACAAATAAACTGGTGGGGTAAAGGCTCTGCTTCCTCATCGTCATCAACCTCATCTTCTATACCTACATCCTCCTCGACATCCTCGTCGTCAATCTCTTCATCTAAATTATCTAACCCAATCTCCTCATCATTCTCAATAACAACATTATCAATCTCATTTTCTACCATATCAACCTGAGGGGCAATCTGATCTCCTAATCCTATCTCGGGCTCGGGATCCTCAAATGGTTCCTCCTCATCATCCATATCATAATATACTAAGTCAAAATAAGGATCATCATCTACATTAGGTTCGGGAATAGCATGGTTCTCTACATGAATATTAGTGTCAGCCATGACAATCTGCATTTATATATATATCTCGTATTAGGATAACATAGTATTTATACAATCACATACTGAAACCACGATATATACATATATATAAATTAAATTATATATATCAAAATATATATCTTCTCAATAGGGCTTTTTGGTAACGTCGGAGATCTCTGGCACCGTTATAGTCAAAAGATTTTTCAAATATTTTCTCAAATGTTCATAGTTAAAAGATTTTGAAAAGTTTTGTTCAAAACCTTGGTTTTTAAAATCTTTTGTTCTCTATAACGAGAGCTCTGGTACCAAACTGTAACACTCTCAATTTTCGTATCGGTGCAGCGGAAGGGTCTTTTAGAGTGTTACGGGATAGCACAATAACTCCAATCATAGACAACACATAAAAATGGTTGTACAAGGTTCAACATACATTCATTCGATAAAAAGTTTTAAAGTGTACAACAGGTCCCAAATTATACAGGTCATTAGGTTTACAAAACATAGATCGAATGAACATTTTTAATATTATGTGGGCCATCAGAGTCGATCTCCATCCGGATTACCTTCAAGCACCTGAGATAAAAACATGCAAAAATCATATTAGCGAATGCCGAGTGAATTCATAGAGTTTAATAAAAACCGTTATATAAAACAATCGTTAAAATCAGAACACAAGTATAATATCGGAAGTAAGTCCTTGTATTGCTAGTCAGGCAATATATAAATCAAGCATACATCTTAAACCGTCCGTGAGACCCTAGCCTCAATATTACCATAATAGGTAATATATTCATCGTTATTTGCATCGTTATTGTATTGTGTATATATATATATAGTATTATTATTAGCCGCATGACATTGTTACCTTACTGTGAAAACAACGGGCCGAGAACCCGACAAACAATTTTCCCATCTAAGTTAGAGCGTCGTCACAAAAATCATGCTATGTAAATCTTCTCATACATAAATTCGCTTACCAATCAATGTGGTACGACGGGGATCAACCATCAAGGTGATCGTCCCCAAATAGTACTATCATATGCATAATACGAAATCCCGGTAGTTCACAATTCCTGCTAATGGGACTTTAAGTGACATAACCTAACTACTAATAATCCTTTTTATCTCGTTTATAGGGTCATAGCATCATTCGGGTCCATATCATTAAGCATAACATCGGGACTACTTGTGTTCTATTTTTATCAAAAACTAGCATGTTATCTCCCTCGTGGGTTTACAAATCATTTAATAAAACATTTAAAAGAGTGCGAGGCTATGAACTCACGTTGATAATGAAAGGCGGATTATCGGCTACGGGCGTGCTTCTGTCACGGAAACCTATATAAATAATAATCGGTCTTAGACTCTTGTCCAATGACTTTTATCAAAATAACAATATACATATGATGATTGTTGTACATATTATGATGATCAAGTGGGTTTATATATCCTTGTTTACTCATTTTAGTGTTTACGTATTGGTAACTTTTTACTGGTTTACTAGTTTTACCTATTTATATATTTTAAGTCCAATAAGCTTATCATAAGTTCTTTAACTTGTTTTAATTCATCTTATACTTATATTATCAGTATTTACACTTTATATGTTGGGCCCAAAAGGGTTAAGCCCAATAAGTACTTTTTATAAGTGTTTAACTTATTTAGTACAATTATTAGTCCAGTATGCTTACTTAGCTTGTTAATGTTCGTATGTCCTATAGTTCGGGTTTTATCGGTTTTTACATGTATTAGATACTTATATATCATTATATGACTTTTAAAAACTTTATATTAGACGGGTTTGATCGTCTAAGTTTTAATTGGCGAAAAACGTTAATTTTACGGTAATAGCCGAAAAAGTCGTAAAAATCAAGTTTATAGTTTTTATAACTTATAAATCTTATTCAACTACCATTTTTATAAATTGTCCATTTATTAAACCTTATACATATTTATATAAATGAAATTCATAAGTTAGTGGGTTTTAATTTTCACATTTTATACTATATAATTTGAGTGCTTATATAATAGTATTAAACATTAATTCTTCAAAATCTGATTTTTATTTTCATCTTCACCATTTTTATCATATCTAGAGTTCTACAATGAATTAGAAGCTCATTTTTGGATGGAATGAACTTCATATTATGTGCTACAATTAACTTAGTTATAGCTACTGCTCATTTTAAGTTTAACTATCCTTAACAGTCCCTACAAAACAGCTTATTCAGATTAGCACACTCATCTCGTTTTGATCATATCTCACTCATTTTAATGATTCCATTGCATGGCCAACTCTCACATGTGTATGACATCTTGTACTTACTGTAAATGGATTCTACCATGCAAATTTATCAGTTCAAGTTTTGGTTACATACTGTTTTTATACAGCCAACAAATTAAGCATGATTTTAGCCTTGTTTCTTATGGTTATTAATCTTTTTAAGCATATTTATCAACACTTGATCCCCACACAACACTTTTATCATCATATATTCATCATGTACATATACAACAAGAAAGAAAATACATTTGATCTTTACAAAAATAACAAGAGAAAATGGATAGGATGATCTTCTTTACCAACCAAGAGTATATCTTGTTTTTGGAAGACAAGAACTTGATGAACACCAAATGTATCCCCAAGATCATCAAACACCAAGAAAGTATGTTGAGAAATCAGCCCTAGGACACAAGCAAATCACCTCCTTTGTTGTTAAAATGGCCACCAAGTAATCAAGGCTTCAAGGTAACTCCATAATATAGCTAGATAACAAGTATTTTGTGGCTAGAAAAGATCAAAAGGGGTGTTTGTTCTTGAAGTGGGACGACAAAAAGGGGTGGAGTTGAGAGAGTTTTTAGTTGATTTGCATGAGTAAATGGTGGTAAATGAGAAGCTAGTTTTTTTTGTTAGTTTGGTGGGTAAAAACTAGCTTAAGTGTTAAGCTAAGCTTATACTTGTAAGCTAAATGTTTACATGATGCCACATCTTTGATGTGGTGTCATGTTTGGCCGTCCCTTTTGTGTAGTGGGGTGGGATGATTTTTTTTGTCCCACCTCACTAATTTACGGGTACTCCTCGATTCTAGTTTCCTCGATTTGCGTGCCCTCGGGTCGTTTTACCAAAAACGTTTTTATAAATTATGAATCAACGGCACAAAACGAATCCAATAAAAATTGTCTCATAAAAAACGGAGTTCAAAAACGTAAATACGTAATCCTAAGGTTTCTGGTTTAATCGTAAAGGACGCTAAATTATGCACGTAAGCCCAAATTTAAATCCGTAAATTGTGAGTTCATCAACCAACACAAAATAAGTTTCAAAATATTATACGAGAAAATATTTCTCTACCTGAAAATGTTAGATTGTCACACTATATAGGTTGAAGCAAGATCCACACACATGGTATGATCTATTGTCACAATTCCTCATTACGCAAGGCTTCGCTAAAGACAAGGTGGATCCCACACTATTCATTCAGAAACGAGGTAAGGATATGATTATGGTACAAATATATGTTGATGATATTATATTTGCTGCCTCGACCCAAACCTTATCCGATGAGTTTGGGAAACTAATGTCTTCCAAGTTTAAGATGTCAATGATGGGCAAGGTATCATTCTTCTTAGGTCTTCAGATATCTCAGAGTCCTAGAGGAATCTTTACCAATCAATCCAAGTATGCCCTTGAATCGCTTAAGAAATATAAGTTGGATTCTTACGACCCCGTGGATACTCCAATGGTGGAACTAACTAAGCTTGATATAGATCCACATGGAGTTGCCGCTGATCCGACACTTTATCGTGGAATGATCGGTACCCTTCTGTATATCACAGCTAGTCGACCTGATCTTCAGTTTGCTATATGAATGTGTGCTCGGTATCAAACTCGACCTACTGAGTTACACTTAGCTACTATTAAACGGATCTTTCGGTATCTTAAAGGAACCATTAATCAGGGACTTTGGTATTCGAAGGACTCTTATATTGCACTAATGTCATATACAGATGCGGATCACGCGGGTTGTCAAGATACAAGGCGTAAGACGAGTGGAACTTTGCAATTACTAGGAGATCGACTAATCAGTTGGGAATCGAAAAGGCAGAAAAGCGCTGCAATTTCAAGTACGGAAGTAGAATACATAGCTATGTCCGGTTGCTGTGCTCAAATTCTTTGGTTGAGATCGCAATTAACCGACTATGGTCTAGGTTTCAACAAAATTCCAATATACTACGACAACAAGAGTGCAATTTCCTTATGCTGCAACAATGTTCAATTCTCCCGGTCGAAGCATATTGACATTCGCTACCATTTCATCAAGGAGCAAGTGGAAAATGGAGTGATCGAGCTTTACTTAGTCCGATCTGAGTATCAATTGGCGGATATTTTCACGAAGGCTTTAGATCGCGCTCGAATGGAATTTTTGGCCGACAAGCTAGGAATGAGAACTTTATCGCCTGAGACTCTAAAGGAACTGGCAGATGAAGTGAAAGAATAGTGGTGGTAAACTATTCTCCGTATCCTTTGTGATCATCTGTATATATTGTTTATATTTTTATCCACAAAAGCAAAATACAAAAATATAAAACCATATAAAAACCATAAAAATTGAAAAATTTCATAAAAATTCAAAAATATTTTTACTTTATTTTTTTCAAAGGCATGTCTTTTGGTACGATAATATTTACGGCCTTAGAAATGTCGATTAATATTGACACGGCGCCATAAATTGAGTTCGTACAAAAGTTGTAAATATTTCATAAAACATGCCCATATGGCTTGTAGTTATTTCTGACTGCAACCCGATTTTCATATTAAAGACAAGTATTTCTTATGAAAGCTTTGGCTCAACAACGGGAATTAATTTTCTCGGGCAAGGTTTACTTTAAAACCTTGTAAGGAATCATGTTTACTTTATAACTTGGTCTAACACAAATCTATGTACGCTTCAGTGCATTTATTTGTTAAAACAAGAGAAGTCTTGTTTTTATTAAGTTATCATCTCTACAACCATAGCTATGTACATTTGGTATCTACATA
Source organism: Glebionis coronaria (assembly GCA_025667525.1). Lineage (NCBI taxonomy): Eukaryota > Viridiplantae > Streptophyta > Magnoliopsida > Asterales > Asteraceae > Glebionis > Glebionis coronaria. The sequence continues at coordinate 428,701,184 of CM046877.1, forward strand.
CTCGACGATGCGACTACTCAAACGACGACTACATCTCTTTCAATAGAACACGGGTCAACAATTGAGGGGGAGCAATTGTCAATCATTCATAATCTTTGATGCCGAAAGTGCCAAGTTCACAAATTGGTGTCAAGACAACAATACCAATCATACATGTGGTGTCAAGAGAGGAATTCAGACCTGTCGAGGCGACCAACATTTGCCGACAAGAACCATGTGAACTTATCATATGATGTTCTCATCAATCAGGTCCAACCTTGTCAATTTATTCTTATATGGTGAATATGTGATCATGTTACAAATCGGTATCATTTCTCACAAATTGGTCTCATGAAGATTACAAGGACTTATATTTTTCTTCCCAAAACCTTTGTTAACACTTCATTAAATCAATTGATAATAAAAATATCGATTGGGTTAAATTTTTAATATGGGGGAGAAAATGTGATTTAATATGGGAAATTATCACAAATGGTTTGACTTAACGTGATGGCTCATCCTAACATGTGCGAAATGTTTTTGAATATCATGGCATATGTTAAGGGGGAGCAAAGTGGATTTGCTATATCAAAATGGATTTCATGGTGATATATACTTAGCCTAAACCCATTTATCTCAGACGATGAAGATTATGGTGACATAAGGATGGTAGGATAGGTTAAGTCCAATGATTCTTCTAAAACCGGAGGAATCTTCCCAAGGACATTCCATAGCTAGAAATAGTAGTCCTTAGGAAAGATGGGGAAAGATTGTAAACGTAGCTGAATGCCGACCAAGTACTTAAGTTAGCACTGGAACAATCACAACAAGGTGCTAGTTATGACGTATTGGTAAGTATTGAAGGGGTTGAAGAATGAAAAAGAATTGTAAAGATAAAGGGTCTAAAGAAAGAATCCCTCCTTACAACCTTAGGCGTAAACCGGGTCAATACAAACGCTATTGATTTCATTTTTAAATGATTTTTGATATTGAAGACCGACATCATGGACCCAGTGATGCAATGCACAACCCATCACAGCTAATTCAGATATCTCTTAAAAGATATTTGTTTTAATCACACGGAGACAACGCATTATCTATTGATTTATTCACTCCGAGTAAATTGGTATTGAAATGGTGGCATTCCTCTCCAGCCTCCGATCACTAAAATCCAAAATGCACGATTGATGAGATGGCATTTATACATGATCTCATCGTTCTTTTCGGGCTTTAAATGCATAAATTGTCATAAGTATACCATATATAAGCTTGTATTTGTTTACTTGTGTGTTTTAGGTATGGATATCGTGAAAAAGACAAAAGATCACAAGAAACAAGGAAAAACGAACACGAGAAACGAAGCCGTACAATGAACCGGGCCCTAGTTATGGATTTCACAAAGAAAAACCCTTGAAGACTTGAAGATGTACAAGATTGATCCCTTATTTATGAAGAAATGACACTTAATACCCTTGTATATTCATAATTACAAGTTTGTCCCTTAAGTTTCTCAAAATTACAAAAAGGTCCTTCAACTTTGAAGATTTGGCAAGTTTAGTCCCTCAACAATTCTAAATTGTCAATAATGGTCCCTCATGAAGTCAAAGATACATTGAATACCTTTGAAGATCAAAAATGTCCAAGTTCGGTTCTTAAAATATTCAAAAGTGGCAAAAATAACCCTTGAAACCCTTATTGCAAAGTTTGGTGGCCAATGTGTGAAAATCAAAAGTTATATAACAAAGGAAAACGGGTTAACAAGGTTTTAAACATTGTTTACACATTCTGCCAAAACACAAGGACTCATATTGCCATTCTAAAAGTTTAAACTCAAACAAACACGCGCCAATCACAACACACCCCCTAATTTTGGATCAAAATCTTTACTATTCACCCCACATGAACCCAGAATTACCACCACTTAAAACAAAGGGTTATTTTAAATTACCCAGGCACATGCTTGATTTACATGCCTAGAAACCCATCCCACACCAAAATCCTTTAATCCCACTCACCAAAGGACCCCACCATTCAAACCCGTCCCCCTATCTTATCATTCCTTCCTCTCCAAGGATTGCCACGTGGCCAAATCAACAGCTAACACTCATTGCTTAACCCCAAAGCTAAAATGAACGACTCTGACTCATCTGGACAACTCAACAACAAATGCGTCTAGAAGATTTCAAGGGCACTTTTGGGATTTCGTAGTCTAGGGTTTTTCTTATTGGTACCTTGTATTCGTCTATATAAAGACTCCTCAACATGTGAGAGAGATTTTGTTCCAGATTTTAGCTATCTTCTTTGTAATCCCTTTTTATGAAATAAAATTTAAATTTATGAAAATCTTTAATTCTCTTATGTTATTTATAAAAGTTTGGTATCTAAATAGTTAAGATCTGAGTTCCAATTTATCATTTGTTGGTTTTTGAGGAAAGGTTTTATGGGATAAAACTCTTGTTTTCAAAAAATCAGATTTCATAGTTATTTGTTCATCTTTGCTGTTTGTTGTTCTTAGCAGGTACAAGGAAGCTGGTGCTTGTTTTGCTAGCACCTAAGCTCAAACAATCCAAGGTGTGGATGTACATCTTGGAGGTTTGCATCTCTATTCCTTTTTCATTTTTCTTATTTTTGTATGATTTTTGGTGATTTTGCATCTTTGATTGTGGATCTGTGTTTCTGTGGTGGATTTGTGTTACTGAGGTTGGATTATTGCTGTTAGGGTTGATTAGATCTTGTTTGGAAGGTTAAATCATAACAATCCTTTGGAAAATTGAGAGATCAGATTCCAAAGGGGTGTTTGGGTTAACTGATTTAAAGGGATTTAAGGCAACTACTGGTGTTGTTTTTGGTTCTATTGGATTGGTATCTGTTTATCTGGTGCAAAGGGTTCATTATCTGCAAGTTATGTGGCTTGAAACAACCAAATCAATCAAAAGGCTATAAAATCTGTTTAACTTGGGTATTTTGGCTAAAATTTTGGGGACACCTAGATATAAGGGTAGACTAGGGTTAACAAGTGCTAAATTTTGGTTAACTTAATCAGGGAAGGGGATTTGAAGGCTTGAAATTGGATTGGTGGTCAAACAGATCAGCAAAAGGATTTTGGATAATCACTTTTGCTAATCAGTAAGTTTTGGTGCTTGAATCTGCTTATTTACTTTTATCCATTGCTTGAAACAAGTTTATTTGTGCTTATTGGACTTTATAATAGCTTGTGTGTGCATTTGGTTCAATTTAGCTCGCTTATTCATGCTCAATCTGCATATTTGTTCATAACTGCTTATTTTCAAGGTCTGTGGCATATCTGAGAACTGTTTGCTTATTTTGTGCTTATTGAGTGAACTAAATTGTGATTTCTTTGTTGATATTGACTCCTTGTGATCCACTGATTACAAGGGTGCCCTTGTTTCCATTTGAATCCATCTGGATCTCTCTAAAAACGCAATTCAAATAGTCAAAGCAGTGGGAACTCCTTTTGTTGGGAATCTAAGTTTATTAGATTCCCTGTGTCATAGATTTAAACAAAAATCAAGCTGTTAAATAGTCACTTTCCTGTGCCTAGGAGGCAGGAAAGTATCGCAAGACTCACAGAGATCTAAGTCTCTTTGAGCAACCTTAGAGGATTCCATGTCAGAGACATTGTCAAGGAAGTCGAAGATTACTTGAAGATATACTCATTGGTTGTGATGGATAACAGCCAAGATGTATCAGGGACTCTGAGGGGTTGAGGGTTAACAGGGGTGGCAATATCCTGTTAACACTCAACACACTTTGGTCATGCCATTTGTGTGTACGAGACTATGAAGAAAAGGGAAACTGTGTCAAGCTCTCTTTCCCTAAAGCATTGTGGCAGACTACCAAGAATAGAAGAGCATCTTGTGACAGATGTCTGAAAAGTGAATGTCTTGTGTAGTCACCATCAAGTAGTACTTAGGCCAACGTCGTATCACTATAAATAGGATGTGTAGCCAAGCATTAATGTTCAACACTTTGAGAATATTCACACATTAAGGCTTAGAACTTATTGAATCAAACAGCTGTGATTGTATTCATAAGTTAGGTTATTGAGTTGTTCAAAGTGTGCACAACACATTGTCATCAAATAGTGTTATCCATAACACTTGTAATTCTTTATTATACAATAATAAGTATTACGTTTGAAAAGTATTTCCTTGTGTTGATTAGTTAAGTTTAGTGTTTCTAGCATTGATTAGGGACTTTCAATCGGTATCAGAGCTGTGTTTGATATTAAAACCTTCAAGAAACATCGTTCTAAGTTTTATAATCAAGATCCACCATGCCGGAAACAACCAATCCACCACCATCGTCTTCTGGGAACAACAACAACAATGCACCACCAACTTCACCTAGACTCACTCCTCCACCTCCTAATGAAGATGATCTACCTCAACTTCTTGACTCAAGAGGCGGATCACATGTCACCAGCGTACCAGTCTTTGATGAAGAAGATTTTGCTAGTTGGAAGAGTCAATTCCTCGTGTATCTCGATGGACTTAAACCATTTCTTCTAGAAATTCTAGAAAATGGTCCTTATGTTCCCATGGCGCTTACCTCTACTGATGATAACCCTCTTCCCAAACCTCTCCAAAAATGGACTCCAGCTGATAGGAAATTGGAAAACCAAGATAAACGCCTCAAAAGCATCATCATATCATGTCTTCCCAAACACATCATGAAGTCTGTCATTCAGTGTCCCACAACCAAACAAATGTGGACAGACCTTATCCTTGGTCATGAAGGACCCTCTAAAACCAGAGAAACCAAGATTCTGGCACTCAGACTTCAGTTCAATGCTTTCAAGGCACTTGAAGGTGAAAAGGTTCAACAAACATATACAAGGATGAAGATTCTTCTCAATGACCTTGCTATGAATGATGTTACCATTGGTCAAGCTGAGATTAATGCCACATTTGTCAATAGCCTTCCTAGAAAATGGCTAAGTATGAATCAGACTCAGAGAGCCAATAACTCAATCAAGAATGACACCTTAGCTCAGCTTTATGGAAAGTATAATTATGAAGAAGGGCTGATGGATACTATATACAAATCAGAGACAGAAAGATTTGTAGTTCAAGGAGCAACTTCCAAAGCCTTGATCTCTACCCCATACCCTCATGACAGAGACTCTGATGTTGAAGAAGACACGCGCAGCAGCCAAGAGTTCTTGACAGACCTTAATGCTGAATTTCATGAAAGAGCCCTGCTAGCCAACCAAAGAAGATTCTACAAAAGATCAGGGAGAATAGGATCAACTAGCAAACAAACCGAGAGATCAAACGAAACTTGCTTTGCCTGTGTAAAACTTGGACACTTCCAAAAAGACTGTCCTTCCACCAAGACATCCTCACCTTCCTATCCATCATCTTCCACCAAACCTTACAAGTTCAAATCACAACACAACAACTCATCTCACCAATTCAACCTCATCAGACAATGAGAAGAAGGATTACAAGAACAAATATAAGGCGCTTAAAGCTGAGTTAAAATAGATGAATTTGAAGCTTGAAGTTCTGTCTAAGAAGAAAGGAGGTGATAAAAAGACAAAGAAAGGGTTGGTAGCTGAAGCATATGATTGGAATGATGAGCCGCTGAATTCAGATGAGGAAGATACTACTAGAGTCAAGGCTTTCATGGCTATAGTTGAGGATGAACTAGCTGTTGGGAAAGGTGATGCAAGATCAGGACAATGGGTTGACATCACAATGAAAAAGGTACACAGGATTTTATCTATGTTTGATAGTGATGAACGCAAACATGTCCTTGAATACACCATTGTTGATTTGCACTTTGTTGAGGAACAAAGAAAGAACTTGCTTGATAAGTTTCACTATGTTAAAAATCAACTGTTAAATGCTAAATCTGAATGTGAAACTCTCAAACGGGTCAATTTAGAAAAAGTATCCCTTTAAAATGAAGTCAATAGGTTAACCTTGAAGAATAGTGCCTTAAATGATCAAGTATCTGAATTAAACAAGGTTATTGAAAAATGGCGGTGCAGGAGGTTCACTATAGATCAATTGCTTAATGATGAACTGCCTGCTGATATTAAAAGGGATGTCTCTACTAAGAAAAATAAGCTGAAAATTCTCACCAAACCCAAAGAGATTGTTTTTAAATCTATAGAGACAATTCATATGTCGGATCCCATTTTGACTGATGACCCTGTCTCTGATGATGTGGCTGAATTACCACCTTTACCCAAACTCTCGGTAGTTGAACCCAACAGTTCCTTTAGAGGAGCTAAGGGTGAACTTAAAACAGATGTTGAGAAACCACCAGCTAAAATATTTTATGTGCCTGCAAAACAATCTTTTAATCAAGTTGCATTTAAGCCTGTCTCAACAAAATCCGTGAACAAAGTTGACTCCACAACTGAAGAACGCCTGTTGTCATTGATTAAAGAAGTATAACTCTTAAAACAACACATTAAGCCTTCCGTTGAATGCTCTACTTCTCGTGAACCTAAGTCTGTTCTAGGTGAACCCAAGGGGGAAAGATTAGTCAAACCTTATTGCAATATCTGTAAAAACTATCATCACATGACCTTAGACCATGATAGACAAATGGTTGTTAAGAGAGCTCAGACACCTTCTAGGGAAAGACAACAGGGTTCTAAGAGATAACTAGGGAACTACAGACCTTATCCTCCCTGTAAATTATGTGGATTCACATACCATCACTCAAATGAGTGTGGTGACTTCCCAGGTAGTGATATCTGTTGAAGTTTCACCCATGAGACAGCTAATTGTCCTTCCCATCGCCAAAAGTTCTACAAGAACTCAATAGTTGCTAATCAGCAATTCAGGGAACCCACTGGAAAGTGGGTTCACCATAGGAACTAACTTGTTTCTATGTATCTGTGCAGAAACATCTTAAGGAATCGGTATGGTATCTAGACAGTGGCTGTTTTAGACACATGACAGGGATTCAACAATACCCGCACAGATACTCAAAGGAGACAGGTCCTAAAGTGGTGTTTGGGGATAATTCTTCAGGCGACATAGAGGGATACAACTCAGTGAACTGCAATGGTATAACTTTTACAAGGGTTTCATATGTGAATGGTCTTAAACACAATCTCATTAGCATCAGCCAAATGTGTGATGCTGACTACAAGGTTTTGTTAACTAAGACTCAGGGAACCATATTCAACAAGAACAATGATGTAGTGCTCATTTCACCAAGAATGAGAGATGTGTATGTCATCAACATGGATGTTTGCTCTGAAGACAGCTCCAATTGTTTTTTAGCTAAAGCCTCTAAAAGTGTCAATTGGCTGTGGCACAAAAGTTTGTCTCATCTCAACTTCAAGAACATAAACAAGATAGCCACACAAAACCTGGTTGCTGGTCTACCTTCAGTGATGTTTTCTAAAGACAAGACTTGTTCAGCATGTGTCAAGGGAAAGCATCATAGGTCTTCCTTCAAGACCAGGCAATCATTTTCTATTGACAAGTGCTTACATCTCCTTCACATGGATTTGTTTGGGCCTGTCAAACCTCAGACCATTAATCACAACAATTACACCTTGGTCATAGTTGATGAGTTTTCAAGGTATACATGGGTTTTCATCCTTAGAAGGAAAAGTGATTCAACTGATACCATCATGTCCTTCATCAGACAGGTTGAAAATATAAATGATGTTAGAGTTAAAGCTCTAAGAAGTGATAATGGTACTGAATTCAAGAATCATCAACTTGAATCTTTTTGTGAAGAAAAGGGAATATCACAAAACTTCTCCTCAGCTGGCACCCGTGAACAAAATGGTGTGGCTGAAAGAAGAAACAGGACTTTGATTGAAGCAGCCAGAACTATTTTAAATGGTGCAGCTTTACGAAAGAAATTTTGGGGAGAAGCTGTTCACACTGCCTGCTATACCCAAAATAGATCAATCATTGTCAAAAGACATGGTAAAACTTCCTATGAAGTTTTCAGAAACAGAGCTCCAGATGTCAGCTATTTCCATGTTTTTGGATGCCCTGTGTTCATTTATAACTACAGGGATAAACTTGGAAAATTTGATGAAAAAGCTTATGATGGTTTCTTCTTGGGATACTCTCCAACAGCCAAAGCCTTCAGAGTATTCAACACAAGAAGACAAGAAGTAGAAGACCTTTCATGTCAGATTCAATGAAGATGATGATGTCTTACAAAGAACTGGAACAGAGGGTGAGGAAATTAATTTTCATGAAAATGTGTCATTCCCTAGTGATGAATTCTCAGAACCAAGACCTGCTTGTCATCACCATCATCACTCCAATACTCTCACTCCATATGATCCTACTTTTGACCCTTTGTCTACACACAACATTGAAGTTCCTACCTCTCGGGAACTTGATGAAGAAGAACCACAACCTTCTTGTAGTCATTCTTCCTTAACTGCTATTGATGAGTCACCAATTCTTCAAACCCCTAAAGAATCTCCTGCTGATAATGAACTTGTACCCCTTGATATGGCTGAAGTAGACTCAGACACTGAAGTCATCTTTGAAGAAAGCCCTCCTAGTCAGCAGGATGAAACTCAAATAGTTCCAGCTATACCCACAATTGTACCTGTCCATGATTCCCCAGCTCCTCAAACCAAGTGGTCAAGAGATCAACACATTCTTCTTGTCAACATCATTGGGGAACCTAATGCAGGAGCTACTACTAGACAGCGAATTCATGACTCAGATTCTGCCTCAGCCAACGAATGTATCTTTGCTGAATTTCTCTCTCAAATTGAACCTAAGAGAGTAGTTGAGTCTCTTGTAGAAGATGGGTGGGTAGCTTCCATGCAGGAAGAAATCAATCAGTTCAAAAGGAACAAGGTATGGACACTAGTGCCAGCTCCACCTAGTAAGAACATCACAGGCACTAGATGGATCTATAGAAATAAGATGGATGAAACTGGAAACATCATCAGAAATAAGGCCAGGCTGGTGGCACAAGGGTATACACAGACTGAAGGAATTGATTATGATGAAACATTTGCTCCTATGGCAAGACTTGAAGCCATAATAATCTTCCTTGCTTATGCTGCTTATATGAACTTCACTGTGTATCAGATAGATGTTAAGAGTGCCTTCCTCAATGAAGATTTGGCTGAGGAAGTATATGTTGAACAACCTGAAGGATTCTAGAACACGAGTTTCTCAATCATGTGTACAGATTACACAAAGCCATGTATGGGCTGAAACAAGATCCAAGAGCGTGGTATGAAACTATTTCTAATTTCTTAACCGAAAAAAAATTTGTCAGGGGTTCTATTGATAAAACACTCTTTACCTTCAAGGATAAGAATGATTTCATCATTGTGCAAATTTATGTGGATGATATCATCTTTGGGTCAACTAATGTTAATCTTAGTAAACGTTTTGCTAAATTAATGACCAAGAAATATGAGATGAGTATGATGGGTGAATTAACTTAATTTTTGGGTTTTCAAATCAAACAATGTCCTAAGGGAATTTCAATTTTTCAAGAAAAATATGTTAAAGATTTACTTAAAAAATATGACTTAGCTGATTGTGCATCAATGAAATGCCCCATGCTTCCACCTAACAACTTGGGTCCTGATGAGTCAGGAGTCTCTGTTAATGAGACTTTATACAGAGGCATGATTGGGTCACTCATGTATTTAACAGCTAGTCGTCCTGATATCCAATTCTCCACATGTCTCTGTGCAAGGTACCAAGCTAACCCAAAAGAATCACATCTAGTGGGAAGAAAATTTTCAGGTATCTCAAAGGAACACCCTCTATATGTTTATGGTATCCTAAGGAATCAGGCTTTGATCTCAAGGCCTATTCAGATTCAGACTATGTTGGATGCTGTATTGAAAGGAAAAGCACCTCAGGTAGTTGTCAAATCCTAGGAGGAAAATTGGTTGGATGGAGTGCTAAGAAGCAAAACTCTATGGCCATGTCATCAGCTGAAGCAGAATATGTCGATGCTGCCAGCTATTGTGCTCAGGTGCTTTGGATGAAAAGTCAATTGGCTGACTATGAGATCTTATATGACAAAGTGCCAATTTTTTGTGACAACACCAACGCCATTGCCATCTCCAACAACCCTGTTCTTCACTCTCGTACCAAACACATTGATATCATGTATCACTTTATCAGGGATCACATAATGAAGGGAGATATTGAGCTGCACTTTGTTCCCACAGAGCTACAACTAGCTGATATTTTCACAAACCCTTTGGCTGAACCTTCGTTCAACAGGCTAGTTGCTGAGCTAGGGATGCTCAATATCTCAAAGCATGTGGCTTGATAATAAATGTGTTCATTAAATGTTTGATTCAATATTAAATGTTTTTCACATGAAACTAGGTAGTTACTTTCCACGTAAATGCTAAAAAATATTCTAAATATTTAATCATTTATTTTCCGAATAACGAGGAGAGAAATAGTTTTTTGAAAGGTCAAGGGACCCACATGTGCAGTCATTTTCCCACTTTGCATTAAATGCGGTTGAATAACTGTTTTCACATTTGAATATATATATTGTCTCACGTCTCTCCTCACCTACCACTATTCTCATTTCACAATATCATCTCTCTCTCTATAAGCTTTCTCTCTCTAAACCCATCCTCTATTTTCGCTCTTCTTCAACCTTGAATCCATGGCATTCCTAGTTCCCAAGGCCGCAAACGTCAACTTTGAACTTAACGAAAGCATTCTTGCATCGAACAACTCCATTGGATGGCTCAAGGCTCCCAACGAATCCTACTCAGATCTGATAAACTTCATAAAAAATTGTGATGCAAGTGAAGCACTCACAAAATCCCCAACCACTTTCTACCAAGAATACCTTAGGGAATTCTGGTACTATGCTGATGTCGTTGATGACACCATTACCTTTAGCCTCTCATGCAACGAACACCCCTTTCCCTTCTCTCTAAAAGACTTTGCTAGTGTGGCTGGGTTAAGACATGGCGATGAATGCCTAAAGGTGGTTGACAAAAAGGCTGTTAAGGACTCCCTTGCCACACCTAAACCCTCTCATGATGTAAACCCTGTTCTTACACCCGCTGAAGTTCTCTCCAAGTCTCCTTTGAAGATCAAGTATTTTTCCCCTATGTGGCGTGTCCTCTTCACTCACATAGTCAAATCCCTGGGAGGAATGCAGGGATCCCAAGATCAGATGTCTTTCAACCACCAATCTATTGCCTATGGGCTGATCTGGGGCACAGATGTTGATGTAGGAAGTATTCTTTTCTCCAATCTAGTAGAACAGCTGAAGGGACGAAACCAGGTCAGGGAGAAGAACATATGCTACGTTCGCTTTCTATCTCTTATTTTCGAAAGCCTGTTGGGATACAGCTATCACAACTCTGCACTCACGTCTCTGAAGCCCTATCGCATCACTGGTGCCATTTACAAGGAGATTGGAGATGAGGATGTCCCTATCACCTCTCACATGATGAACATAGCAAACAAACAACCCTTTGCTGAGAAGTCCTTGCTCCCTTCCTATGAGAAGGTGAATACCTCTGGTGTGTCTGGCAAGTCTACGTCTTTGACCTTTGGGCAGCACACCACGACGTCCAAGGCAACAACTGGCTAACAGCCAAAGAATAAGAGAAACCCATCTTCTTCCCACACCAAAACAGTTGAAAAGTCCAGGGCAAAGAAGAATGTAAACCTTACAACCTCCTCTGTTCCAGAGACTCCTGTGGAATCAGAGACTTCAACTTACCAACAACAAGGGTCTAGTGTCTCGATGTCAGCCGAGACAACAGGGAACCAGCCGAATTCTGCTGATATCGCACAAGTAATCAGTGTTAATTTTTAGAGGTCCACATGCAGCCACTCCCAAATGTCTGTAGGTGAGAGTTATGAAGTTAGGGTAATCCTCGACCCATAGAAGTCTTTGTATGTACTTAGAAATCCTTAAGACTTCTGTACACCCTGTCTATGCACCAGGGAATGATTCATTGTGTTTCTAAAGCACCCTGATGACCCTGCACCCTCTAGACAGTATTCAGGCAAACAACAACCTGAATACATATATGTCTCGACCTTGATCAAATGTACCTCACACAGCCTCTTGGTTCCCTCAGAAAAAGAATCCCAAAAGTTTTACTTTTAGGAGAGCTGAATAATCATCCTCAACTCTTCTAGGGACAGCGTAACAAGACGATCTTAACCTACATCTTTTTCACACTTAAAAGAATACCATAGGATTTATCCTTTCAGGGGGAGCTGAATCACCACCCTCAGCTTTCCTAGGGGCAGCGTAACAGGCGATCTTTACCCACATATGTTTCATCCTTAAAAGAGTCCCAAAGGTTTCTTAACCTTTTGGGGGGGCTAAATAATCACCCTCAGCCTTCCTAGGGGCAGCGAATGGCGATCCTTAACAACATATGTTTCACAATCAAAAGAGTCCCAAAGGTTTTAACCTTTTGGGGGGGCTGAATAATCACACCCAGCTTTCCTAAGGGCAGCGAATGGCGATCATTAACCTTATACTTTTCACCCTTAAAAGAATCCCAAGGATTTATCCTTTGGAGTGGCTGATAATCACCCTCAGCCTCTCTGGGACAGCGACATGGTGACCATTCCCCTTCTTTATTTCCCTGTTACTAATTTGAAACAATTTGCAGGCTGATATTGTACAGCCAAACAATGAATCCCTGGAGTAGCCAGACAAAGAAGCTGATACAATCATTCAGGATCAACTAAATGAAGAAGAACCCTTGCTTAATATTGAAGACGAAGTGATCTCATTAGTTGATGATTTCTCAGAACCTGAATCGATGCCTGAGGACGAGATACTCCCTGAGGGGATGTTTGAGGAGGAGGACGATGAAGAAGAAGATGACCAACAATCTCTGTCTCCTCCAAAGTAAATAGTTGTGTCTAAACCAGCTGTTGATACCACTCCTCCTCCCAAAGAAGCTTTAGCAACTCCTACTTCGGCTACCTCAGCCACTACCGTCTTCCAAAGACCTTTTTATGATCAGACAACTGAGTTCCTTATGTTTGATCATCCTGCCCAAACCAACTTTGATATTTTTCCAAGGGAGGATGATTATGCAAAACAAAGCCTGAACATCCATAATCTTCAACCTGTACATCATCAATCCGATATGGAGCGCCTGTAAAGAAAGATGGATGTTATCAAATCTAAGATGCATAATTTCACTATCACCTTTCCAGGGATCATCAATCAGGCGGTTAGGGATGCAGTCATCGAACCCATCAAGGATGGTGCAAGAAAAGGAGTGTCCCAAGTACTTAGTCATTTGTCCAGAAGAATCAAGGATGCCATTGTCACAGAGGTCCCTGCTCTTTTTAATGCTCACGAGTTAACAATGCATAGAGAGTTTGAAGCTGTTCGTAGCAGGCAATATCATCACACAAACTTTATCATTGATCGTATTCATCGCAACACAAATGGAAATTGCAACCTCCTGCTAAAGAGTGCCAGAGCTTCAAGGACCAGGCAACGTGATATGGCTGCCTCTGTTGAACAGATTGCAAGGCACTTTCAGGCACGTTCATCCAAACATTTGAAACGGCAGGCTGAACGTGAGGGGGTGAAGGAAAAGGTACTTAACCTTGAATCTGCCAAACAGGGCTCAACCTCTGCTGATAACACTATTTCTTCACCTATCCCTCTCAAAGTCATCACACTAGTAATCATACCCGATGATGAGGATGAAAGTAAGGGGGAGCAACAGACTAATGATAGAGTTGATTTATCAAAGTCCCTGACTTTGGTTAACACCAGCGAGTCTGTGGATGATGGTGAACCAGCTGCCAAGAAACTTAAGTTCACTGTTAGCTCCCTACCCTAGGCAATACCAACCCAAGCTCAGTCAGCGTTCATCAAAAGAGCTGAAGAGCTGAAAAACATGAGTGTTGAATCCTCTGTCTCGAAGAAAGGAAAGGAAATCGTTATGGTAGACACAGACGCCAAACTAAAGAAAAAAGATGCGATGCTAGAGACAGGAGGATCAACCACAGACCTTTCCCAATTTTCAACCTGCACACCTACTAATGAGAATCCTCTAACACCTGAAGCAATTGAGAAACAGACTGTTGAATTCAAGAGGCTGAATGAAATCAAGAAAGCCAAGGAGCTGAATGAGGAAACTCTGAGGAAGATGACTCCTACTGAAAAGGAGAAGCAAAGACAAAGGTTGAGGGAAATGGAAGCTAAACGCACAGAGGCACTAAGAAAGGTAAAAGCTGATTATGACGCCTGCGTCAACAACAGGTATGCACCTGGAAAGATAACCAAGTTCAAATATATAATTCACAAGTCCACCAACACACCACAAATGATTTTATGGAGAGATAACCAACAGGGTAATATGGATGTATTTGAGGACTTCAGGTTAAAGAAACTTGGTTTATCTGAATGGTTTGAACTTGAAGCCTTGGATGGTAAAAGAACTAGTCAGGCTAATTTTACTCTTCTTAAGACCCTCAAATCTAAGTTTAATTGGGTTAAAGAAACAGCAGACAAGCTCAAAATAGATCCCCCACCACAGCTATTTGAACAAGAACCCTGAAAGTCTGGCAAGAAAAGAAGAAGGATGACTCAACTTGTTAAGGAAACCTTTGTCACAGATGATGTTCAAGTGGATGGAATGCACAAGGATTTGATACTACCAAATGGAATCGTTGGTCCGGTTGATGGTCACACCTACACAGAGCCTAAAAGAGGTATGGCCTTCATGAACAGAGCTTGGCAGTATGCATTTCAAAGGGAAGATGAGCTAGGCTTAGCATCAACAATTCAGCTGCTTTGTCTCAAAAAGGGGCTCAAGATTAACTCAGAGTATTCCAAGGTATTTGCACAAGCTTTGCAGGCAGAATTGGATACTAGGACAGACATAGCTGAAGCTGAAGAAAAGATCAAAAATGATGACTATTGAATGATACCACAACTAAATTTTACCTTCGTATTTTATCTCACTTTTGTATTGTACTTGTAATTTTCTTTAAGTATGAATAAAAAATCATGAGGTATGTTTGTTTAGATCTGTTATGAGTAAGAAGAAGTTGTTATCTCACTTAACTTAACTTAGATAGATCTAGCAAGATTTATGTTTAAATAGCGGGAGATTGTTGGGAATCTAAGTTTATTAGATTCCCTGTGTCATAGATTTAAACACAAATCAAGCCGTTAAATAGTCACTTGCCTGTGCCTAGGAGGCAGGCAAGTATCGCAAGACTCACAGAGATCTAAGTCTCTGTGAGCAACCTTAGAGGAGTCCATGTCAGGGACATTGTCAAGGAAGTCGAAGATTACTTGAAGACATACTCATTGGTTGTGATGGATAACAGCCAAGATGTATCAAGGACTCTGAGAGGTTGAGGGTTAACAGGGGTGGCAATATCCTGTTAACACTCAGCACACTTTGGTCATGCCATTTTTATGTACGAGACTATAAAGAAAAGGGAAACTGTGTCAAGCTATGTTTCCCTAAAGCGTTGTGGCAGACTACCAAGAATAGAAGAGCATCTTGTGACATATGTCTGAAAAGTGAATGTCTTGTGTAGTCACCATCAACTAGTACTTAGGTCAACCTCGTATCACTATAAACAGGATGTGTAGCCAAGCATTAATGTTCAACACTTTGAGAATATTCACACATTAATGCTTAAAACTTATTGAATCAAACAGCTGTGACTGTATTCATAAGTTAGGTTATTGAGTTGTTCAAAGTGTGCACAACACATTGTCATCAAACGGTGTTATCCATAACACTTGTAAGTCTTTATTATACAATAATAAGTATTACGTTTGAAAAGTATTTCCTTGTGTTGATTAGTTAAGTTTAGTGTTTCTAGCATTGATTAGGGACTTTCACCTTTCCCCTGCTGCTAGCCACTACTAGTGTTGTTTCAACTGGTGCTTATCAATAAGCTATTCTAGCTTATTTTAACCTGCAACAACTTTGAATTTGTGATAGGTGTCACTTATTTGACCCATTTGTTCATTCTAGAGCATTTGAGGGGTTGACTTTGAGGTTTGACTAGAAAACCAAGAACTTTGACTTTTAAATAAGTGCTTATCAGCTTATTGTGCTTATTTGGCTTGCCTTGTTGAACTTTTCTTTGTTGATTTGTCTTAATTAAGTCATTTAGAGTCTTTTACAACTTATTAGAAGGTCCGAGGTGGTCTAGAACTCTAAGTAGACTATTTTGTCTTTTAGTGAAATTCTACTTGGCTTATTTCTGGCTTACTGAGTGTGCTTTTTAAAAATTTCTTTTCACAGATCTCTTAGGCGTCTCAAAAGAAGGTTGTGTGTGTTCAATTAGAGCTTTTGGCATTGGCTTATTGCTTAATGGGCTTATTGGCCCAATAAGAATAAGCTGTTGACCTTTTAAGCTGTGATAAGCTCAAAACCAGCTTTTGGGCCTTCAGACTTTTGTGTTTAGAATTAAATTTTGAGTCAGATAGGGCTTTTTCAGGTCATTTGGGCTTAGTTGAGGTTTTTGGGCCAAAAAGCCCATTAGATTGGACTGTTTTCTATTTTAGCCCATTTGGGGTCCCATTAGGGGTATTCTAGTAATTTCACTTTCATTTTCTAATTATTTAGGTTAAAATATACTAGTTTGCAAGTTTTTAGAATTTTTATAATTTTTGGATTTTTAATATTATTTTAATATTATTTTATTATTAAATTTCAATTTTCACATTTTTGCACTTTTTATATTTTTCTTAGGTTAAATACATTAAAATAGGATTTTTGCAACTCTTAGATTAATTTTATCATCATTTTTCTAATTTCTAAAATTATTATAAGTTTTTATTAGTCTTTAATCATTTTAAATAGTTTAAAAATTCATAAAAATAGTTTTTAGTCTTATTTGGTCATTTTTATGGTTTACAAAGTGAAAAAATCTTTATTTGGGCTTTTTAATAAATAGTTTGATTTTTAGGGCTTTAATTAGAATTTAAAAATTAATATTTAATTAATTAAAAGGTTTGAAAAAGTTTTGATCATTTGTAAACTCTTAGTTTATTTAATTTGATTTTTGGTATTTTTTGGGGATTTTTAGAATTTATTTTTATTTTAGCTCTTTTTACGGTTTTAATTTTAGTCGTCGTAGTAATTATTTTCATGTCTTCGTCATTCTTTTTTCTCATCCCCTTCTTTCAAGTATTAATCTCAAATCAATTATGAATTATTCACACACATATACCTCTTTGGGAAACGAACTTAATTGGGTCATTAACACTTGATTTTCCTAAGTCATTTGTTTAATACTTTCCGTTTTTACGCCTTTTTCCTAAAAGGTCGTATTTTACTACAATCATTTTGGCGCCGCTTCCGGGGAGGTGTGTCGTGATTAATTTGTCATTTTGTTTTTTATATTAACCATAAATAGTATTTGTATTAGTAGAATTCTACTAATACGTATTATCGGTTTTTTTTCGTTTTTCTTGTGAAATTATTATTACTATATTGTATAAAGTATCACAACAAATTCAAAATATCTCCAAAAGTGTGAAAACATAGAATTAATTGGGATTTGATCTCCTAATTATTGTATTCCAATCTCAAACAAAAAAGAAAAAGGCAAAAATAGATAAATACTTTCGTGAAGCTCGAATTTGAAAAATACAAACTATAAGGTAGGTATAAGGCGGGTATTATGAAATATACCCTAAGAAAAAAGGCTCTTAAGTGCTTCGCGCCTCCTTGTTTCCCCCTTGCTTGTGAGTATTTTAAGATTGAAGGCTAATCGAGGGTTTTGCCGCCCAAAGTATTATTACGTATCATATATATTTGCTTGGTTTCTTTGTGATTAAACCCTCTTGAACAATTTGGTTTTCACCAAAGTTCTAAAGTCATTCGAAGGCGTTCACTCAACGTGATCGTTTTCATTCTTTTGAGGCTTCTTTAATCAAGAGTTTGATTCGAGGAGAGATTTGGTAGATTGTTGTCTACGAACATACACAAAATCCAAAAAAAATAATAACAATCAAAAACACAAAAAATTAAAAATTCACAAAACACCCAAAAAGAATCTTCTTTGCTCACCTCCCATTCTTCTTCATGTTTATGCTAACTCGTAATCAACCAAAACGAGCTTGTAAACGTCGTCAAAGTCAAGGAAATCAAGAGCCTTTGATTGAAGAACAAACTCCAATTGTTGAACCCGTTGTAGAACCAATAGTCGTCATGGCTAATCGTACTATGATGGAGTTTCTTCAAGCACCCACCGAGGGTTTTGGAGAAGCTATTGTGATTCCCGCCATCCTTGCGGAGAATTTTGAGATTAAGACGGGTTTAATGTCGATGTTGCAAGCAAATAAGTTTAGAGGTCATGAAAAAGACAACCCGCATTACCACATAAAGAATTTAAATCGTCACATCGCAACAAGCAAGTTTAAGGATGTTCCACATGACGCCATTAAGATGATGTTGTTTCCATACTCGTTAGATGGTCCCGCTAAAAAGAACCGCCAAATTCGATTTTGACATGGGGTGATCTCGTTTCTAAGTTTGTGAACCAATTTTTTCCACCATCTAAAACAACACATTTGAAAAATGAGATTTTAAGATTTACACAACGTAATAATGAGAGTTTTTCAATGGCATGGGAACGATTTAAGGAAATGTTACATGAATGTCCACACCATGATTTTTCGGAATTACATCAAATAGATACTTTCTATAATGGGCTTAATGATCATGAACGAGATTATTTGAATGCCGCCGCGGGTGGTAATTTTTTGTGCAAAACGACCGATGAAGCTTTAATGATTATCGAGAATAGATCTAAGGTTTATAACCCTCGTAACACACCGAGTGTTGCCAATATAGGTTCGTCATCGTCGTCATCGTCTCGTCACATTAATGCCTTACATGATGAAGCTAATGAGGAAAATCGTTTTTCGATAGGTTTTCGAATCTTATGACTCGTTGGAAAGCACAAGACGCTTTAAACTTCGCATCGGTTAAAGCGGTTGATAAGAGTTGTTTGTCTTGTGGTGGAGCTAATGATCTTTCCGAGTGCATTACCGCCAGTGGTAACACTTCGAGTGCTTACATAGAAACGGGAACTTACACCAAAACGGCCAAGGTTCCCGCCCAAATCAAGCTCCACCAAAACAAAATGCTAATAACTATCGAAACAACAATCAAAATGGTGGTTATCAAGGCAATTCATGTAACTATAACAAGGGGAATTATCAAAGTGGGAATGGACAAATTGCAAATCAAAACCAAAACCGTGATTTTCAAAACACTACACAAGGTTTTAAAAATGCTCACACTAAAAATCTTAATGGAGAATTTTTGGATTATGCGAAAGCAAATGATGCTAAGTTTGATAACATGCAACGTGAGATGATTAGCTTAAGATCTGAGTTGAAAAACGAGCTTAAAAACGAACTTGCTAATGAACTTAAGACTCATGCTAATAAAATGGAAGGAAACATTCAACGTCTTCAACAAAATCAACAAAATATGGAACAAGTACAACATGAGATTAAGCAAGAATTGTTAAAAGCGGATGCTAGGCAATCAAAATTTGAAGACCGAATGGCAAAAATGTTTGAAGCAATCATGTGTAAACCCTCTTCCTCGGGTGGTCTTCCTAGTGATACCATTGCAAACCCGAAGGGAGAAATGAAGGTTATTACTACACGTAGTGGTAAAATTTTCAAGGAACCAATCTCTCGTCCAAGTACTTCTATAGAGAAGGAAATCGAGAAAGAGCCTGATGATGGTCGAAAAGGAACATATTACAAGCCCACAAAGTACCGCTCATACCACACCTATGGTTGAACCAATACCAATCATGGAACCTGAGATTCCAAGGCCGTTGCCTAATGTCCAACCCACACCACCCTTACCTTACCCTTCGAGATGAAACAAAGAGAAATTGCAAGAACGTAATAAACAACAAATCGATCTTTTTATAAAATTGTTTCAACAAGTTCATTTTGATGTAAGTTTAGCCGACGCGTTGTTATATATGCCTCGTTTCTCTTCCAATTTTAAAACTATGATGAATGATAAGGAAAAGCTTTCAAAGCTTGCTAATTGTTCTTCGGTTTATCTTAACCGCATACTAGAAAAAGTTGGTGACCCCGGAAAGTTTCTCATTCCTTATGATATACAAGATATGAAAGAATGCCTCGCCTTGGCCGATCTTGGTGCGAGCATTAATTTGATGTCATTTTCCATTTGGAAATCGCTTTCGCTTCCCGCTCTTACTCCTTCGAACATGTCTATCGAGATGGCCGATCATTCTACGATTTTAGCATGTGGAGTAGCTGAGGATGTTTTCGTGAAAGTGGGGAAGTTATACTATCCCGTTGATTTGATAGTAGTTGACATCCCCGCGGATCGTCAAGTTCCTCTAATTTTAGGTCGTCCATTTTTAGACACCTCGAGATCGCTTATCGACGTTCATGCAAGAACTATTACTTTGAGATTCAACAAAGAGGAACTTGTTATAAACGCTACTCAATGCTCGACACCTTCTCATGTTTATGAAATTGCTACCATCAATCACATCGACTTAGTTTATGTGGTTTGCGATGAGTTTTCACAAGAAGTGTTAGGTTTTTCCGATAGTTCGTCAAGTGGCAATCCCACTATTTTAGATCTGATTCTTGCTAATTCTACAGCAAATCTCACTCCATTCCAAGGAGGCGATTTTACTTCATATGAAATCCACAATGAAGATGAGGTGATTATTAGTGATGATACTTCTATTCCACCATTTCTTCCGCCGATGGAAGTTATGAGTGTTGAGCAAAAATCTTCAATCGAGGAACCGCCTATCCTTGAATTGAAAGATCTTCCATCTCACCTTGAATACTCATTCTTGGAAGGTGATGACAAGTTGCCGGTTATTATTGCAAAAGGTCTTGCTAATACTGAAAAAACCGCGCTCTTGAAAGTTCTTAAAGCTCATAAAGGGGCAATTGCGTGGAAAATTTCCGACATTAAGGGTATTGACCCAAAATTTTGTACTCACAAGATTTTAATGGAGGAGGACTACAAACCCGCAATTCAAAGTCAAAGAAGGGTAAACCCCAAAATTCACGCTGTCATAAAAACGGAAGTCTTAAAACTCCTTGACGCGGGAATGATTTATCCTATCCCCGATAGCCCATGGGTGAGCCCAATCCATTGTGTCCCTAAAAAGGGAGGAATGACCGTTGTACCCAATGAAAACAACGAGTTAATTCCCACTCGTGTTGTGACCGGTTGGAGGGTGTGTATTGACTACCGAAAGTTAAATGACGCCACTCGTAAAGACCACTTTCCTTTGCCCTTCATGGATCAAATGTTGGAGCGACTCGCGGGAAATGAATTCTATTGCCTTTTAGATGGTTTTTCCGGTTACTTTCAAATCCCTATCGACCCTCGTGATCAAGAGAAGACTACGTTTACGTGTTATTATGGAACGTTTTCTTATCGTAGGATGCCTTTCGGACTTTGTAATGCACCGAGTACATTTCAACGGTGTATGATGGATATTTTTCATGATATGATCGAGAAGTCGATGGAAGTGTTTATGGATGACTTTTCGGTGTTTCGCAGTTTGTTCACGTCGTGTTTATCTAATCTTGAGCAAATGTTAAAATGTTGTGAAGAAACCAATCTTGTGCTTAATGGGGAAAATGTCATTTTATGTGTAAACAAGGAATCGTCTTAGGACATAAGGTCTCGAAAGCGGGGATTGAGGTCGATAAAGCTAAGGTATACGTCATCGCCAAGTTACCTCATCCCAAAACCGTTAAGGGAGTTAGGAGTTTCCTAGGCCACGTGGGCTTTTATCATCGTTTCATCAAAGACTTTTCGAAAATCTCTCGACCTATGACACACTTTCTCGAGAAGGATGCTCCTTTTAATTTCAATGAGGATTGTGTTAGAGCTTTCGAAACCCTCAAAAGGAAACTTACCGAAGCTCCCATTCTTGTTGCTCCTAATTAGGAATTACCCTTTGAAATCATGTGCGATGCAAGTGATTATGCTATAGGGGCCGTCTTAGGGCAACGTTATGAAAAGCATTTCCGTCCTATCCATTATGCTAGTAAGACGATGACCGAGGCTCAATTAAAGTACACCAAAACGGAAAAGGAATTCCTTGCCGTGGTTTATGCTTTCGAGAAATTCCGACCTTATCTCGTCTTAACTAAAAGCATTGTGTATACCGACCATTCGGCTATCAAGTATCTCTTAGCTAAGCAAGATGCTAAGCCGAGATTGCTTCGTTGGATGCTCCTCCTCCAAAAATTTGATGTCACCGTGCTTGACAAAAAAGGAGCCGAGAATCTAGCGGCCGATCATCTCTCTCGTCTAGAAGATCCTCACAAAGTTGTTTTCGAGAACAAGGAAATCACTGAAACATTTCCTCTCGAGACTCTCGGTGTAGTGAATTCTAAAGACACCACCCATGGTTTGCCGACATTGCAAATTACCATGCGGGCAATTTCATAATCAAGGGTATGACGACAAAACAAAAGCGCAAATTCTTTCGTGACGTCAAGTTCTATTTTTGGGACGACCCTTATATCTTTCGGCTTTGTGCGGATCAACTCGTTCGACGTTGTGTTTTTAGTGATGAAGCTTCTAACATCCTTAGAGCTTGTCACGAGGGACCCACGGGTGGTCACCACGGTGTTAATCTCACAGCTAAGAAAGTGTTCGATGTCAGATTCTTTTGGCCTACAATCTATCGTGATGCACACGCACTTGCGAAGTCGTGTGATTCGTGCCAACGTCAAGGAAAATTGTCTCAACGTGATGAAATGCCGCCAAAAATATAATTCAAGTGTTTGAGATTTTCGACATTTGGGGCATAGACTTTATGGGACCGTTCCCATCGTCTTATGGTAACAAATATATCATCGTCGCCGTCGACTACCTTTCTAAGTGGGTGGAAGATAAGGCTTTACCTACTAATGATGCTCGTGTAGTAGTGAAGTTTTTGAAGCAACTATTCTCTCGGTTTGGAACCCCTCGCGCTATCATAAGCGATCATGGAACCCATTTTTGTAATAACCAATTCGAGAAGGTCTTAAAGAAATATGGATTTACTCATCGTCTTTCTACGGCTTATCACCCGTAAACGAGTGGGCAAGTCGAGGTTTCAAACCGAGCCTTGAAGAGGATTTTAGAGAGGTCGATTGGAGAAAACCGTACTTCATGGTCAAACAAACTCGATGACGCTTTATGAGCCTTTAGGACCGCTTATAAGACACCTATCGATTGTACTCCTTATAAGTTAGTCTATGGGAAGAATTGTCATTTGCCCATTGAATTGGAGCATAAGGCATATTGGGCCCTTAAGCATGCTAGTTTTAACTTGAAGACCGCGGGGGATCACCGGAAAATACAATTGAATGAATTGGATGAATTAAGAGATAATGCTTATGAAAATTCATTGATTTTCAAAGAAAAGACTAAAAAGTTTCATGATGCAAAGATTAAAAACCGGGTTTTTAACGTTGGTGATCAAGAGTTACTTTTTAACTCTCGATTAAAGATATTTTCCAGGAAATTGAAATCTCGTTGGTCGGGTCCTTTCACCATTACACAAGTGTTTCCTTATGGGACCATCGAGCTAGCTCAAAATGATGGTCCTAACTTCAAGGTGAATGGACATAGGCTTAAGCACTACTTTGGTGGAGAAGTTCCTTCATTGGATGACCTTGACCAAGTCAACTTCCCCAATGATAATTAGCATTGAGGGGATCGAGTCGAGCTCATGACTCGGTAATCAAAAACGAGGTGCCTCGTGGGGGAGATCCCATGCTTATTCTTTTTATGCTTTCTAATAAATAATGAGAGGGGATTTGTACCCTTCCAACTCATTGTCTCGTGGTTGTTTGTGAATGTGTTATCTAGATCATCATCATCACTATGATTGAAGACTCTCGTGTTAGTTTACGTGAGCCTCGATCGTTTGCTTAAAGAAGTTTTTCACGAATCCATGACATATCCTTTATTGTTCTAACAATTATCTTTTAGCATACTTAGATATATTGTTGATCACCCTTTCCCTGCTAGATCCTAAGCATTCGTCTATTCGTATCTAGTATGGGGGTGCTCCACCTTTAGACTCGAAACATTGAGGACAATGTTTAATTTTAGTATGGGGGGTGAATAGATACTTGCTTTGCTACGCCCTCACGTTTTCCAACTTTCAATGTTTTGTTTTGTTTTTTTGCTAATAAGGCTAAAAATGGCCAAATTTTAAAATTTTTCTTAGTTTTAATAAGTGTTTTTAAGACACGAATGTATATTTTCCGATGGGTAGAATAAGAGCTAATTTTTTACTTGATTGGCATTTGGAGACCTTTACATTCCTTAACCCACTCAATTCAAGTTTTGATAGACTTTTATATATGGAACTTTAAAACACGAAAGTCTTAGCTCATTCGGGTTAAGAACAAGAACTTTTCGCAAGCTCCTATAATTGATTCTAGAAAGTCACTTATCAAGGGAACTATCAAATGCATTCTCTAAACTTGAAAAAGTCCAAGAAAGTGCAAGATCCTATAGGTGGCTTGAAAACCAAAAACTTCGATTTGATAGTCTTAATGAAAGCTAATCCAAATTTGGCTTAATTTTGACTTGCATGGCTAAGTATTCACGAGTCTCTTTAATTAGAGTTCTTTAAATAATGAAGAACGAGAAATGATAGAGTTAGACAAGTGTTCATTCTAAACGTAGAACATGAAAATGTTCTTTCAAAAACTCATATGTTTTTAATTGTGGCTTTTTCTCCCATAAAATCAATGTATTAGGAATAAAAATAATTGCAATAAGTAAGGTCGTACGATTTGAAAGGTATTTAGCTTTTAGCACAAGATCGTTTAAAAGTTGCTAGGGGTAGAACAGATTTCATTGCCAAGGCATAACTTATTGAAGCGGGACGCGAAGATTGGTGAAGATCCAAAAAGGCCCTAACAAGGCATGAGGAGCTCTATTTTGTTGCTAAAGATCCAAGATGATGTGAAGTATCATTATTCTAAAGTCAATATGAAGGATCGAGACACACGATGAAAAGCAATTACTCCCCTAAAGATCATGGAGAAAGTCTATTCAAAAAGACCCTTACATGGTATGAGAATAAATATATCCAAGTCCAAAAAGGAGGAGAATCGTTGTATATCAAAACCCAAAATAAAGATTGAAGAAAAATGATGAAGTCGTGGTCCAAGTATGAAGAATCTCTCAAAAACGTCAAGTGAAGAAATTCCAAAATATTAAGAGAAAACCATAATTTCAAGAACGTCTTTCCAAGATTTGAAGTATGAAGTACATGCCAAATATCGGTCCGAGAAAGGTCTCAAATCGGGAAACGAGTTATGTCAAGATATGAACTTAAGGAGATACACGAGAAGCCATTTTAAAAGATTTTGTCCTTCGGCTAACTATCGATTAAATCGTGCTACTTTACTTTCGGACTAATAAATACTCAAATAAGTCAATATGAATAACTTGTGATCCATGAAAAATAGTTAAAAAAAATTTAGAAACCCATTTCCTTTCATAATAACTAGGATTGCGGGGAGAAAAAGTAATACACAATTTGAACGTATGAGTAGTGTTAGCATTGTGACTTGTATCAACAATGATCTCTTTTTTGCACTTAGTATGGAATGTATGACAATCAAGGATGACGAAATTTACTCTATGGGACATTTACTTGTTTCTATTCATTGACCCTAAAAGTCACATTCATGATGAAAAGCATACGTTATGTCTTTACACATCTTCGTAGTATTGTTGCAAGTCTTTTACTTTTCAAATAAGGTTAATAAAATTGAATTTTGGTGATGCTTAGATACTTTATTCTAGCATTGCGTGAGGACACAGCAATGGCTTAGTATGGGGGAGTGATGAGATGGCATTTATACATGATCTAATCGTTATTTTCGGGCTTTAAATGCATAAAATGTCATAAATATACCATATATATGCTTGTATTTGTTTACTTGTGTGTTTTAGGTATAGATATCGTGAAAAAGACAAAAGATCACAAGAAACAAGGAAAAACGAACACGAGAAACGAAGTCGTACAATGAACCGGGCCCTAGTTATAGATTTCCCAAAGAAAAACCCTTGAAGACTTGAAGATGTACAAGATTGATCCCTCATTTATGAAGAAATGACACTTAATACCCTTGTATATTCATAATTACAAGTTTGGTCCCTTAAGTTTGTCAAAATTACAAAAAGGTCCTTCAACTTTGAAGATTTAGTAAGTTTAGTCCCTCAACAATTCTAAATTGTCAATAATGGTCCCTCATGAATTCAAAGATACATTGAAGACCTTTGAAGATCAAAAATGTCCAAGTTCAGTTCTTGAAATATTCAAAAGTGGCAAAAATAACCCTTGAAACCCTTATTGCAAA
This sequence comes from Glebionis coronaria, assembly GCA_025667525.1. Classification (NCBI taxonomy): domain Eukaryota; kingdom Viridiplantae; phylum Streptophyta; class Magnoliopsida; order Asterales; family Asteraceae; genus Glebionis; species Glebionis coronaria. The sequence goes on from CM046877.1 coordinate 428,727,530, forward strand.
GTTTTGTGGCCAATGTGTGAAAATCAAAAGTTATATAACAAAGGAAAATGGGTTAACAAGGTTTTAAACATTGTTTACACATTCTGCCAAAACACAAGGACTCATATTGCCATTCTGAAAGTTTAAACTTAAACAAACACGCGCCAAACACAACACACCCCTAATTTCGGATCGAAATCTTTACTATTCACCCCACATGAACCCATAATTACCACCACTTAAAACAAAGGGTTATTTTAAATTACCCAGGCACATGCTTGATTCACACGCCTAGAAACCCATCCCACACCAAAATCCTTCAATCTCACTCACCAAAGGACCCCACCATTAAAACCCGTCCACCTATCATATCATTCCTGTGGAATCCTAGTTTCACGGATCTTTTAGCTACTAGGAATGCATCATGTTCATATGATTAGATAATCAAAGCGGAATTAGAACAAGACACATTAACAAGGTGTTTAGGCACAAAGAACATGAATTAAAAGAATAAACAATCACTAGGTGTGTGTACATTGAATCCCACACCTAGTCGACACACGCTTTAGGTTTACATTGTATATGAAAGTTATGAATAAACCTAATACCCTTGGTTCCTTTTATATTGTAAGGAATAGGGTTTACAAGAGATAATATCAAATAAACATGTAAATCTTCTATTCAAATAAAGATATACATAATATATCCTGCATATATATCCAAATAGAAGCTTCCAACAACATTTGTCTACGTTTCTGTCAATGCTTGAATTGCATGTGACAATGCTTGGATTACACTTGACAATGCTTGTCAATGTTGACTTCTGTCAACGCTTGATTTGCTCTTGACAACGCTTGATTTGCTCTTGTCAACGCCTGAACAAATGTCTTCATGTTTTCTTCGTTTTTGAGTTTCTACCACATCAACTTTTTGACCCAACAATCTTCCCCTAGTTTATGTCGGCAAAACTCTTTGTGTATCTCTTGTAAGTTTTACATCATCTTCAATTTCCTTCCCCTCAAATGTAGCATGTATGTCTTCCCCCTTTTTGTCACATCAACAGGGAAGTAAACAATGTATGCAATCTTGAAGATTCTCCAAATGTAGGCTCAATGTAATGATCTTGAAGAAAAATAACTATAATATTCTTGATGTAGAAGTAGAGTAACCCAAACCTATGTTCCATGTATTGTACTATCCACGTGATAAAGAACTTATACTCATCTCACAAAGTATAAGTAGACCTCGATCCCTTGTCAATATTCTCATCCTATGTGAGACACTGAGCACGATAATGTAACTCCTTCAAGTGTTATGACAAGTCTTCTTCACAAACATTTAAAAGCACAAACAAGTTACCTTTAAAGTGTATGACTGGAAGTGCACGACTTTAAGATATGATAGAACACAAACTCGCGAAAACCTTCTTCAAACATCAAACTTACCATAAGAATTCTTCCCCTTAAGCTAACACCTCTTCATGACAAGTCAATATCTTCATATGTAAAAGTGTTATGCTGGATAACTCTTTTACAAGGCTATCCCGATTACATAATCCAATAAATTACTTCATGAATTGTTGCTAACTCGCATTAAAATCATTAATCCATTTAAAAATATCCGAGCCATAAATATCAACTTGATATTCTATATAAAAACGACGATCCCATGTACCTTTGTGTGTAAATAACTCTTTTTGTGTGCTAAAAACATACCAATTTTCTCAAACAGCAGCTATCCTTTTGTCACTCGAGAACCTTCATTGTCCAATATCTATCATGTGTATTGCCCAAAATCGGACAAAACGTATCAACGCTTGGGACAATCGTTTCTCGGACAACTCATGTCAACGCTCTCTATCAACGTTTGACTTATTCTTTTCAGCGTCAAAACAATACTTGTCAGCGTCTCTTACAGGCACAAACGCTGACGTCATCTGCAGCAACTATAATCTCAACAGTGGTACTAAAATGAATACCAATAATATACCTTTTTGTTGACTTTGAATCCCACGTTCAAAAAGGAAACAAATACATTCCCTTATGTCCTTCAATTGTTTCAAGTGTATTGAATTCCTCAAAAACTTCACATAGCTTTAGTTGGAATAAATCCCTTTTAGATAGGTAATGGAAATAAAATAATATCTCCAAAATATTAGCAATCCACACGTTTGAATAGGTGAGTAAATATCTCCTAAACTTCAGGAAAGCCAATCGTATGTGTTTCACAATAATCGTAACCAAGAGTATAACTGACCTTAAAACACGCATGAAATAACCCCATGAAACAGAAAAATCAATTCCATATCTAAAGATTCTCTATCCCACGTTATACACAACAGTATACACTAAAAATCCCTTCATTTTTCTCGTACAACCATGCATATGGTCAACAGATCAGAGATACAGTATATAGGACAGCAACAGTACTTTCAGAAACCACTCAAGTGTTTGTTTTGGCAGACTGTCACGAATCACTACCACACAACTGATGCGATTAGCTAATTGCCATTGAATGTATAATAGAATTATATAAAACACTGATGATCCGTCTACTACCATCATGTATCCTGCTGCCTGAATAACACCAGATCTAGGGTTGAAACCTTAAAACTGAAAATCCCTTTGAAGAACATCATAGCAGCTCCAATCTTTATGAATCATACTTGGGTTCATCGTAGATCCAGAGATCCACTCACCAAAGCAAGTACAACCATCACTTTAATCCAGCCATGATGAACAAGTATTCTAGGGTTTATGTATCAAACCCTAAAAACAAGATATATCTCTACAACCAACTTTGATGCCTAATAACTTTTTAATGTGGATAAAACATGACAATCCCTCTTGTGGATGTCTAGATATATGTGAATAGAGTACACACAAGAAATTTCGTGACGATCCAACGGTCCAATCAAAAGTTACGACCTTCTGAAGACTACTGCGCACATAAAAACATCCAAAAAACCCTAGACGGATTTTCTTCTTCTTCACGATACACAAACACCTTGTTGGTCCTAGCATCACGAGCCACGAGGCTCTGATACCAATTGTGGAATCCTAAGATTCACGGATCTTTTAGCTACTAGGAATGCATCATGTTCATATGATTAGATAATCAAAGCGGAATTAGAACACAACACATTAACAAGGTGTTTAGGCACAAAGAACATGAATTAAAACAATTGGATTGTTCATTATATTAATAACAAACAATCACTAGGTGTGTGTACATTAAATCCCACACCTAGTCGACACACGCTTTAGGTTTACATTGTATATGAAAGTTATGAATAAACCTAATACCCTTGGTTCTTTTTATAGTGTAAGGAGTATGGTTTACAAGAGATAATATCAAATAAACATGTAAATCTTATATTCAAATAAACATATACAGAATTTATCCTGCATATATATATCCAAATAGAAGCTTCCAACAACATTTGTCTACGTTTTTGTCAATGCTTGAATTGCATGTGACAATGCTTGGATTGCACTTGACAATGCTTGTCAATGTTGACTTCTGTCAACGCTTGATTTGCTCTTGACAACGCTTGATTTGCTCTTGTCAACGCCTGAACAAATGTCTTCATGTTTTCTTTGTTTTTGAGTTTCTACCACATCAACTTTTTGACCCAACAATTCCTTCCTCTACAAGGATTGCCACGTGGCCAAATCAACAGCTAACACTCATTGCTTAACCCTAAAGCTAAAATGAATGTCTCTGATTCATTTGGACAGCTCAACAACAAATGCGTCTAGAAGATTTCAAGGGCACTTTTGGGATTTCATGGTCTAGGGTTTTGCTTATTGGTACCTTGTATTCGTCTATATAAAGACTCCTCAACATGTGAGAGAGCTTTTGTTCCAGATTTTAGCTATCTTCTTTGTAATCCCTTTTTATGAAATAAAATTTGAATTTCTGAAAATCTTTAATTCTCTTGTGTTATTTATAAAAGTTTGGTATCTGAATAACAAAGATCTGAGTTCCAATTTATCATTTGTTGGTATTTGAGGAAAGGTTTTATGGGATAAAACTATTGTTTTCAAAAAATCAGATTTCATAGTTACTTGTTCATCCTTGCTGTTTGTTGTTCTTAGCAGGTACAAGGAAGCTGGTGCTTGTTTTGCTAGCATCTAAGCTCAAACAATCCAAGGTGTGGATGTACATCTTGGAGGTTTGCATCTCTATTCCTTTTTCATTTTTCTGATTTTTGTATGATTTTTGGTGATATTTGCATATTTGATTGTGGATCTGTGTTTCTGTGGTGGATTTGTGTTGCTGAGGTTGGATTATTGCTGTTAGGGTTGATTAGATCTTGTTTGGACGGTTAAATCATAACAATCCTTTGGAAAATTGAGAGATCAGATTCCAAAGGGGTGTTTGGGTTAACTGATTCAAAAGGATTTAAGGCAACTAGTGGTGTTGTTTTTGGTTCTATTGGATTGGTATCTGTTTATCTGGTGCAAAGGGTTCATTATCTACAAGTTATGTGGCTTGAAACAACCAAATCAATCAAAAGGCTATAAAATCTGTTTAACTTGGGTATTTTGGCTAAAATTTTGGGGACACCTAGATTTAAGGGTAGACTAGGGTTAACAAGAGATAAAATTTGGTTAATTTAATCAGGGAAAGTGATTTTAAGGCTTGAAATTGGATTGGTGGTCAAATAGATTAGCAAAAGGATTTTAGATAATCACTTCTGCTATCAGTAACTTTTGGTGCTTGAATCTGCTTAATTACTTTGATCCATTGCTTAAAACAAGTTTATTTGTGCTTATTGGACTTTATTATAGCTTGTGTGTGCATTTGGTTCAATTTGGCTGGCTTATTCATGCTCAATCTGCTTATTTTTTCATAACTGCTTATTGTCAAGGTCTGTGGCATATCTAAGAATTGTTTGCTTATTCTGTGCTTATTGAGTGAACCAAATTGTGATTTCTTTGTTGATATTGACTCCTTGTGATCCACTGATTACAAGGGTGCCCTTGTTTCCATTTTAATCCAACTGGATCTCTCTAAAAAAGCAAGTCAAATAGTCAAAGCAGTGGGAACTCCTTTCCCCGACTGCTAGCCACTACTAGTGTTATTTCAACCAGTGCTTATGAATAAGCTATTCTAGCTTATTTTAACTTGCAACAACTTTGAATTTGTAATAAGTGTCACTTATTTGACCCATTTGTTCATTCTGGAGCATTTGAGGGGTTGACTTTGAGGTTTGACTAGAAAACCAAGAACTTTGACTTTTAAATAAGTGTCTATCAGCTTATTGTGCTTATTTGGCTTGGCTTATTGAACTTTTCTTTGTTGATTTGTCATAATTAAGTCATTTAGAGTCTTTTGCAACTTATTAGAAGGTCTGAGGTGGTCTAGAACTCTAAGTCGACTATTTTGTCTTTTAATGAAATTCTACTTGGCTTATTTCTGGCTTATTGAGTGTGCTTCTTCAAAAAAAAATTCACAGATCTCTTAGGCATCTCAAAAGAAGGTTGTGAGTTCAATTAGAGTTTATGGCATTGGCTTATTGCTTAATGGGCTTATTGGCCCAATAAGAATAAGCTGTTGACCTTTTAAGCTGTGATAAGCTCAAAACCAGCTTTTGGGCCTTCAGACTTTTGTGTTTAGAATTAAATTTTGAGTCAGATAGGGCTTTTTTAGGTCATTTGGGCTTTGTTGATGTTTTTTGGCCAAAAAGCCCATTAGATTGGACTGTTTTCTATTTTAGCCCATTTGGGGGCCTGTTAGGGGTATTCTGGTACATTCACTTTCATTTTCTGATTATTTAGGTTAAAATAAACTAGTTTGCAAGTTTTTATAATTTTTTATAATTTTTGGATTTTTAATATTATTTTAATATTATTTTATTATTAAAATTCAATTTTCACATTTTTGCACTTTTATATTTTTCTTAAGTTAAATACATTAAGATAGGATTTTTTCAACTCTCAGATTATTTTTATCATCATTTTTCTAATTTCTAGAATTATTTTAAGTTTTTATTAGTCTTTAATCATTTTAAATAGTTTTAATTTTTTTATTAAAATTTCATAAAAATAGTTTTTAGTATTATTTGGTCATTTTAGAGGTTTACAAAGTGAAAAAAATCTTTATCTAGGCTTTTTAATAATTAGTTTGATTTTTAGGGCTTTAATTAGCATTTAAAAAATAATATTTAATTAATTAAAAGGTTTGAAAAAGTTTTGATCATTTGTAAACTCTTAGTTTATTTAATTTGATTTTTGGTAATTTGTTGGGGATTTTTGGTGATTTTTAGAGCCATTTGAGATCATTAAATATCTCATTAGGACACACTTTCATAATTCCTTGCTTCTTCACACACTGTGAAAAGTAAGAAAGATCTCAAGAGTCCTATACAAAATGTTCATGATCTTGCCTGAACATCCGAGTAATACGAAAGTATTTACAATGAAGATGGAAATCCTTCTTGAGCGAATATCAAAAAAGCTCATGGTAGGTGACTTGTGTGATTCTTTATGAATCAAGCTTGTGATAAATGGAAAGCAACAGTGGTTTAATTCTTAACTGAATTTAAACACATTCCAGGCCTCTACGCAACATCTTAGTGATCTTGCCAGAACACTCAGAGTGATACCTTAGTGTTCACAGTGATGAGTGGCAATCCTTCTAGTGTTAACCTTAAACATCACTTGGTAGGTAACTTGCAAGATTCAATATGAATCAAGCTCGTGACAACTGGAAAGCAACGATGGTGCGATTCTTTAATGAATCAAACTTGTTCCAAGATTCGGAATTGACGGATTCAATCATGCGGATAATTTTATCCAAATGATTCACTCATTACATTCGCAGTCAGCTTTGGACGGCCGAATGAAGAGAACGGGTTTACCCGCGAAATCTTGTCAAGGAGATTTTTAATCAAATCTACCTACCAAAAGTACGATATTTTATATCGTCCAACGGTCTTCACCGACCGGAGGTAAAATGATACCGAATAAGAATGAAATTTTAAAAGCCATTTTGTTCGTGTCGAATTATGTTGCGGCATTTGAAGACGGTGGCGTTGCGGAATCCGAGAAGAATTCGTCCCCGCATACTTATACTTTATGCACTTAATACTTCATCTAATTCAAGAAAGCCTAAAAGTCAAAGTCTTCCACTGTATCGAACTCTGAAGCTTTCAAGAATTACGAAGGTATAAGTATGTGGGACATGAAGTCACGAAGAGGCGAATATCACAAGTGATGGATGCACAAGAACAAGGCAAGAGATTAATGCTAAAGATTGATATCAAAGATCACATCAGCATGTTCACCAGAAAAGAAAAAGAAAAGAAAGACAAAGACTATGAGCTCAAGACAAGCATAGTATGCTAGGTTTATTTTTGTAACTTGGGTAACGCCCTAGTTTAGAGTGACCTCCTATAGGGGGAGATTGTTGGAGATACGTTTTTACGTATTTAGGAAGATTCGGTCACTCCGACAATATATTAAGTAGTAGCTCGTAGTCTAGATATCTTTATATATATATATCAAATAAGGAAAAGCCCGGTCCATGCTTGTATGGCCGACCCAATTGTAAGCCCAAGCCAATCTTATGGGCTTAGTATATAAACCCTCTCCTTAGATGGAGAGGGTGTTGGTTCACATAACTTTACACATAGTAAAAGTGTGTTTTCATACTTTCTCTCTCAAAGTGTGTGTGTGTTCTTACCATATTTCTATCTCTTTCTCTCTCTAAAACATAAGCTAGATTTACAATATCCTAACAATATCCATTCTGATTACCAATCTTAGACCTGCTATGAGGGCTTCATAATATGCTTCTATATTTGTTGTGAAAAAATCAAACATCAGCGCGTAGGTAATTTTTATGTCACCTGATCTGTGAGGATAAACCCTGCATCTGGCCCTCCTTTTCCTGCGAAGCTTGTCGAAAAGAGGACCCATAGGAGGCTTGTTGGTGAGCATTCACGCACGAATATAATTTTAGCCTTGGAACCTTCTGAGATGCAGCTCCTCTTCCTCATCCATGAGCTGAATTCCATGTTGCGCTCACTCCTTTCTTCATCCTTCCTTTTTGCGTCGTGGCTAGAAGTGCTGCTACCCCCTTTAAGGGTATCTATGTTGTGGATGGTGACTACCCCTTCCTACACTGGGAATTTGAGCATACCATGCACTATGGAGGGTACAACGCGCAATGTTTTTAGTGTTGGTTGTGCTATTAACCCGTTGTACAATGATTGGGATCGTACAACCATGAAATCCATCCACACAGTTTTCGAGTGATCTGTGCTTCAAATAGTTACCTGTGTGTAGAGGTGTCCCAACGGTCGGGTTTTATCACCGTTAAAACCTGTGAGGACTTGTGCGGTGTCCTTTAACTCCTTCTTTACTTCCCATGGTAGTCGTGCGAAGCAATGTTCGTTTAGTATGTTTGCTGCTGACCCTCCATCAACACACATGCTTTCTACAGCATGGTCCCCGAGGGCTATGTCGATAGTCAATAATCCGACTCTGTAGTTCATGTCTGAAAGAATAGGGAATGTTATCTCTTTGTCGCGAGTAATTCCGCGGTCGTTCTCCTCTGCATGAAAGAATTTTCCATTTTTACCATAGAAATGGTTATGGGCTTATCTTTCTGCTTCTTTGCCTCCCTTTTCTTTGTGTCCGCGTTCTTCCTCCAGTCTCTTATCAGGTGGTTTAACTTCCCTGCTTTGACCAAGCTTTTGATGTGCCTTTTTAGTTTAATGCACTCATCAGTAGCGTGCCCTTTATCGTCATGGTATTCACAATGCTTTGTGTTGTCCCATTTGTCAGCTGGGCCCATCATCAGACTAGGTTTTGGGAAGCCTGCGCCTTCATATAAGAATATCTCCCTGGATGTTTTTTTGCAGCAGGGTAAACTTATTATTGTTGTTATTGCGCCCTTGTTTCGCTGTGCCTTGGAGATCCAAGGCACGGCTGATGTTTTGCCCATATGACTGCTTCTTGGGTCGATCTTGGTATTTGTAGCTTGATGTCATCTGCTTGATACCCGCTGCTGCGGTATCGCCTTGAATAAATGCTCTGACCTTCTCCATTACCCCATCAAAGGTTACTGGGTTCTGTCATTCAACCTCTTTATTACATCCGGGTTAGAGATACCCGCGAGAAATCCTGAAATTTTAAGAATTTCAGGGCAATATTTAATCTGGTTGCATTCAGATTTGAAGCGCTACATAAAGTCTTCGAGACTTTCATTATGCCTCTGCTTCATTATCGCAAGCGAGACGGGGCTTTTGTCGTACTTTTTTTGTTGCACATAATTTCTTCTGAATGCTCTCCTAAGCTCTTCGAATCCATTAATGCTCCTTCGTGGGAGGCGGTCGAACCAAGTCTTGGCATTCCCGATGAGCGTTGAGTTGAACATGTGGCACCACACAGCCTCTGGCCATTGTTCTATTCCTGCTTCAGATTTGAACACTTTTAAGTGATCATCTAGAGCCGTCGTACCATCATAAGGTTTGACATTGGACGACATGCGTCTCTTTTTGTTGTCTTTGAAAGTGGTTATGCGTTTTAAAAACGCACTTCCTTTCTCGCGAGGCCATGGGAGAGTCCACTCTTCTTCAATGCGTATCCTTGGTTTCTTAAGTGCCCTGCGGTTCTTTCTATTGTAGTAAGAGGAGTCAGAATCCTCAGTAGATGAAGGGGCGACCCTTTTACGGCGAGGATGGCGATCGCTGGAATTAGAGTCCGAGGAATTTTCACCTGAGGAATCTCTTCTATGCCTTTTTTCAGTATTCCTGCTTCTTTCCTGTCCTTGCAAATCCAGGGATGAATCTCTTTCTAAGGGGCCCAGTCTATTAAGGGCGCTTCGTCTGCCAGAAGAGTCGGGCCCTAATCTTTCTTTCACGCTTATGCGTCGATAGTTATTGACTGGTGTGATGAATTTGTCTTCTTCTTTTGGGTCCTCAGAATCGTTTGAGGATGATGCGTCTTCAATAAGGGGCGCATCAGATGGAGATACTGAGATCTCTACTGTTTTCTCTTTGTATTGTTTCCTTTTTCCTTCCTGGCTTCCCTGTTAGGTTTCGACCCTTCGATGGCTCTAAGTTCCTTTTCAAAGTCTAGGTTGATCCGTAGATCTCTTGTTGGATTCGCTCTCATCTCTGCTCTTATGAGGGGAATTAGAGCTTCGTATTTTTTGCGACATAGTCGCTCATATCCTGCTTCGTTGTAGGATGGGTTTCCGTTTCGGCTTACGGGTCTACCACAACCCTTGCATCCAAGGCGTCGTTATGGGTTGGATAAGGGATTTCCCGAGAGGAGGATGCGTCCCCAACTGCCTGTGGGGTAGGGGTGACTAGCGGGGAAAAAGATACTTGTAATCCCTTCCCTCCATGGCATGGGTTCTTAAGTTGTTCGAAACCTGAGTATGGCCCTGTTGGCTTCTTAGATCCGCCCTTCAGTTGGGACGGGTTTGTGTCGCTTTTCGTCATTACTTAGAACATAGTGTAGGGTCCCACTGATGGCGCCAACTTGTTGATACAAAAGTTGGATGGACCGAGCTTCACCCGAATTAGGCTTAATTCGAGGTCTTATGGATCTGGCTCTTGCACCAAGTGAAACTTGTTTGAGGATCCTGCGCACTAAAACCGACACCGTTAGGCTTACTGTGGGCTTGCGGCCCATGATTAGACTCCGGCGTGAGAGTAAGTAATCGGTCTGAGTATATTAGAGTTTTGGGTATTGTCTGTAACGTACCTTTGTGGAACCGTAAGGGTTCTTTTTATAATCGAGAGAGTCCAGGCTGAGCTCCCTATTCTTGTGACCTAAGGAAGAGATAATGTTTCAAATAGATTGATCCTTATCGCATAATTGAGGTAAGTCTATACCTTCTTTCCTTAGGCGAATATAATCATAAGATAGATTATATTCTTGTTTAATCCTCTCGTAGTGCGACGAGGACATGGTTAAGTTATAAATCGTATGTGCGACAGCGACTTACTGGGCCTCTTGTGCTATGTGCGCATTGCATCTATCTTAATCCTTTCCTGATAGATACGGGTAGTACCCGTGAGTCGGACTATCCAGCCCGACTAGAGACAATACGTCATCAATTAAAATATGTTGTGAATAATAATAGTCTTGAAAATCTTCGGGAGAAAAATGTGTCAAACTTAGCATGAATTTTAGAAATCTCCCTCTCAAAAATTGATCCAATTAAATTGTCATTACGAGGATTGATTGAGTAAAAATACGTCTTTTAGGAAAAAGGCGTATAAGCGGTAAGTATTAAACAAATGATTTAGGTAAATCAAGTGTTAATGACCCAATTAAGTTCGTTTCCCAAGGAGGTATATGTGTGTGACTAAAATGTGACAAGATTTGAGATTAATATTTGAAAGAAGGGGATGAGAAATTAGAATGATGAAAACGTGAAATTAATTACTACGACGACTAAACGTAAAATCATAAAAAGAGCAAAAATAAAAATTAATTCTAAAAATTCCCAAAAATCAAATTAAATAAACTAAGAGTTTATAAATGATCAAAACTTTTTCAAACCTTTTAATTAATTAAATATTAATTTTTAAATGCTAATTAAAGCCCTAAAAATCAAATTAATTATCAAAAAGCCCAAATAAAGATTTTTCACTTGGTAAACCTCTAAAATGACCTAAAAAGATTTATACTATTTTTATAAAATTTTAAACTAATTAAAATGATTTAAAAACTATTTAAACTTAAAATAACTATAAAAATTAATCTAATGACAATAAAATTTATCTAAGAGTTGCAAAATCCTACTTTAATTTATTAAACCTAAGAAAAATATAAAAAGTGCAAAAATGTGAAATTTGAAATTTAATAATAAAATAATATTAAAATGATATTAAAAATCTAAAAAAAATAAAAAATTATAAAAACTTGCAAATTAGTTTATTTTAACCTAAATAATCAGAAAATGAAAGTGAAATTACCAAATTACCCCTAATGGGCCCCCAACTGGGCTAAAACAAAAAACAGTCAACCTAAATGGGCTTTTGGGCCCAAAAAGTCAAACCTGGCCCAAATGACCTCAAAAAGCACTATCTGACTTAAAATTCAATTCTAAACACAAAAGTATGAAGGCCCAAAAGCTGATTTTGAGCTTATCACAGCTTAAATAGTCAACAGCTTATTCTTGTTGGGCCAATAAGCCCATTAAGCAATAAGCCAATGTCATAAGCTCTGCTTAAACACACAACCTTCTTTTGAGATGCATAAGAGATCTGTGAAAAGAAATTTTTAAAAAGCACACTCAATAAGCCAGAAATAAGCAAAGTAGAAATCCACAAAACGACAAAATAGTCGGGTTAGAGATCTAGGCTGTTTCAGAAGCTTTGGGTTGTTGAAAAAGCTCACAAATAGCTTAACTAAGAATAATCAATCCTAAAAATCACAAAAAGCCAAGTAGAATAAGCTGTGTGAACAATAAGCTGGCTGAAAAAGCCAAATAAGCTAGTTTTCCAGATTAGTTATTAAGCTGAGAAAAATGACACCTATTACAAAAGCCAAGTTGTTGCATTTACCAATAAGCAGTTCTCAAAAATAAGCCAAATTGTGCTTATTTGACCAAAAGTCAAAGTGTTCCAAAATTCACCAAATGATCAGGGATGGTTTATATGCTTGTTATAAGCAACTTTGGTGAAGAACTCAAGGAGGAGTCCTTGTGAATCAAGTGGTCAGTTGACCAAATGATGACTGATTTTGGCAAAAAGGGCTTAATAAGCCAGTTAGCTTATAAGCCAGCAATAAGGCACACCATAGCAAGAAGCACTCACAAGCAACACAATATCAAGTTCCAAGCAACAAAACAACAAGGCATACACTAGAAACACAAATGCAATTCCAAAATGAGGTGGTCACTTTGCTGATGAAAATGACCACTTCAGCCAACTTTGATAAGCTCTAGCACCTTCAATAAGCCACCAAATTCAACAAACAGATAATGCACAGATAGCTTATCACCTAAACTCTTCCCAAACCTGATTTCAGACCTTAGATCCAACAAACAAAGATTTTATTGGATCTGATGTGTTTGACCAATTTCATACCACTTTTTCAGATTTTTCAAAAACTTGAAATCCTTTTTCTAAAACTTTTGAAACTTAACCAGTGACTAAAACTTGTTGTATATGACTTTTTTAGACCTTCCAAACCCTAAGAACCAAGGGCACAAAGCCACAAGGCCTTATGATCCCAAAATCCCAAACAGCCTTTTATAAGCCCTTTTTCAAAGAAACTTCTTATTTCTACAAACAACCTACTGATTTTATGGTTCAAATACCTCAACTAGATGACAACTAACAGATACCAACTATAAAACACAAACCACAAACACAGGAACAACAAATCACATAGCAAAGTAAAAATCAGACAATAACATGAACTTTTTTAGAGGAATCTTAACAAGAGGTTATACCTATCCTCCACAACATCCTAGGAGGATCAGCAATGCTCCTTGGACCTTGTTCAACAACTAGAACAAGACCTAGGTACTTCAACAAAGGAGATGATGACTGCCTTGGTTGATGGTTCAAAGCAGAAACTCAAGGACTTGATATATTCAACACAAGCAATAAACAGGCCAACCAACGGCTCAAACCCCTCCACAAGCTTGGTGTAAACAAGCTTGTAAGAGCTTATGGATTTTAGTTAAGGATTAGTACAAGTAAAATATCAAAATAAGAAACCTATTTTCAAGCTTATTTTAAACTTGAAAACCTTACCAAACATAAACGTGTTCAAACCACAAGATCAAAACACATTTATAACATCAAATGGAACTCAGCATCACTCTTAAACAACACCAACTTTCAAAAACATAAAAAGGAATTATAATTTTCTTAAAATAACAACTTTTATAAATATTAAAAAGGAATTACAATGTTTAAAGAGTAAAACTGGAACAAGGCTCTCTCACAAGTTGAGGAGTCCTTATATAGGCCACAAGGGTTGAGATTACAATGAGAAAACCCTAGCTATGAAGTTCATGAAATGCCCTAGAATCTTCTAGACGAATTTTGATATTGAGTTGTCCAAATGCATCCTGGTTGTTCATTTTTGCTTTGTAACCAAGCAAGGAGTGTGGGCTATTGATTTGGCCATGTGGCATACCTTGGAGGTTAAGGTTTGATGTGATAGGTGGACGGGTTTGAATGGTGGGGCCCTTTGGTGAGTGGGAGTGAGGGTTTTAGGTGTGGCATGAGTTCATGTGTGTGTGAATTAAGCATGTGCCTGGGTAATTCCATTTTACCTTTTGGTTTAAGTGGGATGGTAACTAGGTTCTAGATGGTAAACAGTAAAGGTTTTGATCTGAAATAAGGGGGTGTATTGTGTTTGGTGCGTGTTTGTGCAAGTTTAAACTTTGAAGAATGACATTAGTAGTCCTTGTGTTTTGGTTAAACTTGTAAAACGTGTTTTCAGTCAACCAAACTTAATTTCCTTTGTTAAATAAGTTATAAACTTCACACTTTTGCCACAAAACTTTGCAATAAGGGTTTCAAGGGTTATTTTTGCCATTTATGCATATTTGAAGGGCTGATTTTGGACATTCTTGATCTTCAATGGTATTCATTGTATCTTTGTCTTCATGAGGGACCATTATTGACAATTTAGAATAGTTGAGGGACTAAACTTGCCAATTCTTCAAAGTTGAAGGACTATTTTTTAATTTTGACAAACTTAAGGGACCAAACTTGTAATTATGAATATACTAGGGTTTTAAGTTTCATTTCTTCATATTTTGAGGATCAATCTTATACATCTTCAACTCTTCAAGGGTTTATCTTGGATAATTCATGAACTAGGGCCCAGTTCTTTGTACGGCTTAGTTTCTCATTTCTCGTGTCCGTTTTTCCTTGTTTCTTATGATCTTTTGTCTTTTTCACGATATCCATACCTAAAACACACAAGTAAACAAATACAAGCATATATATGGTATTTTATGACATTTTTATGCATTTAAAGCCCGAAAAGAACGATGAGATCATGTATAAATGCCATCTCATCACTCCCCATACTAAGCCATTGTCGTGCCCTCACGCAGTGCTATAATAAATTATCTAAGCATCACCAAAATTCAATTTTATTAACCTTTATTGTAAAGTAAAATACCTGCAACACTACTACGAAGATGTGTAAAGACATAATGTATGATTTTCATCACGAATGTGACTTTTAGGGTCAATGAATAGAAACAAGTAAATGTCCCATAGAGTAAATTTCGTCATCCTTGATTGTCATACATCCCATGCTAAGTGAAAAAACGAGATCATTGCTGGTACAAGTTACAATGCTAACACTACTCATACGTCCAAATTGTGTAATACTTTTTCTCCCCGCAATCCTAGTTATTATGAAAGGAAATGGGTTTCTCGAATTTTTTAACTATTTGTGGATCACAAGTGATTCATATTGACTTATTTAAGTATTTATTAGTCTGAAAGTAAAGTAGCACGATTTAATCGATAGTTAGCCGAAGGACAAAATCTTTTAAAACGGCTTCTCGTGTATCTCCTTAAGTTCATATCTTGGCATAACTCGTTTCACGATTTGAGACCTTTCTCAGACCGATATTTGGCATGTACTTCATACTTCAAACCTTGGGAAGACGTTCTTGAAATTATGGTCTTCTCTTCATATTTTGGAATTTCTTCACTTGACGTTTTTGAGAGATTCTTCATACTAGGACCACGACTTCATCATTTTTCTTTAATCTTTATTTTGGACTTTGATATACAACGATCCGCCTCCTTTTAGGACTTGGATATATTTATCCTCATACCTTGTAAGGGTTTTTTTGGATAGACTTTCTCCATGATCTTTAGGGGAGTAATTGCTTTTCGACATGTGTCTCGATCCTTCATATTGATTTTGGAATAATGATACTTCACATCATCTTGGATCTTTAGCAATAAAATAGAGCTCCTCATGCCTTGTTAGGGCCTTTTTGGATCTTCACCAATCTTCGCGTCCCGCTTCAATAAGTTATGCCTTGGCTATGAACTCTATTCAACCCCGAGCAACTTTGAAAGGATCTTGTGCTAGAAGCTATGTAACCTTTCAAATCGTACGACCTTACTTATTGAAATTATTTATAATCCTAATGCATTGATCTTATGGGAGAAAAAGCCACAATTAAAAACAGATGAGATTTTGAAAGAACATTTTCATGTTCTACGTTTAGCATGATCACTTGTCTAACTCTATCATTTCTCGTTCTTTATTAAATAAAAACCTCTAATTAAAGAGACTCGTGAATATTTAGCCATGCAAGTCAAAATTAAGCCAAATTTTGATTAGCTTTCATTAAGATTAATCAAATCAAAGTTTTGGGTTTTCAAGCCACCTATAGGATCTTTCACTTTCTTGGACTTTTTCAAGTTTAGATAATGCATTTTATAGTTCCCTTGATAAATGACTTTCTAGGATCAATTATAGGAACTTGCGAAAAGTTCTTGTTCTTAACCCGAATGAGCTAAGACTTTCGCGTTTTAAAGTTCCCTATATTAAAGTCTAGCAAAACTTGAATTGAGCGGGTTAAGGAATGTAAAGGGCTCCAAATGCCCATCAAGTCAAAAATTAGCTCTTATTCTACCCATCAGAAAATATACATTCGTGTCTTAAAAACACTTATTAAAACTAAGAAAACATTTTAAAATTTGGCCATTTTTAGCCTTATTAGCAACAAAACAAAACAAAACATAGAATGTTGGAAAACGTGAGGGCGTAGCAAAGCAAGTATCTATTCACCCCCATACTAAAAGTAAACATTGTCCTTAATGTTTCGAGTCTAAAGGTGGAGCACCCCCATACTAGAGACGAAGAATCGAATGCTTAGGATCTAGTATGGAAAGGGTGATCAACAATATATCTAAAGCCGTTTATTAATTATGCTAAAAGATAATTGTTAGAACAATAAAGGATATGTCATGGATTTGTGAAAAACTTCTTCAAGAAAATGATGGAGGCTCACGTAAATGAACACGACAGTCTTCAATCGTAGATTATGATGATGATCTAGATAACACAATCATAAAAAACCACGAGATAACGAGTTGGAAGGGCACAAATCCCCTCTCATTATTTATTTAGAAAGCATAAAAAGATAAGCATGGGATCTCCCCCAAGAGGCACCTCGTTTTTGATTACCGAGTCATGAGCTCGACTCGATCCCCTCAATGCTAATTATCATTGGGGTAGGTGACTTGGTCGAGGTCATCCAATGAAGGAATTTCCCCACCAAAGTAGTGCTAAAGCCTATGTCCATTCACCTTGAAGTTAGACCATCATTTTGAGCTAGGTCGATGGTCCCATAAGGAAACACTTGTGTAATGGTGAAAGGACCCGACCAACGAGATTTCAATTTCCCGGAAAATATCTTTAATCGAGAGTTAAAAAGTAACACTTGATCACCAACGTTAAAAACCCGGTTTTTAATCTTTGCATCATGAAACTTTTTAGTCTTTTCTTTGAACATCAATGAATTTTCATAAGCATTATCTCTTAGTTCATCCAATTCATTCAATTGTATTTTATGGTGATCTCCCGCGGTCTTCAAGTCAAAGTTTGCATGCTTAAGGGCCCAATATGCCTTGTGCTCCAATTCAATGGGCAAATGACAATTCTTCCCATAGACTAACTTATAAGGAGTACAACCAATAGGTGTCTTATAAGCGGTCCTAAAGGCCCATAAAGCGTCATCGATTTTGTCAGATCATGAAGCACGATTTTCTCCAATCGACCTCTCTAAAATCCTCTTCAAAGCTCGGTTCGAAACCTCGACTTGCCCATTCGTTTGCGGGTGATAAGCCGTAGAAATACGATGAGTAACTCCATATTTCTTTAAGACCTTCTTGAATTGGTCATTACAAAAATGGGTTCCACGATCGCTTATAATAGCACGAGGGGTTCCGAACCGAGAGAATAGTTTCTTCAAAAACTTCACTACCACACGAGCATCATTAGTAGGTAAAGCCTTAGCTTCCACCCACTTAGAAAGGTAGTCGACGGCGACGAGGATATACTTGTTACCATGAGACGATGGGAACGGCCCCATAAAGTCTATGCCCCAAATGTCGAAAATCTCACACACTTGAATTATGTTTTGCGGCATTTCATCACGTTAAGACGATTTTCCTTGACGTTGGCACGAATCACACGACTTCACAAGTGCGTGTGCATCATGATAGATAGAAGGCCAAAAGAAGCCGGCATCGAACACTTTATTAGCCGTGAGATTAGAACCGTAGTGACCACCCGTGGGTCCCTCGTGACAAGCTCTAAGGATGTTAGAAGCTTCGGCACCAAAAACACAACGTCGAACGAATTGATCCACACAAACCCGAAAGAGATAAGGGTCGACCCAAAAATAGAACTTGACGTCACGAAAGAATTTTCGCTTTTGTTGTGTCGTCATACCCTTGATTATGAAATTGCCCGCATGGTAATTTGCATTGTCGGCAAACCATGGGGTGGTGTCTTTAGAATTCACTACACCGAGAGTCTCTTAGAGGAAATGTTTCGGTGATTTCCTTGTTTTCGAAAACATCTTTGTGAGGATCTTCTAGACGAGAGAGATGATCGGACGCTAGATTCTCGGCTCCTTTTTTGTCAAGCACGGTGACATCAAATTCTTGGAGGAGGAGCATCCAACAAAGCAATCTCGGCTTAGCGTCTTGCTTAGCTAAGAGATACTTGATAGCCGAATGGTCGGTATACACGATGCTTTTAGTTAAGACGAGATAAGGTCGGAATTTCTCAAAAGCATAGACCACGGCAAGGAATTCCTTTTCCGTTGTGGTGTACTTTAATTGAACCTCGATCATCGTCTTACTAGCATAATGGATAGGACGGAAATGCTTTTCATAACGTTGTCCTAAGACGGCCCCTATAGCATAATCACTTGCATCGCACATGATTTCAAAGGGTAATTCCCAACTAGGAGCAACAAGAATGGGAGCTTCGGTAAGTTTCCTTTTGAGAGTTTCGAAAGCTCTAACACAATCCTCATTGAAATTAAAAGGAGCATCCTTCTCGAGAAGGTGTGTCATGGGTCGAGAGATTTTCGAAAAGTCTTTGATGAAACGACGATAAAAGCCCGCGTGGCCTAGGAAACTCCTAACTCCCTTAACAGTTTTGGGATGTGGTAACTTGGCGATGACGTCTACCTTAGCTTTATCGACCTCAATCCCCGCTTTCGAGACCTTATGTCCTAAGACGATTCCTTGTTTACACATAAAATGACATTTTTTCCAATTAAGCACAAGATTGGTTTCTTCACAACGTTTTAACATTTGCTCGAGATTAGATAAACACGACGTGAACAAATTGCCAAACACCGAAAAGTCATCCATAAACACTTCCATCGACTTCTCAATCATATCGTGAAAAATAGCCATCATACACCGTTGAAACGTACCCGGTTCATTACAAAGTCCGAAAGGCATCCTACGATAAGCAAACGTTCCATAAGGACACGTGAACGTAGTCTTCTCTTGATCATGAGGGTCGATAGGGATTTGAAAGTAACCGGAAAAACCTTCTAAAAAGCAATAGAATTCATTTCCCGCGAGTCGCTCCAACATTTGATCCATGAAGGGCAAAGGAAAGTGGTCTTTACGAGCATTTAACTTTCGGTAGTCAATACACACCCTCCAACCGGTCACAACACGAGTGGGAATTAACTCGTTGTTTTCATTGGGCACAACGGTCATTCCTCCTTTTTCGAGACACAATGGATTGGGCTCTCATGGGCTATCGGAGGTAGGATAAATCATTCCCGCGTCAAAGAGTTTTAAAACTTCCTTTTTGATGACATCGTGAATTTTGGGGTTTACCCTTCTTTGACTTTTTATTGCGGGTTTGTAGTCCTCCTGCATTAAAATCTTGTGATTACAAAATTTTGGGTCAATACCCTTAATGTCGGAAATTTTCCACGCAATTGCCCCTTTATGAGCTTTAAGAACTTTCAAGAGCTCGGTTTTTCATCATTAGCAAGACCTTTTGCAATAATAACCGGCAACTTGTCATCACCTTCCAAGAATGCGTATTCGAGGTGAGATGGAAGATCTTTCAATTCAAGGATAGGCGGTTCCTCGATTGAATATTTTTGCTCAACACTCAAAACTTCCATCGGCGGAAGACATGGTGTAATAGAAGTATCATCGCTGATAATCACCTCATCTTCATTGTCGATTTCATTTGAAATAAAATCGCCTCCTTGGAATGGAGTGAGATTTGGTGTAGACACTACTACAAAAAATCCCTTAGAGACTGGTCAAAAAAACCCTTAGAGACTGGTTTTGCAAAACGTCTCCAAAGGGGGATGTCTCTTTAGCAAATCCTAAAAAGACTGGTTTTAAAACTAGTCTCTATAATACGTATAGACACTTGTTTTAAAAACAAAAACAAGTCTCTTTAGAGATTGGTATCCATAGTATTCCTCCAGAAACTAGTCTTTTTAGCAACATCTAACTAGTCTTTTTATAGAGTAAAAAGACGTGTATTGTCTAAAAAACAAGTCTCTTTGGAAATTGGTATTTTTAAAAAAAAAATTGGAATTTTTAGTAAATTCCAAATTTTACAATTTTAACCCACCAAAATGAAGAAATACAAATATAATGAATATATATAAACAAATTTAAAGGACCAAAACTATAAAACCAACAAACTAAAGCAACCAAACACAATTTTTATTAAAATTAATGTCATACTAGAATTTACAACAATATAGAATATTACTAGAATTTAGCTTAATCTTCTATGTCAATCTCGCCACAATGTGAACCATGTGAGATCTCCTGATATCCAAGGCAAAGTATACCATCAAACTTGGCTGCCAAGAAAGTAATGCCAGGCTCTTTGCTAGCCTCTATGAAATCCTGGAGAATGTCAAGATCACAAGGTAAGAGACTTAATTTTAGTGTATTCATAAGCATACTATACAAGCAATCTATACTAGAAATTTATATTTAAGTAACACAAATATATATGCACATTGTACAAGCTAACATAGCACGTCAGTTACAAAACTTGAATTAAATGAAGTCATTATGATTATATTCATTATTGATTTAATAAAAACAAGTTAAAAATGATTAAAGTTCAAAAAATTTATATTTAATGGCTCGCGATATACTTATTTACTAAATTTTTCGTCATGTGTAAAGTCGTTATCTAAAAAAAACATATAATTAAAGAATAGCGCTCGCCAAAAATATGATTACAGGATACCCGTCGCTGCATTGCGCGGGTACCCTGCTAGTTTTTAACAATAATAGTTCTGTGGTGAAATTTTATTCATGTCAACAAAACAAAATAGAACAGTAAAACATAGTACTATTAATCAGCATCATAACACCTCATCTTTTCTACTAAGCTAGTAATAAATTCGTTCACATAAGTCCCAAGTATACTATTTGAAGAAATATTGACTTAAAATTAAAATGTAAGATTTGTGAAAAAACATAAAGCAACAATAAGCATAGTGTTGCTAGTATGCATGTATATTTGTACGCCAAGTATAGTGTGCAAATAACTATTGGTAAGAATGCTTTAATCCCAAGAATAATATGTTAGATATTCGCATAATTTTGTTGGTCATTTCATAGTGACATGGTTGCAAACAGTTTAAGCCTTTAAGGAACAACATACATAACTACGCATCTAAAATATAAACGAAAATACTCACACGGTGGGGACTAAGGATAAATTTATGGAATTTTGTGCAAGTTACAAGTACTATCTATGCGAAGGGGTAACAGAAACAAAACACTCCATTCTGGTGACAAAATAACTAAATGTAGAAGAAACCAAAAGCATATACCAATGGTTATTATAAGTGCAGACAATAAACTTAACAAACAGATACCAAAATAAGATTATATCACCTCAATTTCACAAACTAAATATGTATATAAAATTTGAACAATAAAAAAGAAGCAAAAACTACCTTAACAAAGTTCCAGACGGTGTCTGTACTCCTCCTCGACATAGTGAAAACATCATCAAACCCAACAAACTGCAACACCTTGCAGCCACAATCTTAGCTCCACGTAGCACAGTCACCGATCTAACAGTCACTGACCCACATTTCACACTCACCTTAGTAAGCACATGATGCACTTCCCCAATCCTATTATCCCAAACACATTCATATCTGCCAAACACATTCATATCTACCATCTTAAAGCCTTAGAGCCAAACCATACAAACACATTCATATCTGCCAGCTTAGAGTCTATTAAAATACGCAATCCAAAGACCTACGTTTTATAATCTCGTTCACTTCTTATGATGTTTGGTGTTCACCTGCCAGCCACTATGCTCATACCTCCATGCAGACGTTGGGAACTACACTTAAATTCACAAAGAAACTGTCATCACCTAACTTGTTATCACTATGACCAAACATTAACTGATGTGAGTAACAAACAAAAAATGAATCACTTTTGATAAAAATAGAAAGTCGATTCAAATGAAACTTATTATGAACACTACAATAGATGTTCAGGGTAAAATAATTATTTACCTTTAAAAGGACATGTACTCTTTCTGATTCGGATGTCTGGAGTTTGAGAAATCTAGAACGATAAGCAAATCCAGTAAGATATTTTTGAAACATTTCTCCTTTTTTCAAGGTTTTTTTCCGAGGACAATATACCAACAAACACTTGTCAAGAAGTAACATAAGAATACCTACATGAGAATATTCATCAGGAAAAATCCAATGAACACGCCTATTCAAAAAAAAGGTCCATTAAGGGACATAGCCGAGTAGGACCAGGACCAAGAGATAATTCATTTTGACAATCAATAGTTTAAACTTTCAACTGGTATCACTAGCGGGTCCAACATCAAAGAGCTTCAAGTTATAGTTGACGTTGGTTCATTTGTTATATCACTTGTACTACCCGAAGCCCAAATGACTACCTGTATGCAAATTATTTCACTCTTTAACCAAAAAACTAAAAAATTACTATCGCTAAGTTTTATGAGGACAATAAAGAGGAGAAAAATAAGACGAACCACTTTTTAAGTGAAGTAATGTATGAGTTATCGTTTTTATATTGTAAGTTTAAAGTTTCATCAATTCTCTATTCTACTGCCATGTTTCATTTGATAAGTCTCATGCTTGTGGACTTGTGTGAAAAATCAGAATAAGGTCCTCAACAGACAATGGGTAATTCTTTATTGTATACTTTTGATTTATCTTGTTTTTCATTAGCTCATCAAAAGTCAAACATGTCCAAATAATATCACGGGTCATGTAAATGTGTCCATCTAAACAACCCCTAGTCATTTATAAGTAGAACGGATCTAACCATTTTCACTTAATAGATCAGTGGAAAAGCACAAAAACTTACGCAGATGTGAAACTCGAATCACCATAGATATCAATTTTGGGTGCACTCCCGTACTCTCATAAACAAACAGAACGGGAATCCTCATTAACATCTTTTGCGACTTGTGTTGGAGACAATTTTAGAACCAACTTCCAAACAAATACAGATTAGATAGTTCATATATAGAAAGACATGCTTAAATGTAAGGCTGTGATTTAAAACACTACTCAGTACCTGGAATTTTGCTCTATTCTCATCTGGTCTAGTTAAAGCATTAAAAGTAACTTATTATGTACTTTTAAATTGCAATATCCAAATGATAAGTAAATGATCCAAGATTGAGTGGCAAATGGCCTATAAAGTTGTTTCAGATGAGTAGCTTTAATTCAAAAAGTCAAGTAGTTCCGGGCTCCTACAAACATTCACTTAGTTTTTCTATTTCGCCAAGTCAATTTTGAACCGCCAAACTTTACAACTGACTAAAGGCCTATGGATTGAAATCTAGGCGCCATTATTAGTTAAACACGCTATGAACTTAATCACAACACAAATCAAAACTGTAGCTATGTCAAATTAAGTCCCAACTATATATCAACAAGACCAACTAATCACTATAACCGCACATCCCAAAAAATTTGTCTAAATAATCTAATCTTTACCTTCTTAATACCCACAAACTATCCCATTCATCTTACAAGATCTTCAACTATTATGAAACCATAGCAAAACTCACATAAAGCTACAACTATACATAATCATCATTTACAGCCTGATTATCTAAATATCGCCTAACATTAAATACTTTTGTACACTAAAATTATTATAAGACGTCAGTTATAATAAAAAGTCAGAATAGTTTTACACAAACACTATCCCTTAGATATGTCAATAATATGACTAATTAGATCCAATCTTATCATTTTTATCCAAAATAGCTACAAACGCAGCAGAAATAAAAACCAAAAAATACATACCTGCACGTTGTGTGCAATACAACCCAAAGAAACATTTAAGCTAAGAGAAGGAACATTTGAACAATTGATGAAAAACTTGAAACTAAAACTAACAGATAGTAACAAGTAATAATTGATGAGCATACAAGCAAATAGCAATAAAGCAATGATATTATCATTTATCAATAACAACTAGCATTAATTTTGCCATCAATGTAAAAAGAAAAAACATTTGTTCAATTCATTTCTCCGAAACATTCCAAGCACAAATAACAATTGATCATTAATGAAAACCAAATGATAAAAGAGCACTTAATACCTTATTAGATTATTGAAATTGTTTGGTTGGTTGATTTAATTATTGAAATTGACGGTTGGTTATGACTTTGCTATATTCTTGGAAGGAGTCGATGATCAGTGTTTGTAAGATTAATGGGTTTTTAGGCTGTATAATAATAGATCTGAGGATTTTTCTGGAATTAAGAAACTAGTTGGGGAGAAAGTATATTAAGAAGATAAGTTTTGAGGTTGTAAGACCGGAGGTCATGAGAAAAGATAAGGTGGAAATTCAATTTTGGGTAAAAGACTTGGGCGGGTCTTGTGAAAAAAAATGGTGGTGATTTGATTTTTGGTAAAAATACTTGGCCGAGAATTGTGAAAAGATAATGTGTGCTTTTTTAACCACATTTTCCCACGGGTTATTAAAATTTATATAATTGTATTACTATATTTTTTAAAAAATTTATATAATTTATTATTTGTAAAATATATAATTGTTATCAAAAAATTAATGTTATATAAAACTAATTTAAAAACATATCATTAATACTTTTAACTTTAATTTGTTCGATTTAGTTAATCTGATTTCCGACACATTGGTCGGTTGAGCCGGTGTTCGATCCTGTGAACTGATGACTTTTACCATGTTGACCCGATAGTCGAACCTGTGACCCGTGACTCGGTCGGTTTGACCGTTGGTCAATCTTGATGAGATGGCATTTATACATGATCTCATCGTTCTTTTCGGGCTATAAATGCATAAAAATGTCATAAAATACCATATATATGCTTGTGTTTGTTTACTTGTGTATTTTAGGTATGAATATCGTGAAAAAGACAAAAGATCACAAGATACAAGGAAAAACGAACACGAGAAACGAAGCCGTACAAAGAACCGGGCCCTAATCATGGAATTTTCATCAAATACCCTTGAAGACTTGAAGACAAGCAAGATTGATCCTCATTCTTTGAAGAAATGACACTTAAAACCCTTGTATATTGATAATTACAAGTTTGGTCCCTTAAGTTTGTCAAAATTGCAAAAAGGTCCTTCAACTTTGAAGAAATGGCAAGAATAGTCCTTCAACAAATTCAAATTGCCAATAATGGTCCCTCATGAAGAGAAAGACACATTGAAGACCTTTGAAGATCAAAGAAGTCCAAGATCAGTCCTTGAAATTTCACAAAATGGCAAAAACAATCCTTGATAACCTTTTATCAAAGTTTTGTGCTAAAAGTGTCAAAGTGGGAAACTTATTAACAAAGGAGAGACGAATTTAGGGCTTAAAACCTGGTTTGCCAAAGTTTTCAAAACACAAGGACCATTTGTGTTAAGTGAAACATTTGAAAAGGGAAAAAGGCGCCTAACAAGTTACAAACCCCCAAAATCGGATTAAACTTGTTACTGTGCATCATTCTTACACCCCAGATTTTACTTTCATTAAACGTGGGTAAAATTCTAATTAAACCCTCCCACGTTTAATTCACACGCTCCAAAACCCTTCCCACTCCTAAAAACCCCAATCCCACTACTTGAGGACCCCACCCCCAATTCTCTCTCAGCCAATAAGAAACCACCTTGGTCCCCAAGGCAATGACGTGTCCCCAAATCAACGAGAGAGCTTTATTCCTTCCTCCCAAAGCAAAATCAAACGGCCAAGATCAAATTTGGACAGAAAACGTCTAGAAGCTTTAGAGGGTATTATTGAGATTTTCTAGTTTAGGGTTTTGTAATTTTAGCTTTCTAGTATCTTCTTAGGTCTCTATATAAGGAGCTCACAGAATGTGTGAAGCCCTTGTTCCAGTTTTCCTTTAAAAAAATCTTGTAATTCCTTTTGATAAAATAAAAAGTTGGTATTTGTTTTATGTGCAATCTAATTCCTTTTTTATGGTTTATTAAAGTTGGTAAAGTTATTAAGGGAAAACTGAGTTCCAATTCTTGTTAACTTGTGTTTTTAAGGATTTCAAATTTTCATAAGAAGTTTTGAAAATCTGAGATTCTTGGTGAGGTTTTGTTTCACATGTTTTGATGTTAAATGGTTCAAGTTACTGGTGTTTAGATAATATAGAAATCGTGTTTGCAAAGTTTTAAAAGATTTGGAAAAGTGTTTTAAAAAGAAAGAAAAGGAAACAGAATTTATATATATTGTTGTGTTCTTGTTTTTTGATTTGTTTCAAACAGGTTTTTTGAAGGTTGTTGATAATTGCTCAGCCCCAACCCGAGTTGGGAAGGAGGAGACAAGGCTGTCTCTAGGGTCTAGGATGTAAAGACCCTAAGGTATTCTCTTTTACTTTTGAAAATTTCAGAAAAATAGCAAGTTTATATGATCTTAGTTGATTTGGTGTCATTCTGTGTTTAAGAAGTGTGATTGTTGTTCTTTTATGCTAGAATGCATGTTAGATGCTTAGTTGATTAGTTTGCATAGGATTTAGAGGCTGTTGATTTGAAAAAAATTGCATAATCATTTTTAAAAGGGTGTTTGGCATTAGGTTTTAGCAGGACATAGTTTTGATTAGTGATTATTAAAAGGTGTTAATCAGGGATTAAA
This sequence comes from Glebionis coronaria, assembly GCA_025667525.1. Taxonomy (NCBI): domain Eukaryota; kingdom Viridiplantae; phylum Streptophyta; class Magnoliopsida; order Asterales; family Asteraceae; genus Glebionis; species Glebionis coronaria. The sequence goes on from CM046877.1 coordinate 428,754,646, forward strand.
GGCTTGTGTTAGGTCACATGTTAGCCTTAGGATAGATTTGAGCAAGTTTGGAGTCAGTTTGGTGAGTTTTAAGTGAAAAAGAGTAGCATAATTCTGCAAGTCCACCTTCTGCTCACTTTCATAAGAATTTTGTGCTTGATTCCTTGATTCCTATTAAGTCATAGGGATATATAGGTTTGGAGTTTGATTGTGTACCATCTTGTTGTTGTGTATGCATAATTTGGGTGTTTAAAGTTCATTATATTGCTAGCTAGAAGCTATTTATACCACCAGACCTTGAATTCTGTCACAGAAACTTCAATAGGCTAGGGTGTGCTTGATTTGCTTAATTTGTGGTGTGCTTAAGTGTTTATTTCAGCTTGTTGTGACTTCTTGTGCTCAAAGGAGCACAAGAGTGCCCTCATCATCCAAAATAAGCCACCAAATAAGCTCATAAGGTCAATCCTTTTTCCTTTTATCACTTGTGAAGTAAAGGAAAATCTGCTTATTGATAAAGCTTAACCAGGCCACGTTTGTAATCCACATTTGTGCTTAATCTTGCTTAAAAAAAGGAAACAGGATTGGAGTATAAGCTTACAAGAGTCACTAGTTGGTTTGGAAAGTAAAAATACAAGTAAAAAGTAAAAAATAAAAAAAAAGTGAAAAAAGGGGTTGTATAGACTCGAACCCCCGTCACCACTCCCACACACCAAACACTTAACCGTTGCGCCCTTGGGTCTTTTACTGACCAAGGGTGCAAGGTTAATCCTTTTAACCTTTTTTCTTTTTGTCTTATTTAAACTAAGCCGTAGCTTATTTGATTTATTTGAGCTTATTTATTAAGCATATTTGCTTCTTTTTATTTTTCATAGGAAAATATTAGGTTTGTTGATTTTTCCAAATTAGTTTCATAATTTTCCTCTTACTTTATTATTTTCTAGGATTTAATTTATATCCGGTTTTTAATAAATCAATAAAAAATACCAAAAAGAGTTTTTATTTCTAGGAAAAATATTTTTTAGGTTTTAAAATATATTTTTGAGGTTTACATCTGTTTTTGGTTTTAAAAACTTTAATTTTTAATTTTATAATATTTTAAGGTTTTTAATAAACTTTAAAGATTTTTATAAAATTATTAAAAAAGGTTTAGGAGCTAAAATTTGTGTTTTTCTCTTAATTATATTATTTAGGATTTTTAGAAATTTTTTATTTCAAATTTTAGTAACTTTTTATTTTTAGCATTATTTTATTATTATTTTAATATTTAAATTTCAAAATTTTATTTTTCTTTCTTTTTCATTTTTCTTAGGATCTTTAGCATTAATTAGGATCATTTCTATTTTTAGAATAATTTTTAAGCTTTTAGATTTATTTTTATAATTATTTTAAGTTTAATTAGTTTTTAATTAGTTTAAATCATTTTTAGAGTTTTAAAAATAGTTTTATTAGGTTTTAATTTTTAGAAAATTACTTTTTAGTCATATAATAATATAAGTTGAGTAATTTTTCAATAAAATCATATTTTAGGGTATTTTATTAGTTGTAATTAATTTTAGGGCTTTAATTAGCATTTAAAATTAATTATTTAATTAATAAAAGGTTTTAAAATATCTTTGTTGGATTTTTATCTTTATTTATATTATTTTAGACTTGTATTAATCTTTTTCTTGATTTTGTTTTTGGTTTTAGTAATAAATTTTTAATTTGAGTAGTTTTTCTACGGCTTTACGTTTACGTTTTTACGTCATAGTGTAATTTTCACGAGACCGTCTTCCATCTTCTCAATATTAATCTCAAATACATACAAGTTAATTCACAACACTATACCTCCTCGAGAACGAACTCACTTTTAGGGTCATTCACACACGGTTTTCCTAAATCGTCGTGCACGCTTACCCTATTTACGTTCTTTTTCCTAAAAGACGTATTTCTACAACTATCATTTTGGCGCCGCTGCCGGGGAGGTGTGTTGTGCTTTAATTTGGAAAATTTTGTTTTTGATATTATCCATAAGTAGTATTTGTGTTAAGTGGAACTCCCTTAACACGTATTATCGGTTTTCTTGGTTTTTCTTTGTGAATATTATTAATATATTGTATTAAGTATCACAACCAATATACAATATCTCCAAAAGTGTGAAAACACAACCTTAATTGGGATTTGATCTCCTAATTATTGTATTCGAATCTCAAACAAAAAGAAAAGGCAAAAATAGATAAATACTTTCGTGAAGCTCGATTTTGAAAAATACGAACTATAAGGTAGGTATAAGGCGGGTATTATAAAATATACCCTAAGGAAAAAGGCTCTTAAGTGCTTCGCGCCGCCTCGTTTCCCTGCTTGCTTGTGAGTATTTTGAGATTGAAGGCTAATCGAGGGTTTTGCCGCCCAAAGTATTAATACGTATACTATATTTGCTTGGTTTTCTTTGTGATTAAACCCTCGTGAACAATTTGGTTTTCACCAAAGTTCTAAAGTCATTCGAAGGCGTTCACTCCACGTGATCGTTTTCATTCCTTTGAGGCTTCTTTAATCAAGAGTTTGATTCGAGGAGAGATTTTGTAGATTGTTGTCTACGAAGATACACCAAAATCCAAAAAAATTAAATATCATCAAAACACAAAAAAAAAAAAATTGAAAATCCACAAAACAACCAAAAAGAATCTTCTTTGCTCACCTCCCATTCTTCGTGAAGTTTATGATCACTCGTAATCAAGCAAAACGAGCTCGTAAACGACTTCAAAAGCAAGCAAATCAAGGATCGTTGATTGTTGAAGAACCTCCAATTGTTGAACCTATTATAGAACAAGAAGTCGTCATGGCTAATCGTACTATGATGGAGTTGCTACAAGCACCCACCGAGGGTTTTGGAGAGGCCATTGTTATTCCCGCCATCCTTGCGGAGAATTTCGAGATTAAGACGGGTTTAATGTCGATGCTACAAGCAAACAAATTTCGAGGTCACGAGAAAGACAACCCGCATTACCATATTAGGAATTTCAACCGTCTCACCGCCACTAGCAAATTCAAAGATGTTCCACATGACGCCATTAAGATGATGTTGTTTCCATATTCGTTGGATGGTCCCACAAAAATTTGGCTCGAGAAAGAACTGCCAAATTCGATTTTGACATGGGCCGATCTCGTTTCTAAGTTTGTGAACAAGTTTTTTCCACCATCGAAAACAACACACTTAAAAAATGAGATTTCACGATTTGTGCAACGTAACAATGAAAGTTTTTCAATGGCATGGGAACGATTTAAGGAGATGTTACATGAATGTCCTCACCATGATTTTTCGGAATTGCATCAAATTGATACCTTTTATAATGGGCTTAATGATCATGAACGAGATTATTTGAATGCCGCCGCGGGTGGTAATTTTTTGTGCAAGAAGACAAATGAGGCTTTACAAATCATTGAAAATCGATCTAAGGTTTATAGCCCTCGTAACACACCGAGTGTTGCCAATATGGGTTCGTCATCGTCATCACAATCGTCTCGTAGCATTAACGCCTTACATGATGAAGCTAATGAGGAAAATCGGTTTTTTGATAGATTTGCTAATCTAATGTCCCATTGGAAGGCTCAAGAAGCTTCCAATTCCGCTTCGGTTAAAGCGGTTGCTAAGAGTTGTTTATCGTGTGGAGGAGCTCATGATCTTTCCGAGTGCATTACCGCGGATGGTAACACTTCGAGTGCTTATGTAGCAACGGGAACTTATAACCAAAACGGCCAAGGTTCCCGCCAAAATCAAGCTCCACCAAACCAAAATGCTAACAATTATCGAAACAACAACCAAGGTAATTACCAAGGCAACACACGCAATTACAACAAAGGGAATTATCAAAGTGGGAATGGAAAAATCTCTAATCAAAACCAAAACCGTGATTTTCAAAACACTACACAAGGTTTTCAAAATGCTCACACGAAAAATTTGCAAGGAGAATTTTTAGATTATGCAAAAGCAAATGATGCTAAATTTGATAATATGCAACGTGAGATGATTAGCTTAAGGTCCGAGTTGAAAAACGAGCTTAAAAATGAACTTGCTAATGAACTTAAAACTCATGCTAATAAAATGGAAGGAAATGTCCAACGTCTTCAACAAAACCAACAAAAGATGGAATTAGGACAACATGAGATTAAGCAAGAGTTATTAAAAGCGGATGCTAGGCAATCAAAATTTGAGGACCGAATGGGTAAAATGTTCGAAGCTATCATGTGTAAACCCTCTTCTTCGGGTGGTCTTCCTAGTGATACCATTAACAACCCGAGGGGAGAATTGAAGGTTGTTGCTACACGAAGTGGTAAAACTTTCAAGGAACCAATCTCTCGACCAAGTACTTCTACGGAGAAGGAAATCGAGAAAGAACCCGAGGTGGTGGTCGAAAAGGAGCATATTACAATCCCACGAAGTACCGCTCAAACCACACCTACGGTTACACCTACACCAATTATGGAACCCGAGTTTCCAAGGCCGTCGCCTAATGACCAACCCACACCACCTTTACCTTACCCTTCGAGACGAAACAAAGAGAAAGCACAAGAAAGGAACAATTATCAATTTGAGCTATTTATGAAAATGTTTCGTGATTTTCACTTTAACATAAGTTTTGCCGATGCTTTAATCATGATGCCTCGATTCGCCGCAAACTTCAAAAGTATGCTTAACAACAAAGAAAAGTTACAACAAACGTCTAGTTGTTCATCGGTTTTTCTAAGCCGCATACCACAAAAAGTCGGTGATCCCGGTAAATTTTTGATTCCGTGTGCTATTCAAGATATGGAGGAATGCTACGCCTTGGCCGATCTTGGCGCTAGTATTAATTTAATGCCTCTCGAGATTTTCAAATCGCTTTCGCTTCCGGCTCTTACTCCTTCGAACATGTCCATCGAGATGGCCGATCATTCTACGATCATGGCATGTGGAGTAGCCGAGGACGTTTTTGTTAAAGTCGGAAAGTTTTACTATCCCGTTGACTTTATCGTTGTAGACATCCCCATCGATCGAAAAGTTCCTCTCATTTTGGGTCGTTCATTTTTGGATACATCAAGAGCACTTATCGATGTTCATGCTCGAAAAATCACCCTTCGTTTCAATGAAGAAGAACTTGTCATCAATGCAACACAAAACTCCAATCTTTCTCATGTATATTCTATTGCAACTTTAAACCATGGTGACTCGACCAATGTCGTTTGCAAAGAATTTTCACCAAGAGTTTTAGGGAATGTCTCCAAAAACAATTTACCATTTCCTCCGCCGGTGGAGGTTATGAGTGCTAAGCCTACAAAGAAGAAACCATCAATACTTGAATCGAAAAATCCTTCACCTTCATTCTTGAAAAGTGTTGATAAGTTGCCGGTTTCTTCGGAAGATCTTTCGGATGATGAATATGTTGGCCCCGATGGGGAGGTTTTCTTCGTCGATAAACGTTTTGAGAACTTGCCACCACCAAAACCAAAACGGTTTCAAAATGTGAGAATTTTTAGTGTGACTAACATCGTCTTAGAAACACCGAATATTTTCGACATAATCAAAAAGGGTTTTCATAAGGAGAGTTCAAAAGATAAAAAAGGAAAAGATCTTAAATGTGATTTAATTGATTTTTCTACAAATCTAACTCCGTCATCACCGCGTGATTTGAGTGCTACAAACTCGTCTACTCCTTTTGACGATGTTTTGTGTGGTCTTAGTATGGGGGAAGCCCCTTATGTTCCCTCATCCTTGTCCACCGAGGACGAGATATTCGATCCCGGAATTTCATGTAAAGGGAAATCTCGGTCTTCCACCGATGCAATAAATGGAAACTATTTCTATTTGCTTGGTGCGAGTCTACCTCGAGTAGCTCAAACGTTTGTCTTACCAATTGTCTCACCCTTCTACTTCTCTTCTATTTTCTTCAAACTCTTTGAGTTTATGGCACGTATTGAAGTGGCGTTAATTTGTTTTTCCAAAGAGAACGAGAACGCCATCTTCGACCCCGGTATTTTACATCATTTAAGGACTTAGTCCTTTATACCGGTTGCTTTTTGGGCCTTGTTTATCATGTAAGCCCCATCAAAAATTGACCACACCATGAATTTCCCTAAATGTTCACATTTTAAGGGGATCGAGTCGAGCTCATGACTCGGTAATCAAAAACGAGGTGCCTCGTGGGGGAGATCCCATGCTTATCTTTATGTTTTATGTTCACTAATAAGGGGACTTGTACCCTTCCAACTCGTTGTCTCGTGGTTGTTTGTGATTGTGTTATCTAGATCATCATCATCGTCTACGATTGAAGACTCCCGTGTTCGTTTACGTGAGCCTCCATCGTTCGTTTGAAGAAGTTTTTCACGATTCCATGACATATCCTTTATTGTTCTAACAATTATCTTTTAGCATAATTAATAAACGGCTTTGGATATATTGTTGATCACCCTTTCCATGCTAGATCCTAAGCATTCGACTCTTCGTCTCTAGTATGGGGGTGCTCCACCTTTAGACTCGAAACATTGAGGACAATGTTTACTTTTAGTATGGGGGGGTGAATAGGTACTTGCTTTGCTACGCCCTCACGTTTTCCAACTTTCAATGTTTTGTTTTGCTAATAAGGCTAAAAATGGCCAAATTTTAAAATTTTTCTTAGTTTTCATAAGTGTTTTTAAGACACGAATGTATATTTTCCGATGGGTAGAATAAGAGTTAATTTTTGACTTGATGGGCATTTGGAGCCATTTACATTCCTTAACCCGCTCAATTCAAGTTTTGCTATACTTTTATATAGGGAGCTTTAAAACGCGAAAGTCTTAATTCATTCGGGTTAAGAACAAGAACTTTTCGCAAGTTCCTATAATTGATTCTAGAAATTCACTTATCAAGGGAACTTTAAAACGCATTGTCTAAACTTGAAAAAGTCCAAGAAAGTGCAAGATCCTATAGGTGGCTTGAAAACCCAAAACTTTGATTTGATATAGTCTTAATGAAAGCTAATCCAAATTTGGCTTAATTTTGACTTGCATGGCTAAGTATTCACGAGTCTCTTTAATTAGAGGTCTTTAAATAGTGAAGAACGAGAAATGATAGAGTTAGACAAGTGATCATGCTAAACGTAGAACATGAAAATGTTCTTTCAAAAACTCATATGTTTTTAATTGTGGCTTTTTCTTCCCATAAGATCAATGCATTAGGAATAAATCATAATTGCAATAAGTAAGGTCGTACGATTTGAAAGGTTACTTAGCCTCTAGCGCAAGATCGTTTAAAAGTTGCTCGGGGTTGAATAGAGTTCATAGCCAAGGCATAACTTATTGAAGCGGGACGCGAAGATTGGCGATCATCCAAAAAGGCCCTAACAAGGCATGAGGAGCTCTATTTTTGCTAAAGATCCAAAGATGATGTGAAGTATCATTATTCCAAAATCAATATGAAGGATCGAGACACACGACGAGAAGCTATTACTCCCCTAAAGAATGGAGAAAGTCTATCCAAAAAGACCCTAACAAGGTATGAGGATAAATATATCCAAGTCCGAAAAGGAGGCGGATCGTTGTATATCAAAATCCAAAGTAAAGATTGAAGAAAAATGATGAAGTCGTGGTCCTATATGAAGAATCTCTCAAAAACGTCAAGTGAAGAAATTCCAAATATATGAAGAGAAGACCATAATTTCAAGAACGTCTTCCCAAGATTTGAAGTATGAAGTACATGCCAAATATCGGTCCGAGAAAGGTCTCAAATCGTGAAACGAGTTATGCCAAGATATGAACTTAAGGAGATACACGAGAAGCCGTTTTAAAAGATTTTGTCCTTCGGCTAACTATTGATCAAATCGTGCTACTTTGCTTTCGGACTAATAACTACTTAAATAAGTCAATATGAATCACTTGTGATCCATGACAAATAGATAAAAAATGCTAGTAACCCATTTCCTTTTATAATAACTAGGATTGCGGGGAGAAAAAGTATTACACAATTTGAACGTATGAGTAGTGTTAGCATTGTGACTTGTACCAACAATGATCTTGTTTTTGCACTTAGCATGGAATGTATGACAATCAAGGATGACGAAGTTTACTCTAAGGGACATTAACTTGTTTCTATTCTTTGACCCTAAAAGTCACTTTTTGGTGATGAAAATCATACATTATGTCTTTACACATCATCGTAGTATGTTGCAAGTCTTTTACTCTTCAATAAAGGTTAATAAAATTGAACTTTGGTGATGCTTAGATACTTTATTCTAGCATTGCGTGAGGGCACGGCAATGGCTTAGTATGGGGGAGTGATGAGATGGCATTTATACATGATCTCATCGTTCTTTTCGGGCTATAAATGCATAAAAATGTCATAAAATACCATATATATGCTTGTGTTTGTTTACTTGTGTATTTTAGGTATGAATATCGTGAAAAAGACAAAAGATCACAAGATACAAGGAAAAACGAACACGAGAAACGAAGCCGTACAAAGAACCGGGCCCTAATCATGGAATTTTCATCAAATACCCTTGAAGACTTGAAGACAAGCAAGATTGATCCTCATTCTTTGAAGAAATGACACTTAAAACCCTTGTATATTGATAATTACAAGTTTGGTCCCTTAAGTTTGTCAAAATTGCAAAAAGGTCCTTCAACTTTGAAGAAATGGCAAGAATAGTCCTTCAACAAATTCAAATTGCCAATAATGGTCCCTCATGAAGAGAAAGACACATTGAAGACCTTTGAAGATCAAAGAAGTCCAGGATCAGTCCTTGAAATTTCACAAAATGGCAAAAACAATCCTTGATAACCTTTTATCAAAGTTTTGTGCTAAAAGTGTCAAAGTGGGAAACTTATTAACAAAGGAGAGACGAATTTAGGTCTTAAAACCTGGTTTGCCAAAGTTTTCAAAACACAAGGACCATTTGTGTTAAGTGAAACATTTGAAAAGGGAAAAAGGCGCCTAACAAGTTACAAACCCCCAAAATCGGATTAAACTTGTTACTGTGCATCATTCTTACACCCCAGATTTTACTTTCATTAAACGTGGGTAAAATTCTAATTAAACCCTCCCACGTTTAATTCACACGCTCCAAAACCCTTCCCACTCCTAAAAACCCCAATCCCACTACTTGAGGACCCCACCCCCAATTCTCTCTCAGCCAATAAGAAACCACCTTGGTCCCCAAGGCAATGACGTGTCCCCAAATCAACGAGAGAGCTTTATTCCTTCCTCCCAAAGCAAAATCAAACGGCCAAGATCAAATTTGGACAGAAAACGTCTAGAAGCTTTAGAGGGTATTATTGAGATTTTCTAGTTTAGGGTTTTGTAATTTTAGCTTTCTAGTATCTTCTTAGGTCTCTATATAAGGAGCTCACAGAATGTGTGAAGCCCTTGTTCCAGTTTTCCTTTAAAAAAATCTTGTAATTCCTTTTGATAAAATAAAAAGTTGGTATTTGTTTTATGTGCAATCTAATTCCTTTTTTATGGTTTATTAAAGTTGGTAAAGTTATTAAGGGAAAACTGAGTTCCAATTCTTGTTAACTTGTGTTTTTAAGGATTTCAAATTTTCATAAGAAGTTTTGAAAATCTGAGATTCTTGGTGAGGTTTTGTTTCACATGTTTTGATGTTAAATGGTTCAAGTTACTGGTGTTTAGATAATATAGAAATCGTGTTTGCAAAGTTTTAAAAGATTTGGAAAAGTGTTTTAAAAAGAAAGAAAAGGAAACAGAATTTATATATATTGTTGTGTTCTTGTTTTTTGATTTGTTTCAAACAGGTTTTTTGAAGGTTGTTGATAATTGCTCAGCCCCAACCCGAGTTGGGAAGGAGGAGACAAGGCTGTCTCTAGGGTCTAGGATGTAAAGACCCTAAGGTATTCTCTTTTACTTTTGAAAATTTCAGAAAAATAGCAAGTTTATATGATCTTAGTTGATTTGGTGTCATTCTGTGTTTAAGAAGTGTGATTGTTGTTCTTTTATGCTAGAATGCATGTTAGATGCTTAGTTGATTAGTTTGCATAGGATTTAGAGGCTGTTGATTTGAAAAAAACTGCATAATCATTTTTAAAAGGGTGTTTGGCATTAGGTTTTAGCAGGACATAGTTTTGATTAGTGATTATTAAAAGGTGTTAATCAGGGATTAAAGGCTTGTGTTAGGTCACATGTTAGCCTTAGGATATATTTGAGCAAGTTTGGAGTCAGTTTGGTGAGTTTTAAGTGAAAAAGAGTAGCATAATTCTGCAAGTCCACCTTCTGCTCACTTTCATAAGAATTTTGTGCTTGATTCCTTGATTCCTATTAAGTCATAGGGATATATAGGTTTGGAGTTTGATTGTGTACCATCTTGTTGTTGTGTATGCATAATTTGGGTGTTTAAAGTTCATTATATTGCTAGCTAGAAGCTATTTATACCACCAGACCTTGAATTCTGTCACAGAAACTTCAATAGGCTAGGGTGTGCTTGATTTGCTTAATTTGTGGTGTGCTTAAGTGTTTATTTCAGCTTGTTGTGACTTCTTGTGCTCAAAGGAGCACAAGAGTGCCCTCATCATCCAAAATAAGCCACCAAATAAGCTCATAAGGTCAATCCTTTGGCCTTTTATCACTTGTGAAGTAAAGGAAAATCTGCTTATTGATAAAGCTTAACCAGGCCACGTTTTTAATCCACATTTGTGCTTAATCTTGCTTAAAAAAAGGAAACAGGATTGGAGTATAAGCTTACAAGAGTCACTAGTTGGTTTGGAAAGTAAAAATACAAGTAAAAAGTAAAAAATAAAAAAAAAGTGAAAAAAGGGGTTGTATAGACTCGAACCCCCGTCACCACTCCCACACACCAAACACTTAACCGTTGCGCCCTTGGGTCTTTTACTGACCAAGGGTGCAAGGTTAATCCTTTTAACCTTTTTTCTTTTTGTCTTATTTAAACTAAGCCGTAGCTTATTTGATTTATTTGAGCTTATTTATTAAGCATATTTGCTTCTTTTTATTTTTCATAGGAAAATATTAGGTTTGTTGATTTTTCCAAATTAGTTTCATAATTTTCCTCTTACTTTATTATTTTCTAGGATTTAATTTATATCCGGTTTTTAATAAATCAATAAAAAATACCAAAAAGAGTTTTTATTTCTAGGAAAAATATTTTTTAGGTTTTAAAATATATTTTTGAGGTTTACATCTGTTTTTGGTTTTAAAAACTTTAATTTTTAATTTTATAATATTTTAAGGTTTTTAATAAACTTTAAAGATTTTTATAAAATTATTAAAAAAGGTTTAGGAGCTAAAATTTGTGTTTTTCTCTTAATTATATTATTTAGGATTTTTAGAAATTTTTTATTTCAAATTTTAGTAACTTTTTATTTTTAGCATTATTTTATTATTATTTTAATATTTAAATTTCAAAATTTTATTTTTCTTTCTTTTTCATTTTTCTTAGGATCTTTAGCATTAATTAGGATCATTTCCATTTTTAGAATAATTTTTAAGCTTTTAGATTTATTTTTATAATTATTTTAAGTTTAATTAGTTTTTAATTAGTTTAAATCATTTTTAGAGTTTTAAAAATAGTTTTATTAGGTTTTAATTTTTAGAAAATTACTTTTTAGTCATATAATAATATAAGTTGAGTAATTTTTCAATAAAATCATATTTTAGGGTATTTTATTAGTTGTAATTAATTTTAGGGCTTTAATTAGCATTTAAAATTAATTATTTAATTAATAAAAGGTTTTAAAATATCTTTGTTGGATTTTTATCTTTATTTATATTATTTTAGACTTGTTTTAATCTTTTTCTTGATTTTGTTTTTGGTTTTAGTAATAAATTTTTAATTTGATTAGTTTTTCTACGGCTTTACGTTTACGTTTTTACGTCATAGTGTAATTTTCACGAGACCGTCTTCCATCTTCTCAATATTAATCTCAAATACATACAAGTTAATTCACAACACCATACCTCCTTGGGAAACGAACTCTTCTTCTCTCTTTTAAGTGATTGGGTCATTAGTGTTGATTTTTCCTAAAATCATCACTCGATACTTACCGCATTTTACGCTCTTTGTTTTCCTAAAGAGTAGTAAAACACTACAATCAAATCTCATGATCCGATGACTCGATCGGTGATAGGTGTGAAAACACCCATCCTTTTACCACTTATTTCTGGCTAAAACAAGACCAAAACACGTATTTAATATCATTTGTTTGGAATTATGCGTGGTTTTTGTGTTTATTGTGTTTTCAGAGTCAACCGGGTGAATATTGAAGAAAACATGGGATTGCACGGGTTTTATCGAAGAAAAAGACTCAAGACGAAGTCTATGGTCCAAGAGATGCAAAAGATTTGAAGTCATTGTGCCTATTTGAAGATTTATCGAAGAAAAGGGCCAAAGATGGAAGATTCATATATGTCGAAGAACTCGAGTCTATTAAACAAAAGATTATAAGACGAGTTGGAATTATTCACCGACACCTCTCAAAATCCAAAGTCGGAAACGTTTATTTAAAGAAACGTAAAGACTAAAGAAGAAAGAAGAAAACAAAGCCCATTCACAAGCCACAAGCACACGCCTATATATAGGATTTCACTTCACAATTTGAGGAGTTAGTTAGTTAGTTTTTAGTTTTTCATTTTTTCTAGTTTTAGAGAGAGAAAGTTCTCAACTTTCTCTCACTAAGTTTTCATCTTTCTTTCTTTTAATCTTTCAAAGATTAAACCTTTTGTATTGTTGATTTCATTAATTTAGTTAAGTTTAAGTTTTTAATCTTTGATCTCTTTCTACCTTTCTTTGATTTTGGTTCACTTTTGGTACGAATTTCGTATGATCCGTGTTGTTCATCAATGTTTTCGTGCTTAAAAAGTTAATCTTTTCATGTTTATTTAAGTTTTCATACGAATAAGCTTTAAGATCTTTGTGCTTATTGGCTTGTTTTTATGTTTAGCTTATTTACTTTATAAAAGTTTTCTTAAAAAGTTTATCTTTTTATGGTTTGTTTCAAAAGTTTGCTTAATTTAAGTTTAGAAAAGTTGTGATTTGTGCTTATTTGATCCGTTTCACATTAGATTCGTTATAGTTTGGGTATTAGCTTATTGAAATAGCTTATCACCTAGCTTTTTTTCTCGAATCCCACTTAAATCGGAAAAGGGATAAACCCTTTTCCGATCAGCGTATTCCGACTACACCCCCCTTTTATTCCGATCGTATGATCGGAAAAGGGTTTTGGGTATTCCGATTGTAGGGTTTTTGATACATTCCGATTGTGGCTTATTTCAAGTATTCCGATTTGATTTGTTTGTTATACATTCCGATTGGCACTTTTTCCCATATTCCGATTGTCTCGTTTTAGACTTTCCGATTGCGTTGGTTGTGACATATTCCGATTGGTGCTGATTTGAACATTCCGATTGAAGTCCATTCTAAGACATTCCGATTAGGTGTTTTCCATTCATTCCGATTTGAGCTATTTGTAGATATTCCGATTGTGGGTTTCATTATTCCGACAAAGAGTATTAGTGGTATTCCGATTTGTTCCTTTTCAAGCATTCCGACGAGGTGTTATTCTGTTATTCCGATCAGACCATTCCGATCAGCTTTCTGACGGGATTCCGACCAGGGATTCCGGCGGGTTTAATTTCTTATTTTTTGCAAAGTTTTCAAATGTTAGATTTATTAATAGTTGAAGTATTTTTCTAATCTTTTCTCTACGTTTTCAAGCATTTATTTTCAACTTGTTATTTTAGTCTAATCTTTAAAACTCTTTTCCCTCAACGACATTTACATTTAATTGCTATTAGTTTAAAATAGATAAACAAACCAACACCTTTTTTATTAACCAAGAACAACTATTCCACTTTGAACCGTGATCAATTCGAGGAGATTCCGAGATTAATTCTGAACCCATACAAAAAAGCTAGTATCAAATGGCGACGCTGCCGGCTATTCTCGTTAAGATTAACAGTTTTTTGTGAGAACTTGGATTTTGGGATTCGTTCACCGTGAACGTTACTTTTTCATAAAAATTTTCAAAAACCCTAAAAAAATATAAAATTTTCAAAAATACAAAAAAATTAAAAAACCATAAAAACCAAAAATATTTCTTGTTTGCTTTGTTAGTTCTTTTGCAGGTGCATACGTACAAGATCAACGTCTTATCAAGAGCCCGAGCCTCTCGAAGACTTAGACATGGCCGGTGTACAAAACAACAATAATAACCCACCTCTCAACAACAATAATAACAACAAAAAAAATCCACCTCTCAATAATAACAACAACAATGAGCCTCTACCGGATAATCGCCCGATGATTGAACTTCTACAAGCACATGTGGAGGGCAACAATGATCCAATTGTCATACCCGCGATTGCAGCTAACAATTTTGAGCTCAAATCCGGTTTTATCCAGATGGTCTCTGCTCAACCATTCTTGGGGCGTACCATTGATGATCCACATGACCACATCAAGAGATTCCTACAACTCACGAATACGGTCTAATTCAATGGTGTTCCACAAGAGGTAATCCGTTTACAACTTTTTCCCTTTTCTCTAGAGGGACAAGCCCGGCATTGGCTTGCTAAGGAACCGCCACAAAGTATTCTTACGTGGACGGATTTGGAGACCAAGTTTATAAACTACTTTTTCCCACCCTCTCGTACTACCGCTTTGCGGAATGAAATTATCAATTTTGAACAAAAGTACGATGAGTCTTTTAGTGAATCTTGGGACCGTTTCAAAGATCTTTTAAGAAAGTGCCCACAACATGGTTTTACGAAAGTGCACCAAATTAATACTTTTTATAATGGTTTAAGCATGAATGACCAAGATTCACTAAATAGTGCCTCGGGGGGTAATATTTTGGTTAAGACTTCCAATGCCGCTTGGGATATCATTGAGAATAAGTTTCGTGTGCAAACCAAGAGTGTGCGGACCAATGCCGCTAGTGCTAGTACTAGTGACAATGACAAGCGACTTGACAAAATCACTGCGCTTCTTGAACCGCTTGCTACCCAAACCGCTAGCAACACCAACAGCATCAATGCTAAAAACGCTCAAGTCAATGCTGTTAGCCAACCATGTGAAATATGCGGGGGTCCTCACTCTTACAACACTTGTACCACCACCCAAGACTATCCTTCTGAGAATGTGAATGCAGCATACGGTACCTATCCTCCAGCCGCTTATCAAGCTCGTCCTCAAGGTGACCGCAACTTGCTTAGCTACCGCTCTAACAACTTTCTTTCCCCACCCGGTTTTCCTCCTAACAACCCAAAACAACAACAAAACCTCAATCGCCCTCCACAACAACAATAACAACCTCGTGCACCATACATACCACCCCACAAACAACCATATCTACCTCAAAGAAACAACCAAGTTTACCAACACCCTGCTTATCAACCACCCGCTTACCATGCTCCCCCTCCTAACCAACCCACCGCATTACACCAAGATGTTGAAACCTACATGAGGACCAATGATGTGATTGTGGAAAATCTCCTGCGCGAAGTGCTCAACTTGAAAGTAGACATGGTAAAACAAGGAAACGATCTTCGAGCTGATATGAGAAACACTTTGGCTAGTCAAACGAATGACTTAAGGAACATGATGGCTAGTTTCTTCCAAGGTAATCAACCCTCTTCTTCGGGTACTCTTCCGAGTAACACCGTTGCGAATCCATGATGGGAGATGAAAGCAATCACTACTCGCAGTGGCAAAGGTACCAAGGAACCCGAGCTTCCTATACCTCCACCGGCGATTGTGACTAAGGAAACGAGTCACCTGCTCCTATTCCTTATCCTTCTACTTCCCAAATTTCTCCACCTCTTACTTCTACCCCTCCTCCACCCAAGGATGTGAGTGATCCTATTCTCCCAAAGCCTTCCTCTTCTTCCGATATACCTTATCCTTCAAGGTTGAGGAAAGAGAAGCTCAAAAGCAAGGACGATATTCAGGTTTCAAACTTCCTTAAAATGTTCAAACAATTGAATTTCAATATCTCCTTCGCTGAGGCTCTCGCTCACATGCCCAAATATGCGAAAATGTTCAAAGATCTTCTTAGCGACAAAGAGAAGCTTCTTGATATTGCAAACACCCAACTTAATGAGAATTGCTCTGCAGTGCTCTTAAGGAAATTACCAACCAAGCTTGGTGATCCGGGTCGCTTCTTAATCCCTTGCAACTTCCCGGGAGTAGAGAATTGCATGGCCCTAGCCGATCTAGGTGCCAGTATTAAGTTAATACCTCTAAGCGTTTGGAAGCAATTATCTCTCCCTGAGCTAGTCCCCACCAAAATGACTTTGGAATTAGCTAACCGTACGGTTGCTTATCCAGTGGGGATAGCCGAAGACGTCTTTGTAGGAGTCGACAAATTCACTTTTCCTGCCGATTTCGTTGTCGTTGACTACGACATGGACCCTCGTGTGCCATTGATCGTTGGTCATCCATTTTTGAGGACCGGTCGCACTCTCATCGATGTTGAAGCGGGTGAGCTTATCATGAGAGTGGGTGACGATAAAATCGTCTTCAACATGGGAAAGCTTTCTAAACAGCCTTATTCATACGAGAGTGTCAATTGTATTGACGTTCTTGATGAGGCTTGTGAAGAACACTTTATTGATGCTTGTAAAAGTATTCCTACCTCTCTTCCTAATGTTGAGACCGTTTCCTCTATTGATTCATCACTATCTCTATTTGGAGAAAGTGATTTCCTTTGGAAAGATTTGGAAGCCACCATGGGAGATGTGAACTTAGAACATGACGATTCTCCCACCAATTGGGATGAAGATCTTCGCCTCATTGAAAACCTTCTCAAAGAAGACAATATTTCTCCACCATCTCCCACGGTTATTGCTATCGATGCTCCGACTGTGAATACGCCTCCCATCGAAAATCCTCCGGATTTAGAACTTAAGGAGTTGCCACCCCATCTCGAGTACGTGTTCCTTGAAGATAAGAAGAAGTCGCCTGTCATCATCGCGAAGGACTTGAAAGAAGAAGAGAAATCTCGCCTCATCGTCGTGCTTAAAGCTCATAAGAAGGCAATTGCTTGGAAAATTTCTGATATTCGTGGAATTGATCCGAACATTTGTACTCACAAGATTCTCATGGAAGGTGACTTTAAACCCGCAATCCAGAGCCAAAGAAGGGTTAATCCTCGCATTCATGACGTCATCAAACAAGAGGTTATCAAACTTCTAGATGCCGGCTTGATTTACCCTATTTCGGATTCGCCATGAGTAAGTCCCGTCCATTGTGTGCCCAAGAAGGGCGGAATAACCGTTGTTCCCAATGAACACAATGAGTTGATTCCCACTCGTCTCGTTACTGGGTGGAGAGTTTGTATCGATTATCGCAAGCTCAATGATGCCACGAGAAAAGATCACTTTCCTCTTCCTTTCATGGATCAAATGCTCGAGCGTCTAGTGGGTAATGACTATTACTGCTTTTTAGACGGTTTCTCCGGGTATTTTCAAATTCCCATCGATCCCAAAGACCAAGAAAAGACCACATTCACTTGTCCCTACGGAAAATTTGCTTACAAACGTATGCCTTTTGGTTTATGCAATGCTCCTGGGACGTTCCAACGGTGTATGATGGCTATATTCCATGACATGGTGGAAGACACTATGGAAGTATTCATGGATGATTTCTCGGTTTATGGCGATTCTTTCTCTGCTTTCCTTACCAATTTAGAACGTATGCTTAAGCGGTGTGAAGACACTCGCCTTGTTCTTAATTGGGAAAAATGCCATTTCATGGTAAAAGAGTGCATCGTGCTAGGACACAAGATCGCCAAAGCCGGTCTTGAAGTAGACCGTGCTAAAGTCAATGTTATTTCTAAGTTGCCTCCACCTTCAACCGTGAAGGGTGTGAGAATTTTCCTCGGTCATGCGGGCTTCTACCGTCGCTTTATCAAAGATTTTTCTACAATCGCTCGCCCAATGACCCACCTCTTGGAAAAATATACTCCTTTTATCTTCTCCAAAGAGTGCATTGAAGCCTTCAACTTGCTTAAAGATAAGCTAACTAAGGCACCAGTCTTGGTTACCCGTAATTGGGAGCTTCCCTTTGAGTTGATGTGCGATGCTAGCGACTTTGCTATTGGAGCGGTTTTGGGCCAACGAGTGAACAAACACTTCCAACCAATCCATTACGCTAGCAAGAAAATGACGGGGGCTCAATTGCATTACACGACAATCGAAAAAGAGCTTTTAGCTGTTATCTATGCCTTTGAAAAGTTCTGCCCCTATCTTGTCCTTTCCACCACAATCGTTTATACCGATCATTCCGCGTTGAAGTACTTGTTAACTAAACAAGACTCCAAACCAAGACTTCTTCGCTGGGTTTTGCTACTCCAAGAATTTAAAATCGAAATTCGCGATAAGAAAGGAGCTAAAAACCTAGCCGCAGATCATCTCAGTAGACTTGAGGATCCTTACCAAGGGATCATCCGAACAAAGAAATCAATGATTCTTTCCCCCTGGAGACCTTAATGTCAATCAACTCGACTTCTGATGAAACCCCGTGGTTTACGGACATTGCAAACTACTTGGCGGGTGGAATTCTCGTTGACGGGTTAACATCCTAACAAAAGAAGAAGTTCTTCAAAGACATTAAGACTTACTTTTGGGATGACCCGTATCTATTCAAACAATGTGCTGATTTGATTATTCGCCGATGTGTTGATGGACCGGCAGCTTTTGAAATCCTTGACGCTTGCCACAAAGGACCCACCGGTGGTCATTTTGGTCCCAACTACACCGCCAAAAAAGTGTTTGACTCGGGATATTATTGGCCCACCATTTATCGTGATGCTCACGAAATGGTTAAATGTTGTGATGCTTGCCAAAAACAAGGCAAGATCACACATAAAGACGAGATGCCTCAGAATTTCATTCAAGAATGTGAAATCTTTGATGTTTGGGGTATCGACTTTATGGGGCCATTCCCTTCATCTAAAGGAAACAAATACATCCTTGTAGCCGTTGACTACGTCTCCAAATGGGTTGAAGCCAAAGCTTTACCCACTATTGACGCAAGGGTGGTTTGTAACTTTTTGAAGTCGCTCTTCGCTAGATTCGGTGTACCTCGTGCCATTATTAGTGATCTCGGGACTCATTTTTGCAATGACCAATTCGCAAGAGTAATGGCTAAGTATGGTGTACATCATCGTCTTTCCACCGCTTACCACCCACAAACTAATGGCCAGGCTGAAATATCCAACCGAGGATTAAAGCGAATTCTTGAAAGAACCGTGGGAGAGCATCGTGCCTCATGGGCCGATAAACTTGATGATGCTCTGTGGGCTTTTCGTACCGCATACAAGACTCAGATTGGTTGTACGCCATATCGTCTCGTGTACGGGAAAGCATGCCACCTCCCCATTGAGTTAGAGCACAAGGCTTATTGGGCCTTGAAGTGGGCTAATTTCGATATCAACAAAGTCGGTGACCTACGCAAGATCCAACTCAATGAGCTGAATGAACTCCGGAATGAGGCTTATGAAAATTCTTTGATCTATAAGGAGAAGACTAAGCTCATTCACGACTCTAAGATTAAAATCCGAGAGTTCCAAGTTGGAGACAAAGTTTTATACTTTAACTCTCGGTTGAAAATCTTTTCGGGCAAGCTGAAATCTCGTTGGTCCGACCCATTCACCATTGCCAAAAATTTTCCATATGGTACTCTCGAGCTTGCTCAACCTAATGGACCTAATTTTAAGGTGAATGGCCAACGAGTGAAGTTGTACTTTGGTGAGGACATCTCTCAGGAGATGATTCCATCCCTCACCACGTTTCCCATGAACTAATTTTGGGCCGAGTCAGGCTCGTGACTCGGTTATCAAAAACATAGGTTGCTTGTGTTTGTGTGGTGATGTGATTACAGGGATGAATGCACTTTTGGAACCTTTGAAGAACCGTGCTCCCGTGTTATCCAAAATCCGGTTCTATCTCTCAACTATCGTGATTCAATTTTCTTCATACTCACATTTGAAATTGATCACTTTAGTCGTCTCTCCCTTAGCTTGATTTAACCAACGTGCACAATGTCATAAGTGTAGGGGAGAATTTTCCCACATGCTTAAACATTGAGGACAATGTTTATCTTAAGTGTAGGGGGACTTCTATCGAAGTTTTAAGTGGACTTTTCCATGAAAATGCCTTCATTTAACCAGAAAATCATCTTTTTCAACATTTTTCAAATTTTTAATTAATTAACTTTGGCCATTTAGTCGTAATTTTTAAATTTTTATCGTTGCTTTCATATGTATATATCCCGCAATAAAGTCAAAAATATTAATAAAGTGGTGTAGCTAGTTTTGAAATCTTTGACATATTAGGCCCGTTGCGATTATTTTGACTCAACCCGTATAGACTTATCCAAGTTTATTCTAGCTAGTATCCTTAACCATGTAGACCTTAATTGGTTTATTAGGCTAAGCATCCACGAGTCTCATTACTTTAGATTTTAAATTGTGGAGAACGAGAAATGATAGAGTCAATTATAAGTCGGTATTCTTGCACAAGCTCACTTGGTGTAATTATTTGCCTATTCTCCCATCACTTGCTAATAATTTATCTGCAATAAGTAAGGTCGTACGATTTGAAAGGTTACTTAGCTTCTAGCCCAAGATCGTTTAAAAGTTTCTCGGTAATGATAAGAGTTCATAGCCAAGGCATAACTTATGAAGCGGGCGCGAAGATTGGCGAATCCGAAAAGGCCTTAACAAGGCATGAGGATTCAATCTTATTGTTGAAGATCCAAAGTGATGTGAAAAGCATTATTCCCAAAATTAATATGAAGGATCAAGACTCATGACGAAAAGCAATCAACTCCCATAAAGATCATGGAGAAGTCTATCCGAAAAGACCCTAACAAGGTATGAGGATAAATAGATCCAAGTCCGAAAAGGAGGCGGATCGTTGTATCTCAAAATCCAATTAGAGATTGAAGAAATAATCATGAAGTCGTGGTCAACAAAGTTGGAGTATCCCTCAAAAGTCTCCAAGTGAAGAAACTCTATTACGAAGAGAAGACCATTATCTCAAGAACGTCTCTCAAGAGATGAAGTATGAAGTACATGCCAAATATCGGCCCGAGAAAGGTCTCAAATCGTGAACCGAGTTATGCCAAGATATGAACTTTTTGATATCCCGAGAAGCAGTTTTAAGAGATTTTGTCCTTTAGCTAACTATTGATCAAATCGTCCTACTTTGCTTTCAGCCTAAATAAACTATCGAAATAAGTCCAAAAATGCATCTTCATGATCATTCTAAGACAAAGATAAAATATAAGAGATACACCTAGGAATAAGGGAGTTTAAGCATATAATTAAGCCATGTGTGTAAGTGTTTGATTTGCTAACTTATAATAACCATGATCTCGTTTTTAAGCTTAGTTTGGGGAACGTGAAACTTGAGGGTGATAAATCTTCGCAGCACCAAAGCCCTAATGTAAGTCCTTGATCTCTTTGCAAGTTATTTCCACGTAGCTATTTTCTATCCTTTTGTTTACTTTAAAGTTTTAATTTCTCTTAGTACTTTAATTTTTGATTAGTAGTATTTTAATAAGGCCAAGGTTGATTGATTATGAGAAAAGTGTAAATTTGCTTTATCACTAAGCATTGCATGAGGGCATGACAATGGTTAAGTGTAGGGGATTTGATAGGTGTGAAAACACCCATCCTTTTACCACTTATTTCTGGCTAAAACAAGACCAAAACACGTATTTAATATCATTTGTTTGGAATTATGCGTGGTTTTTGTGTTATTGTGTTTTCAGAGTCAACCGGGTGAATATTGAAGAAAACGTGGGATTGCACGGGTTTTATCGAAGAAAAAGACTCAAGACGAAGTCTATGGTCCAAGAGATGCAAAAGATTTGAAGTCATTGTGCCTATTTGAAGATTTATCGAAGAAAAGGGCCAAAGATGGAAGATTCATATATGTCGAAGAACTCGAGTCTATTAAACAAAAGATTATAAGACGAGTTGGAATTATTCATCGACAGCTCTCAAAATCCAAAGTCGGAAACGTTTATTTAAAGAAACGTAAAGACTAAAGAAGAAAGAAGAAAACAAAGCCCATTCACAAGCCACAAGCACACGCCTATATATAGGATTTCACTTCACAATTTGAGGAGTTAGTTAGTTAGTTTTTAGTTTTTCATTTTCTCTAGTTTTAGAGAGAGAAAGTTCTCAACTTTCTCTCACTAAGTTTTCATCTTTCTTTCTTTTAATCTTTCAAAGATTAAACCTTTTGTATTGTTTATTTCATTAATTAAGTTAAGTTTAAGTTTTTAATCTTTGATCTCTTTCTACCTTTCTTTGATTTTGGTTCACTTTTGGTACGAATTTCGTATGATCCGTGTTGTTCATCAATGTTTTCGTGCTTAAAAAGTTAATCTTTTCATGTTTATTTAAGTTTTCATACGAATAAGCTTTAAGATCTTTGTGCTTATTGGCTTGTTTTTATGTTTAGCTTATTTACTTTATAAAAGTTTTCTTAAAAAGTTTATCTTTTTATGGTTTGATTCAAAAGTTTGCTTAATTTAAGTTTAGAAAAGTTGTGATTTGTGCTTATTTGATCCGTTTCACATTAGATTCGTTATAGTTTGGGTATTAGCTTATTGAAATAGCTTATCACCTAGCTTTTTTTCTCGAATCGCACTTAAATCAGAAAAGGGATAAACCCTTTTCCGATCAGCGTATTCCGACTACACCCCCCCTTTTATTCCGATCGTATGATCGGAAAAGGGTTTTGGGTATTCCGATTGTAGGGTTTTTGATACATTCCGATTGTGGCTTATTTCAAGTATTCCGATTTGATTTGTTTGTTATACATTCCGATTGGCACTTTTTCCCATATTCCGATTGTCTCATTTTAGACTTTCCGATTTCGTTGGTTGTGACATATTCCGATTGGTGCTGATTTGAACATTCCGATTGAAGTCCATTATAAGACATTCCGATTAGGTGTTTTCCATTCATTCCGATTTGAGCTATTTGTAGATATTCCGATTGTGGGTTTCATTATTCCGACAAAGAGTATTAGTGGTATTCCGATTTGTTCCTTTTCAAGCATTCCGACGAGGTGTTATTCTGTTATTCCGATCAGACCATTCCGATCAGCTTTCTGACGGGATTCCGACCAGGGATTCCGGCGGGTTTAATTTCTTGTTTTTTGAAAAGTTTTCAAGTGTTAGATTTATTAATAGTTGAAGTATTTTTCTAATCTTTTCTCTACGTTTTCAAGCATTTATTTTCAACTCGTTATTTTAGTCTAATCTTTAAAACTCTTTTCGCTCAACGACATTTACATTTAATTGCTATTAGTTTAAAATAGATAAACAAACCAACACCTTTTTTATTAACCAAGAACAACTATTCCACTTTGAACCGTGATCAATTCGAGGAGATTCCGAGATTACTTCTGAACCCATACAAAAAAGCTAGTATCAATCGGATTTCCCCGATGGTCGATCGTATGACCGAGATGTGATATCGTTATACATGAGATGTTCAACGGAGGAGTACATGTGATACCGTTGTACATGAGATGTTAACCAGATGATTATATGTGATATCTGTAACACCCCCAAAATTGATACAACTCAATACAGCGGAAGACTAGTTGGTGTTACGGGATAGCACATTACTCACATCATAGACAACGCATAAGAATCGCGTCGTTTTATAATAAAAGCATTTCCATTCATAAACATCAAAGTTACATTGGTCCCAAGTCATATTATTTAATACAAAGTTTTACAAAGTATTTGAATGGAAAATATTATTTAAGTGCGGGCCATGAATTCTTGTTGTCTTCCCGAGAATTACCTTCAAGTACCTGAGATAAAACATGTTAAAAGAAAAGGTCAGCGATAACGCCAAGTGAATTCATAGATTTTAATAAAATCCATCAATATAATATCAGTATAAAATTATTACTGAAAATCATCTTGTACAAATCATTTTAATAGGCCATAAAATAGCCAAAGTCATTTTATACAAATCTTTAACGAAAATCATAATATAGGCATTTGCCTTAAAAATCATTATACGAATCATTGTCGTTAAAAACACCATACAATACGTTTTGCAACGTTGTATAGATTAAATAAAACCGTTATATGAATATGGTTATAAAAAGCCTTAAAATTCATTATACGAGCCAATGTCGTAAAAACGTCATACAATACGTCTTACGACGTTGTATGAAAATAAAAACCGTTATATGAGTATGGTTATCAAAACCAAAACACAAACATAATATCAATAGTATGACCCAGTATTGCTAGTCAGGCAATACATCGTAATTCGGAGCGTCTAGTAGTATTTCGTTAGTCGGATTATTATAAGCCGCATGACATTGTTACCTTACTAAACCAACAACGGGTAGCTAACCCGATACCAATTTTGCCCATCTAAAGTAGCGTGTCGTCACAAAGGTCACGTTATGGAAATCTTCTCATACATAAATTCGCTTACCAATCAATGTGGCACGACGGGGATCAACCGTCAAGGCGCGAACTGGGGTGATCGTCCCCAAATAGTACTATTATATGCACAAGCGTCTACCAACTCCCGGTAGTTCACAATTCATGCTAATGGGACTTTTAGTGACATAACCTAACTTTAATAATCCATTTTATATCATCTATCGGGTCCTTTAATCATTTATCGGGTCATATAATCGGGTCATTCAATCATTCGGGTCCAAATCTATAAACAAACAATCGGGACAAATGGTGTCCAAACTTTTATAAAAACTAACATGTTATCTCCCTCACGGGTTTATAAAGCATTTATAAAAACATTTAAAAGAGTGCGAGGCTATGAACTCACGTTGATGTGGGAAGACGATTATCGGCGATTTGGATGTACGGTACGTGCTTCAATCACGGAAACCTAGACAAATAATAATCGGTCTTAGACTCATGTCCAATGACTTTATAAAAATAAAAATTATGTATACATATGATGATTATTTATATATGATGATCAAGTGGGTTTACATATTCTCATTAACTCGTTTTAGTGTTTACGTATTGGTATCTTTTTACTAGTTTACTAGTTTTACCTATTTACGCGTTTTAAGTCCAATAAACTTATTATAAGTTCTTTAACTTCTATCAATCCATGTTATACCTATATTATCAGTATCTACACTTTACAAGTTGGGCCTAAATGGGTTAAGCCCAATAATAAGTTTATAAGTGTTTTTGTCCATTTTTATTGTATTATTAGTCCAATAGCGTTAATTTAGTCCATTAACGTCCGTATGTCCTATAGTTCGGGTCTTATCGGTTTTTACTTGATTTAATTACCTATACATCAGTATATGAATTTTATAAACTTTACATTCGACGGGTTTTGTGACACCCCAGGCAAATCCCACATCGGCTGTGGCCAGGAGAGATCCATGGTTCATAAGATAACATTCGCCTTCTCATGACACAACGCGTTTTGTGGTCTACTGCACGTGGGGTTCTTAGGAACTGGCAGTTAAGCGTGCTCATGTCAGAGTAGTACTAGGTTGGGTGACCAGCCGGGAAGTACTTACAAGAGGGCCACAAAGCAAAGCCGTGAGCCTGCGGGCAAAGCGGACAATATTGTAGTCTGAGTAGGCGGGATGTTACAAGTGGTATCAGAGCTACTCCTGAGCCGTTCGGGATGGTGGGGCAAACCTCATCGAGGACGATGAGTCCCGAAGGGGGGGTGATTGTGACACCCCAGGCAAATCCCACATCGGCTGTGGCCAGGAGAGATCCATGGTTCATAAGATAACATTCGCCTTCTCATGACACAACGCGTTTTGTGGTCTACTGCACGTGGGGTTCTTAGGAACTGGCAGTTAAGCGTGCTCATGTCAGAGTAGTACTAGGTTGGGTGACCAGCCGGGAAGTACTTACAAGAGGGCCACAAAGCAAAGCCGTGAGCCTGCGGGCAAAGCGGACAATATTGTAGTCTGAGTAGGCGGGATGTTACAGGTTTGGTCGTCTAAGTTTTATTTGGCGAAAAACTTTAATTTTACGGCAATAGCCGAAAAAGTCGTAAAAATCAAGTTTATAGTTTTTATTGCTTACAAATATTATTTCATTACCATTTATATAATTTATCCATTTAATTAACCTTTTATATATATTTATATAAATAAGTTTTATAAGTTAGTGGGTTTTTATTTTTACATTTTATACATTAAAATGTGAGTGCTTATATAATAATAATAAACATTAATTCTTAAAAATCTGATTTTTATCTTTATGTTCACCATTTTTACCATATCTAGAGTTCTATAATGAACTAGAAGCTCATTTTTGGGTGACATGTTCTTCATATTATGTGCTACATTTAACTTAGTTATAGCTACTGCCCATTTTGAGTTCATCATGCCTTAACAGTCCCTACAAAACTGCTTATTCAGATTAGACCACCTAACTTGTTTTGATCATATCTCACTCATTATTTTGATTCCATTGCATGGCCAACTCTCACATGTGTATAACATCTTGTAAATACTGTAAATGGATCATACCATGAAATTTTATCAGTTCATCTTTTTGTTATATACTGTTTTCATACAACCAACTAAATAATCAAAATTTTAGCCTCATTCTTATAGTTATTAACATTTTTAAGCATATCTATCAACACTTGACCCCACACAACATTTTTTTCATCATATATACATCATATACATATACAAAATGAAAGAAAATACATTTGTTCTTTACAAAATAACAAGAAAAAAATAGAGAGGATGATCTTCTTTACCAACCAAGTGTATTCCTTGTTTTTGGAAGACAAGGACTTGATGAATACAACAAGTAACTCCAAGACCATCAAATATCAAGAACATATGTTGGAAAATCAGCCCTAGGACACAAGCAAATCACCTCCAATGATGTTAATATGGCCACCAAATGATCAAGGCTTCAAGATAACTCCTTAATAGAGCTAGTAAACATGTGTTTCATGGCTAGAAGAGATAAAAGGGGTGTTTGTAGCTTTATTTTGGACGGCAAAAGGGAGGGTGTTGAGAGAGTTTTGAGAGAACTTGCATGTAAAAAAAATGGAAGTGAAAACTAGTTGCTAGTTTTGAAGTTAGTGGAGTGGTAGAAAGCTTAAGGTGTAAGCTAAGCTTACACATGTAAATAAGCTAGCTAACTTGATGCCACCTTCATGGTGTGGTGTCAAGTGTGCCGTCCAACTTAAGCTAGTGGGGTGGGACAATGTATTTTGTCCCATCTCACTAGTTTACGGGTATTTCTCGATTCTAGTTTTCTCGATTTGCGTGCCCTCGGGTCGTTTTACGAAAAACGTTTTTATAAATTATGAATCAACGGCACAAAACGAATCCAATAAAAATTGTCTCATCAAAAACGGAGTTCGAAAACGTAAATACGTAATCCTAAGGTTTCCGGTTTAGTCGTAAAGGACGTTAAAATAAAATCGTAAGTCCTAATCTTTTCTCGTAAATTTGTGAGTTTATGAACTAACACAAATTTAAAACTCCAAAATAATATTCGCATATAAATTTATTTTCTGAAATGTCGGACTGTCACCAAGGACGGTGTATGTAAACGTAAGCACGTAACGTTGAATTCTCCGGTTTAGACGTAGTCGATGCTACTTCAAGACGTAAATCCAAATTTCTTCCCAAAAATATGTGAGTTCATATTATAACATTAAAATAATGTTTTTAAATAATATTCGAGAATAAAATATCAACCATAAATTGACGGATTGTCACAGCATTTACCCCTAAACAGGATCTTTGTCCTCAAAGATCATCTTACCTTACTACTCGCTTCTTATAGAGTTAAAGCCATGTGGTTATTTCCTCCACATTCGGTCTTTTCTCACAAGTGTAATTTATTACAATACGCGAGTTCTATCAAACATAACTCCGGGAATAAGATCAGGCTAAATGTTGACTTACTTTCTCTATCCATGTTGTTCATGGGTTTCTGATAAATGCAACTTTTCGCCTATCTAAGCTCTACTAAGAATAATCAGATTCTCACTTGATAGATATTCCATCAAGTGCGATATACGAAACATAATTTACGAAGTCTTTACAGTCCTAGGGTAGATCCAGCTTATATGCCTTTCAAACCAATCTTTTATAGCATCTCAATGGTCCCATACAACGGGGACTTATATCCCATGATTTGTCAGATCATGAATTCATTTTTCCAAGGTTAAAAATTTTGGCATAACTTCGCTACCCATTTGGCACTTCAAGATCTACATTTCACATTCACATAACCTCTTGCCCACTACCGGCTGTCAATAATCAAATCCTAATTTCAACAATCATTTCAGATTTCGCGGGTCGGGTATTTTGCAAGGTTCGGTTCGCCATCATAGGAAACATTAAACCTAAAAGACATGTCCAACTCACAATAGGTGTATGTCGGGTGTCTTCATCTCAACTCCTGCTTAAAGATGCTCTAATATGGATCCTAACAAGATTCAATCTCAATCCTAATACGATGATTATCAATGATAATCCTTCCAAAGGAAAACGATTATACGGTCTATTACCAAAGGTCAATCATTCAAACATAGAACGGCGCTTATAGTATTTTGTATCGTTACTTTACCTCGTCCCTTCGATTGGGGTGGTACATAGTACTCTCATCAAGGTTCGTTCTCAATTATTTCTGAGAAAATCTCTAGAAAGTCGATGCGAAGCGAGGATCTTGATATAGATGTTCGATACAGGCACACTATGTTTACATAACTCTTTTGCATTTATCATCAACAGGAATGATATTAGCAGATTTGGTCAGTCTGTCGACGATGACCCAAATCGAATCAAATTCAGATGACGACCTTTGCAATAGCTAGACGTTTACTAATGTATGAGGCGATGTCTGCCTTCATAATTGCCATTAGTACAACTTCTTCAGACAAAGATACTTTTAGTCAAAAATGACATACATATAATACTTATACTTACAAATTCCAACATAAATATATCTCACAATCCTCTATATTTAGACAATCACATGTGGTCTTTAAAACATTTAACGCTATCGGCTTCTCAACTCTAATGGTTCAAACTAGCCGTGAAACCTTTCACTATTTATGTTATCCTTTTTACAAACATTGGTTATATTTTAAATTGCTCGGCAAATTATTTTGCACAGTCATTACTAAGGAACATATCCTAATTGGTTCTTTATATTTTCTACATAATGTGTCAGTATTTATATTCATTTTTCCTGATGATATAATTATCATGTCCACAATTCACTCAGATATTCTTTCTATATTATGCGTCAGTAATTACGTTCACCTTCCTGATGAAATAAATATCACAATCGTATTTATTCAAAATTCTTTCTTCATATCTTCTATGTTTTAGTTTCGTCTTTACTATCATTTTTATCCGTTTTACTCAATCGTCGTCTAAAGCGTCGATAATTATTACAATTAATTAAATAATAATTATTAAATTTTTATGAAACGTAAACGTAAAAATTTTAAATCTCTTAGTTCGACCAATTATATAAAATGTTCAAAAATAATTTGAATTTAATTAACAAGATTTTTGTTGATTTATCGAAAATATTTAATAAGATTTCGTAAATATTCGAAAGAAAAAAAAACCTTTGTTTATTCTTTGGTCAAAGTTTTCTTAGTTGAAAAGCAAAAATTGTCGTTTTAAGTTTTCAGGTTATGGTATAAATGGTTTTACTCAATCCTTCTTAAGTTATCTTAAGGTATACACAAACATTTACCCCTAAACAGAAGTTTAGTTAAATGTTTAGTGTATAAGGGAATAATCCCTTTAAAATCCTTGGTTAAAACATTCGTCAAAACATATTTCCATTTCCTTTTGGTAAAATCTAAAGTCTTAAAAGGGCTCTTAATTTTAGAAGAGTCAATATATATTCCATTATCTATTATTCACACGGTCAATTAATATAAAGGATTTAGTCTTTAATCACATGTTAATTATTTAAGGTACATGTTTTCATTGTTCGGCCAATTCAGGGCAATCTATAATTAATTATTAACTCCTTTCTATTCTTATAAACAAACAAATGGTCCTTAATGATCACGAGCATGAATTTATCAAATTACAGCCTACACACGGGATTCACCAAATTTATGAATACTACATGTGTATTAGTCAACCCAAACGACATCCCGTGAAGCTCATAATGTTCATTATAAGTACCGGATGTAGTGATTGGAATACATAATCTTTTTCGCGGATGCGAAGTTGATGATAACCATGCTGAGGATCAAGTCTTTAAAACATACGCTAGAACCTTGTAAATGATCGAACAAATCTTCCATTTCGAGTTATGGATATCGTTTTCGATTGTCAATTTACTCAGTTCACAGTAATCTATAAATATAAGGAATGATAACACCATAGCTCTTCATGATGACAGGCTTGGGGGAATAAAATCTTTCTCCGACAACTCTCTCAGTTGTACGGTAATTCCTTAAATTCAGATGGTGCTGACGTACAGTGCACAAGCCACAAGTGCAGCACCCGGAATATGATCAATACCAATTTCAACTTGCCTTATTGGCGAAAGTCTAGGTAATTCACCAATAAATACCTCCTAAAGTTTCAGATAATATAAACATCTTTTAATAAATCATATTAGGTTCTTTCTAGATTACAATATCTATAACTAGTTCACAACCATTCATGGTAATATTTCAAGTCTTAATACAGGATAAGGTCATCCATCAAGAATTATTTAGATCACTTTTGATAATCAACATCTTATCATTTAGGGGAATTCTACTCGAGTTCCCATCAATTAAGACAATGTCGTCATGTCATAATCAATCAATCCATTCTACTGGCACTATCAACTTTCCAGTTTCATTTCCGTCGACAAGATGTGAAATTCTCAAAAGACTAATAATAACTCATAATCCTTCGCAAATTCAGGAGACATAAACCTTAAAAAGAGTAAGATCAAAGCATAATCTATGCGAGAGAATTTCAAATCAGATACAGACGAAAACATTTAACGAATATGAATATACCCCATGTTTTCATAATTTGAGTACGCATTCGAAAGCTCCTCGGATCGTTACCCAGGTCATTCAAATGAAATCAAATCAAAAGAAATGATAGGAATGTCGATACATCCAGTCGGGTATCAACACTCGGTAATCGGATACTTTTCCTAAGAATCTCACTACGGGAGAATTGGACAAGAAAGAATTGTCAATCTCCATATAAGACAATTTCCACTGATGAGTAAATTCGACTCAGAAGAATAGATGCTACAGGCACATATGTAGGTGTCCCTAACACTATGTCCTTATTTTTCACTTCTTGCAGATCTCATAAAATTTAATCTTTCACAATCTTCAAAAGAAAATGTAGTGTTTATTCATTAGTTTTATGGTGACTACTAATCAGCCTTGCATGGTCCATTCCAAATTGTATGTAGGCGCGCAACTATATACAATTTCAAGATTAACGATGTAATACTCAGTTCGTCAAAATTTTATCACCATGTTTATAATAAAAACATTTTCATGCTTAATTCTTAAATAAGAATCAAGAATAAATTTACAAGGGTTTTCTTCGTTATGGAAATAATTAAGTTTCCAAAGCGTCTCATAAACAACTTCATTTTGATATCAATCACTTATAAATCTCTCTTTGAATAATCCTTATTGTGATGAAAATTAAATTTTCTCAAAGGATACCGTTTTAACTTAATAAAAACAATGTGTGATCTGCAAAAGAGTGATGAAGAGTTGTTCACCAAGAACTTAACTATAATATATCAGGAAATGAGCTTAGCCAATTAATCATGAGGTTCATGATCTCGATGGCACTCACAAAGAATAATCCACAACGTAACTCAAATCGAGATGAGTACTCGTTCAAAGGTTGCATCACTAATGCGAACATTAGGATGAAGCAAGAAAAGATAGATATCATCGATACATGTAGGATTTAGCAATCAAAGGTAGTCTTTTTCATTAATCACAAACAAGTCAAATTTGTACCGTAACACATTAGTATGTCATACAATTCTCAGAACTCATCCTACCAACTGATGTCACAGTTAAGTTAGGGATTATTTTTAAAAGATACCACAATGAATACTAATCTACAAGAGTCATTAGGTGTTCCACATGTCCCGGAAGATCCATCGGTCCCAATTCAGAAGAAGATTTCTTCAATTTATTTCTTGGACACTGGGCATCCTCGTTAGTAGACAATGGCCTAGGCACAACCCTTAACAAAAACCTACAATCAATTAAATCCTTATAATTCAATCACAGAACTTAACAGATTCCTCTTAATAATCTCATATTCCATATAAGTTAAATTTTACTTTATTCAAGTTTCAACCAATTTTATACTCAATTCGATATCCTACTTCATTTTCCAAATCTTATTCTTCGGCCTTGTAAAGGCAATAAAAGCTCAATATGATCAATACTTAATTTCCGATCCTATATCTCTTACAACAACAATTATCAGATGAGTCACTAGTATGAAATGACTTGATCATTCAACTTGACTTCTCGGAAAGGTATTAGTGGCATGAGGCTTTTGGGTAATGGTTCCAATGACAGCCTCAAGTGCAACATTCACCCTTTCGAATTCAATTTAAGAATTGGATGAAAACGAATCAGATGACATCTTTCTAGGTGGTAACGTTTTGTCAAACTCCACTCTATAAGAAAAGATCGTCATGACATCGATATCAGTTTTAATCTCGCCAATTCTTCTTCAATGTCACAATCTACTAATATCTACATTTCTACGAATATCAACCATTTGTTGGGATCATAAATATCCGCAACTTGGTTTAGATCTAGGATAGCTAGAATTCCTACGAGAATAGCTTCGACTAATTTACTAGGGAAGTTAGGGTTTCTTGTGACAATCTACGTCGTATAAATGCCTTGTATAAATATCAAAATAATCATCAAACGATCATGTAATAAAATTACATCATATATATATATATATATAATCCAAGTTATATTTATATATTAAAATAACACTTCTCAGTCTGGCCTTGTCGGTAACTCGGGAATTCTTCGGCACCGTTATAGTCAAAAGATTTTTAGACATTTTTAGAAAAATGTTTATAGTTAAAAGATTTTGAAATGTTTTATTCAAAACCTTGGTTTTAAAAATCTTTCGTTCTCTATAACGAGAGCTCTGATGCCAAACTGTAACACCCCCAAAATTGATACAACTGAATACAGCGGAAGACTAGTTGGTGTTACGGGATAGCACATTACTCACATCATAAACAACGCATAAGAATCGCGTCGTTTTATAATAAAAGCATTTCCATTCATAAACATCAAAGTTACATCGGTCCCAAGTCATATTATTTCATACAAAGTTTTACAAAGTATTCTTGTTGTCTTCCCGAGAATTACCTTCAAGTACCTGAGATAAAACATGTTAAAAGAAAAGGTCAGCGATAACGCCGAGTGAATTCATAGAGTTTAATAAAATCCATCAATATAATATCAGTATAAAATTATTACTGAAAATCATCTTGTACAAATCATTTTAATAGGCCATAAAATAGCCAAAGTCATTTTATACAAATCTTTATCGAAAATCATAATATAGGCATTTGCCTTAAAAATCATTATACGAATCATTGTCGTTAAATACACCATACAATACGTTTTGCAACGTTGTATAGATTAAATAAAACCGTTATATGAATATGGTTATAAAAAGCCTTAAAAATATTATACGAGCCAATGTCGTAAAAACGTCATACAATACGTCTTACGACGTTGTATGAAAATAAAAACCGTTATATGAGTATGGTTATGAAAACCAAAACACAAACATAATATCAATAGTATGACCCAGTATTGCTAGTCAGGCCGTACATCGTAATTCGGAGCGTCTAGTAGTATTTCGTTAGTCGGATTATTATAAGCCGCATGACATTGTTACCTTACTAAACCAACAACGGGTAGCTAACCCGATACCAATTTTGCCCATCTAAAGTAGCGTGTCGTCACAAAGGTCACGCTATGGAAATCTTCTCATACATAAATTCGCTTACCAATCAATGTGGCACGACGGGGATCAACCGTCAAGGCGCGAACTTGGGTGATCGTCCCCAAATAGTACTATTATATGCACAAGGGTCTACCAACTCCCGGTAGTTCACAATTCATGCTAATGGGACTTTTAGTGACATAACCTAACTTTAATAATCCATTTTATATCATCTATCGGGTCCTTTAATCATTTATCGGGTCATACAATCGGGTCATTCAATCATTCTAGTCCAAATCAATAAACAAACAATCGGGACAAATGGTGTCCAAACTTTTATAAAAACTAACATTTTATCTCCCTCGCGGGTTTATAAAGCATTTATAAAAACATTTAAAAGAGTGTGAGGCTATGAACTCACGTTGATGTGGGAAGACGATTATCGGCGATTTGGATGTACGGTACGAGCTTCAATCACGGAAACCTAGACAAATAATAATCGGTCTTAGACTCCTGTCCAATGACTTTATAAAAATAACAATTATGTACACATATGATGATTATTTATATATGATGATCAAGTGGGTTTACATATTCTCATTAACTCGTTTTAGTGTTTACGTATTGGTATCTTTTTACTAGTTTACTAGTTTTACCTATTTACGCGTTTTAAGTCCAATAAACTTATTATAAGTTCTTTAACTTTTATCAATCCATGTTATACCTATATTATCAGTATCTACACTTTACAAGTTGGGCCTAAATGGGTTAATCCCAATAATAAGTTTATAAGTGTTTTAGTCCATTTTTGTTGTATTATTAGTCCAATAACGTTAATTTAGTCCATTAACGTCCGTATGTCCTATAGTTCGGGTCTTATCGGTTTTTACTTATTTTAATTACCTATACATCAGTATATGACTTTTATAAACTTTACATTCGACGGGTTTGGTCGTCTTAGTTTTATTTGGCGAAAAACGTTAATTTTACGGCAATAGCTGAAAAAGTCGTAAAAATCAAGTTTATAGTTTTTATTACTTATAAATATTATTTCATTACCATTTATATAATTTATCCATTTAATTAACCTTTTATATATATTTATATAAATAAGTTTTATAAGTTAGTGGGTTTTTATTTTTACATTTTATACATTAAAATGTGAGTGCTTATATAATAATAATAAACATTAATTCTTAAAAATCTGATTTTTATCTTCATGTTCACCATTTTTACCATATCTAGAGTTCTATAATGAAATGGAAGCTCATTTTTGGGTGACATGTTCTTCATATTATGTGATACATTTAACTTAGTTATAGCTACTGCCCATTTTGAGTTCATCATGCCTTAACAGTCCCTACAAAACTGCTTATTCAGATTAGACCACCTAACTTGTTTTGATCATATCTCACTCATTATTTTGATTCCATTGCATGGCCAACTCTCACATGTGTATAACATCTTTTACTTACTGTAAATGGATCATACCATGCAATTCTATCAGTTCATCTTTTTGTTATATACTGTTTTCATACAGCCAACTAAATAATCAAAATTTTAGCCTCATTTCCTATAGTTATTAACATTTTTAAGCATATGTATCAACACTTGATCCCCACACAACATTTTTTTCATCATATATACATCATATACATATACAAAATGAAAGAAAATACATTTGTTCTTTACAAAATAACAAGAAAAAAATGAAGAGGATGATCTTCTTTACCAACCAAGTGTATTCCTTGTTTTTGGAAGACAAGGACTTGATGAATACAACAAGTAACTCCAAGACCATCAAATATCAAGAACATATGTTGGAAAATCAGCCCTAGGACACAAGCAAATCAACTCCAATGATGTTAATATGGCCACCAAATGATCAAGGCTTCAAGATAACTCCTTAATAGAGCTAGTAAACATGTGTTTCATTGATAGAAGAGATCAAAAGGGGTGTTTGTAGCTTTATTTTGGACGGCAAAAGGGAGGGTGTTGAGAGAGTTTTGAGAGAATTTGCGTGTAAGAAAAATGGAAGTGAAAACTAGTTGCTAGTTTTGAAGTTAGTGGAGTGGTAGAAAGCTTAAGGTGTAAGCTAAGCTTACATATGTAAATAAGCTAGCTAACTTGATGCCACCTTCATGGTGTGGTGTCAAGTGTGCCGTCCAACTTAAGCTAGTAGGGTGGGACAATGTATTTTGTCCCATCTCACTAGTTTACGGGTATTTCTCGATTCTAGTTTTCTCGATTTGCGTGCCCTCGGGTCGTTTTACGAAAAACGTTTTTATAAATTATGAATCAACGGCACAAAACGAATCCAATAAAAATTGTCTCATAAAAAACGGAGTTCGAAAACGTAAATACGTAATCCTAAGGTTTCCGGTTTAGTCGTAAAGGACGTTAAAATAAAATCGTAAGTCCTAATCTTTTCTCGTAAATTTTTGAGTTTATGAACTAACACAAATTTAAAACTCCAAAATAATATTCGCGGATAAATTTATTTTCTGAAATGTCGGACTGTCACCAAGGACGGTGTATGTAAACGTAAGCACGTAACGTTGAATTCTCCGGTTTAGACGTAGTCGATGCTACTTCAAGACGTAAATCCAAATTTCTTCCCAAAAATATGTGAGTTCATATTATAACATTAAAATAATGTTTTTAAATAATATTCGAGAATAAAATATCAACCATAAATTGACGGATTGTCACAATATCGTTGTACATGTGATCTTTATCGGAGGATCCGATGTGTTATCGGTATACATGAGACGTTAAACGGAGGAGTATATGGGATATTGTTATACATGAGATGATAAACGAAGTAGTCGAGATGGTATCTTTTGTACATGATATGTTTAACGGATGAGTCGAGATGTTATCATTACACATGAGATGTTCAACCGGATGAGTCGAGATGCTATCGTTATACATGTGATCTTCAATGAAGGAGTTGATGTGATATCTTGATACATGAGATTTTTAACGCATGAGTCGAGATGTTATCATTATACATGAGATGTTCAACGGAAGAGTCGAGGTTCTATCGTTATCGGATAAGGGTTATGAGTTTAGGGTTATATATAGGGTTATCCACATGAAAGTCAGATAAATGTTAACTAATGGTGATGAATCTTAACTCATCAAGATGATTGTTAACTAATCTTTATGAAGGTTAACTAATCGATAAAAGTTTAAACGATAAAACATACGACGATACCCTGCCGACTACTCCGTTGAACATCTCGTGTACAAGGATACACTATCGACTGATCCTTTGAACGTATCATGTGCAAAGATACACATATCGACTACTCTGTTGAACATCTAGGTACAACGATACCCTATTGACTACTTTGTTGAACATCTCGTGTACGACAATACCTTACCTACTTCTCCGTCTTAATATCTGAACAGCGAAATCCGAATCGAACTAAACTATTTTATAATATAACAACATATACTGAATATACTAATATACAATATATAACAAATAAAATTTAATATTTATATTCATTTGGTGGTGGAGTAAAATAAATTTATTTTTTTATAAAAATTAACATGTTTCACAAGTTAAATTAACACGTTACACAATTAAATTAGTTAAATGAGTTTGCGAGTCATCTCATTTAACCATATAACTTTTTTAATAAAATATAAATAATTTTAAATTTAATAAAAGATATTAAATTGATTAATGGGTCAACCCATTTAATCAGTTTTATTATCCACGTTTATTTTTTAAAAATATTAAAATTTATTTATTCATTCTTAAAAATAGAGATAAAAGTTTGTTTAAATTTATCATATTATATTTATTTGATGTTACTTTTATAAAATTATTATTTAATAAATTAGCTAATAATAAAATTGTTATTATATAAAATAATAAGAATACTCGTCTTCGAGTTCGTTCTCGGTGGAGGTATGGTGTTTAGCCAAAATATATAGATGTATTTAATCGAGTGATTACGTTTTTGGAAAGACGAAAAGGAAAGAAAAAGGAGACGATTTACGCTAAAAATGGTCGAAAACGCTTAAACGTACAAACGTAAAAACGCGACCCAAAAAAAAAAAATAAAAACTAATTTAAAAACAAAAATGGGCTAAAAAAATCAAAATAACAAAAGCACACGAAAATAATAACGAACGTAAAAAAACGCGATATTTAAATAATTTATTGAATTTAAAGCCTAAAAATGCAATTTTAATTTTTCCTACATTATAAACGACAAAAGAAAATTTTAGAAAAAAGAATTATATTTTTTTGACTATTAAATAATTTTTATTAATTAATTATGATTAAAACTAATTAAGTGATCTAAAAATAGATTTTTCAAAAATCCTAAAAAATTACAGAAAATCAAAAACGCTGTTAGAAAACTATAAAAAAAATAGTAAGTTGAAAAGATAAGCTCAAACAAGCTCGAAATAAGCATAAAATAAGCTTTTAAGCAAATAAAGTTAAAAGAGTACAAGTAAAAGCTTTTGTAGTGATAAACCAAAAAGAACACTTGGTGCAGATGGTTAAAGAGTGTATTTCTGTGTCTGTGTGTTCTCTGAGGTTAGGGGTTCGATCCATCTTCTGCCCATTTTTTGGTATTTTTTGGTTTTTTTTTATCAGGAAATAAAAAAAAAGATTAAAAAGAAAAGAAGAGGATGTATTAACAGGAAGTGTCTATAGATCAGATGGTTTAGTAGAGAGATGCTGCTTCTGATGTTAGTTGAGAGGTCAAGGGTTCAAGACCCTCTGTTGCCTTTTTTATCAGATTAAAAAGAAAAGAAGAGGATGTATTAACAGGAAGTGCATATATAAATAAGTTTTACACAAGTTATGATTCTTAATTTTTTATTTATTTAATGGTCCTTATAATCTAATCACATATAAAGTTTATAAAGACTAAAAACGTAATATGTTATAAAAACAAGTATATACCATTGAGTCCTTATGATTGTAAGCTAAAAAAAATTAAGCACAAAATTTATTTACATAAAAAAGACTGGTTGTTAAAAAAAAACCAGTGTTTTTAAATGTCTAAAAACACTAGTTTTTTTATATATAACGGTGTCCTTAATATTAACACATAAAGACAGGTTGTTACGTAAAAACCAGTGTCTTTAAGTGTATAAAAGGAGTGGTTGCAGCCTACAAAACTAGTCTCTTTAGAATTCACCTTATAGAGACTGGTTTTTTTTTAAGAAAACAAGTTTCTATTTATTCCCTTCCCACCATTTTTAGGTCATACTTGTTTTCACGTAACCAGTGTCTTTAGGGGGGGTCTCTAAGGGCTTTTTTGTAGTAGTGAGAATTAGCAAGAATCAGATCTAAAATAGTGGGATTGCCACTTGACGAGCTATCGAAAAAACCTAACACTTCTTGTGAAAACTCATCGCAAACCACATCAACTAAGTCAATGCGATTGATGGTAGCGATTGCATAAACATGAGAAGGTTTCGAGTTTTGAGTAGCGTTTATAACAAGTTCCTCTTCGTTGAATCTCAAAGTAAAATTCTTGCATGAACGTCGATAAACGATCTCGAGGTGTCTAAATATGGACGACCTAAAATTAGAGGAACTTGAGGATCCGCGGGGATGTCAACTACTATAAAATCAATGGGATATTAGAACATCCCCGCTTTCACGAAAACATCCTCAGCTACTCCACATGCTAAAATCGTAGAATGATCGGCCATCTCGATAGACATGTTCGAAGGAGTAAGAGCCGGAAGCGAAAGCGATTTCCAAATGGAAAATGGTATCAAATTAATGCTTGCACAAATATCGGCCAAGGCGAGGCATTCTTTCATATCTTGTATATCACAAGGAATGAGAAACTTTCCGGGGTCACCAACTTTTTCCGGTATGCGGTTAAGATAAACCGAAGAACAATTAGCAAGCTTTGAAAGCTTTTCCTTATCATTCATCATACTTTCGAAAGTGGAAGCGAAACGAGGCATATATAACAACGCGTCGGCTAAACTTACCTCAAAATGTACTTGTTGAAACATTTTTATAAAAAGCTCGATTTGTTGTTTGTTACGTTCTTGCAATTTCTCTTTGTTTCGCCTCGAAGGGTAAGATAAAGGTGGTGTGGGTTGGACATTAGGCAACGGCCTTGGAATCTCGGGTTCCATGATTGGTATTGGTTCAACCGTAGGTGTGGTTTGAGCGGTACTTCGTGGGCTTGTAATATGCTCCTTTTCGACCATCACCTCGGGCTCTTTCTCGATTTCCTTCTCCGTAGAAGTACTTGGACGAGAGATTGGTTCCTTGAAAGTTTTACCACTACGTGTAGTAATAACCTTCATTTCTCCCTTTGGGTTTGCAATGGTATCACGAAGACCACCGAGGAAGAGGGTTTACACATGATTGCTTCAAACATTTTTGCCATTCGGTCTTCAAATTTTGATTGCCTTAAATCCACTTTTAACAATTCTTGGTTAATCTCATGTTGTCCTTGTTCCATCTTTTGTTGATTTTGTTGAAGACGTTGAACATTTCCTTCCATTTTATTAGCATGAGTCTTAAGTTCATTAGAAAGTTCGTTTTTAAGCTCGTTTTTCAACTCGGATCTTAAGCTAATCATCTCACGTTGCATGTTATCAAACTTAGCATCATTTGCTTTAGCATAATCCAAAAATTATCCTTGAAGATTTTTAGTGTGAGCATTTTGAAAACCTTGTGTAGTGTTTTGAAAATCACGGTTTT
Organism: Glebionis coronaria; assembly: GCA_025667525.1. NCBI lineage: Eukaryota > Viridiplantae > Streptophyta > Magnoliopsida > Asterales > Asteraceae > Glebionis > Glebionis coronaria. The sequence goes on from CM046877.1 coordinate 428,795,283, forward strand.
GGTTTTGATTTGTAACTTGTCCATTCCCACTTTGATAATTCCCTTTGTTGTAGTTACGTGAATTGCCTTGATAACCACCATTTTGATTGTTGTTTCGATAGTTATTAACATTTTGATTTGGTGGAGCTTGATTTGGGCGGGAACCTTGGCCTTTTGGGTTGTAAGTTCTCGTTGCTACGTAAGCACTCGAAGTGTTACCACCGGCGGTAATGCACTCAGAAAGATCATGAGCTCCACCACAAGGAAAACAACTCTTTTCAACCGCTTTAACCGAAGCGGAATTCAAAGCATCTTGTGCTTTCCAATGAGTCATAAGATTTGAAAACCTATCGAAAAACCGATTTTCCTCATTAGCTTCATCATGTAAGGCATTAATGTGACGAGACGATGACGATGATGCCGAACCCATATTGGCAACACTCGGTGTGTTACGAGGGTTGTAAACCTTAGATCTATTCTCGATAATCTTTAAAGCTTCATTGGTTGTTTTGTACAAAAAATTACCACCCGCGACGGCATTCAAATAATCTCGTTCATGATCATTAAGCCCATTATAGAAAGTATCTATTTGATGCAATTCCGAAAAATCATGGTGTGAACATTCATGTAACATTTCCTTAAATCGTTCCCATGCCATTGAAAAACTCTCATTATTACGTTGTGTAAACCTTGAAATCTCATTTTTCAAATGTGTTGTTTTAGATGGTGGAAAAAATTGGTTCACAAACTTAGAGACAAGATCACCCCGTGTCAAAATCGAATTTGGCGGTTCTTTCTGAAGCCAAATTTTTGCGGGTCCATCTAACGAGTATGGAAACAACATCATCTTAATGGCGTCATGTGGAACATCCTTAAACTTGCTAGTTGCGGTTAGACGATTAAAATTCCTTATGTGGTAATGCGGGTTGTCTTTCTCATGACCTCTAAACTTATTTGCTTTCAACATCGACATTAAACCCGTCTTAATCTCGAAATTCTCCGCAAGGATAGCGGGAATCACAATGGCCTCTCCAAAACCCTCGGTGGGTGCTTGAAGTAACTCCATCATAGTACGATTAGCCATGACGACTTCTTGTTCTACAATAGGTTCAACAATTGGAGTTTGTTCTTCAATCAAAGGATCTTGATTTCCTTGACTTTGAAGACGTTTACGAGCTCGTTTTGCTTGATTACGAGTTCGCATAAACTTCACGAAGAATGGGAGGTGAGCAAAGAAGATTCTTTTTGGGTGTTTTGTGAATTTTCAATTTTTTTGTGTTTTTGATTGTTTTTTTAATTTTTTTGGATTTTGTGTATCTTCGTAGACAACAATCTACCAAATCTCTCCTCGAATCAAACTCTTGATTAAAGAAGCCTCAAAAGAATGAAAACGATCACGGGGAGTGAACGCCTTCGAATGACTTTAGAACTTTGGTGAAACCAAATTGTTCAAGAGGGTTTAATCACAAAGAAAACCAAGCAAATATATATGATACGTAATAATACTTTAGGCGACAAAACCCTCGATTAGCCTTCAATCCCAAAATACTCACAAGCAAGAGGGGAAACGAGGCGATGCAAAGCACTTAAGAGCCTTTTTCCTTAGGGTTTATTTTATAATACTCGCCTTATACCCACCTTATAGTTTGTATTTTTCAAAATCGAGCTTCATGAAAGTATTTTTCTATTTTTGCCTTTTTCTTTTTGTTTGAGATTCGAACACAATAATTAGGAGATCAAATCCCAATTAAGGTTGTGTTTCACACTTTTGGAGATATTTTGTATTTGTTGTGATACTTAATACAATATAGTAATAATAATTTCACAAGAAAAACGAAAAAAACGATAATACGTATTAGTAGATTTCTACTAATGCAAATACTATTTTTGGTTAATATTAAAAACAACAAGACAAATTAATCACGACACACCTCCCCGGCAGCAGCGCCAAAATGATTGTAGTAAAAATACGTCTTTTAGGAAAAAGGCGTATAAGCGGTAAGTATTAAACAAATGATTTAGGTAAAACAAGTGTTAATGACCCAATTAAGTTCGTTTCCCAAGGAGGTATATGTTTGTGACTAAAATGTGACAAGATTTGAGATTAATATTTGAAAGAAGGGGATGAGAAAATAGAATGACGAAGACGTGAAATTAATTACTACGACAACTAAACGTAAAATCGTAAAAAGAGCAAAAATAAAAATTAATTCTAAAAATTCCCAAAAAATTACAAAAAATCAAATTAAATAAATTAAGAGTTTACAAATGATCAAAATTTTTTCAAACCTATTACTTAAATAAATATTAATTTTTAAATGCTAATTAAAGCCCTAAAAATCAAATTAATTATCAAAAAGCCCAAATAAAGATTTTTCACTTGGTAAACCTTAAAAATGACCTAAAATGATTAAAAACTATTTTTATAAATTTTTAAACTAATTAAAACTAATTAAAATGATTTAAAAACTATTTAAACTTAAAATAATTATAAAATTTAATCTAATGACAATATTATTTATCCAAGAGTTTCAAAAATCCTACTTTAATGTATTAAACCTAAGAAAAATAAAAAAGTGCAAAAATGTGAAATTTGAATTTAATAATAAAATAATATTAAAATGATATTAAAAATCTAAAAATTATAAAAAATTCTAAAAACTTGCAAACTAGTTTATTTTAACCTAAACTATCAAAAAATGAAAGTGAATTACCAAATTACCCCTAATGGGCCCCCAAATGGGCTAAAACCAAAAACAGTCAACCTTAATGGGCTTTTGGGTTTCGTTGTGTACTAGGTGTTTATAAGTGTTTATGGCCTGTCATAAGCACTAGATTTAGGTGTTTATTCAAGCTGTTTTTAGCTTGAAGGTTAATGTGGTACTTTAGCCACATTCCATTTGTACTTCACTGTTTTTTGGTTAATCTATTTACCGGGGAAACCCATTACCAAAAAAAATGGGCGTTTGGGCCCAAAAAGTCAAACCTGGCCCAAATGACCTGAAAAAGCCCTATCTAACTCAAAATTCAATTCTAAACACAATAGTCTGAAGGCCCAAAAGCTGATTTTGAGCTTATCACAGCTTAAATAGTCAACAGCTTATTCTTATTGGGCCAATAAGCCCATTAAGAAATAAGCCAATGCCATAAGCTCTGCTTAAACACACAACCTTCTTTTGAGATGCCTAAGAGATATGTGATAAGAAATTTTGAAAAAGCACACTCAATAAGCCAGAAATAAGCAAAGTAGAAATCCATAAAATGACAAAATAGTCGGGTTAGAGATATAGGCTGTTTCAGAAGCTCTAGTTTGTTGCAAAAGTTCACAAGTAGCTTAACTAAGAATAATCAACCCTAAAAATCACAAAAGCCAAGTAGAATAAGCTGGCTGAAAAAGCCAAATAAGCTAGTTTTCTAGCAAAAGCTTAACCAATTGACTTGTAACCTTCCAGATTTGTTATTAAGCTGAGAAAAATGACACCTATTACAAAAGCCAAGTTGTTGCATGTACCAATAAGCAGTTCTAAAAAATAAGCCAAATTGTGCTTATTTGACCAAAAGTCAAAGTGTTCCAAAATTTACCAAATGATCAGGGATGGTTTATAGGCTTGTTATAAGCAACTTTTGTGAAGAACTCAAGGAGGAGTCCTTGTGAATCAAGTGGTCAGTTGACCAAATGATGACTGATTTTGGCAAAAAGGGCTTAATAAGTCAGTTAGCTTATAAGCCAGCAATAAGGCACACCAAATAGCAAGAAGCACTCACAAGCAACACAATATCATGTTTCAAGGAACAAAACAACAAGGCATACACTAGAATCACAAATGCAAGTCCAAAATGAGGTGGTCACTTTGCTGATGCAAATGACCACTTCAGCCAACTTTGATAAGCTCTAGCACCTTCAATAAGCCACCAAATTCAACAAACAGATAATGCACAGATAGCTTATCACCTAAACTCTTCCCAAACCTGATTTCAGACCTTAGATCCTACAAACAAAGATTTTATTCGATCTGATGTGTTTGACCAATTTCAAACCACTTTTTTAAGATTTTTCCAAAACTTAAAATCCTTTTTCCAAACCTTTTGAAACTTAACCAGTGACTAAAAATTGTTGTATATGACTTGTTTAGACCTCCCAAACCCTAAGAAACAAGGGCACAAAGCCACAAGGCCTTATGATCCCAAAATCCCAAACAACCTTTTATTAGCCCTTTTTCAAAGAAACTTCTTATTTCTACAAACAACCTACTGATTTTATGGTTCAAATACCTCAACTAGTTGACAACTAACAAATACCAAAAATACAAACCACAAACACAAGAACAACAAATCACATAGCAAAGTAAAAATCAGACAATAACATGAATTTTTTTAGAGGAATCTTAACAAGAGGTTATAGCTATCCTCCACAACATCCTAGGAGGATCAGCAATGCTCTTTGGACCTTGTTCAACAACTAGAACAAGACCAAGGTACTTCAACAAAGGAGATGATGACTGCCTTGGTTGATGGTTCAAACCAGAAACTCAAGGACTTGATATCTTCAACACAAGCAACAAACAACCCAACCAAAGGCTCAAACCCCTTCACAAGCTTGGTGTAAGCAAGCTTGTAAGAGCTTATGGCTTTTGGTTAAGGATTAGTACAAGTAAAATATCAAAATCAGAAACCTATTTTCAAGCTTATTTCAAACTTGAAAACCTTACCAAACATAAACGTGTTCAAACCACAAGATCAAAATACATTTATAACATCAAATGGAACTCATAATCACTCTTAAACAACACCAACATTCAAAAACATAAAAAGGAATTACAATTTTCTTAAAATACCAACTTTTATAAATTTTAAAAAGGAATTACTATGTTTAAAGAGTAAAACTGGAACAAGGCTCTGTCACAAGTTGAGGCGTCCTTATATAGGCCACAGGGGCTGAGATTACAATGAGAAAACCCTAGCTATGAAGTTCCTGAAATGCCCTTGAATCTTCTAGACGAATTTTGATATTGATCTGTTCAAATGCATCCTGGCTGTTCATTTTAGCTTTGTAACCAAGCAAGGAGTATGGGCTGTTGATTCGGGCACGTGGCATACCTTGGAGGTTAAGGTTTGATGTGATATGTGGACGGGTTTGAATGGTGGGGCCGTTTGATGAGTGGGAGTGAGGTTTTTGGGTATGGGATGAGTTCATGTGTGTGTGAATTAAGCGTGTGCCTGGGTAATTCCATTTTACCCTTTGGTTAAGTGGGATGGTAACTGGGTTCTTGATGGTAAACAGTAAAGGTTTTGTTCCGAAATAAGGGGGTGTATTGTGTTTGGCGCGTGTTTGTGCAAGTATAAACTTTGGAGAATGACATTAGTTGTACTCGTGTTTTGGTTAAACTTGTAAAGCGTGTTTTCAGTCAACCAAACTTAATTTCCTTTGTTAAATAAGTTATAAACTTCAAACTTTTGCCACAAAACTATGTAATAAGGGTTTCAAGGGTTATTTTTTCCACTTTTGCATATTTGAAGGGCTGATTTTGGACATTCTTGATCTTTAAAGGTCTTCATCGTATCTTTGTCTTCATGAGGGACCATTATTGACAATTTAGAATAGTTGAGGGACTAAACTTGCCAATTCTTCAAAGTTGAAGGACCATTTAGTAATTTTGACAAACTTAAGGGACCAAACTTGTATTTATGAATATACAAGGGTTTTAAGTGTCATTTTTTCATATTTTGAGGATCAATCTTGTACATCTTCAAGTCTTCAAGGGTTTATCTTGGATAATTCATGAACTAGGGCCCGGTTCTTTGTAAGGCTTTGTTTCTCGTGTCCGTTTTTCCTTGTTTCTTGTGATCTTTTGTCTTTTTCACGATATCCATACCTAAAACACACAAGTAAACAAATACAAGCATATATATGGTATTTTATGACATTTTTATGCATTTAAAGCCCGAAAAGAACGATGAGATCATGTATAAATGCCATCTCATCAAGGATATGATCCACATTAAATTTTTGAGGATACGAGTTGTTAAACACAAAATTTTTTGAAAGATTTTTAATAATCATTGAAAAACTCCTGAAAAAATTGTGTTCAACGCTTTTTGAAAACCATTTCTTTTTGGGGACATAGTTTTTCTAAAGTATAAACTTGAGTTCATTGACTTTGAATGTCTTGACGAATCCACTCAAGTGTACGAAGATTTCTCTTCTTTTGCTGAGGGTAAGAGCACTAAATCGTACACTCCCCCGTGAATATAGATTCGGGTTGCAATCTGAAAGTGATTACAAGCCATGGTGTTTAGCTCAAAATGTTTAATGTTTTGTGACAAGCTCAACCCATGATAGATTGCTCTACCCGTTGTTTGGGAAAAAATTGTCCAAGATAGACATTTTCCTTTATTAAAAATAGAAATGACATGTTTTGAAAAATAATTACAACTTTCATTCGAGCTTTATGTACACACCTGTGTCATTATTGAGCGACATTTCTAGGCACGTCCATATTATCGATACTGAAAGACATGTCGAAAAGAATATTTTTTGGATTTTCAAAGATGTTTAATTTTGTGTTTTGCTTTTATATGTTCAATAGTTTTGTATTTTTCCTTTTCAATGATATTTACAAGTAGATGTTTGATAGATGAATCAAGCATGCAACTCTTCCAGAATCTCCAGTTCTGCTGGAGTCAAACATCTCATACCAATTTGCCTAACGAGGTACTCAAACCTATCTTTCGAACGAGCTTTCGTAAACAAGTCGGCTAATTGGTAATCTGTTCCAACAAACTACAGTTCAACAATACCGCGTTTAACTTGTTCCTTTATGAAGTGATATCTGACATCAATGTGCTTCGTGCGCGAATGTTGTATTGGATTGCAGGAGATGGCTATGGTCGACTTTGAGTCATAATACATAGGTACTTTATCAAAGTGGAATCTATAATCCATGAGTTGTGTTCTCATCCAAAGAACTTAAGCACAACACGTAGATAGAGACACATACTCCGCTTCGGCTGATGAAAGTGACATGCAGTCCTGCTTCTTGGAAGACCATCCCATGAGTTTATCTTGTCCTATAAATTGTGCACCACCAGAAGTAATTTTTCGAGTATCAAGACACCCTGCATGATCAGAATCTGAATAGGCCGTTAGAAAGAAACCGGTTTCCTTCGGATACCAGAGTCCCAAATGAATGGTATTCTTGAGGTACCGAAAGATCCGTTTAACCTCCTTGAGGTGCTTTTCAGTGGTGGCTTGATATCGTGCACAATAGCATGTTGCATGTGCAATATCTGGTCTGCTTGTTGTTAAGTACATGAGGGAGCCGATCATGGAACGATATCTCGTTTGATCTATGGCATTTCCCTCCAAGTCAGCATCTAGGGATGTGGTTGATAAAGGTGTCCCAATGGGGCACATGAGGTCATACCATGCTTTTTGATTATCTCTTGACAATACTTAGCCTGGTTATTATAGATACCACGTGGGCATTGGTGATCTTGAATTCCTAGAATGATTTTTAGTTCACCCATCATAGACATTTCAAATTTGTTGTGCATTACTTTTTCAAACCATTTTGAATGTTTTGGATTTATAGACCCGAAAATAATGTCATCAACATAAATATGCACAAGCAAAATGTCATCCCCATTTTTATAAATGAACAAGGTAAGATCAAATGAACCTTTTGAGAATCCTTTGGATACTAGAAGTTTCGAGAGCTCATCGTACCACGCCCTTGGAGCTTGCTTAAGTCCATATAGTGCTTTGTAGAGACGATACACCTTGTCAGGATAATGTAGATTAATAAATCCTTTCTGCTGCGTGAAATAGACTTCTTCCTTCAAAAGACCGTTAAGAAATGCTGTCTTCACGTCCATTTGATAAACAGTGAATCCCTTATGTGCAGCATAAGCAAGGAAAATCCTGACCGCTTCCATACGATCAAATGGTGCAAATGATTCTTCAAAATCAATTCCCTCTTTCTTGACATACCCCTTAGCCACTAGCCGATCTTTATTCTTGATGATTGTTTTTTCTTCATCCATCTTGTTTCTCTAGATCCAACGAAGATTTAATGGAATCACATCGTATGGTCTGTCAACAAGTTCCCAGACTTTAAGTCTTTTAAATTGAAGAAGTTCATCTTGCATCGATTCAATCCAAGCATGATCAGCCATGGCTTGTTTGATGTTTTTCGGTTCAGCTGTACTCACGACGAGTGCGAACATACAAACATCGCCATCAGTTTCTAGTTGTCGTCTTGTACGAACGGGCTGTGAAGGGTTTCCAATTACTTGAACCAAAGGATGATCTCGGGTCCAATGATGTGTTGAAGGATGTCGTTGGTAGAACTTATGCATATTTGACGGATCAACATGTCGAGTAGAAGACTCTCCAGTTTCATGTACCGATGTACCGAATGGGTTGTGAAAATTGTCATCGTTGGATAATGCATGGTTTGCTTGATTTGTGTTTTCTAAAGCAATGATAGTAGTTGTGGATTATATAGGATCGATTGTTGATGTGATATTCTGAGGAGGTAAATCTGAAGCAACCCGTGTTGAAGTAGATGAGGTTGTATCCGTTTATTGAAGATGATCGGTATTATCATTCTTATCATGAGTGCCAGCGGAAGAATTTGATACAACATGTTTCTCCCCCGTGAAATATTCATCAAACATTGGTCCATATAACATTTCCAACTCTTCAATTGTCGTGTCTACTGTCATATGTGCTCTAGGAACATTTTTGTGAACCATATTTGAACGTGACGGTTCATTGTTGTGGTCTTGAGTTCCGAGTTCCGTGCGGTTATGCACATAAGTATTTTGTCGTTGTGGATCGGGACTTAAACTGTTTTGTTCAAGTGACATTTCTTGCAATTCATCAAATCAGATATGAATAGTCTCTACTAGAATACATGGATCACCTTTCTCTTTCATCTTATCTAGATTTTCACCATCGCGGATTATGTAACACGTACATCCAAAAACGTGAAGATGTTTGAGTGAAGGTTTACGATCATGAATTAAGTGGTATGGTGTCTTTTCGTGTCTTGGAATAATTAAGGAAGGTTTTGTGTGTAGCATGCGGTTGACACGACTTCGGCCGAAAAGAATAGTGGTAGTTTTGAAGCGGATAATGATGTTCGAGCAGCCTCAACTAAAGTACGATTTCGTCTTTCAACAACTCCGTTTTGTTCGGGTGTTCGAGCAATATATGTTTCATGTTCAATCCCTTCTTCTTCAAAATATTTCTCCCGAGTTGAATTCAAAAATTCCATTCCTCTGTCGGTGCGAACTACTCTTACTTCAGCTTGAAGGCCATGTTGTATCTGCTTAAGGAAGTTGATAAGAACTTCGGGCGTTTCATCCTTGGATCTTAAGAAGTGAGTCCATGTGTACCCTGAGTAGTCATCGACAATTACCATAATGTAATTCTTCCCATTGATGCTTTGAACACGCATAGGACCACACAAATCCATATGAAGAAGATCTAACCGTCCTTTAGAGCTTGTAGTAGTCTTTGTCTTGAAACTACTTCGTTTAGCTTTACAAACCTCACAAGAAGAACAAATATGATCTTTGATGAATTTCAAGCTTGGAAGGCCTCTCACAATATCTTTATTGGAAAGCAAGTTGATGGTATCAAAATTGAGATGAGATAGACGTTGATTCCATAACCATGCGTGAGTCGTTGAAGCTTTAGCCATGAAGCAAATTGGAGTTGTAGAAGTTATGTCTTGAAGTGAGATTGTGTAAAGATATGTGATGTAATGTTTTTACTACCCTTTAGGAAAAGAGCAATAAAATAGGGCAAGTAGGCACGACGATTTAGGAAAACCGTGTGTGAATGACCCTAAGTGAGTTCGTTCTCGAGGAGGCTAGTGTTTTGTGTAATGGATTGATTAATGTTTGTGATTATATTAACAAGAAGAGAAAAAAAATAGAAAAGAGAAAGGAAGAAAAGACGGTTACGAAGACGGATCGAGCTAAGACGAAAACGCGTTCACGTAAAACCGTAAAAACCTACAAATTTAAAATTTTAAAACCTAAAAATTATTTAAAAGCTAAAGTAGTCTAAATAATATAAATAAGAATAAAAATCCAATAAAAATATTTTAAAACCTTTTATTAATTAAATATTCAATTTTAAATGCTAATTAAAGCCCTAAAATTAAATATAATTAATCAAAATGTCCAAAATATTGTTTTATTGGACAAATAACTTACTTATATTATCAAAAGACTAAAAAGTATTTTTCCTAATTTTTAAAAACTATTTTTCTATTTTTAAATTACTAAAAACTATTTTTAAACCGAAATAATTATAAAAAATAATAAAATAATGCTAAAAATGATTTACCAACTTTAAAAATCCTAAATTACTCTAATGAACAGTAGAAAAATGAAAAAGTTAGAAAAATATTAATTTTACCACTAAAAGACAAAACTAGTTTAATTAAAACCCTAATTAACTTAAATTAATTCTAAAAATTAATAAAAAGATGAACAGTAGAATATTTTTAAACCAAAAACCTTAAAATATTATTCTAAGTCTAGGAAAAATTTTAAAAGTGAAAAATAAGTATTTTTGTCACTAAAAGACAAAAACAGAAACTTAAAAGTTAATTAAAAATGCTATTTAATCTAAAAAATATAAAATGAACAGTAACCTAACAAATAAATAAACAGAAAAATCCTAAATTAAATTATAAAAATAACAAAATTGGTTTGAAGGTCTAATTCAAATTTTAAGGCACAAAAGATAAAATTTTAAACTTCTGATAGTGACATGTCATGGACTTTTGTCCTTTTGCTTAGCAGGGGAAACAAATGTGCTACCAGTGGGAAAGGAGTTCCCACTGCTAGTGTTAATTTCTTGGTCAGTAAGCAATAAGCTTAGGAAAGCTTATTGCTAGCTTGTTCTTTGGACAAAAGGCACCCCCACACCAATTGGGTTGTGGGGAGTCTGAGTAAACACAAAAAACACCAAGTTACTTCACACAATCAAGCTCAAAATAAGCACAAAAGTTTCTGATTAAGGCAATAAGCAGGTCTGTGAATAGTAAACATAAATTACATGCACAAATCCGAATTTTAAACCCCAAGATCTTGCATATAGGTTCACAAAGTAGCATGCAATTGATTCACAATCCTTCTATGACCTCTTATCTATCAACTTGCAAGATTCAATGACCAAATTTCCAACAAAACAGTCAATACAAGGGACTTACTGATTTTATTCTATTTTCTCAATTTTATCATGCAATTTGGTTTAAATCCTCACCAAACAGAAAACCAAGCATACATATATCATATACACCACCTAAGGAATGTTTCTAAACAGATTGTAACCCAAAAATCTTTCCCCAATCTCAATTAACTAGCAAATCCAAACACTCCTTTAAACTGAAAATCAAGATTTTTCTAAAGCAAATCAATTCAAATCACATCCAAACTAATCTAGAACCAACCTAGCATGCATACAATATCTAAATAAGCAATTTTAAGCACTCAAACATACACTTAACCAGTTTACATGCAAAAATCACATAAACCACAAATGACTGAAAATGAAAATGGAATGAGGATGCTACCTTAAGGGACCTACATCCAGGTCCCTTAGTGGTTGCTTAACCACCTCCAAATAGTCCCGGGCCTATGCTGAGCCTTGATTAACAAGCAAGCAACAAATCTGCTAAGAAAAATGAGCAAACAAAATGCAAACTTTCTGAATTTTTTTTTTAACCTTTCAAATCTTTTCACAACCCTTGAACCAATGAAACTTGAAACTTTGATATGTTTTAAAATAAGATCAAACTCAGAAATCCAAATTTCCAAGTCCACTTTCACTTCCTTGAAAGCTTTGGATTTCTGAAATTTTGACCACTAAAAACCTTTTTGAAAACTGAATAAACACCAAATGTTTATCAAAAGAAATATGGAACTCAGATTCTTATCAAGCTAATACCAAACTTTAAAAATAATAAAAGGAGTTATAATTCAGCAAAAACACCAATTTTATAAAATTTTAAAAGGAATTACAATATCTTGAAAAAAATCTGGAACAAAAGAATGCCACAGGTCATTTCTTTTTATACTAACTAAGAGTACATTATAGAAAAGCAGAAACCCTAATCTTGAAAGTCCTATAATGCCCTTTGAAAAGTCTTGGAGTCTTGGTCAAATTCGGATTCATGTGAGCTTTGTACTTGGCCAGCTGTTGTAAAGTGATCAGGAACGTCCATTTTGAACTTGGGGACCAAGGACTACCATCCAGTCGTTGGTTTGGTCGGGTATTGGGTTTGGGGACGAAAGTAATGGGCAGGGGAGGGTCCCACAACCACATGGGTGTGTTGTGGATGGAATCTGGGTTGTGGGTTGGGTTTGTATGATGGTTAATCAAGGTTCTGGAAATCCTAAGCCAAAAACCCTTTGTATTAAGGTTAATTGGACCTGGGATAGATTAGGGTTCGTGTGGGATTAGGGAGGGGTTTAATCCAAAAGAGGAAAAGATTTATTTAAAAATCTTGTTTAGAGGGAAATAAAGGGGGGGGGGGGCGGTTTGACTGGTTCGTTTGACTGAGTTTATTTAATAAACTTGGGCTTTGGGTTTGGGTAAATGGGTTGGACTGTAGGGTAATTGGGTAAATGGGTGGGTTATGGTGAGGTGTCAGCTCATGAGTGGGTGTGTAGGTTTGTTTGTCTAGGCAGAAACAGCCCCCAAGGTTTCTTACTCTCTTCACTTTGTAAAAACAGCAACCAAACTTCTTTTCCTTTGTATTTAAGTTTGGCAAGTTGACATTTTTGGCACATAATGTTTTGCAAACTTAGTATAAGGACTTCAAATGCAATTCTTGGATTCTTCAAGGACTGAACTTGTAATATCTTCAAACTTTAGGGACCCTATTCATAATTATGAATATTTGAGGGGTATAAAGTGTTAATCTTCAAAAGTTGAGGGACCAAACTTGCCAATCTTCAATTCTTCAAGGTCCATTTTTGGAAATTCAAAACATGGGTCCGTTTCATTGTGCGGCTTCGTTTACCGTGTTCGTTTTTGAATGATTCTTGTGATCTTTTTTCATTTCCTCAATATCCGTACCTAAAAATACACAAGCAACAAACACAAGCATATATTTGGCAGTTTTAATGATATTTAATGCATTTAAAGCCCGATTTGGACGATGAGACTATGCATAAAAACAGTCTCATCACTCCCCCATACTAAACCATTTCCGTGCCCTCACGCAATGCTAGAATAAAGTATCGTAGCATCTCCAAAATTTATTTTTATTCACTTTATTGAAATGATAAACTAGCTACACTACTACTATTACTACTACTTGTGTTTTAGACATAATGTATGATTTTCATCGCAAAATGGGACGTTTAGGTTCATAGAATAAAAACACGTGAATGCTTCGTTAGAAATAATTTCATCGTCCTCGATTTTCACTCTAATTCCATGCCAAGCGTGCAACGAGATCATTGTCATTATAAGTTAGTAATGCTAACACTACTCATATGCCCTAATCACGTACTTATCCTCCCATTAATCCTAAGTTGTATCTCTTATATTTTATTTTGTCTTGAATGTTTCACGAGGATACATTGTTGACTTATGCGATAATAGAGATTTAGGTCTAAAAATAGAGTCCTAACGGTGTAACTAAGACCATCAAATCAATAACCCCTCCTAATAGACAAGATGTTAAAATATTAAGTTGACAAGAAGAATCGATAATCACGGTTTTATAACGGTTTTGAACATGAGACTTATTACCAAGACTTTTATACGCCCCCTAACGGAAGGGCCTTATTATCTTTGGTTTACCTCCATCTTTTATTCAACTTCGCCATAAAGCTTTTATTATGACTTCGGTCTTGCCTTGCCTTTTATTATCCGCCTCATCGGTGGTTTTATTAGCCAAAGACGTATATCCTCACGCTAAGGCGAATTTTGGATCTTTAAAGCTTCGAAGATTAAGACTTGATTCACTTTCAATGTTTGCTAGATTTAGGTGAGCTCTTGAAATCTTATTAATAGGTGAAGCTTTCGATTATTCGGGTGCCAATACTTCAAAACCGTGACGCTGGCGATACCTTAATGTCTTCCTAATTTTATTACACGGAAGCTACTAGAAAAGACTAGAAACCCAACAATCCTAACTAAACCGCTAAGTCAATATTTATTAAGCAAAAATATTTACATGCGAAGGGAGAATAAGCAAACAACGAGAACACATGAGTTTTTGAAAGAATACGAGTACTCTACGTTTAGCATAGTAACTTATAATTAACTCTATCATTTCTCGTCCTCATTTAAGAGACTTAGCCTAATGTGTAGTTAAGGAATCAAGGCTAAGTGCTCAACACGCACGGTCGAGTCAAAAATTACTCTTATTCTCACCATCGGAAAACCTACATTCGTGTCTTCAAACACTTATAAAACATGAGAAAAATTTTAAAATTTGGCCATTTTTAGCCTTATTTTGCAACAAAACGATAACAAAAAGATAAACTTTGAAAAGCGTGAAGGTTTGGCAAGGCAAGTATCTATTCACCCCCCATACTAAAGTTAAACATTGTCCTCAATGTTTCGAGTCTAGGGGTGCAAACACCCCCATACTAGAGACGTAGTAGAATGCCTAATCTAGCATGTAAAGGGTGTAACCAATAAATTAATAGCCGTTTATGAGGTGTGCTAATAACCTAAGGTTAGAACATCATAGGATATATCATTTGGATATTGAGAAAGTCTTCAAAGCAAACGATCGAGTGCTCCCATAAAACAAATACGAGAGGCTCTAATCGTGAAGATCATGATCTAAAAACCACAATGCACAAACTACCACGAAACAAAGGTTGGAAGGGCACAAATCCCCTCACATTAAACTAATTAGAAAGCAATAATATGTACATGGATAAGCATGGGTCTCCCCCATGAGGCACCTTGTTTTTGATAACCGAGTCAAAAGCTCGACTCGAATCCCCATAAATGTGATCATTTAGGGATAGTCATGGTATGGTCAATTTTTGGTGGGGCTTACATGATAAACAAGGCCCAAAAAACAACCGGTATTAAGGACTAAGTCATTTGATGGTGCAAGATACCGGGATCGAAGATGGCGTTCTCGTTTTCATTGGAAAAACAAACCAACGCCACTTCATCGTGAGTCAACAAAAACTCAAAGGGTTTCAAGAAAATAGGAGAGAAGAAATAGAAGGGTGGGACAATGGGTAATTCATAGAAACATTGAGCTACTCGAGGTAGACTCGCACCAATCAAATGAAAAGATTTTCCATTTATTGCATCGGCGGAAGACCGAGATTTCCCTTTACAAGCAATTCCAGGATCAAATATCTCGTCCTCGGTGGAGAAAGGGGAGGGAACATATGGGGATTCCCCCACACTAGGTCCACACAAAGAATCGTCAAAAGGGGAAGACAAGCTTGTAGCACTCAATACACGCGGTGATGACGGAGTTAGAATTGTAGAAAAATCTTTTAAATTCAATTCAAAATCTTTTCCTTTTTCATCTTTTAAACTCTCCTTGTGAAAACCCGATTTGATTATGTCAAAAATATTTGGTGTATCTAAAGCAATGTTAGTCACACTAAAAATTCTCACATTTTGAAATCTTTTTGGCAAAGGTGGTGGTAAGTTCTTAAATCTTTTGTCAACAAAGAAAACTTCCCCATCGGGATCAACGTATTCATCATCCGAAGAATCACTCGAGATTGGAATCGTAGGCTTAACACTCTTAACCTCCATCGGTGGAGGGGATGGAACTTCATTTTTTTCAACAACTCCTAAAACTCTATTTGAAATCTTTTTGCAAATGTTTTTGATGGGATTGACATTGTACAAAGATGTGATAGAATACACATGAGAAAGAGTGGAGTTTTGGGTTGCATTAATGACGAGTTCTTCCTCATTGAAACGAAGAGTGATTTTCCTTGCATGCACATCGATAAGTGCTCTCGAGGTATCCAAAAAAGATCGACCTAAAATTAACGGAACTTTAGGATCGATGGGAATGTCAACAACAATAAAGTCTACGGGATAGTAGAACTTTCCAACTTTCACAAAGACGTCCTCGGCTACTCCGCAAGCTAGAATCGTAGAATGATCGGCCATTTCGATTGACATTCTTAAAGGAGTGAGATTTGGAAGATTGAGCGATTTAAAAATCTCAAGAGGCATCAAATTAATACTAGCACCAAGATCGGCCAAGGCGTAGCATTCTTCCATGTCTTGTATTGCACATGGGATTAAAAACTTGCCGGGATCACCGAATTTTTGAGGTATGCGGCTTAGAAAAACCGATGAACAACTAGACGATTTTTGCAATTTTTCTTTGTTATTCAACATACTTTTGAAGTTCGCGGCAAATCGAGGCATCATGACTAAGGCGTCGGCAAAACTTATATTAAAATGCAAGTCACGAAAATTTTTCATAAAAAGTTCAAATTGATAGTTATTTCGTTCTTGTGCCTTTTCCTTGTCTCGTCTTGAAGGGTAGGGTAAAGGTGGTGTGGGTTGGGGCATAGTAGGCAAAGGCCTTGGAATCTCGGGTTCCATGATTGGTGTGGGTTCAACGGTAGGTGTGGTTTGAGCGGTACTTTGTGGGATTGGAATTTGCTCCTTTTCAACCACCACCTCGGGTTCTTTCTCATTTTCCTTCTCCATAGAAGTAATTGGACGAGAAAAGGGTTCTTTGAAAGTTTTACCACTACGAGTAGTAATAACCTTCAATTCTCCTTTCGGGTTCACGATGGTATCACTAGGAAGACCACCCGAAGAAGAGGGCTTACACATGATAGCTTCAAACATTTTTCCCATACGGTCTTCAAACTTAGATTGCCTAGCATCCGCTTTTAACAACTCTTGCTTAATCTCATGTTGACCTTGCTCTATTTTTTTTTGATTTTGTTGGAGTCTTTGAACATTTCCTTCCATTTTATTAGCATGAGTTTTAAGTTCATTAGCAAGTTCATTTTTAACTCGTTTTTCAACTCGGATCTTAAGATAACCATTTCACGTTGCATATTTTCAAACTTAGCATCATTAGCCTTAGCATAATTCAAAAATTCTCCTTGAAGATTTTTGGTGTGATCATTTTGAAAACCTTGTGTAGAAGTTTGAAAATCACGGTTTTGGTTTTGATTAGAAATTTGCCCATTTCCACTTTGGTAATTACCCTTGTTGTAATTCCTTTGATTTCCTTGGTAATTTCCACCTTGATTGTTGTTTCGATAATTATTAGCATTTTGATTTGGTGGAGCTTGATTTTGGCGGGAACCTTGACCGATTTGGTTATAAGTTCCCGTGGCTACATAAGCACTCGAAGTGTTACCATCCGCGGTAATGCACTCGGAAAGATCATGAGCTCCACCACACGACAAACAACTCTTAGAAACCGCTTTAACTAAAGCGGAATTTGAAGCTTCTTGAGCTTTCCAATGGGACATAAGGCTAGCAAATCTATCAAAAAATCGATTTTCTTCATTTGCTTCATCATGTAAAGCATTAATGCTACGAGACGATGATGACGAGCCCAATTTGGCAACACTCGGTGTGTTACGAGGGCTATAAACCTTAGACCTATTCTCAATTATGACCAAAGCTTCCTCGACCGTTTTACACAAAAAATTACCACCCGCGACGGCATTTAAATAATCTCTTTCATGATCATTAAGTCCATTGTAAAACGTGTCAATTTGGTGTAAGTCGGAAAAACCGTGATGAGGACATTCATGTAACATCTCCTTAAACCTATTCCAAGCCGTTGAAAAACTTTCATTTGATTCTTGTGAAAATTTAGAAATCTCATTTTTCAAATGCGTAGTCTTAGAGGGCGGAAAAAATTGGTTCACAAATTTTGAAACGAGATCCTTCCACGTCAATATAGAAGTGGGTGGCTCTTTCTCTAACCAAATTTTAGCGGGCCCCGCTAAGGAATACGGAAAAAAGCATCATCTTAATCGAGTTATTCGAGACATCCTTAAATTTGCACGTGGCGGTAAGACGATTAAATTGGCGGATATGGTTGTGAGGATTGTCCTTCTCATCACCACGGAATTTGTTGTTTTGGATCATCGACAACAAACCCGTTTTTACCTCAAAAATCTCCGCAAGGATAGTGGGAATCACAATAGCTTCTCCATAACCCTCGGTGGGTGCTTGAAGTAACTCCATTATAGTTCGATTCGCCATGGTTGGTGCTTCTCGTACAATGGGTTCGTCAATAGGAGACTCCTCACTAGAATGAGTTGGAGTGGGAGTTTTGTTCTTTCGTCTACGTGCACGTTTTGCTTGATTACGAGTTAGCATAAACGTCACGTACAACGAGGAGACGAGCAAAGAAGATTCTTTTTGGTGTTTTTTATTTTTCAATTTTTTTGTGGTTTTTGATGGTATTAACTTTTTTGGAAATTGGTGAAATGTATTAAGTAGACACAAATCTACAAATCTCCTCCTTAATCAAATCTCTTGATTAAAGAAGCCTCAAGGAATGAAAACGATCACGTGAAGTGAACGCCTTCGATGACTTTAGAACGATGGTGGAACACCAAATCGTTCAAGAGGGTTTAATCAAATGAAACCAAGAAAATATATATATGATATGTAATAATACTTTGGGCGGCAAAACCCTCGATTCACTCTCAAAATCAAATACGCACAAGCAAGCGGAGGAAACGAGGCGGCGCGAAGCACTAAAGAGCCTTTTTCCTTTAGGTCGTGAAATACAACCGCCTTATACCCACCTTATAGTTTGTATTTTTCAAAATCGAGCTTCACGAAAGTATTTATCTATTTTTGCCTTTTTTCTTTGGTTTGAGATTCGAATACAATGATTGGGTAATGACCTCCCAAGTCAAGGTTGTGATTGCTCACGTATTTGGAGTACTTGTGAATTTATTGTTCTACGTATACAATATAGTAATAATATTCACACAAAAACCGAAAAACGATAATACGTATTAGTAGAGTGCTACTAATACAAATACTAATTATGGCTAGTATAAAAAAAACAATGGTTCAATCAAAACACAACACGCCTCCCCGGCAGCGGCGCCAAAAAATGATGTAATGTTTTTACTACCCTTTAGGAAAAGAGCAATAAAATAGGGCAAGTAGGCACGGCTATTTAGGAAAACCGTGTGTGAATGACCCTAAGTGAGTTCGTTCTCGAGGAGGCTAGTGTGTTGTGTAATGGATTGATTAATGTTTGTGATTATATTAACAAGAAGAGAAAAAAATAGAAAAGAGAAAGGAAGAAAAGACGGTTACGAAGACGGATCGAGCTAAGACGAAAACGCGTTCACGTAAAACCGTAAAAAACTACAAATTTAAAATTTTAAAACCTAAAAATTATTTAAAAGCTAAAAGTAGTCTAAAATAATATAAATAAGAATAAAAATCCAATAAAAATATTTTAAAACCTTTTATTAATTAAGTATTCAATTTTAAATGCTAATTAAAGCCCTAAAATTAAATATAATTAATCAAAATTTCCAAAATATTATTTTATTGAACAAATAACTTACTTATATTATCTAAAGACTAAAAAGTATTTTTCCTAATTTTTAAAAACTATTTTTCTATTTTTAAATTACTAAAAACTATTTTTAAACCAAAATAATTATAAAAAATAATAAAATAATGCTAAAAATGATTTACCAACTTTAAAAATCCTAAATTACTCTAATGAACAGTAGAAAAATTAAAAAGTTAGAAAAATATTAATTTTACCACTAAAAGACAAACTTAGTTTAATTAAAACCCTAATTAACTTAAATTAATTCTAAAAATTAATAAAAAGATGAACAGTAGAATATTTTTAAACCAAAAACCTTAAAATATTATTCTAAGTCTAGGAAAAATTTTAAAAGTGAAAAATAAGTATTTTTGTCACTAAAAGACAAAAACAGAAACTTAAAAGTTAATTAAAAATGCTATTTAATCTAAAAAATATAAAATGAACAGTAACCTAACAAATAAATAAACAGAAAAATCCTAAATTAAATTAGAAAAATAACAAAATTGGTTTGAAGGTCTAATTCAAATTTTAAGGCACAAAAGACAAAATTTTAAACTTCTGATAGTGACATGTCATGGACTTTTGTCCTTTTGCTTAGCAGGGGAAACAAATGTGCTACCAGTGGGAAAGGAGTTCCCACTGCTAGTGTTAATTTCTTGGTCAGTAAGCAATAAGCTTAGGAAAGCTTATTGCTAGATTGTTCTTTGGACAAAAGGCACCCCACACCAATTGGGTTGTGGGGAGTCTGAGTAAACACAAAAAACACCAAGTTACTTCACATGTGTCAAACTCAAAATAAGCACAAAAGTTTCTGATTAAGGCAATAAGCAGGTCTGTGAACAGTAAACACAAATTACATGCACAAATCCGAATTTTAAACCCCAAGATCTTGCATATAGGTTCACAAAGTAGTATGCAATTGATTCACAATCCTTCTATGACCTCTTATCTATCAACTTGCAAGATTCAATGACCAAATTTCCAACAAAACAGTCAATACAAGGGACTTACTGATTTTATTCTATTTTCTCAATTTTATCATGCAATTTGGTTTAAATCCTCACCAAACAGAAAACCAAGCATACATATATCATATACACCACCTAAGGAATGTTTCTAAACAGATTGTAACCCAAAAATCTTTCCCCAATCTCAATTAACTAGCAAATCCAAACACTCCTTTAAACTGAAAATCAAGATTTTTCCAAAGCAAATCAATTCAAATCACATCCAAACTAATCTAGAACCAACCTAGAATGCATGCAATATCTAAATAAGCAATTTTAAGCACTCAAACATACACTTAACCAGTTTACATGCAAAAATCACATAAACCACAAATGACTGAAAATGAAAATGGAATGAGGATGCTACCTTAAGGGACCTACATCCAGGTCCCTTAGTGGTTGCTTAACCACCTCCAATAGGCCCGGGCCTATGCTGAGCCTTGATTAACAAGCAAGCAACAAACCTGCTAAGAAAAATGAGCAAACAAAATGCAAACTTTCTGGAAAAAAAAATTTTAACCTTTCAAATTTTTTCACAACCCTTGAACCAATGAAACTTGAAACTTTGATACGTTTTAAAATAAGATCAAACTCAGAAATCCAAATTTCCAAGTCCGCTTTCACTTCCTTGAAAGCTTTGGATTTCTGAAATTTTGACCACTAAAAACCTTTTTGAAAACTGAATAAACACCAAATGTTTATCAAAAGAAATATGGAACTTATATTCTTATCAAGCTAATACCAAACTTTAAAAATAATAAAAGGAGTTATAATTCAGCAAAAACACCAATTTTATAAAATTTTAAAAGGAATTACAATATCTTGAAAAAAATCTGGAACAAAAGAATGCCACAGGTCGACATTTCTTTTTATACTAACTAAGAGTACATTCTAGAAAAGCAGAAACCCTAATCTTGAAAGTCCTATAATGCCCTTTGAAAAGTCTTGGAGTCTTGGTCAAATTCAGATTCATGTGAGCTTTGTACTTGGCCAGCTGTTGTAAAGTGATCAGGAACGTCCATTTTGAACTTGGGGACCAAGGGCTACCATCCAGTCGTTGGTTTGGTCGGGTATTGG
Organism: Glebionis coronaria; assembly: GCA_025667525.1. Classification (NCBI taxonomy): domain Eukaryota; kingdom Viridiplantae; phylum Streptophyta; class Magnoliopsida; order Asterales; family Asteraceae; genus Glebionis; species Glebionis coronaria. Next base: position 428,816,896 of record CM046877.1, read on the forward strand.
GTTTGGGGACGAAAGTGATGGGCAGGGGAGGGTCCCACAACCACATGGGTGTGTTGTGGATGGAATCTGGGTTGTGGGTTGGGTTTGTATGATGGTTAATCAAGGTTCTAGAAATCCTAAGCCAAAAACCCTTTGTATTAAGGTTAATTGGACCTAGGATAGATTAGGGTTCGTGTGGGATTAGGGAGGGGTTTAATCCAAAAGAGGAAAAGATTTATTTAAAAATCTTGTTTAGAGGGAAATAAAGGGGGGGGGGGGGGGTTTGACTGGTTCGTTTGACTGAGTTTATTTAATAAACTTGGGCTTTGGGTTTGGGTAAATGGGTTGGACGGGTAGGGTAATTGGGTAAATGGGTGGGTTATGGTGAGGTGTCATCTCATGAGTGGGTGTGTAGGTTTGTTTGTCTAGGCGGAAACAGCCCCCAAGGTTTCTTACTCTCTTCACTTTGTAAAAACAGCAACCAAACTTCTTTTCCTTTGTATTTAAGTTTGGAAAGTTGACATTTTTGGCACATAATGTTTTGCAAACTTAGTATAAGGACTTCAAATGCAATTCTTGGATTCTTCAAGGACTGAACTTGTAATATCTTCAAACTTTAGGGACCCTATTCATAATTATTAATATTTGAGCGGTATAAAGTGTTAATCTTCAAAAGTTGAGGGACCAAACTTGCCAATCTTCAATTCTTCAAGGTCAATTTTTGGAAATTCAAAACTTAGGTCTGGTTCATTGTGCGGCTTCGTTTCCCGTGTTCGTTTTTGAATGATTCTTGTGATCTTTTGTCATTTCCTCAATATCCGTACCTAAAAATACACAAGCAACAAACACAAGCATATATTTGGCAGTTTTAATGATATTTAATGCATTTAAAGCCCGATTTGGACGATGAGACTATGTATAAAAGCAGTCTCATCAATATGTACCCCGTGAACCAGTGAGTAAATCATTCCCATCATAATCACGAACAAAACATGTCTTCTTTCTAAAAGCAACCTCCAAATCTGCATCACAGAATTGACCAACCGAGAAAAGATTGTGATTGAGCCCTTCGAAGTAGTATACCCTTTTTATTGTGATATTCCTCTGAACCAAATCACCATATCCTAGGATTGGTGTAAATTGAACATTTTTGAATCGGACCGTACCCAGGAATTTCTCCATGAAGTTAATAAGAAGCTTGAGATTCCTGGTCATGTGCTTGGTGCACCCGGAGTCCAGTATGAAGAGAATTATTTTGATCACCTACAGAAGAATTAGAACACAATGGAGCATTTGCTAAGAGTCATCCATGTTATTTGTGATTTCCGAAACATGAGTTTCCCTAGATTCAACATTTAGAGGCACACTAACGCTCGTTGTCACATTTTTTGTTCTAACCTTAGGCACCCATTTATATCCTAGAGGACATTGATTAGAAAACCACCATTTCCAAGACTTGCTAGCAGACTCATATAATTCCCTAATTCAGATTCTAGTGTTTAGATTAGTGGAGTCTGATGTAGTACTTTTCTTAGGCGGGGTTGCACCAGAATGGTTCACTTTACGTTTGGTTTTACTAGCACTAATAGGCATCACAATTTGCTTCTTAGGTCTAGTATCTACGCCTTTTACATTATTCATAGCACACATAGAATGATTAGCCTTAACAACACATTTTCGACATTTCACACTAACAAACTTATCATTCAAAGCATTTAAATCAGTCAAATCATTCAAATCGTCATTACATGCGATTACAAACGTTTTATTCTTAGAAATTTTCAAATTCATAAGGTGGTCTTTTAATTTCTTCATCTTCCCTTGACTCTTGTGTTTCTAGAACTTATCATTCAGTTAAGTGCTCTTAAGCTGAAGCCAGCTAACACTAGCAGTGGGGACTACTCTTGTAGTAAAAGACACACGTCTATTAGTGTTTCTAGAAGTCTGAGGCGATTGACTATCTTTGTTTTGTGTGGGTTTAGAGGCCAATCTATACATCCCTGGTTTGATCACATTTGTGCTTTGTGCTTGAATAACCGTTTTGGGACGAATATTTGGTAACCTATCTGTTGATATCTTTGGTTGGATCTATATGCTTTTAAGAACTAGTATAATAGTTTGTAATCAAACTAAAACACTTTGTGAACTCTTACTCAAACTAAATAAGTTATGCGGAATCTAACTTATAAAGCACAGAAAAACAGAATTACTTTTAACTATTCGATTCTCTTATTGTAAAACCCACATGCTTTTACCATGAACAGTACATATATAATCGTACGTACATGATTAAAACTTTCCTTTTATAGCACGATTATGTTTCACGAATAGTAATTACAAGTATTACGTACGTGTTATTACACGATAAATATTTAAGCATATTAATACACGATAATTATTATCAACAATAATTATAATCATGAACATGAAAACACGAACGTTAATAATCACGAACATATTATTATGTATTTATGTAGTTACGACTACGATTACGTGTAAATATATATTATAACACGAACGATAAATAAATAAATCACGTAAACACGACCACGAGAACACGTAAATATTTAGAACACGGAAAACAATGGGTTTCCCCTTGTGGGCCCCAGCTACCCGCGGCAAGAACAAAGCAAAGGGGCCAAGCCAACTTTGATTTTTGCTTAAATAGAAAAAAGGGAAAACATGTATTCATTTTACAGAAGATTAGAAAAATAAAAAAACCCTAGCCTCTTTTTCTCTTCCTTTTGGCCGCCGGTTTTAAACACACCAAGGGAGGTGTTCATTGATTTTTGGTGATCCAATTCTAGTGGAATCGTTCGTGTTATCATTCTCTTTTTGTTCACGCATTGGTAATCCTTAAACCTTTTTCTTTTAATTATTTTATTAAATAAGAACACATGAAATCATGATAATTAAATAAACAAGATTAAAAACATGTAGATCTAATCATGGGGGTATATAAACATGGATGTTTTATGGGTGTTTGGTTCGGCTGACGCATGGAACCGAGAGCCGAAGCTCTCGGTGGGTTTTTGATCACCACCATCCGAGACCTCATGGTCTCGGTGTGGTTTGTGGGTCTCGGCCTCTGGGAACAAGGGACCCCAACGCATGTCGGGGTGGCCTTGTGGTCTTCTGGGGGTCTCGGCTAAAAAACAAACAAGCACCACCGGCATAAGCCGATGGCTAATATGAACAATTAGGGGGAACGCCGCATGGGCGGCTGCAAGCCGTGAGACCAAGGGACCACCGGCTTATGCCGGTGGCACCTTTACACAAACAGTGGCAACCGGCCAAGCCGGTTCACCACTGTTAAGGGTGTGTTTGTTTGGTCTGGTTCAAGGGTAAACACGGTCCGGTTCATGACACGTTTAAATTAGATAAAACACGGGTCCGATTCACGACTTAATTTTACAAGCTTAATTCATTTTTACAAGTTTAATTATTTAAAAGATTTAATAAATTAATTTACCATGTTATATAATTAATTTAATTTAGACATGACTTTGGTCAATTATTATTATTAATAATACATGACTTTAACCTAAGTATTTAAATCATGAAATTTAGACTAAGTAATTAATTAATTATTAAAACATGACATACAATTAATTAATTTCCATGACTTAAGTTATATTAATAATAAATATTAATACATGTTTTAACCTAAGTATTATTTACACTTTAATTTAATTAAATCATGCTATATTTAATTAAATCTTATAATATATAGTTTATTTAATTTACATGTATTAATTAATAAGCTATACTATTAATCACATGACTTAGAATATTAATTAGTAACACTTAAGCTTATTTTATTAGCTTAATAATCCAGCTTAATTCTATTTATGAAAACTTTCTATTTTTAGAAACTTATTTATTTAAGAAGCTAATCTATTTATGGAAACTTTATTTTTTAGAAACTTATCTATTTTATGCAGTAAATCTATTTTTGGAGACTTTCTACTTTTGGAAACTTTCTATTTTTGGGAACTTTCTATTTTAGGAAACCTGCTATTTTTAGAAAGTTACTTATTATTACACAGTAAGTATAATAATACAGGAAATACAAGTCATACTTAATCAGAATATCCAGAATACATGATAAACACAGTATAACGTTAAAATCAGTAAAACATGACATGAACATGTAAAACAAGCTAAGACATGATATAAAACCAATTACATACTTAGTAATCATAACACTTATACATGTATATTATGTATGTAGCATTAGTGAGATCGAAGTAGGACTCTCTTTCGTTCGTCTTCTTCGTTCACTGGACATAAGGTACGGATTCTCCGTCCTTTCAGTATGGACATTCTTCTTTATTAGGATTCCCCGTATGCAGCCAACTGTTTTCCTAGTATATGTTTTATATGTTTTGATTTTCTTATGTTTATTTAAATGCCTAAGCCATATACATGCATGACCAGTTTCACCTAGTTATGGAGGTACCATAACCATAACACTTGAGGCACCATTGTTATGACTTCACCACGGCGGAGTGATTGCTCGTGGCGTCCCTTTCAGCTTTTGGCCATATTATTATGTGGGGCGTATGGGTTCATCCTAGGTTACATGTTTTTACAGATTTATTTAGGTGAATGTGGTGTGTGGCTTGCATCCTTCACAAGGAGTTGATCCCTCCTACCCAAACTTATATTAATTGGAGGCAACCCCTCTAATTGCATGACGAGGTCACCCCTCCAATTATTCATACACGTTGATATTTCATGAACTATATTGGCTAATGGTAAACATGTTAAACAGTTTTTATAAGATACACATAAGGCTTTTCAAACTATAAAACCAGTTTTACTAAGTTATGTCAGGTTTTCCAGGACTTAGTCATTTCCGCTGCTATATGTTGTATATGCTTATGTTATTCATTCTATGCTTGTATATCCGTGCATTGAGCGTTATGCTCAACCGTTTTTCCTTTCATGTTCCCAAAATGGCAGGTACTCAGGGACGCTCGTAGACTTTAAGCGTACGTGTATATGGATTGGAAGCTTTCTAGCTTCATTACTTTATGCTTATCATCATACTTTTGCTACTTATTTCCATGGACATTGTTTAGTCCTTTTCATTTATAGTACTTATGTTTGTGTGTGATGAGCTTTACTTTGGGGTACCGATGTTTGTTTCTGGTATTTCTTTTATGGTCATGTGATGTTTAAGACATTTATCCTTGTATGCTTTGATAACATGCCATAATCACGCGTGACATTCCATTTATTAAAATAGGGTGTTTCAATTATGGTATCAGAGCGAAGGCTTGGACCTGTAGGCTCTCCAAACACGATCTGTGATTGGTGGGTAGTCACTATGGTCTTCCTAGAACTGACAGTCGTTTTCATGCATTCATTCTTTTCATGCATTCATATATATGTCATTGTCGTAGGTTTATGACTAAGTAATGGTTGGTAAAGGACTGGCCCTATTTAGTCGCATGTGTTTTATTGAAACTTTTAACTGTGGGTCCGACCCATTGGAGTCCCCTCGCCATGTCTTTTGTTTTGAGTGAACTGACCATAGGCGTTCACTCTCCCTCATATAAAAATTTTCATAAAAATGCATCATGCATTCATGTACTAGTTTTCCTGCATAAAACTTTTCTCATGATTTATTGGTATAAAAATTTTTTCATGTATATATTTTATGTTTTGATCAGTTTAATCATGTATTTTTATGTTATACTGTCAGATGGTTCTCACACACGAGTAGGAACAACTCAATGGAGCAGTCCAAGCTGCAATGCAAGCTATGCTTCTTCAGATGAGGAACAAAATCAGGGCTGAGGTGCAGGCTGCCAATAATCAGCAACAACACCCAGTACCTCCTCCTCCTCCTCCAGAAACATTGGTTACATGGCTGGAGAGATTCAGTAAGCTATGCCCTCGATCTTTCGAGAAAACAGATAGCCCCAGTGAAGCTGAAAGCTAGTTGGCTCACATTAAGAAGATATTCGATGCAATGGGCTGTGACCCTGTCTTCAAGTCGAGGTTGGCCTGTTACCGGTTCAAAGGTGATGTGCTATCATGGTGGAAGGAACTGAAGCAGTCTGAGGGAGGTGATAATTGGGTGGCTGGTTTGACTTGGGCTCAGTTCAAGGATTTGGTGATGGGACAGTTCTTTCCCAAGGCTGAGCAAGGCAAACTGAAGAGAGAGTATCATGGAATCAGACAGAGAGCTGGAGAGAACAGCAACAAGTTTATGCAGCGCTTTCTTCGTTTGGCTGGTTTTCTTGGCGCAGTAGCAGGTACTCCCGAAGAGCAAGCATACCACTTCCGGTGGGCTCTTCGTACATCTGTCGCAAACAACTTGGTGTGTGCTACGTTCAACACTGTGGCGCAAGTGGCCGATGCAACACGTAAGCTAGAGATGCTTCAAGAAAGAGAAGAGTTCGGGGAAGCAGAGAGACCCAAGAAAAGGTAAACATTCGTTAATCAGTAGTGACCAAACCATATTCTTTCAGTATATGTCAATTTTTACATCTCTTTTAAATTGCATCTTCTAGGCAGATGACTGGGGACCGGTCTCAGCCGGCTACTCAGCGACAGCCTACTCAGCCCAAGGGAACCGGCCAGACTCACGACCGTTCTACTACGGATAGGCGTGGTAGTAATGATAATTACCGTAGCAACGCTGGAAACTCCAATAGCAGCAGGTCCTTACACTTACTCATTTTCTTATGATTACATGCAATAGTTCATAATTCTGACACATTAGAGAATTTTCTACCAGGAATCATGGTAACGAAAGGGGCCAGAACCAAAGAGGTTCACATCCTAACCGTCCAACTATCACTGGTATTCCATCTTACAAATTTTCCGCATTGTCCTTTGTACCTATTATCATGTCTCATGTATACTGTTCTTATCAGGCTCTCAGCCAGCAAGGACACTTGCTGGAGGATATACTCATCCTCTTTGCACTACCTGCAACATGTCGCCGTGACAGTGACACATGCTACAAGTTTGGTCTCCCTAGCCATCGCATGAAGGACTGCCACAAGGGAGAGATGGAGGGCACATCGGGACATGCTGATACTAAGCCGCCTCCTACTAGTGGACGCATTTACACGACTTCTCGCGAGCAGGCCAACAAGTCTATAGGTACCATCACTGGAATCTTGTATATGTATGGTCAAGCTGCATGTGTTCTATTTGACACGGGTGCTACTCATTCGGTCATTTCTACTGCTTATGCTAAGAATGTTAGGATATCCTCCATGCCATTAGAGAATGTACTAAACATTTCCACCCCTTTAAGAGACTCTGTAAGCATAACCCATGTGTACAAGAGCCTTCCCCTAGAGTTTGATGACAAGATTCGTCCTGTTGACGCACTTCCGCTGGACATGAATGATTTTGACATGATATTGGGCATGAACTGGATATCTAAGCATCATGCTACCATAGAATTCCATTCATATCAAGTCATCTTTGGTGATGTTAATGCACAAGAGTACATTCACAACGGGTTCGTACCCGGAAGGTCTATACAAATCATATCAACCCTGCAAGCACGTGCACTACTTTCACATGGTTGTGAGGGCTATCTAGCTACTGTTCATGACATGGATGCTGAATCTCCATCAATTTAGAATCAGCCTATAGTGTTAGAATTTCCAGATGTATTTCCAGAAGAACTTCTGGGTATACCACCTGCACGTGAAGTAGAGTTTAATATCGAGCTCATTCTAGGAGCTGAGCCGATTTCCAAGGCTCCTTGTCGCATGGCTCCCATAGAGTTGAAGGAGCTGAAGGATCAATTGCAAGAACTTCTGGAACGAGGCTTCATTCGACCAAGCGCATCTCAATGGAGCGCACTGGTCTTATTAGTGATGAAGAAGGATGACAATATACGTCTTTGCATAGATTATCGCGAGCTCAACAAGATCACCATCAGGAATAGATATCCTCTACCACGCATAGACGATTTGTTTGACCAACTCTAAGGGGCCAAACATTTCTCCAAAATTGATCCGAGGTTGGGCTATCATCAGCTACGGGTTAAAGAGTAGGACATCGCCAAGACTGCTTTCCGTACACGCTATGGCCACTACAAATTTGTATTCATGCCATTTGGCCTTACCAATGCTCCAGTAGTGTTCATGGATTTGATGAACAGAATCTTCCATGAATTTCTGGACAAGTTCGTCATTGTCTTCATTGACGACATCCTGATATTCTCTAAGTCCAAGGAGGAACACGAAGACCATCTTTGTACAGTGTTACAGATTCTTCGCCAGAAGCAGCTGTATGCTAAATTCTCCATGTGTGAGTTCTGGTTAGACAAGGTGGCGTTCTTAGGTCACATTGTATCAGCAGAAGGAATCACTATGGATCCAGCAAAGGTTGAGGCTATTACCAAGTGGCCAAGACCGACTCAACGACTGAAGTTCGCAGTTTCCTAGCCTTAGCTGGTTACTACCATAGGTTCATGGAGAACTTTTCCCGTTTAGCACTACCATTGATCAAACTGATGCGAAAAGGGGAGAAATTCGTCTAGACTGAAGAAAGAGAGAAGATCTTTGAAGACCTAAAGCGGAAGTTAGTATCTGCACCGATTCTTACTCTCCCATCTGGTACAGGTGGATTTCAGATCTATAGTGATGCATCGGGGAAGGGACTTGGCTATATTCTCATGCAACATGGGAAAGTGATCGCGTACGCTTCACGGCAGCTTAAGCCCTATGAGGAAAATTACCCTACACATGACTTGGAACTTGCAGCAGTCGTGTTTGCATTGAAGATATGGAGGCACTAATTGTATGGAAAATCATGTGACATTTTCACGGACCACAAGGGCTTGAAGTACATCTTCACTCAACGTGAATTGAACATGAGACAAAGGAGATGGTTAGAGCTGTTGAAGGATTATGACATAAATCTGCAGTATCATCTCGACAAGGTAAATGTAGTGTCAGATGCACTTAGCAGAAAGCCCGGAATGATAAACGACATTAAAATTGAGGAGGAAATTATAAGAGACTTGGAGCGACTAGATTTTGAGATCATGGTACGTGGATAGCACGGGAACAGGGCTAATCTTAGAGTGGAACCTGAGTTACTCTCTAGGATCAAGGAAGCTCAGAAGGAGGATGGTGAAATCTGGGCGATAATTAAGAATTTAGAGAAGCAAACATAATTTCGAGTAGACGCAGACGGTATCTTATGGTAGGGCACGAGACTTTGTGTTCCTGATGATCAAGAACTCCAGGAATCATTCTTAGCTGAGGCTCATAGCTCCACATTCTCTATTCATTCTGGTTTGACCACGATGTACCGTGACATCAAGAAATACTTTTGGTGGAGTGGTATGAAACAGGATGTTGCGACTTACGTCTCCAAATGTCTTACCTGCCAGCAGGTTAAGATCGAGCATCAGCGATCTGGCGGTCTTCTACAACCGTTAGATATTCCAGAGTGGAAGTGGGACAAGATCACCATGGATTTTGTTACCGGTCTTCCGCAGACAAAGAGGAAGCACGATGTGATTTGGGTTATCGTTGATCGACTTACTAAGTCAGCTCATTTCTTACCGATCTACAAGGAAGATTCGGTCAGTAAACTCGCCAAAGAAGGAGATCATGAGACTTCATGGTGCTCCATCCAGCATCCTCTCAGACAGAGATCCTCGTTTCACTTCGCGATTTTGGAAGAGACTACAGAAAGCTTGGGGTACAAAACTTAAGCTTAGCACGACTTGTCACCCTCAAAAAGACGGGCAATCGGAGCGAACGATTCAGACATTAGAATACATGTTGAGGTCATGTGCGTTGGATTGGACGGGAGATTGGGACGATTACATCTATCTGGTAGAGGCTTTTAACTTGGGGATAATCAAGTGTGGGGTAACAAGGTTGCATCAATCAAGATTTTTGAAGTTTCTGATTTTTATGTTCTTGTGCTTTAACCTTGTTCAATCTTAGCAGGCTTATTGTGGAAGCTTGTGCTTGTTCTTGCTAGCACATAAGCTCAAAATTCGTGGGTGTGGATGTACATCCATGAGGTTTGCATACTTAATCCTAAAATCTGCTTAAAACATGATTTTTGGTGATATTTGTATGAAACTTGTGTTCTTGTGAATTTTGTTGCTTGATCTTGCTTGAATCTGTTTATCTTACTTGTTTTAGTGTAAATTTGTGCTTGGGTAGCTTTGAATCTCACTTTTACTTTGAAAAATTTGTTTTGGAAAAGATAAAGGGGTGTTTGGGACTAACTGTTTGTGCTTGTAACTTGTTATTGTGTTAAGGGAAGTTGGTGTTTATGTTTTGTATTTGATAAATACCTTGTTGAGAGTGTTTTGCTGCAAGTTTTTGGGTTTGAACACTTGAATCAAACAATCTGCTATATAGACTTTGATATTGCCTGTTTTGACCTAGGATTTTGGGAACACTTAGTGTGTATGCATGCTTAGGGATAAAAGTGGTTTAAACAAAGTTAATATAACCTGTTTGAAAGATTTGAGGTGTTGAATCTGGCTTAAGTGTCAAATACATCAGCAAAGTAGAAAACTGCATGTGTTAGTGTTCATCAGTAACTTTCATTGCTTGAATCTTGCTTAATTCTTTGAACCATTGCATGAAACCTGTTTAGACTTGCTTATTGGAGTTTATAATAGCTTGTGTATGCATTTGGTTGAATTTGGCTGGCTGATTATTGCTAAAACTGCTTATTTGTGCTCAACTGCTTATTGTTCATGTCTGTGAAATGTCTGGTGATTGATTGATTAAACTGTATCAATTGGGTGTTAGTGATTTTGTTATTTTGATTGTGATTGACTCCTTTTGATCCAAAGATCATTTGGGTGCCTTTGTGTAATCTGAATCTCCAAAAAAGTCAGTAAAGACAAAAAGTCAAACAAGTCAAGTAGTGGAAAAAGTTTCCACTACTCAACACTCAAAACTAGCCCCTGCTAGTTCAATTTTGTCATCAGCTTATCAATAAGCCATTCTAGCTTATCCATACTTGCAACAACTTATTTTTTGTAATAGGTCTTCATTATTTGACCCATTTAAGTAGACTGGAGCTTATTGGACTTTGACTTTGACTTTTTACTAGAAAACCAACTACTTTGACTTTTTACATAAGTGCTTATTTGATTTTCCAGCTTATTGAGTGTGCTTATCTGAAAACTTTTTGTTGATTTTTCTTAATTAAGTCATTTAAAAGCTTTTGGAACTTGAATCAGCACTCGGGGTGGCCTAGAACTCAAAAACGACTATTTTGTCGTTTTGTGTAGATTGCTTATTGCATTTTCAGGCTTATTCCTTGGGCTTATTTCAAATTTCTTTTTGCAGAAGTCTTTGTTAGGTCAAAAGAAGCTTGTGTGTCAAATTTTAGCTTATGGCATTGGCTTATAGCTTAATGGGCCAAAAGCCCATTAAGAATAAGCTGCCTGTTATAAGCTAGCTTATTTCACATTTTCAGCTTTTGGGCCTTTGGAAAAAGTTGTTTAAAATCAAATTTTGAGTCAACCTATGCTTTTTGGGCATATTTTGAACACTTTTTCTTATTGGGCCTTAATTTAGCCCAATAAGGGTCTGTTTTGGGTTTAGCCCATTTTCTAGGCCCAATAGGGGTATTTAGGTAATTTCACTTTCATTTCTGAGTTATTTAGGTTAAATTAAGCTAGGTTGCAAGTTTTTAGAATTTTTTATAATTTTTCGATTTTTAATATTATTTTAATATTATTTTATTATTAAAAATTAAAAGTTTAATTTTCTAAGTTTTTATATTTTTCCTAGGTTCTAAACACTTAATTAGGATTTTTGCAACTTTCTAAATATTTTCTAGGTCTTTTAATTATTTTCTAGAATTAATTTAAGTTTTAATTATTTTTATTAGTTTTTCATTGATTAAAAATAGTTTTTAGTTGTTTTAAAATTTTGAAAAATACTTTTTAGCTTAATTAGAGTATTTTTGAGGTTTACAAACTTTAAAATCTTGTTTAGGGCTTTTTAATAATTAATTGTGATTTTTAGGGCTTTAATTAGCATTAAAAAGTCATTATCTAATTAATTAAAAGGTTTCAGCAAGTTTGGATTTTTTGTAAACTCTTAGAATATTATTAGTGATTTTTGGTAATTTTTATAAATTTTTAGGTTAAAATTTTAATTTTAGCACTTTTTACGGTTTTACGTGTACACCTTTTTAGACTTAGTTTAATCCGTCTTTGTAACCGTCATTCTCTTCTAATCTCATTTCTATTTTCTCTTTCTAAAAATGTAATCACAAATCTAATCCATATCATTACACACATAACACACTAGCCTCCTTGAGAACGAACTCATTTTAGGGTCATTTACACACGGTTTCCCTAAATCGTCGTGCTTACTTGCCCTAGTTGCCATCCTTTTCCTAAAGGGGTAATTATACGACTATCATTTTGGCGCCGCTGCCGGGGAGGCGTGTTGTGTTTTGATTGGAATTGTTGTTTTTATATACTAACCATAATTAGTATTTGTATTAGTAGCACTCTACTAATACGTATTATCGGTTTTCGGTTTTCGGTTTTTGTGTGAATACTATTACTATAGTGTATACGTAGAACAATAAATTCACAAGTACTCCAAATACGTGAGAAATCACAACCTTGACTTGGGAGGTCATTACCCAATCATTGTATTCGAATCTCAAACCAAAGAAAAGGCAAAAATAGATAAATACTTTCGTGAAGCTTAATCTTGATAATACAAACTATAAGGTGGGTATAAGGCGGATATTATAAAATATATCCTAAGGAAAAAGGCTCTTAAGTGCTTCGCGCCGCCTCGTTTCCCCGCTTGCTTGTGAGTATTTATTGTGAGAGCTAATCGAGGGTTTTGCCGCCCAAGTATTACTAAGTATCATATATATTTTCTTGGTTTCCATTGATTAAACCTTTTGAACGTTTTGGTGTTCCACCAACGTTCTAAAGTCATCGAAGGCGTTCACCTCACGTGATCGTTTTCATTCCTTGAGGCTTCTTTAATCGAGAGATTTGATTAAGGAGGAGATTTGTAGATTTGTGTCTACTTAATACATTCTACAAGATCCAAAAAGGTTAATACAATCAAAAACCACAAAAAAATTGAAAAAATACAAAACACCAAAAAGAATCTTCTTTGCCCGTCCCCTCGTTGTACGTGACGTTTATGCTAACTCGTAATCAAGCAAGACGTGCACGTAAACGAAAGAACAAAACTCCCACTCCCAACAATTCTAGTGAAGAGTCTCCTATTGACGAACACATTGTAAGAGAAGCACCAACCATGGCGAATCGAACTATGATGGAGTTACTTCAAGCACCCACCGAGGGTTATGGAGAGGCTATTGTGATTCCTGCTATCCTTGCGGAGAATTTTGAGGTAAAACGGGTTTGTTTTCGATTATCTAAAACAACAAATTCCGTGCTGATGAGAAGGACAATCCCCACAACCATATCCGCCAATTCAATCGTCTTACCGCTACTTGCAAGTTTAAGGATGTCTCGAATGACTCGGTTAAGATGATGCTTTTTCCGTATTCCTTAGCGGGGCCCGCTAAAATTTGGTTAGAGAAAGAGCCACCCAATTCTATATTGACGTGGAAGGATCTCGTTTCTAAATTTGTGAACCAATTTTTCCGCCCTCTAAGACTACGCACTTGAAAAACGAGATTTCAAAGTTTTCACAAGAGTTTAATGAAAGTTTTTCAACGGCTTGGAATAGGTTTAAGGAAATGTTACATGAATGTCCTCATCACGGTTTTTCCGACTTGCATCAAATTGACACGTTTTACAATGGACTTAATGATCATGAAAGAGATTATTTGAATGCCGCCGCGGGTGGTAATTTTTTGTGTAAAACGGTTGAGGAAGCTTTGGTGATAATTGAAAATAGATCTAAGGTGTATAGTCCTCGTAGCACGTCTAGTGTTCGTAAGGCTTCGTCTTCGGCTTCGCCTTCTTTGTCTACTACCATCGATGCTTGCCAAAATGAGGCAAACTTGGAAAACAAGATTTTTGATAAGTTGAAAGGACTTTTGATTGAGTTTAAAGTTGGTGAACAAAGTGCTCCCGCTACGGCTAAAGAGGTTGAGGTTTCTTGCATGTATTGTGGTGGAGGTCATGATTTCTCCGAGTGCATTACCGACGGTGGTAACACTTCGAGTGCCTTTGCGGCCACGAGAAATTACAACCAAAACGGTCAAGTTTCCCGCTCTAATCAAATGACTCCACCGGGTTTTGGTTCAAATCAAAATGCTAACAACAACTATCGCAACAATCAAGTTGGTTTCAAAAACAATTACAACAAGGGAAACTATGGGAATCAAGGGGCTAATAATCAAGTTTCAAACAAAAATGATTTTCAAAACAACAACAAAGGTTTGCAAACATTGAAAGATCTTCCAAGTGAGTTTGTTGAATATGCTAGTGGGAATGATGCTAGGTTTGACAGTATTTAAAGAGAAATCATTAGCCTAAGATCCGATTTTAAGAACGACTTGAAGAAAGAGTTAAAAAATGAGTTAGCTAATGAACTTAAAATCCACACCAACAAGATGGAAGGAAATGTCACTAGGTTGCAACAAAACCAACAAAAAATAGAACAAGGGCAACATGAGATTAAACAAGAGATGATTAAGGCCGAGAAAAGGCAAACCGAGGCCGTATTGAGGCAATCTAATTTTGAAGATAAAATCTCATCTATGTTTGAGGCAATAGTGTGTAAACCGACTTTGAGTAGTCTTCCTAGCAACACCATATCCAAACCTAAGGGTGAGATGAAAGTGATTACCACACGTAGTGGTAAGACACTTAAGGAATCGACTCCTCAACCAATTTTTCCTACGGAGGAAGTAATTGAGGAAGAACCCGAGGTTGTGGTCCAAAAGGAGCATATCCCAATCCCAGGAAGTACCGCTCATGCCACACCTACGGTTGACCCATTACCATCATTGGAACCCGAGATTCCAAAGGCTATGCCTACTATGCCTCGACCCACACCACCTTTGCCCTATCCATCGAGACTTAGAAATGAGAAACGTCAAGAGCGCGACAATTAACAATTTGAGCTTTTTATGAAAATGTTTCGTGATTTGCACCTTAATGTGAGTTTCGCCGATGCTTTGGTCATGATGCCTCGATTTGCCGCTAACTTTAAGAGTATGTTGAACAACAAGGAGAAATTGCACCAATTGTCTAGTTGTTCGTCGGTTTATCTTAATCGCATACCTCAAAAAGTCGGTAATCCAGGTAAATTCTTGATTCCTTGTGCAATCCAAGATATGGAGGAATGATTCGCCTTGGCCGATCTTGGTGCTAGAATTAACTTGATGCCACTTGCAATCTTCAAGTCGCTCAATCTTCCTAATCTTACTCCTTCACTAATGTCTATCGAGTTGGCCGACCATTCCATGATTCCCGCATGTGGTTTGGCGGAAGACGTTTTTGTGAAAGTGGGGAAGTTCTACTATCCCGTAGAATTTATCGTTGTTGATATCCCCACGGATCCTCAAGTTCCTCTCATTTTAGGACGTTCGTTTTTAGATACGTCTATGGCTTTGATCGATGTTCATGCTAGAAAGATCACCTTACGTTTCAACGACGAGGAACTTGTTATAAACGCAACTCAAAACTCTCAAATTTCTCATGTTTATTCCGTTGCAACCATAAACCTCGTTGATATGATTGACGTGGTTTGCGAGGAATTTTCACAAGAAGTTCTAGGTTTTGGTGATGAAGAAACTAGTGGCAATCCCACTATGTTGGATCTAATTCTTGATAATTCGACACCAACCTTCACTCCATTTGAAGGTGGTGGTTTTACGTTGGAAGAATTCGATGTTCCACGTACTTGTGACGAAGACCTCGACAACGATGAGGACCTCTCGATTATCAAGGATTTTCTTAACGATTTCCCATTGCCTCCACCCGAGGAGGTTATGAGTATCGAGCCCAAATATTCACTTGAGGAACCACCTATCCTTTAGTTTAAAGATTTACCTCCTCATCTCGAATATGTCTATTTGGAGGAGGACGACAAGTTGCCGGTTATTATTGCGAAGGAACTTTCGAATGATGAAAAAACCGCACTTGTCGATGTTCTAAAGGACCACAAGAGGGCAATTGCGTGGAAGTTATCCGACATTAATGGAATCGATCCCAAGTTTTGTACCCACAAAATATTAATGGAGGAGGATTTCAAGCCCACAATCCAAAGTCAAAGGAGGGTGAACCCCAAAATTCACGACGTCATCAAAAACGAGGTCCTTAAACTCCTTGACGCGGGAATGATTTACCCAATTTCCGATAGCCCTTGGGTGAGTCCTATTCATTGTGTCCCTAAAAAGGGAGGGATGACCGTTGTGCCAAACGATGCCAACGAGTTGATTCCCATTAGACTCGTGAACGGATGGAGAGTGTGCATTGACTATCGTAAGTTGAAGGAAGCCACTCGAAAAGACCATTTTCCCTTGCCCTTCATGGACCAAATGTTGGAGCGTCTTGCGGGAAACAATTTCTATTACTTTTTAGATGGTTTTTCCGGTTACTTCCAAATTCCCATCGATCCTCGTGATCAAGAAAAAACTACGTTTACGTGTCCGTATGGAACGTTTGCCTATCGTAGAATGCCATTCGGACTTTGCAATGCACCGGGAACCTTTCAACGGTGCATGATGGCTATTTTTCATGACATGATCGAGAAGACGATGGAAGTCTTCATGGATGACTTTTCCGTGTTTGGTAATTCGTTCACTTCGTGTTTGTCGAACCTTGAGAGAATGTTGAAACGTTGTGAGGAAACCAACCTTGTGCTCAATTGGGAAAAGTGTCATTTTATGGTTAAGAGTGGAATCGTCTTAGGGCACAAGGTCTCGAAAGCGGGGATTGAGGTAGATCAAGCTAAGGTAGACGTCATCGCCAAATTACCTCATCCCAAAAACCGTCAAGGGAGTTAGGAGTTTCCTAGGCCACACGGGCTTTTATCGTCGATTCGTCAAGGATTTTTCAAAGATTTCTCGACCCATTACACATCTTCTTGAAAAAGAGGCACGTTTTGTCTTTGACGAAGATTATGTACGAGCCTTTGAAATCCTTAAGAGGAAACTTACCGAAGCTCCCATTCTTGTTGCTCCCAATTGGAACCTCCCCTTTGAGCTCATGTGTGATGCTAGTGATTACGCTATTGGGGCCGTTTTGGGGCAACGTCATGATAAGCACTTCTTGCCTATTCACTATGCTAGCAAGACGATGACCGAGGCTCAAATTAAATACACTACAACGGAAAAGGAATTCCTTGCCGTGGTGTATGCATTTGAGAAATTTTGACCTTATCTCGTCTTGACAAAATGCATAGTGTATACGGATCATTCGGCTATTAAGTATCTCATGGCAAAGCAAGATGCTAAGCCTAGATTACTTCGTTGGATTCTCCTCCTTCAAGAATTTGATCACAAAATCGTTGACAAAAAAGGAGCCGAGAATCTAGCGGCCGATCATCTTTCTCGTTTGGAAGATCCTCACCTAGGTGTTTACGATCCCAAGGAAATCACCAAAACATTTCCGCTCGAGACACTTGGTGTAGTGAATTCTAAGCTTGATCCTTCCACCCCATGCTTTGCGGACTTTGCAAATTACCATGCGGGTAACTTCATCATTATGGGTATGACGACTCAAGAAAAACGAAAATTCTTTCGTGACGTCAAGTTCTACTTTTGGAACGACCCTTACTTGTTTCGAACTTGTGCGGATCAAATCATCCGACGTTGTGTATTTGGCACCGAAGCTTCTAACATCCTTAGATCTTGCCATGAGGGACCCACGGGTGGTCACCATGGTGCTAATCTCACGGCTAAGAAGGTGTTTGATGCCGGCTTCTTTTGGCCTACTATTTACCGAGATACACAAGATCTTGTGAAGTCTTGTGATTCATGCCAACGACAAGGAAAAGCCTAAAAAAAGATGAAATGCCACAAAATATCATCCAAGTGTGTGAGATCTTTGACGTTTGGGGTATAGACTTTATGGGGCCGTTCCCATCATCTCGTGGTAATAAGTACATTCTCGTTGCGGTTGACTACCTATCTAAGTGGGTGGAGGCCAAGGCCTTGCCCACCAATGATGCTCGTGTGGTAGTCAAGTTTTTGAAAAGCTTGTTTTCTCGGTTTGGAACCCCTCGTGCAATCATAAGCGATCGTGGAACCCATTTTTGTAACGACCAATTCGAAAGGGTCCTAAGGAAATATGGGGTTACACATCGGCTTTCTACGGCTTATCACCCACAAACGAGTGGGCAAGTCGAGGTTTCAAACCGAGCTTTGAAGAGGATCTTGGAGAGATCCGTTGGGGAAAACCGACAATTGTGGTCGGATAAGTTGGACGATGCTTTATGGGCCTTTAGGACCGCTCATAAGACACCCATTGGGTGCACTCCCTATAAGCTTGTGTATGGAAAGAATTGTCATTTGCCTATCGAGTTAGAACACAAGGCTTATTGGGCCCTAAAGCATTGTAATGATGATATGGAGACCGCGGGAAAACACCAGAAAATGCAATTGAATGAATTAGAAGAATTGAGGGACATTGCTTATTAAAATTCATTGATTTATAAGGAAAAAACTAAAAAGTTGCATGATTCTAAAATTAAAAACCGGGTTTTTAACATTGGGGATCAAGTTTTGCTTTTTAATTCAAGATTAAAAATCTTTTCCGGTAAGTTGAAATCCCGTTGGTCCGGTCCATTCACCGTGACTCAAGTGTTTCCGTATGGGACCATCGAGCTAGCTCAAGATGATGGTCCTAACTTCAAGGTGAATGGACATAGGTTGAAGCACTACTTTGGCGGGGAAGTTCCATCCTTGAACTACCTCGACCAAGTCACCTTCCCCAATGATAATTAGTATTGAGGGGATCGAGTCGAGCTCATGACTCGGTAATCAAAAACGAGGAGCCTCGTGGGGGAGTCCCATGCTTATCCTATGTATATATTATCGCTTTCTAATGTAGTTAACGTGTGGGGATTTTTGCCCTTCCAACCTTTGTTCCATGGTTGTTTGTGAATTGTGGACTTTAGATGATCATGATCTTCACGATTGGAGCCTCTCGTATTCGTTTTATGGAGTACTCGATCGTTTGCTTTGAAGAATTTCTCAATATCCATGATATATCCTTTTGATGTTCTAACCTTAGGTTTTTAGCACAGTTCATAAACGGCTATTAATTTATTGGTTACACCCTTTCCATGCTAGATTAGGTATTCGAATACGTCTCTAGTATGGGGGTTTTTGCACCCCTAGACTCGAAACATTAAGGACAATGTTTAACTTTAGTATGGGGGATGAATAGATACTTGCTTTGCCAAACCTTCACACTTTCCAAAGTTTATCTTTTGTTTATCGTTTTTATTGCAAAATAAGGCTAAAAATGGCCAAATTTTAAAATTTTTCTCATGTTTTATAAGTGTTTGAAGACACGAATGTAGGTTTTCCGACGGCGAGAATAAGAGTAATTTTTGACTCGACCGTGCGTGTTGAGCACTTAGCTTTGATTCCTTAACTTCACATTAGGCTAAGTCTCTTAAATGAGGACGAGAAATGATAGAGTTAATTATAAGTTACTATGCTAAACGTAGAGTACTCGTATTCTTTCAAAAACTCATGTGTTCTCGTTGTTTGCTTATTCTCCCTTCGCTTATAGATATTTTTTGCTTAATAAATATTGACTTAGCGGTTTAGTTAGGATTGGTGGGTTTCTAGTATTTTCTAGTAGCTTCCGTGTAATTAAATTGGGAAGACATTAAGGTATCACCAACGTCACGGTTTTGAAGTATTGGCACCCTAATAATCAAAAGCTTCACCAAATAATAAGATTTCAAGTGCTCACCTAAATCAAGCAAACAATTTGAAGCCCCACAAGGCCGAAAAATCTATGCAAAATTGAAAGTGAATCAAGCCTTAATCTTCGAAGCTTTAAAGATCCAAAATTCGCCTTAGCGTGAGGATATACGTCTTTGGCTAATAAAACTACCGATGAGGTGGATAATAAAAGGCAAGGCAAGACCGAAGTCATAATAAAAGCTTCATGGCGAAGTTGAATAAAAGATGGAGGTAAACCAAAGATAATAAGGCCCTTCCGTTAGGGGCGTATAAAAGTCTTGGTAATAAGTCTCATGTTCAAAACCGTTATAAAACCGTGTTTATCGATTCTTCTTGTCAACTTAATTTTTTGACATCGTTGTCTATTAGGGGGGGGGGGGGGGTTATTGATTTGATGGTCATAGTTACACCGTTAGGACTCTATTTTTAGACCTAAATCTCTATTATCGCATAAGTCAAACAATGTATCCTCGTGAAACATTCAAGACAATATAAAATATAAGAGATACAACTTAGGAATAATGGGAGGATAAGTACGTGATTAGGGCATATGAGTAGTGTTAGCATTACTAACTTTTAATGACAATGATCTCGTTGCACGCTTAGCATGGAATTAGGGTGAAAATCGAGGACGATGAAATTATTTCTAACGAAGCATTCACGTGTTCTTATTCTATGAACCTAAACGTCCCATTTTGCGATGAAAATCATACATTATGTCTAAAACGCAAGTAGTAGTAGCAATAGAAGTAGTGTAGCTAGTTTATCGTTCAATAAAGTGAATAAAAATGAGTTTTGGAGATGCTACGATACTTTATTCTAGCATTGCGTGAGGGCACGACAATGGTTTAGTATGGGGGAGTGATGAGACTGCTTTTATACATAGTCTCATCTTCCAAATAGGGCTTAAAATGCATTAAATATCATCAAAATACCCATATATATGCTTGTGTTTGTTACTTGTGTATTTTAGGTACGGATATTGAGAAAATGACAAAAGATCACAAGAATCATTCAAAAACGAACACGGGAAACGAAGCCGCACAATGAACCAAGCCCTAATGAAGACTTTCCCAAGATCAACCCTTGAAGATTTGAAGAATTATGAAGAAAGGTCCTCCAATATGGAAGAATTGACACTTTATACCCTTGTATCCTCATAATTACAAGTTTGGTCCCTAAAGTTTGTCAAAATTACAAAAGGGACCCTAAACTTTGAAGAATTGGCAAATTTAGCCCCTCAACAAAGCTAAATTGTCAAACAATATCATCCACAAAGTCAAATATATCATGAAGTCCTTCAAAGTACAAGAAATTACAAGATTGGTCCTTTGAAAATTCCAAAATTACAAAAAGGACCCTCGACTTTCAACATTTGGCAAAAATGGTCCCTCATCAAACATGACTTTGCAATTTCAGTCCTACAAAATGCTCATTATACAAGTCAAGACCATTATCCATCATCAGAATGCCAATTCAGCCCTTGAAGAATTCAAAAATGGCAAGAAATACCCCTGAAAATAATTTGGAAAAGTATTGATAGGTGTGTAAACACCCATCCTTTTACCACTTAATTCGGGCTAAAACAAGACCAAAACACGTATTTAATATCATTTGTTTGGAATTATGCGTGGTTTTTGTGTTTATTGTGTTTTCAGAGCTAACCGGATGAATATTAAAGAAAACACGGGATTGCACGGGTTTTATCAAGGAAAAAGACTCAAGATAAAGTCTATTGTCCAAGAGATGTAAAAGATTTGAAGTCACTGGACCTATTCGAAGATTTATCGAAGAAAAGGACTAAAGACGGAAGATTTTCATAAGTCGAAGAAACTCGAGTCTATTTAACGAAGAAATTAAAAGACGAGTTGGATTTAATCGACAACAAATCCCGAATCAGAATCGAAAACGTCAACTTTTCTGAAAAGACGAGAAGACAAGAAGAAAGGGAGAAAGCCCACTCACCAACCAACCACTAGGAGTATAAATAGAAACTCCCTTCACACATTAGGGAGTTAGTTTTTCATTTTTCCTTTTTCCAGTTCTTTTGTTCGTCCCATCACCAACTCCATTAGGGAGTTTGGTGATTTTCATTTTTTTTCTTTTCATCTTGTAATCTTTAATCATTAACCTTGTTACTTTTTCATTAATCAATCCATTCCATCTTTCTATTCATCTTGTTCTTCATCATTTTTATTACAAGTTCTTAAGCTTTTATTTGATTCAAGTTTGATTTCAAAAAGTTGTTGATTTAGTGTTTTTATTGGTGGGATTTTTTCCTTATGGTATGTTAATGATTATTGGTTAGTTTGGTAAAACCTTTTTAAGTATTGGAGTTGATTTTGAGTTAATTTCGTGTACCCTGTTTACTTGCTGCTGTTACTGTTCTTCATCTGCCCAGAAAATTCCGAATAGCCCATTTTGTGTTTCCCTTATTCGGAATCTTTCAATATTCCGAATAGGGGTGTGTTCATTTCTGTTACTCGGAATATTTCAATATTCCGCATAGCCGTTTCTTTGTTTCCTTATTCGGAACTTTCCAATATTCCGAATAGGGGTATTTTAGTTTCCTTATTCGGAACTTTTTCCGAATAGACTGGTTTTTCCGAGTAGCACCAATTTTCCGAATAGCAATATTTCTGTTCCCCTATTCGGAACATTTTTCCGAATAGCCTTTTATTCCGAATGATGTCATTTTTCCGAATGAAGCAAATGTTTCGCATAAGCCATCTTTCCGAATGGTCTTTACTTTCCGAATAAAGGAGTATTTTCCGCATAGAGCTTTTTCCGAATCATACAATTTATTCCGCATAGAGCAACATTCCGCATAAGGGTTATTTTCAGCATAGGGAATTTTTCAGTAAGAGTATTTTTCTGCCTTATCATTTAACTGCTTTTATCTACTGTTTCCAGCTTTAATCTTTAATCTTTAATTCACTTCATATATTTAGAATAGAAAACCAAATCCACTTTTTGTCACCAAGAACAAATCATTCCACTTTTAACTGAGATCAATTCGAGAGGATAGAGAGAACTAAAATTAGAACCCATTGAAAATGTGTGTATCAAATGGCACCGCTGCCGGCTCCTCTCGTTAAGATCAAAAGTTTTTTGTAGAACTTGGATTTTGGGATCCGTTCCCCGTGAACGTTACTTTTTCATAAAATTTTCAAAAACACTAAAAAATATAAAATTTTCAAAAATCCTAAAAAGTAAAAAACAATAAAAACCAAAAATATTTTTGCTTTGTTTTTCTTTGTTCGTTCTTTTGCAGGTGTATGCGCACTCGATCCACGTCTTATCAAGAGCCCGAGCCTCTCGATAACTTAGACATGGCTGGTGTCCAAAACAACAATAACATACCACCTCCGAACAACAATAATAATAACAACAACCCGCCTTTCAACAACATGAATAACAACAATGAGCCACTTCCGGATAATCGGCCAATGATTGAATTGCTGCAAGCTCATGTCGATGGCAACACGGATCCAATTGTCATTCCTCCAATTGCCGCCAACAATTTCGAGCTCAAGTCAGGCTTTATCCAGATGGTCTCTGCTCAGCCGTTCTTGGGACGCACCATTGATGACCCACACGACCATATCAAGAGATTTCTACAACTCACCAACACGGTCAAGTTCAATGGAGTTTCGCAAGAAGTGATAAGGTTACAACTTTTTCCCTTTTCTTTAGAGGGACAAGCCCGGCATTGGCTTGCTAAGGAACCGCCACAGAGTATTCTCTCGTGGACGGATTTGGAAACAAAGTTTATCAACTACTTTTTTCCACCCTCTCGTACTACCGCTTTGCGGAATGAGATTATAAACTTTGAACAAAAGTACGATGAGTCATTCAGTGAATCTTGGGATCGTTTTAAAGATCTTTTAAGAAAATGCCCACAACATGGTTTTACCAAAGTACATCAAATCAATACTTTTTACAATGGTTTAAGCATGAGTGATCAAGATTCACTGAATAGTGCCTCAGGGGGTAATTTATTGGCTAAGACTTCCAATGCTGCTTGGGACATCATTGAGAACAAATCTCGTGTGCAAACCAAGAGTGTTAGGACCAATGTTGCTAGTGCTAGCACTAATGACAGCGACAAGCGATTAGACAAAATCACTACGCTTCTTGAATCGCTTGTCACCCACACCGTCGGCAACAACAACAGCAACAACGCTAAGAACGCACAAGTCAACGCTGTCAGCCAACCTTGTGAGATATGCGGTGGTCCCCACTCCTACACAACTTGTACCGCCACCCAAGATTACCCTGCTGAGAATGTGAATGCGGCATATGGCACCTACCAACAACCTGCTTATCAAGCTAAACCCCAAGGTGACCGTAACTTGCTTAGCTACCGCAGCAACAACTATCTTTCCCCACCTGGTTTTCCTCCAACCAACCCAAACCAACAACAAAACCTTAATCGCCCTCTTCCACAACAACAACAACCTCGACAACCATACATCCCACCTCACAAGCAGCAACAACCGCCTCAACGAAACAACCAAGTCTACCAACAACCTGCTTACCAACCACCTGCATACAATGCTCCTCCCAACCAACCCACCGCTCTTCACCAAGAAGTGGAAACTTATATGAGGACTAACGATGCGATAGTGGGAAATCTTCAGAGAGAGGTGCTCAACCTGAAAGCCGACTTGGTCAAGCAAGGAAATGATTTGAGAGCGGACATGAGAAACACGTTGGATAGTCAGACGAATGACTTGAGGAACATGATGGCTAGTTTCTTCCAAAGTAGTCAACCCTCTTCTTCGGGTACTCTTCCGAGTAACACCGTTGCGAACCCAAGAGGGGAGATGAAAGCAATCACCACTCGAAGTGGTAAAGGTACCAAGGAACCCGAGCTTCCTATACCTCCACCGGTGGTTGTGACTAAGGAGAACGAGTCGCCTGCTCCTATTCCTCCTCCTTCTCCTTCCCCAATTTCTCCACCTCTTCTTTCTACCCCTCCTCCACCCGTGATTGTGAGTGACCCTATTCCTCTAAAGCCTTCATCTTCTTCCAATATACCTTATCCTTCAAGGTTGAGGAAAGAGAAGCAAAAGAGAAAGGATGATATTCAGGTTTCTAACTTTCTTAAAATGTTTAAACAACTGAATTTCAATATCTCCTTCGCTGAGGCTCTCGCTCACATGCCCAAGTATGCGAAAATGTTTAAAGATCTTTTGAGCGACAAGGAAAAGCTCCTCGCCATTGCTAACACCCAACTTAATGAGAACTGCTCTGCAGTGCTCTTAAGGAAATTGCCAACTAAGCTTGGTGATCCGGGTCGTTTTCTTATCCCTTGCAATTTCCCGGAAGTAGAGAATTGCATGGCCCTAGCCGATCTAGGTGCCAGTATTAATCTCATGCCTCTAAGTGTTTGGAAGCAATTATCTCTCCCAGAGCTAGTCCCCACTAAAATGACTTTGGAATTGGCCAACCGTACGGTTGCTTATCCAGTGGGGATAGCCGAAGACGTTATTGTAGGAGTCGACAAATTCACCTTCCCTGCTGATTTTGTTGTCGTCGACTACGAGATGGACCCTCGTGTGCCACTTATTGTTGGTCGTCCATTCCTTAGGACCGGTCGCACTCTCATTGATGTTGAAGCCGGTGAGCTTATCATGAGAGTGGGTGACGATAAAGTAGTCTTCAACATGGGAAAGTTGTCCAAACAACCTTATTCATATGAGAGTGTTAATTGTATTGACGTTCTCGATGAGGCTTGTGAAGAACACTTTAATGATGCTTGCAAAAGTATTCCTACCTCTCTTCCCACTGCTGAGACCGTGTCCTCTATTGATTCATCGTTGTCTCTATTTGGAGATAGTGATTTATTCTGGAACAATCTTGAAGCTACCATGGGAGATGCGAATTTAGCTACTAATGATTCTCCCACCGAGGGGGATGAAGACATGAGTTTCTTTGACAATCTTCTCACTGAAGACAATCCTTCGCCTCCATCTCCCACGGTCATTGCTATCGATACTCCGACTTTGAAAACGCCTCCCGTCGAAAATCCTCCGGATTTGGAACTTAAGGAATTGCCGCCACATCTCGAGTACGTGTTCCTTGACGACAACAAGAAGTCACCCGTCATTATTGCAAAGGATTTGAACGATGAAGAGAAGACTCGCCTCGTTGCTGTGTTGAAGAATCATAAGAAGGCTATTGCTTGGAAGATTTCCGATATTCGTGGAATTGATCCTCACTTCTGCACACACAAAATTCTCATGGAGGACGACTTCAAGCCCACTATTCAAAGCCAACGAAGGGTGAATCCAAAAATTCATGAAGTCATCAAAACAGAGGTTATCAAACTTCTTGATGCGGGTATGATTTACCCTATTTCGGATTCACCGTGGGTTAGTCCAATCCATTGTGTGCCCAAGAAGGGCGGAATAACCGTTGTTCCCAATGAACACAACGAGTTGATTCCCACTCGTCTCGTTACTGGGTGGAGAGTTTGTATAGACTATCGCAAACTCAATGATGCCACGAGAAAGGATCATTTCCCTCTACCTTTCATGGACCAAATGCTTGAACGATTAGCCGGTAATGAATATTACTGCTTTCTCGATGGTTTCTCGGGTTATTTTCAAATACCCATCGATCCCCAAGATCAAGAGAAGACTACATTCACTTGTCCCTATGGCACTTTCGCTTACAAAAGAATGCCTTTTGGCTTATGTAATGCGCCAGGGACGTTCCAAAGGTGTATGTTAGCTATCTTCCATGACATGGTTGAACAAACCATGGAAGTCTTCATGGATGATTTCTCGGTCTTCGGGGATTCCTTCTCTGCTTGCCTTGCCAATTTAGAACGTATGCTAAAGCGGTGTGAAGACACTCGCCTTGTTCTAAATTGGGAAAAATGCCATTTTATGGTAAAAGAAGGCGTCGTGCTTGGACATAAGATTTCGAAAGCCGGTCTTGAAGTAGACCGTGCTAAAGTTGACGTTATAGCAAAGTTGCCTCCACCTTCCACTGTGAAGGGTGTGAGAAGTTTCTTGGGTCATGCGGGCTTCTATCGTCGATTCATCAAAGATTTTTCTCAAATCGCTCGCCCGATGACCCACCTCTTGGAAAAAGATACTCCATTTATCTTCTCCAAAGAGTGCCTTGAAGCCTTTAACTCACTTAAGGATAAGCTAACTAAGGCACCCGTCTTGGTTACCCCTAATTGGGAGCTGCCCTTTGAGTTGATGTGCGATGCTAGTGATTTTGCTATTGGAGCGGTTCTTGGACAAAGAGTGAACAAACACTTCCAACCAATCCATTACGCTAGCAAGACAATGACTGGGGCACAATTGCATTACACGACAACCGAAAAAGAGCTTTTAGCGGTTGTCTATGCTTTTGAAAAATTCCGCCCCTATCTTGTCCTTTCTACCACCATTGTGTATACCGATCATTCCGCGTTGAAATACTTGTTGACAAAGCAAGATTCCAAACCAAGACTTCTTCGCTGGGTTTTGCTGCTCCAGGAATTTAAAATCGACATCCGCGATAAAAAAAGGCGCAGAAAACCTAGCCGCGGACCATCTTAGTAGACTTGAGGATCCATACCAAGGGGATCATCCGACCAAAGAAATCAATGATTCTTTTCCCTTGGAGACCTTAATGTCTATAAACTCGAAGCCGAATGAAACCCCGTGGTTTGCGGACTTTGCAAATTATTTGGCGGGTGGAATTCTCAAGGAAGGGTTGATGTCCCAGCAAAAGAAGAAGTTCTTTACCGACATCAAGACTTACTTTTGGGACGACCCTTACCTATTCAAACAATGTGCCGACTTGATTATTCGCTGATGTGTTGACGGACCGGCAGCGTCGGAAATCCTTGATGCTTGCCACAAAGGACCCACCGGTGGTCACTTTGGTCCCAACTACACCGCTAAGAAAGTGTTTGATTCGGGATTTTATTGGCCCTCCATATATCGTGATGCTCACAATATGGTTAAGAGATGTGATGTTTGCCAAAAGCAAGGCAAAATCACACATAAAGACGAGATGCCTCAGAATTTTATTCAAGAGTGTGAAATTTTTGATGTTTGGGGTATCGACTTTATGGGGCCATTCCCTTCATCTAAAGGAAACAAATACATCCTTGTAGCCGTTGACTACGTTTCAAAGTGGGTAGAAGCCAAAGCTTTGCCTACTAATGATGCAAGGGTGGTTTGTAACTTTTTGAAAGCTCTATTCGCTCGCTTCGGTGTGCCTCGCGCCATTATTAGTGATCGTGGGACTCATTTCTGCAATGACCAATTTGCTAGAGTCATGGCTAAGTACGGTGTAAATCATCGTCTTTCCACAGCCTACCACCCACAAACTAATGGCCAGGCTGAAATATCCAACCGAGGTCTTAAGCGAATTCTTGAAAGAACCGTGGGAGAGCATCGTGCCGCATGGGCTGATAAACTCGATGATGCTTTGTGGGCTTTCTGTACTGCTTACAAGACCCCGATCGGCTGTACGCCTTATCGTCTTGTGTACGGGAAAGCGTGCCACCTCCCCATTGAGTTGGAGCACAAGGCTTATTGGGCCTTGAAGTGGGCTAATTTTGATATCAATAAAGCCGGTAACCTACGCAAGATCCAACTCAATGAGCTGAATGAACTCCGGAATGAGGCTTATGAAAATTCTTTGATCTATAAGGAAAGAACTAAGCTCATTCACGACTCCAAGATAAAAAACCGAGAGTTCCATGTTGGAGACAAAGTCTTACTTTTTAACTCTCGGTTGAAAATCTTTTCGGGCAAGCTCAAATCTCGTTGGTCCGGCCCATTCACCATCGCCCAAATTTTTCCATATGGTACTCTCGAGCTCGCTCAACCTAATGGACCAAATTTTAAGGTGAATGGCCAACGAGTGAAGTTGTACTTTGGTGAGGACACCTCTCAGGAGGTGATTCCATCCCTCACCACGTTCCCCATGAACTAAATTTGGGTCGAGTCAGGCTCGTGACTCGGTTATCAAAAACAAGCGCTCCTCGGGAGGCAGCCCGAGTATCTATCCCTTTAACCCCCTAAGTGTAGGGGAGACCTATTTAGGTCATTTGTGTTTGTGTGGTGATGTGATTACAGGGATAAGTGCACTCTTGGAATCTTTGAAAGAACCGTGCTCCCGTGTTATCCGAAATCTGGTTCTATCTCTCAACTATCGTGATTCAATTTTCTTCATTCTCACATTTGAAATTGATCACTTTAGTCGTCTCTTCCTTAACTTGAGTTAACCAACGTGCACAATGTCATAAGTGTAGGGGAGACTTTTCCCACATGCTTAAACATTGAGGACAATGTTTATCTTAAGTGTAGGGGAGACTTCTATCGAATTTTTAAGTGGACTTTTCCATGAAAATGCCTTCATTTAACCGGAAAATCTTATTTTTCAACATTTTTCAAATTTTTTTTATTAACTTTGGCCATTTAGTTGTAATTTTTAAATTTTTATCGTTGCTTTCATATGTATATATTCCACAATAAAGTCAATATTTTAATAAAGTGGTGTAGCTAGTTTAGAAGTCTTTGACATATTAGGCCCGTTGCGTTTATTTTGACTCAACCCGAATAGACTTATCCAAGTTTATTCTAGCTAGTATCCTTAACCATATAGATCTTAATTGGTTTATTAGGCTAAGTGTCCACGAGTCTCATTACTTGAGATTTTAAATTGTGGAGGACGAGAAATGATAGAGTCAATTATAAGTCGGTATTCTTGCGCAAGCTCACTTGGTGTAATTATTTGCCTATTCTCCCATCACTTGCTAATAATTTATCTGCAATAAGTAAGGTCTTACGATTTGAAAAGTTACTTAGCTTCTAGCCCAAGATCGTTTAAAAGTTGCTCGGTAATGATAAGAGTTCATAGCCAAGGCATAACTTATGAAGCGGGGCGCGAAGATTGGCGAGTCCGAAAAGGCCCTAACAAGGCATGAGGATTCAATTTTATTGCTGAAGATCCAAAGTGATGTGAAAAGCATTATTCCTAAAGTCAATATGAAGGATCAAGACTCACGACGAAAAGCAATCAACTCCCATAAAGATCATGGAGAAGTCTATCCGAAAAGACCCTAACAAGGTATGAGGATAAATAGATCCAAGTCCGAAAAGGAGGCGGATCGTTGTATCTCAAAATCCCAAATAGAGATTGAAGAAATAATCATGAAGTCGTGGTCAACAAAGTTGGAGTACCCCTCAAAAGTCTCCAAGTGAAGAAACTCTATTATGATGAGAAGACCATTATCTCAAGAACGTCTCTCGAAGATATGAAGTATGAAGTACATGCCAAATATCGGCCCGAGAAAGGTCTCAAATCGTGAACCAAGTTATGCCAAGATATGAACTTTTTGATATCCCGAGAAGCAGTTTTAAGAGGTTTTGTCCTTTAGCTAACTATTGATCAAATCGTCCCACTTTGCTTTCAGCCCTAATAAACTATCGAAATAAGTCCAAAAATGCATCTTCATGATCATTCTAAGACAAAAATAAAATATAAGAGATACAACTAGGAATAAGGGAGTTTAAGCATTTAATTAAGCCATGTGTGTAAGTGTTTGATTTACTAACTTATAATAACAATGATCTCGTTTCTAAGCTTAGTTTGGGGAACGTGAAACTTGAGGGTGATAAATCTTCGCAACACCAAAGCCCTAATGTAAGTCCTTGATTTCTTTACAAGATATTTCCATCCTTTTGTTTATTTTAAAGTTTTAAGTTCTCTTAGTATTTTAATTATTGTTTAGTAGAATTTTAATAAGGCCAAGGTTGATTGATTATGAGAAAAATGTAAAATTGCTTTATCACTAAGCATTGCATGAGGGCATGGCAATGGTTAAGTGTAGGGGATTTGATAGGTGTGTAAACACCCATCCTTTTACCACTTAATTCGGGCTAAAACAAGACCAAAACACGTATTTAATATCATTTGTTTGGAATTATGCGTGGTTTTTGTGTTTATTGTGTTTTCAGAGCTAACCGGATGAATATTAAAGAAAACACGGGATTGCACGGGTTTTATCAAGGAAAAAGACTCAAGATAAAGTCTATTGTCCAAGAGATGTAAAAGATTTGAAGTCACTAGACCTATTCGAAGATTTATCGAAGAAAAGGACTAAAGACGGAAGATTTTCATAAGTCGAAGAAACTCGAGTCTATTTAACGAAGAAATTAAAAGACGAGTTGGATTTAATCGACAACAAATCCCGAATCAGAATCGAAAACGTCAACTTTTCTGAAAAGACGAGAAGACAAGAAGAAAGGGAGAAAGCCCACTCACCAACCAACCACTAGGAGTATAAATAGAAACTCCCTTCACACATTAGGGAGTTAGTTTTTCATTTTTCCTTTTTCCAGTTCTTTTGTTCGTCCCATCACCAACTCCATTAGGGAATTTGGTGATTTTCATTTTTTTTCTTTTCATCTTGTAATCTTTAATCATTAACCTTGTTACTTTTTCATTAATCAATCCATTCCATCTTTCTATTCATCTTGTTCTTCATCATTTTTATTACAAGTTCTTAAGCTTTTATTTGATTCAAGTTTGATTTCAAAAAGTTGTTGATTTAGTGTTTTTATTGGTGGGATTTGTTCCTTATGGTATGTTAATGATTATTGGTTAGTTTGGTAAAACCTTTTTAAGTATTGGAGTTGATTTTGAGTTAATTTCGTGTACCCTGTTTACTTGCTGTTGTTACTGTTCTTCATCTGCCCAGAAAATTCCGAATAGCCCATTTTGTGTTTCCCTTATTCGGAATCTTTCAATATTCCGAATAGGGGTGTGTTCATTTCTGTTACTCGGAATATTTCAATATTCCGCATAGCCGTTTCTTTGTTTCCTTATTCGGAACTTTCCAATATTCCGAATAGGGGTATTTCAGTTTCCTTATTCGGAACTTTTTCCGAATAGACTGGTTTTTCCGAGTAGCACCAATTTTCCGAATAGCAATATTTCTGTTCCCCTATTCGGAACATTTTTCCGAATAGCCTTTTATTCCGAATGATGTCATTTTTCCGAATGAAGCAAATGTTCCGCATAAGCCATCTTTCCGAATGGTCTTTACTTTCCGAATAAAGGAGTATTTTCCGCATAGAGCTTTTTCCG
Source organism: Glebionis coronaria (assembly GCA_025667525.1). NCBI lineage: Eukaryota > Viridiplantae > Streptophyta > Magnoliopsida > Asterales > Asteraceae > Glebionis > Glebionis coronaria. Next base: position 428,848,846 of record CM046877.1, read on the forward strand.
AATCATACAATTTATTCCGCATAGAGCAACATTCCGCATAAGGGTTATTTTCAGCATAGGGAATTTTTCAGTAAGAGTATTTTTCTGCCTTATCATTTAACTGCTTTTATCTACTGTTTCCAGCTTTAATCTTTAATCTTTAATTCACTTCATATATTTAGAATAGAAAACCAAATCCACTTTTTGTCACCAAGAACAAATCATTCCACTTTTAACTGAGATCAATTCGAGAGGATAGAGAGAACTAAAATTAGAACCCATTGAAAATGTGTGTATCAAGTATTTAGGGCAAAAGTGTGAAAAAGAAAACTTAGCTAACAACGGAAATCCGGTTTCATGTGTTTTAATTGCAAATGAAAAGAGAATAGAAGATGGGGGGTTAATTCTGGCAAGACAAGATAGTTACATAGACCAGTGAGTGGGTGACACCTGTCCCACTCACACTCTCCACCAATCACATTGCACCATTCCTCCATGTCACACCCCACTTAACCCGGTTTATATTTAATTAATCTTGGCGCTATTAACAAGTATTTAAATATAATCCAAACCAAAAACGGATTAAACAAGGCGCTATTCACCTCAAGAACACAATTAGGTATTCTTAATTGTGTTGTAATTAGGCCCTAAGATTATCCAGAACCATGATTAAGCATCCCTTAATCATAACCCAACACTCAAAACACATGCTACACCTTTGAGAAGCCCCACATAAGATTCCCCTGCTACACAAAAGGGAGATACTGCCAAAAACCACCAGCAATCCAATGTTTGAGATTGAAGCTTACTTTTTAAGCTTAATGGGAGCCCTTGGATACACTTACACATGCCAGCTTCAACAAACAGCCATAACAAGTCACATATTCAAGAAGATGCCAGAAGTTCTCAAGGGCAAAATTGGGACTTCAGTAGTTAGGGTTTACATGTTTTTTTAGCTTTGTAGAACTTGTAAGGCTCTATATAAAGCCATTTAGGCCATAACATTTCAGTTTGCTTTTGATTTTTCCCTTGTTCAACTTCTGTAAATCACATTTCAGTTTTAATGAAATTGTGTTTGAAGCATTGAAGAAAAGTCATTGGCCAATCTTATTTACTGCTTGTTATTGTTATATGCTTGTTAGTTTCAAAGTTACAAACCTGTTTTCACATGGAGGTTGCAAAAGTTTGCAATTTTCCTCATTCTTGATATTTTGCTAAGTCTTGTTCCAATCTTGGAATTCTTGGGTTATAGGGCTGATCATAGCATCCTAACTGAGTTAGTTAAGGTGTTGTGAGGCTTATAACTTGGGGATAATCAAGTGTGGGGTAACAAGGTTGCATCAATCAAGATTTTTGAAGTTTCTGATTTTTATGTTCTTATGCTTTAACCTTGTTCAATCTTAGTAGGCTTATTGTGGAAGCTTGTGCTTGTTCTTGCTAGCACATAAGCTCAAAATTCGTGGGTGTGGATGTACATCCATGAGGTTTGCATACTTAATCCTAAAATCTGCTTAAAACTTGATTTTTGGTGATATTTGTATGAAACTTGTGTTCTTGGGAATTTTGTTGCTTGATCTTGCTTGAATCTGTTTATCTTACTTGTTTTAGTGTAAATTTGTGCTTGGGTAGCCTTGAATCTCACTTTTACTTTGAAAAATTTGTTTTGGAAAAGATAAAGGGGTGTTTGGGACTAACTGTTTGTGCTTGTAACTTGTTATTGTGTTAAGGGAAGTTGGTGTTTATGCTTTGTATCTGATAAATACCTTGTTGAGAGTGTTTTGCTGCAAGTTTTTGGGTTTGAACACTTGAATCAAACAATCTGCTATATAGACTTTGATATTGCCTGTTTTGACCTAGGATTTTGGGAACACTTAGTGTGTATGCATGCTTAGGGATAAAAGTGGTTTAAACAAAGTTAATATAACCTGTTTGAAAGATTTGAGGCGTTGAATCTGGCTTAAGTGTCAAATACATCAGCAAAGTATAAAACTGCATGTGTTAGTGTTCATCAGTAACTTTCATTGCTTGAATCTTGCTTAATTCTTTGAACCATTGCATGAAACCTGTTTAGACTTGCTTATTGGAATTTATAATAGCTTGTGTATGCATTTGGTTGAATTTGGCTGGCTGATTATTGCTAAAACTGCTTATTTGTGCTCAACTGCTTATTGTTCATGTCTGTGCAATGTCTGGTGATTGATTGATTAAACTGTATCAATTGGGTGTTAGTGATTGTGTTATTTTGATTGTGATTGACTCCTTTTGATCCAAAGATCATTTGGGTGCCTTTGTGTTATCTGAATCTCCAAAAAAGTCACTAAAGACAAAAAGTTAAACAAGTCAAGCAGTGGAAAAAGTTTCCACTGCTCAACAATCAAAACTAGCCCCTGCTAGTGCAATTTTGTCATCAGCTTATCAATAAGCCATTCTAGCTTATCCAGACTTGCAAGAGTTGTTTAAAATCAAATTTTCAGCTTTTGGGCCTTTGGAAAAAGTTGTTTAAAATCAAATTTTGAGTCAACCTGTGCTTTTTGGGCTTATTTTGAACACTTTTTTCTTATTGGGCCTTAATTTAGCCCAATAAGGGTCTGTTTTGGGTTTAGCCCATTTTCTAGGCCCAATAGGGGTATTTAGGTAATTTCACTTTTATTTCTAAGTTATTTAGGTTAAATTAAGCTAGTTTGCAAGTTTTTAGAATTTTTTATAATTTTTGGATTTTTAATATTATTTTAATATTATTTTATTATTAAAAATTAAAAGTCTGATTTTCTAAGTTTTTATATTTTTCCTAGGTTCTAAACACTTAATTAGGATTTTTGCAACTTTCTAAATATTTTCTAGGTCTTTTAATTATTTTCTAGAATTAATTTAAATTTTAATTAATTTTATTAGTTTTTCATTGATTAAAAATAGTTTTAGTTGTATTAAAATTTTGAAAAATAATTTTTAGCTTAATTAGAGTATTTTTGAGGTTTACAAACTTTAAAATCTTGTTTAGGGCTTTTTAATAATTAATTGTGATTTTTAGGGCTTTAATTAGCATTAAAAAGTCATTATCTAATTAATTAAAAGGTTTCAGCAAGTTAGGATTTTTTGTAAACTCTTAGAATATTATTAGGGATTTTTGGTAATTTTTAGAAATTTTTAGGTTAAAATTTTAATTTTTGCATTTTTTACGGTTTTATGTGTACACCTTTTTAGACTTAGTTTAATCCGTCTTTGTAACCGTCATTCTCTTCTAATCTCATTTCTATTTTCTCTTTCTAAAAATATAATCACAAATCTAATCCATATCATTACACACATAACACACTAGCCTCCTTGAGAACGAACTCATTTTAGGGTCATTTACACACGGTTTTCCTAAATCGTCGTGCTTACTTGCCCTAATTGCCATCCTTTTCCTAAAGGGGTAATTATACGACTATCACACCTCACTACCCTTCCTTAACAAGTCCTTAACTTGGTTAAGTTTAATAACTAACCCGTTCCTATTTTACCCAAAACAGTCCCAGTTTTTAGGTCTCAAAACTTTAAGTCAAACGTCCACTTAAACATACTCATGGTTTCTGTAAAAGGAATACTCATACCCTTACGTATGTTGGCTAACACCTCCCACTTGCCCTAATCTTAAAGCTACTGTTAAGGCCCCGATATACATATATCTACTTTTGTCATTCCAGATTTTCTGATTTTAAACGTACTAAAGGTTTGTTACCATTAAGGGGTCTTACCCTAAACCACAACCTTAGCCCAAGTGCAGATACTTACTAAAATATATAAACCATCTCTCACGTTCGTGAGAAGATACCAATGCATTGGAAAGCCACTTCAAATATCTTTCTAGGTGTACTTGGATCGTAAAATAAGAGTTTATAGAACTCCCGATATGATCAAAACAATTGACTCAAATCTGCCCAGTTTTTAAAAAAAGGTTTAAACAAATTGAAAATATTAATTACCCATAACCCCATCTAATACAAGCCCTAAATTATATGATCATCATATTATGATTATAACATCATTAATTTACTGATTTTATATAAAACCTAACCCTAATCCATCATAAGAATGATTAATTTAAACATAAAAACAATTCAATCAAAAAGGTTTAAGAAGGTTTACCTTTAATTAAAGGGATTAAGCTGTACAATAGTAACGTACTTTCACAAATGTACCATCTTGGTACGTGAACTATTTTTTGTTCCACTCAATGTAACGTACTTTTAGATTTTGTGTCGATTTGCACCAAGTTTTACCGGCTACCTGTTAAAAAGTTTGGAAACCGGGAAAAGATTACATAGGGCATATATTTTAAAGGGATTAGGTCCTATAATAGCAACGAACTTTTTTAAATGTACCGATTTGGTACGTGAACTTTTTTTAAATTACGAGAAATTAAAAAAAAACTTTAAAAAGATTTAAAATTACGCAAAAATTTTATAAGCAATTTTTAATTACGAGAAAGGGTAAAAAGACATTCTTGACTAAAACTACAATTCTTTTTAAAAACTTATTTTTAAAATATAAACAAAAATTTTAAAATTACAAATTCTCTTTAGAAAGTTTTTATACTTCAAATAATTTTTACTAAAAAATATAAAAACGTGAAAACTTTTAATAAAAAATTGGAAGATTAAAAACAAGTTAAAACAACTGAGTTTTTTATAAAATCTTTAAATACATAAGCAATGAATTTCAGGAAAAGACCTATAATAAATTTTAAGAAAAAAAATCAAAGAATTTTAATAATTAAAATTTCATAAAAAAAGATATTTCCAAAAAATTTATAACTATCAGAAAGTTAAGAAAAAAGATTTCCAAAAAAAGTTAAAAACTTTAGAAATTTTTAATACATTTTACGTTATCTTAAAATAAAAATAAAATTTAAAACTTTTAATTTTTTAAAAAGTTTTAGTTTTATCTAAAGAAGAGATAAAAATAATGTGTTAAATTTTAAATATAATTTTTTTTAAGAAGAAAAACGTTTAGTTATTTTTAACCTTTTTAAAAATTTCAATGAAAAACTTTTAATTAAAAACTAATTTTGTAAAAAGATAAAAAGAAAAAAGGAAAAAGAAGAAAAAAATGTAATATTGCCGGTAAAACAAGTTTCAGTGTGCAAATTGACACAAAATCCGAAAGTACGTTACATTGAGTGAAACAAAAAATAGTTCAGGTACCAAGATGGTACATTTGTGAAAGTACGTTGCTATTGTACGGCTTAATCCCTAAATTAAATGGAGAATGAAAAAAAAATACAGAAAACCCTAAAAACTTGTTTCTGCCGTCGACTTAATGTTTCCAGGAAAAATAATATGTTTGATTTGGTGTAAGGGTTCCTTATATAGCAAAAGTCCTAGCCCAACCCAAACACTACTTACCATAAACCCTTTTTCCCTTTTTTTGTGTTTAGTCGGCCTAATAACCGCCCATATATACATATATTTTTTTCTTTTTTTATTGTTAAATAATATGCTACTAATATTACCTTAATTTGTCTTAATTTATTACAGCCCCTAAAGCTTCCAAAACCCCAAAACCGTAAAACTAGTCAATTTTACGCGTTTTATCGTAGAAGACGTAAAATATACACTTTTAAAAAAATCTCAAATTTTTAAAATAAACTTTATAACTAAGTCCTAAATGACTTAAAACCATCCCGAAAAATATTCATATGACTAACTACCTTATCCGAGACCTCTAAATGCTAAACCGTAAATCCTAAAAAAATACACTATTACTATAATACTTATACGTATACGTAACCACCAAAATATCACCATTTCATTTCATAGTTTCTAATTGTGATATCATGAACTTGAATTAACCGTTCCTCGATTTACTTATGAGTACTCTATACTCATAAACGATAATCACACCAACCTCGTTCACACAAAATAAACACCTAAGCATAAAAATCAAGTAGTCACACATAAAATAACCTAAAAGTAAGACCAAGTGACGAACCTCAAAACCACGGTTGTCACATCACTCCCTCCTAATAGAAATCTCGTCCCGAGATTTACTTCTTAGGATCGTCATTAACGAACAGCTGAGGATACTTACTCCTCATAAACTCTTCCCGTTCCCACGTGAAATCCGGTCCACGTTTAGAATTCCACCTAACCTTAACTAACGGTATCTTACTTCTTTTCAAGGTTTTAACTTCACGGTCCATAATCTCTATCGGCTCTTCAATAAAACCAAGGCTCGCATCTATACTAATATCGTCCACCGACACTTGCAAGTCAGTTCTTGCTAAGCATTTCCTCAAGTTTGAGACATGAAACACATCATGTACACTACTTAACTCTTCCGGTAATCTCAACCTGTATGCCACTAGCCCAATCCTTTCAAGGATTTCAAATGGACCCACAAATCTAGGCGCTAACTTCCCTTTCTTCCCAAACCGCATCACCCCTTTCCATGGTGAAACCTTTAGCATAACCTTGTCCCCAACCCCAAATTCCAACGGCTTCCGCATAGCTCTTTTGTCGATCTCTAGCCGCCTTTAATTTTTCCTTAAGCACGGTAATCGCATCCGTAGTCTCCTATACCATCTCCGGTCCAATTAGTTGACTACTTCCTACTTCAGCCCATAACAACGGTGACCTACACTTCCTACCATAAAGTGCCTCAAATGATGCACACTCTATACTAGCATGGTAGCTATTATTGTACGAGAATTCTGCCAACGCTAGATGATTCTCCCAACTTCCTCCAAAGTCTATCACACACGCTCTTAACATGTCCTCTAGTGTTTGTATAGTCCTCTCACTCTGTCCATCTGTCTGCGGATGATAAGCTGTGCTCATATCCAGCCTCGTACCCAAGGCCTTCTACAATAGCCCCCAAAACCTAGACGTAAACCTGCTATCTCTATCTGATATGATCGACACCGGTACTCCATGTTTTGCCACCACATGTTCCAAGTATTTCTTGGCAAACCTTTCCATCTTATCATCCTCTTTCATTGCCACAAAATGGGCAGACTTAGTCAGTCTATCCACTATTACCCAAATCATATCATTTCCACTGTTAGACCTTGGTAGTTTTGCAATGAAGTCCATGGCAATATTCTCCCACTTCCATTTAGGAACCTCTGGTTGTTGAAGTAACCCTGACGGTCTTTGATGTTCAGCCTTCACCTTGGAGCAAGTCAAACATTCACTAACGTACAAAGATACATCCTTCTTCATTCCTGGCCACCAATACATATCTCTCATGTCCCGATACATCTTATCAGCTCTTGGGTGTATCGAATACCTTGAAGTATGAGCTTCATCCAATATCACCTTCCTTGTATCGCCAAACAACGGAACCCAGATTCTATCCAAGTAATACTTGCAACCATCTCCTCTTTCTTCCATGTACTGATCCATAGTATGTAGATTTTCTTCAACCAGCCTTTCTTCCTTCACGGCCTCTATTTGTGCTGCCCGAATTCTATCCTTAAGAGTTGTCTGAATTGTTATGCTCATTGCCCTTACTCTCTTTGGTTTTAGCCTCTCCTTCCTACTTAGCGCATCCGCCACCACAATGGCCTTTCCAGGGTGATACTTAATCTCACAGTCATAATCACAAAATAACTCCAACCATCGTCTCTGCCTCATGTTCAAATCTTTCTGATCAAAGATGTGCTGCAAACTTTTGTGGTCCGTAAAGATCACACTTTTCGTCCCATACAAGTAATGTCTCCATATCTTGAGAGCAAAGACTACAGCTCCTAGTTCCAATTCGTGTGTGGTGTAATTCTTCTCATGGTTTTTCAATTGTCGTGATGCATAAGCTATGACCTTGTCTCGCTGCATAAGAACACATCCTAAACCCTGGTTGGACGCATCACAGTAAACCACAAAATCTTCCACCCCTTCTGGTAAAGACAAGATAGGTGCATTACACAACCTATCCTTTAGTGTCTGAAATGCATCTTCTTGCTCTTCGCCTCATTCATACTTCTGATTCTTTTGGGTCAACAATATCAAAGGCTTTGATACTCTAGAGAAATTCTCTATAAATCTCCTATAATATCCTGCCAAGCCTAAGAATGACCTTATTTCTGACGGTGTAGTAGGTGCCTTCCAATCCTTCACTGCTTCAATCTTCTTTGGGTCTACATGTATGCCATCATTATCGATTACATGCCCTAGAAATTGTACTTCTTGCAGCCAAAATTCACACTTGGAGAACTTCTCATAAAGTTTCTCCTTCCTGAGCAGCTCCAATACCGATCTCAAATGTTGGTTATGCTCCTCCTCCGTCTTAGAGTAGATTAGTATGTCATCAATGAAGACTATGACAAATTTGTCTAGATATGGCTTGCACACTCGGTTCATTAGATCCATGAACACTGCTGGCGCGTTTGTCAATCCAAATGGCATAACGGTGAATTCAAAGTGTCCATACCTTGTTCTGAACGCGGTCTTTTGTATGTCCTCCTCACAGACCCTTAGTTGGTGATAACCGGACCTAAGGTCAATTTTTGAGAAGTACCTTGCTCCTTGCAGCTGATCAAATAAATCGTCAATCCTTGGGAGAGGATAACGGTTCTTAATGGTCAGCTTGTTCAACTCCCGATAATAAATACACATCTGGAATGATCCATCCTTCTTCTTAACAAATATCATCAGCGCTCCCCATGGAAAAGAACTTGGTCGAATGAAACCCTTATCCTGCAATTCCTTGAGTTGCTCGGCTAATTCTTGCATCTCTGACGGTGCTAGACGATACGGTGACTTCGCTACGGGTGTTGCCCCGGGTACTAAGTCAATCTTAAACTCTACTTGTCTCACTGGTGGTAACCCCATCAAGTCATCCGGGAATACATCGACGAACTCTCTTAATACTCGAATCTTATTGAATTGTGGCTCATCATCCTTGGCATTCATAAGGGACCTGGTCTTCTTCTCATTCCTTTCTCCGTACACGTATAACACCTTCTTATCACCTATGGGTATCTTAACAATCTTTTCATGACATATTAGCTCAGCCATATGCTTCGATAACTAATCCATCCCAATGATTACATCGAAGCTCCCATGTCCTAGAGGGATTAAATCTATGGTGAAATGAAATTCTCCCAACTCTAATTTGCAGTTTAAAAATATCTCATCTACTTCTTCTTGCTTACCACTAGCTATTTCAATCACATATCCTGGTTTCGCTACACTAGGGTTCATATCTAACAAAGGCACGAATTGAGAAGACACAAAACTAAAATCTGCCCCAGAGTCAAAAAGAATCGTAGCGAGGTGATTGTTAACAGAAAACGTACCCGTCACCACATTTGGGTCCTGAACCGCTTCTACTGCATTTGCAATGTAAACCCTGCCTCCATTCCGATTTCCCCTATTCCGATTTCCCTCATTCCGGTTCCAGTTTTGATTCCCAGTGTTTCCATTGTTGCGGTTAGCACTGTTCCGGTTTCCACCGTCTTGGTTTCCTCGATTTCCTTCCAAAGCTAGCTGGCCTCTGCCCTGGTTGGTTGCTCCAACCAATCTAGGACACTCTCTCTGGAAATGGCCGGGTTGTCCACACTCAAAACAATTTCCCCCGGTGACATTCATCCTCACAGACTGGATTGGGGTTGCGTTCCCGGTAAGTGCGTCACAGTTTCTAGCAATGTGTCCTGGTTTCTGGCAATTGTAGCATGTCTGGCATGGTGTACCTCTTGGATGGAACCTAGAGCAGGTTCGGCAGGCAGCATTTTTGTTGTTCGGATTTTTAGAACCTTGGGGTACTCTCATGGCAAAATTTCTTCCATCCTTCGCCTTCTTAGCATTCTTACAGTTGGTGTCAGGCGACTTCGCGGCTTCTGGCTCCTTTCTTTTATCTCCCGCCTTGACCAAAGTTCCACTAGATACCGCCTCCTCAGTAAGTATTCATGCCGTTAGTATGGCCTGTTGTATTGTGTTAGGCTGAGTAGCCTTAATCATTCCCCTGATCTGAGGAGGTAATCCAGCAATGTACTGCTTAATCTTGTTCGCCTCAGGGGTAACCAAATGGGGAACCAACTTTGCCAATTCATGGAAGCGATCTGTGTAATCTGCATGAGCCGCTCCAACCATAGCATGTCCCCAAAACTCATTTTCCAGCTTCTCCATCTCATTGCTTGGACAAAACTCCGTAGTCATAAGAGCTTTAAAATCGGCCCAAGCCATAGCATTTGCAGCAACTCTTCCCATTACTTGAACTTGGGTGTTCCACCAAATTAAAGCCTTCCCTACCAGTGAACCCGTTACATACATGACCCTTTGATTGGGTAAACAAACACTCATCTGAATCACATTTTCCATCTTCTCAAGCCATTGGGTAAGTACTACCGCGCCGCACTTCCCATCATACTCTCTTGCACCACAAGAAGTGAATGCCTTATAGCTACAACCATTGTTTCCACCTCCTCCTCCTCCTTGACCATTGTTGTTATTATTGTTTTTCAGGTTGTTTGTCACCTACTGAACAATGGTTGGTATTATGTTGGCCATTTGAGCAGCAATCAAAGTAGCCAAGTCAGGATTTCCATCACCACCACTTCCACCAGCACCATTTCGCGTGTTCACCATGCTGATAGTAAAAACATGACACCCGTTAACAACTACCATAATACTCCATATAGTATACTTACCACCATACACACGCCTCATCATAATCATACATACTACCAACATATACTATACAAGCATGTATCAATTCTCTTTCATGCAATCATACTTCAAAGTCTAGTGGTGTTGTGGCACATATATAATTATGTAGGCCTCCATAATTATACATGTTCCCTTTCACCAATGTACTCCCTCCTATGATGACACTTATAAGAAATTAATACTACACATAACACATAATCCATCAACTCACAAGCACATAAACACACAAAATAAAATCCAAAACTCTATTTATTAAAATAACATAGTCAAAACTTGAAACATCACAAATCCATGGTCTAGCTAAACTAGCGTAGACATAATTCAAACGAAAACATAAATAATTTTAAGGCATGCCGTCCATAAGAGTCGGAAAATTTAAAACAAATAACTATACATTTTCTAGCAAAGTACAAAGATGACTAGCGTGGACGATGGTAGTTAAACCCCGCACTAGTCAAAACCCGAAAGGAAAATATTATGTGGTCAAGTATGAACCATATTAGTTCCTAACTTAACAACATCGCAAAATAACATCCAAACACATCAATTATTATAAAATGCACACATACTCCTATGACGCCTATATGCAGGGACCCTTAAGCTACAGACTAGGCTACGCGACTAGGCAACCTAATTCTCTATAACCATTTTCTCTGATTACCATTCTGTCACACCCCACCATGGCGGAACATGGGGCGCGACGTATGGATATCATCACAACCTGGCGTGACTATAGAGATAACTATATGAAATAAGAAATGTCGTAAAAATGATGACACGAAGGTCATGACAATATCTCAACAAATGCAAGGGGTCTAGGCAAGTAAGTAACAGTCCTACTTCTTACCCAAGACAACAAATAACATACCAAAACAATCATATGTGTGCCACAGTATCACTTATTAAAATAAACAATCAAATAAAACTAAGAAGGAAACGGGGATTCTCCTTCTATATGCATTCCTAAGCTTCTCCAATCCTAGCCACTTATGTTCTCATGCTTAACCATAGTATCACCTGAAAGAGACACTAAAACACGTCAACATAAAGTTGGTGAGAATCATAGGTTTAGACTCCAACGCTAAAACAGTTATAAGCTGTGAATATCAAACATCAACACAATAACATATGGAACATGTGCTACAATAATGTATTAACAACTAGCATTCAAGTTCAATTAATCAATACAATTCCAAGGCATCACGCCTTACCAACAAGCACAATTACCAAGGCATCACGCCTTACCAAACACTATAATTTCCAAGGCATCACGCCTTACCAAACACTATGGTACCATAGGCGCCCATACACCTATGTACCCTTCCGATCCAAATCATACACAAACAAGAACCACATAGCAGTTAAACACATACTGTACACACAAGTCCAATCTCAAACCTTAAAAACATACACAACTTCAATTTATAAATAACTCCACACAGTGTCTCTTCCATCCCATCTAGAAGTGAGAAACAATAATAAACATGGGACTATGAACACTCACCTGATAGCTCCTTCACAAGTCCTTGCACTAGCAACAAGCTAACAAACCAAAAACACACAATCAATACACGAACCAATCACTAAGATGGCTCATTAACCAATGATGGACATCTAGCCTATTCCCACATATTTACCTCATTGATAAGCTCTAGTCACCTCATTACCCTTCCTTAACAAGTCCTTAACTTGGTTAAGTTTAATAACTAAACCGTTCATATTTTACCCAAAACAGTCCCAGTTTTTAGGTCTCAAAACTTTAAGTCAAACGTCCAAACATACCCATGGTTTCTGTAAAAGGAATATTCATACCTTTACGTATGTTGGCTAACACCTCCCACTTGGTCTAACCTTAAAGCTACTGTTAAGGCCCCGATATACATATATCTACTTTTGTCATTCCAGATTTTCTGATTTTAAACGTACTAAAGGTTTGTTACCATTAAGGGGTCTTACCCTAAACCACAACCTTATCCCAAGTGCAGATACTTACTAAAATATATAAACCATCTCTCACGTTCGTGAGAAGATCCCAATGCAAACCTAAGTACCCCAAACAACCTAAAACTTAAAAAGAAAACAGGCTGACTTCAAAACTGTTTTGACCTCCGACTGTTGTAACCTGTTTTTGACCCACTTCCAAACCTCCAATTTAGTTCTCGTTTCTTGAATTGGAAAGCCACTTCAAATATCTTTCCAGGGGTACTTGGATCGTAAAATAAGAGTTTATAGAACTCCCGATATGATCAAAACAATTGACTCAAATCTGCCCAGTTTTTAAAAACGGGTTTAAACAAATTGAACAAATTAATTACCCATAACCCCATCTAATACAAGCCCTAGATTATATGATCATCATATTATGATTATAACATCATTAATTTACTGATTTTATATATACCCTAACCCTAATCCATCATAAGAATGATTAATTTAAACATAAAAATAATTCAATCAAAAAGGTTTAAGAAGGTTTACCTTTAATTAAATGGAGAATGAAAAAAAATACAGAAAACCCTAAAAACTTGTTTCTGCCGTCGACTTAATGTTTCCAGGAAAAATAATATGTTTGATTTGGTGTAAGGGTTCCTTATATAGCAAAATTCCTAGCCCAACCCAAACACTACTTACCATAAACCCTTTTTCCCTTTTTTTCTGTTTAGTCGGCCTAATAACCGCCCATATATACATATTTTATTTTTTTTCTTTTTTTATTGTTAAATAATATGCTACTAATATTACCTTAATTTGTCTTAATTTATTACAGCCCCTAAAGCTTCCAAAACCCCAAAACCGTAAAACTAGTCAATTTTACGCGTTTTATCGTAAAAGACGTAAAATATACACTTTTAAAAAAAATCTCAAATTTTTAAATAAACTTTATAACTAAGTCCTAAATGACTTAAAACCATCCCGAAAAATATTCATATGACTAATTACCTTATTCGAGACCTCTAAATGCTAAACCGTAAATCCTAAAAAAAATACACTATTACTATAATACTTATACGTATACGTAACCACCAAAATATCACCATTTCATTTCATAGTCACTAATTGTGATCTGATGAACATGAATTAACCGTTCCTCGATTTACTTATGAGTACTCTATACTCATAAACGATAATCACACCAACCTCGTTCACACAAAATAAACACGTAAGCACAAAAATCAAGTAGTCACACATAAAATAACCTAAAAGTAAGACCAAGTGACGAACCTCAAAACCAAGGTTGTCACAATCGCCGTGCTTAAAGATCATAAGAAGGCAATTGCTTGGAAAATTTCCGATATGCGTGGAATTGATCCAAACTTTTGTACTCACAAAATTCTCATGGAAGATGACTTTAAACCCGCAATCCAAAGCCAAATATGGGTTAATCCTAGAATTCATGACGTCATCAAACAAGAGGTTATCAAACTTCTTGATGTCGGCATGATTTACCCTATTTCGGATTCGCCATGGGTAAGTCCTGTCCATTGTGTGCCCAAGAAGGGCGGAATAACCGTTGTTCCCAATGAACACAACGAGTTGATTCCTACTTGTCTCGTTACTGGGTGGAGAGTTTGTATCGACTATCGCAAACTCAATGATGCCACGAGAAAATATCACTTTCCTCTTCCTTTCATGGATCAAATGCTCGAGCGTCTAGCAGGTAATGACTATTACTGCTTCTTAGACGGTTTCTCCGGGTATTTTCAAATTCCCATCGATCCCAAAGACCAAGAGAAAACCACATTCACTTGTCCTTATGGAACATTTGCCTACAAACGCATGCCTTTCGGTTTATGCAATGCTCCAGGGACATTCCAAAGGTGTATGATGGCTATCTTCCATGACATGGTTAAAGAAACTATGGAAGTCTTCATGGATGATTTCTCGGTTTATGGCGATTCTTTCTCTGCTTGCCTTGCCAATTTAGAACGTATGCTTAAGCGGTGTGAAGACACTCGCCTTGTTCTTAATTGGGAAAAATGCCATTTCATGGTAAAAGAGGGCATCGTGCTAGGACACAAAATCTCCAAAGCCGGTCTTGAAGTGGACCGTGCTAAAGTCGATGTTATTGCTAAATTGCCTCCACCTTCAACCGTGAAGGGTGTGAGAAGTTTCCTCGGTCATGCGGGCTTCTACCGTCGTTTCATCAAATATTTTTCTAAAGTCGCTCGCCCGATGACCCACCTCTTGGAAAAAGATACTTCTTTTATCTTTTCCAAAGAGTGTATTGAAGCCTTCAACCTTCTTAAGGATAAGCTAACTAAGGCACCGGTCTTGGTTACCCTAATTGGGAGCTACCTTTCGAGTTGATGTGCGATGCTAGCGACTTTGCTATTGGAGCGGTTTTGGGCAAAAGAGTGAACAAACACTTCCAACCAATTCATTACGCTAGCAAGCCAATGACAGGGGCTCAATTGCATTACACGACAACCGAAAAAGAACTTTTAGCTGTTGTCTATGCCTTTGAAAAGTTCCGCCCCTATCTTATCCTTTCTACCACCATCGTATATACTAATCATTCCGCGTTGAAGTACTTGTTAACTAAACATGATTCCAAACAAAAACTTCTTCGCTGGGTTTTGCTACTTCAAGAATTTAAAATCGAAATTCGTGATAAGAAGGGAGCTGAAAACCTAGCCGCGGATCATCTCAGTAGACTTGAGGATCCTTATCAAGGGGATCATCCGAACAAAGAGATCAATGACTCTTTTCCCCTTGAGACCCTAATGTCTATCAACTCGAATAATGATGAAGCCCCGTGGTTTGCGGATATTGCAAACTACTTGGTGGGGGGAATTCTTATTGACGGGTTAACATCCCAACAAAAGAAGAAGTTCTTTAAAGACATTAAGAATTACTTTTGGGATGACCCGTATCTCTTCAAACAATGTGCTGATTTGATTATTCGCCGATGTGTTGATGGACCGGCAGCTTTAGACATTCTCGAAGCTTGCCACAAAGGACCCACCGGTGGTCACTTTGGTCACAACTACACCGCCAAAAAAGTGTTTGACTCGGGATTTTATTCGCCCACCATTTATCGTGATGCTCACGAGATGGTTAAACATTGTGATGCTTGCCAAAAACAAGGCAAGATCACACATAAAGATGAGATGCCTCAAAATTTCATACAAGAATGTGAAATCTTTGATGTATGGGGCATCGACTTTATGGGGCCATTCCCTTCATCTAAAGGACACAAATACATCCTTGTAGCCATTGACTACGTTTCTAAATGGGTTGAAGCCAAAGCTTTACCCACTAACGACGCAAGGGTGGTGTGTAACTTTTTAAAGTCGCTATTCGCTAGATTCGGTGTGCCTCGTGCCATTATTAGTTATCGCGGGACTCATTTTTGCAATGATCAATTCGCAAGAGTCATGGCTAAGTATGGTGTCAATCATCGTCTTTCCACCGCATACCACCCACAAACTAATGGCCAGGCTAAAATCTCTAACCGAGGGTTAAAGCAAATTCTTGAACGAACCGTGGGAGAGCATCGTGCCTCATGGGCCGATAAACTTGATGATGCTCTGTGGGCTTTTCGTACCGCTTACAAGACTCCGATTGGTTGTACACCATATCGTCTCGTGTACGGGAAAGCATGCCACCTCCCCATTGAGTTGGAGCGCAAGGCTTATTGGGCCTTGAAGTGGGCTAATTTCGATATCAACAAATCCGGTTACCTACGCAAGATCCAACTCAATGAGCTTAATGAACTCTGGAATGAGGCTTATGAAAATTCTTTGATCTATAAAGAAAAGACTAAGCTCATTCATGACTCTAAGATTAAAAACCGAGAGTTCCAAGTTGGAGACAAAGTTTTACTCTTTAACTCTCGGTTAAAAATCTTTTCTGGCAAGCTGAAATCTCGTTGGTCTGGCCCATTCACCATTGCCCAAATTTTTCCATATGGTACTCTCGAGCTCGCTCAACCTAATGGACCTAATTTTAAGGTGAATGGCCAACGAGTGAAGTTGTACTTTGGTGAGGACATCTCTCCTGAGATGATTCCATCCCTCACCACGTTTCCCATGAACTAGTTTTGGGTTGAGTCAGGCTCGTGACTCGGTTATCAAAAACAAGCACTCCTCGGGAGGCAACCCGAGTATCTATCCTTTTTCGTTTTACCTCCTAAGTGTAGGGGGACATATATAGCTTGTTTTTGTTTGTGTGGTGATGTGATTATAGGGATGAATGCACTTTTGGAACCTTTGAAGAACCGTGTTCCCGTGTTATCCGAAATCCGGTTCTATCTCTCAACTATCGTGATTCGATTTTCTTCATACTCACATTTGAAATTGATCACGTTAGTCGTCTCTTCCTTAGCTTGATTTAACCAACGTGCACAATGTCATAAGTGTAGGGGAGACTTTTCCCACATGCTTAAAGATTGAGGACAATGTTTATATTAAGTGTAGGGGGAGTTCTATCGAAGTTTTTAGTGGACTTTTCCATTAAAATGCCTTCATTTAACCGGAAAATCATTTTTTTCAGCATTTTTCAAATTTTTAATTAACTTTGTCCATTTAGTCGTAATTTCTAAATTTTTATCGTTGCTTTCATATGTATATATCCCGCAATAAAGTCAAAAGTTTTAATATAGTGGTGTAGCAAGTTTAGAAGTCTTTGACATATTAGGCCCGTTGCGATTATTTTGACTCAACCCGAATAGACTTATCCAAATTTATTCTAGCAAGTATCCTTAACCATGTAGACCTTAATTGGTTTATCAGGCTAAGCATCCACGAGTCTCATTACTTGAGATTTTAAATTGTGGAGAACGAGAAATGATAGAGCCAATTATAAGTCGGTATTCTTGCCCAAACACACTTGGTGTGATTATATGCTTTTCCTCCCATCGCCTGCTAATAATTTATCTGCAATAAGTAAGGTCGTACGATTTGAAAAGTTAATTAGCTTCTAGCCCAAAATCGTTTAAAAGTTGCTCGGTAATGATAAGAGTTCATAGCCAAGGCATAACTTATGAAGCGGGGCGCGAAGATTGGCGAGTCCGAAAAGGCCCTAACAAGGCATGAGGATTCCATTTTATTGCTAAAGATCCAAGGTGATGTGAAAAGCATTATTCCCAATATCAATATGAAAGATCAAGAGTCACGACGAAAAGCAATCAACTCCCATAAAGATCATGGAGAAGTCTATCCGAAAAGACCCTAACAAGGTATGAGGATAAATAGATCCAAGTCCGAAAAGGAGGCGGATCGTTGTATCTCAAAATCCTAATTAACGATTGAAGAAATAATGATGAAGTCGTGGTCAACAAAGTTGGAGTATCCCTCAAAAGTCTCCAAGTGAAGAAACTCTATTAACGAAGAAAAGACCATTATCTCAAGAACGTCTCTCAAGATATGAAGTATGAAGTACATGCCAAATATCGGCCCGAGAATGGTCTCAAATCGTGAAGCGAGTTATGCCAAGATATGAACTTTTTGATATCCCGAGAAGCAGTTTTAAGAGATTTTGTCCTTTAGCTAACTATTAATCAAATCGTCCTACTTTGCTTTAGGCCTAAATAAACTATCGAAATAAGTCCCAAAAATGCATCTTCATTATCATTCTTAGACAAAATCAAAATATAAGAGATACACCTAGGAATAAGGGAGTTTAAGCATGTAATTAAGCCATGTGTGTAAGTGTTTGTTTTGCTAACTTATAATAACAATGATCTCGTTTTTAAGCTTAGTTTGGGGAACGTGAAACTTGAGGGTGATAAATCTTCGCAGCACCGAAGCCCTAATGTAAGTCTTAGATCTCTTTGCAAGTTATTTCCATGTAGCTATTTTCAAGTGAAAATGGTTTTCTATCCTTTTGTTTCCTTTAAAGTTTTAATTTCTCTTAGTACTTTAATTTTTGTTTTAGTAGTATGTTAATAAGGCCAAGGTTGATTGATTATGAGAAAAGTGTAAACTTGCTTTATCACTAAGCATTGCATGAGGGCATGGCAATGGTTAAGTGTAGGGGATTTGATAGGTGTGAAAACACCCATCCTTTTACCACTTATTTCTTACTAAAAGAAGACCAAAACGCGTATTTAATGTCATTTGTTTGGAATTATGCGTGGTTTGTGTGATTGTTGTGTTTTCAGAGCCAACCGGATAAATATTGAAGAAAACATGGGATTGCACGGGTTTTATCGAAGAAAAAAGACTCAAGACGAAGTCTATTGTTCAAGAGATGCAAAAGATTTGAAGTCAATAGGCCTATTTTGAAGATTTATCGAAGAAAAGGATCAAAGATGGAAGATTTACATATGTCGAAAGAACTCAAGTCTATTAAACGAAGAAATTAAAAGACGAGTTGAATTTATTCGTCGACAAATCCCGAATCAGAATCAAAAATGTCAACTTTTCTGAAAAGACGAGAAGACAAGAAGAAAGGGAGAAAGCCCACTCACCAACCAACCACTAGGCCTATAAATAGAAGAACCCTTCACATTTGACAACTAGTTTTTCATTCCAGTCTTTTTTCTTTTTCTTGTTTTCGTAGGGAACCAACACCACTAAGGTGTTGGTGATTTTTATTTTTCTTGATTTCATCATAGATTTGTAAGTTTTAATATTTCCCTTTGTTTGTTCAACATTAATCAATCAATATCATCTTCCATTTTAATCTTGTTCATCTTTCTCTTTTAGATTCGTAGTCTCAAGTTTCTATTTTGTTGATTTTGATCTTTAAAAGTAAGTGGGTTTTGTGTTTTTATTGTTTTGATTTGATGTTTACCATTAGTAGATGATTCGTGGTTAAATTAGTTTAAGTTTTGGTTAAAAACTTGGTGGATTTTGGCTAAAAATCGTGTCATTTTATCTCCCTGTTTTTCGTGTTCTTGAGTTTCCCAGATTCCGAATGAACACCAATGTTCCGGATGAAGGATCTTAGTTAAAGTATTCCGAACCAGCGTTTTTCCTAAAATCATTCCAAATCAAGTGTTCATCCGGAATAATTAATATTTCGGATGAGTGTTTATATTCCGAGTCAAGGGTTTTAAATTGTTTCGAATCAAAGTTTTAAAAAGTTCCGAATGAAGTTTTTATTAAATGTTCCGAATCAAGCAATGTTCTGAATCAGTTTTAAAAGTTCCGAATAAAGGTTTTTAATATTTTATTCCGAATCAGCATTTGTTCCGAATCAGTGTGTTCCGAATAAGTGTGTTCCGAATCAGTGTTTTTATATATTCCGAATGAAAGGTTTTCAGTTAGAAGTTCCGGATGAACAAATGTTCCGAATGAAGCTTTAGACCAATTGTTCCGAATGAAGGTAAATGTTCCGAATGAAGCTTATTTTTTAGAATATTCCGAATGAAGGATTTTGGCCAGTTTATTCCGAACGAAGTGAAGATTCCGGATCAAGCTTTTCTTCTTTATTATTCCGCATGAAGGTTATTTCTAGTCAATATTCCGAATGAAGGTGGCCGTTTAGTTTATTCCGGATAAGCATAATTTTCTGAATCAGTGGTTTTCTAGTAAGGGGTATTTATTGTTTCTGTTCTATTGTTTAAATGTTTAATTGTATTTCAGTCTTATTTAATTAACTGCTTTTAGTTTAATATCTTTGTGCACTTAATTCTTTTTAGTAGAGTAGAAAACCAAACCCGATTTTTAGTAACCAAGAACAACTATTCCACTTTGAACCGTGATCGATTCGAGAAGATTCCGAGAATTTAAATTGAACCCCATTGAAAAACCATGTATCATTGACTTAGCCTTTTTCTTGGCTTATAGCTTCTTCTTTGTTGATCTTTTCCTCTTAACACCCTTGGAGATTCCTTCAGATTCCATTGAATCTTCTTCCAACTTTGTATGTACCGTTCCTTCAGCATGTACTGTTGACTGTGTATGTACTGCTTGTACATTTTTAGTCTTATCAACATCTTGAGCTTTATCTCCTTCATTCATTCTTTGAGCAGTCTCTGTTTCTTTTGAACTTACCTTCTCCTTTCTATTCTTCCTCACATATATAGTCTTAATAGGTGGAGATGTTGTTGCATGTTCAGCAGTACTTGACTCAAATCTAGGAGCACGTCCAAATTGTCTTTGTTGTTGCAGATGTCTTCTAGATTCTTTAATAGCTATCCTATCTGCTTCAGATCCAATCTCAACAAAATTCAATTCAGCTCTTTTGTGTTATTATACAAAGCCTTGATTTCTTCAAAAAATTTCGTGACCAGTTGAGCATGAGTGAAATGCTTAACTTTCTTGAGAAATGTCATAATTTTATTCCTAATATGCATGGTAGTTGGAGGCTTAATCTTTTCTCTTCTTCTTTTCTTAGCAAAGAATCTTTGTTGCTCCCTTACCAGATCATCAATCAATTTTGATTTCTCTTCTTCATCATAAGCATCTCTTTCTTCAGCTAATAATTAGTCTGCAAGAAGCTCACTTGCATGTAATTCAGCTTGAATCCTATCATGCTCTTGAATGTTCCATTATTTCTGTATTCTCCTAGCTTCTAGCAAATGTTGCTTTGCTGCAAGTTCCTCTTGTAAGTCTTCTTCACGAATTTGAGCTTGCATTCTGAGAGCATATTCCTCATCATGGTCTAGTTTATTAAATCTGTACATGACTTTGCTGATATCATCATGTGAATCATTTTCATTTTCAAATTCTGATTGCAATTGCTTCTTTCCCTTATCCTTTGGATTAATCTTTGGTAAATTCTTCTTGAGCTTGGAAGGTCATTCCTCATCAGTTTGCTATTGAAAAACAATACCTTTAGTGGGATAAGAAGCTTGAACTTTCTTACCTTTGTTTTGATACTTTTCTGCAAGAACTACTTGTTGTGTCTTCATCTCAAACTCTGCTTGTTTTGCTTTTTCAGCTGAACTCTTTTCTCTTTAATCAAGCCGTATTTGGGCTAAAGTCTCATCCTCTCCAAAAGTAGTTTGACTTTCTAGTGAAGGTTGATCACCAGTGGTACTTGCAGTCGCCTTAGTTGGCTTACCAGTACTTGGGTCTTCAACAATGTCAGTAGTACTTGCAGTCGGCTTAGTTGGCTTAGCAGTACTTGGATCTTCAACAATGTTGAATTCACCAGTGTAAGACACACTTGTTTCTTCAATCACTAGAGTATCTCCAGATACCTTTTCTTCCATTGAAGCTATCCTTTCAACTTGTAACTCCTCAGTCTTGTCTAATCCATAGCTCATTCTTGATCTTGACAGTACTTGTAAAGACTGTTTCTTGTGAAACCAAAATTGTATTTGTGGTGGAGTTGAAGATATAGGAAATTGAACATTAATTTCCTCCAGCTTCTTATAGAAAGTACTCCAATTCACTTGAAGTTGTGGTGATTGAGGTTGTGGCTCTTGCTGAGTTACCGCCATTTCTTCAATTTATGGTTCCTCATGAGTAGGTTGTGGCTCTTCCTGTTGAAACTCCATGTTAGTGGGTTCTTCCACACCAGTCTCTAAACCATGGCCATCTTCATAATTTCCAATGACATCATCATCCAATTCAAAATTAATGTAATTTCCAGAGATACTTGTTTGAATATCAGAAGAAGGTTGTGGTTCTTCATCATTCCTCCCCTGTTTGATTGCATTCGGTTGCCTTTTCTTGTGGTTTCTGAATATTTGCTTCTTAAGAGCAGCTTTCTAAATATACCTATTCTGTCTCATCCAAGGAGATACCTTGTTTCTTAACTTGATTAGGCTGGCCTCCAATTCAACAATTTTCTTGTCTTGAACAAGCTTTTCTTTATACAACACCTGTACCTGTTTGGACAAGCTAGTGCACAAAGCAGTTAAATTTTTAACATCCACCACCTCTGGTGCCTGTGCTTGTGGTGAACCACTACAAGCAGTGGAAGCACCAGGTGTATGGATCATCTCATCAATATTTGGTTGAACACCAATATTGTGAAAAGAAGATTGATAATATTCTGAGGAATGGGAACTCTAGTTAGAAGGAGTTTGCCGAGAAGCACTAGCATTGCTAGTTTCCTCAACTTCTTGGTTGGCAGGTTGGGCTAACATATGAGCAAATACTGGTGTAACAGTTCCTGTGAAGGCATTGCCTTGTTTGGTCAAGAAAGAGAAAGTTCTCTTTGTGAATGTAGGAACATCGCATGTATTTCTGAGTTCTGGTAGGTTATGTATTTGGTCATTAACTAAGGTCTGAATGAATCTAGGATACATTAAAAACTTCATAGCACCTTCCAAATTCCTAGTCATGCCTTCAAAAATTAATCTTGAAAAATTGAAAACTCTGTTATTTGCTAGACAAATACCAGCTGATGCCAATGCAGCAGGACTTTGATCAAAAGAAGTACTTTTGGAGCTTAAACAGTGAATAATGGCATGAAAAAGCAATTTCCATTGTGGTGAAAACAAAGCTTTAAAGAACGTAAGACTTTCCCTACCACCCTCATAACCCATGGCTGCAAGGCCATCATGTATTTCTGTGTTACTAAGCATACTAAGTCCATTTTCATTATTTAATCTCAAACATTCCCTTAGCAGTACCTCAATTAAATAGATATTTCTTGATTTACCCTAGCCTTAATGCAAGGTTGATCAAACCGAGTACCTAAGGAACAGTATTCCAAAATTATTCAACAATGGAAACAAAGACAATAAGACTTACAGTGAGTGCGAAACGAATATGACTTCGAGATAAGAATACAAGAATCTCATGGAATCCAAGAGAGTCATCATTCTGATCAAGATTCTCAACCAAATTATGCTTAGAGATCACTTGTAAAGAAACCATTAGTATTTTTGATGATCGAAAAATTAGAGAGAAGGTTACAAAATTAAAATATTAGAATATAATATTAGGTGAATTGTATAATTGGAGTAAGTATTGATGTAAATAACAAACCCAAGCGCGAAGAAACCGCCAAATTTACAAAAGAGACCCTTAACGGTACAACGGACATGTAGCGGTACATGGAACATACTCGGTACTTGAATTTGTGCTAGCGGTACTTGGATCCCTAACGGTACCTCACAATTTTGACTAGTTCATGCATTCCACTATCATTATAACCTCTTTTATCTTATTCTATCAACCTGCAATCACATCAAAAATACAAAAACATATACTATACAATAAAAATTAGCATAAAAATTGTACAGTTATTACCTCCCCTCAACATATGTAGTAGTTTATTTGTTGAGCATACCAATATGTGTTACCAAGTATTCAAATCTCTTTGCATCAAATGCCTTGGTCAATAAATCAGCTACATTGTTGTCTGTATGAATCTTCAAGACTTGAATAAGCTTCTTGTCTTAGGCATCTCTGATGAAGTGATGTCTTATTTCAATATGCTTGGTCTTGGAGTGAAAGACTGGATTCTTGACAATGCATATAGTACTTTCATTATCAATGTAAATCTTGGTGTTCATGAAGTTGAACCCATAATCTAACAACTGATTTCGAATCCAAAGTACTTGTCCACAACAATGAGCAGCAGCTACATATTCAGCTTCAGTTGTAGAAGTAGCAACAATTGTTTGCTTCTTACACAACCATGATATGAGTCTTCTGCCTAAGAATTGACAACCTCCTGTTGTGGATTTCCTATCACGATTAGCTCCAGCATAATCACTGTCTGAGTAAGCTTCCAATTCAAAGGTTGAATCTCTAGGATACCATAATCCTAAATTAGGTTGACTTTTAAGATACTTTAAAATCCTCTTCACAACATGTAGATGTGACACCTTTGGATTAACTTGGGACCTTGAACAGGCACATACAACAAATATGATGTCTGGTCTTGAAGGAGTAAGATACATCAATGAACCAATCATTGACCTGTTTAGATGAATATCAACATTTTCACCATGTTCATGTTTTGATAAAGACTTCTTAGCTTCAAAAGGTGTGCTTGTACTCCTTGAATCCATACATGAAAACTTTTTCAAGATTTCAGCAACATATTTATCATGACTGATAAATATTCCATATTTCCTTTGTTTGACTTGTAGTCCCAAAAAGAAAGTAAGTTCTCCCATAGAACTCATCTGAAATCTTCCTTTAATCAAAGCCTCAAACTCTTCACACCATGATTTCATGGTTGAGCCAAAAATAATGTCATCAACATAGACTTGCACTATAATGATATCCTTAGCATTCTTTTTTTATGAATAGAGCTTTGTCAATGGTCCCTCTCCTATATCCATGCTCTAACAGAAAATTGGATAAAGTTGCATACCAAGCCGTCGAAGCTTGATGCAGACCATAAAGTGCTTTGATAACTTTTTAGACTATGTTGGGGAACTTAGGATCTACAAAACTTAGAGGTTGAGAAACATATACCTTTTCTGAAATAGTACCATAAAGAAAGGCACTTTTCACATCCATCTGATAGACTATAAAACCCATATATGATGCAAAGCCCAAAAATAACCTAATGGCTTCTATCCTTGCCACTAGTGCAAAAACCTCATCATAGTCTATCTCTTCTTCCCGTCTATAGCCTTGAGCAAGAAGCCTTGCCTTGTTCCTCACAACAACACCTCTTTCATCCTTCTTGTTCCTAAAAATCCATCTAGTACCAATAACTCTTTTACCTGAGGGAAGATCCACAAGATCCAAACCTTTTGTAGCTCAAATTGTGTTAACTCTTCTTACATAGCATCTACCCAGCTTTCTTCATCAATGCTTGAGAAATATTCTTGGGATCTACTTTTGATAAGAAACAGGCAAACAAACAATGCTGAGTATATTTATGATTTGTTCTCTGCTGTTGTTTGACATAACTCACAAGTGCATGAGTTTCAGTATTGGCTTGAAGATGTCTTCTGGTTTGCACAGCAGACTTGGGATTTCCAATGATCTGAGTAGTAGGATGGTTGTTGTTGACTTTATGAGTGGGAATAGAACTGACTGGATATTCAGTTTCCAAATTATTGAAATGAGTTACTGCACACTGGTCATCATAGGAAGCTTTAGATAAGATTCCTTCAGCTGGACTAGCATAAATATCTTCATCGTCCATAGCTTGTAAAATATCTTCTAATGAATTAACAGACTTTGCAGATTTTGACTTAGTAGTACTTGCAGATGAGGTAACGCTAGGTGTAGTATGTACTGCCGAGTGTTGTGATTCAAAAGATTCTTCTCCTGAATGCTTATTAGCATATGTAGCATTCTTTTCTTGATCTTGAAGCCTCTGAAGCTCTTGGGAGGCTTGATCATCAGTTGATGGCATAGTTTGCTTCTAGGGAGTAGCAAACATGGGAGTAATAGTAGGCATACTAGGTACATAGATGTGAACATCATCATCTGATGAAGAAGATTCTCCTTGAGTACCTGACTTAGTTGTACCAGACTCCTCACCTGCATTGTTAGTTTGGAAATCCTTTTGCATAGAATAGTAATTCATGGAATTAGTTAGATAATCTAAATCAAACATCCAAGCATAACCTATTCATGGGACATTGGGTTTATTTTCTAAGAAATTATCATGCGCATTTTCTTCAACCTTTTTAGATGCCAAATTGTAAACCCTATATGATTTACTTTGCAATGAATATCCTACCAGATATCCTGGATCAGATTTTCCATCAAACTTCCCCAAACGATCAAGAGTATTTAGTATAGACACATGACACCCAAAAGGTCTTAAATGACTTATGGTTGGCTTAATACCAGTCAAAAGTTCATAAGGTGTTTTGTTTTGAGGCTTGGTCACTAAGACTCTTGATATGTGTGTAAACACACATCTTTTCTACCACTTAATTACAATAATAACCGGACCAAAACGTGTATTTTATGTCTTTTATGTCGGAATTATGCGTGGTTTGTGTTTTTGTTATGATTTAGGACGAAAAGGTGAAAAGTGGAGAAAACACGGGAATTCACGGGCATTTACGGACTTTTATTGAAGAAAAAGATGAAAGACGAAGTCAAGAAGTCAAGAGTGCAAAAATAACGGAAGTCCAAGACCAATTCTGAAGATTTATCGAAGAAAAAGTCAAAAGACGGAAGTTTATCAAAAGCCGAAGAACTCAAGTCTATTTCATTGAAGAATTTAAAGACAAGTTCAAAGAAATCCCGAAGCCAAAAGTCCTCAAAGTTCAAGTTTAAAGAAGATTAGAAGAATAAAGGACTAATGATGTAATTAATGAAGATTAAAAGAAGGAGGGACTTAATCTCGCAATTAAGAAGAAATGAAGGAGGGGAGGAAGCTTCCTAATCCTCCCCAATATATAGATTAGGATGATTATTATTTTTCCTTGTTGGCTAAGTGTGACAATTAGTCTTCCACTTTTAATTACCTTGTCATTTAAATACTTGTCAATTTAATTACCTTGTCTTGCACCTTAAATTCATTTAATTTCAAGTAACTTTCCATTTAATTCTTGTCAATCTTTACTTTATCTTGTTAATCTCTCATCTACCTTTCTTAATCTTTGATTTTTGATGTTTATGTTTGTGTTCATGTTCATGTTCTTATTTTGATCAAGTGGGTTTTTGATTATTGTGGTTAAAGTTGTTAGATTTCTTGATATTGATTGTTTGTTTATGATTAATTGATGTTTTGTTATTAGTTTAATTAAATCGTTTGTTTGATTTTAGTTAAATATGTGGTAGATTAGTTGTTATTTGTGATCCCTTGTTCTTCGGGGGTGTTTGTTTGTGTTTCTGTATTCCCAGGAAAACTTCCGAGCCAAGACAAGAAAGGCTGTTCATTCGGAACTTTCAAAGTTTCGAACCAGTGGGTTTCATCCGGAACATCCAAAGTTCCGGATCAAGAGTGTTCATTCGGAACTCAAAAGTTCTGAGTAAAGACTTCCGAACGAAAGTTCCGTATCAAGGAGGCTTATCCGGAACATTCAAAGTTCCGGACGAAAACTTCCGGACGAAGACTTCCGGGCGAAAAGATCCGGATCAAGGGAAGTTCTGGTTCAGCAACTCATTCGGAACTTTAGAAGTTCCGAACGAATCTTCCGAGTCAAGACTTCCGGACCAAAGTTCCGGATCAATAGGTTCATTCGGAACTCAAAAAGTTCCGGATCAACCAAAACTTCCGAACCAAGGTTCCGGATCAAGAAGTTCCGGGTCAAGGCTGTTTCATTCGGAACTTTAAATGTTCCGAGTCAAGCCAGCTCATTCGGAAGTTTTGAAACTTCCGAATCAAGGTTTCTTTCATTTCTTTTTAGTCTTTCTTTTTAAATTTTTGTCTTTTATTTTTAAGCTTATTTTTCCCGCCTTTTTATTTAATTGCACTTTAAGATTACGTGTCTTAGCCTTATTTTAGCCTTGCCTTAGTTTAAGTTTTAAGTGCGTTTTAAGTTTGCCTTAGTTAGCTTTAAATTTGCGTCATTTACTTTAGCGTCCTTTAATTTCAGTCACGTTTTTAAATACTTGCACTTTATTTTAACTAGACTTAGATTTAAATTACCTGCCTTTTACTTTAATTGTTCTGCACCTTTATTTTAAACACTACAACGACACATTTTTGTTCCACCAAAATAAAACAGAGTCACACATTAAACATAAGTTTTTCAATTCGAAGAGATTGGTACAACGAATCTTTTTTAACTAAGTAAAATCGAGTTATCAAATGGCGCCGCTGCCGGCTCTTTTCGTAAAGATTAACGATTTTCTGTGAGAGACGCGTTGCTTTTTGGGATCCGTTCACTTGTGAGCGTTATTTTTCTTGCATAAAAAATTCAAAAAAATCATAAAAATTAAAAAATTGATAAAAATACATAAAAATTTAAAATTTCAAAAATCCAAAAAGATTTTATTTTTATTTTGTATATATATTGTCTTTGTGTTTGGTTTCTTTTTCTTTTGTCTTTGTAGGTGCATGCGTACTAGATCTTCTAATTATCAAGAGCCCGAGCCTCAAGAAGATTTAACTATGTCAGGTGTAAACAACAATAATCCACCGCACCCTAATAATAACAACAATGTTCTTCCACAGCCCGATCTTCGGACCATGGAGGAGCTTTGTCAACCTATAATGTTTGGACGAGGAGGACCGATTACGCCGATGCAAATCAACGCTCCTGAGTTTTCGTTGAAGCACCACATGATTCAGCAAGTGCAAACAAACCCATTCCCTGGATTGCCTGATGATGATGCCAACAAACACCTCGACAAGTTCATTACAATCACCCAAAGCATGAAGTTGGTCGGTGCCACAATGGATGAACTTCGCCTACAACTCTTTCCACATACTTTATTACATCATGCCGAGAAATGGTTTGATCGTCTCCCGAAGAATTCTATTCATACTTGGGATGACATGACTCAACGCTTTTTATCGCGCTACTTTCCACCATCCATGGTCACAAGCCTTCGCAATCAAATCAGCGGTTTCATGCAAGACCCTGATGAATCTCTTTTTGATGCTTGGGAGAGATATAATGTCTTGATCGATAGATGTCCAAACCACAACATGCTCCCTGTGACCTTAATAGATACTTTCTACAACGGTTTGACTTTTCGAGATCGTGATACGATTAATGCAGCCGCCGGTGGCACATTCATGAAAAGGAGACCCGAGGAGTGTAGAGAGCTAATAGAGAACATGACTACTCACCACAAAAAATGGGATTCCTCTGCTTCTTAAAGGAACAACCCGAGAGTCAATGTTTCCTCTACCTCAGCAAACCCTGAGATGACCGAACTCACCCGTATGATGACTAAAATGAGCAAAAGTATTACGCTTCTCGCTTCAAACCAACAACAACAACAAGTTAAAGCCGTTGCTAATCCTTGTGAAACATGTGGTGGTCCTCACTCATACACCGATTGTCCTTCGACACAAGGAAATCCGTAAAATGTGTATGCTGCTTATGGTAATTATTCACCGGAAAATTACCAAGCTCGACAACAAGGGGATAGAAATTTGTTGAGCTACCGTTCCAACAACTACCTTTCAGCCGGTTTTTCTCCTCAAAACCAAAACCCCTCCAACACCTATAATAGAAGCAACCAAATCCCACCAAGAGCTTCTAATCCTTATCACCCACCCGCTCAACAAACCCCACCCATAAACACCGATGTTGAAGCCACAATGAGAACCCAAGGTGAGCCAATCAAGAATCTACAAAGCCAAATTATCAATCTTAGAGGAGATATCACGAAGCAAGGAAATGAGATCAGGTCCGAGGTTCGCGATAATATTCAATCCTCCTTCAGTACTCAAACGAATGAATTAAAGAATCTATTGGCTAGTTTCTTGCCCGCAGCTCAACCTTCTTCTTCGAGTTCTCTACCTTCAAACACCGTCACTAATCCGCGAGCCAATGTGAGTGCTATTACTACTCGTAGTAGAGTCACCATCGTAGGACCACCAATCCCGCCCCCATCATCTACACCTCCTCCACCACCATGTATCCCTACACCTAGTATTAGTACACCATTACCGTCTCCGCCTCGTCATGACGATGTCTCTAGGAAGGACACTTCAACATCCCAACCTTTACCTACTACACCTTCACCTTCCACCTATAAACCCAACATCCCATATCCTTCTCGCTTAGGCAAGACCAACGAGCTAACCAAGAATGATTGTCAAGTATCGAAATATGTGAATATGCTATCTCAAATGACCATCAACATTAGCCTTGTTGAAGCACTTGTCCACATGCCGAAATTTGTCAAAGCATTCAAGGAATTGCTTAGCAAGAAGGAGAAGCTGATTGAGCTTGCCAACACACGCTTAAATGAAAACTGCTCTGCAGTTATTCTTAAAGAACTTCCAGAAAAGCTTGGAGATCCCGGTTGTTTTGTGTTGCCTTGCGTGTTCAACAAAACTGAAGAATTCACTGCCCTTGCTGATCTCGGGGCTAGTATTAATTTGATGCCACTGAGTGTTTGGAAAACACTATCATTACCCGACCTCACTCCAACAAAGATGACTCTTGAACTTGCAAACCGCACTCTCGCTTACCCCGTTGGTATAGTCGAAGACGTGTTCATCAAAGTAGGCACATTTACTTTCCCGGTCGATTTTTTCGTAGTTGATTAGGAAATGGACCCTCGTATTCCTTTAATACTTGGTCGGCCATTCTTGAGAACCGGACGTGCTTTAGTGGATGTTGCCGAAGGTGAGTTAATCTTAAGAGTCGGGAATGATTCACAAATTTTTAAAATGGGGAAGCTTACAGGCAAATACTATGGACGAGAATCAGTGAATATGATTAATGTGCTCGATGACTTTACCGTCTATGACAATCCTCTATTCGATTCTTCCATCGATAATCCACTTTTTAACGATGATGTGGATGATTCTCGTTCCAATTTGGAACCTTCTCCCATTTATGATTCTCCACCGGTCTTTGATGCTTATGATGATGATTCTAGCTCAGATTCGGATGATTTTGATTGTACTTCTGAGTATCCCGAGCTGCCCACTTTCGATGATTTTGATGAGGCTGATACTCTTTCGAGCGATTCTTCACATCATGAAGATCCTCCGCCATCACTCGATCCTACTTTGGACGATTACTCATTTGAGGAAGATTTCTCTGAATTTCTCAACACTTACTTCCCTCATGAGAGTGATGCTCCTCCTTATGACTTTGAAGATTATCGTCTTAATCCTACTTTGGATTTGAAGAACATTCTGTCAAAGGAGAAGAAACCGGTTGACACTAATATCCGTTGCACATATGATTTGACACCTCTTTGTCCCCCTTCTGAGGACGAGTTTGTGCTTCTTTGCGGATCTTCTTCACACTCTGCTGAGCCTGAGTGCTATTTTCCCTTAAAGGAAAAGGTGTTCGACCCCGGTATTGAAGTCTTTAAGCCATCTCAGTATCCACCTGATGAAATAAAAGGAATAATCTTTGGAATTATTGAAGACATGCTTGCACCACTTCACCATACTTGCTTCCACCGTTCTCCATCACTGCTTAAGGGAACCTTGCCTACTCTTCTTTGGCTTGCCTTGTTCGCCTTAAGCTTGTGCTTATTGATGGACGAAAACTATGTCTTTGATCCTAGTGGATATGTTTCATGCTTCTTCCGTTGATAATCAAGGTCGAGTCAGGCTCACGACTCGGTTAACAAAAACCAAGCGCTTCTTGGGAGGCAACCCATGCATCTATCTTTTCGCTTTCTTTATCATAAGTGTAGGGGGGACCCTTTGGTTTGCTATTTCCTCTCCTCACTTCTTAATCAGGGATTCGAGCTTCAATGATCCACTCTTGATGATTCTTGACGACCCGTGATTCCGTGTTCTACTTTATCCCGGTTCTATCCTAAACTCTTTTCGATTCACTATTTTATATTTTCTCAATATTAAAATAGGAATCTCTTTAGTTGTCTCTTCCTTAGCAAGATTTAAACAACGTGCACAATGTCCTAAGTGTAGGGGAGTTTACTTCCACATGCTTAAACATTGAGGACAATGTTTATCTTAAGTGTAGGGGGGAATTCTATCGAAGTTAAGTGGCCTTTTCCTTGTATTTGTCCTCATTTTAACCGGAAAATCAATTTTTCGACATTTTTCAAAATTTTTGATCTATTTTGGCCTATTAGTTTTTACCTTTGTATAGTTATTTTCTTTCTTTGCTAGAATAAATGTTTAATAAAGTGGTTTTAATTTTCAAAACGTTGTGAATCTTTTGACTCAACCCGAGTTTACTTATCTTAAGTTACTCTAGCTAGTATCCTTAACGTGTTTAAGTCAAGTTTTGCTAGGCTTTTATATAGGGAGCTATAAAACGCGAAAGTCTTAACTCTCACGGGTTAAGAACAAGAACTTTTCGCAAGTTCATATAATTGATCCTAGAGAGTCGTTTATCAAGGGAACTTTAAAACGCGAATTCTAAACTTGAAAAAGTCTAAGAATTTGCAAGATCCTATAGGCGACTCGAAAACCCAAAACTTTGATTTAATAGGCTAAGCATCCACGAGTCTCATTCTTTGAGATTTTAAACTGTGGAGAACGAGAGATGATAGAGCCAACTATAATTTCGGTATTCTTTCGTGAATTTATGTGAGTTAATTATGAGCCTATTCTCCCATCGCTTGCTAATAATTTATCTGCTAATAAATAAGGTTGTACGATTTGAAAAGTTACTTAGCTTCTAGCCCAAGATCGTTTAAAAGTTGCTCGGTATGGATTAGAGTTCATAGCCAAGGCATAACTTATTGAAGCGGGATGCGAAGATTGGCGAGTCCGAAAAGGCCCTAACAAGGCATGAGGGCTATATTTTGTTGCTAAAGATCCAAAGTGATGTGAAGAATCATTTATCGAAAATCAATATGAAGGATCGAGACACACGACGAAAAGCAAATACTCCCCAAAAGTCATGGAGAAGTGTATCCGAAAAGACCCTAACAAGGTATGAGGATAAATAGATCCAAGTCATAAAAGGAGGCGGATCGTTGTATATCAAAGTCCAAAATAAAGATTGGAGAAAAATGAAGAAGTCGTGGTCCAAGTATGAATCTCTCAAAACTTCAAGTGAAGAAATTCCTATTATGAGGAGAAGACCATTATTTCATGAATGTCTCTCAAGGTTTGAAGTATGAAGTCGCTGCCAAATATCGGTCCGAGAAAGGTCTCAAATCGCGAAGCGAGTTATGCCAAGATATGAACTTTATGAGGTCCCGAGAAGCAGTTTTAAAAGATTTTTTCCTTTAGCTAACTATTGATTAAATCGTTCACTTTATTTTCAGACTTAATAACTATCGAAATAATTCAAAAATGCATCCTCGTGATCATTCAAGACAACAATAAAATATAAGAGATACACCTAGGAATAAGGGAGTCTAAGTGAGTAATTGGCCCACATGAGTTCGTGATAGTTTACTAACTTATAATAACAATGATCTCGTTTTTAAGCTTGGTTTGGAGAAAGTGAAAACTTGAGGATGATGATTGTTCATAACATTTCCAAAAACCCGAGGTATGCTTTTGATTTCTTTATTTTGTATATTTTTAATTTTCTATCTCTTTAATAAAGGCCACTATGGATTGATTAGGATGAAAAGTGTAAACGTGCTTTGTAACTAATGCATTGCATGAGGACATTGCAATGGTCAAGTGTAGGGGATTTGATATGTGTGTAAACACACATCTTTTCTACCACTTAATTACAATAATAACCGGACCAAAACATGTGTTTTATGTCTTTTATGTCGGAATTATGCGTGGTTTGTGTTTTTGTTGTGATTTAGGACGAAAAGGTGAAAAGTGGAGAAAACACGGGAATTCACGGGCATTTACGGACTTTTATTGAAGAAAAAGATGAAAGACGAAGTCAAGAAGTCAAGAGTGCAAAAATAACGGAAGTCCAAGACCAATTCTGAAGATTTATCGAAGAAAAAGTCAAAAGACGGAAGTTTATCAAAAGCCGAAGAACTCAAGTCTATTTCATTGAAGAATTTAAAGACAAGTTCAAAGAAATCCCGAAGCCAAAAGTCCTCAAAGTTAAAGTTTAAAGAAGATTAGAAGAATAAAGGACTAATGATGCAATTAATGAAGATTAAAAGAAGGAGGGACTTAATCTCGCAATTAAGAAGAAATGAAGGAGGGGAGGAAGATTCCTAATCCTCCCCTATATATAGATTAGGATGATTATTATTTTTCCTTGTTGGCTAAGTGTGACAATTAGTCTTCCACTTTTAATTACCTTGTCATTTAAATACTTGTCAATTTAATTACCTTGTCTTGCACCTTAAATTCATTTAATTTCAAGTAAGTTTCCATTTAATTCTTGTCAATCTTTACTTTATCTTGTTAATCTCTCATCTACCTTTCTTAATCTTTGATTTTTGATGTTTATGTTTGTGTTCATGTTCATGTTCTTATTTTGATCAAGTGGGTTTTTGATTATTGTGGTTAAAGTTGTTAGATTTCTTGATATTGATTGTTTGTTTATGATTAATTGATGTTTTGTTATTAGTTTGATTAAATCGTTTGTTTGATTTTAGTTAAATCTGTGGTAGATTAGTTGTTATTTGTGATCCCTTGTTCTTCGGGGGTGTTTGTTTGTGTTTCTGTATTCCCAGGAAAACTTTCGAGCAAAGACAAGAAAGGCTGTTCATTCGGAACTTTCAAAGTTTCGAACCAGTGGGTTTCATCCGGAACATTCAAAGTTCCGGATCAAGAGTGTTCATTCAGAACTCAAAAGTTCCGAGTAAAGACTTCCGAACGAAAGTTCCGTATCAAGGAGGCTTCATCCGGAACATTCAAAGTTCCGGACGAAAACTTCCGGACGAAGACTTCCGGGCGAAAAGTTCCGGATCAAGGGAAGTTCCGGATCAGCAACTCATTCGGAACATTAGAAGTTCCGAACGAATCTTCCGAGTCAAGACTTCCGGACCAAAGTTCCGGATCAAGAGGTTCATTCGGAACTCAAAAAGTTCTGGATCAACCAAAACTTCCGAACCAAGGTTCCGGATCAAGAAGTTCCGGGTCAAGGCTGTTTCATTCGGAACTTTAAAAGTTCCGAGTCAAGCCAGCTCATTCGGAAGTTTTGAAACTTCCGAATCAAGGTTTCTTTCATTTCTTTTTAGTCTTTCTTTTTAAATTTTTGTCTTTTATTTTTAAGCTTATTTTTCCCGCCTTTTTATTTAATTGCACTTTAAGATTACTTGTCTTAGCCTTATTTTAGCCTTGCCTTAGTTTAAGTTTTAAGTGCGTTTTAAGTTTGCCTTAGTTAGCTTTAAATTTGCGTCATTTACTTTAGCGCCCTTTAATTTCAGTCACGTTTTTAAATACTTGCACTTTATTTTAATTAGACTTAGATTTAAATTACCTGCCTTTTACTTTAATTGTTCTGCACCTTTATTTTAAACACTACAACGACACATTTTTGTTCCACCAAAATAAAACAGAGTCGCACATTAAACATAAGTTTTTCAATTCGAAGAGATTGGTACAACGAATCTTTTTAACCTGAGTAAAATCGAGTTATCAACTATGTTTAACACAACACATGCAATATTGATTGCTTTTGCCCAAAATGTATTTAGGAAAAGAGAATCAGCCAGCATAGTTCTATCTTCCTCAATTAGTGTCCTATTCTTCCTTGCAGCTACTCCATTTTGTTGTGGAGTTCTAGGATTACTAAATTGTCTCTTAATTCATTTAGACCTACAAAATTCATCAAATTCGGCATTCTTGAATTCTGTCCCATTATCTGTCCTAATGATTAAGACTTGTTTAGTGAACTGCTTTCCAACTAAAGTGATAAAATCCTTAAGTAGTTCATTGGTTTCACTCTTAAGAGCTAAAAATAAAACCCAATTGAATCTACTAAAATCATTAGTTATGACTAGACAAAAGGTCTTATGACTAATGCTTCTTATAGAAACTGGACCAAATAAATCCATATACAAAAGTTGCAAAGGCTTTGTCACAGTATTGACAGTCTTGGTCTTACAAGAGGTTCTATGTTGTTTACCTTTTTGACAAGCAACACATGTGAAATCATTTTGAAAAGATTTGTTAGGTAACCATCTAACGAAATTCATATTCACTAATCTGTTAAGATTCTTGAAATTTACATGACCTAACCTCCTATGCCATAAGTTAGACTCATCATTAGAAGCCTTAGCTAGCAAACATGTAATACTGATGTTGTTAGTTTTGTACACCTTTTGGAAAAGGATGCACAAGTAGGGCAAGTGTGCACGACGATTTAGGAAAACCGTGTGTGAATGACCCTAAGGGAGTTCGTTCTCGAGGAGGCAAGTGCATTGTGTTAAGAGTTGATTGATGTTTGTGATTATATGATTGAGAATGAAATGGGATTAAGAGAGAAAGACGGTTACGAAAACGAATTAAACTATGACGAAAAAGGCGAAAACGTAAAACCGTAAATGGTGCCAAAATTAAAATTTTAACCTAAAAATTCCTAAAAATTTCTAAAAATCCCCAATAATATTCAAAAAATCCAAACTTGTTAAAACCTTTTAATTAATTAGATAATGACTTTTTAATGCTAATTAAAGCCCTAAAAATCACTTTTAATTATTAAAAAGCCTTAAACAAGATCTAATAGTTTGTAAACCTCAAAAATATCCTAATTAACCTAAAAACTATTTTTAAAAATTTTAAAACCTAATTAAACTATTTTTAAACACTTAAAAACTATTAAAATCTATTAAATCTTAAATTAATTCTAGAAATTAATTGAAAAGTCTAAAAAATATTTGGAAAGTGACAAAACTCCTAATTAAGTGTCCTTAACCTAGAAAAAATATAAAAACTAAGAAAAATAAAACTTCAATTTTTAATAATAAAATAATATTAAAATATTCAAAAAATAAAAAGTTTGTAAATAAATTCTAAAAAATTACCAAAAATCCTAAATAATGTAACTAAAACAAAAATCCAATCCAAATTTTCAGAAACCTATTTAATAATTTTATATTAAATTTTAAATTTAGCTAAAAACTCTAAAATCCAATAAAATCAAAATAAGCTAAATTGAAAACCTAATAAGCTGTAAACCTCAAAAATATGATTAAAAACCTAAAAACTATTTTTCCAGATTTTTAAATTACTTTTTACAATTTTTAAATGACTTTCTAAAAATTAAACTTAAAATAATCCTAATAAATAAATGAATAAAGGGAAAAATCTACTTTTTGCTCAGAAAAATCAAAAACCCTAATACAATCCTAAGAAAATTGTTAAACAGTAAAAACCTAGAAGGAATAAGCTAGAAAATGCTTATTGAAGAGTTGTTATCTAAATAAGCTATAAAACAAACACACCTTAAATATCTAATGAAATGAAGTGTAAACGTAAAAAGCCATCTAGATCACTGGTTAACACGCTAGCCCTTGGAAAGCAAGGTCGCGTGTTCGAGTCCAGGCAGGGTGTGCTTTTTGCAATTTTTTTTTTTTTTTTTTACTTTTAAAACTTGATCTAGTGACCTTGTTACTTACTAAAACACAATCACAATCCAAAATTAACCAAGATTAAGACCTAAAAATCCAAAAACGTGCTCAGTTTTGATGAACTTTCTGATGAACACTTATGGTGTTTCTTCACAAGTGAAAAGTATCAAGAGGACTTGATTTGTTGGCGTTTTTGTGGATGTTTATGAAGGACAAAGGCACCCTTATACTCTTTGGAGTATAAGGAG
The DNA here is from genome assembly GCA_025667525.1 of Glebionis coronaria. Taxonomy (NCBI): domain Eukaryota; kingdom Viridiplantae; phylum Streptophyta; class Magnoliopsida; order Asterales; family Asteraceae; genus Glebionis; species Glebionis coronaria. The sequence goes on from CM046877.1 coordinate 428,886,508, forward strand.
TCAAATCAGTCACAAAAACAGGCAAGTATAGGCACAATTCCAAGCACAAAAAAAAAGAAAGTTTCTAATAAGGCTTAATGAACAAGTTGCTGATTCAAATGACACTCAAGTGAGATTCAACACTTCAAACAAAGCACACAATGGTATTAAATGGCTTACAAGAGAACACAAACCCTTAAACAACCTATATCCTAGCAGATTATCAAACTTGATGGATCAAATTCAACAAAACAGGCAGATAAGGCAGTTTTATGATTAAGGCAATCTTTTCAAAATTTTAAGCATGCAAAATGTTTTAAACCCTTCCAAAATGAAAACCAATAGCATGTATCATCTTTTTGCAACCAAGGGAGTATGTTTAACCAAGTTTCACACAAGATTAACAACAATTTGGCCAACTAAACCCTAATCCAAACACCCCTTAAATTTACTGAATTCAAAATTAACAAAGCAACTCAACACAAAACTCAATCAAATTAAACCTAAGCTGTCTAAACATGCATACAAGTCCTATTTAAGCAGTTTTAAGCACTCAAACTTACACTTAAACACTTAACAAGCAGAATCACATAAAGCACATAAAATTTCAGATTACTAAAAATGAAATAGAAAACAAGAGACTACCTCAAGGGTCCTACATCAAGGACCCTTAGTGGTTGAAAAACCACCTCCAAACAAGCCCGGGCTTGTGCTGAACTTTGATGAGATTTTGATGGAATTTTACTAAGCAAAAAGGATGAAATATGGTCCTTGTTTAGAACCTGCTAAGAAAGAAATCAAAAGGGATTGTGTAAAGAGCTCAAGGCAGACCCCTAGCTTATGGAATAAGCTAGAAGTGGGCTTTTAGCTTATGAATGAGACTAAGATAAGCAAGGAAAATGACCAACAAATGGCTATTTCAAGCTTGGGTACCCACTACACCAGAACAAGCCATCGTGTCTTGGACATACCCAAACTCAAACACCATCAAAGTAACACCTTTCATCACCATTCTTTCAGAATTGTATGAAAATTTTTGATATAAGAAAACTTTGAAAAATAATCAGAAACTTTGAAAACTTGAAAACTTTTTGCTGAAAATTAAACCAAACTCAAACAATGAACTTAATCAACATGAAATGTAAAGGGAACTCAATATTTCTCATCAACAAACTCAATACCATTTATATTAATTCATAAACTGGATTTACAAGGTTTTTGAAAAAAGGAGAAAAATCAAGAACAACAACTATGCTAAGTCCTATAATGCCTTTATATAGAGGCTACAATGTGATTCTAGAACTCAATAGAAGCTGAAAACCCTAACACTTGAACTTCCAATCTTGCCCTTGGACGATTTTTGAATTTCCAGTTAAAACAAAGCCATGTGAAGATCTTTGGCTTGTAGCTGAGATGCCAGTGATGTAGAAACAATCTAAGACGTCCATTTTGCCTTTGGGAGCAAGAAAATGCTGTGAGTTGTTGATCTTGCTGTCATCTTTTGTTTGGGAGTGAATAGTGGGGCAGGGGAGGGTTGGAGAGACATGTGAGGTGATGGTGATGGGAGTTTAAGGGTGGTTTTGGGTTTAAGGGATGTTTAATTAAGGATCTGGAAAGAATCACCCAAAAACCCTTTGTTTTAATTAGTGTTCTTCCTGGAAATTTTTAGGGTTTAAGGATGGATTAGGGAATGTTTAATCTGAAAAGAGGGTTTAAGTATTTAAAATATGTGTTTGCCATCAAATTTAAAACCGGTTTAAAGTTAATTTAAAAAGTGTGAGTGGATTTATGACGTAGAGAGGGGGAGGTGTTTGATTGGTGGAAGGTTTAAGGTAGGTGAGGTGGCAGCTTGTAAGTGGGGGATTTGTCTTAGGTTATCTGGGCAATAATGGCCCCTCACTTTTATTCATTCTTTCACTTTGTATAAACTGGCACAAACTTCATTTCCCTTTGTAAACAAGCTTCATCATTTGGCAATTTTGGCACAAATTGTTTCCAAACTTCAAACAAGGATTAATCATGCAATTTCTTCATTCTTCAAGGACTGTTCTTGACATGTTTTCAAACTTGAAGGACTTTGACTTGTTTGTTGACTTCTTGAAGGACCAATATTGACAATTTAGTTTTGTTGAGGGACTAAATTTGCCAATTCTTCAAAGTTAAGGGTCCCTTTTGTAATTTTGACAAACTTTAGGGACCAAACTTGTAATTATGAAGATACAAGGGTACAAAGTGTCAATTCTTCAAACATGGAGGACCAATCTTCATGATTCTTCAAATCTTCAAGGGTTTTCTTTGGAAAATTCTTCATTAGGGCTTGGTTCATCGTGCGGCTTCGTTTCCCGTGTTCGTTTTTGCGTGATTCTTGTGATCTTTTGTCATTTTCTCAATATCCGTACCTAAAATACACAAGCAACAAACACAAGCATATATTTTGGTATTTTGATGATATTTAATGCATTTTAAGCCCTATTTGGAAGATGAGACTATGTATAAAAGCAGTCTCATCACTCCCCCATACTAAACCATTGTCGTGCCCTCACGCAAAGCTAGAATAAAGTATCATAGTACCTCCAAAATCCATTTTTATTCACTTTATTGAACGATAAACTAGCTACACTAGTACTATTACTACTACTTGTGTTATAGACATAATGTATGATTTTCATCGCAAAATGGGACGTTTAGGTTCATAGAATAAGAACACGTGAATGCTTCGTTAGAAATAATTTCGTCGTCCTTGATTTTCACTCCAGTTCCATGCTAAGCGTGCAACGAGATCATTGTCATTATAAGTTAGTAATGCTAACACTACTCATATGCCCTAATCACGTACTTATCCTCCCATTATTCCTAAGTTGTATCTCTTATATTTTATTTTGTCTTGAATGTTTCACGAGGATACATTGTTTGACTTATGCGATAATAGAGATTTAGGTCTAAAAATAGAGTCCTAACGGTGTAACTAAGACCATCAAATCAATAACCCCTCCTAATAGACAACGATGTTAAAAAATTAAGTTGACAAGAAGAATCGATAAACACGGTTTTATAACGGTTTTGAACATGAGACTTATTACCAAGACTTTTATACGCCCCCTAACGGAAGGACCTTATTATCTTTGGTTTACCTCCATCTTTTATTCAACTTCGCCATGAAGCTTTTATTATGACTTCGGTCTTGCCTTGCCTTTTATTATCCGCCTCATCGGTGGTTTTATTAGCCAAAGACGTATATCCTCACGCTAAAGCGAATTTTGGATCTTTAAAGCTTCGAAGATTAAGGCTTGATTCACTTTCAATTTTGCATAGATTTTAGGCCTTGTGGGGCTTCAAATTGTTTGCTAGATTTTGGTGAGCCCTTGAAATCTTATTACTGGGCGAAGCTTTCGATTATTCGGGTTGCCAATACTTCAAAACCGTGACGCTGGCGATACCTTAATGTCTTCCCAATTTAATTACACGGAAGCTACTAGAAAAGACTAGAAATCCAACAATCCTAATTAAACCGCTAAGTCAATATTTATTAAGCAAAAAATATTTACAAGCGAAGGGAGAATAAGCAAACAACGAGAACACATGAGTTTTTGAAAGAATACGAGTACTCTACGTTTAGCATAGTAACTTATAATTAACTATATCATTTCTCGTCCTCATTTAAGAGACTTAGCCTAATGTGTAGTTAAGGAATCAAAGCTAAGTGCTCAACACGCACGGTCGAGTCAAAAATTACTCTTATTCTCGCCATCGGTAAATCTACATTCGTGTTTTCAAACACTTATAAAACATGAGAAAAATTTAAAATTTGGCCATTTTTAGCCTTATTTTGCAACGAAACGATAAACAAAAAGATAAACTTTGGAAAGCGTGAAGGTTTGGCAAGGCAAGTATCTATTCACCCCCCCATACTAGAGTTAAACATTGTCCTCAATGTTTCGAGTCTAGGGGTGCAAACACCCCCATACTAGAGACGTAGTCGAATGCCTAATCTAGCATGCAAAGGGTGTAACCAATAAATTAATAGCCGTTTATGAAGTGTGCTAAAAACCTAAGGTTAGAACATCAAAATGATATATCATGGATATTGAGAAATGTCTCCAAAGCAAACGATCGAGTGCTCCCATAAAACGAACACGAGAGGCTCCAATCGTGAAGATCATGATCTAAAAACCACAATTCACAAACAACCACGGAACAAAGGTTGGAAGGGCACAAATCCCCACACATAAGCTACATTAGAAAGCGATAATATGTACATAGGATAAGCATGGGACTCCCCCACGAGGCACCTCGTTTTTGATTACCGAGTCATGAGCTCGACTCGATCCCCTCAATACTAATTATCATTGGGGAAGGTGACTTGGTCGAGGTAGTTCAAGGATGGAACTTCCCCGCCAAAGTAGTGCTTCAACCTATGTCCATTCACCTTGAAGTTAGGACCATCATCTTGAGCTAGCTCGATGGTCCCATACGGAAACACTTGAGTCACGGTGAATGGACCGGACCAACGTGATTTCAACTTACCGGAAAAGATTTTCAATCTTGAATTAAAAAGCAAAACTTGATCCCCAATGTTAAAAACCCGGTTTTTAATTTTAGAATCATGCAACTTTTTAGTTTTCTCTTTATAAATCAATGAATTTTCATAAGCAATATCCCTCAATTCATCTAATTCATTTAATTGCATTTTCCGGTGTTTTCCCGCGGTCTCCATATCATCATTACAATGCTTTAGGGCCCAATAAGCCTTGTGTTCTAATTCGATAGGCAAATGACAATTCTTTCCATACACAAGCTTATAGGGAGTGCACCAGATGGGTGTCTTATGAGCGGTCCTAAAGGCCCATAAAGCATCGTCTAACTTATCCGACCAAGATTGTCAGTTTTCCCCAACGGATCTCTCCAAGATCCTCTTTAAAGCTCGGTTTGAAACCTCGACTTGCCCACTCGTTTGTGGGTGATAAGCCGTAGAAAGCCGATGTGTAACCTCATATTTACTTAGAACCCTTTCAAATTGGTCATTACAAAAATGGGTTCCACGATCGCTTATGATAGCACGAGGGGTTCCAAACCGAGAAAACAATTGCTTCAAAAACTTGACTACCACACGAGCATCATTGGTGGGCAAGGCCTTGGCCTCCACCCACTTAGAAAGGTAGTCAACCGCAACGAGAATGTACTTATTACCACGAGATGATGGGAATGGCCCCATAAAGTCTATTCCCCAAACGTCAAAGATCTCACATACTTGAATGATATTTTGTGGCATTTCATCTTTTTGTGAGGCTTTTCCTTGTCGTTGGCATGCATCACACGACTTCACAAGATCTTGTGCATCTCGGTAAATAGTAGGCCAAAAGAAGCCGGCATCAAACACCTTCTTAGCCGTGAGATTAGCACCGTGGTGACCACCCGTGGGTCCCTCATGGCAAGCTCTAAGGATGTTAGAAGCTTCGGTGCCAAATACACAATGTCGGATGATTTGATCCGCACAAGTTCGAAATAAGTAAGGGTCGTTCCAAAAGTAGAACTTGACGTCACGAAAGAAGTTTCGTTTTTGTTGAGTCGTCATACCCTTAATGATGAAGTTACCCGCAGGGTAATTTGCAAAATCCGCAAACCATGGGGTGGAAGAATCAATCATAGAATTCACTACACCAAGTGTCTCGAGCGGAAATGTTTCGGTGATTTCCTTGGGCTCGTAAACACTTTGGTGAGGATCTTCCAAACGAGAGAGATGATCGGCCGCTAGATTCTCGGCTCCTTTTTTGTCAACGATTTTGTGATCAAATTCTTTAAGGAGGAGAATCCAACGAAGTAATCTCGGCTTAGCATCTTGCTTCGCCATGAGATACTTAATAGATGAATGGTCCGTATACACTATGCATTTCGTCAAGACGAGATAAGGTCGGAATTTCTCAAATGCATACACCACGGCAAGGAACTCCTTTTCCGTTGTAGTGTATTTAAGTTGAGCCTCAGTCATCGTCTTGCTAGCATAGTGAATAGGCAAGAAGTGCTTATCATGACGTTGCCCCAAAACGGCCCCTATAGCGTAATCACTAGTATCACACATGAGCTCAAAGGGGAGGTTCCAATTGGGAGCAACAAGAATGGGAGCTTCGGTAAGTTTCCTTTTAAGGATCTCAAAGGCTCGTACACAATCTTCGTCAAAGACAAAACGTGCCTCTTTTTCAAGAAGATGTGTAATAGGTCGAGAAATCTTTGAAAAATCCTTGATGAATCGACGATAAAAGCCCGCGTGGCTTAGGAAACTCCTAACTCCCTTGACGGTTTTGGGATGAGGTAATTTGGCGATGATGTCTACCTTAGCTTGATCTACCTCAATCCCCGCTTTCGAGACCTTGTGCCCTAAGACGATTCCACTCTTAACCATAAAATGACATTTTTCCCAATTGAGCACAAGGTTGGTTTCCTCACAACGTTTTAACATTCTCTCTAGGTTTGACAAACACGAAGTAAAGGAATCACCAAACACGGAAAAGTCATCCATGAATACTTCCATCGTCTTCTCGATCATATCATGAAAAATAGCCATCATGCATCGTTGAAAAGTTCCCGGTGCATTACAAAGTCCGAATGGCATTCTACGATAGGCAAACGTTCCATATGGACACGTAAACGTAGTTTTTTCTTGATCACGAGGATCGATGGGAATTTGGAAGTAACCGGAAAAACCATCTAAAAACCAATAGAAATCGTTTCCCGCAAGACGCTCCAACATTTGGTCCATGAAGGGCAAGGGAAAATGGTCTTTTCGAGTGGCTTCATTCAACTTTTGATAGTCAATGCACACTCTCCATCCGGTCACGAGTCTAGTGGGAATCAACTCGTTGGCATCGTTTGGCACAACGGTCATCCCTCCCTTTTTAGGGACACAATGAATAGGACTTACCCAAGGGCTATCGGAAATAGGGTAAATCATTCCCGCGTCAAGGAGTTTAAGGACCTCCTTTTTGATGACGTCGTGAATTTTGGGGTTCACCCTCCTTTGACTTTGGATTGTTGGCTTGAAATCCTCCTTCATAAAGATTTTGTGGGTACAAAACTTGGGATCGATTCCCTTAATGTCGGATAACTTCCACGCAATCGCCCCTTTGTGGTCCTTAAGAACATCGACAAGTGCGGTTTTTTCATCATTCGAAAGATCCTTCGCAATAATAACCGGCAACTTGTCGTCCTCCTCCAAATAGACATATTCGAGGTGAGGAGGTAAATCTTTCAACTCGAGGATAGGTGGTTCCTCAAGTGAAGATTTGGGCTCGATACTCATAACCTCCTCGGGTGGAGGAAATGGGAAATCGTTGAGAAAATCCTTGATAATCGAGAAGTCCTCATCGTTGTCGAGGTCTTCGTCACAAGTACGTGAAACATCGAATTCTTCCAACGTAAAACCACCACCTTCAAAAGGAGTGAAGGTTGGTGTCGAATTATCAAGAATTGGATCTAACATAGTGGGATTGCCACTAGTTTCTTCATCACCAAACCCTAAAACTTCTTGTGAAAATTCCTCGCAAACCACGTCGATCATATCAACGAGGTTTATGGTAGCAACGGAATAAACATGAGAAAGTTGAGAATTTTGAGTTGCGTTTAGAACAAGTTCCTCGTCGTTGAAACGTAAGGTGATCTTTCTAGCATGAACATCAATTAAAGCCATAGACGTATCTAAAAACGAACGACCTAAAATAAGAGGAACTTGAGGATCCGTGGGGATATCAACAACGATAAAGTCTACGGGATAGTAGAACTTCCCCACTTTCACAAAAACGTCTTCCGCCAAACCACATGCAAGAATCGTGGAATGGTCGGCCAACTCAATAGATATTCGTGAAGGAGTAAGATTAGGAAGATTGAGCGACTTGAAGATTGCAAGTGGCATCAAGTTAATGCTAGCACCAAGATCGGCCAAGGCATAGCATTCTTCCATATCTTGAATTGCACAAGGGATCAAAAATTTACCGGGATCACCGACTTTTTGAGGTATGCGATTAAGATAAACTGACGAACAACTAGACATTTGGTGCAATTTCTCCTTGTTGTTCAACATACTCTTAAAGTTAGCGGCAAATCGAGGCATCATGACCAAAGCATCAGCGAAACTCACATTAAGGTGCAACTCACGAAACATTTTCATAAAAAGCTCAAATTTGTAGTTATCGCGCTCTTGTCGTTTCTCCTTCCTAAGTCTCGATGGGTAAGGCAAGGGTGGTGTAGGTTGGGGCATAGGCATAGCCTTTGGAATCTCGGGTTCCAATGTTGGTAAAGGGTCGACCGTAGGTGTGGCAAGAGCGGTACTTTGTGGGCTTGAAATTTGCTCCTTTTCGACCACCACCTCGGGTTCTTCCTCAATTTCCTCCACCGTTGGAGTAATTGGTTGAGGAGTCGGTTCCTTAAGTGCCTTACCACTACGTGTGGTAATCACTTTCATCTCTCCCTTAGGGTTTGAAACGGTGTTACTTGGTAGACCACTCGAAGTAGAGGCTTTGTTTCCCATGACGGCTTCTAAAATTGCATTAAGCTTAACATCTTGACTATTAAACTTCAAATCTTGACTAGCGGCTTTTTGGTCAATTCTTTGTTCAAGCCTAGCATGACTTTGCTCTATCTTGTTGTTTTGACCTCGAATTTGATTAGCAAAATCATTTTTCAATTCATTCCTCATGTTAAGATTTTCTTTCACAAAGTTAGCCAACTCCTTAGTGTTTTTAGCCGTGTCCCTAGCTTGACTAGCCAATTGCTCTTGAATGTTTTCCAAAATCTTATCATTTGCCGTAGCGTAATTCAAAAAGTCCATTGGAAGTTCTTTTGTGTAAACATTTTGAAGACCTTGACTTGTGTTTTGAAAATTACGGTTTTGATTTTGATTTTGCAATTGGCTACTAGTTCCTTGATTCCCATAGTTGTTATTACCCTTGAAATTGTTCCTTTGATTGCTTTGGTAACCAACTTGATTGTTTCGATAATTGTTAGCATTTTGATTTGGTGGAAAACCCGGTGGAGTCAATTGATTAGTGCGAGGAACTTGACCGTTTTGGTTATAAGTTCCCGCGGCCGCGAAGGCACTCGAAGTGTTACCACCGTTGGTAATGCACTCGGAATAATCGTGAGCTCCACCACAATACATACAAGAAACCTCAACCGCTTTAATCGTAGCGGGAGCGGGTTGTTCACCAACTTTAAACTCAATTAACAATCCTTTCAACTTATCAAAAATTTTGTTCTCCAAATTAGCCTCGATTTGGCAAGCATCAACGGTGTGTGACAATGAAGGCAAAGATGAAGACGAAGTCTTACGAACACTCGACGTGCTACGAGGACTATACACCTTAGACCTATTTTCAATGATTAACAATGCTTCCTCGACCGTCTTACACAAAAAATTACCACCCGCGGCGGCATTAAGATAATCACGCTCATGATCGTTCAAGCCATTGTAAAATGTGTCAATTTGATGCAAGTGGAAAAACCATGATGAGGACATTCGTGCAACATTTCCTTAAATCTATTCCAAGCCGTTGAAAAACTCTCATTATACTCTTGCGAAAACTTTGAAATCTCGTTTTTCAAGTGCGTAGTCTTAGAGGGCGGAAAAAATTGGTTCACGAATTTTGAAACGAGATCCTTCCACGTCAATATAGAATTGGGTGGCTCTTTCTCTAACCAGATTTTTGCGGGCCCCGCTAAGGAATACAAAAAAAGCATCATCTTAATCGAGTCGTTTGAGACGTCCTTAAACTTGCATGTGGCGGTGAGACGATTAAATTGGCGAATGTGGTTATGAGGGTTGTCCTTTTCGTCACCTCGAAACTTGTTGTTTTGAATCATGGACAACAAACCCGTCTTAACCTCAAAATTCTCCGCAAGGATAGCGGGAATCACAATCGCTTGTCCATAACCCTCGGTGGGTGCTTGAAGCAACTCCATCATAGTTCGATTAGCTATGGGTGCTTCTTTCACTATAATGGGTTCGTCAATAGGAGACTCCTCGCTAGTAGGAGTGATTGATTTGTTTCTTCGTTTACGAGCACGTCTTGCTTTAGAGCGAGTTTGCATAAACGTCACGTACAACGAGAAGGCGAGCAAAGAAGATTCTTTTTGGTGTTTTTACTTTTTTAAATTTTTTTGTGGTTTTTGATTGTTTTTACTTTTTTTTTTGGATTTTTGGAATGTATTAGTAGACACAAATCTACAAATCTCCTCCTTAATCAAATCTCTCGATTAAAGAAGCCTCAAGGAATGAAAACGATCACGTGAAGTGAACGCCTTTGATGACTTTAGAACGATGGTGGAACACCAAATCGTTCAAGAGGGTTTAATCAATAGAAACCAAGAAAATATATATGATACTTAGTAATACTTTGGGCGGCAAAACCCTCGATTAGCTTTCAAAATCAAAATACGCACAAGCAAGCGGAGGAAACGAGGCGGCGCGAAGCACTTAAGAGCCTTTTTTCCTTTAGGTCCTGAAATACAACCGCCTTATACCCACCTTATAGTTTGTATTTCTCAAAATCGAGCTTCACGAAAGTATTTATCTATTTTTGCCTTTTTCTTTGGTTTGAGATTCGAATACAATGATTGGGTAATGACCTCCCAAGTCAAGGTTGTGACTTCTCACGTATTTGGAGTACTTGTAAATTTATTGTTCTACGTATACAATATAGTAATAGTATTCACAAAAAACGAACAACCGATAATACGTATTAGTAGAGTGCTACTAATACAAGTAGCTATTTATGGCTATATATAAAAACAACAATGGTTCAATCAAAACACAACACGCCTCCCCGGCAGCGACGCCAAAATGATGTTGTTAGTTTTGTACAACTTTAGGAAAAGGATGCACAAGTAGGGCAAGTGTGCACGACGATTTAGGAAAACCGTGTGTGAATGATCCTAAGGGAGTTCGTTCTCGAGCAGGCAAGTGCGTTGTGTTAAGAGTTGATTGATGTTTGTGATTATATGATTGAGAAAGAAATGGGATTAAGAGAGAAAGACGGTTACGAAAACGAATTAAACTATGACGAAAAAGGCGAAAACGTAAAACCGTAAATGGTGCCAAAATTAAAATTTTAACCTAAAAATTCCTAAAAATTTCTAAAAATCCCCAATAATATTCAAAAAATCCAAACTTGTTAAAACCTTTTAATTAATTAGATAATGACTTTTTAATGCTAATTAAAGCCCTAAAAATCACTTTTAATTATTAAAAAGCCTTAAACAAGATCTAATAGTTTGTAAACCTCAAAAATATCCTAATTAAGCTAAAAACTATTTTTAAAAATTTTAAAACCTAATTAAACTATTTTTAAACACTTAAAAACTATTAAAATCTATTAAATCTTAAATTAATTCTAGAAATTAATTGAAAAGTCTAAAAAATATTTGGAAAGTGACAAAACTCCTAATTAAGTGTCCTTAACCTAGAAAAAATATAAAAACTAAGAAAAATAAAACTTCAATTTTTAATAATAAAATAATATTAAAATATTCAAAAAATAAAAAGTTTGTAAATAAATTCTAAAAAATTACCAAAAATCCTAAATAATGTAACTAAAACAAAAATGCAATCCAAATTTTCAGAAACCTATTTAATAATTTCATATTAATATTTAATGTTAGCTAAAAACTCTAAAATCCAATAAAATAAAAAATAAGCTAAATTGAAAACCTAATAAGCTGTAAACCTCAAAAATATGATTAAAAATCTAAAAACTATTTTTCCAGATTTTTAAATTACTTTTTACTATTTTTAAATGACTTTCTAAAAATTAAACTTAAAATAATCCTAATAAATAAATAAATAAAGGGAAAAATCTACTTTTTGCTCCGAAAAATCAAAAACCCTAATACAATCCTAAGAAAATTGTTAAACAGTAAAAACCTAGAAGGAATAAGCTAGAAAATGCTTATTGAAAAGTTGTTATCTAAATAAGCTATAAAACAAACACACCTTAAATATCTAATGAAATGAAGTGTAAACGTAAAAAGCCATCTAGATCACTGGTTAACACGCTAGCCCTTGGAAAGCAAGGTCGCGTGTTCGAGTCCAGGCAGGGTGTGCTTTTTGCAATTTTATTTTTTTTTTGTTTTTTTACTTTTAAAACTTGATCCAGTGACCTTGTTACTTACTAAAACACAATCACAATCCAAAATTAACCAAGATTAAGACCTAAAAATCCAAAAACGTGCTCAGTTTTGATGAACTTTCTGATGAACACTTATGGTGTTTCTTCACAAGTGAAAAGTATCAAGAGGACTTGATTTGTTGGCGTTTTTGTGGATGTTTATGAAGGACAAAGGCACCCTTATACTCTTTTGAGTATAAGGAGTCAAATCAGTCACAAAAACAGGCAAGTATAGGCACAATTCCAAGCACAAAAAAAAGAAAGTTTCTGATAAGGCTTAATGAACAAGTTGCTGATTCAAATGACACTCAAGTGAGATTCAACACTTCAAACAAAGCACACAATGGTATTAAATGGCTTACAAGAGAACACAAACCCTTAAACAACCTATATCCTAGCAGATTATCAAACTTGATGGATCAAATTCAACAAAACAGGCAGATAAGGCAGTTTTATGATTAAGGCAATCTTTTCAAAATTTTAAGCATGCAAAATGTTTTAAACCCTTCCAAAATGAAAACCAATAGCATGTATCATCTTTTAGCAACCAAGGGAGTATGTTTAACCAAGTTTTACACAAGATTAACAACAATTTGGCCAACTAAAACCCTAATCTAAACACCCCTTAAATTTACTGAATTCAAAATTAACAAAGCAACTCAACACAAAACTCAATCAAATTAAACCTAAGCTGTCTAAACATGCATACAAGTCCTATTTAAGCAGTTTTAAGCACTTAAACTTACACTTAAACACTTAACAAGCAGAATCACATAAAGCACATAAAATTTCAGATTACTAAAAATGAAATGGAAAACAAGAGACTACCTCAAGGGTCCTACATCTAGGACCCTTAGTGGTTGAAAAACCACCTCCAAACAAGCCCGGGCTTGTGCTAAACTTTGATGAGATTTTGATGGAATTCTACTTAGCAAAAAGGATGAAATATGGTCCTTGTTTAGAACCTGCTAAGAAAGAAATCAAAAGGGATTGTGTAAAGAGCTCAAGGCAGACCCCTAGCTTATGGAATAAGCTAGAAGTGGGCTTTTAGCTTATGAATGAGACTAAGATAAGCAAGGAAAATGACCAATAAATGGCTATTTCAAGCTTGGGTACCCACTACACCAGAACAAGCCATGGTGTCTTGGACATACCCAAACTCAAACACCATCAAAGTAACACCTTTCATCACCATTCTTTCAGAATTGTATGAAAATTTTTGATATAAGAAAACTTTGAAAAATAATCAGAAACTTTGAAAACTTGAAAACTTTTTGCTGAAAATTAAACCAAACTCAAACAATGAACTTAATCAACATGAAATGTAAAGGGAACTCAATATTTCTCATCAACAAACTCAATACCATTTATATTAATTCATAAACTGGATTTACAAGGTTTTTGAAAAAAGGAGAAAAATCAAGAACAACAACTATGCTAAGTCATATAATGCCTTTATATAGAGGCTACAATGTGATTCTAGAACTTAATAGAAGCTGAAAACCCTAACACTTGAACTTCCAATCTTGCCCTTGGAAGATTTTTGAATTTTCAGTTAAAACAAAGCCATGTGAAGATCTTTGGCTTGTAGCTGAGATGCCAGTGATGTAGAAACACTCTAGGACGTCCATTTTGCCTTTGGGAGCAAGAAAATGCTGTGAGTTGTTGATCTTGCTGTCATCTTTTGTTTGGAAGTGAATAGTGGGGCAGGGGAGGGTTGGAGAGACATGTGAGGTGATGGTGATGGGAGTTTAAGGGTAGTTTTGGGTTTAAGGGATGTTTAATTAAGGATCTGGAAAGAATCACCCAAAAACCCTTTGTTTTAATTAGTGTTCTTCCTGGAAATTTTTAGGGTTTAAGGATGGATTAGGGAATGTTTAATCTGAAAAGAGGGTTTAAGTATTTAAAATATGTGTTTGCCACCAAATTTAAAACCGGTTTAAAGTTAATTTAAAAAGTGTGAGTGGATTTGTGACGTGGAGAGGGGGAGGTGTTTGATTGGTGGAAGGTTTAAGGTAGGTGAGGTGGCAGCTTGTAAGTGGGGGATTTGTCTTAGGTTGTCTGGGCAATAATGGCCCCTCACTTTTCTTCATTCTTTCACTTTGTATAAACTGGCACAAACTTCATTTCCCTTTGTAAACAAGCTTCATCATTTGGCAATTTTGGCACAAATTGTTTCCAAACTTCAAACAAGGATTAATCATGCAATTTCTTCATTCTTCAAGGACTGTTCTTGACATGTTTTCAAACTTTAAGGACTTTGACTTGTTTGTTGACTTCTTGAAGGACCAATATTGACAATTTAGTTTTGTTGAGGGACTAAATTTGCCAATTCTTCAAAGTTAAGGGTCCCTTTTGTAATTTTGACAAACTTTAGGGACCAAACTTGTAATTATGAAGATACAAGGGTATAAAGTGTCAATTCTTCAAACATGGAGGACCAATCTTCATGATTCTTCAAATCTTCAAGGGTTTTCTTTGGAAAATTCTTCATTAGGGCTTGGTTCATCGTGCGGCTTCGTTTCCCGTGTTCGTTTTTGCGTGATTCTTGTGATCTTTTGTCATTTTCTCAATATCCGTACCTAAAATACACAAGCAACAAACACAAGCATATATTTGGGTATTTTGATGATATTTAATGCATTTTAAGCCCTATTTGGAAGATGAGACTATGTATAAAAGCAGTCTCATCAAATACCACCTGTTGGAGTAATAGTATGAAGATTAAAGGTGTACATGTTTTCTTGCTTGGGTACCTTAAGAATTACTTGAGATTCTTTAGGCATCTCAAAGTCTTTGGAGATCATCAAGCAGTCTGTATCTATAAACAGCACCTTGTTCGTCTTATCACACATTTGTGATACAGAAAAGAGATTGAATTCATTCAATTCTTTTACAAAGAACATATCTTCAAATTCTAACTTTCCTGTATTGATTTTCCCTTTGCCAGTGATTCTACCTTTGCTACCTCCAAAGGCTACTGGCCACCTCTGAATTCTTCAAATTCAGCAAGGAAATCTTTATTCCATGTCATGTGTCTTGAGCATCCACTATCTACTATACCTTTATCTTTTAATTCATCAATTAGATTCCGCTACACACAAACAAAACTTATTAGTTTTTAACAGGGACCCAAGCCACATTTGGCTCAGATCTTGTAGGACCTACATACTTAAGAGTTTGATAGGTAGTTTTTCCAGTAAGACTACATACACTCTTATACTTCATGGTTCCACTCACATAGTCAAAGACATAGGTAGGTTTATTGTCTTTGTACATTTTTGGCCTAAGTACTGTTTTAGCAGTACTTGCTTTAACACATGGTTTTTCACCTTTAGGAACCTACATATGAACTAGTTTGTTACTAGGCTTACTTCTAGATGTCTTGGCTTTCTCAACTACATTCTTAGAAGTCTTGTGAGACTTTGGTTTGACAGACTTTGAACCAGCGGTACTTGAGTTTGGTCTAGCAGTACTTGTTGTTCTAGACTTTCCGGTACTTGGTTTACCAGACTTCAAAGGTACTAGACCTTGTTTCATAAGTATTGCTCTTGGAACAAAGTTCTTGGTAGGGTTATTTGTAACCTTTTGAGGTTTAGTTGCCCTTTTAGAATGATTAAACTTAGGTTTTTCATCTTTAGATCTCTTTTGCCTATTAACCTGTGCATTCTTCCCCTTACTGTTTCTTGTGGCCTTTTGTAAAGCCTTTTGTTTTACCATTTTATCTTCATGTAAAGTACAATCTTTTATATAATAACTTAGATTACCACAAATATAAAGGTGGATAAACAATGTCTTTGGTCACAACAGATTTATCTTGAGATAAAGTACTAGAGTTTGAATCATTAATAGCCTTTGGTTCTTCTAACTCTATACCTGTATCATTACAAGGGGCCATGAAAATTCCTGATAATGATGGAGGAACTGCCTTCATTCCTTCAATATATCTATCATTTTTAGGTGTATTATCTAACTCACTAGAACTATCTAAAATCCCCTTTGATAAGTCCTTGTCAGTTAAAGTTATCCCAGGTTGGTCCTCAATATATCCCATGCCTGACTTATCATAATACCCCATTTGTGAATTAATCAATTTACGCAATCCTTTAGAGGATTTTTGCCAATGATTAATCACTTCCCTTTCATTATAAAGACTGGCATTTAAAGCTTAATTTCTGCTGATACATTCAAAAGTTGTTTTTTAAAAGCTTTAATTTCCACATCTTTTTCCCTCATTTGAAGAGTTAAAATTTTTATTTTCTCTTCATAGTTTTGTTGACCCTTTTTATACAAAACTATTTTCCTCTAGCTTAGCAACACCCTATTTAAAAGCATTTAATTCTATAGTGCATGTGTTGACTTTTTGATACTGTTCATCTAGTTCTACTTTTAAACTATTAAATTTAAGAACACAATCTTTAGAACAACGATTTACCTCAGTATCTTCATGTGAGAGAGCGATCAAACCAAGCTCTTCTTCTTCCTCATCTTCAGCCCAGTTCACCACTCCATCTACAATCACCAATGTTTTGGTTCCTTTGGGACTCCTGTTGTTTCCTTTTGGAAAGCTTTCGGTAATTCTTGGACTGGTTCTATAGCTGTTTTTGGACTTTTGACTACTACTCTCAGCCTTTTCTCTAGTGCACTCTCTTGCAAAGTGTCCATTCCTTCCAAAGTTATAGCATTCAACTTTAGTCTTGTCATATCCTAATGGGTCATTAGGATCAACAGTCATCTTCCTTCCATTCTTCTTGAAGAACCTATTAGATCTCACAGAAACGATAGCGGCTTGCCATTTGAGATCCATCTCTTTAACATTAGCATCATCCATTTGGAAAAATTCATTGAGTGTTAGTCTTGTTCTGTTGTCTTATCCAGCAAATAATGAGAAGGCATCATTGTCACTAAGCAATGGTGAAGATCTTCCTTGTGGATTTTGAGAGACTATAGGGCTGCCTTCAGTACTTTGTGGGTAAGTACCACTTGTATGTCCCCCAGCGGTATTTGTGAAGTAAGTACCGCTGCTTGATCCACTAGCGGTATTATGGAAGTAAAGACAGCTATCACCTTCTGACACAAAAGCCAAGTTAGAATTTGTTGTTGCTGCTGCCTTGGTCACCTCAACGCCTTTTACATCCATCTCATATGCTCTAAGATTGTTGTAGAGATGATCAAAAGGAATTGTATCAGGTCATCCCTTGTGATGAAGTGCATACCCATTGCTTTCCATTCTTGTGGAACAATCCTTAAGAATTTCATATTAGCTGCTTCATTGGGAATTATTTGTCCATAAACTGCCAATTGAATAAGCAGCTTACTGAACCTTCCATAGCCACCATACAATCCTTCTATACTGGATATTGAGAAGTTATCGAATTCTTGTTTCAGAACAATCTTCTTCATCTTCTTAGATTTGTCATGACCTCCAAATCTAAGTTTGATGGCATCCCACATAGCCTTTGCACCCTTAGAGTGATCAAAGCTAGGTAAGATGTCTTTTGAAAGTACCATAGCCAAGGCAGTTCTAGCCTTTCTTTCTCTGATCTCTGCTTTGTACCTCCTCTGCAGTCACAGCAGGTAGAGCATAGCATGTACCATCAACCAACCAGTGTAGCTTCTTAGATGTATTCCCATTCTTGATAACTTTCCACATAGTGTGATCTGTGTGATTCAAGTAATGTTCCATATGCATAGCCCATGTCTCATAATTATCACCCTTGAGAACTAGGAGTTTGACAGCAGAAAGAGGATGGGAAGGTGTTGTAGTTGTAGAAGTAGCTACAACATCTATGGCTTGAACACCTTGTGGTGGTGCAGGATGCACAACTTGAGGTTGTACCTGTGGTATTAGATCAGGATCTGGAATATCTTCCAAGTGAGGGTCATCACCAAGTTGAGACATTGAGTTTTAGTGTGAGTGGTGTTTTTAGGGTTGTGTTCTTCTTTTTCAGAGTTTCTCAACAAGCTCTGATACCACTTGTTGATCCCTTTAGATGGATCTATATTCTGTTAAGAACTAGTATAGTAGTTTATAATCAAACTAAAACACTTTGAGAACTCTTACTCAAACTAAATAAGTTATGCGGAATCTAACTTATAAAGCACAGAAGAACATAATTTCTTTTAACTTTTCGATTCTCTTATTAATCGACTTGAATGAGGTATATGAATAACATCGTACGTATGTTCCTTTTATTGAGTAAGGAACCCTAGAAACCTTAGAATATTCTATAAAGATAACTATATCACAGACGATATATTATCAATGTTCTAACTATTTAAGTATATCACATAAGATATACTCTAACTATAACTATGACATATCTTATACAAATATATATTTGTCCTAATCAATATAGCAGTACTTACTTTATAAGTAGCAGTACTTACTATGTACCGCGTTAACACTAACGGTACTTGAAAGATAACTAACAGTACTTCAATAACACTAACGGTACTTGACACTTAAAAAATAATTCCCAACACTATCCTTCCCATCTGTCTTGGGGGCAAACCTAGATGTTGCAAATGAAGAATTTGAGAAAGCTGAGGGTTTTCCCAAGACAGAGGGTTTAGTCGCCTTGTACGCATTGGGTTGTCTAGCAACGGGTTTCACAACTCTAGGTTCCACAATTTTCCCACCCATCTTAGCAACGAGTTTCTTCAACTCTTCAATTGCTATGTCTTTTTCTTGTAATTGAGCTTTCAAATCCGTATGTCAAGAGGTTTTCCGTTTAATAATCAACACGAGTCAGATAATTTTACTTCCAAAGGTGTTTCATGTGAAACACTTCCAACTTTATATCACAGACGATATATTATCAATATTTTAACTATTTAAGTATATCACATAAGATATACTCTAACTATAACTATGAGATATCTTATACAAATAAATATTTGTCCTAATCAATATAGCAGTACTTACTTTATAAGTAGCAAAACTTACTATGTACCGCATTAACGCTAACAGTACTTGAAAGATAACTAACAGTACTTCAATATCACTAACGGTACTTGACACTTAACAAATAATTCCCAACACTATCCGTCCCGTCTGTCTTGTGGGCAAACCCAGATGTTGCAAATGAAGAATTTGAGAACACTAAGGGTTTTCCCAAGACATAGGGTTTAGTCGTCTTGTACGCATTGGGTTGTCTAGCAAAGGGTTTCACAACTCTAGGTTCCACAACTTTTCCACCCATCTTAGCAACGAGTTTCTTCAACTCTTCAATTGCTATGTCTTTTTCTTGTAATTGATCTTTCAAATCCGTAATGTCAAGACTTTTTCCGTTTAATAATCGACACGACTCAATTAATTTTACTTCCAAAGGTGTTTCATGTGAAAAAATTCCAACTTTATTTTGCAAAGCAAGTTCAAGTGAGTGACAATGTTTTTGAAGAAAATCACATCGGTTTTTTAATTAATATAAACTCCTTGTTATTTAAATTTTCCGAAAGCTCAGTTTCAAGATGTTCACACTCTTTGACTTTATCAAGATATTTGCATGCAACATTAGAATATTCATCAATGTCAGCACAAGATGTAACATAAACACACATAATATCTTTTGAGAGTCATTCTTGGAAGAGTAGATCATATGCTATAGAAAACTCGTCTCTTTTAGGTTGATGGTCATCAATTTCTTTTTCAAAAGATTCCACATATTTCAAATCTTCAAATATTTCTTGCTCTATTAACTTTCAAATTCCAAAGCATGTTTCTTTGTTCTTTCTACAAGCGGAATCAAAATAGTCTTCACAAGCACAGTTATATCGTGAGGAATTTCTTTATCGCCTTTCAAAAGTTCACGTTTTTTCCAATCGTCGTCAACAACCTTTTTGAAATTTTCAATGTTACTCTTAAGAATACTAAGTGCTTGCTCACTCTTGCTTATAGACGCTTGATGCGGCAAGTACCCAATATATTTTGAAACATTAGTTTTCTTAGTGGAAAAACTTGTCCCCATTTCATTCTTATTTGTTCACATTCGAAAAATATTTGCTCATGAGACTTCTATTTTTGTGGTTTGGAAATTTCATAAAGACTATTTTCATAAGCATAATTATATGGTGTCACAAAGTCTTTATTTACTGGTGATCTACTCTCCTCTTCAAAAATTAATGACTCATCACTATCGGGCCTAACAATAAGACAATTAATATCGGTCCATTGGGATGCTTCAAGATATAGGCACTGGTTCTCAGATTGAGCTTGCTCGAGGTACTTAGGACTAGCAAAACTAGGTTTATCCTTGAAAAATGAACGAGGTGCCAACATTCTCATGGTTTGAATAGATTGATTTGTTTTATAAACAATTTTATTATAAAAATCAATGTGCCTTTCAAGTTCCATGACTTTGTCAATGTCTTTAGCTTGTTTCGTTTTGAAAGCTTTTTGCAAGTTTGCAACCTCTTCCGTTTTCGCAGTGACCAGTTTAGTTTTATCCTATTGAAGAAAACCAATCTTTTGAGTTAGCTCATTCACTTTAGTGGTAGCTGTGACAATCCACAATTTCACATCTATGCTATAAGTTATGATTGTCTCAATATGAAATTTTGGCTAGAAATTTTTGTTTTTTATACCTTACTTGGTAAGATTAACTACTTCTCACAACCTGAACTGCCATTACAACATATTCTTATATATTGTCAATACAATGTATATATCAAGTCTAAGATCTAAAAGTGATCTAATAAGTTCAATATTAATAAGAATATCTCAAATATAACTATGATGCCCTAAATTCCTTTA
This sequence comes from Glebionis coronaria, assembly GCA_025667525.1. NCBI lineage: Eukaryota > Viridiplantae > Streptophyta > Magnoliopsida > Asterales > Asteraceae > Glebionis > Glebionis coronaria. Next base: position 428,907,394 of record CM046877.1, read on the forward strand.
GAAACCCTAGAATCCCTTTAAATGAGTTGTAAACTCAAGAATGGTAAGCTATGAAGAATTCATATGAATAAGTCATTAAGGATTGTAAACAAGTTGTATACTATTCTTTGAAAACATAATAAGACCTAAGAATCGCAAAAAAACCATACAAAGCTAAGTACAAGTATTTGTACATAATAGTCTAGATCATCACCTAGAAACCCTTGGTAAACAATATTTCAAGCAATGTAATTACATGATATCCATGTACAAGTATTAAAAACAATATACTAATTACAATCTATCAAATAAAGGAAAGTTAAATGATCACAAATTACTAATATTCACAAATTACTAATATTCACTAATCCAAGGCAAATCACAAGTTAAGACCTAGTAACCAAGATTAACATATAAAATAAATTATACATTGAACTAGAATCTAATCTTTTGCCATAAATTATAAAACTCAATTGTGTATCATATTAAGATTATACATTCATATCAAGTCAAGTTACAAGTTGGTAAAGTATAAAGTACAAGTATTCAAAGCATAGGATCTTAAGCTCCCATAATTGTCCCTAGAATATGATCAACCTATACAAACCCTTTAACTAAAAATGTAGAATCCCTAGAAGTCATAAACATACTATATAAGCCCTAGAATAAGTGTTTATAAAGGTACAAACACTAATTACCCAAGATAAAAAGTCATTAGGATTAATGACCTAAAAACCCTAATATTAAGAAATCTACATGGAATCGTCACCTAGTTCTTTTTTAAAAGTCCATTAATATTTAAAGGAATTAATTAAGGTTATAAGACTATATTAAGAAAATGTACAAGTACCCTAATGCACAAGGTACAATATTTCAATGCATGGCTTCTAAAATAGGTCATAATAAGTATTTTCACTCTTTAGACATGTTTACCTAAACTAAACCCTTAAACCAAGTGTGTGAACTCATTGGAAACTTAAAAATCAATGTATAGGACCTAAATTAAGTTTACATCAGTATCCAATTGAAGGATAAATCCTTTTACTAAGATTTAACCCTACTTCATTAGAAAACCCTAACCTACATATCTATACTTCCCATTTTTACATCAAACGTTTGTTAAACATCAAACCAAGGACACAAATCTTTTAAATAGAATGTATAAACCCTAATTAAGCCCTAATATATCACTAATAATTTCCCAAGTCCTTAATAACCAAAAACACAAACCATAAGTTACAAGCTCTAGTTTTGTACCCGGTTTTACTTTTTCCCTCCAAAAACCCATTTTAAATCTTTCCCTCCCATTCCAACTTTGAAAATCAGATATTTACATATTACTAGATACTTTTGGAGTGCCAAGAAAGTAGTTGCATAAGCAACATGTTTGTTCGACATTTTCATTCCTATCTATATCCATCCGAATCCATTTTTAGCCACAAACCAAAGATAAGCTTAATCCTAGACTCTACAAACGTGTATAGACCTTCCCTAAGAACCCTTAGTCACTAAGTTACTCATATTACACTTCCATAATAAGAACTTGGAGCCTAAGGCTTGGAATTGCTATAAATAGAGGCGTATAGCCTTCATTTCAACTTGTACCCCGTTTTCTCTTAACCTCCATTACCCATTCTGTTTCCACATCTATATACATCCTAGGACATTTACCAAGACCAGAAACCAGGTCTAGAAGCTAGCCATTGAAGTTTTGATAGCAAGATATTGTCATAAAAAGCCATTAGGAGCCATTTTAGAGCATCCAAGGTAATCACTTTGTTAGCTATGCTTTGATCTTGTTATAATACTTTCTTAGAGTTTTTAGAATGCCAAAATTATGTTAGAAAGATAATCAAAAAGAAACTAAGTCATTTCATCAATTTAAATGAAAGTTATAAGTTAAAGATATCTTAAAATCCTAGTTTTGTAATCTACATGAAATAATAAGAAAAAACTCATTTCAAAAGCTATAGTTCTTAATAAATGTTTTTATTATTATTATAAACATGTTTAGAAAAGCTTTTTTAAAATCCTAGATCATTTGGTCGAATTTTGAGGTTGTTATGTGATTTGTACAAGTGTAGGGACTAAAACTATGAATTCTGAAACTATTTATCATTTTGGGCCAAAAGTGTCATTTTATGAAAGTGAAAGCTATAAGAATAAATGTTGGAAAGTTTGAGGTCCTAAGTTTAAATACTGAAGGTCTAAAATGCAAATACTAAAACTATACACTTAAGGGGTTAAAAGTGCAATTATATCAAAGTGTAACCAAAAGGACTAATTTTGACAATTTTGAAACTAAAGAAGATTAATCATGAATAAGAGGAAGTAATGAAAGTATCATGTTATTAGGGAACTTTATATAAAGATGTTCCATCTCGATATTACATTCTGACTGAGTGGTTGGGTTTACAATCTAAAGTGCGCTCGCTCCTTAAACGTTTATAGAATGGCTTCTGAATATGATGGCCCGAACACTGGTGCTAGAATTACAACCAAATAATAATCAAAGAAAATATAACCAACATTTAACAACATTGAACCAAAATCATCAAAGACTTGATACTATACACAATGTATTAATCTAGGTTTGTGTGAGATCAAAGTGTTGTTTATGAGATCAAGCTGTGGTTTGTATGATCAAACAGTTTATCTGTGAATGAAATATATCTAGTTATAGCTCGGATTCTATAGACATAAGGTGACTTCATAGCCTCATTTCTGATGCTTTCTAAATGATTTCAAAACCCGTGAGTGGGATATATGCTAAAACTGGAATACAATTGCTTTTAAAACTGTATGGTATGATTATTGACACTTACTACTGCCATTAAGTCCCTTTTTATCATGAACCGCTAATCATTTCTCGGAATGAGTGCTAATATCGTGAATAGTACTATTGGAGACTGACATCTCCTATCTGGGCAAGTCACACTTGCTAGCAGTTAATGGTCCATTCCTGGGCTAAACAGATACACTTTATTTTGCTTAACTCAGGAGTCTGGCAAACTGCCTGCATAAGGGCAATTTGTTAGTTTCTGTATGTCAAGAAACGGTGCATGAGAATAGTGCAGTACGAAGACTATTTTATGTGGGTGTATTACAACGTATCCTGGAGAACATACTTGTATTTAAAACTGCTATAACAAACCTATGAATTCACTCAACCTTTGTGTTGACTTTAAGCATATATCTCAGAAGATGGCTGATAGCATGGAGCAGCACAAGGATGGAATGAAGAGGCACAAGACTGAAATTATTCTAGATTTTGGGAACCTCATATTATAAAACTCTGATTTTTCAATGAAATATGAAGAAAGTTGATTTCATCACTCTTTTGAGTTGTTTTCTATTATTATGACTTGTGTTCTATGAAGTAATACCCGAGATCAATGTTCCGCTGCATAAAGGTAAAAATGGGGGTGTTATAGATTGGTACTCAGAGCCATGGTTATAGAGAATAAGTAAAATCTTGACTATAACTACTTTTAAAATAATTTCAAGAAAGTCCTCGTGTGCCAAAGCCAGTGCTACTACAAGAATAAATGTACTGATATTCCCCAAGATTATGTGTAAGTTTATTTGATATTATGCATAAGAGATTTCATGTTTAGATACCATGTTTATGTGTAAGTACTTATGAGTAATAAGTTAGGATTTATCGACGTCTCTAGAAATATGTATCCCTATCTCTTCCTATTATCATCTTATCGGATTCTCAAGAAGAGCATTCTACAAGTATTCCTAATAACTTCCCAAAGTATATTTCCACTCACCCGATGAATAATCCCAATGAAACTTCAATAAATACACCCAAAGACCAGAAAATCCCAAAATCCGTTTTACCCTTTGATGATGACCCCTATATGCAAGTTATACGAGCATATAATGAAGAAGTAGATTTTACACCTCGACACCAATATTTTTCATCACCTTACCCTATTAATATATGATTGTAGTCTTTCTACTACCTTTGCTTTAGGAAAAACAAAAGGCGTAAAAGAGCGGTAAGTATTAAGTACACAATTTAGGAAAATTATGCAAGAATGACCCAATGAAGTTCGTTTCCCAAGGAGGTTTATTGTGTGTGAATAACTTGTAATGATTTTGGATTAATATTGAAAGAAAAGATGAGAAAAGAGAAATAACGGATACGATAAAATTAAACTACGACGATAAAAACATAAAACCGTAAAAATAGACAAAATAAAAATGAACTCTAAAATTTCCAAAACAAAATACAAAAAAAAACTAAAAATCCAATTAGGGTTTACAAATGATCAAAACTTTACCAAACCTTTTATTTAATTACATATTAATTTTTTAATGCTATTTAAAGCCCTAAAAATTAAATTAATTAATAAAAAGCCCAAATAAAGATCTTTTAATTTGTAAAACTTTAAAATGACTTAATTAAACCAAAAAGTATTTCTCTAAATTTTTAAAACTATTAAAACTATTAAAAATTATTAAAAACTAAAATTAAATATAAAATAATATTGAAATTTCAAAAATTATAAAAATTTATAAAAACTTGCAAACTAGTTTGTTTAACCTAAGTAATCAGAAAATGAAAGTCAAATTACCAAAATATCCCTATTAGGCCCCCAAATGGGCTAAAAACAAAAACATCAAGCTTAATGGGCTTTTTAGCCCAATAAAATCCAAACTTAACCAAATAAGCTCAAATTCACCAGTCTTACTCTAAATCCAATTTTAAGCACAAAACTCTAAAGGCCCAAAAGCTGATTCTGAGCTTATCACAGCTTAAAATGCCAACAACTTATTCTTAATGGGCCAATAAGCCCATTAAGCTATAAGCTAATGCCATATGCTCTAATTTAACACACAACCTTCTTTTGGGATACTAAAGAGATCTATAAAAAGAAATTTTGAAAAAGCTTAACCAATAAGCCAAAAATAAGCCAAGTAGAAATCCACTAAAAGATAAAATAGTCGGGTTTGAGTTCTAGAGGGTTTCAAGAGTTGATTCTTTTTGCAAAAACTCAGAAATAGCGTAACTAAGAATAATCAAAAAGAAAATTCACAAAAATTTAAGTAGAATAAGATGTAGAAGCAAATAAGCTGGCTGAAAAAGCCAAATAAGCTAGTTTCCTAGCAAAAGCTTAACCAAATGAGCTGAAACCTCTCAAATATGATAATAAGCTGAGAAAAATGACACCTATCTCAAAAACCAAGTTGTTGCATGTACCAATAAGCAGAACTAAAAAATAAGCCAAATATAGCTTATTTGACCAAAAGTCAAAGTGATCCAAACTTAACCAAATTGCCAGGGTTTGTTTATGAGCTTGTTTTGAGCAACTTTTATGAAAGAATCAAGGTTGAATCCTTGTGAATCAAGAGGCCAGTTAGACAAATGATGTTCAGTTTTGGACAAATTTGGCAAATAAGCCAGTTGGCTTATAAGCACTCAAACAAGTAATCCAAATAGCCAAATAAGTTCACAAGCAGTAAAGTAACAAGTATCAGTCAACAAAACAACAGGGCAAACACTAGATAAAAATATGCAAGGCACAATTGAGGTGTTCACTTTGCTGATGCAAATGACCACTTCAGCCACTTTTAATAAGCTCTAGCACACTCAATAAGCCACCAAATTCCACAATCAAATATTTCACAAATAGCTTACCACAAAAACTCTTCCTAAACCAAAAATCAGACTCTAAATCCAAAAAACAAAGATTTAATCCTTGCTGATGTGTTTGACCATTTTCAAACCACTTTTATCAGATTTTTCAAAAACTAGCAAAATATTTTCCAAACCTTATGATACTTAACCAATGTTCAAAACAGGTGACAAATAGCTTGTTTAGTGTAGAAAAAACCCCAAGACCCAAGGGTACAAGGCCACAAGGCCTATTGATCCCAAAATCCAAACAACCTTGTTTTAGTACCTTTTCAAACAAACTTTTGATTTTAACAAGTAACCTACTAATTTTATGATCTAAATACTTTAACTAGGTGACAACTAACAGATCTCAACAATAAAACTGAAAGAATAAACGTAAGAACACCAAATCACATAGCATCAACACATAGCAGACTTAAACAAAATATTTTTAGAGGAAAACTTAAACAACTCAATACATCTCCCCAATAACTTCCTATGGGGAGTCAGCAATGCTCCTTTGACCACTCTCAACAGCTAGAGAGTGACCAAGGTCCTTGAACAAAGAAGCTGATATGAAACCTTGGCTGATGGTTCAAAGTCGAACCTCAAGGTCTTCAAATCTTCAAAACACAAGCAGCAAACAAACCAACCAAAGGTTGATAAACCTTCACTAGCTTGGTGTCAACAAGCTTGCAAGGGCTTATAGCTTCTCGTTGGGGTTAGATCAGTCAAATATAACCAAACAGGATCAAGGATTTCAAACTTTTTCAAACTTGAAAACTTGTTCAAAATCAAACGTGCTTTAATCTAAAGATCAAAACAGATTCAAAACATAAAATGGAACCCAGATTCACTCTTAAACAACACCAACTTTCAAAAACATAAAAAGGAATTACAATTTTTTCAAAATACCAAACTTTTATAAATTTTAAAAAGGAATTACAATGTTTAAGAGAAAAACTGGAACAAGGGACTCTCACAGGTTGAGGTTTCCTTATATAGGCCTTAGAGGCTAAGATTACAATGCAAAACCCTAGCTACAAGTTCTCTAAAATGACCTTGAGTCTTCTAGATGCTTGAGATGTTGTGAGTTGTCCAAATTCATCCAAATCGTTCATTTATGCTTTGGGACTAAGTAATAAGTGTGGGCTGTTGATTTGGCCACGTGGCATTCCTTGGAGGTTAAGGTGTGATATGATAGGTGGACGGCTTGAATGGTGGGGTCCATTGGGTGGAGTGGTGAGTGATGTGAGGTGTGGGATGTAAACGTGTGAGGGTGAATCAAGTGTGTGTCAAGGTAATTTGGATTTACCCTTTGTTTAGTGGAAGTAAAATATGGGTTCATAAGGGTGAATAGTAAATGGTTTGATCCGAAAAAGTTGGGTGTTTATTGTTTGGTGCGTGTTTGTGGGTTTGAAAGTTTGGTGTGACACTTTCAGTCCTTTTCTTTTGGTAAGGTGTGTATAATAAGTATTTCAGCCACACAAACCCTTTTCCTTTGTTAATAAACTTCCCATTTTCACACTTTTGCCCCAAAACTTTGTATCAATGATATAAAGGACTTGTTTTGCCATTTTTGGATATTTCAAGGACTGATCTTGGAAATTCTTGATCTTTGAAGGTCTTCTTTGGACGTTTGACATTATGAAGCACCATTGTTGACAATTTTGAATCTTGAGGGACTAAACTTGCTAAATCTTTAAAGGTGAGGGACCTTTTTGTATTTTTGACAAAATTAAAGGACCAAACTTGTAATTATGGATATACAAGGGTATTAAGTGTCATTTCTTCTTTGATGAGGGATCATTCTTTCACATCTCCAAATCTTCAAGGTCTTTTCTTTGAGAAATCACAAACTAGGGCCCGGTTCTTTGTGCGGCTTCGTTTCTCGTGTTCGTTTTTCCTTATTTCTTTTGATCTTTTGTCTTCTTCATGATATCCATACCTAAAATACACAAGTAAACAAACACAAGCATATATATGGTCTTTTTATGACATTATATGCATTTAAAGCCCGAAAAGAACGATGAGATCATGTATAAATGCCATCTCATCACTCCCCCATACTAAACCATTGCCTTGCCCTCACATAATGCTAGAATAAATTATCTAAGAATCTCCAGAATTCAATTTTATTACATTTTATTGAAAAGTAAACTTGCTACACTGCTAAGAAGATGTGTTAAAGACATAATGTATGATTTTCATCACGAATGTGACTTTTAGGGTCAATGAATAAAAACAAGTTAATGTCTCGTAGTAAAGTTCGTCATCCTTGATTGTCATACATTCCATGCTAAGTGAAAAAACGAGATCATTGTTTGTACAAGTCACAATGCTAACACTACTCATACGACCAAATTGTGTAATACTTTTTCTCCCCTCAATCCTAGTTATTATGAAGAAAAGGTATCTAGTAATTTTTTTAACTATTTGTCATGGATCACAAGTGATTCATATTGACTTATTTATGTATTTTTTAGTTCGAAAATAATGTAGCACGATTTAATAGATAGTTAGCTAAAGGACAATATCTTTTAAAACGGTTTCTCGTAATCTCCTTAAGTTCATATCTTGGAATAACTCGTTTCATGATTTGAGACCTTTCTTGGACCGATATTTGGCATGTACTTCATTCTTTGAATCTTCGGAAGACGTTCTTGAAATTATGGTCTTCTCTTCATATTTTGGAATTTCTTCACTTGACGTTTTTTAGAGATTCTTCATATTTGGACCACGACTTCATCATTTTTCTTCAATCTTTATTTTGGATTTTGATATAAAATGATTCGCCTCCTTTTAGGACTTGGATATATTTATCCTCATACCTTGTTAGGGTCTTTTTGGATAGATTGTCTCCATGATCTTTAGGGGAGCAATTGCTTTTCTTCGTGTGTCTCGATCCTTCATATTGATTTTGGAATAATGATTCTTCACATCTTCTTGGATCTTTAGCAACAAAATAGAGCTCCTCATGCCTTGTTAGGTCCTTTTTGGAACTTCACCAATCTTCGCGTCCCGCTTCAATAAGTTATGCCTTGGCTATGAACTCTATTCAACCACGAGCAACTTTTAAACGATCTTGGGATAGAAGCTAAGTAACCTTTCAAATCGAACGACCTTACTTATTGCAATTAATTTATTCCTATTGCATTGATCTTATGGGAGAAAAAGCCACAATTAAAAACATATGATTTTTTAGAAGAACATTTTCATGTTCTACGTTTAGCATGATCACTTGTCTAACTCTATCATTTCTCGTTGCATGTTATCAAACTTAGCATCATTTGCTTTAGCATAATCCAAAAAATCTCCTTGAAGATTTTTAGTGTGAGCATTCTGAAAACCTTGTGTAGTATTTTGAAAATCACGGTTTTGGTTTTGATTTTGCACTTGCCCATTGTTCCCACTTTGGTAATTACCCTTATTATAGTTACGTTGATTGCCTTGATAACCACCACTTTGATTGTTGTTTCGATAGTTGTTAACATTTTGATTTTTGGGAGCTTGATTTAGGCGGGAACCTTGGCCGTTTTGGTTGTAAGTTCCCGTTGCTACGTAAGCACTCAAAGTGTTACCACCGGCAGTAATGCACTCGGAAAAATCATGAGCTCCACCACAAGATATACAACTCTTTTCAACCGTTTTAACCGATGCGGAATTCAAAGCATCTTCTGTTTTCCAATGAGTCATAAGAGTCGAAAATCTATCGAAAAACCGATTCTCCTCATTTGCATCATCATGTAAGGCATTCATGTTACGAGACGATGACGATGAACCCATAGTGGCAACACTCGGTGTGTTAAGAGGGTTATAAATCATAGATCTATTCTCGATAATCTTTAAAGCTTCATCGGTCGTTTTGCACAAAAAATTACCGCCCGTGGCGGCATTCAATTAATCTCGTTCATGATCGTTAAGCCCATTACAAAAGGTATCAATCTGATGCAATTCTGAAAAATCATGGTGAGGACATTCATGTAACATTTCCTTAAATCGTTCCCATGCCATTGAAAAATTTCATTAGAACGTTGTGTAAACCTTGAAATCTCATTTTTCAAATGTGTCATCTTAGATGGCGGAAAAAATTGGTTCACAAACTTAGAGACGAGATTACCCCATGTCAAAATCGAATTTGGTGGTTCTTTCTCGAGCCAAGTTTTTGCGGGTCTATCTAACGAGAATGGAAACAACATCATCTTAATGGCATCATGTGGAACATCCTTAAACTTGCTTGTTGCGGTGAGACGATTGAAATTCCGTATGTGATAATGCGGGTTGTCTTTTTCATGTCCGGGAAACTTGTTTGCTTGTAGCATCGACATTAAACCCGTCTTGATCTCGAAATTCTCCGCAAGAATTGCGGGAATTACAATAGCTTCTCCAAAACCCTTTGTGGGTGCTTGAAGCAACTCCATCATAGTACGATTATCCATGGTGACTATTGGTTCTACAACGGGTTCGACAATTGGAGGTTCTTCTTCAATCAAAGGATCTTGATTTACTTCTTTTTGACGACGTTTGCGAGCTCGTTTTGCTTGATTACGAGTTTGCATAAACGTGACGTAGAACGTGGAGGTGAGAAAAGAAGATTCTTTTGGGATTTTTGTTGATTTTCAATTTTTTTTGTGTTTTTGATTTTTTTAATTTTTTGGATTTTGTGTGTATTTGTAGACAACAATCTACCAAATCTCTCCTCGAATCAAACTATTGATTAAAGAAGCCTCAAAGAATGAAAACGATCACGTGGAGTGAACGCCTTCGATTGACTTTAGAACTTTGGTGAAAACCAAATTGTTCAAGAGGGTTTAATCACAAAGAACCCAAGCAAATATATATGATACGTAATAATACTTTGGGCGGCAAAACCATCGATTAACCTTTTTTTCTCTCAACACACACAAGCAAGCGGGGGAAACGAGGCGGGGGGAAGCACTTAAGAGCCTTTTTCCCTTAGGTCGTGAAATACAACCGCCTTATACCCACCTTATAGTTTGTGTTGATTAAAATCAAGCTTCACGGAAGTATTTATCTATTTTTTCCTTTTTCTTTTTGTTTGAGATTCAAATAAATTAATTACGAGATCAAATCCCAAAAAAGGTCGTACTTTCACACTTTTGGAGATATTTTGGATTAGTTGTGATACATACAATATAGTAATAATATTTGACAAAGAAAACGAAAAAAACCGATAATACGTGTTAATAGATTTCTATTAACACAAATACTATTTATGGTTAGATATTAAAAACAAAATTGTTTAAATTAATCACGACACATCTCCCCGGCATCGGTGCCAAAATGATTGTAGTCTTTTTACTACCTTTGCTTTAGGAAAAACAAAAGGCGTAAAAGAGCGATAAGTATTAAGTACACAATTTAGGAAAATTATGCACTAATGACCCAATGAAGTTCGTTTCCCAAGGACGTTTATTGTGTGTGAATAGCTTGTAATGATTTTGGATTAATATAGAAAGAAAAAATGAGAAAAGAGAAATGACGGATACGATAAAATTAAACTACGACGATAAAAACGTAAAACCGTAAAATAGACAAAATAAAAATTAACTCTAAAAATTCCAAAAATAACTAAAAATCCAATTAGGGTTTACAAATGAACAAAACTTTACCAAACCTTTAATTTAATTTAATATTAAATTTTTAATGTTAATTAAAGACCTAAAAATCAAATTAATTAATAAAAATCCCGTATAAAGATCTTTCAATTTGTAAAACTCTAAAATGACTTAATTAAACTAAAAAGTATTTTTCTAAATTTTCAAAACTATTAAAACTATTAAAATGATTAAAAACTAAAATTAAATATTTAAATAATATAAAAATTCAAAAATTATAAAAATTTCTATAAACTTGCAAACTAGTTTATTTTAAACTAAATAATCAGAAAATGAAAGTGAAATTACCAAAATACCCCTATTGGGTCCCCAAATGCGCTAAACACAAAAATAGCAAGCTTAATGGGATTTTTAGCCCAATAAAATCCAAACTCAACCAAATAAGCCCAAATTCACCAGTCTTACTCAAAATCCAATTTTAAGCACAAAACTCTAAAGGCTCAAAAGCTGATTCTGAGCTTATCACAGCTTAAAATGCCAACAGCTTATTCTTAATGGGCTAATAAGCCCATTAAGCTATAAGCTAATGCCATAAGCTCTAATTTAACACACAACCTTATTTTGGGATACCAAAGAGATCTGTAAAAAGAAATTTTGAAAAAGTTTAACCAATAAGCCAGAAATAAGCCAAGTAGAAATCCACTAAAAGAGAAAATAGGGTTTGAGTTCTAGAGGGTTTCAAAAGCTGATTCTTTTTTAAAAAGCTCACAAATAGCTTAATTAAGAATAATCAAAAATAAAAATCACAAAAAGTCAAGTAGAATAAGTTGTAGATGCAAATAAGTTGGCTGAAAAAGCCAAATAAGCTAGTTTCCTAGCAAAAGTTTAACCAAATTAGCTGAAACATCTCAAATATGATAATAAGATGAGAAAAATGACACCTATCACAAAAACCAAGTTGTTGCATGTACCAATAAGCAGAACTGAAAAATAAGCCAAATATAGATTATTTGACCAAAAGTAAAAGTGATCCAAACTTAACCAAATTGCCAGGTTTGTTTATGAGCTTGTTTTGAGCAACTTTTGTGAAGGAATCAAGGCTGAATCCTTGTGAATCAAGAGGCCAGTTAGCCAAATGATTTTCAGTTTTTGACAAATTTAGCAAATAAGTCAGTTGGCTTATAAGCACTCAAACAAGTAATCCAAATTTCCTAATAAATTCAGAAGCATCAAAGTAACAAGTATCAATCAACAAAATAGCACGGCAACCACTAGATAACAATATGTAAGGCACAATTGAGGTGGTCACTTTGCTGATGCAAATGACCACTTCAACCACTTTCAATAAGCTCTAGCACACTCAATAAGCCACCAAATTCCACAAACAGATATTGCACAGATAGCTTACCACAAAAACTCTTCCCAAACCAAAAATCAGACTCTAAATCTAAACAACAAAGATTTAATCCTTGCTAATGTGTTTGACCATTTTCAAACCAGTTTTATCAGATTTTTCAAAAACTAGCAAACTCTTTTCCAAAGCTTATGATACTTAACCAATGTTCAAAACAGGTGACAAAATAGCTTGTTTAGTGTAAAAAACCCCAAGAAGCAAGGGCACAAGGCCACAAGGCCTTTTGATCCCAAAATTCAAACAACCTTATTTTAGTACCTTTTTAAACAAACTTTTGATTTAACAAGTAACCTACTGATTTTATGATCCAAATACCTTAAGTAGGTGACATCTAACAGATCTCAACAATAAAACTCAAAGCACAAACACATGAACACCAAATAACATAGCATCAACACATAGTAGACTTAAACAAAATATTTTTAGAGGAAAACTTAAAGAACTCAATACCTCTCCCCAGTAACTTCCTATGGGGAGTCAACAATGCTCCTTGGACCACTCTCAACAGCTAGAGAGTGACCAAGGTCCTTGAACAAAGAAGCTGATATAAAACCTTGGCTGATGGTTCAAAGCAGAACCTCAAGGTCTTCAAATCTTCAACACAAGCAACAAACAAACCAACCAAATGTTGATAAACCTTCACCAGCTTCGTGTCAACAAGCTTGCAAGGGCTTATAGCTTTTGGTTGAGGTTAGATCAGTGAAATATAACCAAACAGGAACAAGGATTTCAAACTTTTTCAAACTTGAAAACTTGTTCAAAATAAAATGTGCTTCAATCCAAAGATCAAAACAAGTTCAAAACATAAAATTGAATTCATATTCACTCTTAAAGAACACCAACTTTTAAAAACATAAAAAGGAATTACAATTTTTTCAAAATACCAAACTTTTATAAATTTTAAAAAGGAATTACAATGTTTAAGAGAAAAACTGGAACAAGGGACTCTCATAGGTTGAGGTCTCCTTATATAGGTCTTAGAGGCTGAGATTACAATGCAAAATCCTAGCTACAAGTTATCTAAAATGCCGTTGAGTCTTCTAGATTATTGAGTTATGGTGAGCTATCCAAATTCATCCAAATCATTCATTTATGCTTTGGGACCAAGTAATGAGTGTGGGTTTTTGATTTGGCCACGTGGCATTCCTTGGAGGTTAAGGTGTTATATGATAAGTGGACAGCTTGAATGGTGGGGTCAATTGGGTGGAGTGGTGAGTGATGTGAGGTGTGGGATGTAAACGTGTTAGGTTTAATCAAGTGTGTGTCAAGGTAATTTGGATTTACCCTTTGTTTAGTGGAAATAAATCTGGGGTTCATAAGGAAGAATAGTAAATGGTTTGATCCGAAAAAGTTGGGAGTTTATTGTTTGGCGCGTGTTTGTGGGTTTGAATGTTTGGTGTAACACTTTCAGTCCTTTTCTTTGACCACACAAACCCGTTTCCTTTGTTATTAAACTTCCCATTTCACACTTTTGCCCCAAAACTTTGTATCAAGGATATAAAGGACTTGTTTTGCCTTTTTTTGGATATTTCAAGGACTGATCTTGGACATTCTTGATCTTTGAAGGTCTTCATTAGATGTTTGACATTATGAAGGACCATCGTTGACAATTTTGAATCTTGAGGGACTAAACTTGCCAAATCTTCAAAGTTGAAGGACCTTTTTGTAATTTTGACAAACTTAAAGGACCAAACTTATAATTATGAATATAAAAGGGTATTAAGTATCATTTATTCTTTGATGAGGATCATTCTTTTACATATTCAAATCTTCAAGGTCTTTTCTTTAAGAAATCACAAACTAGGGCCCAGTTCATTATGCGGCTTCGTTTCTCGTGTTCGTTTTTCCTTGTTTCTTGTGATATTTTGTCTTTTTCATGATATCCATACCTAAAATATACAAGTAAACAAACACACACATATATATGGTATTTTTATGACATTTTATGCATTTAAAGCCCGAAAAGAACGATGAGATCATGTATAAATGTCATCTCATCAATATACCATCACCTATATCTAAAACCTTACCTAAAAATACCTATGAACAACAACTTATAGATGTCCTACCCTATATGAAAGAATTTCATCCAGAGCGTATTGAAGATCTTGAAGATAAAGTTAAAGGGCTTAGGAAAGGCCGAAGAATTATACAACGAGATTTTGAGAAGTTAGAAGAAGATTTTGAAGAAATCAAGGCTAAGTTATGGAGAAGACAAATGATACATGATGAAGAGATTGTTCAAGATCGACTAAAGATTTCCACTCTTTAGTTAGTCATTGAGGACATTCAAATTAGACATCGAGCCCACATACGAAGTCTTTTTGATGCTATCAAAGAACTTAAGAGGGAGAGTGATATGAGCTTAAACTCATATCCTTTTAATAACAAATAACCCTAAAACATGAAGCAAAATACCAATTTATTTGGCAAAAACAGTGTTATGTGGTATGTTTGTGTTTGTGTGCACTTGTGTAGGTAAAAAAGATACATTTCCAAGCAAACAAGGAAAAATCAAGCTCAAATGGATGAAAAAGACAAAAGAGGATCAAAAGTGACAAGACTTTGAAGTATAAGGACCTATCTTGACAAGTTATGAAAGTTGAATGACTAAAAGTGAAAATATTGTAAAAAGTCAAGATTCAAGTCAAACTTGGTCAACTCTCAAGTCAACTCAGTCAAATGACCATTTTGTTCAAGGATGGAAGTCAAAGGACCAAATATGTCAAAAGAATGAAGATTGTAGCTTAAAACAACATTCTGCCAAGTTAAGGGGCTTGTTCTGCCAACTTTTGAAAGTTATCCAAGATTGATCCATGTGATAACTAGTTCAACCAATGAGAAGGAAGAAAAGGAAGCACACGGATTGCCATTTCATCAAATTTAATGTCCACTACCGCCGCCTCACATTTATTACCAAATCCAAACAGTGCAATCCGTGTGACTGATTTTAAACCAATCAGAATTCAACACGTGTCATCTTCTTCAAAGAAAAATTTCCCAGAATCGCGTTTGAGATAGAAGCCATTTCATGGAAAGATTTAAACACCAAAGTTGATCAATTTGAAGAGACGAACATAATGGTGCAACTCAATTAACATTTCATCCATCCAATCAAGAAAACCCAAATCCTTGTTCATACCTTCAAAGTGCAAAATAAAGAATTCTCCACGTGGCAAGCTGGGATTGGTTCTGACACGTCACCAACCCCAACAAACTCTTCCTTCATGTCTATAAATAGCTGGATTGTACTTCATTTTCGGTAGTAGCTTAATTTTGTAAAAACACCTAGTTCTAATTTTCCTTTCCCTTTTCCCTCAATCTTACCCTAGCTACTCAAGAGTCTGACAAACTCTTGAGTTAGTTAGTTAGTTACTATCCTTGTAACAACTTTGTAACCGTTTTTCAGTAATAAAATTCAAATTCACTCTTTCCCGCCAAAACTGTTCTTATCATTCCAGATCAATTCTTGCTGCATTTGGATATTATTGTTGCTGTTGAGTGTTTGTTATGATCAATCATTGATCATAACTGACATTGGTGAAGTTTGCTAGCTGTTTGATCACAATTCAGTCATTGCATAGTTCTAATGGAGTTTTCAAACAGAATGATGGATTCTAGTTGATTAGTTGATTGATACTTGTTGATTGGTTGATTTCTAGTGATAAGGTGGTGGTTATCACTAGGGCAAGAGAGTTCAGCGCTCCTCTTCTTCTCAAAGGAATTCTACAATAGGTTTTAAGCTTCTTGATTTTTGTTCCACTCAACAGTTTAATGCCATGCTTATTTTCTTAGAATAAACTGATGGCTGCCTGATAAAGTTGTTTGTAGTTGCTTATTGATTGATCTTTGTGAGTTTGAAGTTTATTTCTGTTGCTTGTTCTTTGAATTTGATTTAGTTTCTAGTTAACTGCATTAATTCAGCAACTTTTAGCCTTGTAGATTGATTGCATTGCTAGTAGAGAAGAGTGTTTGTAAACTTCTTTCAAAACTTACATTCTGATCATTGGAACTAACTAGCTATAGATTTTCACTCAGTTACTTTTCAAAATCAAAAAGTCTTTATAAATTTTCATACAAATCAGTAAAGGAGTGTTTGGGACTAGTCTTAAAAGAGTTGTCAAGTATTAAGATTTGGAATTTAAAAGTTGATTTGGGGTTAATAGGTGTTATAGAAGAGTTTTCAGTCATTTGCAAGTCAAATACAAGGTCAAACAGGTAAATGGCACACAAAATATTTGGGTCAGTCTTATGCAGTTTTGGTGTTTAGAACTTGTGATTTTGATTTGATTAGAACTCATTCATTTCTAGATGAAATTTCCCCAAATTTGTTTTCATTCATAGCTTATATCATATAGTTTCAGAATCCAAGAGCATTTTCTACAGTATTCCATAATCAGATAGTAATAAGCATAATTCAGATAAGCTCACTTAACTCAAGTTTCTGTAAATGAAAGCTGAGATTTTGTATCTCCTTATTCTATTCATAAACATGCCCATTTTTCTTCACAAATCCTATTAAGTCATTGAGTTACATGATTTTTGAGAAAATCAGCTTTTTGAAAAATAAGCTGGTCAACGCTTGGTCAACATAAGCCCATTTTTAGCTTAATTCAGTTTTAGAGCTTATTTCTGGATGAAATTCGTTCTAGTTTGATTTCCCATTCTTTAAATCACTTGCTTTATCAGTTTCAAGAGAAAAATCAAGTTGTGGTTGATTAGATTTGGCTAGAGCTTATTTTGTGCTTATTGATAAGCACTCATTTGCTTATTTTTAATCTTTAGCTAAATTCCTTGAACACACGTAGCTTAATTGAGATTTCAAGTGTTTTGCAAGTTGTTTCATCAGATTTGGTTGAGTAATAAGCTCAAACGAGCTTATTTTCTTCTTTGTCCCGTTTTTACTTAAATAGTTTTCTTAATTGCATTTTAGTCCTTTGAGTTCTATCAGCGTTTAATATTTGGCTAATCTTCCAAGATTTTAGGGTTTGCATTGTTTTAGTCCCTGGGATTTGGAAGTTGTTCAATTTCAGATAGTATTTTGTTAGTTTGTTACATTTTTGGCAAGTTTGTTATAATTGTTGCATTTTTGATCCTTTTAGTTAACACTTTTACACTTTTAGTCCCTATAATTGTTAGAGTTTACATTTCAAGCATTTATTGTTCATAGAATTTACAATTTCAGTCCTTTAAGTTTCATAGTTTGCATTTTGAATTTTTACTTGAATAAAAACGTGGTATTTGCAATTTGTTTTACATATACGTAGGTAATATTTTATCCGTTTTGCAAGCATTTGTTGAATTAGCAATAGATTACCAAGCAAGCTTAACAACCAAGAACAATTAAAAACCCGATATTGGTTGGACTTTCTATTAGCAAGAACTGAGAAAAAACGAACTGCATTATACTCAATTTCAAATGGCGCCGCTGTCGGTTCTTTGACTACACGAGAGACTATCGATTGACGGTTTTCATTGGCTTTTGGGATCCGTTCACTTTGTGAACGTTATTTTTACGTATCATAAATCAAAAACAAATAAAAAATCATATATATAAAAATATATAAAAACTAAAAAATTAACAAAACAATTCTTTTCCTAAAGAATTGACCAAAAAAATAAAAAATCCAAAAAGAAATCTTTTTCCTAAGAGATTGCAACCAAAAATATATATTATTGGATTCTCTCGGTTTTTATGTACATATAGTATTTTCCCTTAAAAAACTCATAAATACAAAAATATTTTCCATATATTATTATAAGTAAATACGTATACGTATAAGAACAATCAATCTACATATCTTCCATAAGTATTGCCGAGGCAATACACCGTGTTGAGGGGCGTTCCGGTCCTTGACACGTGTATCGATCAAACAAAATAAAGCAATAATAGATAAATACTCTCAATAAGCAACAATTCGAAGAATACGAACATTTAAGTGAATAGAAAGGCGATGTGCTATAAAATGCCATCTAAGGGTCAATAGGTACTTAAGTGCTTCACGCCACCTAACCCCCCGTTCACTTGGGAGTATTCTAAGAAGGAAGGCTTCATTGAGGGTCTTGCACCCAAAATAGTAAATACATATATTGTTATTTTCTTGTGGATATTTAATATTGAAACTCGAAGAGGATAATCCATTTCTCTTCAAAGTCACACGAGAGCTTCTCTCTCATTCCTCGTATTGAGTTGCATGCTCACTCGCGGGCGTGCACAAATACCGATTGGTGTACAACCTCTTCCTCCGAAAAGGAAGAAAAAGAGAAAGAGTAAGACCACCACCGTCCACCAAGCCGATCACGAGAATCGTGCTTTGACTCCACCACAAGAAGCCATGGCTATTGATAATCGTACTTTGTATGAACGTATGCAATCCAACATTCATGGATATTCTAGTGCCATTAAGATTCCCGACTTTCCCGCTAACACATTTGAGCTACATACATCTATGATCAATATGGTTGCTTTATCACCTTTCTTGGGAAAACAAAATGAGGATCCTCATGCTCACCTTAAGAGATTCCTTTCACTTTGCAATACCATTAAGCATAATGGGGTTCCACATGAGGTCATTAGATTGATGTTAGTGTCATTTTCCTTAGAGGGGAGTGCTAAGCATTGGTTAGACACCCAACCACCCGATAGTATCACCACATGGGAGGGTTTTACCACTAAGTTTTTGAACAAGTTCTTTCCTCCACAAAAGACTATGGCTTTGAGAAATTTAATTATGGGCTTTCAACAAAAACCTAGTCAATCCTTTAGTGATGCTTGGGAAGAGTATAGTGAGTTGTTGAGGCGATGCCCTAATCATGGATTGGATCAAGTTCATCAAATAAGTCTATTTTATGATGGCCTTAAAGCTCACCACCAAGATTCACTCAATGCTTCCGCGGGAGGGAGTATTCTTCTTAAGACTTATCAAGAGGCTTTGGACATTATTGAGACTAAGGCAATGGTTCAAACAAACAATCCATTTGAAGAAAGGGTTCATGTTATCCAAAACACTTCTCAAACTCCTTGTGACACCCAACTTCTTAAAGAGATCCTTCAACAAGTCAAACAAGGACAAGAAATGACTCATGAGATAGTTCAAAATTTTAAGAGCATGACATTGAACAATTCCTCGAATAATGTGAATGCCATTACCATTTCTTGTGTTACTTGTGGAGGTCCCCATTCTTATGAACAATGTGATAAGGTGCAAGGGTATCAAGGGGAATGCTATGCTTACCAAGAGGAACATCGTGAACACTTCAAACCTAATATCAATCCAAATAACCTTTCTTACAAATCCCAAAATTACCTTACTCCACCCGGCTTCCCACCCCAACCACCCACCCAAATTCCACAAAATCCTCCTCAAATTTTAGCAAGGAATCAAGGGCAAAGACCACCATACCAAGGAAATAACTACAAGGCACCCAATCAATTTGAACCTCAAGCAAATACCTTTTATCCACCACAACAAGGATTTAATCAACCACTTCCATTTATTCCCAATCAAGCATATGCTCCAATACCAAATCAAGCTTACCCTCAAAATCTAAATCAAGGATATGGGATGCAAGAGACTAAAGAGTATATTGACAAGAAAATGCGTGAAATTGAGAAGAGAATGAATGACCAAATGAAACGTACAATGGAGGAACAAATCAATAGGGTTTTAGTGGCGGTAACTCAAAGACCACAAGGGGCTTTACCTTCTAACACACAAACAAACCCTAGGGCCAATGTCAATGCTATTACAACAAGGAGTGGAACAACAACAAAGGATCCTTCACCTCCTAAACCTACTCTTGTTCAACCCACTTGTGCTCATACTTGTGACAAGCCTTCTACTTCTATTCCACCTTCTCAAAATGCTCCTATTCACTCAAACACACCTTCTCAACCACCTCATACTTCTCCTTTACCTTCCACACTTCCCAATGAAGAAGCTAACAAAGACAAATCTTCCACCACAACACCTATTCCACCTACACCAAAACCTACTCTTCCATACCCTTCAAGGTTGAAAAAGGACAAGTTAAAGAACAAAGATGACATCCAAGTCTCCAATTTCTTAAGGATGTTCAAGCAACTCAATATCAACATATCCTTTGCGGAAGCTCTTGCTTATATGCCAAAGTTTGCTAAGATGTTCAAGGATTTGCTCTCAAACAAAGAAAAATTGGTTGATTTGCCCAACACATCACTTAATGAAAATTGTTCCGCGGTGTTACTTAAAACCTTACCAACAAAACTTGGAGTCCGGGGCGCTTTTTGATACCTTGTAATTTTCCCGGTGTTGAAAATTGCATGGCTTTGGCGGATTTAGGGGCAAGCATAAATCTCATGCCTTTATCGGTTTGGAAACAACTATCTCTTCCCGAGCTCACTCCCACTAGGATGACTCTTGAACTAGCCAACCGAACCATAGCTCACCTCGTAGGTATAGCGGAAGATGTGTTTGTAGGTGTGGATAAGTTTACCTTTCCGGCCGATTTTGTAGTGGTCGATTATGACATGGATCCTAGAGTGCCTTTGATTGTTGGTAGACCGTTTTTGAGAACGGGTCGTACCTTGATAGATGTGGCGGAAGGAGAATTAATTATGAGAGTAGAAGATGAGAGAGTGGTGTTTAAGTTAGGCAAAGTTTGTGATAGAAAAGAGGTTAAGGAGTCTAGACCTTGTGAGACTATTAACATTGTGGATGTGCTAGATGAAGTGTGTAATGAACACTTTCATGATGCTTGTAAGAGTGCTAGTGATGAGATTCCCCATGTTGAAACCGTGGCCTCAATTGCTCCCTCTTTAACACCTTTTGGAGAGAGTGATTTCCTCTTGGAGGAATTTGAGTCTAACTTTCTTGGTGATGATGATTCTCCCATCAATTGGGAAGAAGATATTCTTACAATCCAAAAGTTGCTCAATGAGGACCCTATTCCTTCTCCTATTCCACAAGAGATTACCATTGAGGAACCTTCCATAGTTAAACCTTCCATAGAGAGTCCACCTCCCATTGAACTTAAGGAACTTCCATCCCACTTAGAATATGCTTTCTTAGAAGGAAAAGACCAATTACCGGTGATTATTGCTAAAGAGTTGAAAGAGGATGAGAAAGAGAAACTTATTGAAGTCCTTAAGAAACACAAGAAAGCCTTAGCATGGAAAATATCCGACATAAGGGGAATTGATACACATTTTTGTACTCACAAAATCCTTATGGAGGATGACTATAAACCCGCCATTCAAAACCAAAGGAGAGTTAACCCAAAAATCCATGAGGTTATTAAGAAGGAAGTGATTAAACTCTTAGATGCGGGTATGATTTATCCCATTTCCGACTCTCCATGGGTTAGCCCGGTTCATTGTGTTCCAAAGAAGGGTGGAATCACCGTGGTGCCTAATGAGAACAATGAGCTTATTCCCACGAGACTTGTGACCGGTTGGAGAGTTTGCATTGATTATAGAAAACTCAATGAGGCAACTAGGAAAGACCATTTCCCGCTTCCCTTTATGGATCAAATGCTTGAACGCTTAGCGGGAAATGAGTACTATTGTTTTCTTGATGGCTTTTCGGGTTATTTTCAAATACCCATTGACCCTAAGGATCAAGAAAAGACCACATTCACTTGTCCCTACGGTACATTTGCTTATAAGAGGATGCCTTTTGGCCTATGTAATGCACCGGGGACGTTTCAAAGGTGCATGATGGCGATTTTCCATGACATGATAGAGCAAACCATGGAGGTTTTTATGGATGACTTTTCCGTATTTGGAAACTCCTTTAGCTCATGTCTCACCAATCTTGAGAGAATGCTTAAGCGTTGTGAGGAAACACGTTTGGTGCTTAATTGGGAGAAATGTCACTTTATGGTGAAAGAGGGGATTGTTTTAGGACACAAGATATCCAATAAGGGATTAGAAGTTGATCGAGCTAAAATTGATGTGATTGCTAAGCTTCCCCCACCCACCTCGGTTAAAGGTGTGAGGAGTTTCTTAGGTCATGCGGGATTTTATGGGCGCTTTATACAAGATTTTTCTAAGATAGCTAGACCAATGACTCATCTCTTGGAGAAAGAGGCTCCTTTCATTTTTGACCAAGCTTGTTTAGACTCTTTTGAGACCCTTAAGGAAAAATTAACAAAGGCTCCCGTTTTGGTTTCTCCAAATTGGGAATTGCCTTTTGAGCTTATGTGTGACGCTAGTGATTATGCGGTGGGGGCCGTCTTAGGACAAAGAGTTAATAAGCATTTTCAACCTATACACTATGCGAGTAAAACCATGACCGGTGCACAACTTCATTACACTACCACGGAAAAAGAGTTGCTTGCTATAGTATATGCTTTTGAGAAATTTAGACCATATCTTGTGCTTTCTAAGACCATAGTGTATACGGATCATTCCGCTCTCAAGTATCTTATGACAAAACAAGATGCTAAGCCTAGGCTTTTGAGATGGGTTTTGTTGCTTCAAGAGTTTAAGATAGAGATTCGTGATAAGAAAGGGGCCGAGAATTTAGCGGCGGATCATTTGAGTAGACTTGAGCATCCTTTTCAAGGAGATTTCCCACATCAAGAAATCAATGAATCCTTTCCACTAGAGGAGCTCATGTCTATCTCTTCCCAAGAGGATGCCACACCTTGGTTTGCGGATATAGCAAACTATCTTGTGGGCAATGTGCTTATTGAGGGTCTAACTTACCAACAAAAGAAAAAGTTTCTTAAAGAAGTTAAGTATTACTTTTGGGATGATCCATATCTTTTTAGGCAATGTGCGGACCAAATCATTAGACGGTGTGTAGATGGGCCCAAGGCATTTAAAATCTTAGAGGCATGTCATAAAGGACCTACGGGTGGACATTTTGGGCCTAACTACACCGCCAAGAAAGTCTTTGATTCGGGTTACTATTGGCCTTCCATTTACAAGGATGCCCAAGAGATGGTGAAATTTTGTGATGTTTGTCAAAGACAAGGAAAAATTACACAACGTGATGAGATGCCACAAAATTTTATCCAAGAATGTGAGATATTTGATGTATGGGGAATAGATTTCATGGGACCTTTTCCATCCTCTAAGGGAAACAAGTATATACTTGTGGCGGTGGATTATGTGTCCAAGTAGGTGGAGGCTAAAGCCTTACCTACTAATGATGCTAGAGTGGTTGTAAAGTTCTTGAAACAATTGTTTGCTAGATTTGGTGTACCTCGGGCCATCATAAGTGATCGTGGTACGCACTTTTGTAATGATCAATTCACGAGAGTTATGAAGAAATATGGAGTAAATCATAGACTTTCTACCGCGTATCACCCTCAAACAAATGGTCAAACCGAGGTCACAAATCGTGGTTTAAAGAGAATTTTAGAGAGAACGGTGGGAGAACATCGAGCTTCTTGGTCGGATAAGCTTGATGATGCTTTGTGGGCGTTTAGGACGGCTTTTAAAACACCAATTGGTTGTACTCCTTATAGGCTTGTCTATGGAAAAGCGTGCCACCTCCCATTTGAGTTAGAACATAAGGCATCTTGGGCTCTCAAGTGGGCTAACTTTGATTTAAACCAAGCCGGTTCACATAGGAAAGATCAAATCAATGAGATGGATGAGTTGAGAGCCAATGCCTATGAGAATTCTTTGCTTTACAAGGAAAAGACTAAGAAATTGCATGATGCTAAGATCAAGAATCGTGAGTTCAAAGTTGGAGAGCCGGTTCTCCTCTTTAACTCAAGATTGAAGCTTTTTGCGGGCAAGCTTAAGTCGAGATGGTCCGGTCCATTCACTATTGCTCAAGTGTTTCCATATGGAACTCTTGAGTTGTCCCAACCCGATGGTCCAAATTTTAAAGTGAATGGTCACCGTGTTAAACATTACTTTGGGGAGGACATTTCCGTTGAAATGGTCCAAGAGGTCCCCATTTTCCCCATGAATTAATTCATTGAGGGACGAGTCGAGCTAGAGACTCATTAACTCAAGCATCGTATAACTAGGTTTAGAGTGTTGTAGGTTAGAAATAAAGGCATAGACTTGGAGATAAGTGTAGGGGAGACCTTCTTTTGTCTTCATGCTTGTTTGTAGGGTTTCTCACTCATCTCATGCTTTGGAGCTTATGGAGGAGGCCCTTGTATCCGGTTCACTTCGTTACTTTAGTGAATTTTCATTGACACCTTGTGCTTAAACATGATTTTACTAATAGTTGTCCTTTCCTTAACTTGGGTTAAGCAAAGTCTATTCATTGTCATAAGTGTAGGGGAAGTTGTTGTACTTCCATGCTCTTAAACATTGAGGACAATGTTTAGCTTAAGTGTAGGGGGGGTCTTCTATCGAAGTGACCTTACCTAGAACTTGTCATTGTCTTGCATGATAACATGGAAAAAATGAATTTTCAACATTTTTCAAATTTTTGATCTACTTTGGCCAACAAAAATATGCATTCATAATTTTTGCATCATTTTGCACAACACATTTACATTGTATATATTTCTTCTCTTATTTTTCATCAAAAATATATAAAAAGAAAAAAATAAAATAAAACATGGTTTTAACAAGTTTAGACTTCGTTGACATATTAGGCCCGCCATGGATATTTTGACTCAACCCGAGTTTGCTTATTTTAGCACTCTCTAGCTAGTATCCTTAACCATGTAGTCCTTCATTGGTCTATTAGGCTAAGCATCCACCAATCTCATTATTTGAGATTTTAAATTTGTGGAGAATGGGAAATGATAGAGTTGAAGCAAGTGTAAAAGGGCTAGATAGACTTCATGGCAATTACTTGTGGCTAAACCCTTCTCTTCTTGACCTCTATTTTCTTCGCTTGTACATAATTGTTAATAAATAATCAAGTACGGTTTTAATTGGTTCGTAATCTCTTATGCATTTTTGGCTAATCATTTATGGTTGATATGAGTACGTCTTAAGATTCTAAGTTAGCACGTTTTATGTGTACTAGACTTATGTCATGCTCCATATTTAGCGGGTGTTTTTCCTTTTCTTCTTTTCAAATTTCTTAGTGAGGAATAAAGAAAAATAAGAGCGGCTTACGAAAAAAAATGAGTGGCTAGAAAAAAAAGAAAAGAAAAAGAAAAAAAAAATAATGCAAGACTCCCAAGAGGGGCAGTGTGGTGTTAATTATAGTGACTATTGAGTTCCAATATTACCTTGACGGGTTGCGGGGATTCAATAGATTGCTCCAATCCAATATTGCCTTGACGGGTTGCGGGATTGAAGATCCAAAGTCTCAAAAAGATGGCGGATGTAAATTATTGCGTGAGTTTTATTTTCCTTCCCTTAGCGAGTGTGTAGCTACTTATGAAAGCATGACATGAGGATTTTACACATAAGGCGAATGCCTTATTACTCTTAATACGGACTTGTATTAATTGTGAGCGGTTTTTCAAGTAATGGATGAGATGATTACTTAGGATTAAAACCGTGCTTCCTTATTTTTGGATTTTGCACTTCTTATACTTCACACTTGAAATAATGACAAATTTGCCCACAAGCAATTTGCTCAAATAATAACCGGTTCCACATTTAATTGTCATGAATAAGTTGATGCACTTTTTACTTGTGAATGCAATGATCCCATTTTTAAGCTTGGTATGGGGAAAGTGAAACTTGAGGGTGATAAATGTCTATGGTACCCAAGCCCTAATCTAAGTCATTGAATTCTTTATGAGTTATTTCCATCAAAACCATTTCAAGAAAAATCAAAAAGATATAGATAGAATTGTATTTTGATTCATTGCATTATTAAAAGTCAAAATCATGCATCATTTAGTTTAGAGTAGTGTAGATGCATCTCATATGGCCAAGGTGGATTAATTATGAGGGAAATGTAAAATTTTGAGCCTTAAAATATAATATTGCATGAGGACATGACAATGTTCAAGTGTAGGGGAATTTGATATGAGCTTAAACTCATATCCTTTTAATAACAAATAACCCTAAAACATGAAGCAAAATACCAATTTATTTGGCAAAAAACAGTGTTATGTGGTATGTTTGTGTTTGTGTGCACTTGTGTAGGTAAAAAAGATACATTTCCAAGCAAATAAGGAAAAATCAAGCTCAAATGGATGAAAAAGACAAAAGAGGATCAAAAGTGACAAGAATTTGAAGTATAAGGACCTATCTTGACAAGTTATGAAAGTTGAATGACTAAAAGTGAAAATATTGTAAAAAGTCAAGATTCAAGTCAAACTTGGTCAACTCTCAAGTCAACTCAGTCAAAGGACCATTTTGTTCAAGGATGGAAGTCAAAGGACCAAATATGTCAAAAGAATGAAGATTGTAGCTTAAAAGAACATTCTGCCAAGTTAAGGGGCTTGTTCTGCCAACTTTTGAAAGTTATCCAAGATTGATCCATGTGATAACTAGTTCAACCAATGAGAAGGAAGAAAAGGAAGCACACGGATTGCCATTTCATCACATTTAATGTCCACTACCGCCGCCTCACATTTATTACCAAATCCAAACAGTGCAATCCGTGTGACTAATTTTAAACCAATTAGAATTCAACACGTGTCATCTTCTTCAAAGAAAAATTTCCCAGAATCGCGTTTGAGATAGAAGCCATTTCATGGAAAGATTTAAACACCAAAGTTGATCAATTTGAAGAGACGAACATAATGGTGCAACTCAATTAACATTTCATCCATCCAATCAAGAAAACCCAAATCCTTGTTCATACCTTCAAAGTGCAAAATGCAGAATTCTCCACGTGGCAAGCTGGGATTGGTTCTGACACGTCACCAACCCCAACAAACTCTTCCTTCATGTCTATAAATAGCTGGATTGTACTTCATTTTCGGTAGTAGCTTAATTTTGTAAAAACACCTAGTTCTAATTTTCCTTTCCCTTTTCCCTCAATCTTACCCTAGCTACTCAAGAGTCTGACAAACTCTTGAGTTAGTTAGTTAGTTACTATCCTTGTAACAACTTTGTAACCGTTTTTCAGTAATAAAATTCAAATTCACTCTTTCCCGCCAAAACTGTTCTTATCATTCCAGTTCAATTCTTGCTGCATTTGGATATTATTGTTGCTGTTGAGTGTTTGTTATGATCAATCATTGATCATAACTGACATTGGTGAAGTTTGCTAGCTGTTTGATCACAATTCAGTCATTGCATAGTTCTAATGGAGTTTTCAAACAGAATGATGGATTCTAGTTGATTAGTTGATTGATACTTGTTGATTGGTTGATTTCTAGTGATAAGGTGGTGGTTATCACTAGGGCAAGAGAGTTCAGCGCTCCTCTTCTTCTCAAAGGAATTCTACAATAGGTTTTAAGCTTCTTGATTTTTGTTCCACTCAACAGTTTAATGCCATGCTTATTTTCTTAGAATAAACTGATGGCTTCCTGATAAAGTTGTTTGTAGTTGCTTATTGATTGATCTTTGTGAGTTTGAAGTTTATTTCTGTTGCTTGTTCTTTGAATTTGATTTAGTTTCTAGTTAATTGCATTAATTCAGCAACTTTTAGCCTTGTAGATTGATTGCATTGCTAGTAGAGAAGAGTGTTTGTAAACTTCTTTCAAAACTTACATTCTGATCATTGGAACTAACTAGCTATAGATTTTCACTCAGTTACTTTTCAAAATCAAAAAGTCTTTATAAATTTTCATACAAATCAGTAAAGGAGTGTTTGGGACTAGTCTTAAAAGAGTTGTCAAGTATTAAGATTTGGAATTTTAAAGTTGATTTGTGGTTAATAGGTGTTATAGAAGAGTTTTCAGTCATTTGCAAGTCAAATACAAGGTCAAACAGGCAAATGGCACACAAAATATTTGGGTCAGTCTTATGCAGTTTTGGTGTTTAGAACTTGTGATTTTGATTTGATTAGAACTCATTCATTTCTACATGAAATTTCCCCAAATTTGTTTTCATTCATAGCTTATATCATATAGTTTTAGAATCCAAGAGCATTTTCTACAGTATTCCATAATCAGATAGTAATAAGCATAATTCAGATAAGCTCACTTAACTCAAGTTTCTGTAAATGAAAGCTGAGATTTTGTATCTCCTTATTCTATTCATAAACATGCCCATTTTTCTTCACAAATCCTATTAAGTCATTGAGTTACATGATTTTTGACAAAATCAGCTTTTTGAAAAATAAGCTGGTCAACGCTTGGTCAACATAAGCCCATTTTTAGCTTAATTCAGTTTTAGAGCTTATTTCTGGATGAAATTCGTTCTAGTTTGATTTCCCATTCTTTAAATCACTTGCTTTATCAGTTTCAAGAGAAAAATCAAGTTGTGGTTGATTAGATTTGGCTAGAGCTTATTTTGTGCTTATTGATAAGCACTCATTTGCTTATTTTTGATCTTTAGCTAAATTCCTTGAACACGCGTAGCTTAATTGAGATTTTAAGTGTTTTGCAAGTTGTTTCATCAGATTTGGTTGAGTAATAAGCTCAAACGAGCTTATTTTCTTCTTTGTCCCGTTTTTACTTAAATAGTTTTCTTAATTGCATTTTAGTCCTTTGAGTTCTATCAGCGTTTAATATTTGGCTAATCTTCCAAGATTTTAGGGTTTGCATTGTTTTAGTCCCTGGGATTTGGAAGTTGTTCAATTTCAGTTAGTATTTTGTTAGTTTGTTACATTTTTGGCAAGTTTGTTATAGTTGTTGCATTTTTGATCCTTTTAGTTAACAGTTTTACACTTTTAGTCCCTATAATTGTTAGAATTTACATTTCAAGCATTTATTGTTCATAGAATTTACAATTTCAGTCCTTTAAGTTTCATAGTTTGCATTTTGAATTTTTACTTGAATAAAAACGTGGTATTTGCAATTTGTTTTACATATACGTAGGTAATATTTTTTCCGTTTTGCAAGCATTTGTTGAATTAGCAATAGATTACCAAGCAAGCTTATCAACCAAGAACAATTAAAAACCCGATATTGGTTGGACTTTCTATTAGCAAGAACTGAGAAAAAACGAACTGCATTATACTCAATTTCAGAGAGATGAAAACATTAGACTATTAAGTTGTAAATACTTTCAACTTTATGTCTTTACTTTTATGTTAATAGAGAAGCTTGTCTTGTAAATTTAAACAAGACAAGTTGTTAATAAATAAAAGTTATGTTTCTCATCTTGTCGTTTCATATTTATTTTTGAGGAGTAAGAAACCCCTATTTCTTGGATTTCTCATAAATGATTATGAATTAAATTGGGTTAATTCAAGAAGAAAGAATATACTTGACAAAGTGTATATTTTTGGAATTTCTGTTATCTTCAATGATAATACAAATTATCAGTTGAATATAACCCGCAATTTGGAAGAAAGACTTAAGAAGATGTATGGTATGCTTGGCTATTATATGAGACAAGTTGTTGCATATCAAATTATGTTACGACTATGCATGAGTCATATCTTTATAAATCCTTGTGAACTTTGGAACTATGTTTCATAGTTGGATTTATCCTCAGATATGAATGATAATCAGCATATTAAGTTTCCCCTACACCCTACCAAATAAACCCAAAATATATACCTTGTGCTCGATAAGAATTTATATGTATCCATATACATATGTGACAAATGTTTTCTGATATGAGTGTACCTTGGATTCTGAATTATTTCTATTATTTCACCTCTTTCTAAACAATAAAAAGTATTTGACGAAGAATTGACGATAACGTAGCTTCAATCCCGCAATTACAAATTGTCAATAAGAAGTATTACCTGAAAGAAGACTCGATGACTAGTTAGTTTTTGATATCCAAGGAAGAAAAGATGCTATTAGTATCACCCGTTGGATTGAAAGAGCCAGTTCAGTTTTCTATCATATTTAAAACTTGTAAAGTGAAGTTTGCTATAAGAAGATAACACTTCATCAGTTATCTTGGTAAACTCTTTATACTCAACCCATTGAGATAAAAGGAGTACATAAGATCACTTGATTAAATTTCAAATATTTCTTAGAAAGGTGATCGAGAAGTTGAAAGAAGAACTCCGCTATCTAATGATAAAAGGAATTAACCTCGAGACATACACAAGGAAATTTATAGAGTTAGCAGAGTTAGATCCTATTCCATAGAAATGATAAAATATTTCATCAGAAGATTTTATCATGTAATTGTGTCATGTAATTTCATATGAAATTCTATTAAGAAGACCCCATCAGAAGATTTTGTTAGGAAAGTTTAGGAATTTTATCATAGATTTTAAAGAAAGATTACCACTCCCAAAAATCCCAAATTATTGGAAGAAGTCATTTTCCTCTACCCAAAGAGTTAATGAACAAGGTAATTAAGCACAATCCTGTGCAAAAATTAGAAAAATCTTAAGCGTAAACTCGGCAGTGAATGAACGTCCGCAAATTATAATGAAACAATAACCTACCATAACTGGAATTAGTAATCCAATCTACGGTAAATATGATGGAAATTTTCTTTTGTGAAAGAAATGCACCATGCATCACACTGAAATTTGCACCATCCGGTGTCAGATTTTTAACATAGTAGATCATTGGACTAGGATTTGTAAGGGAAAATGGCCTTATAAATCATATGCTTGGCAAGATTATTCTGTATTTTATTGGGAATAAAATGCCATCTTCTATTTTAATGTCGTTCGTCTCTAGAAAACTGTATTCTTAGATTTTATATACAAGACGTCTTACACACGCCAACGTAAAAAGGAAACTTAAGGGTAGAATTTTTTTTTATATTCGTGTTATGTCAGAAATTTCTAAGTCAATGATTTACATTTTTTTTATTTGATTGAGTTAGGAGGCCTCTTCAGTCAAATAAATAAATCTAAATCACCAAATTTATGATTTCTTCCTTGCATAAAGTTGGACGCATCTTTATGTTAGTAAGAATTTATAAATGGACATAAAGAGATTCGATATAAGGCAATTGCAGACTTAATAAAATTGGAATACATGTGTTCTTAAACTATATGCTTTTACTGAAATATGTTATTACATGGAGTGCCGAAACTGTTACTTGTTTCCTAAATTTCATGAGTCATTAAACACTTACGTGTGAGCTAATAAGGTGAATAGATCTATTATAAAAGTACGTCAATATTTGTCTTAGATTTGGAATTTGTAGATTTAAGTAATCCAGTCAACCCGAAGAAACTTTGAAATCCTTATATTATGCTCTAACAAAAGAAGCAAGATAATTTAAAGTCATCCGACTTACTAGTTCAATCTGAATTTCCTCCATGGAAATAGGAAAGAACAATGAGGATTTTGTTACTTCAATTAGACATGATGCCATCCGAATCATTGTCAATTATCTTATTAGAGCTGCAG
Source organism: Glebionis coronaria (assembly GCA_025667525.1). Lineage (NCBI taxonomy): Eukaryota > Viridiplantae > Streptophyta > Magnoliopsida > Asterales > Asteraceae > Glebionis > Glebionis coronaria. Next base: position 428,939,258 of record CM046877.1, read on the forward strand.
GATCTATTCTTATCTAGGAAATTGATAATATGGAAAGTCTGATGAGGTTATACCAAAAATAATCTATCGACATAGAGAACCAATATCTATCATCTAAGATCATGACGAGTTTTTCACATCTTGATCCTAAAAAGATACTAAAAATTTGTGTGTACTAATGTGTTAAGTGGAAGAACTACCCAAATACTAAACTATATACTCCACGTATGCGTTATAAGTTTTAGAAAGAACACTTACCATTGGAAATTTTTCCCGTGTAATAATAGTTTTCATGCTAGAATCAAAGCAATACTACTTGCAGCACTCTATCAAAAGAAGTAACATTTACGTAATTGTTGGGCTATAGTTGGAGATTTTCAACTTACGAAACCCAAAGTAGTTCATGAAAATATTTGAGAAGGTTATATGAGAATAGAGCTTCATAGTACGTTGAATAGTGACCGCTAGGTGATGAGACTGTAATTATACATAGTCTCATGTCCAAATCGGGCATAAAACGCTTAAAATATCATTAAAATACCAAAATATATGCTTTTGTTTGTTCATTGTGTATTTTAGGTACGGATATCGTGAAATCAACAAAAGATCACAAGAATGAAGCAAAAACGAATACGGGAAACGAAGCTGCACAAAGAACCGGACCCGAATCAAGATTTTCCTATCAAGTCCTTGAAGTTTGTAGAATTGGCAAGAATAGTCCCTCAACTTTGGAAGACTTGTAATTTTAAACCCCTGTAAATCCTCAAAATTACTTGTGTGTCCCTAAATATCAAGTATGTGCATGTTTAGCCCTTGAAGATTGATCAAATGACACAACAAGCCCTTGGAACAAATTTCCTTAACTTTTTGTGGTCAAAATACAAGTTTATAAACTTATATAACAAAGGGATTGAAGTTTGGAAGGTGTTTGAAAGTTTATGGGAGTACAAGGGCCTTTCTTGGTAGACAACAAAACCCCACCAGCCAACCATAGCTCGCTACATCATCAACACCACCAATCACAAAACCCCACCTCATCACCTCTCCCACATCATATCCCACTACCCTAATTTTTTAATTAACCTGTTTAAACTTAATTTTTGGTGGGTAACATAAATTTAAACACAAAAGTGAATTACACCCGTCCTATTTACCCTTCCCCTTCCCATAAACCCTAAAAAACCCTAATCCTAATCACCCTTTAAATCAAAGGGGTTTTACCCCAAATTTTCTAGAATGGTAATTCAACTTAACTTAAACCCATCCCACACCCAAAAATACATCCACATACATCCCTGGACCCCCCATGAGATTCCCCTACACACCCATCATTTTCAACCAAACCCAAGGAGGGGACATAATCAACGTCCAATAGCTTTTACTTGTCCTCCACACCCAAATCAACGTTCAAGATGCAATCAAGAGAGCTGTCAATTTAGAAAGATCACATGTCTAGTTTGACTGAATTTCTAATACTGAATACTTTAAGGGAAAATTAGGGCTTTTATTCATTAGGGTTTTAGCTTCTAGTAATTTCCATTTCATTGTATAAATATGGGTGTGTTGTACCCATATTAGTTTGTTCCAGTTTTTCTTTGTAAAAATTTTGAGTTATTAATGATAATGAAAGTTTGAAATCTATGCATAGAATACTGAGTTCCCTTAATGTTCTTGTAGATTATTTATTTACTTTTTGAAAAAATTGTGTAAGGTTTCAAAGGTTTAGCCGTTTCTTCATTTTAACAAATTTTCAGAAATCAGTATTGTTCTTATTCTGAAATCCACACACACATTGAAGTGAAAGTGGATGTGTGTGTGTGAATCTCAGGTTTGTTTTGTTGATTGTTTTAGTTTCAAGGTAACAAGATTGGTAGATTGAGAAAACCATTTTTTTTCAAAAGATCAGTTTTTTTATTATAAGCTAAAAGCTTGTAAGTTGGCTTAACAAATAATCCAAGCTTAAAACTTTATAGCTTTTGTATCAGTTCACCCCTGTTTGCTTTTTTCTTTATTGGTATGATCACAAGGTCTTATTTCCTTTGAAGATATATTGGGGTGATTTAGACTGCTTAAGTCATCACCTAGCATCTTTACATCAAAACAGCATCCTACCAAGCCATAAGCTCAGCTTTTATGCGGAAAGAAGATGGCATTGCAGCCATAGTGGGGCCTGGATTGTGGGTCCCACAAGGTATACCAACCTATAGGCTTGAACCATCTTTTCATGCTTAAAATATGTGATTTATCTGATTTTGGATGTTTCATGTTTTTATGTTAGTTGACTGTTGGTTTGTGCTTATGTGAGTCCCTTGTGCATGATTTAAGTATTAATCATCAGTTTAGGTAGGTTTTGAGCTTAGTCGGTTTGTTAATTTTGTTAACTGTTCTTTTAAGGGGTGTTTGGATTCGGGTTACAAAGTAAAATTTTGACACATATTTAGTTTGATAATCACTCAAACACACTTTTTTTACTAGATGGTAGTATTATCAGTTATTGGTTTCAGTTTGAAAGGTTTTAAAATATATTGCATGTTCAAAATTTGGCATAAATAGCTAAAAATCGGCAAACCTTCTTTCTGCCTTGTTTTATTGAGATTTGTGATTTGAATCTGTGTAGACTGTTAGATATGGTGTACGTCTAGGGCTTAGACCTGGTTTGATACATATTGTGAGTGAATTGGGTGAGTTTTGGTCAACCAAAACTCACCAAATTGCACAAGAGACCAGCTAAGGACTCAACAGACCCCCCAACCATCACAGTAACTGGCCTTGACCCATTGTTTGTGATTTTTGAGTGCTACCTGGTTTTTTTCTTATTTTATTGACTCCCCACAACCCAACTGGTTGTGGGGGTGCCTTTGTTGCCAAGAAATACCAAGAATTGAGCTTTCCTAAGCTTAAAACATCACCATATCACGTTTTTATTGAAGGCAGTGGGAACCAAGTTCCCACTGGTAGTGTAAACATGGGCATTGCTTAGCTAAAAGACAATTCTGCCATAAGTGTCACTTTCAGATTTTGATAATTTTTTCTTTAGTGGTCAATTTTAGGAATTTTTCTTTGATTTCAATTTTTTTATTTTTCTTATTTTATTTCTAATTTTTTAGTTTAGTGTATTTTTCTGTTACTATTCATTTACCATTTTTTAGATTAAATTGCATTTAAAATTAATTTTTAATCAAATGTTTTTGTCTTTTAGTGCAAAAATTTATTGTTTTTCAGTTTAAAAAATTTTCTTATATTTAGAAAAAGATTTTAAGATTTTTAGTTTAAAAATATTTTACTCTTCACTTTTTTAATTAATTTTTAGATTTAATTTAAGTTTAAATAGGTTTAATTATAATATGTTTTGTCTTTTAGTGAACAATTTTACTTTTTTCAAACTTTTACATTCTTCTACTATTCATTATTATAATTTAGGATTTTTAAAATTGTCAAATTATTTTTAGCGTTATTTTAATATTTTTAATCATTATTTTAGTTTAAAAATAGTTTTTAGCATTTTAAAAATAGAAAAATAGTATTTAAAATTTAGGAAAAATACTTTTTAGTCTTTAAATAATATAAGTGAGTTATTTGTTCAATAATATAATATTGTGGGCTTTTTCTTAATTATATTTAATTTTAGGGCTTTAATTAGCATTTAAAATTGAATATTTAATTAATAAAAGGATTTAAAATTTATTTATTGAATTTTTATTCTTATTTATATTATTTTAGACTTAGTTTTCATTTTTAATTTAGTTTTAGGTTTATTTTTTAATTTTGTCACGTTTTACGTATTTACGTTCGCGTTTTACGTCACTCGTCGTAGTTTAATCGTAGTCGTAGCTCGTCTTTATTTTTTCTCTCTTAAACAAAAAACATCACTAATCCAAACTTTTATTTTACATAATTGGCACACCTAATCCACACACCTCCTTCGAGAACGAACCCGCATTTATTCGACTTGTCGGTTTTCCTAAATCGTCAAGTTTAATACTTGCCCATTATACGTTGTTTTCCTAAACGCGTATTCTACACCTATCATTTGGCGCCACTGCCGGGGAGGTGTTTTTAGTGTGCAGTTATTATTACTATCGTGTTTGTGTGAGTAGTGCGTTTTTGATTTTCAATATTTGGAAAGCGTAAATATAGTACATACTCATTTTTGTTATTTTTCCTTATTATATTATAGTATCCAAATAAATCGTGTTTAGTTTTCCTAAATTAAACACAAACCAATTATTTTACTATATTGTAGATATCCCATTATCGTTTTCGTTTTTCTGGTGAATATATTACTATATTGTACTTACGTAGAACAATAAATATACAAGTACTCCAAAAGCGTGAAAACGCAACCTTGATTCGGGATTTTATCACTCAATCATTGTATTCGAATCTAAAGCAAAAGTTTAAAGGCAAAATAGATAAATACTTTCGTGAGGCTTAATTTCAATTAACACCAACTATAAGGTGGGTATAAGGCGGTTGTATTTCACGACCTAAGGGAAAAAGGCTCTTAAGTGCTTAGCGCCACCTCGTTTCCCCCGCTTGCTTATGCGTGTTTTGAGTAAGAAGGCCAGTCGAGGGTTTGCTGCCCAAGTATTATCTACGTGTCATATATATTTGCTTGTTTTCAAGATTAAACCCTCTTGAACGTTTTGGTGTTCCACCAACGTTCTAAAGTCATCGAAGGCGTTCACTCCACGTGATCGTTTTCATTCTTTGAGGCTCCTTTAATCGAGAAATCGATTAGAGGGGAGATTTGTAGATTTGAGTCTACGTAATACACAAAAAAATCAAAAAAAAATTAAAAAAACAATCAAAAACCAAAAAAATTGAAAAATCGAAAAACACCAAAAAGAATCTTCTTTGCTACCCCCCATTCTACGCTTAGTGCATGCGCACTCGATCGAAGGATTATTCTAATTCTATCGACTCTTCGAATCGATGCAATCGTAATCGAAGGAATCGACGACGTAGACGAGATTTAGAAACCGACGTTCCTAATATCGTTGTTGAAGTAATCGTTGAGGAGATGGCCGACAATCGTTCGATGATGGAATTGCTCCAAGCACCCACCGAGGGTTATGGAGACGCGATCGTAATTCCCGCTATCGAAGCGGAGAATTTTAAGATAAAGAGCGGAATGCTTTCGTTGATTCAAGCTACAAAGTTTCGAGGTCGTGAAGCCGATAATCCTCACGACCATATTTGGAATTTTGATCGTCTTTTGGCCACGAGCAAGTTTAAGAATGTCGACACCGATGTCGTCAAGCTCATGCTTTTTCCGTACTCGCTCGATGGTGCCGCCAAGGATTGGTACGAGAAAGAGCCACCTAATTCGATAACTACGTGGAAGGATCTCGTCTCCAAGTTCGTTAATTATTTTTTCCCACCGTCTAAGACAACGTTTTTCAAAAATGAAATTACGAAAGTTGAGAAAAAACCGAATGAATCTTTTTGAGACGCGTGGGATCGTTTTAAGGAATTCCTTAGGCAATGTCCTCACCATGGATTCTCCGAGTTGCACCAAATCGATACGTTTTACAACGGTCTTAATTTTCAAGAACAAGATTCGTTGAATTCCGCCGCCGGTGGCAACTTTTTGTGTAAGTCTCCAAAAGATGCATTGATAATTATCGAAAACCGATCCAAGGTTTACCAACTCCGTAACGCACCGAGTGTTGCCAATTTCGCCAATGTTAGTAGTTCTAATTGCGACATTGAGAGGGATGATGCGAAAGTCGCTCCTGCTACGGTGAAAGCGGTTGAGGTTTCGTGTACGTTTTGTGGTGGACCTCATAATTATTACGAGTGTGCGGCTACGGATGGCCAAACGTCGAATGTGAGTTCGTTAAATGGAAACAACAATTTTCAAAATCAAAATAACGCGGGTCCATCACAACAAGGCAATTACAATCAAGGCAACAATTTTCAAAATCGTAACAATTTTCAAGGAAACAATCAACAAGGGAATTTTCAAAACCAAGGTTATAATCAAGGTCGGAATTTGAATTGGCAAAATCGAGACAATAATCAAAACTCGAATTTTTCAAACAACAACAATCAAGGAAACAATTTTTCAAGGGGGAATGAAAACAATTTTCAAAGAAGTAATCAAAACTAAGGGAACTTTAATTCAAATCAAAATAGTTCGTCAAACGATTTTCAAAATTACATGAAAACGAATGAGGCTAATATGAGACGATTAGAGGGAGAAATTGGTACTTTGAAAAACAACTTTACAAATACTTTGAAACTTCAAAACACGAAGATTGAGCAAGGACAAATTGACATAAAAAAGATATTTTCGGCTATTATGAACAAAGCCTCGGGCACTTCATCGAGTTCGTTACCTAGTGACACCGTTGCAAATCCGAAGGAACATTGTAAAGCCGCCTCGTCTCGTGAGAAAGGTCGTGTGATTACCCCTAACCTTGATGGATTTCAAGTTGTTCCTTCTTCTTAACCCTCGACTTCTAAGACGTCTTATTGTTCTAAAGTCGATGGGGTGAACGTGGCGACCAAGGAAAAGAGTGCACACCCTCGTGTACCTTAAATTCCATCCAAGGTTCAAAAAGAGGTTTTTATCGACCTTACGAAAGTAACCCTTGAAGAAACTTTTGCATCGATCCTTCTTAAAAAACCCAAAAGGCATATGCCGAGAAAGGAAGAGGATCTGGGCCAATTTCTACTACCTTGTGATTTTTACGAGATTGAGGGATGTTTAGCCCTTGCCGATTTAGGTGCTAGCATCAATCTCATGCCTCATTCTCTTTGGAAATTGATGAGATTGCCTAATCTTACCCCCACAAACATGACTATCGAGCTAGCAAATTGTACACCATTAATACCAATTGGAATAGCCGAGGATGTCTATGTCAAAGTTGGAAAGTTTGTTTTCCCGCGGATTTCGTTATATCCGATTACGAGTGTGACCCCAAATGTCCCATTATTTTAGGCCGACCATTTTTATCGACGGCTCGAACCGTAATCGACGTTCACGAGGGGAGACTTACTATGAGATATGGGGATGACAAAATGGAATTTTTCACGAGTAAATTCCAAGTGTCTTATGACAATGAAAAAACCGAGGTCTCAAAACCTAATGTTTCTAAACCTAATGATTTCAAAATGTACACTTTAGCGGAAAGAATGTAACACCCCCAATTTCGGGTCATAGCAGCGGAAGGGTCATTGGGTGTTACTATCATGGTGCAATCTCAATATCATAGAAAAAGCCTCAAAATGAGTTGTTTTAATAAAACATACATCCATTCATTTTTTTAAAGATAAAACAGTTCACACACGGTCCCAAATAGTTTTAAAGTTTACACAACCAACCAAACGATAAAAGTTTCTTTGAATGGACATAGTTTAGAAAAGCGGGCCAAAACATTTATATTAAGCAAGCTACATGAAACCGCCTTCCTTGAGTGCCTTCTTCATGGACCTGAGAAAAAACATGCTATAAAGTCAACAAAAATGCTGAGTGAATCTATAGAGTTTAAATTAAATTATAGAACACAAGTATTCTGAATAAACCTTCCGTGGTTGACAATCATGTGGATCAGACATAACTATCATAGTTATTTCATAAGTCTCGTGACATTGAACGTTAACATATATTATTTCATCCCAACAAACCTAGCCAAGTGCGTATATTTCTCTTATACAATTGCATCCGATATTTCATTACTGGTGCATCACAACACCACGCGATAGCTAGTCGCGACCGGACTGGGTGTCACCCCGATAGATCTATCCATAGTATTAGCGTTCCTTTCGATTAACAATTCACGATTCATGGGCCTTTTAAGGCTAGAAAAAACTTTTATAACAACTTTCATATAAGCATACAATCGGGTCCTTTGTGTTCTATTTTAAAAGAAAGAGGGTTTACCACAACTTCTCGTTGTACCCTTCATTTATAATAAATACTTTTCAATAATAAGGGTTTCCACAACTTCTTGTCGTACCCCTTTTATTTTAATAAAACAAGCATGTTATCCGCCTCGCGGGTTTTATAAAACAAGTAAACATGTCAAAGCGAGGCTATAGACTCACCTTGGTACGATAGTAGTAATGTGACGATCGCCGACGATTTGTGATGCCCGTTAAACAAGAAGACCGCAACCTACCAAATAAGGCGCGTTCGTTAATAAACGACTCAAGTATAAATAATACTTAAATAATACGAAAGTCAATTTCATATAACCATGAAAATCCCGAAAAATTAACAATATAAGTGTACTTCTATACCCTTTTATTCAACACTATTCTTTTAAACACTTGCACTCTCGACATTGACCCGTCATAAGACGCCAAGTCAACGCAAGTCAAACCATCATTTTACTTCCCTCGGACCAGTAACTAAGTCATTTATATAATGACTTAACACTTGGGTAAGTCACCATGTCCAATAGTGAATACTCAACTCACACCATACAAGTATTGAACTACGTGTCCAAAATACCAATCAGCATGTACACTCCAAATGTACACACCAATCTAACCTATCTAGACTTGTCCGATTTCGACGGAACTTGGTGACAAACTCACTCATAATATGAATAAGACTCAGTTTAAGTTTCATTCAAAAGTATTACTTCTAAGACCTTCTGCCCGACACACCTTCTTGTTATAAAAACCGGACAATTTTACGCCTTTGACTTGTAAAACCATTTTGACTTATCTAGACAATTCCGTTTGCAAAACCGACACTCGGGTTTGAAAATAGACTCATGACCTGAGGTTTAGAAACTTACAACAGTCCTTGAACATTTTTAAAACTCATTCTATAGTCCCCGAGATTCGAGCCAAATATCGACAACAATTTTCGGATTGTGCCGATACTCGTCTCCCGGTACACGAATACTAAAACTAGCATAACTTTGCGCTCGTAATGAGTTAGAAGCTCATTCAAGCGGCAAAACGAGCGTCCTGAAGATTACTACAATAATATCACATCATCCCATTTCATAATCAGACCTAAGACTTTCAAAAATACCCTTTTACCTACTGGTCTAAAATGACTAGTTAAAAATCATACCAAATCAATATTTCAACCCATTCCAACAATTTCTATACTCCTAATATCATCCTAATATCATCCTAACACATCCACCTAACTCCAAACACCTAGAATGATCATCCAAAAATTAACCAACTCAAAATAAATAACATGCAACAAAATCCCACTATGAATATAATAATATTAACACATGTTTCACCATAAAAATGGATCAAACAACATGTTCTTCATCAAAAATTGAAAATAAAAATTTAGTGGATGCATGTTGGAAAAATTTATACCAAATTGAAGCTTGTTGAATTTCCAAGATGGGTCTTCTTTTAGATTTGATTGAATCAAAGTAGAAATTGAAATAATTTGATGGATGTGGGTGATGGGGTGGACGGCCAAAATGAAGAACAAGAGAGAGAATTTTTGATTTTTTTGTTAAATGTGATTTTTTTAATAAACTAGTTAGTGGAAAATCCTTAAATAGTCCATGGTCTGGGTAGTTTTTGTCAAAAATGCATTCTTTTGGGTTAAAAATGTAAATATTCACTTAAGTAGCGAGAAAATATTTACGGGGCTCGGGTTTCGTAAAAATACTTTTTGAAAGTTAAAACGCTTGAAAATATAATAACAAGGCTTCGACACGACTTAAAATGCAATTAAATTGAAAACATCGAAAATATTAAATATCGAGACAATCGATAATAAAACGTAAATTTTTGGGCATCCGTCGGTATCGCGATCACTAATAGTTCTCGTCATTCGTTAAACGTAAAAAACGAGAAATAAAGATTAAATATAATAAAATCATTTTTATGATTATTTTGATAATATAATATCGATACCTAACATATTCCTTGTCGGTTTTCATCTAATCGACATTTTTACGCTAGTTTCAAGTCATAACTTTCTCGGTTAGTCGATATATTTTAAATTCTCATTAAAGCAAACACGTAATACATAATAGACGAGATTAAAATAACGACCTGAAATTGACGGATTGTAACATCATCCCCACCAAATTAGGATCTTCGCCCTCGAAGATCAACTTGCGTTCTTGTCTGATCGCTTGTTGAAATCAAAGAGATGAGGGTAATTCTTCCACATTTGGTCTTCTCGTTCGCAAGTATACTCCAGTCCTCTCCTAGAGTTCCATCGCACTTTGACAATAGGTATTCGACTTTGCTTCAGTTTCTTGACCTCGCAATCCATGATCTCGATTGGTTCTTCGATAAAGTGCAACTTTTTATCAACCTTAACCTCGTCTAACGGTATAATGAGTTCTTCATCGGATAGACACTTCTTCAGATTCGACACATGAAAAGTGTTATGAATCCCATACAGTTCTTGTGGTAGTTCAAGTTGGTATGCCACGGGTCCTATTCTAGATGTAACCTTGAATGGTCCGATATAACGAGGACTCAACTTCCCACGTTTTCCAAATCGTACAACACCTTTCCATGGTGATACCTTTAACATAACCGTATCTCCCACGTTAAACTCCAATGATTTTCTTCTCACATCCGCATAACTCTTCTGTCGGCTTCGCGCAGACAACAGCCTATTCTTGATTTGCACAATCATATCCGTCATCTCTCTAATCAAATCAGGTCCAGTGAGTTGGGCATCACCAACCTCACTCCAGCTAACGGGTGATCTACATTTTCTTCCATAAAGTGCTTCAAAAGGTGCAGCTTTAATACTCGCGTGATAACTGTTATTGTACGAGAATTCGGCCAAATGTAAGTGCTTATCCCAGCTACTTCCAGAGTCTATCACACAAGCACGTAGCATATCCTCCAAAGTTTGGATTATTCTTTTGCTTTGCCCATCAGTTTGCGGATGATAGGCTGTGCTCATATCCAAATTGGTTCCTAATGACTTTTGAAGTGATCTCCAAAATCCAGAAGCAAAACGACTATCTCTATCGGTAATGATTGAAATAGGAACACCATGCTTGCACACGATTTCCTTTAGATAAATATCAGCGAGATTCTCTAAACCGAACCTCTCGTTGATTGGAATAAAATGAGCGGATTTAGTTAAACGATCGACAATAACCCAAATTGCATCGAACCCAGACGGTGTCCTTAGGAGTTTTGTGATGAAGTCCATCGTAATTCGCTCCCATTTCCAGATTGGAATTTCAGGTTGGACAAGTAATCCTGACGGCTTTTGATATTCAACTTTCACTTTTGCACATGTTAAGCATTTCGCGACGTATGTTGCAATATCAGCTTTCATATTCGGCCACCAGTATAACTTTTTCAAGTCTTGGTACATTTTGTCCGATCCAAGATTAATGGAATACTTGGACTTATGAGATTCTAACATAATCAAGTCCCTCAGTCCACCATATAATGGTAACCAGATTCGACCTCTCAAACATTGATACCATCGACTCACGTCTCAAATGTTTCACCGTCTCCGCTAAATCTTTCGGCTGCAATATTTTCTTTCTTGCACGCTTCGATTTGTGCGTTTCGAATCTTCTCCGGTAAGTCATTATGAACTGTCACTACCAAAGCACGCACTCGAATCGGTTTCTCCTTTTCCTTTCGACTTAACGCGTCAGCTACCACGTTCGCCTTTCCTGGATGATAACGAATTTCGCAGTCGTAATCACTCAAGAGTTCAACCCCTCGACGTTGCCTCATATTCAGCTCCTTTTGATCCAATATGTATTGTAGGATTTTATGATCAGTGAACACTGTACACTTCGTGCCATACAGATAATGTCTCCAAAGTCGCAGAGCAAAAACCACAGCACCCAATTCTAAATCATGGGTTGTGTAGTTCTCCTCATTCTTCCTTAATTGTCTAGAGGCATATGCGATTACCTTTTCACGTTGCATAAGAACAGCACCGTATCCTCGAAGAGATGCATGCAATAAACAACAAAGTCTTCACTTCCTTCAGGTAACGATAAGATCGGCGCACTACAGAGTTTCATCTTCAGGGTTTGGAAAGCTTCTTCTTCTTCATCTCCCCACACATACGATTTATTATTCTGAGTTAGCTTAGTTAATGGTTTTGATATCAAAGAGAATCCTTCAATAAACCTTCGGTAATAACCAGCCAAACCTAGAAATTGTCGTACTTCAGTTGGAGTAGTCGGAGCACTCCAATTCTTGATGGCTTCGATCTTTGCAGGATCAACATGTACTCCACTTTTATCAATCACATGTCCGAGAAATTGTACAGAATTAAGCCAAAAATCACACTTTGAGAATTTAGCGTACAACTTTTCGTTCTTTAACAAGTTCAAGATAATCCTTAAGTGCTCGGCATGCTCTTCATTGCTCTTGGAGTAGATTAGAATATCATCTATGAAAACGATCACGAATTTATCAAGATACGACTTACAAATGCGATTCATTACAACCATGAATACAACAGGTGCATTAGTCAAACCAAAAGGCATAACCAGAAACTCATAGTGACCATAACGAGTTCTAAACGCCGTAATAGGAATATCTTCCTCACGTATGCGAAGTTGATGGTAACCAGAACGAAGATCAATCTTGGAGAAAACACGAGAACCTTGAAGTTGATGAAATAAATCATCAATTCTTGGAAGCGGATAACGATTCTTGATCGTTAGCTTATTCAGCTCTCGGTAATCAATACACATGCGAAACGAACCATCTTTCTTCTTAACGAATAAGACAGGAGCTCCCCAAGGTGACGAACTCGGTCGTATAAAACCCTTATCAGTTAGCTCTTGCAATTGCACAGATAACTCCTTCAGCTCGGATGGTGCTAAACGATATGGCGCACGAGCCACGGGTGCAGCACCAGGAATTAGGTCAATTTGGAATTCTACTTGCCTTGGAGGCGGAAGTCCAGGCAAATCTTCCGGAAACACTTCAGGGAAGTCACGGATGACGGGTACATCTTCGGCACGTTTCTCCTTCGATTCCTTCTCCAATACTTTAGCTAGGAATAACTCACAACCTCTTTCGATATACTTACGAGCCTTAATGCAGGAAACGATTTTTAGTCATGAATTACGTTGATCACCTTCGATAACCATGGTCTTGTCATCCAAGGGAATCCTAACTTTCTTTTCGCCACACAAGATAGACGCGTTATACTTGGATAGCTAATCCATTCCGATAATAATATCAAAACTTCCCTATTCGACAATCATCAAGTCTATTTTGAAAATACGGTTCAAGAGATTAAGAGAATATCCTAGGAGCGCACGATTGGTACTCACTAATTTACCATCAGCTAGTTCTACCTCATAACTCGCGTCTAATTCGACCGGTTTGATATCAGTTAAGGTACTAAAACTTGTAGACACAAAGCTTTTGTCGGCACCAGAATCAAATAAAGCTGTAGCATAACGGTTGTTCAGTAAAAACGTACCAGTGACAACTTTCGGGTTTTGCTTCGCTTCAGCTTCACCCAACTGATAAACTTTTCCCTGGTTATCTCCACCACGTGCGTTCTTCGGTGGTTGAGGGCAATGGTTCCTCATGTGCCCTTTACCTTGGCAGTTAAAACACGTCACTCCCTTCTTTCCTGGTCCCCAGCAGTCTTCAGTCCTATGACCTAGCTTGTTTCCCACACTTAGCACATTCACCAGTATGAGACTTCTTGCAACGTTGACATCTGGTTCCCTTATCAGCAGATACAGTTTCAGTCATCGCATTAACATTACCCCTCCTTCGGTTTTGATTCCTATTGTGAGATTGACGGTTATCACCACGATCATCACTATCATTTTCAGCTCTTCTTTTATTATCTTCAGAAACACCATCAACCTTGTCTTGGATGATTTGACCCATTAGTTGGTAGGCCATACGAACAGCTACATTAATATGGCAAGTTTAGATGAGGTCACATCACCACGGATGTTGGTAGGTAAGCCTCGAATATACTGCTCCACCTTCAAGTATTCTGGGTTAACTTTGTTTGGACAAAGTAGAGCAAGTTCATGGAATCTGTTTGTGTATCCATCGATGTCAGTACCCTTCAGTCTCAGATGATATAGTTCCTATTCTAACCTCTGAATAACACTCCTTGGACAAAATTCCTCAGTCATCCACCTTCTTACTTCAACCCAAGGTGTAGCATAAGCAGCATCCATACCCATTGATGCCATTCTTCCATTCCACCAAGTTAATGCTCGCCCTTGAAGAGTAGCAGAGGCAAACATCACCTTGTCTCCTTCCTCACTTCCACTAAATCTAAACACGGATTCCAATTTTTCAAACCATTTCATTAACCCAACAGCACCTTCAGTACCCTTAAAAGTTGGAGGTTTGCATTTCATGAACGAGGTATAATTACACTTCTTGTTTTCAAGAATCATTAGTCTATCAGCATCACCAGTTCCAGCACCAGCATTGCCAGCTCCAGTATTACCAGCTCCAGTATTACCAGCTCCAGTAGTACCAGCTCCAGTATTGCCAGCTCCAGTATTGCCAGCTCCACTAGATCCACCAGCTCCACCGGATCCACCAGCTCCACCAGATCCACCAGATCCACCAGCTCCACCAGATCCACCGGCTCTATTATTCATATTTGCCATAAAAGCATTCATAGAGACCTGAAATTGATCAGCTACTATAGCACATAACTGAGTCTCAGTCAATTGTTTTGGCGGCATAATCCTGTTACACAATTCACATCAAAATGAGTATTCATTCCACGCTTGTGATAACAAAACATGAATAACACAAAATAAGAATAGATATATGAAAAGAAACAAGAAAGGATGATAGAACGAAGAATAGAATTTGGACAAGGAACGAATATTCACGAGGAATGAGTCAAAAGACACGGATTTCTATTGTGACAATCAGCGTCATTTGTAAATTATGTATTAGTATTATAATAATCAAACAATAATCATTTATAAATAAAAAAATGTAATTAATTGTGCTTTAAGCATAAATAATTATTAATTATGTATAACATATTTACTTTTCTTGTTCTCGTCCATTGGCAACTCGGAGGTTTCGCTTGCAGATGTTATAGTCAAAAGATTTCAAAATTTTATTTTTGGAAAATCTTTTCGTTCTCTATAACTTGAGCTCTGATACCAATCTGTAACACCCCCAATTTCGGGTCATAGCAGCGGAAGGGTCATTGGGTGTTACTATCATGGTTCAATCTCAATATCATAGAAAACGCCTCAAAATGAGTCGTTTTAATAAAACATACATCCATTCATTTTTTCAAAGATAAAACAGTTCACACACGGTCCCAAATAGTTTTAAAGTTTACACAACCAACCAAACGATAAAAGTTTCTTTGAATAGAGATAGTTTAGAAAAGCAGGCCAAAACATTTATAATAAGCAAGCTACATGAAACCGCCTTCCTTGAGTGCCTTCTTCATGGACCTGAGATAAAACATGCTATAAAGTCAACAAAAATGCTGAGTGAATGTATAGAGTTTAAATTAAATAAACGAACAAAAGTATTCTGAATAAACCTTCCGTGGTTGACAATCATGTGGATCAGACATAACTATCATTGTTATTTCATAAGTCTCGTGACATTGAACGTTAACATATATTATTTCATCCCAACACACCTAGCCAAGTGCGTATATTTCTCTTATACATTGCATCTGATGTTTCATTACTAGTGCATCACAACACCACACGATAGCTAGTCGCGACCGGACTGGGTGTCACCCCGATAGATCTATCCATAGTATTAGTGTTCCTTTCGATTAACAATTCACGATTCATGGGTCTTTTAAGGCTAGAACAAACTTTTATAACAACTTTCATTTAAGCATACAATCGGGTCCTTTGTGTTCTACTTTAAAAGAAAGAGGGTTTACCACAACTTCTCGTTGTACCCTTCATTTATAATAAATACTTTTCAATAATAAGGGTTTCCACAACTTCTTGTCGTACCCCTTTTATTTTAATAAAACAAGCATGTTATCCGCCTCGCAGGTTTTATAAATCAAGTAAACATGTCAAAGCGAGGCTATAGACTGACCTTGGTACGATAGTAGTAATGTGACGATCGCCGACGATTTGTGATGCCCGTTAAACAAGAAGACCGCAACCTACCAAATAAGGCGCGTTCATTAATAAACGACTCAAGTATAAATAATATTTAAATAATACGAAAGTCAATTTCATATAACCATGAAAATCCCGAAAAATTAACAATATAAGTGTACTTTTCTACCCTTTTATTCAACACTTGCACTCTCGACATTGACCCGTCATAAGACGCCAAGTCAAACCATCATTTTACTTCCCTCGGACCAGTAACTAAGTCACTTATATAATGACTTAACACTTGGGTAAGTCGCCATGTCCAATAGTGAATACTCAACTCACGCCATACAAGTATTGAACTACGTGTCCAAAATACCAATCAGCATGTACACTCCAAATGTACACACCAATCTAACCTATCTTGACTTGTCTGATTTCGACGAAACTTGGTGACAAACTCACACATAATATGAATAAGACTCAGTTTAAGTTTCATTCAAAAATATTACTTCTAAGACCTTCTGCCCGACACACCTTCGTGTTATAAAAACCGGACAGTTTTACGCCTTTGACTTGTAAAACTATTTTGACTTATCTAGACAATTCCGTTTGCAAAACCGACACTCGGGTTTGAAAATAGACTCATGGCCTGAGGTTTAGAAACTTAAAACAGTCCTTGAACATTTTTAAAACTAATTCTATAGTCCCCGAGATTCGATCCAAATATCGACAACAATTTTCGGATTGTGCCGATACTCGTCTCCCGGTACATGAATACTAAAACTAGCATAACTTTGCGCTCGTAATGAGTTAGAAGTTCATTCAAGCGGAAAAACGAGTGTATTGAAGATTACTACAACAATATCACATCATCCCATTTCATAATCAGACCTAAGACTTTCAAAAATACCCTTTTACCTACTGGTCTAAAATGACTAGTTAAAAATCATACCAAATCAATATTTCAACCCATTCCAACAATTTCTATAGTCCTAATATCATCCTAATATCATCCTAACACATCCATCTAACTCCTAACAACCTAGAATGATCATATAAAAATTAATCCACTCAAAATAAATAACATGCAACAACATCCCACTATGAATATAATAATATTATCACATGTTTCACCATAAAAATGGATCAAACAACATGTTCTTCATCAAAAATTGAAATGAAAAATTTAGTGGATGCATGTTGGAAAAATTTATACCAAATTGAAGCTTGTTGAATTTCCAAGATGGGTATTCTTTTAGATTTGAATGAATCAAAGTAGAAATTAAAATAATTTGATGGATGTGGGTGATGGGGTGGACGGCCAAAATGAAGAACAAGAGATAGAATTTTTGTTTTTTTTTGTTAAATGTGATTTTTTTAATAAACTAGTTAGTGGAAAATCCTTAAATAGTACAAGGTTTGGGTAGTTTTTGTCAAAAATGCATTCTTTTGGGTTAAAAATGTAAATATTCACTTATGTAGCGGGAAATGTCAAGAAGTAAATTTTGAAAATATTTACAGGGCTCGGGTTTCGTAAAAATACTTTTTTAAAGTTAAAACGCTTGAAAATATAATAACAAGGCTTCGACAAGACTTAAAACGCAATTAAATCGAAAACATCGAAAATATTAAATATCGAGACAACCGATAATAAAAAGTAAATTTTTGGGCATCCGTCGGTATCGCGATCACTAATAGTTCTCGTCATTCGTTTAACGTAAAACACGAGAAATAAAGATTAAATATAATAAAAATCATTTTTATGATTATTTGAGAATATAATATCGATACCTAACATATTCCTTGTCGGTTTTCATCTAATCGACATTTTTACGCTAGTTTCAAGTCATAACCTTCTCGGTTAGTCGATATATTTTAAATTCTCATTAAAGCAAACACGTAATACGTAATAGTCGAGATTAAAATAACGACCTGAAATTGACGGATTGTCACAAAGAATGAGGCTTAATGCATGTATTGAAAAAATTAAGAAGAACGGTTTTAAAGATAAGGATTTTAATGATAAAGAATACGTGTACCTAATTCAAAAGGGTGTGTGTAAATTTATGAATGAAAAATCACTTTGGGATGTATTCGATGAAACAAGTGAAATACCAATTCCGAAGGGCGACGTCAGTGCCATCACGACAATGACCAAAATGGACTCGTCTTCACCACCTTCGAAGGACCATGTCTTTGAGGCTTCAACTTCTAACTCCGTTGAAGTGCCTCCTTTTCCTAGCCCAACACCCGTTGAGGCGAAGTTTTATCGACATCGATCCTCTCGTTTTAGAAAAGTCACCTAAGCATAGTCATTCGACTTGTAAGACCATGGTTGTGAGTGCTCACATCGACTCTTTCTTTGATGATGACGATGGTGATTTTTCCAAGATTCATCACGTACTTCGAAATCCGCATGGAATTTTTTATTCTCCTAAAAAGAAACATGTGAAGTACGATGATTACGAGTTTGATCCCGAGATTGAGGAAATCATTGAACAAGAGTTAGCTCTTTTGCCTCCACTCCCACCTACAAGTGAGGTCAATCTTTCCAAAATCAAGGATGAACTAAATGAGTTGGAACGTCTTATTTTCGATGACGAACCAACTCACGTGACCACAAAAAATCCAATTCTCGAGGAGTTACCTAATAAACACTCCTCAAATGAGAATTACGTTTACCACATTCGTGAGGATTTAACTTATCAACAATCCCCACAAATGGATGATGGTTTCGTGCTTGATCGTGGTCTTTTCGAGAGAGTTTCTAAGATACTCAAGGAGGGGAATGACAAACTGTTGGGAATTATTTGTTAAGTGTCAACTACCGTTAGTATATTCCAAGTACTGTTAGTGTTATGTAAGTACCGTTAGTGTTAACGTGGTACATAGTAAGTACTGCTACTTATAAAGTAAGTACTGCTATGATGATTAGGACGAATATATCTTTGTATAAGATATGTCATAGTTAAAGTTAGAGTATATCTTATGTGATATACCTAAATAGTTAGAATATTAATAATATATCGTCTGTGATATAATTATCTTTATAGAATATTATAAGGTTTCTAGGGTTCCTTACTCTATAAAAGGAACATAGGTACAATGTCTTTTATGTACCTCATACAAGTCGATTAAGAAGAGAATCGAATAGTTAAAAGTAATTTTGTTCTTCTGTGCTTTATAAGTTAGATTCCGTATAACTTATTTAGTGTTAGTAAGAGTGCTTAAAGTGTTTTAGTTTGATTACAAACTATTATACTAATTCTTAACAGAATATAGATCCAACCAAAGGGATGAACAAGTGGTCTCAGAGCTTGTTGAGAAACTCTGAAAAAGAAAAACACGTCCCTAAACACTCCACACATCTCAAAACTCAATGTCTCAACCAGATGGTGATGACGCTCACTTGAATGATGCTCAGATCCCTGATCCTATTCCACAGGGACAACCACAAGTTGTGCATACTGTACCAGCACAAGGTGCTCAAGTCGTGAATGCTGTAGCTACCTCTACACCAACACCTTCTCATACTCTGTCTGCTGTTAAACTCCTAGTTCTCAAAGGTGACAATTATGAGACTTGGGCTATGTAGATGGAACATTACTTGAATAACACAGATCATACTGTGTGGCAAGTTATCAAGAATGGGAACACACCAAAGAAGCTACACTGGTTGCCAGAAGGTACATGGTATGATCTACCTGCTGTGACTGTTGAGGAGATACAAGCAGAGATCCGAGAAAGAAAAGCCATAACTGCTTTGGCTATGGATCTTTCTGAAGACATTCTACCAAGCTTTCATCATTATAAGGATGCCAAAGCTATGTGGGATGCTATAAAACTTAGATTTGGAGGCAATGAAAAATCTAAGAAAATTAAGAAGATTGTTCTTAAGCAAGAATTTGATAACTTCTCAATTACAAGTATAGAGGGAATACATGGTGGATATGGAAGGTTCAACAAGTTTCTTATTCAGTTAGCAGTTTATGGACAAGTAATTCCTAATGAAGAAGCAAATCTAAAATTCTTAAGAAGTGTTCCACCAGAGTGGAAAGCAAATGGCTATGCACTTCATCACAAGAGATGATTTGGAAACAATTCTGTTTGATCATCTCTACAACAATCTTAGAGCATATGAGATGGATGTGAAAGGCACTAAAGTAAAGACAGCAACTACTTCAAAGTCTAACTTGGCTTTTTTGTCAGATGGGAACAGCGGTACTTACTTTCAAAATACCGCTAGTGGATCTAGCAGCGGTACATACTTCACAAATACCGCTGGAGGACTTACAAGTAGTACTTACCCACACAGTATTGAAAGCAGTCCAATGGTCTCTCAAAATCCACATGGAAGGTCTTCACCATTGTTTAGTGACAATGATGCCTTCTCATTCTTTGTTGGACAAGACAACAGGCCAAGATTAACTCTCAATGACTTGTTCCAAATGGATGATGCTGATGTTGAAGAGATGGATCTTAAATGGCAAGCTGCCATGGTGTCAGTAAGATCTAATAGATTCTTCAAGAAGACTGGAAGAAAAACGACTGTCGATCCTAATGAGCCATTAGGATATGATAAGTCCAAAGTTGAATGCTATAACTGTGGAAGGAATGGACACTTTGCAAGAGAATGCTCTAGAGATAAAGATGAGACTAGCAATCAGAAGTCCAAAAAAGAGCTATAGAACCAGTCCAAGAATAACTGAAAGCTTTCCAAAAGGAAACAGCAGGAGTCCTAAAGGAACCAAAGCATTGGTTACTGTAGATGGAGTGGCGAATTGGGCAGAAGAAGAAGAAGAAGAGCTTGGATTAATGGCTCTCTCACATGAAGATACTGAGGTACATCCTTGTTCTAAAGATTGTATTCTTAAATTTAATAGTCTAAAAGTAGAACTAGAGGAACAATATCAAAAGGTTAACACATGCACTGTAGAAGTAAAAGCTTTCAAACAGGGTGTTGTTAAATTAGAAGAAAATATAGTTTTGTACAAAAAGGCTCAACAAAACTATGAAGAGAAAATAAGGATTTTGACTCTTCAAATGAGGGAAAAAGATGTGGAAATAAAAGCTTTTGAAAAACAACTTTTAAAAATAAATTCAGAAAATGAAGCTTTAAAAACCAGTGTGTGTAATAAAAGGGAAGTGATTAGTCATTCTCAACAATCCTCTAAGGGATTGGGAAAATTGATTAATTCAAAAATGGGGTATTATGATAAAACAGGCCTAGGATATATTGAGGATCAACCTGGGATGACCTTAACTAACAAAGACTTATCAAAAGGGATTTTTGATAGTTCTAGTGAGGTAGATGATACACCTGAAAGTGATAGATATGTTGAAGGAATTAAGGAAGTTCCTCCACCAGTAACAGGAATTTTCATGCCCTCTTGTAATGATACTAGTATAGAGTTAGAAGAATCTAAGATTAATAATGTCTTTAACTCTAGTACTGTGTCTCAAGAAAATACTGTTGTGACCAAGAATATTGTTTATCCACCTTTAATGAACAACTTTGTTTCTGAGGAATCTAAGACTAGTTCAGCTCCCAAGCAGGAAAAAACTCCTAGCAAGATATTGGAAAACAATGTACAACATAATAAAGTCAAAAGGGGTGAGATAGGTTTTGAAAAAGTAAAATCAAAACAACCTTTTGGGTCTTCTTTGAGAAGAAAAGGATGTTATGTTTGTGGTAGTATAAATCATTTTATCAAAGACTGTACATTACATGAAGATAAAATTGTGAAACAAAAGGCTACACAAAGGGTCATGAAAAACAGTAATAAGAAAAATGCACAGGTTATAGGAAACAGAAACTTAAAGATGACAAACCTAATTTTGATCACACATGGGTAGTTAAAAAGATTAAAAATAATCCTACCAAAAGTTTTGTTCCTAGGGCAGTACTTATGAAGCAAGGACTTGTATCCTTAAAGTCTGGTAAACCAAGTACCGGCTAGTCTAAACCTACAAGTACTGCTAGACCAAACTCAAGTACTGTTGGTTTAAAGTCTATAAAACCAATGTTCCCCAAGACTTCTAAGAAAGTTTTTGAAAAAGTTAAAACACCTAGAAGTAAGGACAAAAACAAACCAGTACAAATGTGGGTTCCTAAAAGAGATATACCATGTGTCAAAGCAAGTACCGCTAAAGCAGTACTTAAGTCAAAGAAGTCAGAGCACATAGAGTCACCCTATGAATTTGACTACATAAATGAAACCATGAAGTATCAGAGTAAAAGTAGCATTACTAGAAATGCTTAAGTACAAACTCTTAAATGTGTAGGTCCCACAAGATCCGAGCCAAATGTGGCTTGGGTCCCTGTTAAAAACTGATGAGTTTTATTTGTGTGCAGGGGCATCTCATTGATGAATTAAAAGATAAAGGAATTGTAGATAGTGGATGCTCAAGACACATGACAGGAAACAAAGATTTTCTTGCTAAATTTGAAGAATTCAGAGGAGGTCCAGTAGCCTTTAGGGGTAGCAAAGGTAGAATCACTGGAAAAGGGAAAATCAACACAGGAAAGTTGGAGTTTGAAGATGTTTTCTTTGTAAAAGAATTGAATGAGTTCAACCTCTTTTCTGTATCACAAATGTGTGATAAGAAGAACAAGGTGGTATTCATAGACAAAGACTGCTTGGGGTTGTCCAAAGACTTTAAGATGCCTAAGGAATCTCAAATACTGCTTAAAGTACCCACGCAAGAAAATATGTACACCTTTAATCTTCATACTATTACTCCAACAGGTGGTATTACATGTTTGCTAGCTAAGTCTTCTTTAGATGAGTCAAACTTATGGCATAGAAGGTTAGGTCATGTGAATTTCAAGAATCTTAATAGATTGGTAAAAAGGAATTTGGTTAGAGTTCTACCTAACAAATCTTTTCAAAATGATTTCACGTGTGCTGCTTGTCAAAAAGGTAAACAACATAGAGCCTCTTGTAAGACCAAGACTGTAAACACTGTGACAAAACCTTTGCATCTCTTGCATATGGATTTATTTGGTCCAGTTTCTATCAGAAGCATTAGTCATAAGACCTTTTGTCTAGTCATAACTGATGATTATAGTAGATTCAGTTGGATTTTCTTTTTAGCCCTTAAAAGTGAAACAAGTGAATTACTAAAGAATTTTATCACTTTAGTTGAAAAGCAGTTCACTAAACAGGTTTTAATCATTAGGACTGATAATGGAACAGAATTTAAGAATGCTGATTTTAATGAATTCTGTAGGTCTAAAGGAATTAAGAGACAATTTAGTAATCCTAGAACTCCACAACAGAATGGAGTAGCTGAAAGGAAAAATAGGACATTAATTGAGGCTGCTAGAACTATACTGGCTGATTTAATTTTGCCAAATACCTTTTGGGCATAAGCAATCAATAATGCATGATATGTGTTAAATAGAGTCCTAGTAACTAAGCCTCAAAATAAAACGCCTTATGAACTCTTGACTAATGTAAAGCCTAACATAAGTCATTTAAAACCTTTTGGGTGTCATGTGTCCATACTAAATACTCTTGATTATTTGGGAAAGTTTGATGGAAAGTCTGATCCAGGATATCTTGTAGGATATTCATTGCAAAGTAAAGCAAATAGGGTTTACAATTTGGCAACTAAGAAAGTTGAAGAAAATGCTCATGTCAATTTCTTAGAAAATAAACCCAATGTTCCAGGAATAGGATATGCTTGGATGTTTGATTTAGATTATCTAACTAATCCATGGATTACTACTCTTTGCAAAAGGATTGTCAAACTAACAATGTAGGTGAGGATTCAAGTGCAACTAATGCAGATACGCAAGAAGATGTTTCTTCATCAGATGATGATATTCATATCTACGTGCCCAACATGCCTACTATTACTCCCATGTCTACAACTCCCAAGAAGCAAACCATGCCATCAAATGATGATCAAGCCTCCCAGGAGCTATAGAGTCTTCAAGATCAAGAAAAGAATGTTACATCTGCTAATAAGCATTCAAGAGAAGAATCTTCTGAGTCACAGCACTCAGCAGTACATACTATACCTAGTGGTACTTCATCCGCAAGTACTACTAAGTCAAAATCTGCCAAATTTATTGACTCACTATAAGAGATTTTGCAAGCATTGGACGATGAAGACTTATATGCCAGTCCAGCTGAAGGAATCTTCTCCAAAGATTCCTATGATGAGCAGGGTGCAGTAACTGATTTCAATAATTTGGAAACAGAAATTCCAGTCAGTTCTATTCCCACACATAAAGTCAACAACAACCATCCTACTACACATATTATTGGTGATCCAAAATCCGCTATACAAACCAGAAGACAACTGCAAACCAATATTGAAACTCATGCACTAGTGAGTTATGTCAAACAACAGCAGAGAACAAATCATAAAGATACTCAACATTGTTTGTTTGCCTATTTCTTATCTTAAGTAGAGCCCAAAAACATCTCTTAGGCTCTTGATGAAGAAAGTTGGGTAGATGCCATGCAAGAAGAATTAACACAATTTGAGCTACAAAAAGTTTGGATTCTTATGGATCTTCCCTCAGGTAAAAGAGTAATTGGTACTAGATGGGTCTTCAGGAATAAGAAGGATGAAAGAGGGGTTGTTTTGAGGAACAAGGCAAGACTTGTTGCTCAAGGCTATAGACAAGAAGAAGGGATAGACTATGATGAGGTTTTTGCACCAATGGCAAGGATAGAAGCCATTAGGTTATTTTTGGCCTTTGTATCATATATGGAATTTATAGTCTATCAAATGGATGTGAAAAATGCCTTTCTATATGTTACTATTTTAGAGGAGGTATATGTCTAACAACCTCCAGGTTTTGTAGATCCTAAATTCCCCAATAGAGTCTACAAAGTTATCAAAGAACTTTATGGTCTGCATCAAGCTCCAAGAGCCTAGTATGCAACTTTATCCAACTTTCTACTAGAACATGAATATAGGAGAGGAACCATTGACAAAACTCTGTTCATCAAGAAAAATGCCAAAGACATCATTCTAGTTCAAGTCTATGTTGATGACATCATTTTTGGTTCTACCAAGAAGACATGGTGTGAAGAATTTGAAGCTTTGATGAAAGGAAGATTTCAAATGAGTTCTATGGGAGAACTAACTTTCTTTTTGGGACTGCAAGTCAAACAAAGGAAAGATGGAATTTTTATCAGCCAAGATAAATATGTTGCTGAAATCTTAAAGAAATTTTCATGTATGGATACAAGGAGTACAAGCACACCTTTTGAAGCCAAGAAATCTTTATCAAAAGATGAACATGGAGAAGATGTTGACATTCATCTCTATAGGTCAATGATTGGTTCATTAATGTATCTTACTGCTTCAAGACCAGATATAATGCTTGCTGTGTGTGCCTATTCAAGATTCCAAGTTCATCCAAAGGTGTCACATCTACATGCTGTGAAGAAGTGTTAGCCTCAAAATATTGAGTCAAACAAGAATGCTCGGTCATATGGTTATTATGTATCGTATTTTAGAACGTTGTAATACGTAGTATATTAGTCGTGTTATACGGGTTTAACTTTAGGCTAAAGTTCATTAATAAGTAACTAAAGCCCAAAAGGAAAGCCCGGCCCAAACCATATAGTCCATAAAGAAGCCCGTATGTGGGTGGACTATATATACCCTTCCTAGCATGTTAGGAAGGGTGTTGGTAATTTCATTTTCTTCTAATCTAATATTTCACAAGTTTCTCCAACCATTTTCTCTCTACTTTCCCTCACTACTTTCTCTCTCTAAAAATTCATCTCATATCTACCTTTCTTCATAAATTCGTATTATATCACTTATATATTAGGGACAACATTTGGTATCAATCTCCATGGGGTAGTTTTGTAATTGGTTTTTGAGTTTTCATTTGATTTATTTGATTTGATCCTTTTTTCTACCACGAATTCAAGATTTTTTTTATGTTTTTAGTGTTCTTCAAGTCGTATAACTTCTTTATTAGTGTCATAGTGACTTGGGTATCTTGGTTTTTGGCTAAAACACAAGTTTTTTTTTTGGATCAAAAGTTGAAAACTTTCTTGTTTTTCATCTTTCCGAAATTCTAGCAAGTATCACCATCGGAAAGTACAAAGGGAGTGAGGCCAGATCGCAATAACCACTAGGTTCTACTTGGCGATCTAAGGATTTCGTTACCTTATTCCGACGAGACATTCCGATCGTACATTGCGATCTAGGATTCCGACGGTTTCAAGGGACTTTTGAGTCGTTACTCTGCCAAATTTGTTTTAGCCACATTCCGATCTGAACATTCCGATCTGAACTTATTCCGATCTGAACATTCCGATCTAAGGATTCCGACAGTTATACATTGCGATCTAAGCCATATTCCGATCTAAACATTCTGACAGTGCATTGCGATCTAAGCATTCCGACAACCAACATTCCGATGGCACATTCCGATGGACATTCCGATGGAACATTCCGATGGACATTCCAATGGCACATTCCGATGGACATTCCGATGACATGTTTAGCTAAATTTTGTTTGAGTATTTTTTAGTTTTAGCCACCATCTAGACTAGTTTCAGAATACCGTTTACACGAAGATAAAAAAAAAAAAATTTTTTAGGCGGGAAAACCATTTTAAAATTTATTTTTTCCTAGACCATTTTTAGGCCATTTATGCTTCGATTTCAAATTTTGGTGATGCGAAAAATTTTTCGACCAAAAATTCAAATTTTCGGACCAAAATTCAAATTTTTAGGTTTTATTTTTGTCAAAATTTTTCAATTTTCAAAATTCTTCCCTATTAGTTTTTGGCCATTTCGGACTTGATTTCAAAATTTGGTAAGACAAATTTTTCAGTTTACAGTTTTGTCAGACTGAGGAATTTATTGTCGGACTGAGAAAAAATCGGAATTTTCGAAATTGCAACCACAAACCAATCACACCATATCTACTTAAGATCCAAAGTCAATTCATCAACTGTGTCACCCGTTATGGATTCCGTAACACAAGATGTGCATGCACTCAAATCCAAGATGTCGGTTGCAAAAGAACGATGCATGACACACTTTAGATCACTCCAGTCACACCTTCAAGTTCTTTCAAATGACGATTTAAAAGGCACTCGCGTCGAACTTGGATTCAAACGGGTATTCATGTCAGTCACTGGACAAGATGTTGAGACATTCACAAGCACAATGCTACTCAATGTAGATCACCTTTAACAACAACTTGCCAACGATGAATTTCAAGAGGTTGAATCCATAGATGCGGTTTTGGTTCTCGAGAATCAGTTTCAGCAATTGTTTGATACACAGGTCTCTATACACTATGATCGAGAATTCATCAACAAATACTTCTTTGAATATACTCGGTTAGAAGTTCAAGAATTCAAGGAGACATTTCTTCAACACTTGAGTGCTGTAACGAAGTCCATTGCTGAAAGCACACGTCATAAACTAAAAGGTGAAAGAAGGGTGAATAACAGATTAATGTAGAAGAACGAGAGCAATGTCAATGATGGTCAAATATTGGATGCTCCGATTGGCACAGAATGTAGCGGGACAGAATCAGAAAAGCAACATACCAGCAACAACTCAGGGAATGATCAAGCAACCGATGATGCAGATATCAGACCCATATATGACGAGGAGCCAATGGCTGAGGTACAAGTAAATGTTGTGTATGATGATCATCAATATATTGATTTTATGATTCATGAGCTTGAAAAAATGTTAACTCAAAAGACAAAAGATTTTGAGGACGCCAAACTCGAGTTTTCGAAGAAAAATGACAAATTTGAAACTTATTTTGAAAAACTTGAAAAAGCAAACGTTGTTCTTGAACAAACACTAGATCGTAAAATTCAAGATTCTAATGCCGAAAAAGAACATTTTGTGAAACAAATAAATTTGTTAGAATCAAAGTTGGCTTCTCAAAATCCCAGTCCTCCGTCTGCTTCATTAAGTGAAATATCCGTGCAACCTATTGACATTGTAGATAGTAATGACGCTAATGCTGATAATGACATATTTGTTAATATGAACATTAAGTTAGAAAAACGTGTCGCTCAATTACTTCTACAAAATGAGCAATTGAAAGCTCAGATTCAGGAAAAGGTTTTTGCATTAACAGCAGTGAAAAATGAATTAAGGAAGCTAAAAGGAAATAGTGTGGATACTCAGTTAGCAAATCAGTCAATCTTGGGGAAACCTCCTACTCAACCATTCAAAAACCGCTCAGTTGCTAGACAACCGAATGCGTTTAAATCTGACCGACCCAAAACATCAAACTCGAGGTTTGCATCCCAAGTTGACGTGCATAGCAATTTGCCAAAAACTGTCACTTCACTATCTAGATCCCCCTTAACACATTTTGACAATGCAAAACCCAATCACATGAATGCTTCAAGCAACTCTAGAAATAGCTCCAAGAACATGACTCAGAGTCGTTCAAATGACACGGGTCATAAAAGCTGTCTAGAGGATGCTAAGATAAAGACACAAGCTAGAGATTTGACCCAACCGAAACCTAGGAGCGCTAATCACACATCTAGGAATTCTAGACCCTTCTATGATGTGCCCAAATCAGTCTATGCTAGGAACACTAAATCCTTCTCAAATGCTAAGCATTTTTTTTGCATGAAATGTAACAAATGTGTGTTTAATACCATTCATGATGATTGCATCACAAAAGTCCTGAACAAGGTGAACCAAAAAGCTAGAGCATCTCAAAGACGGAACCCTATAGGAAATAGATTTTCTCCAGTTAAGTCTTCCGTTGTACATGAGAAACCTACATTTCCTAGACCTTGTCTTAAGTGGATACCAACGGGTAGAATCTTCAAAACAACTGGTCTTAATTTGGTTCCTACTGGAAAAACATTTCCCTCTAGCACGACAAAGGTTCACTGTGAACCCCCACATGCTTCTCACAAAGATATCACTAACAAATATGCAAGCATACAAACTACTGATGAAAGTGCAGGTAATCATGTATAGGTTCAACAAGAACATAAAGGTTTTCCTTATTCATACCGTTCAACAAAAGACACTCTCAGAGTTTGGTTGCTGAAGAAACAAATATCAGAGAAATACGTGTCTCAAGGGTTTCACAAGTAAGCAACACAATGGCACTTGAACAAAACAGTTTAAGTCCCGATCCACAACGACAAACGACTTTCGTTCACAACCGCACAGAACTCGGAACTCAAGACCACAGCATTGAACCGTCAAGTTCAAAGCTGGTTCCTGAACATGTTCCTAGAGTAGATATGACAGTGGACACGACACATGAAGAGTTTGAAATTTTATATGGACCAATGTATGATGAATATTTCATGGGGGAGAAACAAGTTGCATCGAAGTCTTCTGCTATCACTCATGATACAAATGATGATACCGATCATCATCAACAAAAGGATACAACTTCATCTACTTCAACACGGGTTGTTGCAGATTTACCTCCTCAGAATATCACTTCAACAATCGATCCTACAACATCCACAACTACTGTCATTGCTCCAGAGAACACAAATCAAGCAGACGGTGCATTATCTGACGATGACGATTTTCACAACCCATTCGGTACAACGGTACACGAAACAGGAGAGTCTTCTACTCGCCATGTTGATCCGTCAAATATGCATACGTTTTATCAACGACATCCTTCAACACATCATTGGACCCGAGATCATCCTTTGGTTCACGTAATTGGAAACCCTTCACAGCCTGTTCGTACAAGACGACAACTAGCAACCGATGGTGATGTTTGTATGTTTGCACTCGCCGTGAGTACTACTGAACCGAAAAACATCAAAGAAGCCATGGCTGATCATGCTTGGATTGAATCGATGACAGATGAACTTCAACAATTTGAAAGACTTAAAGTCTGGGAACTTGTTGACAGACCATACGATGTGATTCCTTTAAATCTTCGTTGGATCTGGAAAAACAAGATGGATGAAGAAAATACGATCATCAAAAACAAAGCTAGGCTAGTGGCTAAGGGGTATGGCAAGAAAGAGGGAATTGATTTTGACGAATCATTTGCACCAGTAGCTCGTATGGAAGCAATCAAGATTTTTCTTGCTTATGCTGCATATAAGGGATTCATTGTCTATCAAATGTACGTAAAGACGTTGTTTCTTAACGTTCCTTTGAAGGAAGAAGTCTATGTCACGCAGCCGGAAGGATTCGTCAATCCTCATTATCCTGAAAAGGTGTATCGTCTCCACAAGGCACTATATGGACTCAAGCAAGCTCCAAGGGCGTGGTACGACGAGCTCTCAAAATTTCTGGTATCCAAAGGTTCCTCAAAAGGTTCCATTGATCTAACTTTGTTCACTATAAATATGGGGATGACATTTTGCTTCTGCAAATTTATGTTGATGACATTATTTTTGGGTCTACAAACCCAAAACTTTCAAAATGGTTTGAAAGGTCATGCACAACAAATTTGAAATGTCTATGATGGGCGAACTAAAAATCTTTCTAGGAATTCAAGTTCACCAATCCCCAAGTGGTATCTTTATAAACCAAGCTAAGTATTGTCAAGAGATAATCAAAAAGCATGGTATGACTTCATGTGACCCCGTTGGGACACCATTATCAACCACATCCCTAGATGCTGATTTGGAGGGAGTTGCCATAGATCAAACGAAATATCGTTCCATGATCGGCTCCCTCATGTACCTAACAGCAAGCCGGACAGATATATCACATGCTACGTGTTATTGTGCACAATATCAAGCACGACCCACTGAAAAGCACGTCAAGGAGGTTAAACGGATCTTTCGGTACCTCAAGAATACCATTCATTTGGGACTCTGGTATCCGAGGGAAACCGGTTTCTTTCTAACGGCCTATTTAGATTTTGATCATGTAGGGTGTCTTGTACAGGAAAAAGTACTTCTGGTGGTGCACAATTTTTAGGTCAAGATAAGCTTGTGGGATGGTGTTCCAAGAAGCAGGATTGCACGTCACTTTCATCAGCCGAAGCGGAGTATGTGTCTCTATCTGCGTGTTGTGCTCAAGTTCTTTGGATGAGAACACAAATCACGAATTATGGCTTCCACTTTGATAAAGTACCTACGTACTGTGACTCAAAGTCGGCCATAGCCATCTCCTGCAATCCGGTACAGCATTCCCGCACGAAGCACATCGATGTCGGATACCACTTCATAAAGGAACAAGTTGAAAAAGGTATCGTTGAACTATACTTTGTTGGAACGGATTACCAATTAGCCGACTTGTTTACGAAAGCTCTGTCGAAAGATAGGTGTGAGTACCTTGTGAGGCAAATTGGTATGAGTTGTTTGACTCCAGCAGACCTGGAGATTCTGGCAAAGGTGCCTGCTTGATTTATCTATCAAACATCAACCTGTAAATATCTTTGAAAAAGCAAAATACAAAAATATAAAACATATAAAAACAAAACACAAAATTAAAAATCTTTCAAAATCCAAAAATATTTTTCTCGACATGTCTTTCAGTATCAATAATATGGACGTGCCTAGAAATGTCGCTCAATAACGACACGGGTGTGTACATAAAGCTCGAATGAAAGTTGTAAATATTTTTCAAAACATGTCATTTCCTCTTTTAATAAAGGAAATTGTCTATTTTGGACAATATTTCCAAACAACGGGTAGAGCAATCTATCACGGGTTGAGCTAGTCACAAAACATTCAACGTTTTGAGCTCAACACAGTGGCTTGTAATCACTTTCAGATTGCAACCCGGATCGATATTCACGGGGGAGTGTAAGATTTAGTGCCCTTACCCTCAGCAAAAGAAGAAAAATCTTCTTACACTTGAGTGGATTCGTCAACACATTCAAAGTCTATGAACTCAAGTTTATGCTTTAGAAAAACCTCTTCGACAAAAAGAAATAGGATTTTTCAAAAAGCGTTGAACACAATTTTTTCAAGAATTTTTCAATGATTATTCAAAATCTTTCAAAAATTGTGTGTTCAACAACTCCCATCCTCAAAAAGAAAATTGTGGATCACATCCTCACAATGACAATTCAATTGGATCAATTTTTGAGGGGGGGCATTTTAACTTCATGCAAAAGATTAACACATCTTTCTCCCGGAGATTTTTCAAGACTATTTTTCAAAATATATTTTAATCAAATTTGGTATCTCTAATATCAAAATATTTTATATATTAGAGATAGGGGAGAAAATGTAATTAAAATGTGATCTTATATAAGACTCAAGAACTTTAACTCTTACCTACATGTTCGAAACACTTTCGATTATCGATGCACATGTGAAGGGGGAGAATTTCCGAAATGACAAAACTAGAAAGGTGTTAAATGTTTTTCAAACACTTTGTTAGAATTTAAAGTGGTTTTCATGGTTACGATCAAATACCCACAACATATTTAATTCACGACGTTATTGGTGTCAAAAAGGTGGTTAGGTTTAAGTCCTATGATCCAACCAGAACCGGAGGGATCTTCCCAGGGACAATCCAATAGATTATTAGAAGTCCTTAGGAAAGATGGAGTAGAACGTGAACATAGCAGAATGCCGACTAAGTACTGATGCTAGCACTGGAACAATCACAACAAGGTGCTAGTAATGATGTCTTGGTAAGCATTGAAGGGGTTGAGGAATGAAAAAGAAATGTAAGGATAAAGGGTCTAAAGAAAGAAGCCCTCCATACAACCTAGGCAGAAACCGGGTCAACACATCATGAAGACAATTCATCATGGACCCAGTGATGTGAAGCACAACCCTTTCCTAGCTACTCAGGCTTCTCTCAAAAGAAGTTTGTTTTATTGTCACGGAGATACACACGACTTCTATTGACTTTCTCACTCCAAGATAGTTGATATTGAATAGGTGGCATCTGCTCCAGCCTCCGACCACTAAAAGTGCACAAATCGAGTCTAGAGCCAAGAGATCAATCAAATCTCGTTAGGACACACGGATGAAGATCAAGAGATTCCTACGCTATATCCTTGTGACATTGCTAGAACACTCAGAGTGATACTACTTAGTATTCACAATGATGAGTGGAAATCCTTCCAGTGTTAACATCAAACAGCACTGCGGTAGGTCATATGCAAGATTCTTTATGAATTGAACATGTGTAAAACTGAAAAGCAACAGTGGTTTGATTCTGAATTGATTCAAACTCGTTTCAGGTTTCTACTCAATATCTTTATGGTCTTGCCAGAACATTCAGAGTGATATTCATTAATATTCACAGTGACGAATGGAAATCCTTCTAGCGTCAACATCAAACAGCGCTACGATAGGTGACTTGTGAGGTTCTTATGAATCAAACTTGTGTCAACTAGAAAGCAACAATGGTAAGATTCTTAATGAATCAAACTTGTTCCAGGAATTTGAATTGACGACTTTAATCAAGCGGATATTTATCCAATTGATTCACTCTTTATGTTCGCAGTCTTGCTTTGAGACGGTCGGGTAAAGAGAACGGCTAGTACAGCCGCGAAACCCTGTCAAGTAGATTCTTAATTGAATCTACCTATCACAGGTACGGTATTTAATATCGTATAACGGTCTTCACCGACCGGAGGTAAAACGCTACTGATTTAGGACGAATGTCAAAGCCATTCAGTCCGTGTCTATGTTTTGTCTCAAGAAGGTGGCGTCACGGTGTACTCAGCAAAGTCAATGATTCAGAAACCACATACTCATGCCTAAAGACATATTCAACAATTAATAGTGTGAGCATGTGGATGAAGACACAAGATCGTAAGATGGCAAAGACAAGTCAAGGATGATTTGAAGATCTCAAGCTTAAAGACAAAGTCGAAAGACAATAACAAAGGCTCAAAGATCACAGCATGAAGGAACAAGAGTACGATTACACGTTCAAGGCTCATTTATGGCGAGATTAGTAATCTCTACAAATTTCCGACCAAGGTTTATGACCTCTCAGTGGGGGAGATTGTTAGCCTCAAAATATTGAGTCAAACAAGAATGCTCGGTCATATGGTTATTATGTATCGTATTTTAGAACGTTGTAATAGGTAGTATATTAGTCGTGTTATACGGCCTTAACTTTAGGCTAAAGTTCATTAATAAGTAACTAAAGCCCAAAAGGAAAGCCCGACCCAAACCATATAGTCCATAAAGAAGCCCGCATGTGGGTGGACTATATATACCCTTCCTAGCATGTTAGGAAGGGTGTTGGTAATTTCATTTTCTTCTAATCTAATATTTCACAAGTTTTTCCAACCATTTTTTCTCTACTTTCTCTCACTACTTTCTCTCTCTAAAAATTCATCTCATATATACCTTTCTCCATAAATTCGTATTATATCACTTATATATTAGGGAAAACAAGAAGATTTTTAAATATCTTAAAAGTCAACCTAATTTAGGATTATGGTATCCTAGAGATTCCACCTTTGAATTGGAAGCTTACTCAGATAGTGATTATGCTAGAGAAAATCATGATAGGAAATCCACAATAGGAGGTTGTCAATTCCTAGGCAGAAGACTCATATCATGGCAGTGTAAGAAGCAAACCATTGTTGCTACTTCTACAACTGAAGCTGAATATGTTGCTGCTGCTCATTGCTGTGGACAAGTACTTTGGATTCAAAATCAATTGTTGGACTATTGGTTTAACTTCATGAACACCAAGATATACATTGATAATGAAAGTACTATATGCATTGTCAAGAATCCAGTATTTCACTCCAAGACTAAACATATTGAAATAATACATCACTTTATAAGAGATGCTTATGACAAAAAGCTTATTCAAGTCTTGAAGATTCATACAGACAACAATGTAGCTGATTTGTTGACCAAGGCATTTGATGCAAAGAGATTCAAATTCTTGGTGACACACATTGGTATGCTCAACCAATAACATGATGCATATGTTGAGGGGAGGTAATAGCTGTACAAATTTTTTTTATAACTTTTATTGTATAGTCTATGTTTTGTGTTTTTGATGTCATTGCAGGTTTATAGAAAAAGATAAAAGAGGTTACATGTCTAGTGGAAAGCATGAACTGGTCAAAATTGTGAGGTACCGTTGTCACTCCAAGTACCACTAGCACAAAACCAAGTACCGCTTATGTTCCATGTACCGCTACATGTACGTTGTACCGTTAAGGGTCTCTTTTGTAAATTTGGCGGTTTCTTCACGCTTGGGTTTTTTATTTACTTAAATACTTACCCCAATTACACAATTTATTCACCTAATTTTTTATATTTATCTCTTGATTCTATAACCTTCTCTCTAATCTTTCGATCATAAAAAATACTAATGGCTAATTTACAAGTAATCTCTAAGCATAATTTGGTTGCGAATCTTGCTACGAATGATGACTCTCTTGGTTTCCATGAGATGCTTGGTTTCCTATCTCGAAGTCATGTTCGCTTTGCACTCACTGTAAGTCCAGTTGTCTCTATACCCATTGTTGAACAATTTTGGGATACTGCTGAGTTAGGTACTCGTATTGATCAACCTTGCATTAAGGCTAGGGTGAATCATTGGAATATATATGTCACTGAGGTACTGCTACGAGCAAGTTTGAGACTAAATGACGAAAATGGACTTAGTATGCTTAATAATACAGAGATTCATGATGGCCTTGCAGCCATGGCTATGGGGGTGGTAGGAAAAGTCTTACTTTCTTTAAAGCATTATTTTCACCTCAATGGAAATTGCTTTTTCATGCTATTATTCACTGTTTAAGTTCAAAAAGTACATCTTTTAATCAAATAACTGATGCATTGGCATCTGCTGGTATTTGTCTAGCAAATAACAGGGTTTTTAATTTTTCAAAATTCATTTTTGAAGGCATGACTAGGAATTTGGAAGGGACTAAGAAGTTCTTAATGTATCCTAGATTCATTCAGACTTTAGTTAGTGACCAAATACCTAACCTACCAGAATTAACTGATACATGAGATGTTCCTTCATTCACAAAGAGAACTTTCTTTTTCTTGACCAAACAAGGCAATGCCTTTACAGGAACAATAACACCATTGTTTGCTCATATGTTAGCCCAACCTGCCAATCAAGAAGGTGAGGAACCTAGCAATGCTAGTGCTTCTCAGTAAACTCCTTCTCACCAGAGATCCCACTATGTAGAAGATTCACAATCTTCTTCTCACAATATTGGTGATCCACCAAACACTGATGAGATGATCCACACACCTGCTGCTTCTATTGCTGTTAGTGGTTCACCACAAGCACAAGCACCAGCTGTGACAATCTGTCAATTTATGGTTGATATTTTATTCTCAGATATTATTTAAAAACATTATTTTAATGTTATAATATGAACTCACTTATTTTTGGGAAGTAATTTGGATTTACGTCTTGAATTAGCGTCGACTACGTCTAAACTAGAGGATTCAACGTTGTGTGCTTACGTTTACATACACCGTCCTTGGTGACAGTCCGACATTTCAGAAAATAAATTTATCCGTAAATATTATTTTGGGATTTTAAATTTGAGTTGATTCATAAACTCACAAATTTACGAGAAGAGATTAGGACTTACGATTTTATTTAACGTCCTTTACGACTAAACCGGAAACCCTAGGATTACGTATTTACGTTTTCGAACTCTGTTTTTGATGAGAGAATTTTTATTAGATTCGTTTTGTGTCGTTGATTCATAATTTATAAAAACGTTTTTCGTAAAACGACCCGAGGGCACACAAATCGAGGAAACTAGAATCGAGGAGTACCCGTATTTAAATGGGGATGAGACAAGATAAATCTTGCCCCACCCCCACTCTTGGACGACAAGAGTAAGCCACGCCAACACCCTTGGTGTCATTTTTATGGACACTTGTCCATTAGCTTCAAAAAGAAGCCACTCATCCCACAAAAACCACTAACTAGCAACTCCAAAACCATTTCTCCTTTTCTCACTCATGCAAACAACTAAATCCTCTCTTCCTCTCTGAAATCGGGTATAATGTAGTTCGTTTTTCTCAGTTCTTGCTAATTGAAAGTCCAATCAATAACGGGTTTTTAACTGTTTTTGGTTGTTAATCTTTTTTGGATATTCTATTTGCTAATTCAAACAAAGCCTTGCAAAACTGAAAAATATTACCTACTTATATGTAAAACATCGTGCAAATACCAAGTTTTTATTCAAGTAAAATTCAAAATGTAAATTTTAAAACTAAAAGGACTGAAATTGTAAATTCTATGAAAATTAAATGCTTAAAATGTAAAGTCTAACAAGTATAAGGACTGAAAATGTAAAACAGTAAACTATAAGGACTGAACTTGCAAACTATGTAACAAACTAACCAAATTGTAACAAATTGCCAAAACTACTAACTGAAATTTAACAACTTCCAAACTGAAAGGACCTAATTTGTGCAAACCCTAGAAATTAGCAAGTTTAGCCAAAGTTTAAAACAGTTTAATACATTAGGGACTGAAATGTAATTATGAAAACTTTTTAAGCAAAAACGGGTTCTAGACAAGAATAAGCTCGTTTGAGCTTATTACTGAACCAAAATCAGTCAAACCACTTGCAAAACACTAAGAATTCAAAATAAGCTAGACCTGTAAGAGGATTTTGGCTAAAAATGACTAATAAGCAAATAAGCACTTCACAATAAGCTCAAAATAAGCTCTAGTAAAATCCGGACATGCACAACTGAATTTTTGTGCTTAAACTGATTAATGAGCTCAAATCATGAACGGGAAATCAAATCTTATCAAAATTCATCAAGTAATAAGCTGGGAAATCGAATTAAGCTGAATATGGCTTGTGTTGACCAGGCGTTGACCAAAATTTTTGACAAAAAGCTGAAATTCTCAAAATCTATCCAACAACACCTACTAAGTGATAATGTGAAAGAAAATTGCTAGGTTTGTGAATAGAATCAAGAGATCTGAAAAAGCTGTTTACAAGTTATAGAAACTTGCTTTTCCTCAAGTGTTCAGATTTTTGCTTATATCTCTTTGCTTAATGGAAACTGTATCAAATGCTTATGGACTATTAAACTTCATAATATACACTAACTTTGAGAACTGGTTTGATTAAATTTCATCCACAAACAAACAAATGGCAAGCAATTGAAATTGAATACTTTTTTAAGCAAAAATGACTGAATATGAACCCAAACTTTTTATTGCCAATTGCCTGTTTGAACTAAGTTTTGACTTGAAAATGGTACGAAACCTATTGTTATGACCTATTGACTGGAAATGAACAAGAAATTGCCAAAAATCAACACTTGAAAACCTTGAACAATCTAATGCCAAACACTACTTTATCTGATACTAATGAAAATTTTCAAAGACTCTATAAGTTCTAGTTTAAGCTAAGTGAAAAGCTGTAGCAAACCAAACTCAATGCTCAAAATGAAATGTTTAAAAGCTGTTTGCAAGTAATGCACACTACTAGAACTAAATCAAGGTAACAAAGCTAAAAATGACTGAATAAGACTATAAGCTAGATCAAAATCCAAATCAATAAGCAGAAAAACAACACTTAAGCTACAAACTTCTAGAATCAAGAAAGATCAATCTAAACAAGTTTTATCATGCATTCACAAAGATTTACACTAGAAAAGAAACATGCAATTGACAATTTGAGTGGAACCAAAAATCAGAAACTTTAGAACCTTGTGAAGATACCATTGAGAAGTAGAGGAGTGCTGTACTCTCTATTCTAGTGCTAACCACCACCTTAGCACTAGATTCACTAATCAACGATCAACAATTCAGCTACAAATCAACTAGGATCATCAAATGGCATGAACTCATCTCATTTGCTATGGATTTGAACTGAAATCAACAAACAGCTACTATCTTCACTCCAAAGTCAGTTATGATCAATGAATGATCATAACAAACTCAATGCAGCAACACAAGTATCAATGATGCAAGGATATGAACAGTAAGGATAATGAGAAGTTTTGGCGGGAAATGAAGAATTTGAATTTTATTAATGGTGATTGGTTACAAAGCTGTTGAAAAGTAACTAACTACCTAACTAACTCAAGAGTGTGTCAAACTCTTGAGTAGTTTAGCTAGAAAGGGAAAAAATTGAAAGGAAAAGGTAAATGTGTGTTTTTCACACTTACAACTACTCATTACAAATGAAGCTAAAACAAACTATTTATAGGCTTGAAAAGGAGATTTGTTGGGGTTGGTGACGTGTTGGGACCAATCCCATGTCTCCACGTGTCCAAATTCTGCTTAACTCATTTTGCAGGTATGAACATGAATTGGGGCTTCTTGATTGAGTTGATTTGATGTTAATTGATGATAACCAATGGATTTGTCTCTTAAAAATAAGCAACTTTGATGTTTATAACTTTCCATGAAATTCACTCTACCACAAAAACGATCCTGGGAATTTTTGCTCGCTTGAAGATGACACGTGTCATATGATTATTGGTTGAAAACAATGCACACGGATTGCACTGTTGGGATACTCTCATTAATTGATGGCGGCTGAGTGGATAATAAATGCCCTTATGTGGCAATCCATGTCTCTTATTTGCTTGCTTCTCATTGGTCCACAATGTAACACACGGATTGAACTAGTTAAACTTTCCAAAATAGGCAGATTTAGTCCCTAGACTTTGGCAGATTGCATTTTTGAGCTTGTAACTTCATTTCTTTGGCACTTTAAGTCCTTCAAACTTCATCCTTGAGAAAAAATGGTCCTTTGACTGAGTTGACTTGAGAGTTGACCTTGTTTGACTATGATCTTAACTTTTTACAATATTTGCACTTTGGTCCTTCATCTTTGGCAGTTTGTCAAGATAGGTCCTTGCACTTCAAAGTCTTGTCACTTTTGATCCTTCTTTGTCTTTTTCATCAATTTATGCTTGATTATTCCTTGTTTGCTTGAAAATGCATCCTTTTACCTACACAAGTGTACACAAACACAAACATACCACATAACACTGTTTTTGCAAGATAAATTGGTATTTTGCTTCATGTTTTAGGGTTATTTGTTGATAAATTGATATGAGTTTAAGCTCATATCAGATCCCCTACACTTGAACATTGTCATGTCCTCATGCAATTCTATATATTTTAAAGCACAAATTTACATTCTCCTCATAATTAATCCACCTTGGCCATATGGAATGCGTCTACACTACTCTAAACTAC
Source organism: Glebionis coronaria (assembly GCA_025667525.1). Lineage (NCBI taxonomy): Eukaryota > Viridiplantae > Streptophyta > Magnoliopsida > Asterales > Asteraceae > Glebionis > Glebionis coronaria. The sequence continues at coordinate 428,979,297 of CM046877.1, forward strand.
ATGATGCATGATTTTGACTTTTAACAATGCAATTAACAAAATACAATTCTAACTATATCTTTTTGATTTTTCTTGAAATGGTTTTGATGGAAATAACTCATAAAGAATTCAATGGCTTTGATTAGGGCTTGGGTACCATGGACATTTATCACCCTCAAATTTCACTTTCCCCATACCAAGCTTAAAAATGAGATCATTGTATTCACAAGTAAAAAGTGCATCAACTTATTCATGACAATTAAATGTGGAACCGGTTAATATTTGAGCAAATTGCTTGTGGGCAAATTTGTCATTTATTCAAGTGTGAAATATAAGAAGTGTAAAATCCAAAAATAAGGAAGCACGATTTTAATCCTAAGTAATCCTCTCATTCATTACTTGAAAAACCGTTCACAATTAATACAAGTCCGTTTCAAGAATAATAAGTCATTCTCCTTATGTGTAAAATCCTCATGTCATGCTTTCATAAGTAGCTACACACTCGCTAAGGAAAGAAAAATAAAACTCACGCAATAATTTACATCCTCCATCTTTTTAAGACTTTGGATCTTCAACCACGCAACCCGTCAAGGTAATATTGGATTGGAGCAATCTATTTAATCCCCGCAACCCGTCAAGGTAATATTTGAACTCAATAGTTACTATAATTAACACCACAATGCCCCTCTTGGGAGTCTTGTATAATTATTTTTATTTTTTTTCTTTTTTTTTCTTTCTTTTTTTTCTAGCCACTCATTTTTTTGTCATAAGCCGCTCTTATTTTTCTTTATTCCTCACAAAGAAATTTGAAAAGAATAAAAGGAAAAACACCCGCTAAATATTGAGCATGACATAAGTCTTGTACACATAAAACGTTCTAACTTAGAATCTTAAGACGTACTTATATCAACCATGAATGATTAGACAAAAATGCATAAGAGATTACAAACCGATTAAAACCGTTCTTGATTATTTATTAACAATTATATACATGCGAAGAAAATAGAGGTAAAGAAGAGAAGGGTTTAGCCACAAGTAATTATCATGAAGTTTATCTAGCCCTTTTATACTTACTTCAACTCTATCATTTCCCACTCTCCACAAATTTAAAATCTCAAATAATGAGATTGGTGGATGCTTAGCCTAATAGACCAATGAAGGACTACATGGTTAAGGATACTAGCTAGAGAATGCTAAGATAAGCAAACTCGGGTTGAGTCAAAATATCCATGACGGGCCTAATATGTCAAAGAAGTCTAAACTTGTTAAAACCATGTTTTATTTTATTTTTTTCTTTTTATATATTTTTGATGAAAAATGAAAGAAGAAATATATACAATGCAAATGTGTTATGCAAAATGATTGATGCAAAAATTATGAATGCATATTTTTGGTGGCCAAAGTAGATCAAAAATTTGAAAAATGTTTGAAAATCCAATTTTCCATGTTATCATGCAAGACAATGACAAATTCTAGGTAAGGTCACTTCGATAGAAGACCGCCCTACACTTAAGCTAAACATTGTCCTCAATGTTTAAGAGCATGGAAGTATAAAAACTTCCCCTACACTTATGACAATGAATAGACTTTGCTTAACCCAAGTTAAGGAATGGACAACTATTAGTGAAATCATGTTTAAGCACAAGGTGTCAATGAAAAATCACTATAGTAACGAAGTGAACCGGATACAAGGGGCTCCTCCATAAGCTCCAAAGAATGAAATGAGTGAGCAACCCTACAAACAATCATGAAGACAAAAGAAGGTCTCCCCTACACTTATCTCCAAGTCTATACCTTTATTTCTAACCTACAACACTCTAAACCTAGTTATATGATGCTTGATTTAATGAGTCTCTAACTCGACTCGTCCCACACTTAAAAGTGTCTAAAACCTATCATGGAGAAGAAAAGTTTTGCCCCTTTTTAAGAAAAATCTCCATGATGAGGTAAAACAATTGTTCATTTATCAAAACTCCATAAATATCCCCCAAGGATCAAATACATAATTACCATCCCACTTATAGCACAAGTCAACAACTAGCTTCCCAAGCAATGGTGAAAAGAATGAGGTGTAGTTCTCCAAAATGGTTTCCCATATGTTCTTCCCAAGGTGATAGTGTAAAGCTCTAAAATCTTTCACAAGTTTTCCTTTTGTTGCATCAGGCGGATACTGAGATAGTTTAGCAAGCTCTATGCCAGGATCAAAAATCCGTTCCTTGAAGGGAAAACAACAAGTGTTGGTTGCCTTAGAAGATTCTCCTTTGTGGTTCTCATGGTGAGAGAAAGGTTGTGAAGGCATGGGTAACAACAAGCTCTTGGAAGGAACCATCATGACTTGTTTTCCTTTATCACTTTTAAAGGTTGAGGTGGGCAAGGAAAAAGGTAAAGGATCTTCATTCAATAGAGATTCTAAATAGAGTATGTCCCCCTCCTCATCAAGATAACCAAGAGTGTACTCAAAAGATATATCCTGCGCTAAAAACTCATCACTCTCATCCATTATAGAATCCGCCTCATCACCATAAACATCATAGATTGGGCTATCAAAAATTGGTGATCCCTCAAAACCAAAGGAAGTATGATCATCAACAAATAGAGAGTCACAAGTAGAAAGCTCATCATCACTATAGTCATCATATGTTGGTGAATCACAAAGAGAAGATTCTCCATCACTAAAGTCCTCATGAACATGATTATCATTGTGGAAAGGTGGAGTGTCATATAGGATTTCACTAAGGTGTAGCTCTTGATGTTCATGACAATCCAAAAATGAAGTAATGGAAGCAATGGTCTCAATATGAGGTAAATCATAATCTCCACTTGAGTAAGCTTCATAAAAGTACTCATCACAAACTTCATCAAGAAGATCATTTTGTGTTTCCTCCTCATGCACAACATCAATATGTTTTACCGCTTCGGGCTCATTAGACTTTCTAGACAACTTCCCCATGTTAAACACAACTCTCTCATCTCCTACCCGCATTGTAAGTTCTCCTTCCGCCACATCGATTAAAGTACGACCCGTTCTTAAAAATGGCCTACCAACAATCAAAGGCACTCTAGGATCCATATCATAATCAACCACCACAAAATCCGCGGGAAATGTAAATCTATCAACCCCCACAAAAACATCCTCTGCAATTCCCACTGGATAAGCTATAGTACGGTTAGCCAACTCAAGAGTCATCTTAGTAGGAGTGAGCTCGGGAAGTGAAAGTTTCTTCCAAACCGATAATGGCATAAGGTTTATGCTTGCTCCTAAATCCGCTAAAGCCATACAATTTTCCACCCCCGGGAAATTGCAAGGAATCAAAAACCTCCCCGGATCTCCAAGCTTAGTAGGCAAATTCTTAAGCAAAACCGCAGAGCAATTTTCATTCAAGGAAGCATTAGGCAAATCCACCAATCTCTCCTTGTTAGAAAGCAAGTCCTTAATCATCTTAGCAAACTTAGGCATATTGGCTAAGGCTTCCGCAAAGGAGATATTGATGTTAAGTTGCTTGAACATCCTCAAAAAGTTAGAAACTTGGATATCATCCTTGTTCTTAAGCTTTTCTTTTCTCAATCTTGAGGGATAAGGAAGACTTGGTTTTGGTTGTGGATGAGTGGTTGATGAAGGATTTTCCTTATTGAGTGCTTCATGAATAGGTGTTGAAGTTGGAGAAATGGGAGCATTTTGAGGAGGTGAAGTAGAGGTAGAAGGCTTGTCACAAGTAGGAGCATAAGTGGGTTGAATAATCGTAGGTTTAAGAGGTGAAGGATCCTTTGTTTACTTTCTACTTCTTGTTGTAATAGCATTGACATTTGCCCTTGGATTAGTTTGTGTGTTGGAAGGTAAAGCCCCTTGTGATCTTTGATTATAGATAATTTGGTTTTGAAGAAGAGCAAATTTTTTGTTATTCTCCTCTTAATTATCTTTCAATTGTTTCTCAAAAGAAGTAAACTTTTGAAGCACCAAATCCATAGGGTTAAATTGCACATTTCCTTGATAAAAACCTTGTTGTGGAAAAGATGGAGGTGGTGCATTAAATCCTTGGTTTGGTGGATAGAAGTTATTTCCTTGAGGTTGAAAATGATTGGGTGCCTTGTAGTTATTTCCTTGGTAAGGTGGTCTTTGCCCTTGATTCCTTTGTAAAAGTTGAGGAGGATTTTGTTGAATTTGGGTGGGTGGTAGGGGTGGAAAGCCCGGTGGAGTAAGGTAGTTTTGGGATTTGTAAGAAAGGTTATTTGGATTGATATTTGGCTTGAAGTGTTCACGATGTTCCTCTTGGTAAGCATAGCATTACCCTTGATAAACTTGCACCTTATCACATTGTTCATAAGAATGGAAACCTCCACAAGTTACACAAGAAAGAGTAATGGCATTCACATTATTTGAAGAGTTGTTCAATGAAGCGGTCTTAAGGGCTTGAACTATCTCTTGAGTCATTTCTTGTTGACCTTGTTTGACTTGTTGAAGGATCTCTTGGTGATATTTAAGGAATTGGTTATCACAAGGTGTTTGAGAGGTGTTTTGGATAACATGAACCCTTTCTTCAAATTGATTGTTTGTTTGAACCATTGCTTTAGTCTCAATGATGTCCAAAGCCTCTTGCATGGATTTAAGAAGAATATTCTCTCCCGCGGAAGCATTGAGTGAATCTTGGTGGTGAGGTTTAAGGCCATCATAGAAGGTATTGATTTGATGAACGTCATCCAATCCATGGTTAGGGCATCGCCTCAATAACTCACTATACTCTTCCCAAGCATCACTAAAGGATTGACTAGGTTTTTGTTAAAGCCTATAATTAAGTTCCTCAAGGCCATGGTCTTAGATGGAGGAAAGAACTTGTTCAAAAACATAGTGGTGAAACCATCCCATGTGGTGATACTATCGGGTGGTTGGGTGTCTAACCAATGCTTAGCTTGTCCCTCAAGTGAAAATGACACTAACATCAACTTAATAGCATCATGTGGAACTCCATTGTGCTTAATGGTATTGCAAAGAGAAAGGAATCTCTTAAGGTGAGCATGAGGATCATCATTCTTGTTACCATAGAAAGGTGATTGTGAAACCAGAGTAATCATAGACGTTTTTAGCTCAAATGTATTTGCGGGAATTTCGGGAATCCTAATAGCACTAGCATATCCATGAACATTGGTTTGCATACGTTCCATCAAAGAACGATTATCAATAGCCATGGCTTCTTGTGGTGGAGGAGTCAAAGCACGATTCTCGTGATCGGCTTGATGGACGGTGGTGGTCTTACTCTTTCTCTTTTTCTTCCTTTTTGGAGGAAGAGGTTGTACACCAATCGGTATTTGTGCACGCCCGCGAGTGAGCATGCAACTCAATACGAGGAATGAGAGAGAAGCTCTCGTGTGACTTTGAAGAGAAATGGATTATCCTCTTCGAGTTTCAATATTAAATATCCACAAGAAAATAACAATATATGTATGTACTACTTGGGTACAAGACCCCCAATGAAGCCTTCCTTCATAGAATACTTACAAGTGAACGGGGGGTTAGGTGGCGCGAAGCACTTAAGTACCTATTGACCCTTAGATGGCATTTTATAGCAGATCACCTTTCTATTCACTTAAATGTTCGTATTCTTCGAATTGTTGCTTATTGAGAGTATTTATCTATTCTTGCTTTATTTTGTTTGATCGATACACGTGTCAAGGACCGGAACGCCCCTCAACACGGTGTATTGCCTTGGCAATACATATGGAGAATATGTAGATTGGTTGTTCTTATACGTATACGTATTTACTTATAATAATATATGGAAAATATTTTTGTATTTATGAATTTTTAAGAGAAAATACTATATGTACATAAAAACCGAGAGAATCCAATAATATATTTTTTTGGGTGCAATCTCTTAGGAAAAAGATTGCTTTTTGGATTTTTTAATTTTTTTTGGTCAATTCTTTAGGAAAAGAATTGTTTTGTTAATTTTTTAGTTTTTATATATTTTTATATTTTTGATTTTTATTTGTTTTTGATTTATGATACGTAAAAATAACGTTCACAAGGTGAACGGATCCCAAAAGCCAATGAAAACAGTCAATCGATAGTCTCTCGTAAAGTCAAAGAACCGGCAGCGGCGCCATTTGAAATCGTGTATAATGCAGTTCGTTTTTCTCAGTTCTTGCTAATTGAAAGTCCAATCAATATCGGGTTTTTAACTGTTTTTGGTTGTTAATCTTTTTTGGATATTCTATTTGCTAATTCAAACAAAGCCTTGCAAAACTGAAAAATATTACCTACTTATATGTAAAAAATTGTGCAAACCCTAGAAATTAGCAAGTTTAGCCAAAGTTTAAAACAGTTTAATACACTAGGGACTGAAATGCAATTATGAAAACTTTTTAAGCAAAAACGGGTTCTAGACAAGAATAAGCTCGTTTGAGCTTATTACTGAACCAAAATCAGTCAAACCACTTGCAAAACACTAAGAATTCAAAATAAGCTAGACCTGTAAGAGGATTTTGGCTAAAAATGACTAATAAGCAAATAAGCACTTCACAATAAGCTCAAAATAAGATCTAGGAAAATCTGGACATGCACAACTAAATTTTTGTGCTTAAACTGATTAATGAGCTCAAATCATGAACGGGAAATCAAATCTTATCAAAATTCATCAAGTAATAAGCTGGGAAATCGAATTAAGCTGAATATGGCTTATGTTGACCAGGCGTTGACCAAAATTTTTGACAAAAAGCTGAAATTCTCAAAATCCATCCAACAACACCTACTAAGTGATAATGTGAAAGAAAATTTCCAGGTTTGTGAATAGAATCAAGAGATCTGAAAAAGTTGTTTACAAGTTACAGAAACTTGCTTTTCCTCAAGTGTTCAGATTTTTGCTTATATCTCTTTGCTTAATGGAAACTGTATCAAATGCTTATGGACTATTAAACTTCATAATATGGACTAACTTTGAGAACTGGTTTGATTAAATTACATCCACAAAAAAACAAATGGCAAGCAATTGAAATTGAATACTTTTTTAAGCAAAAATGACTGAATATGAACCCAAACTTTTTATTGCCAATTGCATGTTTGAACTAAGTTTTGACTTGAAAATGGTACAAAACCTATTGTTATGACCTATTGACTGGAAATGAACAAGAAATTGCCAAAAATCAACACTTGAAAACCTTGAACAATCTAATGCCAAACCCTACTTTATCTGATACTAATGAAAATTTTCAAAGACTCTATAAGTTCTAGTTTAAGCTGAGTGAAAAGCTGTAGCAAACCAAATTCAATGCTCAAAATGAAATGTTTAAAAGCTGTTTGCAAGTAATGCACACTACTAGAACTCAATCAAGGTAACAAAGCTAAAAATGACTGAATAAGACTATAAGCTAGATCAAAATCCAAATCAATAAGCAGAAAAACAAAACTTAAGCTACAAACTTCTAGAATCAAGAAAGATCAATCTAAACAAGTTTTATCATGCATTCACAAAGATTTACACTAGAAAAGAAACATGCAATTGACAATTTGAGTGGAACCAAAAATCAGAAACTTTAGAACCTTGTGAAGATACCATTGAGAAGTAGAGGAGTGCTGTACTCTCTATTCTAGTGCTAACCACCACCTTAGCACTAGATTCACTAATCAACGATCAACAATTCAGCTACAAATCAACTAGGATCATCAAATGGCATGAACTCATCTCATTTGCTATGGATTTGAACTGAAATCAACAAACAGCTACTATCTTCACTCCAAAGTCAGTTATGATCAACGAATGATCATAACAAACTCAATGCAGCAACACAAGTATCAATGATGCAAGGATATGAACAGTAAGGATAATGAGAAGTTTTGGCGGGAAATGAAGAATTTGAATTTTATTAATGGTGATTGGTTACAAAGCTGTTGAAAAGTAACTAACTGCCTAACTAACTCAAGAGTGTGTCAAACTCTTGAGTAGTTTAGCTAGAAAGGGAAAAAATTAAAAGGAAAAGGTAAATGTGTGTTTTTCACACTTACAACTACTCATTACAAATGAAGCTAAAAAAACTATTTATAGGCTTGAGAAGGAGATTTGTTGGGGTTGGTGACGTGTTGGGACAAATCCCAGGTCTCCACGTGTCCAAATTCTGCTTAACTCATTTTGCAGGTATGAACATGAATTGGGGCTTCTTGATTGAGTTGATTTGATGTTAATTGATGATAACCAATGGATTCGTCTCTCAAAAATAAGCAACTTTGATGTTTATAACTTTCCATGAAATCCACTCTAGCACAAAAACGATCCTGGGAATTTTTGCTCGCTTGAAGATGACACGTGTCATATGATTATTGGTCGAAAACAATGCACACGGATTGCACTGTTGGGATACTCTCATTAATTGATGGCGGCTGAGTGGATAATAAATGCCCTTATGTGGCAATCCATGTCTCCTATTTGCTTGCTTCTCATTGGTCCACAATGTAACACACGGATTGAACTAGTTAAACTTTCCAAAATAGGCAGATTTAGTCCCTAGATTTTGGCAGATTGCATTTTTGAGCTTGTAACTTCATTTCTTTGGCACTTTTAGTCCTTCAAACTTCATCCTTGAGCAAAAATGGTCCTTTGACTGAGTTGACTTGAGAGTTGACCTTGTTTGACTATGATCTTGACTTTTTACAATATTTGCACTTTGGTCCTTCATCTTTGGCCGTTTGTCAAGATAGGTCCTTGCACTTCAAAGTCTTGTCACTTTTGATACTTCTTTGTCTTTTTCATCAATTTAAGCTTGATTATTCCTTGTTTTCTTGAAAATGCATCCTTTTACCTACACAAGTGTACACAAACACAAACATACCACATAACACTGTTTTTGCAAGATAAATTGGTATTTTGCTTCATGTTTTAGGGTTATTTGTGGATAAATTGATATGAATTTAAGCTCATATCACTCTCTCTATGATTTCGTCCCATATCATCACCACAACACCCCCATTCATACAAAATTTAACCACAAACATTTGTTATACTTAATATATGTTAATCTCCATTCAAAGAGATGAAGATTGGTGCAAGTTTTAACATCCAAGGAGAAGTTTTCAAGGGATTCAAGGGCTGATTTTCCACAAGGTGTTCATGAAGATAGGTGATCTTGAAGATGGTCTTGGTTATTCATAAGTTTCTCCATCAAAATCCATGTCCAAATCACAACCTACATCAACTTGGTGGTATAAAGATTGTCCTCCTCATCCTCTTGTTATTTTTGATTATGTAATCTTGTATTTCTTTTACATATGTATATGTATATTATGATGAATGATGATTAAAAATATTGTGTGGGGATTTGGTGTTGATAAACATGCTTAAAAATATGAAAAACTATAAGAAACAAGGCTAAAATCTTGCTTAAAAATGATGGCTGTATAAAACAGTAAAGAAACATGTCATGAACTGATAAAATGGCATAGATTAATCGATTTACAGTAAGCTATGGATCTTGTACACATGTGAGAGTTGGCCATGCAATGGAATCATTGTAATGAGTGAGATATGATCAAAACAAGTTTAGAGTACCAATCTGAGTTCACTGTTTTGGACGATTTTTAGAAAATACTTAGAGGCTGATTCAACAGTAGCTATAGAAGAGTTAAATGGAGCACATCTCATGTAGTTTATTTCATAAAAATTTTAGCTTCTATCTCCATATAGAACTCTAGATATGGCAGTTTTGGTGAACATGAAAATAAAAATCAGATTTTGGAAATTAAAGTATAATAGTATTATATAAGCACTCAAATAAAAATAGTATAAAATGTAAATTTAAAACCCACTAACTCATATAATACATTTATATGAATATTTACAATGATAAATAAGTGGACATTTTATAAAAATGGTAACTTGTTAAGTTTTATAGGTTATAAAAACTATAAACAAGATTTTTACGACTTTTTCGGCTATTACCGTAAAATTAACGTTTTTGCTAAATAAAACTTAGACGGTTGGACCCGTCTAATATGAACTTTATAAAACTCATATACTGATATATAAATATATATAACAAGTAAAAATCGATAAAACCCGAACTATATAACATATGGACATTAACGAGCTAAGTTAACTTATTGGACTAATAATACAACAAAATGGACTAAAACACTTATAAACTTATTTATTGGGCTTAACCCAATTAGGCCCAACTAGTAAAATACTGGTAATACAAGTATGAAATGGATTAATACAAGTTAATAAACTTAAAATAGGCTTATTGGACCTAAAACACGTGAATAGGTAAAACTAGTAAACTAGTGAGAAGTTACCAATATATAAACACAAAAATGAGTGAATGAGAATATATAAACCCACTTGATCATCATATATATATAAACATCATATATATATATACATAATTGTTATTTTGATAAAGTCATTGGACAAAAGTCTAAGACGAGTATTATTTGTCTAGGTTTCCGTGATTGAAGCACGTACCATACGTCCGAATGGCCGATAACCCGCTTTCCCACATCAAAGTGATTTCATAGCCTCGCACTCTTTTAAATGTTTATATGAAATGTTTTAGAAACCCGCGAGGGAGATAACATGTTAGTTTTTATAAAATAGGACACCATTTGTCCCGATTGTTTGTTTATTGATTTGGACCCGAATGATTGTATGACCCGATTGTATGACCCGATAAATGATTAAAGGACCCGATAGATGAAATAAAATGGATTATTAAAGTTAGGTTATGTAACTAAAAGTCCCATTAGCATGAATTGTGAACTACCGGGATTTGGTAGACGCTTATGCATATAATAGTACTATTTGGGGACGATCACCCCAGTTCGCGCCTTGACGGTTGATCCCCGTCGTGCCACATTGATTGGTAAGCGAATTTATGTATGAGAAGATTTCCATAGCGTGACCTTTGTGACGACACGCTAATTTAGATGGGCAAATGAGTTTCGGGCTAGCTACCCGTTGTTTGTTTTATTAATGTAACAATATCATGCAGCTTATAATAATCCAAGTTAACAAAATACTACTATACGTACCGAATTACGATGTATTGCCTGACTAGCAATACTGGGTCATACTATTAATTTTATGTTCGTGTTTTGGTTTTATATAACCATATTCATATAACAGTTTTTATTTAACTTTATACAACGTCTTAAGACGTATTGTATGATGTTTTTACGACATTGGCTCGTATAATGATTTTTAAGGCAAATGCCTATATTATGATTTTCGACAAGGATTTGTATAAAAATGACTTTGGCTATTTTATGGCCTATTACAAAGATTTGTACAAAATGATTTTCAGTAATAATTTTATACTGATATTATATTGATGGAATTTATTAAACTCTATGAATTCACTCGGCGTTATCGCTGACCTTTTCTTTTAACATGTTTTATCTCAGGTACTTGAAGGTAATTCTCGGGAAGACGACAAGAATTCATGGCCCGCACTTAAACAATATTTTCCATTCAAATTCTTTGTAAAACTTGTATGAAATAATATGACTTGGGACCTATGTAAATTTTGATATTTATGAATGGAAATGCTTTATTAATAAACGACGCGATTTTTAAGCGTAGTCTATGATGTGAGTAATGTGCTATCCCGTAACACCAACGAGTCTATCGCTGTATTGAGTTGTATAAATTTGGGGGTGTTACAGTTTGGTATCAGAGCTCTCGTTATAGAGAACGAAAGATTTTTAAAACCAAGGTTTTGAATAAAACATTTCAAAATCTTTTAACTATAAACATTTTTCTAAAAATGTCTAAAAATCTTTTGACTATAACGGTGCCGAAGAATTCCCGAGTTACCGACAAGACCAGACTGAGAAGTGTTATTTTAATATATATATAACTTGGATTATATATATATATATATATATATATATATATATATATATATATATATATATATATATATATATATATATATATATATATATATATATATATATATATATATATATATATATATATATATATATATATATATATATATGATGTAATTTTATTACATGATTGTTTGATGATTATTTTGATATTTATACGAGGTATTTAACGACGTAGATTGTCACAAGGAACCCTAAATCCCCTAGTAAATTAATCGAAGCTATTCTCGTAGGAATTCTAGCTATCCTATATCTAAACCAAGTTGTGGATATTTATGATCCCAACAAAATGGTTGATATTCGTAGAAATGTAGATATTAGTTGATTACGATATTAAGGAAGAATTGGCGAGATTAAATCTGATATCGATGTCATAACGATATTTCCTTATAGAGTAGAGTTTGACAAAACGTTACCACCTAGAAAGATGTCATCTGATTCGTTGTCATCCAATTCTTAAATTGAAATTGAAAGGGTGAATGTTGCACTTGAGGCTGTCATTGGAACCATTACCCAAAAGCCTCATGCCACTAGTACCTTTCTGAGAAGTCTAATTGAATGTATGAGTCATTTCATACTAGTGACTCATTTGATCATTGTTGTTGTAAGAGCTATAGGATTGGAAATTAAGTGTGGTTCATATCGAGCTTTTATTACCCTATTAAGGTTTATTAATAAGATTGAAAGTATTGGAAAATGAGGTAGGATATCAAATTGAGTATAAAAGTGGTTGAAATTTGAATAAAGTAAAACTTAACCCATATGGAATAAGAAATTGTTAAGAGGAAATCGTTAAGTTTTGTGACTGAATTATAAGGTTTTAATTGATTGTTGATTTGTGTTAACTGTTGTTCCTAGGCCATTGTCCAATGATAAGGATGCCTAGTGTCCAACAAATAAATTGAAGAAATCTTCTTCTGAAATTGGGACCGATGGATCTTCCGGGACAGTTAGGAAACCTAATGACTCTTGTAGATTAGTATTCATTGTGGTATCTTTTAAAAATCCCTAACTTAACTGAGACATCAGTTAGTAGGATGAGTTCTGAGAATTGTATGACATAGTGACATGTAATGTGTTACGATACAATTTTGACTTGTTTGTGATTATTGAAAAAGACTACCTTTGATTGCTAAATCCTACATGTATCGATGTTATCTATCCTTTATTGATATATCCTAATGATCGCATTAGTGATGCAACCATTGAACAAGTACTCATCTTGATTTGAGTTACGTTGTTGATTATTCTTTTTGAGCGCCATCGAGGTCATGAACCTCATGATTATTTGGCAAAAGCTCATTTCCTATCATATTGTAGTTAGTTCTTGGTGAAAAAATTTCCATCACTCTTTTGCAGATCACTCATTGTTTTTATAAGATAAAACAGTATCCCTTGAGAAAAATTGAATTTTTATCACTATACGGATTACTCAAAGTGAGATTTATAAGTGATCGTTATCAAAATGAAGTCGTTTATAAAACATCTTGGAAAACTTAATTGTTTTCATAACAAAGAAAATCTTTGTAAATTTATTTTTGATTCTTATTTAAGAATTAAGCATGAAAATGTTTTTATGATGATGAAATTTTGACGAACAGAGTATTGCATCGTTAATCTTGAAATTGTATATAGTTGCGCGCCTACATACAATTTGGAATGGACCATGCAAGGCTGATTAGTAGTCACCATAAAACTGATTAATAAACACTAAATTTTCTTTGAAGATTGTGGAAGATTAAAATTTATGAGATCTGCAAGAAGTGAAAAATAAGGACATAGTGTTAGGGACACCTACACGTGTGCCTGTAGCATCTATTCTCCTGAGTAGAATTTACTCATATGTGGAAATTGTCTTATTTGACAATTGACAATTCTTTCTTGACCAATTCTCTCGCAGTGATATTCTTAGGAAAAGTATTTGATTACCGAGTGTTGATACCCGACTGGATGTATCGGCGTTCCTATCATTTCTTTTTATTAAGATTTCATTTGAATGACCTGGGTAACGATCCAAGGAGCTTTCGAATGCGTACTCAAATTATGAAAACATGGGATATATTCATATTCATTAGATGTTTTCGTCTGTATCTGATTTGAAATTCTCTCGCGTAGATTATGCGTTGACCTTACTCTTTTAATGGTAGTTATGTCTCCTGATATCCTTGAATTTGTGAAGGATTGTGAGTTATTATTAGTCTTTTGAGAAGTTCACATCTTATTGATGGCAATAAAACTGAAAAGTTGATAGTGCCAATATAACGGATTGATTGATTATGACATGACGACATTGTCTTAATTGATGGGAACTCGAATAGAATTCCCCCGAATGATAAGATATTGATTATCAAAAGTGATCTAAATAATTCTTGATGGATGACCATATCCTGCATTTAGACTTGAAATTATACCATGAATGGTTGTTGATTAGTCATAGATATTATAATCTAGAAAGAACCTAATATGAATTTATTAAAAGATGTTTCTGTTATCTGAAACTTTAGGAGGTATTTGTTGATGAATTACCTAGACTTTCGCCATTAAGGCAAGTTGAAATTGGTATTGATTATATTCCAGGTGCTGCACCCGTGGCGTGTGTACTGTACGTCAGCACCATCTGAATTAAAGGAATTACCATACAACTGAGAGAGTTGTCGGAGAAAGATTTTATTCTACCGAGCTCGTCATCATGAAGAGCTATGGTGTTATCATTCCTTATATTTATAGATTACTGTGAACTGAGTAAATTGACAATCGAAAACGATATCCATAACTCGAAATGGAAGATTTGTTCGATCATTTACAAGGTTCTAACGTATGTTTTAAAAATTTGATCCACGGCATGGTTATCATCAACTTCGCATCTGCGAAAAAGATTATCTATTCTAATATCTACATCCAGAACTTGTAATGAACATTATGAGTTTGACGTGATGTCGTTTGGATTGACTAATTCACATGTAGAATTCATAAATTTGGTGAATCACGTGTGTAGGCTGTAATTTGATAAATTCATGCTCGTGATCATTAAGGACCATTTGTTTGGTTATAAAAATAAGAAGAAGTTAATAATTATTTATAGATTACCCTGAATTGGCCGAACACTGAAAAACCTGTACCTTAAATATTTAACATCTGATTAAAGACTAAATCCTTTACATTATTTGACCATGTGATTAAAAGAAAATGGAATCTATATTGACTCTTCAAAAAATAAGAGCCCTTTTAAGACTTTGGGTTTTACCAAAAAGAAAATGCAAATATGTTTTAACAAATGTTTTAACAAAGGATTTTTAAGGGATTATTCCCTTATACACAAATCATTTAACTAAACTTCTGTTTAGGGGTAAATGTTTGTGTGTACTTCTAGACAACTTAAGAGGGATTGAGGAAACCATTTAAACCATGACTTGAAATTTGAAACGATAATTTACGCTTTTCAAACTAAGAAATTTTGACCAAAGTATAATCAAAGATTTTTCAAACATTTACGGATCTTATTAATTATTTTAATTATTTTCGATAAATCAACAAAAATCTTGTTAATTAAATTCAAATTTATTTTGAACATTTTTATAATTGGTCGAACTAAGAAAATTAAAATTTTTACGTCATGTTTCATAAAATTTAAATATTTATTATTTAATTAGCTGTAATAATTATCGACGCTTTAAACGTCGGATTAAGCAAAACTGATAAAAATGATAGTTAAGAAGAAACTGAAACTTAGGAAAATATGAAGAAAGGTGAACATAATTACTGACACATTATGTAGAAAATATAAAGAACCAATTAGGATGTGTTCCTTAGTAATGACGGTGCAAAATAAATTGCCGAACAATTTAAAAATAACTAATGTTTGTAAAAAGGATAATATAGATAATAAAAAGGGGATTCGCAGCTAATGTGAATCATCAGAATTGAGAAGCCGATAGCGTTGAATGTATAAAAGGTCGTTTGTGGTTGCCTAAATATGGAAGATTGTGAGATGTAGTTATATTGAAAATCTTGTAAGTATAAGTATTCTATTCTTGTCATTTCTGATTTAATGTATCATTATCAGAAGAAGTTATACTGATGGCAAATTATGAAGGCAGACATCGCCTCATACATTAGTAAACGTCTAGCTATTGCAAAGGTCATCATCTGAATTTGATTTGATTTGGGTCATCGTCGACAGACTGACCAAATCTGCTAATATCATTCTTGTTAATGATAGACTCTTGATGAAGAAATTTACCCTTTATATTTAAAGGAGTTGTGTAAACATGGTGTTCCTGTATCGATCATCTCTATCAAGATCCTCGCTTCACATTGAATTTCTAGAGATTTGCTCAGAAGTCATTAAGAACGAATCTTGATGAGAGTACTGTGTACCACCCCAATCGAAGGGACGAGGTAAAGTAACGATACAAAATACTATAAGCACTGTTCTATGTTTGAATGATTGACCTTTGGTAATAGACCGTATAATCGTTTTCCTTTGGAGAGATTATCATTGATAATTATCGTGTTAGTATCGAGATCGAATCTTGTTAGGATCTATATTAGAGCATCTGTAAGCAGGATTTGGGATGAAGACACCCGACATACACCCACTGTGAGTTGGACATGTCTTTTAGGTTTAAGGTTTCCTATGATGGCGAACCTAACCTTACAAAATACCCAACCCGCGAGACCTGAAATGACTGTTGAAATTAGTATTTGATTATTGACTGCCAGTAGTGGGCAGGAGGTTATATGAATATGAAATGTAGATCTTGAAGTGCCAGATGGGTAGTGAAGTTATGCCAAAAATTTTAACCATGGAAAAATGAATTGATGATCTGAAAGATCATGGGATATAAGTCCCCGTTGTATGGGACCATTGAGATGATGTAAAAGATTAGTTTGAAAGGCATATAAGTTGGATCTACCCTAGGACTTCAAGAGATGCGTGAATCATGTTTCGTATATCGAACTTGATGGAATATCTATCAAGTGAGAATCTGATTGTTTCTTAGTAGAGCTTAGATCGGCGAAAAGTTGAATTCATCAAAAACCCGTGAACATCATGGATAGAGAAAGTAAGTCAACATTAAGCCTGATCTTATTCCCGTAGTTATGTTTGATAGAACTCACGTATTGTAATGAATTGCACTTGTGAGAAAAGACCGAATGTGGAGGAAATACCCACTTGGCTTTAACTCTATAAGAAGCGAGTAGTAAGGTAAGATGATCTTTGAGGACAAAGATCATGTTTAGGGGTAAATGTTGTGACAATCCGTCAATTTATGGTTGATATTTTATTCTCAGATATTATTTAAAAACATTATTTTAATGTTATAATATGAACTCACTTATTTTTGGGAAGTAATTTGGATTTACGTCTCTAAACTGGAGGATTCAATGTTGCGTGCTTACGTTTACATACACCGTCCTTGGTGACAGTCCGACATTTCAGAAAATAAATTTATCCGTAAATATTATTTTAGGATTTTAAATTTGAGTTGATTCATAAACTCACAAATTTACGAGAAGAGATTAGGACTTACGGATTTATTTTAACGTCTTTTACGACTAAACCGGAAACCCTAGGATTACGTATTTACGTTTTCGAACTCCGTTTTTGATGAGACAATTTTTATTAGATTCGTTTTGTGCCGTTGATTCATAATTTATAAAAACGTTTTTCGTAAAACGACCCGAGGGCACGCAAATCGAGGAAACTAGAATCGAGGAGTACCCGTATTTAAATGGGGATGAGACAAGATAAATCTTGCCCCACCCCCACTCTTGGACGGCAAGAGTAAGCCACACCAACACCCTTGGTGTCATTTTTATGGACACTTGTCCATTAGCTTCAAAAAAGAAGCCACTCATCCCATAAAAACCACTAACTAGCAACTCCAAAACCATTTCTCCTTTTGTCACTCATGCAAACAACTAAATCCTCTCTTCCTCTCTCTATGATTTCGTCCCATATCATCACCACAACACCCCATTCATACAAAATTTAACCACAAACATTTGTTATACTTAAGATATGTTAATCTCCATTCAAAGAGATGAAGATTAGTGCAAGTTTTAACATCCAAGGAGAAGTTTTCAAGGGATTCAAGGGCTGATTTTCCACAAGGTGTTCATGAAGATAGGTGATCTTGAAGATGGTCTTGGTTATTCATAAGTTTCTCCATCAAAATCCATGTCCAAATCACAACCTACATCAACTTGGTGGTATAAAGAATGTCCTCCTCATCCTCTTGTTATTTTTGATTATGTAATCTTGTATTTCTTTTACTTATGTATATGTATATGATGACGAATGATGATTAAAAATATTGTGTGGGGATTTGGTGTTGATAAACATGCTTAAAAAGATGAAAAACTATAAGAAACAAGGCTAAAATCTTGCTTAAAAATGATGGCTGTATAAAACAGTAAATAAACATGTTATGAACTAATAAAATGGCATTGATTAATGGATTTATAGTAAGCTATGGGTCTTGTACACAAGTGAGAGTTGGCCATGCAATAGAATCATTGTAATGAGTGAGATATGATCAAAACAAGTTTAGAGTACCAATCTGAGTTCACTGTTTTGGCCGATTTTTAGAAAATAAATAGAGGCTGATTCAACAGTAGCTATAGCAGTGTTAAATGGAGCACATATCATGTAGTTTATGTCATAAAAATTTGAGCTTCTATCTCCATATAGAACTCTAGATATGGCAGTTTTGGTGAACATGAAAGTAAAAATCAGATTTTGGAAATTAAAGTATAATAGTATTATATAAGCACTCAAATAAAAATAGTATAAAATGTAAATTTAAAACCCACTAACTCATATAATACATTTATATGAATATTTACAATGATAAATAAGTGGACATTTTATAAAAATGGTAACTTGTTAAGTTTTATAAGTTATAAAAACTATAAACATGATTTTTACGATTTTTTCGGCTATTACCGTAAAATTAACGTTTTTGCTATATAAAACTTAGACGGTTGGACCCGTCTAATATGAACTTTATAAAACTCATATACTGATATATAAACATATATAACAAGTAAAAACCGATAAAACCCGAACTATATAACATACGGACATTAACGAGCTAAGTTAACTTATTGGACTAATAATACAACAAAATGGACTAAAACACTTATAAACTTATTTATTGGGCTTAACCCATTTAGGCCCAACTTGTAAAGAATAAATACTGATAATACAAGTATGAAATGGATTAATACAAGTTAATAAACTTATAATAGGCTTATTGGACCTAAAACACGTGAATAGGTAAAACTAGTAAACTAGTGAGAAGTTACCAATGCATAAATACAAAAATGAGTGAATGAGAATATATAAACCCACTTGATCATCATATATATATATAATCATCATATATATACATAATTGTTATTTTGATAAAGTCACTGGACAAAAGTCTAAGACGAGTATTATTTGTCTAGGTTTCCGTGATTGAAGCACGTATCGTACGTCCAAATTGCCGATAACCCGCTTTCCCACATCAACGTGAGTTCATAGCCTCGCACTCTTTTAATTGTTTTTATGAAATGTTTTAGAAACCCGCGAGGGAGATAACATGTTAGTTTTTATAAAATAGGACACCCTTTGTCCCGATTGTTTGTTTATTGATTTGGACCCGAATGATTGTATGACCCGATTGTATGACCCGATAAATGATTAAAGGACCCGATAGATGAAATAAAATGGATTATTAAAGTTAGGTTATGTCACTAAAAGTCCCATTAGCATGAATTGTGAACTACCGGGATTTGGTCGACGCTTATGCATATAATAGTACTATTTGGGGACGATCACCCCAGTTCGCGCCTTGACGGTTGATCCTCGTCGTGCCACATTGATTGGTAAGCGAATTTATGTATGAGAAGATTTCCATAGCGTGACCTTTGTGAAGACACGCTAATTTAGATAGGCAAATGAGTTTCGGGCTAGCTACCCGTTGTTTGTTTTATTAAGGTAACAATGTCATGCGGCTTATAATAATCCAAGTTAACAAAATACTACTATACGTACCGAATTACGATGTATTGCCTGACTAGCAATACTAGGTCATACTATTGATTTTATGTTCGTGTTTTGGTTTTATATAACCATATTCATATAACGGTTTTTATTTAACTTTATACAACGTCTTAAGACGTATTGTATGATGTTTTTACGACATTGGCTCGTATAATGATTTTTATGTCAAATGCCTATATTATGATTTTCGACAAGGATTTGTATAAAAATGACTTTGGCTATTTTATGGCCTATTACAAAGATTTGTACAAAATGATTTTCAGTAATAATTTTATACTGATATTATATTGACGGAATTTATTAAACTCTATGAATTCACTCGGCGTTATCGCTGAACTTTTCTTTTAACATGTTTTATCTCAGGTACTTGAAGGTAATTCTCAGGAAGACGACAAGAATTCATGGCCCGCACTTAAACAATATTTTCCATTCAAATTCTTTGTAAAACTTGTATGAAATAATATGACTTGGGACCTATGTAAATTTTGATATTTATGAATGGAAATGCTTTATTAATAAACGACGCGATTTTTAAGCGTTGTTTATGATGTGAGTAATGTGCTATCCCGTAACACCAACGAGTCTTCCGCTGTATTGAGTTGTATAAATTTGGGGGTGTTACACCAGAGGTGGTGGATGTTGCAAATTTAACTGCTTTGTGTACAAGTTTGTCCCAACAGGTACAGGTATTGCAGAAAGAAAATCTTGTTCAAGACAAGAAAATTGATGAATTGGAAACTAGCCTACTCAAGTTAAGGAACAAAGTGTCATCTTGGATGAGGCAATATAGATCTGTTCAAAAATCTGCAATCAAGAAGCAAAGATTCAGGAACCACAAGAAAAGGCAACTGAATGCAACCAAACAGGGGAGGAATAATGAAGAAGAACCACCTTCTTCTGATAATCAAACAAGGATCTCTGGAAATGACATCAATTTTGAATTGGATGAAGATGTCATAGGGACTTATAAAGATGGAACTGGTTTAGAGACTGGTATGGTTGGACCTTCAGATATGGAGATTCAACAGCAAGAACCACAACCTACTCCAGAGGAACCACAAGTTCAAGAAATGTTGGTAACTCAGCTAGAAGAACCACAAGTTCAAGCAAAGTTGGTAAATCAGCCAGAGGAGCCACAAGTTGCAGAAATATTGGCAACTCAGCCAGAACCATCAATTCAATCACCACTTCAAGCTAATTGGAGTGATTTCTATGAGAAGTTGGAGGAAATTTCTATTTAGTTTCCTGCTCCATCACCACAAAGCAATAAATCATATAAGACTGAAGAAGTGCAAGTTGATATGATGGCTTCTATGGAAGAAAGAGTATCTGGGGATACACAAGTGATTGAAGAAACAAGTGTGTCTAATACTGGTGAAGTCAACATTGTTGAAGATCCAAGTACCGCTAAGCCAACTAAGCCGACTGAAAGTACTGCTGACATTGTTGAAGACCCAAGTACTGCTAAGACAACTAAGTCGATTGCAAGTACCGCTGGTGACCATCCTTCACTAGAAAGTCAAACTTC
This sequence comes from Glebionis coronaria, assembly GCA_025667525.1. Lineage (NCBI taxonomy): Eukaryota > Viridiplantae > Streptophyta > Magnoliopsida > Asterales > Asteraceae > Glebionis > Glebionis coronaria. The sequence continues at coordinate 429,000,732 of CM046877.1, forward strand.
TTTTGGAGAAAATGAGACTTTAGCCCAATTGCTGCTTGATTTAAAGAAAAATTTAGTTGAGAAGACTAAGCAAGCAGAAGTAGAGAAAAAGACACAACAAGAAGTTCTTGCCAAAAAGGATCAAATTCAAGGTAAGAAAGTTCAAGCTTCGCATCCTACAAAAGGTATAGTCATTCAACAGCTAGCTAATGAAGAAGTAGCTGCCAAGCTGAAGAAGAAGCTATCTAAGATTAATTCAAAGGATAAGGGGAAGAAGCAATTATTGTCAGAATCTGAAGATGAAAGTGATTCAGATGATGATATAAACAAAGTCATGTACAAATTTAATCAAATAGACCATGATGAGGAATTTGCTTATAGAATGCAAGCACAAATTCGTGAAAATGAATTGCAGGAAGAACTTACAACAAAGCAAGATTTGCTAGAAGCTAAAAGGATACAACAAGAATGGAACATACAAGAGTATGACAGGATTCGAGCTGAGATACATGCTAGTGAGCTTCTTGCAGACTCATTGATAGCGGAAGAGAGAGATGCATATGATGAAGAAGAGAAATAAAAATTGATTGATGATCTGGTAAGGGAGCAACAAAGATTCTTTGCTGAAAAGAGAAGGAAAGAAAAGATTAAGCCTCCACCTACTATGTAGATTAGAAATCAGATGATGAACTTTCTAAAGAAAGTTAAAGGATTTACTCATATTCAGCTGGTCAAGAAGAATTTTGAAGAAATCAAGACTTTGTATGAACAAAGTAAAAGGACTGAATTGAATTTTGTTAAGATTAGATCTGAAGCAGACAAGAAAGCTGTTGAAGAATTCAAGAAACATCTGCAATAACAAAGACAATTTGGTAGTACTCCTAGAATTGAGCCAAGTACTGCTGAACCTACAAGTACATCTCCACCTATCAAGACCACTTATGTGAGGAAGAATAGAAAGGAGAAAGTAAGTTCAAAAGAGGAAGAGATTGCTCAAAGAATAAATACAGGAGTTGAAACTCAAGGTATTGCTCAGACTGAAAATGTACAAGCAGTACAGATACAGTCAACAGTACATAGTGAGGAAACAGTACATACAAGCTTGGAAGAGAGTTCAACAGAACTTGAGGGAATTTCCAAGAATGTTAAAAGGAAAAGGTCAACAAAGCTAAAGAAGAAAGCTAAGAGAGCTAAAACAACAGCAGAAGATAGCGATGATGATGAGAGCTTAAAGAAGTACTTGAAGATTGTGAAATTTGAAGATCAATGCATTGATACAGAGATTTTTGGAAAAAGAGCATCCATTGCTAAGTGGATTTACTCTACAGATCAAGGACTTGAAGCTCATGGAATTCACAGAACTGATGGCACAACAAGAGTATTCAGACTTCTGGAAGATATTCTTCACATTCTTGACAGACAAGATATTCAAGATCTTTTAACGTTAGTTCAAGAAGCCAGTGCAGGTAAAACTGAAGTATCACTATTATATAGGGAATTTCTCTTTATGTATGAGCCACGCAATTGCGATCAAGAAATGTTGAAGGTATTAGAGGATCAGGTTCCTATTTACTGGAGATATTACAGGTCATGTGGATTGCATATTTTGGATGTAGATGATGTTACATACTATATGCTGCAAGAGAAAACTTACCCCTTCAAAAGAAAATTGTTGGAAAGGATGTTAGAACAATAAATAGAAGTAACAGAAGAGTCTGCTGATGCTTTGGAGTTGATCAGAATGGTTAAACAACAAATCAAAGATTTGAAAGATGAGGAAGAAGCTGAGAAAGAATCTTAAGTGTTTGACTTTCAGTCACACTTCACAAATAGTTCTCAGTTCACCATGTGTAACACACATACGAACTGGCTAGTCCATAAGCAAACGGTTTGTGGTAAAGACTTATCAAATCCGTTGAAAGCTGATAGTTTGCTAAAAACTATATGGTTCTAACTCACCTTGTTTCGAGACAAAGAGTTGGCTAGTCCTAGACAAACGGTACTAGGTAAAGACTTAATCAAATCCGTTGATGGTTGACAATTTACCAAAAATTGTAAGGTTTTCATTACACCTTATTCTTTGTGAATAAAGTATTAGCTATTCCAGAGTGTACGGCTAACTGGTAAAGAATTTATCAAATCCGTTGATAGCTGGTGATTTGCTAAAAATCATGAAGCCAATACAGATTGGTGCTTGTTGTTAACTGTTTTATTTCAGGTATGAAGATTGCAGGTAAAGAAGTATTTAAAAATAATACTTAGAAGGTTTTGTTATCATCTAATCAAGACAAAGATTTATGATTAAGAGTTCAAGGACTAAACTTAAGAAGACAATAACTGATGTTGTAAAGATGAATGAATGTTTAGAAGACACAAGAAGATCATAGTTTGAAGACAAATATGATACTTATGATGTTTGAAGATTATCTTATCAGAAGAAGATCTACATTTGAAGTGTTTGGCTACATTCAGTTGGATACAAATACAAATTACCAAGTTCAATCCAACGATGAAGGAAAGACTGAAGACATGTATTTTTAATACATCCAGTACAAGAGAAACAAGAAGACAACAAGTTATCATTTCTTGTTTAGGGGAGGATTGTTGGGAATTATTTGTTAAGTGTCAAGTACCGTTAGTATATTCCAAGTACTGTTAGTGTTACGTAAGTACCGTTAGTGTTAACGCGGTACATAGTAAGTACTGCTACTTATAAAGTAAGTATTGCTATGATTATTAGGACGAATATATCTTTCTATAAGATATGTCATAGTTATAGTTAGAGTATGTCTTATGTGATATACCTAAATAGTTAGAATATTGATAATATATCGTCTGTGATATAATTACCTTTATAGAATATTCTAAGGTTTCTAGGGTTCCTTACTCTATAAAAGGAACATAGGTACAATGTCTTTTATGTACCTCATACAAGTCGATTAATAATAGAATCGAATAGTTAAAAGTAATTATGTTCTTCTGTGCTTTATAAGTTAGATTCCGCATAACTTATTTAGTGTTAGTAAGAGTGCTCAAAGTGTTTTAGTTTGATTACAAACTATTATACTAATACTTAACAGAATATAGATCCAACCAAAGGGATCAACACAAACCTTGGTTTGACAAGCCTATCTTTGATGAAGAAATCGATGAGATCGACGTTCATGAGGATGACGAGTATGTTGACCCCTAGGGGCGGTGTTCTTTATTGAAAAACGTTTTGAGAACTGATATAATCCGCCACCCCTCCCACCAAAGACTTAAATGTGAGGATTTTTAGCGTGACTAATTTTGAATTTGAAACGCCAAATATTTTTGACATTATCAAATCGGGTTTTCATAAAGAGTTTTTGAACGATGAAAAAGGAAAAGATTTTAAAAATGGTTTAAAAGATTTTTCTACATGTCTAACTCCGTCATCACCGCATTTTATGAGTGCTACCACCTCGTCTACTCCTTTTGATGATGGTTGGTTTGGATCTAGTGTAAGGGGGAAGCCCTTTATGTTCCCTGACATTTTTCCACCGAGGACAGGATTTACGATCCCGGAATTGCTTGTAAAGGGAAATCTCGGTCTTCCACCGATGCAATAAATGGAAAATCTTTTCGTTTGCTTGGTGTGAGTCTACCTCGAGTACTCATTGTTTTAGTGACTTACCCATTGCCCCACCCATCTATTTCTCATATCCTTTCTTCTACCCCATTGGGGTTCATGTTGGAGTAGCGTTGTTTCGTCTTTCATCCGAAAACGAGGACGATATCTTTGACCCCGATATACGTGTGTCGGGTTTTTAAAGTACTCCATGTACTTTTGAGCATTGTTTATCATGTAAGCCCCACCAAAAATGATCATACCATGATTATCCCTAAATGATCATATTTATGAGGATTCAAGTCGAGCTTTTGACTCAGTTATCAAAAACAATGTGCCTCGTGGGGATTCTCATGCTTATCCTTGTAAATATTATCGCTTTCTTAGTTAATGTAACGAGGGGACTTGTGCTCTTCCAACCTTTGTTTCGTGGTTGTTTGTGATTGTGATTCATTAGGTTCATCATCATCATTGAAGCCTCTCATGTTCGTTTTATGGATCACTCGAGCTTCGATCGTTGCCTTTGGAGATTCCGATATCCGATGATATCGTTTTATGTTCTAACGTTTATCTTATTAGCATAATTCATAAACGGCTTTTAGTTTATTCGTTTTACCGTTTCCATGCTCGAGATTAAGCATTCGACTTCGTCTCTAGTATGGGGGTGTTTTCACCCCTAGACTCGAAACATTAAGGACAATGTTTAGTTTTAGTATGGGGGGTTGAGTAGATACTTCACTTTGGTTACATCACCACGCAATCTAAAATTTCATCTTTTTGTTATCATTTTATGCAAAATAAGGCTAAAAATGGCCAAATTTTAAATTTTTTCGTATTATTCATAAGTGTTTAAGACAGAATGTAGGTTTTCCGATGGTGAGAATAAGAGTAATTTTTGACTCGGTCGTGCGTGTTGAGCACTTAGCTTCGACTTCTTAACTTTTTAGGCTAAGTCTCTTAAATGAGGACGAGAAATGATAGAGTTATTTATAAGTCCCGTAATCTTTCACGATCTCATGTGTAGTAATTATTAGCTTATTCTCCCCACGCTTTTGATAATAAATTGTTAATAAATACTGATTTAGCGGTTTAGTCACTATTGTTGGTTTCTAATTTGTTTTAGTAGCTTCCATGTAATTAAATTGGGAAAACATTGAGGATTCGCCAGCATCACGGTTTTGAAGTATTGGCACCCGAATAATCGAAAGCTTCACCTAATAATAAGATTTCAAGTGCTCACCTAAATTAAACAAAAATTTGAAGCTCACAAGGCCTAAAAATCTATGCCCAAATTGAAAGTGAATTATGCCTTAATCTTTGAAGCTTTAAAGATCCAAAATTTTCCTTAGCGTGAGGATATACGTCTTTGGCCATAATAAAACCACCGATGATGGCGGATAATAAAAGGCAAGGCAAGACCGAAGTCATAATAAAAGCTCCATGGCGGAGTTGAATAGAAGATGGAGGTAAACCTATGATAATAAGGTTCTTCCGTTAGGGGGCGTATAAAAGTCTTGGTAATAAGTCTCATGTTCAAAACCGTTATAAAACCGTGTTTATCTATCCTTCTTGTTGACTTAATTTTTTGACATCGTTGTCTATTAGGATGAATTATTAATTCGATGATTTTGGTTACATCGTTAAGAATCTATTTTTCGACCTAATTTCTTTTCACGCATAAGTCAATGATGTATCCTCGTGATCATTAAGACAAAATAAAATATAAGAGATACCAAGTAGAAATAAGGGAGTTTAGGTTCGTAATTAACACTCATGAGATATGATCGTGTTGCTAACTTGTAATAACAATGATCTCGTTACACGCTTAGCATGGAATTGGGTGAAAATCGAGGATGACGAAATTATTTCTAACGAAGCATTCACGTGCTCTTATTCTATGATCCTAAAAGTCACGTTTTCGTGATGAAAATAATACATTATGTCCAAAACACGTGTAGTGGTTTATTTAAATTTATGTCCTCAATAAATGTCATCATAAAATGAATTTTGAAAGTGCTAAGATACTTAATTCTAGCATTGCGTGGGGACACGGCAATGGTTTAGTATGGGGAGTGATGAGACTGTAATTATACATAGTATCATCATCCAAATCGGGCTTAAAACGCTTAAAATATCATCAAAATACCCAAATATATGCCTGTGTTTGTTCATTGTGTATTTTAGGTACCAATATCGTGAAATCAACAAAAGATCACAAGAATGAAGGAAAAACAAACACGGGAAACGAAGCCGCACAAAGAACCAGACCCGAATCATGATCTTCCTATCAAGTCCTTGAAGTTTGAAGAATTGGCAAGAATAGTCCCTCAACTTTGGAAGACTTGTCATTTTAAACCCCTTTAAATCCTCAAAATTACTTGTGGGTCCCTAAAATATCAAGTATGTGCATGTTTAGCCCTTGAAGATTGATCAAATGACACAACAAGCCCTTGGAACAAATTTCCTTAACTTTTTGTGGTCAAAATACAAGTTTATAAACTTATATAACAAAGGGATTGAAGTTTGGAAGCTGTTTGAAAGTTTATGGGAGTACAAGAGCCTTTCTTGGCAGACAACAAAACCCAACCAGCCAACCATAGCTCGCCACATCATCAACACCACCAATCACAAAACCCCACCTCATCACCTCTCCCACGTCATATCCCACTACCCTATTTTTCTAATTAACCTGTTTAAACTTAATTTTTGGTGGGTAACATAAATTTAAACAAAAAAGTGAATTAAACCCGTCCTATTTACCCTTCCCCTTCCCATAAACCCTAAAAAAAACCCTAATCCTAATCACCCTTTAGATCAAAGGGGTTTTACCCCAACTTTTCTAGAACGGTAATTCAACTTAACTTAAACCCATCCCACACCCAAAAATACATCCACATACATCCCTGGACCATGAGATTCCCCTGCACCCATCATTTTCACCCAAACCCAAGGAGGGGACATAATCAACGTCCAATAGCTTTTACTTATCCTCCACACCCAAATCAACGTTCAAGATGCAATCAAGGGAGCTGTAATCCAGAAAGATCACATGTCTAGTTTGACTGAATTTCCAAGACTGGATACTTTAAGGGCAAATTAGGGCTTTTATTCATTAGGGTTTTGGCTTCTAGTAATTTCCATTTCATTGTATAAATATGGGTGTGCTGTACCCATATTAGTTTGTTTTAGTTTTTCTTTGTAAAAATTTTGAGTTATTAATGACAATGAAAATTTGAAATCTATGCAAAAAATACTGAGTTCCCTTAATGTTCTTGTAGATTAATTATTTACTTTTTGAAAAACTAGTGTAAGGTTTCAAAGGTTTTAGCCGTTTTTTCATTTTAACAAATTTTCAGAAATCAGTATTGTTCTTATTCTGAAATCCACACACACATTGAAGTGAAAGTGGATGTGTGTGTGTGAATCACAGGTTTGTTTTGTTGATTGTTTTAGTTTCAAGGTAACAAGATTTGTAGATTGAGAAAACCATTTTTTTCAAAATATCAGTTTTTTTATTATAAGCTAAAAGCTTGTAAGTTGGCTTAACAAATAAGCCAAACTTACAACTTTATAGCTTTTGTATCAGTTCACCCCTTTTTGCTTTTTTCTTTCTTAGCAGGATCACAAGGTCTTATTTCCTTTGAAGATATATTGGGGTAATTTGGACTGCTTAAGTCATCACCTAGCATCTTTACATCAAAACAGCATCCTACCAAGCCATAAGCTCAACTTTTATGCTGAAAGGAGATGGCATTGCAGCCATAGTGGGGCATGGATTGTAGGTCCCACAAGGTATACCAACCTATAGGCTTGAACCCTCTTTTCATGCTTAAAATATGTGATTTATGTGACTTTGGATGTTTCATGTTTTTATGTTAGTTGACTGTTGGTTTGTGCTTATGTGAGTCCCTTGTGCATGATTTAAGTATTAATCATCAGTTTAGTTAAGTTTTGAGCTTAGTTGGTTTGTTAATTTTGTTAACTATTTTTTAAGGGGTGTTTGGATTCGGGTTACAAAGTAAAAGTTTGACACATTTTTAGCTTGATAATCACTCAAACACACTTGTTTAACTAGTTGGTAGTATTACCAGTCATTGGTTTCAGTTTGATAGGTTTTAAAATATATTACATGTTCAAAATTTGGCATAAATAGCTAAAAATCAGCAAACCTTCTTTCTGCCTTGTTTTATTGAGATTTGTGATTTGAATCTATGTAGACTGTTAGATATGGTGCATGTCTAGGGCTTAGACCTGGTTTGATACATATTGTGAGTGAATTGGGGTGAGTTTTAGTCAACTAAAACTCACTAAATTACACAAGAGACCAACTAAGGACTCATCAGACCCCCCCCCAACCATCACAGTAACTAGCCTTGACCCATTGTTTGTGATTTTTGAGTGCTACCTGGTTTTTTTCTTGTTTTATTGACTCCCCATAACCCAACAGGTTGTGGGGGTGCCTTTGTTGCCAAGAAATACCAAGAATTGAGCTTTCCTAAGTTCAAAACATCACCAGATCACGTTTTTATTGAAGGCAGTGGGAACCAAGTTTCCACTGGTAGTGTAAACATTGGCACTGCTTAGATAAAAGATAATTATGCCCTAAGTGTCACTTTCAGATTTTGATAATTTTGTCTTTAGTGGTCAATTTTAGGAATTTTTCTATGATTTCAATTTTTTTATTTTTCTTATTTTATTTCTGATTTTTCTGTTTAGTTTATTTTTCTATTACTGTTCATTTAGCATTTTTTAGATTAAATTGCATTTTAAATTAATTTTTAATCATCTGTTTTTATCTTTTAGTGCAAAAATTTATTATTTTTCAGTTCTAAAATTTTTCTTAGATTTGGAAAAGGATTTTAAGATTTTTAGTTTAAAAATATTTTACTGTTAACTTTTTCAATTAATTTTTAGATTTACTTTAAGTTTAAATAGGTTTAATTCTAATCTGTTTTGTCTTTTAGTGAAAATTTTTACTTTTTTCAAGCTTTTTCATTTTTCTACTATTCATTAGTATAGTTTAGGATTTTTAAAATTGTCAAATTATTTTTAGCATTATTTTAATATTTTTAATCATTATTTTAGTTTAAAAATAGTTTTTAGCATTTTAAAAATAGAAAAATAGTATTTAAAATTTAGGAAAAATACTTTTTAGTCTTTAAATAATATAAGTGAGTTATTTGTTCAATAAAATAATATTTTGGGCTTTTTCTTAATTATATTTAATTTTAGGGCTTTAATTAGCATTTAAAATTGAATATTTAATTAATAAAAGGCTTTAAAATTTATTTATTGGATTTTTATTCTTATTTATATTATTTTAGACTTATTTTTCATTTTTAATTAATTTTTAGGTTTATTTTTTATTTTTGTCACGTTTTACGTATTTACGTTCGCGTTTTACGTCACTCGTCGTAGTTTAATCGTAGTCGTAGCTCGTCTTTATTTTTTCTCTCTTAAACCAAAAACGTCACTAATCCAAACTTTGATTTTACAAAATTGGCACACCTAATCCACACACCTCCTTCGAGAACGAACCCTCATTTATTCGACTTGTCGGTTTTCCTAAATCGTCGAGTTTAATACTTGGCCATTATACGTTGTTTTCCTAAACACGTATTTCTACACCTATCACTAGGTAACTGCTTTGATAAAGATTTTTCATTATAAATGAGAAACTAAACCATATTAAACTGTATCTATTTGAGAAGGATGTTTTCTCTATCAATTACCCAAATTGATTTTGAAAAAGCGATAATCAATTCAAGACTTTGAATTAAGCAGTGACATATTGACTTGATTTTCACAAAGAACTTAGTAATAATCGCAATCCTTTTCATATTTTGAAATTTAAGGACCACTTATGTGATTAACTAGCATGTTTCCTCTATTCCATTTGCTATTAAAGCTGTTTTCTTGATATGTGAATAAAATTCTAAGAAAGAATTTGAACACCTAAGAGCTATGTTGGCCCTTGATATGCTATGTTACCTTTATTATTTCGGGACGAGATTTCATTAAGGGGAGAGACTGTGACAATCCTCAAATTTCACATCTATGTTATAAGCTATGACTGTCTCAATATGAAAATTTGGCTAGAAATTTTTGCTTTTTATACCTTACTTGGTAAGATGAACTACTTCTCACAACCTGAACTGCCATTACAACATATTCCTATATGTTGTCAATACAATGTATATATCAAGTATAAGATCTAAAAGGGATCTAATGAGTTCAGTATTAATAAGAATATCTCAAATGTAACTATGATGCCCTAAATTCCCTTAGAAAACCTAGAATCCCTTTAAATGAGTTGTAAACTCAAGAATGGTAAGCTATGAATAAAGAATATATATAAATAAGTCATTAAGGATTATAAACAAGTTGTAAACTATACTTTGAAAACATAATAAGACCTAAGAATGGCAAGAACAAACCATACAAAGCTAAGTACAAGTAATTGTACATAATAGTCTAGATCATCACCTAGAAACCCTTGGTAAACAATATTTCAAGCAATGTAATTACATGATATCCATGTACAAGTATCAAAAACAATATAATAATAACAATCTATAAAATAAAGGAAAGTTAATTGATCACAGATTACTAATATTCACTAATCCAAGGCTAATCACAAGTTAAGACCTAGTAACCAAGATTAGCATATAAAATCCATTATACATTGAATTAGAGTCTAATATTTTGCCATAAATTATAAAACTCCATTGTGTATCATATTAAGATTATACATTCATTTCAAGTCAAGTTACAAGTTGGTAAAGCATAAAGTACAAGTATTCAAAGCATAGGATCTTAAGCTCCCATAATTGTCCCTAGAATATGATCAACCTATACAAACCCATAAACTAAAAATGTAGAATCCATAGAAGTCATAAACATACAATATAAGCCCTAGAAGAAGTGTTTATAAAGGTACAACACTAATTACCCAAGATAAAAAGTCATTAGGATTAATGACCTAAAAACCCTAATATTAAGAAATCTACATGGAATCATCACTTAGTTCTTTTTGTAAAAGTATATTAATATTTACAGGAATTCATTAAGGTTATAAGATTATATTAAGACAATGTACAAGTACCCTAATGCACAAGGTACAAGATTTCAATGCATGGCTTGTAAAATAGGTCATAATAGGTATTTTCACTCTTTAGACATGTTTACCTAAACTAAACCCTTAAACCAAGTGTGAGAACTCATTGTACACTTAATAATCTATGTATAGGACCTAAATTACGTTTAAATCATTATCCAGTTGAAGGATAAAGCCTTTTACTAAGATTTAACCCTAGATCATTAGAAAACCCTAATCTACATAGGTATACTTCCCATTTTCACATGAAACCTTTGTTAAACTTCAAACCAAGGACCCAAATCTCTTGAACATGATTTCTAAACCCTAATTAAGCCCTAATCATTCACTAGTCACTTTACCAAGTCCTTAATCACCAAAAACATAGACCATAAGTTACAAGCCCTAGTTTTGTACCCGGTTTTACTTTTTCCCTCAAAAAACCCATTTTAAATCTTTCCCTCCTATTCCAACTTTAATAATCAGATATTTGCATGTTCCTAGATATTTTGGAGTTCCAATCAAGTAGGAGCATAAGCTACATGTGACAAATCTAACATTTTCAGGTAGTGAAATATTTTCTCGTATAATATTTTGAAACTTATTTTTGTGTTGGTTGACGAACTCACAATTTACGGATTTAAATTTGGGCTTACGTGCATAATTTGGCGTCTTTTACGACTAAACCGGAAACCTTAGGATTACGTATTTACGTTTTTGAACTCCGTTTTTGATGAGACAAATTTTATTGGATTCGTTTTGTGACGGTGATTCATAATTTATAAAAACGTTTTTCGTAAAATGACCCGAGGGCACGCAAATCGAGAAAACTAGAATCGAGAAATACCCGTAAACTAGTGAGATGGGACAAAACACTTTGTCCCACCCCACTAGCAATATGGGACGGCTACATTTGACACCACAACACTAATGTGGCATCAAGTTAGCTAATACTTACACAAGTGTAAGCAAATGCTTACACATTAAGCAAACATTCTCCACTAACACAAAACTAGCAAGTTGTTTCATTATACCATCATACTTACATGCAATCCACTCTAAAAATCCTCTCAACTCTCCCTGATTGTAGTGTTTTACTACTCTTTAGGAAAAGAGCGTAAATAGCGGTAAGTATCGAGTGATGATTTTAGGAAAAATCAACACAAATGACCCAATCACTTAAAAAGAGAGAGAAAAGTTCGTTTCCCAAGGAGGTATATGTGTGTGAATTAACTTGTAGTTGTTTGAGATTAATATTGAGAAGAATGGGGATGAGAAGATGAAAGACGGTTACGTTAAAATTAAACTACGACGTAAAAGACGTAAAGTCGTGAAAAACTACCCAAATTAAAAAAAATTTATACTAAGACCAAAAACAAAATCAATAATTAAAAGACTAAAAAGAAGTCTAAAATAATATAAATAAAGACAAAAATCCAACAAAGATATTTTAAAACCTTTTATTAATTAAATATTTAATTTTAAATGCTAATTAAAGCCCTAAAATTAAATATAACTAATTCAAATGTCTAAAATATGATTTTATTGAATAATTACTTAACTTATATTATTAGAAGACTAAAAAGTAATTTTCTAAAAATTAAAAGCTAATAAAACTATTTTTAAAACTCTAAAAATGATTAAAAATGATTAAAGCCTAATTAAACTTAAAATAATTATAAAAATAAATCTAAAAGCTATAAAAATATTCTAAAAATGGAAATAGTCCTAATTAATGGTAAGGAACCTAGGAAAAATGGAAAATAAAGAAAAATAAAATTTTGATTTTTAATTAATAAAATAATATTAAAATATTCCTAAAAATAAAAAGTTTTCAAATAAATTCTAAAAAATTCTCAAAAATCCTAAATATTCTAACTAAGAAGAAAATGTAAATTAAAGTTTCTAAAACCTATTAATTAATTTTATATTAATTTTTAAAGTTGCTAAAAAAATCCTAAAATCTTATAAAATTAAAAATAAGCCAAATTGGAAACCTAATAAGTTGTAAACCTCAAAATATTATTTAAAAAGCTAAAACTTATTTTTCCTAAAAATTAAAAATCTTTTTCTATTTTTTAATGACTTAATAAAAAACGTATAATAAATAAATCCTAGAAAGTAATTAAATAAAAGGAAAAATATAAAAATTAGCTAGAAAAGTCTCAAACACTATTATGGTCCTATGAAAAATGAAAAGAACAAAAATTAGCTTAAAAATAAGCTGGAAATGAGGAATTAAGCTACGGCTTATTTAAAACAAGTGAAAAGAAGAAACGTGTTAAATAAATATGGAAATCAAACATAAACGTAAAAAGGTATCCAGATTAGCGGTAGAGCTCCTAACCCTCCTACGAGAGGTCTGGGGTTCGAGTCCTGCTACGGGTATTCTTTTTGCACTTATTTTCTTTTTTTATTTTTACTTTTTCTAACCAACCAGTGACCTTAATAAGCTTATAATCCAATTCCAATTTCCTTTTTACACAAGATTTAACCAGATTGAAGATCAAAAATGTGCCAGATTGCTCTTGAACACTAGCAGACTTTAGCTTTGTGTTTGCTGATTTCTTCACAAGGGATTATAGCCAAGAGGTCTTGGCTGTGAGCTTATTTGGTGGGGATTTGTGGACAAGGGGGGCACCCTTGTGCTTATTTAAGCACAAGGAGTCAACAAACTAACACTTAAGCACACCAATTAAGCAACCAAAAGCACACTCTTAGCAATAACAGGTTTCTGATGTAAAAATGAAGGTCTGGTGGACTGATTAGCTAACAACTTGCACAAAACTGAACTTCAAAGCCTCTAATTTTGCACACAAACTCAATAATCAACATACAAACAACTGCAATCCCTATATCACCCTATCACTTAACAAATTTTAAAGATCAAGCACAATTATCTCATGAAATTCAGGCAGATTAGTGTTATGCAGGTTTTGGCTATACTTTTCCTTTTAACCACACAAACAAGCTTCCAATCTGTTCTAAACTTACTTACTATCTAGAAAACAACCTATAGCAAGCTATTCCAAACCTTCTAACACCTTTTTTAAATCACAATCAATGATTTTACCCTGCTAAATCACTTAGCCAAACACCCTTTTAAAAACTTTTAACCAACTTTTCTCAAACAAAAACCTTACAAACTTGCTCAAACTTGATCCAACTAGCATCAATCATGCATAATAACTCAAATGAACACAGATCAATCACCTTAAACACACAAAAATACCAAATCAAACAAAATCACTTATAACTGCTATTTTTCTGAAATTTCTAAATGGAAATAAGAAGATACCTTAGGGCCTTACATCCAAGGCCCTAGTGGATGAATATCCACCTCCTTATGCACCCGGGTGCATGCAGATCAATCAACAACAATCCTTCAAACCTGCTTAACAAATCAAAGAAAACAAAAACAAAAACAAGCAATATGATATAATACTGATTTCTCTTAACCTTCTTAAAACATTTTCCAAAACTTTTCAAACCTTATCAAATACGTTTTGATAACACTATTTCACCAAATTCTTAAACCTCTTAACATCAAAACCTTAAACAGATTTTTTTACCAAGAAATCTCAAAATTTCAGAAAACCTTTAAATAACTTTGAAAATCAAAGTTACTTAACCAAAATACAAATGGAACTCAGAATCAAGCTTCACACAATACACAACTTTTAAAAACAATAAAAAGGCATTACACTTGATTAAATCAAAAACCAAACTTTTATTTCTTTAAAAAGGGATTACAAGTGAGAGCTTGAAAACTGGAACAAGGGGTCATCACAGGTTGATGCCTCCTTTTATAGTGCTCATAGAACATACTAGAATGAAAAAAATACAAACCCTAATACAGAAAAATCTCTAAAATGCCCTTGTATTCTTCTAGACGATTTTGAAGATTGAGGTGTCAAATTTTGATCTCCTTCGTTCATTTTTGCTTTGGGAGGAAGTAATAAACCGTGGCCTTTGATTTGGGACACGTCATAAGCTTGGGGACCAAGGCGTGTTCCTATTGGTGGAAATGGAATTTGGGGGTGGGGTCCTCAAACGTGGGATTGGGGATTGGGTGTGTGGGATGGGTTTTGGTGGGTGTGAATCAAGTGTGTGCAGGTTTAATTGATTTTTACCCAAGGTTAAGTGGAGGTAAATTCTGGGCGTGTAAAAAGATAAACAGTGACTATTTCAATCCGAAATTGGGGGAAAGTGTTTTGTTAGGCGCCAGTTTTGTTTGAATGTTTAAAATGGTGCACTTTTGGTCCTTATGTTTCCTTTCTTTTGTCTTTTCACTTTTAAAACCCATCAGCGCCCTTATAAGCTTGTATCAACTTTCACACTTTGTCATTTTTGGCACAAACTTTGACAAAAAGGTTTCAAAGGTAGTTTTTGACATTTTTGAATATTTCAAGGGCTGTTCTTGGACAATGTTGATCTTCAAAGGTCTTCAATGTGTCTTTCACTTCATGAGGGACCATTTTTGGCAATTTGAAATTGTTGAGGGACTAATCTTACCATTTCTTCAAAGTTGAAGGACCTTTTTGCAATTTTTGACAAACTTAAGGGACCAAACTTGTAATTATCAATATACAAGGGTTTTAAGTGTCATTTCTTCATTCTTGGAGGATCAATCTTGTTTTGTCTTCAAGTCTTCAAGGGTATTTGATGAAAATTCCATGATTAGGGCCCGGTTCTTTGTACGGCTTCGTTTCTCGTGTCCGTTTTTCCTTGTATCTTGTGATCTTTTGTATTTTTCACGATATCCATACCTAAAATACACAAGTAAACAAACACAAGCATATATATGGTATTTTATGACATTTTTATGCATTTAAAGCCCGAAAAGAACGATGAGATCATGTATAAATGCCATCTCATCACTCCCCCATACTAAGCCATTGCCGTGCCCTCACGCAATGCTAGAATAAAGTATCTAAGCATCACCAAAGTTCAATTTTATTAACCTTTATTGAAGAGTAAAAGACTTGCAACATACTACGAGAATGTGTAAAGACATAATGTATGATTTTCATCACCATAATGTGACTTTTAGGGTCTAAGAATAGAAACAAGTTAATGTCCCTTAGAGTAAACTTCGTCATCCTTGATTGTCATACATTCCATGCTAAGTGCAAAAACAAGATCATTGTTGGTACAAGTCACAATGCTAACACTACTCATACGTCCAAATTGTGTAATACTTTTTCTCCCCGCAATCCTAGTTATTATAAAAGGAAATGGGTTACTAGCATTTTTTATCTATTTGTCATGGATCACAAGTGATTCATATTGACTTATTTGAGTAGTTATTAGTCCGAAAGCAAAGTAGCACGATTTGATCAATAGTTAGCCGAAGGACAAAATCTTTTAAAACGGCTTCTCGTGTATCTCCTTAAGTTCATATCTTGGCATAACTCGTTTCACGATTTGAGACCTTTCTCGGACCGATATTTGGTATGTACTTCATACTTCGAATCTTGGGAAGACGTTCTTGAAATTATGGTCTTCTCTTCATATATTTGGAATTTCTTCACTTGACGTTTTTGAGAGATTCTTCATATAGGACCACGACTTCATCATTTTTCTTCAATCTTTACTTTGGACTTTGATATACAACGATCCGCCTCCTTTTCGGACTTGGATATATTTATCCTCATACCTTGTTAGGGTCTTTTTGGATAGACTTTCTCCATTCTTTAGGGGAGTAATTGCTTCTCGTCGTGTGTCTCGATCCTTCATATTGATTTTGGAACAATGATACTTCACATCATCTTTGGATCTTTAGCAAAAATAGAGCTCCTCATGCCTTGTTAGGGCCTTTTTGGATGATCGCCAATCTTCGCGTCCCGCTTCAATAAGTTATGCCTTGGCTATGAACTCTATTCAACCCCGAGCAACTTTTAAACGATCTTGCGCTAGAGGCTAAGTAACCTTTCAAATCGTACGACCTTACTTATTGCAATTATGATTTATTCCTAATGCATTGATCTTATGGGAAGAAAAAGTCACAATTAAAAACATATGAGTTTTTGAAAGAACATTTTCATGTTCTACGTTTAGCATGATCACTTGTCTAACTCTATCATTTCTCGTTCTTCACTATATAAAGACCTCTAATTAAAGAGACTCGTGAATACTTAGCCATGCAAGTCAAAATTAAGCCAAATTTGGATTAGCTTTCATTAAGACTATATCAAATCAAAGTTTTGGGTTTTCAAGCCACTTATAGGATCTTGCACTTTCTTGGACTTTTTCAAGTTTAGAGAATGCGTTTTATAGTTCCCTTGATAAGTGGCTTTCTAGAATCAATTATAGGAACTTGCGAAAAGTTCTTGTTCTTAACCCGAATGAATTAAGACTTTCGCGTTTTAAAGCTCCCTATATAAAAGTCTAGCAAAACTTGAATTGAGCGGGTTAAGGAATGTAAATGGCTCCAAATGCCCATCAAGTCAAAAATTAACTCTTATTCTACCCATCGGAAAATATACATTCGTGTCTTAAAAACACTTATGAAAACTAAGAAAAATTTTAAAATTTGGCCATTTTAGCCTTATTAGCAAAACAAAACATTGAAAGTTGGAAAACGTGAGGGCGTAGCAAAGCAAGTACCTATTCACCCCCCATACTAAAAGTAAACATTGTCCTCAATGTTTCGAGTCTAAAGGTGGAGCACCCCCATACTAGAGACGAAGAATCGAATGCTTAGGATCTAGCATGGAAAGGGTGATCAACAATATATCTAAAGCCGTTTATTAATTATGCTAAAAGATAATTGTTAGAACAATAAAGGATATGTCATGGAATCGTGAAAAACTTCTTCAAACGAACGATGGAGGCTCACGTAAACGAACACGAGAGTCTTCAATCGTAGATGATGATGATGATCTAGATAACACAATCACAAACAACCACGAGACAACGAGTTGGAAGGGTACAAGTCCCCTTATTAGTGAATATAAAAGATAAGCATGGGATCTCCCCCATGAGGCACCTCGTTTTTGATTACCGAGTCATGAGCTCGACTCGATCCCCTCAAAATGTGAACATTTAGGGAAATCATGGTATGGTCAATTTTTGGCGGGGCTTACATGATAAACAAGGCCCAAAAAGCAACCGGTATAAAGGACTAAGTCCTTAAATGATGCAAAATACCGGGGTCGAAGATGGCGTTTTCGTTCTCTTTGGAAAAACAAATCAACGCCACTTCAACATGTGCCGTAAACTCAAAGAGTTTGAAGAAAATAGATGAGAAGTAGAAAGGTGAGACAATTGGTAAGACAAACGTTTGAGCTACTCGAGGTAGACTCGCACCAAGCAAATAGATATAGTTTCCATTTATTGCATCGGTGGAAGACCGAGATTTCCCTTTACATGAAATTCCGGGATCGAATATCTCGTCCTCGGTGGACAAGGATGAGGGAACATAAGGGGCTTCCCCCCATACTAGAACCACACAAAACATCGTCAAAAGGAGTAGACGAGCTTGTAGCACTCAAAACACGTGGTGATGACGGAGTTAGATTTGTAGAAAAATCAATTAAATCACGTTTAAGATCTTTTCCTTTTTTATCTTTTAAACTCTCCTTATGAAAACCCTTGTTGATTATGTCGAAAACATTTGGTTTTTCTAAGACGATGTTAGTCACACTAAAAATTCTCACATTTTGAAACCGTTTTGGTTTTGGTGGTGGCAAGTTCTCAAAACGTTTATCGACGAATAAAACCTCCCCATCGGGGCCAACATATTCATCATCCGAAAGATCTTCCGTAGAAACCGGTAACTTATCAACACTTTTCAAGAATGAATGTTCGAGATGAGGCGAAGGATTTTTCGATTCAAGTATTGACGGTTTCTTCTTTGTAGGTTTTGCACTCATAACCTCCACCGGCGGAGGAAATGGTAAATTGTTTTTGGCGACATTCCCTAAAACTCTTGGTGAAAATTCTTTGCAAATGACATTGGTCGAGTCACCATGGTTTAAAGTTGCAATAGAATAAACATGAGAAAGATTGGAGTTTTGTGTTGCATTGATGACAAGTTCTTTTTCATTGAAACGAAGGGTGATTTTTCGAGCATGAACATCGATAAGTGCTCTTGATGTATCCAAAAATGATCGACCCAAAATGAGAGGAACTTTTCGATCGATAGGAATGTCTACAACGATAAAGTCAACGGGATAATAAAACTTTCCGACTTTAACGAAAACGTCCTCGGCTACTCCACATGCCATGATCGTAGAATGATCGGCCATCTCGATGGACATGTTCGAAGGAGTAAGAGCCGGAAGCGAAAGCGATTTGAAAATCTCGAGAGGCATCAAATTAATACTAGCACCAAGATCGGCCAAGGCGTAGCATTCCTCCATATCTTGAATAGCACACGGAATCAAAAATTTACCGGGATCACCGACTTTTTGTGGTATGCGGCTTAGAAAAACCGATGAACAACTAGACGATTGTTGTAACTTTTCTTTGTTGTTAAGCATACTTTTGAAGTTTGCGGCGAATCGAGGCATCATGATAAGAGCGTCGGCAAAACTTATGTTAAAATGTAGATCACGAAACATTTTCAAAAATAGCTCAAATTGATAATTGTTCCTTTCTTGTGCTTTCTCTTTGTTTCGTCTCGAAGGGTAGGGTAAAGGTGGTGTGGGTTGGTCATTAGGCAACGGCCTTGGAAACTCGGGTTCCACAATTGGTATTGGTGTAACCGTAGGTGTAGTTTGAGCGGTACTTCGTGGGATTGTAATGTGCTCCTTTTCGACCATCACCTCGGGTTCTTTCTCGATTTCCTTCTCCGTAGAAGTACTTGGACGAGAGATTGGTTCCTTGAAAGTTTTACCACTTCGGGTAGCAACAACCTTCAATTCTCCCCTCGGGTTGTTAATGGTATCACTAGGAAGACCACCCGAAGAAGAGGGCTTACACATGATAGCTTCAAACATCTTAGCCATTCGGTCCTCAAATTTTGATTGCCTAGCATCCGCTTTCAATAACTCTTGCTTAATCTCATGTTGTCCTAATTCCATCTTTTGTTGGTTTTGTTGAAGACGTTGGACATTTCCTTCCATTTTGTTTGCATGAGTTTTAAGTTCATTAGCAAGTTCATTTTTAAGCTCGTTTTTCAATTCGGACCTTAAGCTAATCATCTCACGTTGCATATTATCAAATTTAGCATCATTTGCTTTTGCATAATCCAAAAATTCTCCTTGCAAATTTTTCGTGTGAGCATTTTGAAAACCTTGTGTAGTGTTTTGAAAATCACGGTTTTGGTTTTGATTAGAGATTTGTCCATTCCCACTTTGATAATTCCCTTTGTTGTAATTGCGTGTGTTGCCTTGGTAATTACCTTGGTTGTTGTTTCGATAATTGTTAGCATTTTGGTTTGGTGGAGCTTGATTTTGGCGGGAACCTTGGCCGTTTTGGTTGTAAGTTCCCGTTGCTACATAAGCACTCGAAGTGTTACCATCCGCGGTAATGCACTCGGAAAGATCATGAGCTCCTCCACACGATAAACAACTCTTAGCAACCGCTTTAACCGAAGCGGAATTGGAAGCTTCTTGAGCCTTCCAATGGGACATTAGATTAGCAAATCTATCAAAAAACCGATTTTCCTCATTAGCTTCATCATGTAAGGCATTAATGCTACGAGACGATTGTGATGACGATGACGAACCCATATTGGCAACACTCGGTGTGTTACGAGGGTTATAAACCTTAGATCGATTCTCAATGATTTGTAAAGCCTCATTTGTCGTCTTGAACAAAAAATTACCACCCGCGGCGGCATTCAAATAGTCTCGTTCATGATCATTAAGCCCATTATAAAAGGTATCAATTTGATGCAATTCCGAAAAATCATGGTGTGGACATTCATGTAACATCTCTTTAAATCGTTCCCATGCCATTGAAAAACTTTCATTGTTACGTTGCACAAATCGTGAAATCTCATTTTTTAAGTGTGTTGTTTTAGATGGTGGAAAAAACTTGTTCACAAACTTAGAAACGAGATCGGCCCATGTCAAAATCGAATTTGGCGGTTCTTTCTCGAGCCAAATTTTTGTGGGTCCATCCAACGAGTATGGAAACAACATCATCTTAATGGCGTCATGTGGAACATCCTTAAATTTGCTAGTAGCGGTGAGACGGTTGAAATTCCTAATGTGGTAATGCGGGTTGTCTTTCTCGTGACCTCGAAACTTGTTTGCTTGCAACATCGACATTAAACCCGTCTTAATCTCGAAATTCTCCGCAAGGATGGCGGGAATAACAATGGCCTCTCCAAAACCCTCGGTGGGTGCTTGTAGCAACTCCATCATAGTACGATTAGCCATGACGACTTCTTGTTCTACAATAGGTTCAACAATTGGAGGTTCTTCAACAATCAACGATCCTTGATTTTCTTGCTTTTGAAGACGTTTACGAGCTCGTTTAGCTTGATTACGAGTGATCATAAAATACACGAAGAATGGGAGGTGAGCAAAGAAGATTCTTTTTGGTTGTTTTGTAGATTTTCAATTTTTTTTGTGTTTTTGATGATATTTAATTTTTTTGGATTTTGGTGTATCTTCGTAGACAACAATCTACAAAATCTCTCCTCGAATCAAACTCTTGATTAAAGAAGCCTCAAAGGAATGAAAACGATCACGTGGAGTGAACGTCTTCTAATGACTTTAGAACTTTGGTGAAAACCAAATTGTTCACGAGGGTTTAATCACAAAGAAAACCAAGCAAATATAGTATACGTATTAATACTTTGGGCGGCAAAACCCTCGATTAGCCTTCAATGTCAAAATACTCACAAGCAAGCGGGGAAACGAGGCGGCGCGAAGCACTTAAGAGCCTTTTTCCTTAGGGTATATTTTATAATACCCGCCTTATACCCACCTTATAGTTTGTATTTTTCAAAATCGAGCTTCACGAAAGTATTTATCTATTTTTGCCTTTTCTTTTTGTTTGAGATTCGAATACAATAATTAGGAGATCAAATCCCAATTAAGGTTGTGTTTTCACACTTTTGGAGATATTGTATATTGATTGTGATACTTAATACAATATATTAATAATATTTGTACAAGAAAAAACAAGAAAACCGATAATACGTGTTAAGGGAGTTCCACATAACACAAATACTATAATGGATAATATCAAAAACAAAAGCTTCCAAATTAAAGCACAACACACCTCCCCGGCAGCGGCGCCAAAATGATTGTAGTGTTTTACTACTCTTTAGGAAAAGAGCGTAAATAGCGGTAAGTATCGAGTGATGATTTTAGGAAAAATCAACACAAATGACCCAATCACTTAAAAAGAGAGAGAAAAGTTCGTTTCCCAAGGAGGTATATGTGTGTGAATTAACTTGTAGTTTTTTGAGATTAATATTGAGAAGAATGGGGATAAGAAGATGAAAGACGGTTACGTTAAAATTAAACTACGACGTAAAAGACGTAAAGTCGTGAAAAACTACCCAAATTAAAAAAAATTTATACTAAGACCAAAAACAAAATCAATAATTAAAAGACTAAAAAGAAGTCTAAAATAATATAAATAAGTACAAAAATCCAACAAAGATATTTTAAAACCTTTTATTAATTAAATATTTAATTTTAAATGCTAATTAAAGCCCTAAAATTAAATATAACTAATTCAAATGTCTAAAGTATGATTTTATTGAATAATTACTTAACTTATATTATTAGAAGACTAAAAAGTAATTTTCTAAAAATTAAAAGCTATTAAAACTATTTTTAAAACTCTAAAAATGATTAAAAATGATTAAAGCCTAATTAAACTTAAAATAATTATAAAAATAAATCTAAAAGCTATAAAAATATTCTAAAAATGGAAATAGTCCTAATTAATGGTAAGGAACCTAGGAAAAATGGAAAATAAAGAAAAATAAAATTTTGATTTTTAATTAATAAAATAATATTAAAATATTCCTAAAAATAAAAAGTTTTCAAATAAATTCTAAAAAATTCTCAAAAATCCTAAATATTCAAACTAAGAAGAAAATGTAAATTAAAGTTTCAAAAACCTATTAATTAATTTTATATTAATTTTTAAAGTTGCTAAAAAAATCCTAAAATCTTATAAAATTAAAAATAAGCCAAATTGGAAACCTAATAAGTTGTAAACCTCAAAATATTATTTAAAAAGCTAAAACTTATTTTTCCTAAAAATTAAAAATCTTTTTTCTATTTTTTAATGACTTAATAAAAAACGTATAATAAATAAATCCTAGAAAGTAATTAAATAAAAGGAAAAATATAAAAATTAGCTAGAAAAGTCTCAAACACTATTATGGTCCTATGAAAAATGAAAAGAACAAAAATTAGCTTAAAAATAAGCTGGAAATGAGGAATTAAGCTACGGCTTATTTAAAACAAGTGAAAAGAAGAAACGTGTTAAATAAATATGGAAATCAAACATAAACGTAAAAAGGTATCCAGATTAGCGGTAGAGCTCCTAACCCTCCTACGAGAGGTCTGGGGTTCGAGTCCTGCTACGGGTATTCTTTTTGCACTTATTTTCTTTTTTTTATTTTTACTTTTTCTAACCAACCAGTGACCTTAATAAGCTTATAATCCAATTCCAATTTCCTTTTTACACAAGATTTAACCAGATTGAAGATCAAAAATGTGCCAGATTGCTCTTGAACACTAGCAGACTTTAGCTTTGTGTTTGCTAATTTCTTCACAAGGGATTATAGCCAAGAGGTCTTGGCTGTGAGCTTATTTGGTGGGGATTTGTGGACAAGGGGGGCACCCTTGTGCTTATTTAAGCACAAGGAGTCAACAAACTAACACTTAAGCACACCAATTAAGCAACCAAAAGCACACTCTTAGCAATAACAGGTTTCTGATGTAAAAATGAAGGTCTGGTGGACTGATTAGCTAACAACTTGCACAAAACTGAACTTCAAAGCCTCTAATTTTGCACACAAACTCAATAATCAACATACAAACAACTGCAATCCCTATATCACCCTATCACTTAACAAATTTTAAAGATCAAGCACAATTATCTCATGAAATTCAGGCAGATTAGTGTTATGCAGGTTTTGGCTATACTTTTCCTTTTAACCACACAAACAAGCTTCCAATCTGTTCTAAACTTACTTACTATCTAGAAAACAACCTATAGCAAGCTATTCCAAACCTTCTAACACCTTTTTTAAATCACAATCAATGATTTTACCCTGCTAAATCACTTAGCCAAACACCCTTTTAAAAACTTTTAACCAACTTTTCTCAAACAAAAACCTTACAAACTTGCTCAAACTTGATCCAACTAGCATCAATCATGCATAATAACTCAAATGAACACAGATCAATCACCTTAAACACACAAAAATACCAAATCAAACAAAATCACTTATAACTGCTATTTTTCTGAAATTTCTAAATGGAAATAAGAAGATACCTTAGGGCCTTACATCCAAGGCCCTAGTGGATGAATATCCACCTCCTTATGCACCCGGGTGCATGCAGATCAATCAACAACAATCCTTCAAACCTGCTTAACAAATCAAAGAAAACAAAAACAAAAACAAGCAGTATGATATAATACTGATTTCTCTTAACCTTCTTAAAACCTTTTCCAAAACTTTTCAAACCTTATCAAATACGTTTTGATAACACTATTTCACCAAATTCTTAAACCTCTTAACATCAAAACCTTAAACAGATTTTTTTACCAAGAAATCTCAAAATTTCAGAAAACCTTTAAATAACTTTGAAAATCAAAGTTACTTAACCAAAATACAAATGGAACTCAGAATCAAGCTTCACACAATACACAACTTTTAAAAACAATAAAAAGGCATTACACTTGATTAAATCAAAAACCAAACTTTTATTTCTTTAAAAAGGGATTACAAGTGAGAGCTTGAAAACTGGAACAAGGGGTCATCACAGGTTGATGCCTCCTTTTATAGTGCTCATAGAACATACTAGAATGAAAAAAATACAAACCCTAATACAGAAAAATCTCTAAAATGCCCTTGTATTCTTCTAGACGATTTTGAAGATTGAGGTGTCAAATTTTGATCTCCTTCGTTCATTTTTGCTTTGGGAGGAAGTAATAAACCGTGGCCTTTGATTTGGGACACGTCATAAGCTTGGGGACCAAGGCGTGTTCCTATTGGTGGAAATGGAATTTGGGGGTGGGGTCCTCAAACGTGGGATTGGGGATTGGGTGTGTGGGATGGGTTTTGGTGGGTGTGAATCAAGTGTGTGCAGGTTTAATTGATTTTTACCCAAGGTTAAGTGGAGGTAAATTCTGGGCGTGTAAAAAGATAAACAGTGACTATTTCAATCCGAAATTGGGGGAAAGTGTTTTGTTAGGCGCCAATTTTGTTTGAATGTTTAAAATGGTGCACTTTTGGTCCTTATGTTTCCTTTCTTTTGTCTTTTCACTTTTAAAACCCATCAGCGCCCTTATAAGCTTGTATCAACTTTCACACTTTGTCATTTTTGGCACAAACTTTGACAAAAAGGTTTCAAAGGTAGTTTTTGACATTTTTGAATATTTCAAGGGCTGTTCTTGGACAATGTTGATCTTCAAAGGTCTTCAATGTGTCTTTCACTTCATGAGGGACCATTTTTGGCAATTTGAAATTGTTGAGGGACTAATCTTGCCATTTCTTCAAAGTTGAAGGACCTTTTTGCAATTTTTGACAAACTTAAGGGACCAAACTTGTAATTATCAATATACAAGGGTTTTAAGTGTCATTTCTTCATTCTTGGAGGATCAATCTTGTTTTGTCTTCAAGTCTTCAAGGGTATTTGATGAAAATTCCATGATTAGGGCCCGGTTCTTTGTACGGCTTCGTTTCTCGTGTCCGTTTTTCCTTGTATCTTGTGATCTTTTGTCTTTTTCACGATATCCATACCTAAAATACACAAGTAAACAAACACAAGCATATATATGGTATTTTATGACATTTTTATGCATTTAAAGCCCGAAAAGAACGATGAGATCATGTATAAATGCCATTTCATCACTCCCTCTCTTGCCGTCCCAAATAAGCCAACAAACACCATAATTGATCTTTTCTAGCCATAAACCACATGTTTACTAGTCCTATTAAGGTGTTCTCTTGAAGCCTTGATCATTTGGTGGCCATATTAACAACTTTGGAGGTGATTTGCTTGTGTCCTAGGGCTTATTTTCCAACCTATGTTCTTGATATTTGATGGTCTTGGAGATACTTGTTGTGTTCATCAAGTTCTTGCCTTCCTAAAACAAGAAATCCACTTGGATTGGTAAAGAAGATCATCCTCTACAATTTTCTCTTGCTATTTTGCAAAGAACAAATGTATTTTCTTTCATTTTGTATATGTATATGATGTATATATGATGATAAAAATGTTGTGTGGGGATCAAGTGTTGATAAATATGCTTAAAAATGATGATAACCATAAGAAATGAAGCTAAAATCTTGACTATTTAGTTGGCTGTATAAAAACAGTAGATAACTAAAAGATTAACTGATACAATTGCATGGTTTGATCTATTTACAGTAAGTAGATGATGTTATACACATGTGAGAGTTGGCCATGCAATGGAATCAAAATAATGAGTGAGATATGATCAAAACAAGTTAGGTGGTGTAATCTGAATAAGCAGTTTTGTAGGGACTGTTAAGGCAACTTAGACTCAAAATGGGCAGTAGCTATAACTAACTTATATGTAGCACATATTATGAAGAACTTGTCATCCAAAAATGAGCTTCTAAGTCATTGTAGAACTCTAGATATGGTAAAAATGGTGAATATGAAGTTAAAAATCAGATTTTGGAAATAATGTTTATTATTATTATATAAGCACTCACATTATAATGTATAAAATGTAAAAATATAAACCCACTAACTTATAAAACTTATTTATATAAATGTATAAAAGGTTAATTAAATGAGTAAATTATATAAATGGTGGTAAAAATAATATTTATAAGTAATAAAAACTATAAACTTGATTTTTACGACTTTTTCGGCTATCGCCGTAAAATTAACGTTTTTCGCCAAATAAAACTTAGACGACCAAACCCATCTAATTTAAAGTTTATGAAAGTTGTATACTGATGTATAAGTAACTAATACAAGTAAAAACCGATAAAACCCGAACTATAAGAATTACGGACATTTACGAGCTAACTAAACCTATTGGACTAATAATTAGACTTAAAAAGATAAATACTTGTAAAAAGAGCTTATTGGGCTTAACCCATTTGGGACCAACATGAAAAAATATATATACTGATCATATAGGTATAAAATGGGTAAAAACAAGTAAAAGAACTTATAAAAGAATTAATGGACTTAAAATAGGTAAAATCGATAAAACTAGTGAACTAGTAAGACGTTACAAAAACGTAAACGCTAAAATGAGTAAACAAGGATTTATAAACCCACTTGATCATCATCATATGTACAAAATCATCATATGTATATTGTTATTTTGATAAAAGTCATTGGACCGAGTCTAAGACCGATTATTATTTATATAGGTTTCCGTGACCGAAGCACGCCCGTAGCCGATAATCCGCCTTTCATTAACAACGTGAGTTCATAGCCTCACACTCTTTTAAATGTTTTATAAAATGATTTGTAAACCCGCGAGGGAGATAACATGCTAGATTTTTATAAAAATAGAACACAAGTAGTCCCGATTGTATGCTAAATGATATGGACCCGAATGATGCTATGACCCTATATTCGAGACTAAAAGGATTATTAGTAGTTAGGTTATGTCACTTAAAGTCCCATTAGCATGAATTGTGAACTACCGGGATTTGGTAGACGCTTATGTATTTGATAGTACTATTTGGGGACGATCACCCCAGTTCGCACCTTGACGGTTGATCCCCGTCGTACCACATTGATTGGTAAGCGAATTTATGTATGAGAAGATTCCATAGCGTGATTTTTGTGACGACACGCTAACTTAGATGGGCAAATTGTTTGTCGGGTTCGCGGCCCGCTGTTTTCACAGTAAGGTAACAATGTCATGCGGCTAATAATAATCCTACAGTATACAACGTATGCTATAAGACATAAATAATAAACGATAACGACGCTATTACGATGAATATATTACCTATCATGGTAATATAGAGACTACGGTCTCATGGACGGCTTCAGATGTATGCTTGATTTATATATTGCCTGACTAGCAATATGTGGACTTACTTCCGATATTATACTTGTGTTCTGATTTTAAATGATTGTAAATGATTGTTTTATATAACGGTTTTCATTAAACTCTATGAATTCACTCGACATTCGCTGATATGATTTTTGCATGTTTTCTATCTCAGGTGCTTGAAGGTAATCCGGATGGAGATCGACTCTGATGGCCCACACTTAATATTAAAAATGTTCATTCGATCTGTGTTTTGTAAACTTAATGACCTGTATAATTTGGGACCTGTTGTACACTTATAAAACTTTTTATCGAATGAATGTTTGTTAAACCTTGTACAACCATTTTTATGTGTTGTCTATGATTGGAGTTATTGTGCTATCCCGTAACACTCTGAAAGACCCTTCCGTTGTATCGATACGAAAAATGAGAGTGTTACAGTTTGGTACCAGAGCTCTCGTTATAGAGAACAAAAGATTTTAAAAACCAAGGTTTTGAACAAAACTTTTCAAAATCTTTTGACAATGAACATTTGAGAAAATATTTGAAAAATCTTTTGACTATAACGGTGCCAGAGATCTCCGACGTTACCAACAAGCCCTATTGAGAAGATATATATTTTGATATATATAATATAATTTATATATATGTATATATCGTGATTTCATTATGTAATTGTTTAACTAGTATGTTATCCTAATACGAGATATATATATAAATGCAGATTGTCATGGCTGACCCTAATATTCCTGTAGAAAACCATGCTATTCCCGAACCTAATATAGAAGATGATCCTTATTTAGACTTAGTAGATTTTGATATTGATGATGAGGAGGAACCATTTGAGGATCCCGAGCCCGAGTTAGGACTAGGAGATCAGATTGTCCCTCAGGTTGACTTAGTAGAGAATGAGATTGAGAATGTGGAGATTGAGAATGTGGAGATTGAGAATGCTGATATTGAGAATGAGGATGAGATTGGGTTAGATAATTTAGATGACGAGATTGACGACGAGGATGTCGAGGAGGATGTAGGTATAGATGTTGAGGTTGATGACGATGAGGAAGCTGAGCTTATTTATCCGTATGATGTTCCAGAGGGCGAGCCTTTGCCCCCACCAGTTTGTTTGTCTGATTCTAAGGATGAGTTACCTAGGGATGAAATGTCTGAATCATCTGAATCTGATTCTGAATCAGAGGAGGATGAGGATGACGATGCACCTGACGGTACTGATGGTATTGCTACTCGTAGACGTGAGATAGGAGAGTCGTCTAGTACTCGAGAGGCTACTCATATTGATGGTCTTGCACCATGGGACTTGAGACGTGATCTAGATGCTTCCCGTGTTAAGAGTTGTGTGACAGAGGTTGGATTAGGTGTTGTTCAGACTCAGGTTGCTTATTTGGAGTCGAAGGCTAAGGTTGGCGAGAAAGAGCGAGAATTGCTTAGTTTGGATTTGAGTGATGTAGAACGTGGTTTGAATGAGGCTTTTAGGAGGTTATCGGTGTTGGAAAGCCGTGAGAATGTTGCTATGAAGAAAAAGGTGAATACTATGGAGATTCAGTTGAGTGTGGCTCGTGCGATGCGTGAGAAAGCCGAAAAGGAGTTGAATATATCTGTGGGTTGGAACAGTAGATTTTATGCTGACATGGTTGAAAGAGGAGTAATCCGTAAGCGCCCAGCTGAAGATGTGTCTAGTGATCGTCCGACGAAGATTCAGAAGACGATGGATGATGGACCATCTGGCGGTTCTCAGTAGACCAGTCTGTATTTAGTAGTGACCTTTATATCATTTGTGCTTGTAGCTTTGACTGAACCGACTTGTTAGTAATAGACTTGGCACGAATTTTGAGTGTATATAGTGTTAGAACTTTGATATGGATGTACTAAGACAATACTTTTGTTTCAGATCGAATGAAATATGTATCTTGTCTTGAATTCCATATTGTGCCTTATTTGTATCTTGATTATGAATTCGATCCATATTATATGAATCCTTTGTTGGGTGAATGCTTAATACTTTGAAATTGTGAAATTATAGAACTATGCCGCCCAAGAAGGCTGTGACTGAGGATGATGTACGTAGGATTATTACGGAGCAAGTTACCACATCTATGACTGAATTTATGGCAAATGCTAGAAATGGAGCTGGCGGTAGTGGAGCTGGCGGTAGTGGAGCTGGCGGTAGTGGAGCTGGCGGTAGTGGAATTTGCGGTACTAATGTGAATGTGAATGCTAATAATGTGAATGCTAATGCGGGAGGAAATGTAGGAGGACTTGGAACGAATGCACCTGAAGTTGGTGGCTGTACTTATGTGACGTTCATGAAGTGTGAACCTCAACCTTTTAATGGAACTGAAGGTGCTGTAGGATTAAGCCAGTGGATTGAAAAGATTGAATCGGTGTTTAGGATTAGTAAGTGTAAGGAGGAAGATAAGGTGACTTTTGCTATGGCTACTCTTAAAGGTCGTGCGTTGACTTGGTGGAACGGGAGAATTGCTTTCATGGGTCTTGATGCTGCTAATGCTACTCCTTGGGCTGAAATGAAGAAGTGGATGACTTTGGAGTTTTGTCCTCGTAGTGTGATCATTAGGTTAGAACAGGAGTTGATTCATCTAAGAATGAAAGGTGTGGACATTGATAGTTACACGAATCGATTCCATGAGTTGGCCTTGCTATGTCCTCGATTGGTTGAACCCGAAGAGATCCGAATTGAGCAATATGTGAAAGGGTTGACCAGGAATATCAGGGGGGACGTAACATCATCGAAACCACTGACCATTGATGATGCTGTTCGAATGGCTTACCAACTCATTGGACAGATAATTCAGGATAAGGAAGATAAAGCCCGTGTTGGTGAGAAAAGAAAGGGAGACGGTGAGCGTGTAGATAGAGGTGATAATAGGAAGAATTTCAATCGCCGTCAGAACCAGAGAAAGGGGAATGCAAATGCTCTTACCAACAACACACCGCGCAACGATGATAGATGTCCTAAGTGTGGCAACAAGAGGCATGCTAGCGACTGCTGGAAGTGCCGAAATTGCGGAAAGCTTGGACACAAGGTTGAAAGGTGTAAGAAGGGAACCATTTGCTTCAACTGTAATGAAGAAGGTCATAGGAAATCGGAATGCCCCAAGTTGAAAGCGATTGTACCTGGAAGAAACCCCCAGGGTGGTATCTACCAACTTGGAACAATTGAGGTGAAGAAAGAGGATCCGAATGTCGTTACCGGTACGTTTTTACTCAACAATCATTATGCTGTTGCTTTAATCGATTCGGGTGACGATAGGAGCTTTGTATCCACTAAATTTAGTGCCCTTATTGATATTGAACCTGTTGAGATAAGTACCAGTTACGAGGTGGAATTGGCTGATGGTAAATTAGTGAAAACTAATAAGCTATTAGAAGGATGCTCTCTAAATCTCTTGAACCATTCCTTTCCGATTGATTTGATGTTGATAGAATTAGGTAGTTTTGATATTATTATTGGTATGGATTGGTTGTCGTTGAATAATGCTACTATTTTATGTGGAGAGAAGAAAGTTAAGATTCCTCTTAGGAATAGGACGTTAGTAATTGATGGTAGTCGAGGTGAATCCCGTTTGAAAATCGTTTCATGTATTAAAGTCCAAAAGTACATCAGGAACGTTTGTGAGTTATTTTTAGCTCAAGTGACCGGGAATGAGTCTAGGGAGAAATGATTGGAAGATGTACCTATTATTTGTGAATTTCCTAAGGTATTTCCTAAAGATTTACCCGGACTTTCACCGATAAGGCAAGTAGAGTTTCGAATCGATTTAATTCCTGGTGCTGCACTGGTGGCACGTGCGCCTTACCGATTAGCCCCTTCTGAATTAAAGGAGTTATCTGAGCAACTTAAGGAGTTGTCTGATAAAGGTTTTATTCGACCGAGCTCGTCGCCTTGGGGAGCTCCTGTCTTGTTCGTTAAGAAGAAGGATGGATCTTTTCGTATGTGCATTGATTATAGGGAACTGAATAAGTTGACAATTAAAAATCGATATCCTTTACCTAGGATTGATGATTTGTTTGATCAACTGAAAGGATCTAGTGTGTATTCTAAGATAGATTTGCGGTCAGGATATCACCAACTTCGCGTCCGTGAAGAAGATATTCCTATAACTGCATTTAGAACTCGTTATGGACACTATGAATTTCAAGTAATGCCATTTGGGTTAACTAACGCACCTGCGGTTTTCATGGATTTAATGAATCGAGTGTGCAAGCCCTACTTGGATAAATTTGTGATTGTGTTTATTGACGATATTCTAATCTATTCTAAGAATGAAGATGAACATAGAGAACATTTGAGGATTGTTTTGAAGTTGTTGAAGGATGAACGGTTGTATGCTAAGTTTTCGAAGTGTGATTTCTGGTTAGATTCTGTGCAATTTCTTGGTCATGTGATTAACAGAGATGGAATTCATGTTGATCCTGCAAAGGTTGAAGCTATTAAGAATTGGTCTGCACCGACAACGCCAACGGAAGTGCGACCGTTCTTAGGATTAGCTGGCTATTATAGGCGATTCATTAAAGAATTTTCTTTGATAGCTAAACCCTTGACTAAGCTTACTCAGAAGAATAAACCTTTCATTTGGGGAAGTGATGAAGATGGAGCATTTCAGACATTGAAGCAAAAATTATGTAGTGCGCCAATCTTATCATTACCCGAAGGGAGTGAAGATTTTGTAGTGTATTGTGATGCATCTCTTAGAGGTTATGGAGCTGTTTTGATGCAGAGAGAGAAAGTGATAGCTTATGCTTCTAGGCAATTAAGGAAGAATGAGGAGAATTATGCTACTCATGATCTTGAGCTAGGAGCGGTGGTCTTTGCTCTTAGGTTGTGGAGACATTATCTGTATGGCACAAAGTGTACAGTATTCACCGATTACAAAAGCCTACAATATTATCTCGACCAGAAGGAATTGAACATGAGGCAACGAAGATGGATAGAGTTGTTAAGTGATTATGGCTGTGATATAAAATATCACCCAGGAAAAGCCAATGTTGTTGCTGATGCGTTGAGTAGGAAAGATAGAGAGCCTATCAGGGTGCGTTCTCTAGTCTTGACCGTGCACAATAATTTGCCCGAGCAAATTAGAAATGCGCAAATAGAAGCTTGTAAGAAGGAGAATTTTGTTAATGAAGGGTTCCGAGGAGAAGGAGATCCTTTAGAGGTTAGAGCTGATGGAGTGAAATGTTTAAGAGGTCGTATGTGGATACCTAAGTTTGGAGGCTTAAGAGATTTGATTATGTTAGAATCCCATAAATCTAAGTATTCCATTCATCCGGGATCTGATAAGATGTACCATGATTTGAAGAAGTTGTACTGGTGGCCGGATATGAAAGCTGACATAGCTATGTATGTTCTTCAATGCTTGACTTGTGCTAGAGTTAAAGCCGAACATCAAAAACCATCAGGACTACTTCAACAACCAAAGATTCCTGAATGGAAGTGGGAGCGAATTACAATGGACTTTATCACCAAGCTTCCTAGAACATCATCTAGAAACAATTTGATTTGGGTTATTATCGATAGACTGACCAAATCAGCACACTTCATTCCGGTTAAGGAGCAGTTCTCACTGGAGAAGCTGACTCGAATATACCTTGATAATGTTGTATGCAAGCATGGAGTGCATGTATTGATCATTTTAGATCGAGATCCTAGATTCGCATCGAATTTTTGGAAATCTCTCCAAAGATCTTTGGGAACGAATCTCGATATGAGCACTGCTTATCACCCCCAGACTGATGGGCAGAGTGAAAGGACGATACAAACACTGGAAGATATGTTGAGAGCTTGTGTGTTAGACTTTGGTAAGAATTGGGATAAATATTTGTCGTTAGCAGAGTTTTCGTATAACAATAGTTACCATTCTAGTATTAAGGCTGCACCGTTTGAAGCTTTGTATGGTAGGAAGTGTAGATCTCCTGTATGTTGGAGTGAAGTTGGGGATACCCAGCTCACGGGACCGGAATTGATCCGGGAGACTACGGAGATGATAGTTCAAATTAAGAAGAGGTTGTTGACTGCCCGTAGTAGACAGAAAAGTTACGCAGATGTGCGGCGGAAGCCAATGGAGTTTGAAGTGGGTGACTGAGTAATGTTGAAGGTATCGCCATGGAAAGGCGTTATTAGATTTGGAAAACGAGGAAAATTGAATCCCCGTTATATTGGACCCTTTAAGATTTTATCTAGAGTAGGTCCGGTGGCTTACAAACTAGAGTTACCCCCAGAACTTCATGGTGTTCACAACACATTCCATGTATCTAATCTGAAGAAATGTCTAGCAGTGAGTGATGAGAAAATTTCGTTAGGTAAGGTTCAAATAGATGGGAAGTTGCATTTTATCGAAGAGCCCGTAGAAGTTATGGACCGTGAGGTAAAGCAACTGAAACAAAGTCGGATACCTATTGTCAAGATCCGATGGAATTCAAAGCATGGACCGGAGTATACTTGGGAACGAGAGGATGAAATGTGGAAGAAATATCCGTACCTCTTCAATTTCAATAAGAAACGGACATCCAAATGAAATGGATCACGAGGACGTTGATCCCTTTTAGGAGGAAAAGCTGTGACAAATCTAACATTTTCAGGTAGTGAAATATTTTCTCGTATAATATTTTGAAACTTATTTTTGTGTTGGTTGACGAACTCACAATTTACGGATTTAAATTTGGGCTTACGTGCATAATTTGGCGTCTTTTACGACTAAACCGGAAACCTTAGGATTACGTATTTACGTTTTTGAACTCCGTTTTTGATGAGACAATTTTTATTGGATTCGTTTTGTGACGGTGATTCATAATTTATAAAAACGTTTTTCGTAAAACGACCCGAGGGCACGCAAATCGAGAAAACTAGAATCGAGAAATACCCGTAAACTAGTGAGATGGGACAAAACACTTTGTCCCACCCCACTAGCAATATGGGACGGCTACACTTGACACCATAACACTAATGTGGCATCAAGTTAGCTAATACTTACACAAGTGTAAGCAAATGCTTACACATTAAGCAAACTTTCTCCACTAACACAAAACTAGCAAGTTGTTTCATTATACCATCATACTTACATGCAATCCACTCTAAAAATCCTCTCAACTCTCCCTCTCTTGCCGTTCCAAATAAGCCAACAAACACCATCATTGATCTTTTCTAGCCATAAACCACATGTTTACTAGTCCTATTAAGGTGTTCTCTTGAAGCCTTGATCATTTGGTGGCCATATTAACAACTTTGGAGGTGATTTGCTTGTGTCCTAGGGTTGATTTTCCAACCTATGTTCTTGATATTTGATGGTCTTGGAGATACTTGTTGTGTTCATCAAGTTCTTGCCTTCCTAAAACAAGAAATCCACTTGGATTGGTAAAGAAGATCATCCTATACAATTTTCTCTTGTTATTTTGCAAAGAACAAATGTATTTTCTTTCATTTTGTATATGTATATGATGTATATATGATGATAAAAATGTTGCGTGGGGATCAAGTGTTGATAAATATGCTTAAAAATGATGATAACCATAAGAAATGAAGCTAAAATCTTGACTATTTAGTTGGCTGTATAAAAACAGTAGATAACTAAAAGATGAACTGATAAAATTGCATGGTTTGATCTATTTACAGTAAGTAGATGATGTTATACACATGTGAGAGTTGGCCATGCAATGGAATCAAAATAATGAGTGAGATATGATCAAAACAAGTTAGGTGGTGTAATCTGAATAAGCAGTTTTGTAGGGACTGTTAAGGCAACTTAGACTCAAAATGGGCAGTAGCTATAACTAACTTATATGTAGCACATATTATGAAGAACTTGTCATCCAAAAATGAGCTTCTAAGTCATTGTAGAACTCTAGATATGGTAAAAATGGTGAATATGAAGTTAAAAATCAGATTTTGGAAATAATGTTTATTATTATTATATAAGCACTCACATTATAATGTATAAAATGTAAAAATATAAACCCAATAACTTATAAAACTTATTTATATAAATGTATAAAAGGTTAATTAAATGAGTAAATTATATAAATGGTGGTAAAAATAATATTTATAAGTAACAAAAACTATAAACTTGATTTTTACGACTTTTTCGGCTATCGCCGTAAAATTAACGTTTTTCGCCAAATAAAACTTAGACGACCAAACCCGTCTAATGTAAAGTTTATGAAAGTTGTATACTGATGTATAAGTAACTAATACAAGTAAAAACCGATAAAACCCGAACTATAAGAATTACGGACATTTACGAGCTAACTAAACCTATTGGACTAATAATTAGACTTAAAAAGATAAATACTTGTAAAAAGAGCTTATTGGGCTTAACCCATTTGGGCCCAACATGAAAAAATATATATACTGATCATATAGGTATAAAATGGGTAAAAACAAGTAAAAGAACTTATAAAAGAATTAATGGACTTAAAATAGGTAAAATCGATAAAACTAGTGAACTAGTAAGACGTTACCAAAACGTAAACGCTAAAATGAGTAAACAAGGATTTATAAACCCACTTGATCATCATCATATGTACAAAATCATCATATGTATATTTTTATTTTGATAAAAGTCATTGGACCGAGTCTAAGACCGATTATTATTTATATAGGTTTCCGTGACCGAAGCACGCCCATAGCCGATAATCCGCCTTTCATTAACAACGTGAGTTCATAGCCTCGCACTCTTTTAAATGTTTTATAAAATGATTTGTAAACCCGCGAGGGAGATAACATGCTAGATTTTTATAAAAATAGAACACAAGTAATCCCGATTGTATGCTAAATGATATGGACCCGAATGATGCTATGACCCTATATTCGAGACTAAAAGGATTATTAGTAGTTAGGTTATGTCACTTAAAGTCCCATTAGCATGAATTGTGAACTACCGGGATTTGGTAGACGCTTATGCATTTGATAGTACTATTTGGGGACGATCACCCCAGTTCGCGCCTTGACGGTTGATCCCCGTCGTACCACATTGATTGGTAAGCGAATTTATGTATGAGAAGATTCCATAGCGTGATTTTTGTGACGACACGCTAACTTAGATGGGCAAATTGTTTGTCGGGTTCGCGGACCGCTGTTTTCACAATAAGGTAACAATGTCATGCGGCTAATAATAATCCTACAATATACAACGTATGCTATAAGACATAAATAATAAACGATAACGACGCTATTACGATGAATATATTACCTATCATGGTAATATAGAGACTACGGTCTCATGGACGGCTTCAGATGTATGCTTGATTTATATATTGCCTGACTAGCAATATGTGGACTTACTTCCGATATTATACTTGTGTTCTGATTTTAAATGATTGTAAATGATTGTTTTATATAACGGTTTTCATTAAACTCTATGAATTCACTCGGCATTCGCTGATATGATTTTTGCATGTTTTCTATCTCAGGTGCTTGAAGGTAATCCGGATGGAGATCGACTCTGATGGCCCACACTTAATATTAAAAATTTTCATTCGTTCTGTGTTTTGTAAACTTAATGACCTGTATAATTTGGGACCTGTTGTACACTTTTAAAACTTTTTATCGAATGAATGTTTGTTAAACCTTGTACAACCATTTTTATGCGTTGTCTATGATTGGAGTTATTGTGCTATCCCGTAACACTCTGAAAGACCCTTCCGCTGTACCGATACGAAAAATGAGAGTGTTAAACTACATGTGTGTTCCACATCTTCATTCCTATCTATATCCATCTGAACCCATTTTTAGCCACAACCCAAAGATAAGCTTAATCCTAGACTCTAAAAACGTGCATAGACCTTCCCCAGGCACCCTTAGTCACTAAGTTACTCATATGACACGTCCATAATCAGAACTTGGAGCCTAAGGCTTGGAATTTCTATAAATAGAGGCGTATAGCCTTTATTTCAAGTTGCACCCCGTTTTCTCTTAACCTCCATTATACATTATGTTTCCACCTCTATATACATTCTAGGACATGTCCCAAGACCAGAAACCAGGTCTAGAAGCTAGACATTGAAGCTCTTGAAGCTTTGATAGCAAGATATGTTCATAAGAAGCCATTAGGAGCCATTTTGGAGCATCCTAGGTAATCACTTTGTTATCTATGCTTTGATATTGTTATAATACTTTCTTAGAGTTGTTATAATTCTAAAATTATGTTAGAAAGATAATCTAAAAGAAACTAAGTAATTTCATCAATTTAAATGAAAGTTATAAGTTAAAGATGTCTTAAAATCCTAGTTTTGTAATCTACATGAAATAATAAGTAAAAACTCATTTCAAAAGCTATAATTATGAAGAAATGTTGTTATCATGATTATAAAGATGTTTAGAAACTTTGTTTTAAAATCTTAGATCATTTGGTTCATTTTTGAGGTTGTTATGTGATTTTTACAAGTGTAGGGACTAAAACTATCATTTATGAAACTATTTATCATTTTAGGAAAAAAGTGTCATTTTATGAAAGAAAAAGCCATAAGAATAAATGTTAGAAAGTTTAAGGTCCTAAGGTTAAATACTGAAGGTTTAAAATGCAAATACTAAAACTATACACTTAAGGGGTTAAAAGTGCAATTATACCAAAGTGTAACCAAAAGAACTAATTTTGCCAATTTTGAATCTAAAGAAGATTAATCATGAATAAAAGAAAGTAATGAAAGTATCATGTTAGTAGGGAGCTTTATACAAAGATGTTCCATCTTGATATTACGTTATCACTGGGTGGTTGGATTTACGATTTAAAGTACCCTCGCTCCTTAAACGTTTATAGAATGGCTTTTGAGTATGATGGCTCGAACACTGGTGATAGTATTACAACCAAATAATAATCAAATAAAATATAACCAACACTTAACAATATTGACCCAAAGTCATCAAAGACTTGATACTAAACACAATGTATTTATCCAGGTTTGTGTGAGATCAAGTTGTTGTTTATGAGACCAAGCTGTGGTTTGTATGATCAAGCTGTTTATCTGTGCATGAAATATATCTGGTTATAGCTCGGATTCTATGGACATAAGGTGAGTTCATAGACTCACTTTTAAATGCTTTCTAAATGATTTCAAAACCCATGAGGGGGATATATGCAAAACTGTAATACAAGTCCTTTTAAAATTGTATGGTATGATTATTGACACTATGTTTACTACTGCTATTAAGTTCCTTTTTAATCATGAACAGCTAATCATTTCTTGAAAATGAGCGCTAATATTGTGAATAGTACTATTTGGGGGTTGACATCCCCTATCTGGGCAAGTCACGCTTGCTAGCAGCTGAAGGTTCCTACCTAGGCTAAATAGATACACTTTATTTTGCATAACTCAGGCGTTTGGCAAACTGCTTGAATAAGGGTAATTTGTTGGTTTATGTATGTCAAGTAGCGGTGCATGAGCATAGTGCAGTACGAAGACTATTTTATGTGGGTGTATTACAACGTAGCCTGGAGAACGTACTTGTATTCAAAACTGTTATAACAAACCTATGAATTCCCTCAACCTTTGTGTTGACTTTAAGCATATATCTCAGATAAAAGGTGGCTGATAGCATGGAGCAACACAAGGATGGCATGAAGAGGCACAAGATATTATTCTAGATTTTGGGAACCTCATATTGTAAAAATCTGATTTTTCAATGAAATGTAAATAAAGTTGATTTCATCACTCTTTTGAGTTGTTTTATATTATTATGACTTGTGTTCTATGAAGTAATACCCCAGATCAATGTTCTGCTGTGTAAAGGTAAAAATGGAGGTGTTACAGATAGGCTAGGAAAATCCTTATTGCTTCTATTCTAGCAACAGGTGCAAAAACCTCTTCATAATCAATACCTTTTTCCTGAGTGTATCCCTGAGCAACCAATCTTGCCTTGTTTCTAATCACAATGCCTCTCTCATCTTTCTTGTTTCTTATAAAGGTAAGGGTAAAGTTCAAGCTGAAGAAGGGAATAAAGGTAAGGGTATAGTTCAAGCTGAAGAAGGGAATAAAGGTAAGGGTAAAGTTGACCATGGAGAATTTTTTATTAAATCACCCATTAAAAAGCCAGATGTTTCACCTCAAAAGTGGACTAGGATGAAAATTTTAGAAAAGAGGGACACTATTTTCTGTTTAGACTATGGGCTACATGGATGAGTAGTGAAAAGGTCTTTCCAAATAAAGACATTGTATTCAGACCACAAGGGTACGAGAAAGTATAACATGGGGTCATTAGTTACCTTTAGGTGGATAGCTAAACACTATGCCAATGAGATTATCATGAACAGAGGATTGACCCACAATCTAATGCGCCAAGATATAAGGGACAAGTTTATGATTGATGTTAGCATAGGGCAATGCAAGAGAGCAAAGAAATGTGTGCTATATGAACATGATGGGGGTCTAATTGAGCATTATGGAAAGCTGTGGGAATATAAACAGGCAATCCTTTTGTCAAATCCCGGTTCTAGTTGTCATTTAGAAGGAAAGGATGAAGGTGATGGTAGAATACACTTTCTTAGGTTTTATGTATGTTTCAAGGGTGTACTAGATGGGTGACTTACTGCTTGTAGGAAGGTGATTGGGATAGATGGGTGTTTCATCACTCATTTCTGTCAAGGTCAACTTTTGACGGCTATGGGACGTGATGCCAATAACCAAATGTACCCAATAGCATGGGAAGTGGTGGACGTGGAGAACAAAAACAATTGGTGTTGGTTCTTGACTCACGTGGTACATGATTTGAATCTGGATAATGGTCTTTCATTGACAATCATATGTGATACTCAGAAGGTACTTATTATACTTTATCTAACGTTTAATATTATTTTTTGTTATATTAATAATGATTTACATTTATGGATTATAGGGTTTAATTGAGGTGGTGATGGCGTTGCTACCACAGGCTGAGCACAGGAACTGCACAAGACACTTGTATGCTAAATTTAAAAGAAAATGGAGTGGATTGCAATATAAAACACTATTTTGGGGTGCTGCATCGTCGACTATTGAGCATAACTTCCTTAGCAAAATGAATGAGATCAGACAATTGGACGTAGCAGCCTACAACTATCTCATGAAGAGGAATCCAAGTACACGGTGTAAGGCATTCTTTCAAACTTACACTTCTTGTGCCTCATTTGAGAATGGTATATCGGAGAGCTTCAATGGAAAGGTTCTTGGAGCTAGAGGTAAGCCTATTATCACCATGTTAGAAGATACTAGGATTTACATAATGCAAAGAATGTGGGCTATGAGTAAACAAGCATCTACTTTTGAAGACACCATAACACCCACAATTAAGAAGCTTTTAGTTAGATTAAGAGGATATCAAAGAAAATGGGTGGTGTTAAATAGTAGTTACCAAGTTATTGAAGTTAGGAAAAAGGACGAGGCCTTTGTTGTTAACTTGATTAACAAAACATGTGAGTGTAACTTATGGACTCTTCGTGTTGTGCCCTGTGTACATGCGGTTGCCACGTATATGCATTTTGAGATGGAACCAGAATTAGGCGTTAGTGAATGGTACTCTAAATCCAAGTGGTTTGACACTTACCAGTTTTCAATAAGACCAGTCCCTGGTTCTAAGCTGTGGCACCTAACTAATGACATGCCTTTGCTTCCCCCAATTGTGAAAGCAAAGCCAGGAAGGCCAAAGAAACGCAGAATTAGACATCTAACAGAGGATTTAAATGAACATGATGTTAGTAGAGTTGGTAGAGTTATAACCTGTCAAAATTGTCAGAAACCAGGTCACAATAAGAGCTCTTGCAAAGAGCCTAAGCAACCTAAACCAAAAATAGTTCTCGTTCCCAAAAAGAAGAAACCTGTTGTGTATGCTGCTAAGAAGAACAAAAGTGGTGGTATAACCATCAATGACTTAGCTCAACAGCATAAGAAGAACACCAGTCAATCTGGTGTTTTTGTTTAGGTGTCGGAGGTTCTGGTACAAGTGTGGGGGTTCTGGTTTAGGTGTCGAAGGTTCTGGTACGGGTGTTGGGGGTTCTAGTTTGGGTGCTGGTGGTTCTGGTACGGGTGTCGGGGGGTCTTGTTTGGGTGCTGGTAGTTCTGGTTTAGTTCAAGAAGGTCGTGGAAAAAGTGTTGGTGGTTCAAGAGTGGATGCTTCAATGAACACACGGGTAATTACATTGGTTATTATTTACTTTGATTATTATTATTTGTTGATCCCAAACTTAGATCGATTTAGCTTTGTGTATACGAGATTAGATCAAGTAATACACTTAGAGAAACCTTTGTATATGCTTATGAATCTAAGTGTTATGCGGAATTTAACACTTAAACAAGAACACACAATGATATAACCAAACTTTCACTTTGATTATCAATATCAAACTTGCTTACAATGAAAGTAGTTTACGAATGAAAACTTATATCAAACATTAACCTAAAGGTCTTCTTTTATAGACATAAGAAGCCTTGTACAATAATCTACGTATCAACTATTCTAGGTAAAGATAAATATAGAAAATACATTGTTGTTCCTATCTTTACTAGAAGTAATCTAGAATACAATAAACGCGTAGAGTATATCTTCCATCAGTGCTTGTCTTCAATGTGTCAACGCTTGACTTTATCTTGTCAACGCTTGAGCTATCAGCGCTTGTTTTGTTCTTGTCAACGCTTGTTTTGTTCTTGTTAGCGCTCAAGTGATCTGGCCTTAATTTATTCCCAACAATCCTCCCCTAAACTTGATATCCACTCTTATGATCAAGTTTCTGAATAAGCATTAAGGACTAGGAGGAATCTTACAAACCTTCTCATATTGATAGTGAATAAATATGATCAAATCTTTTGCCACGTCACTTGAATAATCTATCTCCAGCTGAGTGTCCTTCATCTTCTCCAAAATAGCCTTGGATATGAAATACTGACCATCCACAAGTAGATACTCAACAAACTTTGTAGAGCTCAAATGGTAGACACCAGCAACTGAATATAACCTCCATTGAAGACCACTGAGGTCATCTTCAAGATCCTTCCAAACAGCAGGATCCTCATCTCTTGGTCCACACATTCTTTTGAATGTGGTCCAAAGTTTTATTCCATTAGCTGAAGTTGGTGCTTCAGCCTCATACTTGGTCTCTAGCAACCTCCAAAGCTCCACCAAGTCTTCTCTATCACAACTTGCAAATAAAGATATGAGAGTGGTAAAAGTGTGTACCTCTTTACCATATCTGCCAATCTTCCAAAACCCACATTCATCTTCTTCATAGCTCACAATTGGGTTTTTGGAATCTAATGGTAACACTTGCACCATATCTGAAGCTTCTAAAGGTGAGAGCTTGAGGCTCTTTCTGATGACAGCTTCACTTGGATATAGTGGATCCATATCTTTGGGAAACTCAAATGAATTTCCCTTCTTCACTGGCCTGGGACAATCATTGCTTTCTTGAGTTCCATTTCTTCTGCAAGTTCCTCCTTTCTTTCATCTGAAAGAAGTCTGAGAGTGTTTGCTTCCTGCACTCTCACCCAAATGGGATAAGCCCTACTTTCCAACTCATTAAATGTACTTCTGATAAGTCCATCCAACTCCATGACATCTGAGTAACATAAAGTATAGCTCCCTTCTATCCCTTTTCAACTCTGAGAGAATATTACTTGCCTTGTGTTTCAAAATTACCTGGCAATCTTTCTGAACTCTAAGAAGAATCTCCAATCCCCATATTTGATCTGAAATGGTCAAGTCTGGATTCTCCATACATCTTTCTTCCCAAGCATTGTACATTTGAACCACCTCTGGCATGTCAAAGTCAACCTGCAATTTCAATTCTCTCAGCTTCTCCTCAGCCAACTCATCACCATACTCAAGCCTTTCTGGTTCTATAATCATCACACTTGAGTCTGAGATAGCTCCATCACTTCCTTCTTCTGAAGTCACAACAAATGGTGACTCCTTTTTATCTTGTTCCATGATTTGTGCAGCTAATCTTCTATCAAACTCAACTTGAGCTGCATCTTTTGGAACAATCTCTTCTACCAAAATACCCTTACCCTTATCTGATGGTGCAATGGTTGGTAAGGTAGATGGTAATACCTGAGTAGAAACCTCCTTGATGATAGATGATGACTGGGATACATCACCTTCATGTGCAGGTCTGTCAACGCCCAATTTTGTCCTATCAGCGCCCAAAATATTTCTGTCAGCGTCCAAATTTTCCTTGTCAACGCCCAAATATCTTCCCTCAGCACCTTGTGTAACCTCTCTCAACATAGCTGTAAATAATAAATTTAAGTTGGTAGGAGAGACTAAGGACGTATCAAAACCTGTTTGTTTCTTCAAAGTTGTAAGGGCCTCAGCAACATCCATTGATTGACCATCATGACTGCCCTTATCACTCAGATTTATTGGATCTTCCTCCCCTTTGGAAGATTCCTCCATACCCCTCCTAGCACGATCACTTTCCAAAACAACAATCCTCTCCCTCAATTGCTTGAGTTCAAGGCCTTGTGAGCTGACAACTTGTACTAAGTCTGCATTTTGCTTTTGCAAGCTTATGCAGACTGCCGTCAATTCCATAAGAGTCATTGGTTCCAGTCTGCCCTCTTCTAAAATGGGGATTTGACCTCCCAAGTCAGATTCATTGGGCATGTATGAGGACTTAATGATGGTGGGACTGCCTTGGCCAACATCTAAGCCAGAACCAATAGTCCTAGCCTCATCCAGGTCACCAGCCACACTCGTGGTGGTGGTTCTCTCTGCTACATGGCTAGGACCACCAGAGGAGAACACTCCAGTAGTCCTTTGGCGTTTCATCAACCTATATTCAGGGGGTGTGGAAGATGGTGTGGAAGAATGGGTGGATGTGGGTTGGTTAAGGGGTGTTTTGGTTTGTGAAGGTTGTGTGTCAACGTTGGAAATAGGCACATCAACGCCAACATTGAATGTGTCAGCGTTGAAGGATTCTGAGTCAATTTGCATATGTTCAGGGGAAGGTAAAGGTTCAGGGATTGGTTCAAGTTATGGTTGGGG
The DNA here is from genome assembly GCA_025667525.1 of Glebionis coronaria. Classification (NCBI taxonomy): domain Eukaryota; kingdom Viridiplantae; phylum Streptophyta; class Magnoliopsida; order Asterales; family Asteraceae; genus Glebionis; species Glebionis coronaria. Next base: position 429,045,531 of record CM046877.1, read on the forward strand.
GTCAATTTGTGGTTGGGGGTCTGGTTGAGGTTGTGTTGCTACAATAACATCAAGCATAGGTTGGGTTAAAGGTAGGTCACGATGGGGTGGTGAGTTCATCTTCATAAAAATAGCTTTCTTTTGCTCAGGGATCTTATAAAAATCATTGTGATCCCTTGAGCAGTAACCTTGAACATCAAAAACCATTTGAAGAAAACGGGGATAAGCTAAAGTCATTTTGTTCCCCTTGTTTTTACACATGCCCTCAAAAATCATTTTAGAATAATTAAATTTTTGCCCTGTTGCAATGCACACAATAGCACTGGCAATGGATCTATTGATCTCATTGTGTGCAGTACATTTGGGACTCAAACATTGAAGGAGGACATGTACGAGGTACTTCCAGGCTGAGGGAAATTCTTGCTTATGATATTTGTTTAGAGTACCTTCATCAGGAAAAGGATATCCCAAAGCCCTAAGCCCTTGTTCTATTTCATTTATGGGAAGGGTGGCTATACCATCAGCATCATCAAGATGCAAGGCTTGGCGTACCAAAGCCTCAGTAACCACCCAAGGTCTCCCATGAACAATAGAAGTCAATGTGGTCACTCTATTAACTGTTGAGGAACTAACAGTGTTCCAAAACTGTTTAATATGTGTAACTGAAATGAGTGGTGCATGAGAAAGAGCATACCTTAATGGGGATGCGTTCAAATACGCCACCATTTGTGTGTATTGGGGAAACAGAGTATCATCAGCTTCAAGATATGCAATCATGTTGTGTTGAGATCTGAACCCCAATTCCAATTCTGATGGTCTAAACTTTGGTGCCATTGGTGAAAGCTGTTAATTGTAAGTGAAGAAGATGAAGTTGATAAGAGAAAATTGTTAGGAGAAGAAAATGCATGTGATAGTCCCAAAAATAGGCAAGTATTTTCAAAAATCAATCATGAAAATATTGAAAAAGTTATAAGTTATCTCATGCATTAAATAAAAAGTAACAACTCCCAAAATTACGGCCTAAAAATATGTCAAAAAGTAACAACTAGGTAGGTCCCATTGAGTGTCAACGGTCAAAAATAACCTATCAACGCCCAACGGCTATAATCTTGTCAACATTTGCCTATAGCAATGTCAGCGTCCAATTTGGTCACAACAACGCTTGGAAAATTCTTGTCAGCGTCCAAAAATAATAATGTTTTAAAAATGAAAAATGACCTTAACAAGTAATTTATCCTAAAGAAGATAACTAAAAGGTGATAATTATTATAGGGCGGCAAGCACTATCCTGTTATGCACACTTGCTTAAGCAAGATAGACATAACAGTCCTCTAGTGTCCCTTGCTAACCAAAACTCTTAACAACCAAGTTACCTTACAAAATTCCTTGTTACTCCCAGGTAAATCCCATAACAAAATTATTCCCAAGTCTCCCAACAGACCACAACCAATTCTAGGCCAAAAATGTCTTGGCAGCATGCATAGTATATCAACTTTGCATGCTACAGTGCCTCATGATTTAGTAAAACTAACTCATACTCACCTGTGGACACAATCTAGAATTGTGATAAGAGTATCATATGGATACCCAAACATCCTAAAGGTTCCTAAAACCTCCCTTTAAACTATGATACAAAAGTTTGCTAAAATCATGCATGAACATAAAAATTTATGTCAAGATAGGAATGAAACATTCCAACCATCATCCATAAATAAAAACTTGTCCAAATGCCTCTCCATTGATCCATAAGCAACTCTGTATCCAATGGTATACTGCTAACACCATCTGCACATTTAGATTGAAAACCACAAAACGAACATTGTTGCTGACAACGCCCCGATAACACATGACAGCGTTGAGGGAAGCTTTGTCAGCGTTAGACAATTATATTGCTGACAACGTTGCAAAAACACTTATCAACGTTCAAGCAACCTTTGTCAGTGTTAGAAAAATATAGTGGAAAATCTAAATCATCAATAAGACCAATAATAATGCATCATCCTGTTCATACATTTACAAAAAGACTCCAAAACACATATTATGTGAGATTGACCATTCCAATACTTGTTACCAAGTACTGAAATCTCCCAGCATCAAAAGGTTTAGTTAGTAAATCTGACACATTTTCCTCAGTGTCAACCCTATCTGGTTTTATTAAACGTTTTTCAAAGCAATCTCTTATAAAATGGTGTCTAATTTCTATGTGTTTGGTTTTAGAATGATGTACAGGATTCTTAATGATGCATAAAGTACTATTATTGTCAACAAATATCTTAGTATGCATGAAATTATACCCATAGTCCAACAGCTGGTTCTGAACCCACAACACTTGGCCACAACAAGCAGCTGCAGCCACATACTCAGCTTCAGTTGTAGAATTAGCCACGACTGTTTGTTTCTTGCATTGCCAAGATATCAACCTGCTCCCAAGAAACTGACATCCACCAGTTGTGGATTTTTTATCAAATTATCACCTCCATAATCACTATCTGAATATGCAATCAGCTCCAATGGTGAATCCTTTGGGTACCACAAACCAAGACCAGGATAGCATCTTAGGTACCTAAAGATCCTCTTCACAGCATAAAGGTGACATTCTTTGGGAGTCACTTGATGACGTGCACAAGCACACACAGCAAACATGATGTCAGGTCTGGAGGCAGTAAGATACATCAAGGATCCAATCATGGATCTATAATGCCTGACATCAACATCTTTCCCATCTCCAATCTTTCCCCAAGGGTGTTCTCTATCCATATGAGTAGTAGCCCTCTTTTCATGTGTAGAAAAGCCAAACTTCAAGATCTCAGCAACATATTTATCCTGGGAGATGAAGATACCATCTTCTTTCTGCTGAACTTGTAAACCAAGAAAGAAGTTCATCTCCCCCATAGCACTCATCTTGAATTTGTCTGTCATAAGCTTGGAGAAATCCTCACTCATCTTTGGATCAGTAGACCCAAAAATGATATCATCAACATAGACCTGGACAAGCAACACATCCTTGCCTTTCTTCTTTGTAAACAGTGTCTGATCTATGGTGCCCCTCTTGAATCCATTGTCCACCAAATAGGTAGACAAAGTACCATACCATGCTCTAGGGGCTTGATGAAGGCCATACATAGCCTTTTTGACTCTATACACTTTATCTGGATGCTCTGGATCCTCAAAACCAGGAGGTTGCATTACATATACTTCCTCAACAATGGTGCCATAGAGAAAGGCACTCTTGACATCCATTTGATAGACAGTGAAGCCCATGCAGGATGCATAGGCTAGAAAAATCCTTATAGCTTCAGTCCTTGCAACTGGTGCAAAGACTTCCTCATAGTCTATCCCCTCCTCTTGTGTATAACCTTGAGCCACTAACCTTGCCTTGTTTTTGACCACAATGCCTCTCTCATGTCTTTTGCTCCTGAGAACCCATCTTGTCCCTATAGGTCTGACATCTCTAGGACAATCAACCAGCTCCCAAACATCCTGAATTGCAAATTGGTGAATCTCATCCTGCATTGCTTCCACCTAACTTGGTTCTTTGAGAGCATCAAATATTTTCTTGGGTTCCTCTTGTGACAGAAAACATGAAAACAAACATGCTTGCACAAGAGGGGTATCAACCTTCTTGTGTATATTAGCAATAAACCCACCAAGACCTTGATGAGATCTTCTAGTCTGAACTGGAGTCATAACATCACCAATGATCTGGGAAGGGGGGTGATTCTTCATTGTGGAAGTGAGAACTCCTCCTTCAAAAAGTCTGGTATCCTCAACCTCATTCTCCATGTTGCTAATATCTTCTTCATCAGACTCTCTTACATCAACATGAGGATGAACCTCTTCATATATATTGGAAGGTTCACCTTGTTCAAAATTGGAAGAGAAAAGATGGGCAGAATTGTTGTCAACGCCTGAACCTTGTTTGTCAGCGCTTGGGCTAACAACGCTTGAAGTGTGGTTGTCAACGTCTGAACCATCAACGTCTGAATTGGTCTTGTCAGCGCTAGATTTGCCTTTGTCAGCGCCTGAAGGACCATGCATGTTTGTATCTGGTGGTACTTGGAAACCACCATTATCTTGTCCAGCAGCAGCAGCTGCAGCAAAAGCATCTGTCCAAATGGGAATTGTGACATATTCTAGTATAGGAGATGCCTTTTCTGCTTGTGATCCAACCCTCTTATGAACCTGTGTACCTGAAACATCAACAACTTGTTCCTCCACAACATTTGAAGTTACCTTCACAATGTCTGGATTAGTGACAGGCATATAATTTAAAGTTCTAGATAAGGGTTCCAAATCAAACAACCAATTAGGACCACTTTCAGGATCACTAGGTTTATTCTCTAAAAACCTAACATGTACTCTTTCAACTATACGTTTGTCCTCTTTAAGATAAACCCTATAACCCTTGCTCTGGACTGAATACCCCATGAAGTATCCCTCATCACCTTTTGCACTAAATTTCCCTAAGGCATCACTAGTGTCCAACACTACTACATGACAACCAAAAGGTCTGAGAAAACCAATATTAGGTTTTCTACCCCAAAGTAACTCATAAGGTGTTTTGTTCTGAATTTTGTTAACCAATGGTCTATTTTGCACATAGCAAGCTGTATTAACAGCCTCAGCCCAAAAGGCTATAGGAAAGTGAGCATCAGCCAACATTGTTCTGGCTGCTTCAATTAGGGTTCTATTTTTCCTCTCAACAACCCCATTTTGTTGTGGGGTTCTAGCAATACTAAATTGCCTTGTAATTCCTTTCCTGGCACAGAAATCATCTAGCTTCTTATTCCTAAATTCTCCACCATTATCACTCCTAAGCATTTTAACCTCATTGCCAGACCTCTTCTCAATCTGAGTGATAAAATCAATTAGAACATCAGCTGTGTCACTCTTCATAGCTAGAAAGAATGTCCAAGTAAACCTAGAAAAGTCATCTGTGACGACAAAGCAATATGACTTACCATTCAAACTTTCTATATTTGTTGGACCAAAGAGGTCCATGTGAAGCATATGAACATGTCTAGAACTAGTATGCACCTGCTTGGACTTGAATGAGACCTTGTGCTGCTTGCCTTTAAGACATGCAACACAAGAGTGGTCATTGTGGAAGGCCTTCTCAGGCAAACCATCAACTAAACCAAGTCTCACAAGCCTATTTATATTTTTAAAATTTATGTGCCCTAGTCTTCTGTGCCACAAATCACTCTCATCTACTGAGGCCTTAGCATAAAAACAAGACATATTATTATTCATTTTAATCCCATTCAAATTCACATTATATATGTCCTTATGCCTAGGTGTTCTATACTCAATATATTTCTCATCAGGGATCTTAAAATCCTTGCTTAACACCAAACACTCAGTATCAGTAAAAAGAACTTTATTTTTGTTATCACAGACTTGTGATACACTAAAAAGATTGTAATCAAGTTCTTTTACCAGGAAGACGTTCTCAAAACGCAGATTCTTGGTGAGAAGGGTTCCTTTGCCTGTGATAGTACCATATCAGCCTCCAAAGTAAACCTTATCACCATCTTTAATGGGAGAGAAGTTTGTCAGATAGTCTTCCTTCCCTGTCATGTGCCTTGAGCATCCACTATCCCAATATCCATAATCATTGACCTGTCGTTGAATGGCCTGCACATAAAGAAAACAAATTAGTTTTCTTTGGGAACCCAAGTCTTAAAAGACTTGGATTCATCTGGTTGGTCAATAAGAACGGACTTAGTTCTCACAACAACCCCATTCTCATCCTTCTTAGGATGAAATACCCAGTTAACCCCAATAGGTTTTGTAATGACTTTTGAAATGTAATTAAATCTATTGCAAGTCATTGAAATCCTATTATCATTAGGGTTTTGATCTTTCTTGGGTCTCCATGTTAAGCTTGAGAAGCTTTAGACCCCTTACCTTGTGGTTGCAAATATTTAGGTCTGATCACGTTTCTGTCAGCGTTAGAATTTCTCCTATGAACGCTGAAATTACCCTTGTCAGCGTTGAACCTAGGGTTTGCCACAGAAACCCATTGCCTATTTGACCAGGTGTTTGTCTTTTGAAATGGCCGTTGTCCATGAGTGTTAGAACCTCTAGTAAAGAATGGGGCAGGTCTAATCACTTGTGGACATTGCTGCACACAAGGTTTGGGTTTGACAACGTTTGACTTCCTAACAACGTTGACTTTGTTCCTGTCAGCGCTGGTTTTGGGAGCGTTGACACACTTGTATGCCAAGTGTAAAAAGCTTCCACACGTGTAACAAGATTTCCTAGACACAACCTTAGGTCTAGAAGAGTAGAAGCCTGTTCCATGATTGCTAACTTGGCTCTTGGGTGACCTAGTATTCCTATACATCTCTGCATATTTAATGGTAGGTCTTCTAACAGTGTTTGAGCCTAAGTCAACAGCTTTACCAGTGATTGGGTTAGTAACCTTAATGGGTGTTAACTCATTTAGACTTTCACATAGAAAGCCACCCTTGACAAATAGAGTAGGGTTAGCTTTCTTCCACTCATTCAGGTCAGTCAATTTTTGTTGATACTCTTCAACTGGAGTGACAACTCTTGGTGGAGGAATGAATTCCTCCTCTTGGAGCTCTGGCAAACCAGTCCAAGATAGGTCCTTTCGTTGGACACCATAGAAGTCACCAGCTGGTGGTGGAACCAAAGAGTAATCATTCATCCCAATCCCAGTCATGTCTTTAGGATCCCTTTGTTTAGCTACACAGTCTCCTAGGGTTTGGGTGGCTCTATCAAATCTTTGAATTTTAAGGCCAATATTATCTTTATTCTTAACGGCCTCATCTAACTTAGCCTGTAATTCACCATTAACCCTTTCCATGATGTTTCTAATATCCATACTAGCCTCCAACTCATGTTTTAAGATATTAATTTTATCTTTTAAGTCAAATTCCATTTTCTTGTATTCAGAAACGGTTTTCTCAGTTTCAGTAAGAGCTAGTTGGTAATTAGACAATTTACATCTTTCAGTACTCACATTATCTAATAATCTTAACACCTCTTTGTTAAGTCTTTCAGTATTTAACCTACACCCTTTGCTACAAAAAGCATCATCATTTACCTCATTATCAGATGAAGAGGAGGAGTGTGCCATGAGAGCATATTCAACATGCTCTTCTGCTTCAATATCAGCAACCAAAGCTTTATCCTCTTCAACATTCTTAGCCAGATAGCTCCAATCCCATCCCATACAATCAATTCCTTGAACTGCAACCATGGCTTTGGAATCCTGAGCTTTAACAACCTGACTTGAGGGTTTACCAGCATCAGATCTTCTAGGAGATCTGCATTCCCTCATGAAGTGCCCTATACGATGACAGTTGTAGCATTCAACTTTGGATTTATCAAATCCAGCTGTGTCTTTTGCATTGAAGGTCATCTTCTTTTTGAACCTTCAGTTCCACCTATTTGCTCTTATACTAGCAAGAGCCATGTTCCACTTGATGTCCATCTCTTCCAAGTGCTCATCACTTATCTACTCAAGGTCCTCATATGTAATCACTGAACCATTGGGCAAAGAAGCAATGTAAGCACAAACAGTATCCAAATCTAAACCAGCAGGTTTAACTCTTGGAGAGTCACTCTTAAATGTGGCAGCGTCTGAATAGGAGACGTTGACAGGATTTGTTCCAGCGCTAACATATGATGATCCAGTAACTGGATGTTTGTAGGAGTCCTTCTGATTGAATTGACCTTCACTATGAGAAAAGAAGGCCATGTTACTGGTGGTAGACTTGCTTCCATTCTCTAAAAGAGTTTCATCTTCCAACAGCCTTAGTTTGTTGTAGATGTCATCAAACGAGGAGCTCTTGTAAGTATTGTTGGCAAGAATAGATCTTGCCTCAATCTTCCATGTCTCACCAAGAATTTTAAGAAAGGTGGCATTAATGTCAACATCACCAACTTGTGTCCCCATGAAGGACAACTTGCTTGTAATGTCAAGCAATCTGCTTCTCACACTACTCAGTTTCTCATTTGGTTGAGCTTTGAAGACAGCATAATCATGCATGAGTTGCTTTTTATTTTCTTCCCTAGTGTCTGCATTGCCACCATGTGCAATTTCAAGAGCTGCCCAAAGATCCTTAGCAGATTCATAGCCTCTATATTTATGCTGGTTTTCTTGTCCCAAAGAGACTTTCGGAATATTTAGGGCTTTCATGTCAACCCTTCTCTTTGCTATGTCATCAGCAGACACAGCTCTACCATCTCCAGGTTTTTCTCTCTTATCCTCTTCAGAACATCCAGCAACAGCTGTTCTTTGAGCAATGACATTAAGAATCTTTTGGGCTTTATCGAATGTGTTTCCATATTCAATAACCTCCCAGAGTGTGTAATCGTAGATCTCCAGATATTGTTCAAAGTTTAACTTCCACAAGTCAAAGTTGGTTGCATCAAGCATGGGAATCTTGATGTTTGGTAAAGCTGAGGAGGAGGAGTTTATTGCTTCAGACATGATGTTGTTAGGGTTTCTGAGAAAATTAGGGTTTTGGTGATTTTTAGGGTTCTTGTGTTCTTTAAGATCAAAAGTTCCTCAACAAGCTCTGATACCACTTGTTGATCCCAAACTTAGATCGATTTAGCTTTGTGTATACGAGATTAGATCAAGTAATACACTTAGAGAAACCTTTGTATATGCTTATGAATCTAAGTGTTATGCGGAATTTAACACTTAAACAAGAACACACAATGATATAAACAAACTTTCACTTTGATTATCAATATCAAACTTGCTTACAATGAAAGTAGTTTACGAATGAAAACTTATATCAAACATTAACCTAAAGGTCTTCTTTTATAGACATAAGAAGCCTTGTACAATAATCTACGTATCAACTATTCTAGGTAAAGATAAATATAGAAAATACATTATTGTTCCTATCTTTACTAGAAGTAATCTAGAATACAATAAACGCGTAGAGTATATCTTCCATCAGTGCTTGTCTTCAATGTGTCAACGCTTGACTTTATCTTGTCAACGCTTGAGCTGTCAGCGCTTGTTTTGTTCTTGTCAACGCTTGTTTTGTTCTTGTCAGCGCTCAAGTGATCTGGCCTTAATTTATTCCCAACATTATTATCAAGTAGTTGATTCTAAAAGTTAGCATAACTAATTTGTAGGAATATTAGATGATGAGGGACAAAGAGTCGTTGCAAGAGTTATTAGCTGAAGAGAAAAGGAAGGAAGAAGAGAGATTGGCAAATGGAAGGATGTATGGGAGTTGGGATGGTTATGTGTATGACCCAGATAATTACTCAAAAAATTCTGTTACGACTGGGGATTTTGATAGGCCAACAACTATGAGTGAAATTGTAGCAGTTGATGAAGTGCATATCCTTCTGAATGAACAACTTCCAACAAATTCACAACATTTGGTTAGCTTGGAGGGTTGCCCATCTGTGCAGCTGGCTCAGGCAGCACCAACGCAACCACCCAGAATTGATGTTGAGACTTCAGAGAGTCAAACAAATGTTGGGAAAACAAGAAAAAAACTTCCAATCAGACTAAGAAGCAAGTCAGAAAGGATTGCAAAGAAAAGGAAGATGAATCTGCCCCAAAAAGGAGATGTCAAATCAAAACAAACTCCTTTCAAGTTTTAATCCTGTTGTACATTGATGCAATTACTTTTGCATAGTCTTAATTGTAAGGTCTTGAACTTATGATTATAAGATCTTAACTATAAGAACTATCGACACATCTTTTGTAAACACTATGTAGTGTTGTGCCTATATATTTATTATGTTTAACTACAGGCACTTAGAAAGACCCATGTACTAGTGTTGTGCCTGTCTACTTGACTAGAACTCTTGAAGTATTTGCCACTTCTTTTGTAAACAACTTCTGTTGTGCCTGTATTCAGTAATGTATGTAAGTCCCAGGTTAATGGTTAATGGTTAATGGTTAATGATGCAATTAGTACTCTAAATATGTTGTGCATGTATTCAGTTTTGTACAAACATAACTGGATTCTTCTTTTTAAAAATATGTTGTGCATGTATTCAAGTCAATTATTAATGATGCAGTTACTCATACAACCATGTTAAAAACTTTGTTACAACTATGTCAACATAAATAACAAAAATATATTACATACTTGAGTTCATACTTACATAATCTAACCAACATATATTACATACTTGAGTTATGACTTAAATAAACTAGGACAAACTAACCAAAATATATTACATAACATCATAGGAAACATTCAGATAACAACCAACAATGGAGTAAAACAGATGGACAAAACAACCAAAAGGAAAGTTGAAATCTTCCTCCACTTGCACATCTTAGCATGTTCCAAAGCAATATCAGCCTCCATTCCAGCCTTGTAATCACCAAAATCAATCTCCAACTCTTGTCTACCTAGATCATCATCATACACATCCCTTTCTTCATTGTACATAAGAGTATACATTGAATACATTCTTTGTTTATACCAGCTAGTGTTCAACTCACATCAATCTTATATAAGGAAACACATTTGGTACAATCAAACTACGTAAATGTTAATTTTAACAGATAATTATATATAAACAAAAATAAAAAAAGAGTATTAAAATAAGGTTGTGTACAATTGGACTTACAGATGGTTTAGGACAAACAAGGAAGCGACATGATGGGTTTCTCTCGGTCCAAGAAACCCTTATTGTCATTCATAAGCCACATTTGCAATGACTAGGTAATCGATTGTGAGAACGGATGTTGGGAATTATTTGTTAAGTGTCAAGTACCGTTAGTGTTATTGAAGTACTGTTAGTATCTTTCAAGTACCGTTAGTGTTAACGCGGTACATATTAAGTACTGCTATTATAAAGTAAGTATTGCTATATTGATCAGGACGAATATATCTTTGTATAAGATATGTCATAGTTATAGTTAGAGTATATCTTATGTGATATACTTAAATAGTTAGAATATTGATAATATATTGTCTGTGATATAGTTATCTTAATAGAATATTCTAAGGTTTCTAGGGTTCCTTACTGTATAAAAGGAACATAGGTACAATGTCATTCATGTACCTCATTCAAGTCGATTAATAAGAGAATCGAATAGTTAAACGTAATTTTGTTCTTCTGTGCTTTATAAGTTAGATTCCGCATAACTTATTTAGTTTGAGTAAGAGTTCTCAAAGTGTTTTAGTTTGATTACAAACTACTATACTAGTTTTTAACAGAATATAGATCCAATCAAAGGGATCAACAAGTGGTATCAGAGCTTGTTGAGAAACTCTAAAAAAGAAGAACATAACCCCATACACTCCACTCACACCAAAACTCATTGTCTTAACATGGTGATGACGCTCACTTGGATGATGTTCAAAATCCTTATCCAATACCATAGGGACAACCTCAAGTTGTGCATCCTGCACCAGCACAAGGTGTTCAAGCCGTGAATGTTGTAGCTACCTCTACAACTACAACACCTTCTCATACTCTTTCTGCTGTCAAACTCCCAGTGCTCAAAGGTGACAACTATAAGACATGGGCTATGTAGATGGAACATTACTTGAATCACACAGATCACACTGTGTGGCAAGTCATCAAGAATGGGAATACACCTAAGAAGCTACACTTGTTGCCTAACGGTACGTGTTATGCACTACTTGTTGTGACTGCTGAGGAGGTACAAGCAGAGATCAGAGAGAGAAAGGCTAGAATGCTTTGGCTATGGCTCTTTTAGAAGACATCTTACCTAGCTTTCATCATTATAAGGATGCCAAGGCTATGTGAGAGGCCATCAAACTTAGATTTGGAGTTAATGACAAATCTAAGAAGATGAAGAAGATTGTTCTTAAGCAAGAATTTGATAACTTCTCAATTTCCAGTATAGAAGGAATACATGGTGGCTATGGAAGATTTGGTAAGCTGCTTATTCAATTGGCAGTTTACGGACAAGTAATTCCTAATGAAGAAGCTAATCTAAAATTCTTAAGGAGTGTTCCACAAGAGTGGAAAGCAATGGCTATGCACTTCATCACAAGAGATGATCTGGATACAATTCCTTTTGTTCATCTCTACAAAAATCTTAGAGCATACGAGATGGATGTAAAAGGCATTAAGGTGACCAAAGGAGCAGCTACAACAAAGTCTAACTTGGATTTTGTGTCAGAAGGTAATAACGGTACTTATTTTCATAATACCGCTAGTGGATCAAGCAGCGGTACATACTTCACGAGTATCGCTGGGGGACTTACAAGCGGTACTTACCCACAAAGTACTCAAGGCAGCCCTATAGTCTCTCAAAATCCACATGGAAGATCTTCACCATTGTTTAGTGACAATGATGCCTTATCATTCTTTGCTGGACAAGACAACATGCCAAGATTAACACTCAATGACTTGTTCGAAATGGATGATGCTGATGTTGAAGAGATGGATCTTAAATGGCAAGCTGCTATGGTGTCAGTAAGATCTAACAGGTTCTTCAAGAAGATTGGAAGAAAGATGAATGTTGATCCTAATGAGCCATTAGGATATGACAAGTCCAAAGTTGAATGCTATAACTTTGAAAGGAATGGATACTTTGAAAGGGAATGCACTAGAGACAAAGCTAAGGACATCAGTCAAAAGTCCAAGAACAGCTATAGAACCAGTCAAATAATTACTGAAAGCTTTCCTAAAGGGAACAGTAGGAGTCCTAAAGGAACCAAAGCATTGGTGACTGTAGATGGAGTTGTGAACTGGGCTGAAGATGAAGAAGAAGAAGAACTTTGTTCAATGGCTCTCTCACATGAAGATACTGAGGTACATCCTTGTCCTAAAGACTGTGTTCTTAAATTTAATAACTTATAAGTAGAACTAGATGAACAGTATCAAAAAGTCAACGCATGCACTGTAGAACTAAATGCTTATAAGCAGGGTGTTGCTAAGTTAGAAGAAAAATTAGTTTTGTATAAAAAGGGTCAACAAAACTATGAAGAGAAAATAAGAATTTTAACTCTTCGAATGAGGGAAAAAGATGTGGAAATTAAAGCTTTTGAAAGACAACTTTTGAAAGTGTCAGCAGAAAATGAAGCTCTAAAATCCAGTCTTAATAATGAAAGGGAAGTGATTAATCATTGGCAAAAGTCCTCTAAAGGATTGGGTAAACTGATTAACTCACAAATGGGGTATTATGATAAGTCAGGCCTAGGATATATTGAGGACTTATCAAAAGGGATTTTTGATAGTTCTAATGAGACAGATAGTACACCTAAGAATGATAGATATGCTGAAGGAATGAAGGCAGTTCCTCCACCATTATCAGGAATTTTCATGCCCTTAATAATGATACAAGTATAGAGTTAGAACAACCAAAGGTTATTAATACCTCAAACTCTAGTACTTTGTCTCAAGATAAGACTATTGTAACCAAGAATATTGTTTATCCACCTCTAATGAACAATTTTGTTTGTGAAGAGTCTAAAACTAGTTCTGCTACCAAGAAGGTAAAAACTCCTAGCAAAACAATGGATAATGATGTAAAACATAATAAAACCAAGAGGGGTGGGTTACGTTTTGAGAAAGTTAAGTCAAAACAACCTTTTGGGTCTTCTTTGAGAAGAAAAGGATGTTATGTTTCTAGTAGTCTAAGTAATTTTATCAAAGATTATACTTTGCATGAAGATAAAATTGTGAAGCAAAAGGCTGCACAAAAGGTCATGAAAAATAGTAATGGAAAAAATGCACAGGTTAATAGGAAACAGAAACTTAAAAATGACAAACCTAAGTTTGATCATTCGAAAGGGGTAGCTAAAAAGGTTAAAAATAACTCTACCAAAAGTTTTGTTCCTAGAGAAGTACTCGTGAGACAAGGTCTAGTACCTTTGAATCTGGTAAACCAAGTACCGACAAGTCTAGAGCTGCAAGTACTGCTAGACCAAACTCAAGTACTGTTGGTTCAAAGTTTGTTAAACCAAAGTTTTCCAAGACTTCTAAGAATGTTGTTGAAAAAGCCAAAACATCTAGAAGTAAGTTTAATAACAAACCAGTGCAAATGTGGGTCCCTAAAAGAGAAAAACCATGTGTTAAAGCAAGTACTGCTAAAGCAGTACTTAAGGAAAAGAAGTCTGAGCACATAGAGTCACCCTATGTCTTTGACTACATAACTGAAACCATGAAGTATAAGAGCAAAAGCAGCATTACTGGAAATGCTTCTGAACAGACTCTTAAGTGTGTAGGTCCCAAAAGATCTGAGCCAAATGTGGCTCGGGTCCCTATTAAAAACTAATAAGTTTTCTTTATGTGCAGGGGAATCTGATTGATGAATTGAAAGATAAAGGTATAGTAGATAGTGGATGCTCAAGACACATGACAGGGAATAAAGATTTCCTTGCTGAATTTGAAGAATTCAGAGGAGGACCAGTAGCCTTTGGAGGTAGCAAAGGTAGAATCACTGGCAAATGGAAAATCAATACAAGGAAGTTGGAATTTGAAGATGTGTTCTTTGTGAAAGAATTGAATGAATTCAATCTCTTTTCTGTGTCACAAATGTGTGATAAGAAGAACAAGGTGCTGTTCACAGACAAAGACTGCTTGGTGCTGTCTAAAGACTTTGAGATGCCAAAAGAATCTCAAGTATTGCTTATAGTACCCAGGTAATAAAACATGTACACCTTTAATCTTCATACTAATACTCCAACAGGTGGTATTACATGTTTGCTAGCTAAGGCTTCTTATGATGAGTCTAATTATGGCATAGAAGGTTAAGTCATGTGAATTTCAAGAATCTTAACAGATTAGTGAATAGGAATTTGGTTATAGGGTTACCTAACGAATCTTGTCAAAATGATTTCACATGTGCTGCTTGTCAAAAAGGTAAACAACATAGAGCCTCTTGTAAGACCAAGACTGTCAATACTGTGACAAAAGCTTTGCAACTTTTTCATATGGATTTGTTTGGTCCAGTTTCAGTAACAAGCATTAGTCATAAGACCTTTTGTCTAGTCATAACTGATGATTATAGTAGATTCAGTTAGGTTTTATTTTTAGCTCTAAAGAGTGAAACCAATGAATTACTTAAGGATTTTATCACTTTAGTTGAAGAGTATTCACTAAACAAGTCTTAATCATTAGGACAGATAATGTGACAGAATTCAAGAATGCTGAATTTGATGAATTTGTAGGTCTAAAGGCATTAAGAGACAATTTAGTAATTCTAGGAATCCACAACAAAATGGAGTAACTGGAAGGAAAAATAGGACACTAATTGAGGCTGCTAGAACTATGCTGGCTGATTCTCTTTTGCCAAATACCTTTTGGGAAAAAGCAATCAATACTGCATGTTATGTGTTAAATAGAGTCTTAGTGACCAGGCCTCAAAACAAAACACCTTATGAACTTTTGACTGGTGTTAAACCAAGCATAAGTCATTTAAGACCTTTTGGGTGTCATGTGTCTATACTAAATACTCTTGATCATTCGAGAAAGTTTGATGGAAAATCTGATCCAGGATATCTTGTAGGATATTCATTGCAAAGTAAAGCATATAGGATTTACAATTTGGCATCTAAAAAGGTTGAATAAAATGCCCATGTTAATTTCTTAGAAAATAAATCCAATGTCCCAGGAATAGGTTATGCTTGGATGTTTGATTTAGATTATCTAACTAACTCCATGGATTACTATTCTATGAAAAGGATTGTCAAACTAACAATACAGGTGAGGAGTCTGGTGCAACTAATTCAGGTACTCAAGAAGAAGCTTATTCATCAGATGATCAAGCCTCCCAAGAGCTTCAAAGGCTTCAAGATCAAGAAAATAATACTACATCTTCTAATAAGCATTTAGGAGAAGAATATTTTGAGTCACAGCACTCAGCAGTACATACTACACCTAGTGGTACCTCATCTGCAAGTACTGCTAAGTCAAAATCTGCAAAGTCTACTGATTCATTAGAAGATATTTTACAAGCTATGGACGATGAAGACGTGTATGCTAGTCCAACTGAAAGAATCTTCTCCAAAGCTTCCTATTGTGAGTAGGGTGCAATAACTGATTTCAACAATTTGGAAACTGAAATTCCAATCAGTTCTATTCCCACTCATAGAGTCAACAACAACCATCCTACTACACAAATCATTAGAAATACCAAGTCTGTTGTGCAAACCAGAAGACAACTTCAAACCAATACTGAAACTCATGCACTTGTGAGTTATGTCAAACAACAACAGAGAACTAATAATAAGGATACTCAGCATTGTTTATTTGGCTGTTTCTTATCACAAGTAGAGCCTAAAAACATTTCTCAGGCACTTGATAAATAAATTTGGGTAGATGCCATGCAAGAAGAATTAACACAATTTGAGCTACAAAAGGTTTGGATTCTTTTGGATCTTCCCCCCAGGTAAGAGAGTAATTGGTACTAGATGGGTTTTCAGGAACTAAAAGGATGAGAGAGGAGTTGTTGTGAGAAACAAGGCAAGGCTTGTTACTCAAGGCTATAGACAGGAGGAAGGGATAGACTATGATGAGGATTTTGCACCAGTGTCAAGGATAGAAGCCATTAGGTTATTTTTAGCCTTTGCATCATATATGGGTTTTATAGTCTATCAGATGGATGTGAAAAGTGCCTTACTTTATGGTACTATTTTACAGGAGGTATATGTTTCACAACCTCTAGCTTTTGTAGATCCTAAGTTCCCCAACAGAGTCTATAAGGTTGTCAAAGCACTTTATGGTCTACATCAAGCTCCAAGGGCCTGGTATGCAACTTTATCCAATTTTATATTAGAGCATGGATATAGGAGAGGTACCATTGACAAAACTCTGTTCATCAAGAAGAATGCTAAGGATATTATTCTAGTACAAGTCTATGTTGATGCATCATTTTTGGTTCTAACAAGAAATCATGGTGTGAAGAGTTTGAGGCTTTGGTGAAAGGAAGATTTCAGATGACTTCTATGGGAGAACATACTTTCTTTTTGGGACTACAGGTCAAACAAAGGAAAGATGGAATATTTATCAGCCAAGATAAATATGTTGATGAAATCTTGAAGAAATTTTCATGTATGGATACAAGGAGTACAAGAACACCTTTTGAAGCTAAGAAGTCTTTATCAAAAGATGAACATGGTGAAAATGTTGATATTCATCTATACAGATCAATGATTGGTTCATTGATGTATGCTTCAAGGTCAGATATTATGTTTGCTGTGTGTGCCTGCTCAAGGTTCCAAGTCAATCTAAAGGTGTCACATCTACATGCTGTGAAGAAGATTTTTAAGTATCTTAAAAGTCAACCCAATTTAGGATTATGGTATCCTAAAGATTCCACCTTTGAATTGGAAGCTTACTCAGATAGTGATTATGCTGGAGCTAATCATGATAGGAAATCCACAACAGGAGGTTGTCAATTCCTAGGCAGAAGACTCATATCATGATAGTGTAAGAAGAAAACCATTGTTGCTACTTCTACAAATGAAGCTGAATATGTAGTTGTTGCTCAATGCTGTGGACAAGTACTTTGGATTCAAAATCAATTGTTAGATTATGGGTTTAGCTTCATGAACACCAAGATTTACATTGATAATGAAAGTACTATATGCATTCAAGAATCCAGTATTTCACTCCAAGACCAAGCATATTGAAATAAGACACCACTTCATAAGAGATTCCTATGATAAGAAGCTTATTCAAGTCTTGAAGATTCATACAAACAACAATGTAGCTGATTTCGTTGACCAAGGCATTTAATGCAAAGAGATTTGAATTCTTGGTGACACATATTGGTATGCTCAACTAATAGTCTGCTGCATATGTTGAGGGGAGGTAACAGCTGTACAATTTTTATGCTAATTTTTATTGTATAGTCTATGTTTTTGTGTTTATGATGTGATTGCAGGTTGATAGAAAAAGATAAAAGAGGTTACAATGATAGTGGAATGCATGAACTGGTCATAATTGTGAGGTACCGTTATAACTCAATGTACCACTAGCACAAGTTCAAGTACCGAGTATGTTCCATGTACCGCTACATGTCCGTTGTACCGTTAAGGGTCTCTTTTGCAAATTTGGCGGTTTCTTCGTGCTTGGGTTTGTTATTTACTTAAATACTTACTCTAATTACACAATTTATTCACCTAATCTTTTATTTTTATCTCTTGATTCTATAACCTTCTCTCTAATATTCCGTTCATCAAAAATACTAATGGCTGCTTTACAAGTGATCTCTAAGCATAATTTGGTTGCGAATCTTGCTCTAGATGATGACTCTCTTGGATTCCATGAGATTCTTTGTTTCTTATCTCGAAGTCATGTTCGTTTCGCCCTCACTGTAAGTCCATTGTCTATGTTCCCATTGTTGAACAATTTTGGAACACTGTTGTGTTAGGTACTCGGTTTGATCAACCTTGCATTAAGGCTAGGGTAAATCATAGAAATATATATGTAACTGAGGTACTACTAAGGGCCAGTTTGAGATTAAATGATGAAAATGGACTTAGTATGCTTAATAATACAGAGATACATAATGGCCTTGCAGCCATGGGCTATGAGGGTGGTAGGGAAAGTCTTACTTTCTTTAAAGCTTTACTTTCACCTCAATGGAAATTTCTTTTTCATGTCATTATTCAGTGTTTAAGTTCTAAAAGTAAATCTTTTGATCAAATTCCTGCTGCATTGGCATCAACTGGTATTTGTCTAGCAAATAACAAGGTTTTAAATTTTTCAAGATTAATTTTTGAAGGCATGACTAGGAATTTGGAAGGAACTAAGAAGTTTTTGATGTATCCTAGATTCATTCAGACTTTAGTTAGTGATCAAATCCCTAACCTACCAGAGTTAACTGATACATGGGATGTTCCTACATTCACAAAGAGAAATTTCTCTTTCTTGACCAAACAAGGCAATGCCTTTACAGGAATAGTTACACCATTGTTTGCTCACATGTTAGCCCAACCTGCCAACCAAGAAGGTGGGGAACCTAGCAATGCTAGTGCTTCTCAGCAAACTCCTTCTAACCAAAGTTCCCATTCCTTAGAAGATTCTCAATCTTCTTCTCACAATATTGGTGCTCCACCAAATACTGATGGGATGGTCCATACACCTGCTGCTTCTATTACTGCTAGTGGTTCACCACCAGCACAAGCACCAAAGGTGGTGGATGTTGCAAATTTAACTACTTTGTGTACTAGTTTTTCCCAAAAGGTATAGGTGTTGCAAAAGGAAAAACATGTTCAAGACAAGAAAATTACTGAATTGGAAGCTAGCCTTGTAACACCCCATTTTGATAATGGGATGTCACGCGTAATTATGGTGAGTCATCAAAGCATACAAGGATAAATGTCTAAACATTACATGACCATAAAAGGAAAATACCGGAATCAAACATCAGTAGTCCAAAAGTAAAGCTCATCACACACAAACATAAGTACTGTAACTAAAAGGAATAAACAATGTCCATGGAAAGAGTATCAAAGTAAAGATAATGCATAAAGTAAAGAAAGGCTAGAAAGCTTCCAGTCCATATGCACGTATGCTTAAAGTCTACGAGCGTCCCTGAGTACCTGCCGTTTTGGGAACATAGAAAAGGAAAACGGCTAGTATAAGCATATAAGCATAATAACAGCGGAAGAAACTAAGTCCTGAATAACCTGGTTAAGTCTTGGTAAAACTGGTTTTATAGTTTGAAAAGCCTTATGTTTTTCTTATAAAAACTGTTTAACATATTCTACCATTAGCCAATATAGGTCATGAAAATCCACCGTGCATGAATAGTTGGAGGGGTGACCTCATCATGCAAATTAGAGGGGCTGCCTCTAATTTAATATACTAGTTTTGGGTAGGAGGGATCAGCTCCTTATGAAGGATGCAAGGCACACACCACATTCACATTGAGTAATCTGCTGAAAACATGTAACTAGGATGCACCCATACGCCCCACATGATAAATATAATAATATGGCCAAAAGCTGAAGGGACGCCACGAGCAATCACTCCACCGAGGGGAAGTCATAACACCAGTGCCTCTAATGTTATGGTTATGGTACCTCCATAACTAGGTGAAACTGGTCATGCATGTATATGGCTATAGGTATTATAAATTAAACATAAGCAAATCAAACATATAAACTTATACGACGGGAAAACAGTTGGTTGCATACGGGGAAATCCTAATAAGGAAAGAATGTCCATACTGAAAGGACGGGAATCCGTACCTTATGTCCAGTGAACGAAGAAGATGAACAGAGGAGAGTCCTACTTCGGTATCACTAATGCTACATAAATACATACGTGTATAAGTATCTGATTACTAAATACATAACTAGTTTTATGTCATGTCTTAGCTTATTTTATACGTTCATGTCATGTTTTACTGTTTTAAGCTTTAAACTGTGTTTATCTTATATTCTGTCTATTCTGATTAAGTATTACTTGTATTTCATGTATTATTATACTTATTGTGTAATAATAAGTAACTTTCTAAAAATAGCAGGTTTCCTAAAATAGAAATTTTCCAAAAATAGAAAGTTACCAAAAATAGAAAGTTTCCAAAAATAGAAAGTTTCCAAAAATAGAAAGTTTCGAAAAATAGAAAGTTTTCAAAAATAGAAAGTTTCCAAAAATAGAAAGTTTCAAAAAATTGAATTACTGCTTAAAATAGATAAGTTTCTAAAAATAGAAAGTTTCCATAAATAGATTAGCTGCCTTAATTAAATAAGTTTCTATAAATAGAAAATTTCCATAAATAGATATAAGCTGGTTAAATAAGCTAAGTATATAAGATTAAGTGTTTTCTGATTATTTTTCTAAGTCACAATGATATAAGGTATAGTTTATTAATTATTACATGTAATTTAAATAAACTATAGGTTAAAAGTATTTAATTAAATATATCATGTTTCTAATTAAATAAAGTTAAATACTTAGGTTAAAACATGTATTATTAATTATTAATAATATAACCTAAGTCACGTTAATTAATTAATTATAGCCATGGTTTTTAATAATTAATTAATTATAAAGTCTAGAAAAATATAAATACTTAGGTTAAAAATCTATGATCTAATAATTAAATTATAACCTAAGTCATGTTTTATTAAATTAATCATGTCATATTTTATTAATTTAATTTTTAACATATGATTATTAAAACATAACCTTAACATAAACCATGAACCGGATCGTGACTAGAAACCATGAACCGGACCCGTAATCAACACCATACCCCGAACCACTTCGGGGTTCCCCCTTGTTTGCTGCTGCCGTAGGACCCACACCACCAAGCCGAGACCTTGAGGTCTCGGTGGTGGTCCATATGCCAAGCCGAGACCCCCTTGGGGTTCGGTTTAGGCGCCGGCCACTACAAACACCCCTAAATCCTCCGTTTTGATTTACCCCAACCATTTACATGCTTGATTTATGTTTTAAATTAGCTTTTTAAAAACATCATGTTCTTATTTAATTTATCAAATCAAAACAAAATGATAAAGGATTAAAAAGGTATACCGAATGCGTGGATCTAACGAGGATGAACACACACGAACACTTGCACCAAATTCAAGATCAAAACCAAATAAACACCCCCCCTTTTGTGTGTTTATATGTGGCGGCCAAAAGAGAGCAAGAAGGAAAGAGCAAAAATCTTTTTAGGTTTTTGTTTAATTTACTGTAAAGTGAAAATGACCAAAAGATTTCACCTTAACCCTTGTTAGTAAAAATTAGATGGGCTTGGCCCATCTCTTGGTGTAGCCGCGGGTAGGGGGCCCCACATGGGGTACCCGTACCTTTTCCCGAGTCTATTTATTCTAGAGTTCGTTCGTGTTCGTGTTTTATGTGTTCTCATTAAATATTAACCGTGACTTAATATATTTATTCGTGTTCGTAATAAATATATATACGTAATTAATATTAGCTTATGATTTAATTACGTTCATGATCTCATGATCGCATGTTCATGATTAATTATTGTTTAAAAATTACTGTGTGTTCGTACGTAATAAATACTTATCGTGTTCTAACACGTACGTAATACGTAAAATTCTAACACGTGAACGTAATCATACCATAAAAGGAAAGTTTTAATCTAGTACGTACGATCTTAAGGGTACTATTCATGGTAAAAGCATGCGGGTTTTACAACTCTTCCCCCCTAAAAGAATAATTCGTCCCCGAATTATAGATAAAGTAAACTAGAAAAGAAGAACATACCTGAATTCAAAATATGAAATGAGGGTAAGAAGCCCGGATAGACTCCTCTGTTTCCCAAGTGGCTTCCCGCTCGGTATGATCCCTCCAAAGGATTTTGACGAATGGAATCGTTTTCTTTCTCATGACTCGTTCTTGTCTGTCAAGAACTCGTTCGGGTTCTTCTATGAAGGTGAGATCTTCACGTATCTGTTCCAGTGGATACTAAACCATGTGAAGGGTGTGATACTGGTACCCTCTGAGTAAGGACATGTGACAACCCTAGTTTTGAGGTTCGTCACTTAGTTTTATTTTGTGCTAGTTACGTGTCTTTACGTGTTTATGTGCTTATTGGTGTGTATAGATTGTGGTTTGGATATCATTTCCGGTACGGGTTACCTTGTGAGTGAAACGATGTGTGATGATTTCATGTTCATGAGTTCACATGGGAGTGACTATGAAGTGAGATGGTGTTATTTAGTGGCTTTACGTATACGTATATGTATTATAGAAAATCGTATTTTTACGATTTACGGTTTAGCATTTAGAGGTCTCGGAGGAGGTAATTAGTCATATGGATATCTTTTGGGATGCTTTTAAGTCATTTAGGACTTAGTTATAAAGTTTATTTCAACATTTGAGATTTTTATAAAAGTGTATATTTTACGTCTTTTACGGTAAAACGCGTAAAAACTGACTAGCTTTACGGTTTTGAGGTTTTGGAGGATTTAGGAGCTGAAATAAATTAAGAAAAACTAAGGTAATATTATTAATACATATATTAATAATAAAAAGAAAAAAAACGAAAATTAAGGGGGTAGGGTCGGTTTGGTAGACGCAAGAAAAGAAAGGGAAAAAGGAAAAAAAGAGAAAAAGGAAAGTGGGCTTTGGATTGGACTAGGATTCACCCATACCCTATATATTGTTTTAATCTAAATCAAAAAGTTCATTATTTTCTCCAGCAGACAAGAAAGTCGTGGGTTTCACCAAAGTTAGGGTTCTTCATAAATATTTTTGGGGTTTTCATAAATCAAAGGTAAAGTCTTGAATCCCTTTTCAATTTAATTATTTTAATGATGTCTTAATCATCTTATAATGGATTTAGGTTAGGGTTTAATTTAAAAACAGTATATTAATGTTATAATAATGATTTTATAATGATTACATAAATTAGGGCTTGTAATTATTGGGATTAGGGTTAATTAATGAGGTTAATTTAATTAAACCCGTTTTTAAAAACTGGGCAAAATTTTGAGTCAATTGTTTTGATCATATTAGGAGTTATACAAACTCTTATTTTACGATCCAAGTATCCCTGAAAAGGTAATTGAAGTGGCTTTCCAATGCAAGAAACGACAACTAAATTGGAGGTCGATAAGTGGGTCAAAAACAGGTTACAACAGTCAGAGGTCCAAACAGTTTTGAAGTCAGCCTGTTTTCTTTTTAAGTTTTGGGTTGTTTGGGGTACTTAGGGTTGCATTGGGATCTTCTAACGAACCTGAGAGATGGTTTATATATTATAGTAAGTATCTGCACTTGGTCTAAGGTTGTGGTTTAGGGTAAGACCCCCTAATCATAACAAACTTTTTGTATGTTTAAAATCAGTAAATCTGGAATGACGAAAGTATATTTATACATATATCAGGGCATTAACAATAGCTTTAAGGTTGGGGAAAGTGGGAGGTGTTAGCTAACATATGTAAAGGCATAAATATTCCCTTTACAGAGATCATGGGTGTGTTTAGGTGGGTGTTTGGTTTATAGTTTGGAGACCTAAAACTGGGACTATTTTTGATAAAATGTTAACGGGATGTGTTATGAAGTAAAACGAGTTAAGAGCTTTATAGAGGGGTATAATGAGATGCTTAGAGTAGATATATGAGGTATATATATGGGAGGAGGTTAGATGTCCATCATAGGTTGATGATCCATTTTAGTGTTTAGTTCATGTTTTGATTATGTGTTTTTGGTTGTTAACTTATTGCTAGTGCGCAGATGTTTGGGGAAGCTCAATCAGGTGACTTTCAAAGTCCCATGTTTACTATTGTTTTTGACTTCCAGATGGGATGGAAGAGACACTGTTTTGTTTGTTATTTATAAATTATGCTGTGAATGGTTTGGCGTTGGTAATGGAATTATGTGTGCATACTTATATGATTAACTGCTAGTTGATTCTTGATTGTTTATGTTTTGACTTGGTACCAAGGGGTTGTTGACAAGGCGGGGCCTTGGGGAGGTACATAGATGTGTGAGCATCTATGGGATCATGGTGTTTGGTAAGTCTGGGAGCCTTGGATTGGTATTTGGTTCATAGGTGTTTGGATGCCTATGAGAGTATGGTGTTTGGTATGACTGGGAGCCTGAGTTTTGGTTTGATTAGTTAAATCTTGAATGTTAGTTTGTTAATGCATATTAGTATCCCATTGTCCATATGTTTTTAACTTTTGGTTGTTACTCACAGCTTATGGTTTGTTTTGGTGTTGGAGTCCAAACCTATGACTCTCACCAACATTATGTTGACGTGTTTTAGTGTCTCTTTCAGGTGTGAATGTGGTTAAGCTTGAGGATAGAAGTGGCTAGACTTGGATGCCTTAGGATTGTATATAGAATGAGATCCCGTTCCTTTTTAGTTTACCTTTATGTTTTTTTTGATAAGTGATACATGTTGGTACCTATATGTTTGTTTGGTTTATGTGTATTGTTTGTCTTGGGTAAGTGGTAGGACCGTTACCTACTTACTTAGACTCATGCATTGTTGAGATATTGTCATGACATTTGTGTCGCCATGTATGACATTATATTTGCATTTTAGTTTTCTCTATAGAGACGCCATTTGTTGTGATGTTATCCATACGTCGTGCCCCATATTCCGCCATGGTGGGTGTTACAGAATGGTATCAGAGAGAGAGACAATGGTTATAGAGAATTAGGTTGCCTAGTCATGTAGCCTAGTCTATAGCTTAAGGGTCCCTGCACATAGGCGTCATAGGAGTATGTGTGCATTTTATAATAATTGATATGTTTGGATGTTATTTATTGCGATGTTTTGACTAGTATGAATTGAACCATAGTATGTTCATACTTAGTCACATGTTATTTTCTTTTCGGGTTGTGACTAGTGCGGGTTGAACATAATCGTCCACGCTAGTCATTGCTGTATTTTGCTTAAATTGTACATTATAGTACATAATTTGGTACAAGGTAGTTTCTACCTTTTGTTGAGTTATTTTATATACCTGAGGTATGTTATTTTTCTTTTGATGTTTAAGTCATGTTCCCTAAGAATCGTGTGGTGGTTCGAGTTACTAGGAGTACATGGGTAGGAAGGATTTTAAGTTGTTTCCACTCTTATGGGAGACATGACTTATAACTGATTATGTTTTCGTTTTGGATTTAGTCTATGTTGTTTTAGCTAGACTATGGATTTCGGTATTCCAAGAGTTTTACTATGTTATTTTAATAGATGGGGTTTTGGACCTATTTGGTTATGTGGTTATGAGCTTATGTGAGTAGATGGATTTACGTGTTATATGTTGTATTGATTCTTATAAGTGTCATCATAGGAGGGAGTGCATTGGGGAAAGGGTAATTGTATAAGTATGGTGGCCAACATAGTTATACAAGTACCACAACTTCAATGGGTTCCAAAGTATGATTGCATGAAATAGGGTTAGTACATGTTTGTATATGAAGAGATGTGGATTTTGGGGTATACGTATAATATATGGGATTATGTAATGGCTGCCTATGATATGGCTATTATTCTTTTTGTGTTATATGTTTTGGGTTATAGTTGTGTTGTGTGATTATGGGGTCACACGATATGGTTTGGTTTTGGAGGTGGGCTTTATGCCTTGTTGTGGCACGGTGAGATGGTGATTACTCGTATGAAAAAACGAGCGTATAAAGCGATTGATTGACTTGACATGTATGATAACGAGTATGTTTGGGAGATTCGATAGGTTTACATATGCGGATGTATATATATATACTAAT
Organism: Glebionis coronaria; assembly: GCA_025667525.1. Taxonomy (NCBI): domain Eukaryota; kingdom Viridiplantae; phylum Streptophyta; class Magnoliopsida; order Asterales; family Asteraceae; genus Glebionis; species Glebionis coronaria. Next base: position 429,071,622 of record CM046877.1, read on the forward strand.
AGATGTTATGTTATGATTTACGGTCGTTCAGTAGTTATTATAACTTGAACGTACCTAGTACTCTCTTGTGTTTAAACAATTTATTAGAGCTCGAGTTTGGTGGAGTTTCAACGAAGTTTTGAATATTTTGAAGTGTGTCTTGTAGCGTATTCTTTGAGTTTCGTATTTCACGTGTACGTTTTAAAATGGTGTTCTTGGTTTTAAGTCTATTGAAATAACTTGGGATTTCTTTTGAAATAATGAAATCTTTTGTGTTGGGTCTTACATTTCTTTTAATAGTAGTCATGTTGTTCTCCGTGACAATAAAACAAACTTCTTTTGAGAGAAGCCTGAGTAGCTTGGAAAGGGTTGTGCTTCACATCACTGGGTCCATGATGAGTTTGTCTTCATGATGAGTTGACCCGGTTTATGCCTAAGTTGTATGGAGGGCTTCTTTCTTTAGACCCTTTATCCTTACATTTCTTTTTCATTCTTCAACCCCTTCAATGCTTACCAAGACATCATTACTAGCACCTTGTTGTGATTGTTCCAGTTCTAGCATCAGTACTTTGTCGGCATTCAGCTACGCTCACATTCTACTCCATCTTTCCTAAGGACTTCTAATAATCTATTGGATTGTCCCTGGGAAGATCCCTCCGGTTCTGGTTGGATCATAGGACTTAAACCTAACCACCCTTTTGACACCAATAACGTCGTGAATTAAAGATGTTGTGGGTATTTGATCGTAACCATGAAAACCACTTTAAATTCTAACAAAGTGTTTGAAAAACATTTAACACCTTGCTAGTTTTGTCGTTTTAGAAATGCTCCCCCTTCACATGTGCATCGATAATCGAAAATGTTTCGCACATGTAGGTAAGAGTTAAAGTGCTTGAGTCTTATATTAGATCACATTTTAATCACATTTTCTCCCCCTATCTCTAATATATAAAATTTTTTGATATTAGAGATACCAAATTTGATTAAAATATATTTTGAAAAATAGTCTTGAAATCTCCGGGAGAAAGATGTGTTAATCTTTTGCATGAAGTTTAAAATGCTCCCCCTCAAAAATTGATCCAATTGAATTGTCATTGTGAGGATATGAACCACATTTCGCTTTTTGAGGATTGGAGTTGTTGAACACACAATTTTTGAAAGATTTTGAATATCATTGAAAAATTCTTGAAAAAATTGTGTTCAACGCTTTTTGAAAAATCAATTCTTTTTGTCGAAAGGTTTTTCTAAAGCATAAACTTGAGTTCATAGACTTTGAATGTCTTGACGAATCCACTCAAGTGTAAGAAGATTTAACTTCTTTTGCTAAGGGTATGAGTACTAAACCGTACACTCCCCCGTGAATATAGAACCGGGTTGCAATCTGAAAGTGATTACAAGCCATTGTGTTGAGCTCAAAACGTTGAATTTTTTGTGACAAGCTCAACCCGTGATAGATTGCTCTACCCGTTGTTTGGAAATATTTGTCCAAAATAGACAATTTCCTTTATTAAAAGAAGAAATGACATGTTTTGAAAAATATTTACAACTTTCATTCGAGCTTTATGTACACACCCGTGTCGTTATTGAGCGACATTTCTAGGCACGTCATATTATTGATACTGAAAGACATGTCGAGAAGAATATTTTTGGATTTTGAAAGATTTTTAATTTTGTGTTTTGCTTTTATGTATTTTATATTTTTGTATTTTGCTTTTTCAAAGATATTTACAAGTTGATGTTTGATAGATAAATCAAGCAGGCACCTTTGCCAGAATCTCCAGGTCTGCTGGAGTCAAACATCTCATACCAATTTGCCTAACGAGGTACTCAAACCTATCTTTCGACAGAGCTTTCGTAAACAAGTCGGCTAATTGGTAATCCGTTCCAACAAAGTATAATTCAACGATACCTCTTTCAACTTGTTCCTTTATGAAGTGGTATCGGACATCGATGTGCTTCGTACGGGAATGTTGTACTGGATTGCAGGAGATGGCTATGGCCGACTTTGAGTCACAGTACATAGGTACTTTATCAAAGTTGAAGCCATAATCCGTGAGTTGTGTTCTCATCCATAGAACTTGAGCACAACACGCAGATAGAGACACATACTCCGCTTCTACTGATGAGAGTGACGTGCAATCCTGCTTCTTGGAAGACCATCCCACAAGCTTATCTTGACCTAGAAATTGTGCACCACCAGAAGTACTCTTTCGTGTATCAAGACACCCTGCATGATCAGAATCTAAATAGGCCGTTAGAAAGAAACCGGTTTCCCTCGGATACCAGAGTCCCATGTGAATGGTATTCTTAAGGTACCGAAAGATCCGTTTAACCTCCTTGAGGTGCTTTTCAGTGGGTCGTGCTTGATATCGTGCACAATAGCATGTAGCATGATGAATATCTGGTCTGCTTGCTGTCAAGTACATGAGGGACCCGATCATGGAACGATATCTTGTTTGATCTATGGGTAATCCCTCCAAGTCAGCATCTAGGGATGTGGTTGATAATGGTGTCCCAACAGGGTCACATGAGGTCATACCATGCTTTTTGATTATCTCTTGACAATACTTAGCTTGATTTATAAAGATACCACTTGGGGATTGGTGAACTTGAATTCCTAGAAAGAATTTTAGTTCGCCCATCATTGACATTTCAAATTTGCTGTGCATTACTTTTTCAAACCATTTTGAAAGTTTTGGGTTTGTAGACCCGAAAATAATGTCATCAACATAAATTTGCACAAGCAAAATGTCATCCCCATATTTATAAGTGAACAAAGTTAGATCAATGGAACCTTTTGAGAAACCTTTGGATACCAGAAATTTTGAGAGCTCGTCATACCACGCCTTTGGAGCTTGCTTGAGTCCATATAGTGCCTTGTGGAGACGATACACCTTGTCAGGATAATGAGGATTGACGAATCCTTCCGGCTGCGTGACATAGACTTCTTCCTTCAAAGGACCGTTAAGAAACGCCGTCTTTACGTCCATTTGATAGACAGTGAATCCCTTATGTGCAGCATAAGCAAGGAAAATCCTGACCGCTTCCATGCGAGCAACTGGTGCAAATGATTCATCAAAATCAATTCCCTCTTTCTGGCCATACCCATTAGCCACTAGCCTAGCTTTGTTCTTGATGATCGTGTTTTCTTCATCCATCTTGTTTTTCCAGATCCAACGAAGATTTAAAGGAGTCACATCGTATGGTCTGTCAACAAGTTCCCAGACTTTAAGTCTTTCAAATTGTTGAAGTTCATGCGTCATCGATTCAATCCAGGCATGATCAGCCATGGCTTCTTTGATGTTTTTCGGTTCAGCTGTACTCACGGCGAGTGCGAACATACAAACATCGCCATCAGTGGCTAGTTGTCGTCTTGTACGAACAGGCTGTGAAGGGTTTCCAATTACCTGAACCAAAGGATGTTCTCGGGTCCAATGATGTGTTGAAGGATGTCGTTGATAAAACGTATGCATATTTGACGGATCAACATGGCGAGTAGAAGACTCTCCAGTTTCGTGTACCGGTGTACCGAATGGGTTGATAAATTTGTCTTCGTCAGATAATGCATCGTCTGCTTGATGTGTGTTCTCTGGAGCAATGACAGTAGTTGTGGATGTTGTAGGATCGATTGTTGAAGTGATATTCTGAGGAGGTAAATCTGCAACAACTCGTGTTGAAGTAGATGAAGTTGTATCCTTTTGTTGATGATGATCGGTATCATCATTCGTATCATGAGTGACAGCGGAAGACTTCGATGCAACTTGTTTCTCCCCCGTGAAATATTCATCATACATTGGTCCATATAACATTTCCAACTCTTCAAGTGTCGTGTCCACTGTCATATCTGTTCTAGGAACATGTTCAGGAACCAGCTTTGAACTTGACGGTTCATTGCTGTGGTCTTGAGTTCTGAGTTCCGTGCGGTTGTGAACGGAAGTCGTTTGTCGTTGTGGATCGGGACTTAAACTGTTTTGTTCAAGTGCCATTTCTTGCAATTCATCGAATCTGATATGAATAGTCTCGACTATCAATTTTGTTCTCTTGTTGTACACTCTGTATCCCTTAGACTGAGTTGCATATCCCACTAAAATGCATGCATCACCTTTCTCTTTCATCTTGTCCAATTTTTCACCATCTCGAATAATGTAACACGTACATCCAAAAACATGAAGGTGTTTGAGTGAAGGTTTGCGATCATTAATTATGTGATATGGTGTCTTTTCGTGTCTTGGGATAACTAAGGAGCGGTTTTGTGTGTAGCATGCGGTTGACACGGCTTCGGCCCAAAAGTATAGTGGAAGTTTTGAAGCGGATAACAATGTGCGAGCAGCCTCAACTAAAGTACGGTTTCGTCTTTCAACAACGACGTTTTGTTCGGGTGTTCAAGCAATAGATGTTTCATGTTCAATTCCTTCAGCTTCAAAATAGTTTCTCAGTTTTGAATTCAAAAATTCGGTACCTCTGTCAGTACGAACCACTTTAACTTGAGCTTGAAGACCACGTTGTATCACTTTAAGGAAGCTGATGAGAACATCGGGTGTTTCATCCTTGGACCTCAAGAAGTGAGTCCATGTGTACCTTGAGTAATCATCGACAATTACCATAACGTATTTCTTCCCATTGATACTTTGAACACGCATGCGACCACACAAATCTATATGAAGAAGATCTAACCGTCCTTTAGAGCTTGGTGTAGTCTTTGTCTTGAAACTACTCCGTTTAGCTTTACAAAGCTCACAAGAAGAACAAAGATAATCTTTGATGAATTTCAAGTTAGGAAGGCCTCGCACAATATCTTTCTTAGAAAGCAAGTTGATGGTATCGAAGTTAAGATGAGATAAACGTTGATGCCATAACCAAGCTTGAGTCGTTGAAGCTTTAGCCATGAAACAGATTGGAGTTAAAGATGTGGAGTCTTGTAGTGAAATAGTGTAGAGATCAGTACCCCGTGTTCCGGTAAGTAAGTCATTCCCATCATAATCACAAACAAAACATGTCTTCTTTCTAAAAGCAACCTCCAAATCCGCATCACAGAATTGACCAACCGAGAAAAGATTATGATTGAGCCCTTCGACGTAGTAAACCCTTTTGATAGTGATATTCCCCTGAACCAAGTCTCCATATCCTAGGATCGGTGCAAATTGATCATTTCCGAATCGGACCGTACCCAGGAACTTCTCCACAAAGTTAATTAGAATCTTGAGATTCCCCGTCATGTGCTTCGTGCATCCGGAGTCCATTATGAAGAGAATTACTTCGATCACCTGCAGAAGAATTAGAACACGATGGAGCATTTGCTAAATTGGATTCCATGTTAGTTGTGATTTCCGATTCATTAGTTTCCCTATTTTCATCACTTAGAGGCACACTAACGCTCGTAGTCACATTTTCTGTCCTAACCTTAGGCATCCATTTATATCCTGGAGGACATTGATTAGCAAACCACCATTTCCAAGGCTTGCTAGCAAACTCATATAATTCCCTAATTCTGCTACTAGGGTTCTTAGAGGTGGAGTCTGATGCAATACTTTTCTTAGGGGGGGTTGCACCAGAATGGTTCACTTTGCGTTTGGGTTTTCTAGCACTAATAGGCATCACAGTTTGCTTCTTAGTTCTAGTTTCTACGCCTTTGAAATTATTCGAAACACACATAGTATGATTAGCATTAGCACACTTTCCACATTTCACACAAACAAACTTAACTTTCATAGCATTCAAAGTAGAATCATTCAAATCGTCATTACACGCGATTACAGACGTTTTATTCTTAGAAACATTGAAAATCCTAAGGTGGTCTTCTACTTCCTTCATCTTCCCTTGACTTTTTTTTTGCCAGACCTTTTCATTCATGCGAGTGCTCTTAAGCTGGGGCCGGCTAACACTAGCAGTGGGGACTACTCCTGTAGTAAAAGACACACGTCTATTAGTGTTTCTAGAAGTCTGAGGTGATTGACTTTCTTTGTTTTGTGTGGGTTTAGTGGTCAATCTATACATCCCTGGTTTAACCACATTAGTGTTCTTAATGCTTTGTGATCGAATATTTGTTTTGGGAGTGTTTTGTGGGAACCTATCCTTCCCATCCGTCTTGGGGGCAAACGCAGGTTTTGCAAATGCAGAATTAGAGAAAACAGATGGTTTTCCCAGGACATAGGGTCTAGTCAATTTTTGAGCATTGGGTTGTCTTACAACAGGTTTCTGAACACTAGGTTCCACAATCTTCCCACCCATCTTAGCAATGAGTTTCTGCAACTCTGCTATCGCTCTGTCCCTATCTTGTAACTGAGCTTTCAACCCTTTTATTTCCAAATTCTGTTCGTTCATTTCTCGAAACGTTTGGGAAAGTTTTTCTTGCAATTTATTATCATGTGGAAAACTACCAATGTCTTTTTGCAAAGCAAGTTCAAGAGAATGACAATGTTTTTGAAGGAAATCAGTTTTGTGTTGAAGTAACTCAAAAGCCTTTTTATCAACATTTTCTTTATGTTTCGAAAGCTCAAGTTCAAGACGCTCACACTCTTTGATTTTATCAAGATATTTGCATGCAACATCAGAATATTCATCGATATCAGCACAAGATTGAAGAGTAACACACAAAATATCTTTGGAGAGACATTCTTCTAAGAGTAGATCATATTCGTTTGAAAATTCTAATTTGTCATTTTGAAGGTCATCAATTTCTTTTTCAAGAGACTCAACATATTTCAAATCGTCAAACATTTCATACTGAATTAAATTTTCAAACTCAAGAACATGTTCTTTTATTATCTTCGTATTTGGTATTAAAAGTTCTTTCACAAGCACAGTTATATCGTGAGGAATCTCGGTTTTCCACTTATCCTTTTGACGTTTCTCCCAATCGCTTTCAACAATTGATTGAACATTATTAACGTGGTGTTTAAGAAAACCAAGTATTTTTCTACTTTTGCTTTTAGAAGCATCTAGAGGCAAATAGTTAATATATTTAAAAACATTAGTTTCCCTCTTAGTGGCAAAAGCTTTTTTCCATTGAATTCTTTTTTGTTTGCATTCTAAAAATAATTCCTCACGATACTTCTGTTTTTGTGGAGTGAAAAGACCATAAAGACTGTTTTCATAAGCATAGTTATATGGTTTCACAAAATCTTTATTGACCGGTGATCTACTCTCCTCATCCCAAAGGGACGTCTCTTCACTATCGAGGTTAGCTACAGGGCAATCATGATTGGTCCATTCGGACTCGTCAAGATATAAATGGGGGTTTGCAGCTTGAGCTTGTTCGAGGTACTTGGGGGTGGCAAAGCTAGGTTGACCCTTGAAAAACGACCGAGGTGCTATCATTCTTACGGTTTGAATAGAGTCATGTGTATTATAAACAACTTTTTTCAAAAAATCGACTTGTTCTTCGAGATCCTTTACTTTTTCAGTATCTTTGCTTTGTCTATTTTTGAAATCTTGTTTTAATGTTTCAACCTCTTGTTTCTTCTCGTCAAGAATTTTAGCAGAATCGGTGGTGTTCATAGAAAGCCTCTGTTCAAGTTCATTAACTTTTGTTGTGGCAAGGTACGTTTTTTGACGTTCATCACTTAATAAAACATTAAATTGACGTTTTTCTTTAGTTAACAAAGCAAGAGCTTCATTGTATTTATTTTCAAAATCGTCCTTTTTAACGTTGATGACACGACTTTTGTACCCCTCAAGCTCGTTGGTATTTTGAAGAAGCTCAGCCCTATAACTATCAATAGTCTCACTAGATTTTATAAGAGCGGCTTTGCATTCTTCAAAGTTTTGAGTGAGCGCTGCGTTTGCCTTCTTTAATTGCTTTTGATTCTTTCTATTTTCATTGACATCTTTTTGTAAACTAGCAATTAAATTAGCAAGCGCGACACGCTCCTCGTCATCATACTCATTTGCATGTTGATCATCCTCAAACTCATTATTGCACATGTCTGATGAATCGGGTGTGGTATTGCTATCAACCGTTTCCATCATACACGTGTCAGTAATTGTTGTTGGTAGATCACTATGCTCATGTGTATCACCAAACACATTATATTCAGCATCATCTTGTACCTTATCAATTAGCTCGGTATCAAAGATAGGACCATTGTCATCTTCAGTGACGTTAAGGACCTCATGAATCTTTGCCATGTATGAATAATGTGCCTCGAGTTCTTGGTCGGAGAGTTCATCATCTGTGTCGTCAAGCATTTCTCCTTCCTCAGCTGATAACTTGATTCCAGCTTCCATTTTCTTGCACAACAGCATCTTTTCCTTATGATAACCATAATCTTTAACCCTCTTTGGTTTTCTGCATTCCCTTGTCAAATGCCCAAAACCTCTGCAGTTAAAACACTGAATCCCACTTTGTTGCACAACTTGAGTACCAACAGTTTCCCTATTTCCAACAATAGTAGCCACCCTCTGATTATCATACTTGGGTTGTCGATCATACTTTGGAGGACTCTCAGCACGTCTTCGTGTGTCATACCTTGGAGGACTCTGTGCATGGGTGTTCCTCGAGTTTGAAGATGTCCGAAGGTTGTTGTTGGTGGGTTTGTAGATTTTCTTATATTGCTTCATAACGAAAGCCATTTGTTGCTTGAATTTCTTATCCCTTTGAGCTACTTCTTCATCACTGTCCTCTTCGGATGATTGCTCAGGTATGGGTGATGGTGCTCTGGCAACTTCTTTGCCTCGGGATCGTGTTGGAGCATGTGACTTAGAGACAATGGATGATCGTGGTGATGATGATTAAGTAGAGTAGGTCTTTGAAGTACGGGAGTGATAATCTGGGTAATGTTGAGTGGTAGACACCAAAGCAAGTGGATTGGAAATCTTTGCAACTCGTTCAGCTCGAAGTTCATTTGCCTCATTTTGAAATTGTTTCAAGATGTCGAAGAGCTTGTGATATGAAACTTCGTCTAACTTTTATTGTTGTTTCACCAAGGTGACAAACCGTGTCCACCCTGGTTGAAGTTGCTGTAGAAATTGGACATTGACTTGCATGGTGGAAACTTGCAAGTTGTTTCGGGTCATATCATTCATCATCTTGTAGAATCGGGAGTAATAAGAATCAATTGATTCCCCATCCTTTGATGTAAACTTGCCAAAGTTCCAAAACATCTTAGTTTTCACATCTTGTTTGTTAAGTGATTCACCTTGTTGCAATCTTTCAATGGCCGTCCACATTTCTTGATCAGTAGGACATGCGTCAACCGTAGAGTAAATCTCATCTCCAATGCCACTGAGAATTAAGTAGATTGCTTCCTTCTCTGCCTCAAACCACGCACGGTTCTCTGGGGTGAGGTCGGTCCTCTTTTCATCACGTTCATATGTGGGTTGTGCATCACTTGTGTCTGTGGCTGGTACTGCAGGAACTTGAATCCTTGAGAGTTTATAGGGTCCTTCCAAAATACATTGCCTTAAAGCATCACCGTTAGGTTTTGTGTCAAGGTAACGTATAAAACGGGATTGCCATTGATCATATCGACCCGACACAAGCATTGGTGGTCTTTCTTTGTTACCTGCCACCATTATGTTGTTGTTCGTCACACGATATTCGGCAGTAGAATCCATCTCAATATTCTCTGAAATGATGAATCGAATGTGGATCTTAAGTAGTTGTGTTGTGATTGTTTGATTGTTGAAATTCCGAAAATTGCGATATTTTCTCAGCCCGACAATAAATTCCTCAGTCCGACAAAACGGTAGACCTAAAAAATTTGTAATCACCAAATTTTGAAATTGAGCTAGAAATGTCCTAAAACTAGTATGGAAAAAATTTGATTTTACTTGACCTAAAAAGTTTAATCTTCGTGTAAACTACGTTCCGAAACTAGTCTAGATGGTGGCTATATCTAAAAAATACTCAAACAAAATTTAGCTAAAAATGTCATCGGAATGTCCATCGGAATGTGCCATCGGAATGCCCATCGGAATGTTTCTTAGATCGGAATGTCCTTTAGATCGCAATGTGCAACTGTCGGAATCCTCCAGATCGGAATATTCAGATCGCAATGTGTACCTATCGAAATCCCAGATCGGAATGTGTACCTATCGCAATGTGGCTGTCGCAATGTGGGCAGAGTAACGTTTCAAGATTGCCTTAAATTCGTCACAATCCAGATCGCAGTAACGATCGGAATGTCCAGATCGGAATAAGGGGCTATCGCAATACTGATCGCAAAGTAAAACCCTAGGGTTATTGCGATCGAAACCGTACTTACCTTTTACGAAATTCAAGCTGTCGCAATAAGGGACCTTGTTTTTCCAACTTTTTAGGCAACGATTATAGCAACTTTTAGGCAACAAATTTAGCAACTTTTAGGCAACAAGATCGTGTTTTTAACCAAACCAAAACAACCAAATCTCTACAACAAGATTAAAGAAGTTATACGATTAAGAAACACAATCAAAAAACAAGAAAAAACTTGAATTAGAGGAAGAATTATGGATCAAATCAAACGGATCATATGAAAACACAACAACCAATCACAAAACTACCCCATGGCGATTGATACCAATTGTTGTCCCTAATATGTGATGATTATATAATACGAATTAAAGAAGAAAGAAAGGAAGAAATGAGATGAATTGTAGAGAGAGAAAATAGAGAGAGAAAAGAGAGAGAAGTGTGTGAACTTGTGAAATATTAGATTAAGAAAGAAAATGAACCACCAACCCTCCTAACATGCTAGGAGGGTAGTATATATAGTCCACCCACATGCGGGCTTCTTAATGGACTATATGGTTTGGGCCGGGCTTTCCTTTTGGGCTTTAGTTACTTATTAATGAACTTTAGCCTAAAGTTAAGCCCGTGTAACACGACTAATATACTACCTATTACAAAGTTCTAAAATAGGATACATAATAAACATATGACCGAGCATTCTTGTTTGGCTCAATATTTTTGAGGCTAACAGGAAGACCAGTAACAAAATCCATGGTGATTTTGTCCCACTTCCACTCTGGGATATCTAACGGTTGAAGGAGACCACCAGATCTCTTATGCTCGATCTTAACCTGCTGGCAGGTAAGACATATAGAGACGTAAGTGGCCACATCATGTTTCATACCACTTCACCAAAATTACTGCTTGGTGTCATGGTACATCTTAGTGGAACCATGATGTATAGAGAATGGGGAGCTATGAGCTTCAGCTAACAAGGCTTCCCGGAGTGCTTGGTCATCAAGAACACAAAGTCTCGTGCCCTGCAATACGATACCATCTGCATCTACTCTGAATTTTGTCTGTTTCTCCAAATTTTGAACTATCGCCCAGATCTCTTCATCATCTTTCTGAGCTTCCTTGATCTTAGAGAGTAACTTGGGTTCTACTCTAAGATTAGCCCAGTAACCGTTTTGTCCACGTAACATGATCTCGATATCTAGTCGCTCCAAGTCTCTTATGATTTCCTCCTCAATCTTAATGCCTTTGATCATTCCGAACTTCCTGCTAAGAGCATCTGCTACTACATTTGCCTTTCCGAGATGATACTGTAGATTAATGTCATAATCCTTCAAAAGCTCTAACCATCTTCTTTGCCTCATGTTCAATTCACGTTGAGTGAAGATATACTTCAAGCTCTTGTGATCCGTGAAAATGTCACATGATTCTCTATATAGGTAGTGCCTCCATATCTTCAATGCAAACACGACTGCAGCAAGTTCCAAGTCATGCGTAGGGTAATTCTCTTCATAAGGCTTAAGCTGTTGTGAAGCATACACGATCACTTTCCCATGTTGCATGAGAACACAACCAAGTCCCTTCCCCGATGCATCACTGTAGATTTGAAATCCACCCGTACCAGATGGGAGATTAAGAATAGGTGCAGATACTAGCTTCTGCTTCAGGTCTTCAAAGCTCTTCTCTCGTTCTTCAGTCCAGACGAATTTCTCCCCTTTCCGCATCAGTTTGGTCAATGGTAGTGCTAAGCGGGAAAAGTTCTCCACGAACCTACGGTAATAGCCAGCTAAGCCTAAGAAACTACGGACTTCCGTTGCTGATGTCGGCCTCGGCCACTTAGTAATGGCCTCAATCTTCGCTGGATCCATAGTGATTCCTTTTGCTGATACAATGTGACCTAGGAATGCCACCTTGTCTAACCAGAACTCACATTTGGAGAATTTAGCATACAGTTGCTTCTGGCGAAGAATATGTAGTACTGTACAAAGATGGTCTTCGTGTTCCTCCTTGGACTTTGATAAAATCAGGATGTCATCGATGAAGACAATGACGAACTTGTCCAGAAATTCATGGAAGTTCTGTTCATCAAGTCCATGAATACTGCTGGAGCATTTGTCAGGCCAAATGGCATAACTACAAATTCGTAGTGGCCATAGCGGGTACGAAAAGCAGTCTTGGCGATGTCCTGCTCCTTAACCCGTAGCTGATGATAGCCTGACCTAAGATCAATATTGGAGAAGTGTTTGCCCCCTTGGAGTTGGTCAAACAGATCGTCTATACGCGGCAGTGGATACCTATTCCGGATAGTAATCTTGTTGAGCTCGCGATAGTCTATGCAAAGACGCATACTGTCGTCCTTCTTCTTAATAAATAAGACCGGTGCGCCCCATGGAGATGCGCTCGGTCGAATGAAACCTCGTTCTAGAAGTTCTTTCAGTTGATCCTTCAGCTCCTTTAACTCTATGGGAGCCATGTGATAAGGAGCATTGGAGATCGGTTCAGCTCCTGGAATAAGCTCGATATTGAATTCCACTTCTCGTGCATGTGGTATGCCCGGAAGTTCTGCTGGAAATACATCTTGGAATTCTGATACTATTGGTTGATCCTGAATTGATGGTGTTAATGCAAGTAATGCCTAAAAACATTATTAGTGTTAACTAATCTTTCTTAGTTTTGATCACAACAAACCATACAACACATTTAGTGTAAAACACAAAATGAATTATTTAACTAACACTATCATCTAGGTAATAATCATATCACTAATCTTTCTTAATCATACTTAGTGATCATCAAAATGATTATCCTTAAAACTCAGTTTTGTTAATATGACAAAAGACTTTTTAATAAACTTTCTTTTTTAGAAAATGTTTTATTAAAATGGAAAATGAAAATTTGAAAATAGCATATTCCAAATGTTGTTAGAATATCCTTTGAAGGCTTCAAATACCTCAGATATTCCTACCCCACTAAAAGACAAAAAACGGAGCGTACTCTAGTGGCGGTACCTTAAGTACCTATGCGGTTCCTTAGCGATATGGAACGGCGGGGCGAGATAAGGTACCGGGCACAGATAGCCGTTATAGATCCGTTATACTTTGTCTCCTTTAAATAGTGGGTCAAATCTCATTTTCTAGCAAGCCTCTTGGACGTTTTTCTCAGCCCCCTTTCTATTTTCTATAGTATAATCATTAGTAAATGATCACTTAAATTGTTAAGGATTTTTACATATGATTATCCTCTTGATCCCCTCCTTTACCTTGTCTAATTAGAAGATCACTCACTCACTAGTGTTGTGATAAAGATTAATCTATGAGCTAGTCATATTCATCATGATACCCTTTTTGTTTTAGGTCAATCCAATGTATTTATGAATATTTGGACTAGTTGTGTTCATCCAAGTTATTTGTGGATACTTGGATTTGTTGTGTACATCCATTGCATATGTGTTTGCTTGGATTTGTGTTGTGTAAATCCAAGCTACATGTGTGTACTTGGATAAGTCTAGTTGAGTTGTAATAGATTTGATTAGTAGTTCTCACTAAACTATAAAGTGATGTGGTTGTGTCTTGTGAGTTCTCACTAAACTTGAAAGTGATTAGTAGTTGTGTTGTGTGAAGTTCTCACTTAGCTTCAAAGTGAAGAGTCGTGAAGATTGGTTCTAGCTTTCGATTAGGACTCGACATCTAGTCTTTTGTCGTAAAATGGTGAAGTAGGCAACGTCGTGAAGATTGGTTCTACCTTAAGATTAGAACTCGACATCTAGCATTGTGTCGTTAAATTGTGAAGTAGGCAACGTTGTGTAGATTGGTCGTAGCTAAAGATTAGGTCTCGACATTTAGCTTAGTGTCAGAAAATAATGTAAGCAACGATGTAAGGTTTTCTCCGCCGAGAAGGGAGCTTGTGGATATAGTGGAAATCTCGAGTAGGTGTACTCGAGGAGTGGAGTAGAAACGAGGATAGAGCCTCGTTGTCGAACCACTATAAATCTTGGTGTCTTCCCACTAGGTTGTCTCCTTCCTTACTCTTTACTTATTTCATTATCATTACACTTACCTATTATCTTTGCTAGTGCATTTGAATTGAACCTAATCATTATGCAACTTAGCTTCAAACAAAAGATAGTTTTGATACAAACCAAATTGAAAGTAATTTTAATTTGGTCACCAATTAAAGAGAAACTATTCAACCCCCCTTCTAGTTTCTACAACTGGTATCAAAGCGATGGTCACTCAAGATCTTTGAAGTATATTGTACTTTGAAACTTGGATCGATCCATTGTCTCCTCAAATTAGAAGGTCAAGTTGTGCTAAAGTTTCTCTTTGGTCAAAACTATTTTGTTCTTGAAAAATAGGTCATTTAATTGATAATTTTACATCCCACTTAAGATTAGTAGCCTTTATGCATTTTAGATATACTCTTGAAATGTATCTACTAGTTTTCATCTTGCTTTGTGTAGGTACTCATGAAGATCAATCACCTAATTGGTTGTGGATTGAGTTACTTGCACTTGTACAAGACTCATCTTCATTGATCTTTAACATCTTTGAATGATATTACCATGATGATTGGGAATGATACTAGTCCTTGAAGACTTAGTACTCATCATAGTCATTGATTGGGCATAGCATTGACTCCTTGATGGGTTGCTCTTTGTGGCCAATGTACGCTTTCGTTCTTCCACACGCCCTTTGTTCATTCTTTTGATCATTACTTGACTATGTGCTTGCTCTTGGCATCCTTGCCTTGACATTTGTTTGTGGTTTGTGATTCTTTCCTTTTATCCTCTCAAACCTTCATTGCTTGGATACTTGACTCACTATGGTGATGTAGAGTGAGTTAATAGTAGCTTAAAGTATCAAGCATGATTTCCATGGTTTGCACCCATACGGTTAGTAGGCCCTTTATGGGAGAGAAAGTGAATTAATACCTTGCTCATATTTTGGTTTAGACTAAGACTATTATTGAAAGTGATCTTAGTCTATACTTGAATAATTGCTTTGTGTTTATTCATCACCAAAGCCGTTTAACATTTCGCTGGAAAGGCACGTCTTAAACCACTATATATGACACAAGCTCTTCGTTACCACTATTTGAAGATTGTCATTAATCCCTTAAGCATTCGTCCTAGTCTTGATTCACTTCCCTTGACTTCTCTCCACTTGGACGTTTTGCTACGAGTAGTCGTTTGTCCGTTCGGTTCTTTTCGATCTTGATTCAACTCGTAATCCTTAATTAAAACATATTGCTTAGTCTTATGATGATCCAATGATATTCTAAAAGGCTCATGATACAATTTTAAGTATTTTAGAAAAACTTGGTTTTCAAAATTTGGCGTTTTTCATAGATTAAAACCTGCCTCTGTAGGCGGTTCTTTATCTAGGCGGCTCAAACCCGCGGTACCTTATCGATAAGGAAGAGAAGTAACTTTTGTCAGAGCGCCAGTTTGATTACTTTATTCTTTTTTAACCACTATCTCTCTCACCCAAAAACACACAGCCGACGTTTTTCATCTTTTCCACCATTGTTGAAGCTTCCAAAACCTTCAATCACTCAAATTAATTGGTTCCAAGTTGTGGGTTTCACTCATCCTTCATCTAACATCAATTAATTGTAAGTATTTTCTTTCAATTTCATCAATTTTATTCTAGGTTTCATCCTTTCATAATTGGGGATTTTTAAAATTGAAATTGAATTAAAACCTTAACAGGAATGTGGGTTGACATGGTTATTTTACTATGATTCCTTAGGTTCATATTCATTAAGATTTCACTAAAACCCACTTGTAGAACAAATCCGAATTTTGGCTAAATGATTTTGGTTAAAAGATGGATTTGAGATAAACCCATGAACAAGTAGGTAATGACATTGTTAATGCTTACCTAAAAACCATGTTTTGAAAAACCAATGTTCTAGTCCATTGTTGATCCAACATAGTTCATGTGTTCTTTGTTAATGATGGAATAGATGCATTGTGAACATGAGAATGATATGGATTCAATCCTTTGTTTGTCAAGAAATTGATATAACACATTCTCATATTTTCAATATTTGATTTTATTTTTCATATGAGTGATTGGAGAAATATTGTCTTATGTTTATTTAGGTACTAATCATGCCTTCTCAATTTCAAAAGGATCATCAATACACTAGACAATACATGCCAAATCTTTCCTGAACCTATGCTTCCCCCCAACTTCAAAACTCTTTTCCATCCCTTTCTACCCGTTGTTTCCATGAGGGTAGAGTCGTTGACAAGGAATTAACGGGTTATGACTATATCCAATCTATGTTTGAGCTTTCGGGGTTTGATTGCTTGCTCAACATAGAAGAAGATATTTCCCCCTTATTCCTTCTTGAATTCATTAGCACCTACTCCATGCTTGAATACAATGGAGAAATTTTCATTCCTTTTGTATTGAATGATCAATTGATTCAATACTCCCTCGAAAACTTTGGTGAAATTCTCGGTGTTCCATATGAAGGCACTTGTCGTTTTACGGATAAATGGAGACTTGATGCTCTGTTGGAATCATACGATAAACCTCCAAATGACCTCACCGAAATTGATCTAGATTTCATCCTTGACATCATCTCAAAAGAGCGTGATGGAAACGTTGTGAGAAGCCTTCATTCAAATGTACGAAATGTGAATCGATATGAAGTGCTCTATAGCGACCTTAAGGATTTTATGGTCCAATGGGCAAATATCCTTAGGGAGAATGTCTTTTGTCTTGGTGGAAACCGAGATCATATCCCGGCTTGTATGGTGCACATGTTGAGTTGCATCTTTACATCCACTAAGTATAATTTGGCATTCTATATCGCTCGAAATCAATTATGCCCTTTCAATTCCCAAAACAAACCTTCCCTATGCTATGCTTCTTACTAGCCTTTTTAGAAGGGTTGGTGAAGATTTTCCTCATATCGATCTTTCTCGCTTTAACCCGGTTCAACGGGTTATGTTACCTATTCAAGAGGTATATGAGCGAAAGCCTAGAAGTGACTGAAGTTCACGAAAATCCGATCATCAAGAGATGGATGATGAGGACACCCAAATGCCAACAAGTGATGGTGATGGCGTCGTTAATAGTTATCATTTCCACTCTTCGAGTAATTCCCATCCATCCTCAAGCCCATTCGAGGATAAATTTGAAGACCTAGCTCCTCCGCCTCATCATTCTAGTGATATCCCGGAAGATCTCAATATGGCGCATATTTACCGTGAGAATCTTAGAACTCGAGGTGAATTACACGAACACCGGATTGAATCAAGAAAGGGTTTCAAGTTCTTGGGAAAAATGATCAAGGGATTAGGGAAGAAACGGAGGTGAAGACTTTGAATTATGTCAAAGTTTACTTGTCTTGTGATGCTTTAAACATTTGCTTATTAACACTTTGGTTTGGTTGTTTATTAACTTATGTTACATGATGTTTGTGATTTACATAGCTTTGTGCATCTTTGTGATAGTTAGCTTATTAGATTATGATCTGTAGTTAACTTTGGCTTGTGAATTCTTTGGTAAAAAATCTGGGTTTATCAAAAACTGGGATGGGAAATTTTTGAAAGACCACTGGTCGCGGTTCCATATCGACCCGCGGATCCTTATCGATAAGGAACCGCCGGTCCTAGATAAGGAACCATCGGCCACTGTGCGCGACATCATCTTTTGTTATACACTGTTTTCTCAATTCTGTGTAAACACTGCATGATTTTCTGGAATAAACTGCACATTTCCTAAACTAGGTTACCTAAATTCATTATTCACCTAAAATGATTTTAACCCATTACTAGTTTGGATCATCCCCTCACCTATTTAAACCCACCTTGTTAGTCATGTTCTTCACACATCAAAACTTCCTTCCCTAACCCTTAAAACACCCTTAAACAACCATGGTTTGTACCAAAACCTCAAACACTTCCAAGACCTCCACCCCAAGGAAAACCCTCAAAATAAGGATTAAGGTAGCCAAGCCTAACTCCTCACCTTTCCTCACACCTAAGAATGAGATGGTTCCTATCCTCATATCTTCATCACCTTCACCACCTCTTGCTCCATGCAAGACATCATCCACCCAAGGTACAAACCACTCCATTGGTTCTACATCCTCTTCCTTCAACTCAAGAATGAATGAGCTCTCTTCACCCTTCACTCCAAGTACACCCTTGGATGTGACCACACAACCCCAACCAATCCAAAGCATTCCTTTTTTGAATGACTTTGATGACACTTTGGTGACTTCACCATTTACCCCTCATAACTCACCTATTTCACCAACCTTGGAGAACACTCCTACACAATCACCCATTTCCCCTTTAGGGAACATGCCTCCACTCTCACCCACATCACCCTTGGAGAACATGCCTCTTCCACCTCCACCCAACTCAAACATTCCAATTTTGGGTGTTCCACTTTCCCTCCTTTTGGGTGATCCTTACTATGGGTTTCAACAAACACATGGTCCTAGTTGTCCATGTTGTCTTTACAACTACTACATCATCGATAACCTTAGGATGGACATGTTTGGACTACATAGGAGGTTGCAAGAGTTCTTGCTTGCCTGGTTCTCCATGCCTCCTCCTAGGAGATGAATGATGAGTTTTCTTAATAAGTGTTTTCAACAAAACCAAGCCAAAGAAGACTACTCATCTAGATCTAATGATAAGCTAGCTTTGTATTAGTTAGTTTTTTCATTTGTCATTGTATTTGCTTCCCTCATGAGTGTTTCATGTTGTTGATCTATGGATTTAGTTTTATGTGTTTCTATCCTTATGTGCACATTAATCAACTTTAATTTGAAATTAAAATTGAACCTAAATCTATCACAACCTCTAAAAACATGACTAAAATTGGTTCAAAATGATATCTAAATTATTTTGTCACCCTTTGTCAAGACATTCTTTGTGAATGTGTTGCTTTATGCAACCCTAGCATAATTTGGTGCTAATAGATGTAAAATTCCAAGAATTGCAATATTTTTAGAAAGTCTTAGTTTTTCTCAAAAACCTGTAAAAACTTGGTTTCAAGTCCACTGGACGCGGATCCTTAAAGTCCCGCGGTTCCCTATCGATATGGAACCGCCGGTCCCTATAAGGTATCGCGGACAGTAAGTGGCTTTTGACGAATTTTTGGTCAAAAGTTTTAAAACCCTATACCCTGTCAAGATTCCTTGTTTGCTCAAATTGACTAAACATTCCTTGACACTTCACATTTTGTTTTCAAATTCTTACCTTGATTACATTTTACTTATACCCCAACCTTGAGATTTCATTCTCACACCTTCCCAAACTTGAGAATTCATTCTCACACAACCTTGAGATTTCATTCTCACACAACCTTGAGATTTCATTCTCACACAACCTTGAGATTTCATTCTCACACTCTCACAATGCCTAACTCCTACATTCCTAACCTTGACATTTATTTGTCATAACCCCACTCACCAAAAGCTTCCTCATCCAAGCTTTCAAAGAAACCGAAAATCTCAGTTCGACCTATTTGGGTTAAGAAGAATGAACTATCTTCCTCCAAACCACCCAAAAACCCTACCTTCTCTCCAATCAAGTATTGGAATGAGACTTATACCATTAACCCCATCACCGGAGCTCCTTCAATACCCCTCAACTCAATAACCTTTCAACCTTCCCAAACCTCACAAGTCATTGTGAAAACATTCCCAAACCCATTACCCCACCACCACCAAACCCAATGTTTGATGCCATACCCCCATCAAACGATTTTGTGTTGCATCATGGATCCTCGTGTGCTTGTTGTCGATTTCAACAAATTGAACTTGCTCATGTGTATGAGAAGTTAAATTGTCTTGAATTCCTCCTCACTCGACCTCCTATCCAAGTTTTCGTCCCGGTGGACAAAACTTCGAATGATGCATCGTCATCTTATTTTTCCAACTAAAGTCCTTGTCACTTTAGTTGTTTTAGAGTCTTTTCTTTTTTAAGCAATCTTGGAAAGTTATCACTATTAGACTAGCTTATGTTTAGTGGTTTACTTTCCATATTTATTGCTTTTAGATACTCATATTGTGTGTATGACTATCTTCTTTGTTGTGTCTTTTCTTTTATGTAACCTTTGTGTTGTTTGTGTGTTATTTCATCAGTTCTATTTTGAGTTGATCATGGTTAATTTTTACAATTGCTTATGGGTGATTCCATCAATTCTAAACTTTAACCCATTGACAAGCTTATCATCTTCATTGGATTGAAGTTTGATTTTGTCAATTACCTTTTTGGACAAACTTAGCAAAATACTTGCTTCTAATTTGAGATTTATTCTCTCTCTCCCTCTCAAGTTACTTAGTAGGTAGTGATCATATATACATTGGTGTTTCTTTCCTTTCTACTAACCTTTGTGTAGCATGTCACCTAAGTTCACATACTTGGTGCCCCAAGCAAGGTGGAGCAACCACCAAGGGGGAACTACTAGAAAAGTTCGATGTTCTTCGAAGACTTGTGCTAACCTTTTTGCTATGACAAAGGGGGAGAAATGATAGTGATAAACTAGTTAATAATTCCATATTTTGTGTTTCTACGTAAATGAGTTTATCGTTTGTCGTAATCAAAAAGGGGGAGATTGTTAATGCAAGTAATGCCTAAAAACATTATTAGTGTTAACTAATCTTTCTTAGCTTTAATCACAACAAACCATACAACACATTTAGTGTAAAACACAAAATGAATTATTTAACTAACACTATCATCAAGGTAATAATCATATCACTAACCTTTCTTAATCATACTTAGTGATCATCAAAATGATTATCCTTAAAACTCACTTTTGTTAATATGACAAAAGACTTTTTAATAAACTTTCATTTTTAGAAAATGTTTTATTAAAATGGAAAATTAAAATTTTAAAATAGCATATTCTAAATGCTGTTAGAATATCCTTTGAAGGCTTCAAATACCTCAGATATTCCAACCGCACTAAAAGACAAAAAATGGAGCGTACTCTAGTGGCGGTACCTTAGTAAATGATCACTTAAATTGTTAAGGATGTTTACATATGATTATCCTCTTGATCCCCTCCTTTACCTTGTCCAATGAGAAGATCACTCACTCACTAGTGTTGTGATAAAGATGAATCTATGAGCTAGTCATATTCATCATGATACCCTTTTTGTTTTAGGTCAATCCAATGTATTTATGAATACTTGGACTAGTTGTGTTCATCCATGTTATTTATGGATACTTGGATTTGTTGTGTACATCCATTGCATATGTGTTTGCTTGGATTTGTGTTGTGTAAATCCAAGCTACATGTGTGTACTTGGATAAGTCTAGTTGAGTTGTAATAGATTTGGTTAGTAGTTCTCACTAAACTATAAAGTGATGTGGTTGTGTCTTGTGAGTTCTCACTAAACTTGAAAGTGATTAGTAGTTGTGTTGTGTGAAGTTCTCACTTAGCTTCAAAGTGAAGAGTCGTGAAGATTGGTTCTAGCTTTCGATTAGGACTCGACATCTAGCTTTGTGTCATAAAATGGTGAAGTAGGCAACGTCGTGAAGATTGCTTCTACCTTAAGATTAGAACTCGACATCTAGCCTTGTGTCGTTAAATTGTAAAGTAGGCAACGTTGTGTAGATTGGTCCTAGCTAAATATTAGGTCTCGACATTTAGCTTAGTGTCAGAAAATAATGTAAGCAACGATGTAAGGTTTTCTCCGCCGAGAAGGGAGCTTTGGATATCGTGGATATCTCGAGTAGGTGTACTCGAGGAGTGGAGTAGAAACGAGGATAGAGCCTCGTTGTCGAACCACTATAAATCTTGGTGTCTTCCCACTAGGTTTTCTCCTTCCTTACTCTTTACTTATTTCATTATCATTACACTTACCTATTATCTTTGCTAGTGCATTTGAATTGAACCTAATCATTATGCAACTTAGCTTCAAACAAAAGATAGTTTTGATACAAACCAAATTGAAAGTAATTTTAATTTGGTCACCAATCGAAGAGAAACTATTCAACCCCCCCCCCCCCCCCCCTTCTAGTTTCTACAGATGGAGATTCAGCATCCATGTCGTGAATCGTAGCTAGATAACCCTCGCAGCCATGTGACAATAGTGCACGCGCTTGTAGGGTGGATATGATTTGTACAGACCGTCCGTGTACGAACCCGTTATGGATGTACTCTGGTGCATTAACATCACCGAAGATAACTCGATATGAATGGCAGTCTATGGTAGCATGATGCTTGGATAGCCAATCCATGCCCAAAATCATGTTGAAGTCATTCATGTCCAGCGGAAGTGCGTCAACAGGACGAACCTTATCGTCAAATTCTAGGGGAAGACTCTTGTATACATGGGTGATTAATACAGAGTCCCTCAAAGGCGTGGAAATAGTAAGTCTATTCTCTAGTGGCATGAGAAGCATCCTAATGTTCTTAGCATAAGCAGTAGAAATGACCGAGTGAGTAGCACCCGTATCGAAAAGAACACACTCAACTTGACCATACATATACAAGATTCCAGTGATGGTACCTATAGACTTGTTGGCCTGGTCTCGAGATGTCGTGTAGACACGCCCAGTGGTGGGAGGCGGCTTGGTATCAGCATGTCCCGATGTGCCCTCCATCTCGCCCTTACGACAATCCTTCATGATATGGCCAGGAAGACCACACTTGAAGCATGCGTCAGTGTTACGACGACATGTCCCTGGGTGCCTACGGTGGCATGTAGAGCAAAGAGGATGAGTATATCCTCCACCAGGTGCTCTGGCTGGCGGAGGACCTGATAAAACATTTTACATAAGACATGATAATAGGGTACAAAGGACAATGCGAATAATCGTAAGATTGAATACCAGTGATAGCTGGACGACTAGGCTGTGAACCTCTCTGGTTCTGGTCCCTACCGTTTCCATGGTTCCTGGTAGAAGATTTGCTAGAGTGTCAGAATATAAGTTATAACATGAAATCATAAGAAAATGCGTAAGTATTAGGACCTGCTGCCGTTGGAGTGTCCAGCATTATTACGGTAATTATCTTTACCGCTACGCCTATCCGTAGCAAAACGGTCGTTAGTCTGACCGGTTCCTTTGGGCTGATGGGGCTGCTGCTGAGTAGCCGGCTGAGACCGGTCCCCAGTTTTTTGCCTGGAAGATACAATTTAAAGAGATGAATAATTGACATATATGGAAAGAATACGGATTGGTCACCGTTTGAATGCGAATGTTTACCTCTTGTCGGGTCTCTCGGCTTCCCTGAACTCATCTCTCTCCTACAGCAGTTCCACCTTACGTGCACCATCGGCCACTTGTGCTACAATGGTGAACGTAACACACACCAGATTGTTTGCGACCGATGTGCAAAGAGCCCACCTAAAGTGGTGTGCCTGCTCTTCAAGAGTATCTGCCGCTGCACCAAGGAAACCAGCTAAGCGAAGAAAGCGCTGCATAAACTCATTGCTATTCTCCCCATCTCTCTATCGGATCCCATGGTACTCCCTCTTTAGCTTGTCTTGCTCAGCCTTGGGAAAGAACTGTTCCATCACCCTATCTTTGAACTGAGCCCATGTCAAACCAGCAACCCAATAGTAACCTCCCTCCGACTGCATCAACGCTAACCACCAATTTAACACATCGCCTGCGAACCGATAGCATGCCAACCTCGCCTTGAACGCGGGGTCACAACCCATAGCATTGAAAATCTTCTCGATGTGAGCCAACCAGCTTTCAGCATCACTGGGGCTATTTATTTTCTCAAAAGCTCGAGGACGGAGCTTGTTGAATCTCTCCAGCCATACTGCCAATGTCACTGGAGAAGGAGGAGGAGGTGCTTGGTTATGTTGTTGATTGTTGGCAGCTTGAACCTCAGCCCTGATGTCATTCCTTAGTTGAGGAAGCAAAGCTTGCATTGCAGCTTGGATTGCGGCATTGAGTTGTTCCTGTTCGCGTGGGAGAACCATCTGAAAGTATAACATAAAACATATGATTAACATATCAAAACATAAAATATATATATACATGAAAAAAATTTATACTAATAAATCCAGAGAAAAATTTTTATGCAAGAAAATTTGTGTATGAATGCATGATGTAGTTTTATGAAAACTTTTGTATGCTCGAGAGTGAACGCCTATGGTCAGTTCACCCAAAATAAAATACATGGCGAGGGGACGCCTATGGGTCGGTCCCAAATTTAAAAGTTTTGATAAAACACATGCGACTAAATAGGGCCAGTCCTGTACCAACCATTACTTAGTCATAAACCTGCGACAATGACATATATATGTACGCATAAAAATGATGAATGCATGAAAAACGACTGTCAATTCTAGGAAGACCATAGTGACTACCCACTAATCACATGTCATATTTTGAGAGCCTACAGGTCAAAACCTTGGCTCTGATACCATAATTGTAACACCCCATTTTGATAATCGGATGTCACGCGTAATTATGGCGTGTCATCAAAGCATACAAGGATAAATGTCTAAACGTTACATGACCATAAAAGGAAAATACCGGAATCAAACATCGGTAGTCCAAAAGTAAAGCTCATCACACACAAACATAAGTACTGTAACTGAAAGGACTAAACAATGTCCATGGCAAGAGTATCAAAGTAAAGATAATGCATAAAGTAAAGAAAGGCTAGAAACCTTCTAGTCCATATGCACGTACGCTTAAAGTCTACGAGCGTCCCTGAGTACCTGCCGTTTTGGGAACATAGAAAAGGAAAACGGCTGAGCAATACGCTCAGTGCACGGATGTAAAATAAAGCATGAATAGTATAAGCATATAAGCATAATAACCGCGGAAGAAACTAAGTCCCGAATAACCTGGTT
The DNA here is from genome assembly GCA_025667525.1 of Glebionis coronaria. NCBI lineage: Eukaryota > Viridiplantae > Streptophyta > Magnoliopsida > Asterales > Asteraceae > Glebionis > Glebionis coronaria. Next base: position 429,096,571 of record CM046877.1, read on the forward strand.
AAGTCTTGGTAAAACTGGTTTTATAGTTTGAAAATCGTTATGTTTATCTTATAAAAACTGTTTAACCTATTCTACCATTAGCCAATATAGGTCATGAAAATCCACCGTGCATGAATACTTGGAGGGGTGACCTAATCATGCAAATTAGAGGGGCTGCCTCTAATTTAATATACTGGTTTTGGGTAGGAGGGATCAGCTCCTTGTGAAGGATGCAAGGCACACACAACATTCACACTGAGTAATCTGCTGAAAACATGTAACTAGGATGCACCCATACGCCCCACATGATAAATATAATAATATGGCCAAAAGCTGAAGGGACGCCACGAGCAATCACTCCACCGTGGGGAAGTCATAACACCAGTGCTTCTAATGTTATGGTTATGGTACCTCCATAACTAGGTGAAACTGGTCATGCTTGTATATGGCTATAGGTATTCTAAATTAAACATAAGCAAATAAAACATATAAACTTATACTACGAGAAAACAGTTGGCTGCATACGGGGAAATCCTAATAAGGAAAGAATGTCCATACTGAAAGGACGGGAATCCGTACCTTATGTCTAGTGACCGAAGAAGACGAACAGAGGAGAGTCCTACTTCGGTATCACTAATGCTACATAAGTACATACGTGTATAAGTATCTGATTACTAAATACGTAACTGGTTTTATGTCATGTCTTAGCTTATTTTATACGTTCATGTCATGTTTTACTGTTTTAAGCTTTAAACTGTGTTTATCTTATATTTTGTCTATTCTGATTAAGTATTACTTGTATTTCATGTATTATTGTGACAATCCGTCAATTTACGATTGATATTTTATTCTCAAATATTATTTGAAAATATTATTTTAATGTTACAACATGAACTCACTCACTTTTGGGAAGAAATTTGGATTTACGTCTTGGAGTAGCATCGACTACGTCTAAACCGGAGGATTCAACGTTACGTGCTTACGTTTACATACACCGTCTTTGGTGACGGTCTGACATTTCAGAAAATAAATTTATCCGTGAATACTATTTTGGAGTTTTAAATTTGTGTTGGTTCATAAACTCACAAATTTACGAGAAGAGATTAGGACTTACGATTTTATTTTAACGTCCTTTACGACTAAACCGGAAGCCCTAGGATTACGTATTTACGTTTTCGAACTCCGTTTTTGATGAGACAATTTTTATTAGATTCATTTTGTGACGTTCATTCATAATTTATAAAAATGTTTTTCGTAAAACGACCCGAGGGCACGCAAATCGAGGAAACTAGAATCGAGGAATACCCGTAAACTAGTGAGGGGACAAAATACATTGTCCCACCCCACTAGTTTACATGGGGCGGCCAAAAACTTACCAACACCTTTAGGTGTCAAACTTTCTTTAACAAGTATTACACTTGTCCACTTTAGCTTACTAGTTAAGCTTACCATGAACTAAAACCATCAAACCTTCACATACTTCCCATTTACAACATGCAATACCACACACAAACTCTCTCTCTCTCTAGCTCCAAAGTGCCGTCCCATATTCATCATCCAAAATCCCATTTTGATCAAATTCATCCAAGAAATCATGTGTTATTCATACACATGTTGAAGCCCTCTTGAAGCTCTCTTGATTGGTGGTGCTTATAACATCTAAGGAGGAGTATTCATGGTGTCTTGGGGCTGATTTTCCACAAGGAGTTCATGGAGCATGGTGGTCTTGAAGATGGTCTTGGCTATGCACAAGTTTCTCCGTCAAAATCCATGTTTTGATCACAACCTACATCATCATTGTGGTATAAAGATTGTCCTCCTCAACTTCTTGTTATTTTGATTATGTAAACATGTATTTTATTTCCTATTGTATATATTTATGATGATTATATGATGATAAAAATGTTATGTGGGGATTTGTTGTTGATAATCATGGATAAAAAGATGAAAAACTATAAGTAAAAATGGGTAAATCTTGTTTAAATAATAGGCTGTATAAAACAGTAAAGAACCATATGGTAAACTGATAAAATGATGAAGTAGAATGGATTTACAGTAAGCTATGGTTCTTGTGCACATGTGAGAGTTGGCCATGCAATGGAATCAAAATAATGAGTGAGATATGATCAAAACAAGTTTAGGGTATAAATCTGAGGTTACTGTTTTGGACGATTTTTAAAAAATACTTAGAAGATGATTCAACAGTAGCTATAAAAGAGTTAAATGTAGCACATATTATGTAGTTTATGTGATAAAAATTTGAGCTTCTACCTCCATATAGAACTCATGATATGGCAGTTTTGGTGAAAGTAAAGTTAAAAATCAGATTTTTGGAAATAATGTTTATTATTATTATATAAGCACTCACATTATAATGTATAAAATGTAAAAATATAAATCCAATAACTTATAAAAATTATTTATATAAATGTATAAAAGGTTAATTAAATGGGTAAATTATATAAATGGTGGTAAAATAATATTTATAAGTAATAAAAACTATAAACTTGATTTTTACGACTTTTTCGGCTATCGCCGTAAAATTAACGTTTTTCGCCAAATAAAACTTAGACGACCAAACCCGTCTAATGTAAAGTTTATAAAAGTCATATACTTATGTATAGGTAACTAATACAAGTAAAAACCGATAAAACCCGAACTATAAGAAATACGGACATTTACGAGCTAAATAAACATATTGGACTAATAATTGGACTTAATAAGATAAAAACTTGTAAAAAGAACTTATTGGGCTTAACCCATTTGGGCCCAACTTGTAAAGTTTAACTACTGATAATATAAGTGTAAAAAGGTTTAATAAGAGTAAAAGAACTTATAATAAGTTTATTGGACTTAAAACACGTAAATACGCAAAACTAGTAAACTAGTATGAACGTTATCGACATATAACACTAGAATGAGTAAACGAGAATATGTAAACCCACGTGATCATCATATATAAATAATCATCATATGTATACATAATTGTTATTTTTATAAAGTCATTGGACATGAGTCTAAGACCGATTATTATTTATATAGATTTCCGTGATTGAAGCACGTACCATACGTCCGAATTGCCGATAACCCGCCTTCCCATATCAACGTGAGTTCATAGCCTCGCACTCTTTTAAATGTTTTTATAAATGTTTTATAAACCCGCGAGGGAGATAACATGTTAGTTTTTATAAAATTAGGACACCATTTGTCCCGATTGTTTGCTTATTGATTTGGACCCGAATGAATGAATGACCCGATTGTATGACCCGATAAATGATTAATGGACCCGATAGATGAAATAAAATGGATTATTAAAGTTAAGTTATGTCACTAAAAGTCCCATTAGCATGAACTGTGAACTACCGGGAGTTGGTAGACGCTTATGCATTTAATAGTACTATTTGGGGACGATCACCCCAGTTCGCGCCTTGACGATTGATCCCCGTCGTGCCACATTGATTGGTAAGCGAATTTATGTATGAGAAGATTTCCATAGCGTGACCTTTGTGACGACACGCTACTTTAGATGGGCAAAAATTGGTATCGGGTTAGCTACCCGTTGTTGGTTTAGTAAGGTAACAATGTCATGCGGCTTATAATAATCCAAAATTTACAAAATACTAATAGACGCTCCGAATTACGATGTATTGCCTGACTAGCAATACAGGGTCATACTATTGATATTATGTTTGTATTTTGGTTTTTCATAACCATATTCATATAACGGTTTTTATTTGATTTTATACAACGTCATAAGACGTATTGTATGATGTTTTTACGACATTGGCTCGTATAATAATTTTAAGGCAAATGCCTATATTATGATTTTCGATAAGGATTTGTATAAAAATGATTTTGGCTATTTTACGGCCTATTACAATGATTGGAACGTATTGATTTTTGGTACTAATTTTATACCAAAGTTATATTGATGGAATTTATTAAACTCTATGAATTCACTCGGCGTTATCGCTGACCTTTTCTTTTAACATGTTTTATCTCAGGTACTTGAAGGTAATTCTCAGGAAGACGACAAGAATTCATGGCCCGCACTTAAACAATATTTTTCCATTCAAATACTTTGTAAAACTTTGTATGAAATGTAATGACTTGGGACCGATGTAACTTTGACAATTATGAATGGAAATGCTTTATAAATAAACGACGCGATTTTTATGCGTTGTCTATGATGTGAGTAATGTGCTATCCCGTAACACCAACTAGTCTTCCGCTGTACTGAGTTGTATGAATTTGGGGGTGTTACAGTTTGGTACCAGAGCTCTCGTTATAGAGAACGAAAGATTTTTAAAACCAAGGTTTGAATAAAACTTTTCAAAATCTTTTAACTATAAACATTTTTCTAAAAATGTCTAAAAATCTTTTGACTATAACGGTGCCGAAGAATTCCCGAGTTACCGACAAGGCCATGACTGAGAAGTGTTATTTAATATATATATAACTTGGATTATATATATGATGTAATTTGATTACATGATTGTTTGATGATTATTTTGACATTTATACGAGGTATTTATACGACGTAGATCGTCACAAGTAACCCTAAATCCCCTAGTAAATTAATCGAAGCTATTCTCGTAGGAATTCTAGCTATCCTAGATCTAAACCAAGTTGTGGATATTTATGATCCCGACAAATGGTTGATATTCGTAGAAATGTAGATATTAGTTGGTTGTGATATTGAAAAAGAATTGGCGAGATTAAATCTGATATCGATGTCATGACGATCTTTTCTTATAGAGTGGAGTTGACCAAAACGTTACCACCTAGAAAGATGTCATCTGATTCGTTGTCATCCAATTCTTAAATTTGAAATCGAAAGGGTGAATGTTGCACTTGAGGCTGTCATTGGAACCATTACCCAAAAGCCTCATGCCACTAGTACCTTTCCGAGAAGTCTAGTTGAATGATCAAGTCATTTCATACTAGTGACTCATTTGATAATTGTTGTTGTAAGAGATATAGTATTGGAAATTAAGTGTTGATTCATATTGAGATTGTATTGCCTTTACAAGGCCGAAGAATAAGGTTGTAAATATTGGAAAATAAGGTAGGATGTCGAATTGAGTATAAAATTGGTTGAAACTTGGATAAAGTAAAATCTAACCCATATGGAATATGAGATTGATAAGAGGAAGTTGTTAAGTCCTGTGATTGAATTATAAGGTTTTAATTGATTGTTAGTTTGTGTTAAGGGCTGTTCCTAGGCCATTGTCCACTTACGAGGATGCCCAGTGTCCAAGAAATAAATTGAAGAAATCTTCTTCTGAATTGAGACCGATGGATCTTCTGGGACATGTGGAACACCTAATGACTCTTGTAGATTAGTATTCATTGTGGTATCTTTTAAAAATCCCTAACTTAACTGAGATATCAGTTGGTAGGATGAGTTCTGAGAATTGTATGACATAGTGACACGTAATGTGTTACGGTACAATTCTGACTTGTTTGTGATTAATGGAAAAGACTACCTTTGATTGATAAATCCTACATGTATCGATGTTGTCTATCCTTTATTGCTTCATCCTAATGTTCTCATTAGTGATGCAACCGTTGAACAAGTACTCATCTTGAATTGAGTTACGTTGTGGATTATTCTTTTGAGTGCCATCGAGATCATGAACCTCATGACTATTTGGCTAAGCTCATTCCCTATCATATTGTAGTTAGTTCTCGGTGAACAACTCTTCATCACTCTTTTGCAGATCACACGTTATTTTTATAAAGTTAAAACGGTATCCTTTGAGAAAATTTAATTTTCATCACTATAAGGATTATTCATAGTGAGATTTATAAGTGATTGTTATTGAAATGAGGTTGTTTATAAAACACTTTGGAAAACCTAATTGTTTTCATAACGAATAAAATCTTTGTAAATATATTTTTGATTCTTATTTAAGAATTAAGCATGAAAATGTTTTCATTATAAACATGATGATAAAATTTTGACGAACTGAGTATTGCATTGTTGATCTTGAAATTGTATATAGTTGCGCGCCTACATACAATTTGGAATGGACTATGCAAGGCTGATTAGTAGTCACCATAAAATTATTAACAAACACTGAATTTTCATTGAAGATTGTGAAAGATTAAATTTTATGAGATCTGCAAGAAGTGAAAATAAGGACATAATGTTAGGGACACCTACATATGTGCCTGTAGCATCTATTCTTCCGAGTCGAATTTACTCATCTGTGGAAATTGTCTTATTTGACAATTGACAATTCTTTCTTATCTAATTCTCCCGTAGTGAAATTCTTAGGAAAAGTATTTGATTACCGAGTGTTGATACCCGACTGGATGTATCGACGTTCTTATCATTTCTTTTGATCTGATTTCATTTGAATGACCTGGGTAACGATCCGAGGAGCTTTCGAATGCGTACTCAAATTATGAAAACATGGGATATATTCATATTCGTTAAATGTTTTCGTCTGTATCTGATTTGAAATTCTATCGCGTAGATTATGCGTTGACCTTACTCTTTAATGGTAGTTGTGTCTCCATATATCCTTGAATTTGTGAAGGATTATGAGTTATTATTAGTCTTTTGAGAAGTTCACATCTTATCGATGGCAATGCAACTAGAAAGTTGATAGTGCCAGTAGAATGGATTGATTGATTATGACATGACGACATTGTCTTAATTGATGGGAACCCGACTAGAATTCCCTAAAAGATAAGATGTTGATTATCAAAAGTGATCTAAATAATTCTTGATGAATGACCATATCCTGTATTAAGACTTGAAGTATTACCATGAATGATTGTGAACTAGTTATAGATATTATAATCTAGGAGAACCTAATATGAATTTATTAAAAGATGTTTATGTTATCTGAAACTTTAGTAAGTATTCGTTGGTAAATTACCTAGACTTTCGCCACTAAGGCAAGTTGAATTTGGTATTGATTATATTCCTGGTCTGCACATGTGGCATGTGCACTATACTTCATCACCGTCTGAATTAAAAGAATTATCGTACAACTGAGAAAGTTGTCGGAGAAATATTTTATTATACCAAGCCTGTCATCCTGAAGAGCTATGGTGTTATCTTTCCTTATATTTATAGATTACTGTGACTGAGTAAATTGACAATCGAAAACGATATCCATAACTCGAAATGGAAGATTTGTTCGATCATTTACAAGGTTTTAGCGTATGTTTTAAAGATTTAATCCACGGCATGGTTATTATCAACTTCGCGTCCGCGAAGAAGATTATTTATTCCAATCACTACATCCGGTACTTGTAATGAATATTATGAGTTTCACGTGATGTCGTTTGGATTAACCAATGCACATGTAGCATTCATAAATTCGGTGAATCACGTGTGTAGGCTGTAATTTGATAAATTCATGCTTGCGATCATTAAGGACTATTTGTTTGTTAATACGAATAATAATGAGTTAATAATTAGTTGTAAATTGCCCTGAATTGGCTAAACAATGAAAACCTATACCTTAAATATTTCACATGTGATTAAGGACTTAATCCTTTATATGATTTAACCGTGTAATTAATAGATAATGGAAGCTATATTGACTTTTCAAAGATTAGAACCATTAACGCTTAGGGATTAAAAACTTAATCCTTTACATAAAATGACCGTTGGATTAATAATGGTAAGATGTATGCATATAGACTCTTCAAAAATTAAGAGCCCTTTTAAGACTTTGGATTTTACCAAAAAGAAATGGAAATATGTTTTGACAAATGTTTTAACAAAGGATTTTTAAAGGGATTATTCCCTTATACACAAACCATTTAACTAAACTTCTGTTTAGGGGTAAATGTTTGTGTATACCTCAAGATAACTTAAGAAGGATTGAGTAAAACCATTTAAACCATGACTTAAAATTTGAAACGATAATTTACGCTTTTCAAACTAAGGAAATTTTGACCAAAGTATAAACAAAGGTTTTTCAAACATTTACGGATCTTGCTAAATATTTTCGATAAATCAACAAAAATCTTGTTAATTAAATTCAAATTTATTTTTGAACATTTTATATAATTGGTCGAACTAAGAAATTTAAAATTTTTACGTTTACGTTTCATAAAAATTAAAAAATTATTGTTAATTTACATATAATAATTATCGACGCTTTAGACGCCGGATTGAGAAAAACTGATAAAAATGATAGTTGACACGAAACTGAAACATAAAAGATATGAAGAAGGAATTTTAAATAAATACAGTTATGATATTTATTTCATCAGGAGAAAGTGAACGTAATTACTGACGCATAATATAGAAAGAATATCTGAGTGAATTATGGACATGATAATCACATCATCATGAGAAGTGAATATAAATACTGATGTATTATATAAAAATATAAAGAACCAATTAGGACATGTTCCTTAGTAATGAAGCTGCAAAATAAATTGCCGAACGATATAAAAGTAAACAATGTGCGTAAAAAGGATAATATAGATAATAAAAGGGGTTCGCGTCTAATGTGAACCATTAGAATTGAGAAGCCGATAGCGTTAAATGCATAAGAGGCCACTGGTGGTTGCCTAAATATGGAGATTGTGAGATGTAGTTATATTGGAATCTTGTAAGTATAAGTATTCTATTTATGTCATTTCCGACTAGAAGTATCTTTGTCTGAAGAAGTTTTACTAATGACAAATTATGAAGGCAGACATCGCCTCATACATTAGTAAAACGTCTAGCTATTGCAAAGGTCATCATCTGAATCTGATTCGATTTGGGTCATCGTCGACAGACTGATCAAATCTGCTAATATCATTCTCGTTAATGATAAATGCAAAAGAGTTATGTAAACATAGTGTGCCTGTATCGAACATCTATATCAAGATCCTCGCTTCGCATCGAATTTCTAGAGAATTGCTCAGAAATCATTGAGAACGAACCTTGATGAGAGTACTATGTACCACCCCAAATCGAAGGGAAGAGGTAAAGTAACGATACAAAGCAATATAAGTGCTGTTTTATGTTTGAATGATTGACCTTTGATAATAGACCGTATAATCGTTTTCCTTTGGAGAGATTACCATTGATAATCATTGTATTAGGGTTGATATGAAGACACCCGACATACACCCATTGTGAGTTGGACATGTCTCTTAGGTTTAAGGTTTCCTATGATGACGAACCTATCCTTGCAAAATACCCGACCCGCGAGATCTGAAATGATTGTTGAAATTAGGATTTGATTATTAACATCCGGTAGTGGGGAAGAGGTTATGTGAATATGAAATGTAGATCTTGAAGTGCCAAATGGGTAGCGAAGTTATGCCACAATTTTTAACCTTGGAAAAATGAATTCATGATCTGACAAATCATGGGATATAAGTCCCCGTTGTATGGGACCATTGAGATGATGTGAAAGATTGGTTTGAAAGGCATATAAGCTGGATCTACCCTAGGACTTCAAGGACCGCGTGAATTATGTTTCGTAAATCGAACTTGATGGAATATCTATCAAGTGAAAATCTACCTGTTCTTAGTAAAGCTTAGATCGACGAAAAGTTGCATTCATCAAAAACCCGTGAACATCATGGATAGAGAAAGTAAGTCAACATTAAGCCTGATCTTATTCATGTAGTTATGTTTGATGAAACTCGCGTATTGTAATGAATTACACTTGTGAGAAAAGACCGAATGTGGAGGAAATACCCACATGGCTTAAACTCTATAAGAAGCGAGTAGTAAGGTAAGATGATCTTTGAGGACAAAGATCCTGTTTAGGGGTAAATGCTGTGACAATCCGTCAATTTACGATTGATATTTTATTCTCAAATATTATTTGAAAATATTATTTTAATGTTACAACATGAACTCACTCACTTTTGGGAAGAAATTTGGATTTACGTCTTGGAGTAGCATCGACTACGTCTAAACCGGAGGATTCAACGTTACGTGCTTACGTTTACATACACCGTCTTTGGTGACGGTCCGACATTTCAGAAAATAAATTTATCCGTGAATACTATTTTGGAGTTTTAAATTTGTGTTGGTTCATAAACTCACAAATTTACGAGAAGAGATTAGGACTTACGATTTTATTTTAACGTCCTTTACGACTAAACCGGAAGCCCTAGGATTACGTATTTACGTTTTCGAACTCCGTTTTTGATGAGACAATTTTTATTAGATTCATTTTGTGACGTTCATTCATAATTTATAAAAACGTTTTTCGTAAAACGACCCGAGGGCATGCAAATCGAGGAAACTAGAATCGAGGAATACCCGTAAACTAGTGAGATGGGACAAAATACATTGTCCCACCCCACTAGCTTACATGGGGCGGCCAAAAACTTACCAACACGTTTAGGTGTCAAACTTTCTTTAACAAGTATTACACTTGTCCACTTTAGCTTACTAGTTAAGCTTACCATGAACTAAAACCATCAAACCTTCACATACTTCCCATTTACAACATGCAATACCACACACAAACTCTCTCTCTCTAGCTCCAAAGTGCCGTCCCATATTCATCATCCAAAATCCCATTTTGATCAAATTCATCCAAGAAATCATGTGTTATTCATACACATGTTGAAGCCCTCTTGAAGCACTCTTGATTGGTGGTGCTTATAACATCCAAGGAGGAGTATTCATGGTGTCTTGGGGCTGATTTTTCACAAGGAGTTCATGGAGCATGGTGGTCTTGAAGATGGTCTTGGCTATGCACAAGTTTCTCCGTCAAAATCCATGTTTTGATCACAACCTACATCATCATGGTGGTATAAAGATAGTCCTCCTCAACTTCTTGTTATTTTGATTATGTAAACATGTATTATATTTCCTATTGTATATATTTATGATGATTATATGATGATAAAAATGTTATGTGGGGATTTGTTGTTGATAATCATGGATAAAAAGATGAAAAACTATAAGTAAAAATGGGTAAATCTTGTTTAAATAATAGGCTGTATAAAACAGTAAAGAACCATATGGTAAACTGATAAAATGATGAAGTAGAATGGATTTACAGTAAGCTATGGGTCTTGTGCACATGTGAGAGTTGGCCATGCAATGGAATCAAAATAATGAGTGAGATATGATCAAAACAAGTTTAGGGTATAAATCTGAGGTTACTGTTTTGGACGATTTTTAAAAAATACTTAGAAGATGATTCAACAGTAGCTATAAAAGAGTTAAATGTAGCACATATTATGTAGTTTATGTGATATGGCAGTTTTGGTGAAAGTAAAGTTAAAAATCAGATTTTTGGAAATAATGTTTATTATTATTATATAAGCACTCACATTATAATGTATAAAATGTAAAAATATAAATCCACTAACTTATAAAACTTATTTATATAAATGTATAAAAGGTTAATTAAATGGGTAAATTATATAAATGGTGGTAAAATAATATTTATAAGTAATAAAAACTATAAACTTGATTTTTACGACTTTTTCGGCTATCGCCGTAAAATTAACGTTTTTCGCCAAATAAAACTTAGACGACCAAACCCGTCTAATGTAAAGTTTATAAAAGTCATATACTGATGTATAGGTAACTAATACAAGTAAAAACCGATAAAACCCGAACTATAAGAAATACGGACATTTACGAGCTAAATAAACATATTGGACTAATAATTGGACTTAATAAGATAAAAACTTGTAAAAAGAACTTATTGGGCTGAACCCATTTGGGCCCAACTTGTAAAGTTTAAGTACTGATAATATAAGTGTGAAAAGGATTAATAAGAGTTAAAGAACTTATAATAAGTTTATTGGACTTAAAACACGTAAATACGTAAAACTAGTAAACTAGTATGAACGTTATCGACATATAACACTAGAATGAGTAAACGAGAATATGTAAACCCACTTGTGACAATCCGTCAATTTATGTTCGATATTTTATTCTCAAATATTATTTGAAAATATTATTTTAATGTTACAATATGAACTCACTTATTTTTGGGAAGAAATTTGGATTTACGTCTTGGAGTAGCATCGACTACGTCTAAACCGGAGGATTCAACGTTACGTGCTTACGTTTATATACACCGTCTTTGGTGACAGCCCGACATTTCAGAAAATAAATTTATCCGTGAATATTATTTTGGAGTTTTAAATTTGTGTTGGTTCATAAACTCACAAATTTACGAGAAGAAATTAGGACTTACGATTTTATTTTAACGTCCTCTACGACTAAACCGGAAACCTTAGGATTACGTATTTACGTTTTCGAACTCCGTTTTTGATGAAACAATTTTTATTGGATTCGTTTTGTGATGTTGATTCATAATTTATAAAAACGTTTTTCGTAAAACGACCCGAAGGCACGCAAATCGAGGAAACTAGAATCGAGGAGTACCCGTAAACTAATAAGGGTATGAAACAAGTATTACTTGTCCCAACCCCTATAGTGGGCGGCCAAAACTACTACAACACATCAAAGATGTGTCCACTTTTTATTTAAAAACTAGGACACTTGTCCTAGTCTTGCATCAAACCACCTACACATCATAAACCACCAAAACTTAAACAACTAGCTCATTCTATCACATGCAAACAACTCAAATCCTCTCATTCTCTCTCAAAATTTCCGTCCACTATAGCCTTCAAAACACCCATTTGATCTTGATTTTACCATGAAACCTCATGTTATTTACATACATAATGAAGCCCTTTTGAAACCCTATTGATTGGTGGTGATTATAACATCCAAGGAGAAGTTTCCATGGAGTATCAAGGCTGATTTTCCACCAGGAGTTCATGGAGCATGGTGGTCTTGAAGATGGTCATGGATATCCACAAGTTTCTCCATCAAAAATCCATGTTTTGATCAACCTACATCATCATGGTGGTATAAAGATTGTCCTCCTCAACTTCTTGTTATTTTGATTATGTAAACATGTATTTTATTTCCTATTGTATATGTATATGGTGATTATATGATGATAAAAATGTTATGTGGGGATTTGTTGTTGATAAACATGATTAAAAAGGTGAAAAACCATATGAAACAAGGTTAAAATCATGGTTAAATTTGTTGGCTGTATAAAACAGTAAATAAACAGGTCATGGACTGATAATATGATGAAGTAGAATCCATTTACAGTAAGCTATGGGTCTTGTACACATGTGAGAGTTGGCCATGCAATGGAATCATTGTAATGAGTGAGATATGATCAAAACAAGTTTAGGGTATAAATCTGAAGTTACTGTTTTGGACGATTTTTAGAAAATACTTAAAGGATGATTCAACAGTAGATATAGGAGAGTTAAATGTAGCACATATCATGTAGTTTATGTGATAAAAATTTGAGCTTCTATCTCCATGTAGAACTCAAGATATGGCAGTTTTGGTGAAGATGAAGTTAAAAATCAGATTTTTGGAAATTAAAGAATAATACTATTATATAAGCACTCACATTTTAATATATAAAATGTAAAATAAAAACCCACTAACTTATAAAACTTATTTATATAAATATATATATATATATAAGGTTAATCAAATGGATAAATTATATAAATGGTGGTGAAATAATGTTTATAAGTAATAAAAACTATAAATATGATTTTTACGACTTTTTCGGCTATTGCCGTAAAATTAACGTTTTTGTTAAATAAAACTTAGATGGTTGGACCCGTCTAATGAAAACTTTATAAAACTTATATACTGATATATAGACATGTATAACAAGTAAGAACCGATAAAACCCGAACTATAGGGCATACGGACATTAACAAGTTAAATAAACATATTGGACTAATAAATGGACTAAATAGGATAAAAACTTGAAAAAAGAATCTATTGGGCTTAACCCATTTAGGCCCAACATGGAAAATATATATATACTGATAATATAAGAACAAAAAGGATTAAAACAAGTTAAAGAACTTATAATAGGCTTATTGGACCTAAAACGTGTAAATAGGTAAAACTAGTAAACTAGTATAAAAGTTATCGACATATAACTCTAAAATGAGTAAATCAGGATATGTAAACCCACTTGATCATCATATATATATAATCATCATATGTATACATAATTGGTATTTTTATAAAGTCATTGGACAAACGTCTAAGACCGATTATTATTTGTCTAGGTTTCCGTGATTGAAGCGCGTACCGTACGTCCGAATTGCCAATCACCCGCCTTCCCACATCAACGTGAGTTCATAGCCTCGCACTCTTTTAAATGTTTTATAAATGCTTTATTAACCCGCGAGGGAGATAACATGTTAGTTTTTATAAAAGTTTGGACACCATTTGTCCCGATTGTTTGTTTATTGATTTTGGACCCGAATGATTGAATGACCCGATTGTATGACCCGATAAATGATTAATGGACCCGATAGATGAAATCAAATGGATTATTAAAGTTTGGTTATGTCACTAAAAGTCCCATTAGCATGAATTGTGAACTACCGGGAGTTGGTAGACGCTTATGCATTTAATAGTACTATTTGGGGACGATCACCCCAGTTCGCGCCTTGACGGTTGATCCCCGTCGTGCCACATTGATTGGTAAGCGAATTTATGTATGAGAAGATTTCAATAGCGTGACCTTTGTGACGACATGCTACTTTAGATGGGCAAAATTGGTATCGGGTTAGCTACCCGTTTTGGTTTAGTAAGGTAACAATGTCATGCGGCTTGTAATAATCCAAAACTAATGAAATACTATTAGACGCTTCGAATTACGATGTATTGCCTGACTAGCAATACAGGGTCATACTATTGATATTATGTTTGTGTTTTGGTTTTCATAACCATATTCATATAACGGTTTTTATTTGATTTTATACAACGTCATAAGACGTATTGTATGATGTTTTTACGACATTGGCTCGTATAATAATTTTTAAGGCAAATGCCTATATTATGATTTTCGATAAGGATTTATATAAAATGACTTTGGCTATTTTATGGCCTATTACAAAGATTTGTATAAAACGATTTTTGGCTATTTTACGGCCTATTACAATGATTTGTACGAATTGATTTTTGGTACTAATTTTATACCAAAGTTATATTGATGGAATTTATTAAACTCTATGAATTCACTCGGCGTTATCGCTGACCTTTTCTTTTAACATGTTTTATCTCAGGTACTTGAAGGTAATTCTCGGGAAGACAACAAGAATTCATGGCCCGCACTTAAACAATATTTTCCATTCAAATACCTTGTAAAACTTTGTAAGAAATAATATGACTTGGGACCGATGTAACTTTGATAATTATGAATGGAAATGATTTATAAAAAAACGACGCGATTTTTATGCGTTGTCTATGATGTGAGTAATGTGCTATCCCGTAACACCAACTAGTCTTCCGCTGTACTGTGTTGTATAAATTTGGGGGTGTTACAGTTTGGTACCAGAGCTCTCGTTATAGAGAACGAAAGATTTTTAAAACCAAGGTTTTGAATAAAACATTTCAAAATCTTTTAACTATAAACATTTTTCTGAAAATGTCTAAAAATCTTTTGACTATAACGGTGCCGAAGAATTCCCGAGTTACCGACAAGGCCAGACTGAGAAGTGTTATTTTAATATATATATAACTTGGATTATATATATATATATATATATATGATGTAATTTTATTACATGATTGTTTGATGATTTTTTTGATAATTATACGAGGTATTTATACGACGTAGATTGTCACAAGTAACCCTAAATCCCCTAGTAAATTAATCGAAGCTATTCTCGTAGGAATTCTAGCTATCCTAGATCTAAACCAAGTTGTGGATATTTATGATCCCAACAAATGGTTGATATTCGTAGAAATGTAGATATTAGTTGATTGGGATGTTGAAAAGAATTGGCGAGATTAAATCTGATATTGATGTTATGACGATCTTTCCTTATAGAGTGGAGTTTGACAAAACGTTACCACCTAGAAAGATGTCATCTGATTCGTTGTCATCCAATTCTTAAATTTGAAATCGAAAGGGTGAATGTTGCACTTGAGGCTGTCATTGGAACCATTACCCAAAAGCCTCATGCCACTAATACCTTTCCGAGAAGTCTAATTGAATGTATGAGTCATCTCATACTAGTGACTCATTTGATAATTGTTGTTGTAAGAGCTATAGGATTAAAATTAAGTGTTGATCATATTGAGCTTTTATTGCCTTTACAAGGCCGAAGAATAAGATTGAAAGTATTGGAGAATGAGGTAGAATATCGAATTGAGTATAAAATTGATTGAAACTTGAATAAAGTAAAATTTAACTTGTATGGGATATAAGATTGTTAAGAGGAAGTCGTTAAGTTTCGTGATTGAATTATAAGGATTTAATTGATTATTGATTTGTGTTAAGGGTTGTTCCTAGACCATTGTCCACTAACGAGGATGCCCAGTGTCCAAGAAATAAATTGAAGAAATCTTCTTCTGAATTGAGACCGATGGATCTTCTGGGACATGTGGAACACCTAATGACTCTTGTAGATTAGTATTCATTGAGGTATCTTTGAAAATAATCCCTAACTTAACTGAGACTTCAGTTGGTAGGATGAGATATTGGAATTGTATGACATAGTGACACATAATGTGTTACGGTACAATTTGACTTGTTTGTGATTAATGAAAAGACTACCTATGATTGCTAAATTCTACATGTATCGATGTTATCTATCTCTTATTGCTTCATCCTAATGTTCGCATTAGTGATGCCACCATTAAACAAGTACTCATATTGATTTGAGTTACGTTGTAGATTATTCTTGTTGAGTGCCATCGAGATCATGAACCTCATGATTAATTGGCTAAGCTCATTTCCTATCATATCGTAGTTAATTCTTGGTGAACAAGCTTTCATCACTCTTTTGCAGATCACACATTGTTTTTATAAAGTTGAAACGGTATCCTTTGAGAAAAATTGAATTTTCATCACAATAAGGATTATTCAAAGTGAGATTTATAAGTGATTGATATCAAAATGAAGTTGTTTATGAGACGCTCTGGAAAACTTAGTTGTTTTCATAACAAAGAAGATCTTTGTAAATTTATTTTTGATTCTTATTTAAGAATTAAGCATGAAAATGTTTTTATAAATATGATGATAAAATTTTGACGAACTGAGTATTGCATCGTTAATCTTGAAATTGTATATAGTTGCGCGCCTACATACAATTTGGAATGGACTATGCAAGACTGATTAGTAGTCACCATAAAACTAATGAATAAACACTACATTTTCTTTGAAGATTGTGAAAGATTAAAAATTTATGAGATCTGCAAGAAGTGTAAAATGAGGACATAGTGTTAGGGACACCTACATATGTGCCTGTAGCATCTATTCTTCTGAGTCGAATTTACTCATCTGTGGAAATTGTCTTATTTGACAATTGACAATCCTTTCTTGACCAATTCTCCTGTAGTAAGATTCTTAGGAAAAGTATCTGATTACCGAGTGTTGATACCCGACTGGATGTATCGACGTTCTTATCATTTCTTTTGATTTGATTTCATTTGAATGACCTGGGTAACGATCCGAGGAGCTTTCGAATGCGTACTCAAATTATGAAAACATGGAATATATTCATATTCGTTAAGTGTTTTCGTCTGTATCTGATTTGAAATTCTCTCGCGTAAATTATGAGTTGACCTTACTCTTTTGATAGTAGTTGTGTCTCCAGATATCCTTGAATTTGTCAAGGATTATGAATTATTATTAGTCTTTTGAGAAGCTCACATCTTATCGACAACAATGAAACTGGAAAGTTGATAATTCCAGTAGAATGGATTGATTGATTATGACATGACGACATTGTCTTAATTGATGGGAACTCGAGTAGAATTCCCCTAAAAAGATAAGATGTTGATTATCAAAAGTGAACTAAATAATTCTTGACGGATGATCATATCCTGTATTTAGACTTGAGATTATATTGTGATTGGGTGTGAACTAGTTATAGATATTGTAATCTAGAAAGAACCTAGTATGTATTTATTAAAAGATGTTTATCTTATCTGAAACTTTAGGAGGTATTTGTTGGTGAACTACCTAGACTTTCGCCACTAAGGCTAGTTGAATTTGGTATTGGTTATATTTCCGGTGCTGCACTTGTGACTTGTGCACTGTACGTCAGCACCATCTGAATTTAAGGAATTACCGTACAATTGAGAAAGTTGTCGGAGAAAGATTTTATTATACCAAGCCTGTCATCCTGAAGAGCTATGGTGTTATCTTTCCTTACATGTATAGATTACTGTGACTGAGTAAATTGACAATCGAAAACGATATCCATAACTCGAAATGGAAGATTTGTTCGATCATTTACAAGGTTCTACTGTTTGTTTTAAAGATTTGATCCACGGCATGGTTATTATCAACTTCGCATTTGCGAAGAAGATTATGTATTCCAATCACTACATCTAGAACTTGTAATGAACATTATAAGTTTCATGAGATGACGTTTGGATTGACTAATACACATGTAGCATTCATAAATTTGGTGAATCACGTGTGTAGGCTGTAATTTGATAAATTCATGCTCGTGATCATTAAGGACTATTTGTTTGTATATAAGAATAAGGATGAGTTAATAATTATTAATAAGAATGCCCTGAATTGGCTAAACAATGAAAACCTGTACCTTGAATAATTAACACGTGATTAAAGACTTAATACTTTACATGTTTTGACTATGTGATTAAAAGGATAATGGAATATAAATAGACTCTTCAAAAATTAAGAGACCTTTTAAGACTTTGGATTTTACCAAAAAGAAATGGAAATATGTTTTGACAAATGTTTTTAACAAAGGATTTTAAGGGATTATTCCCTTATACACAAATCATTTAACTAAACTTCTGTTTAGGGGTAAATGATTGTGTATACCTCAAGACAACTTAAGAAGGATTGAGGAAATCATTTAAACCATGACTTGAAATTTGAAACGACACTTTTTGCTTTTCAACTAAGAAAATTTTGACCAAAATATAAACCAAAGATTTTTCGAACAATTACGGATCTTATTAAATATTTTGGATAAATCAACAAAAATCTTGTTAATTAAATTCAAATTTATTTTGAACATTTTATATAATTGGTCGAATTAAGAAATTTAAAATCTTTAAGTACATTTCATAAAAATTGAATAATAATTATTTAATTAATTATAATAATTATCGACGCTTTAGACGACGGATTGAGAAAAACTGATAAAAATGATAGTGAGACGAAACTGAAACATAATAGATATGAAGAAAGAATTTTGAATAAATACAATTATGATATTTATTTCATCAAGAGAAAGTGAATGTAATTACTGACGCATAATATAGAAAGAATATCTGAGTGAATTGTGGACATGATAATTATATCATCATGAGAAGTGAATATAGATACCAATGCATTATGTAGAAAAGATAAAGAACCAGTTAGGACATGTTCCTTATTAATGAAGGTGCAAAATAAATTGCCAAACAATATAAAAATAAACGATGTTTGTGAAAAGGATAATATAGATAATAAAAGGATTTCACGGCTAATGTGAACCATTAAAATAAAGAAGCCAATAGCGTTAAATAATTTTACAAGGCCACTTGTGGTTGTATAAATATGGAGATTATGAGATATAGTTATGTTGGAATTTGTAAGTATAAGTATTATATGTATGTCATTTTTGACTAAAAGTATCTTTGTCTGAAGAAATTGTACTGATGGCAATTATGAAGGCAGACATCGCCTCATACATTAGTAAACGTCTAGCTATTGCAAAGGTCATCATCTGAATTTGATTCGATTTGGGTTATCGTCGACAGACTGACCAAATCTGCTAATATCATTCCCGTTAATGATAAATGCAAAAGAGTTATGTATACATAGCATGCCTGTATCGATCATCTATATCAAGATCCTCGCTTCGCATCGAATTTCTAGAGATTTGCTCAGAAATCATTGAGAACGAACATTGATGAGAGTACTATGTACCACCCCAAATCGAAGGGACGAGGTAAAGTAACGATACAAGGTGATATAAGTGTTGTTTTATGTTTGAATGATCGACCTTTAGTAATAGACCGTATAATCGTTTTCCTTTGGAATGATTATCATTGATAATCATCGTATTAGGATCGAGATCGAATCTTGTTAGGATCTGAATCTTAGAGCATCTGTAAGCAGGAGTTGAGATGAAGACACCCGACATACACCCATTGTGAGTTGGACATGTCTCTTAGGTTTAAGGTTTCCTATGATGGTGAACCTATCCTTGCAAAATACCCGACCCGCGAGATCTGAAATGATTGTTGAAATTAGGATTTTATTATTAACCGCCGATAGTGGGCAAGAGGTTATATGAATGTGAAATGTAGATCTTGAAGTGCCAAATGGGTAGCGAAGTTATGCCACAATTTTTAACCTTGGAAAAAATGAATTCATGATCTGACAAATCATGGGATATAAGTCCCCGTTGTATGGGACCATTGAGATGATGTAAAAGTTGGGATTGAAAGGCATATAAGCTGGATCTACCCTAGGACTTCAAGAACCGCGTGAATTATGTTTCGTAAATCGAACTTGATGGAATATCTATCAAGTGAAAATCTGATTATTCTTAATAGAGCTTAGATCGGCGAAAAGTTGCATTCATCAAAAACCCGTGAACATCATGGATAGAGAAAGTAAGTCAACATTAAGCCTGATCTTATTCCCGTAGAAATGTTTGATAGAACTCGTGTATTGTAATAAAATTACACTTGTGAGAAAAGACCGAATGTGGAGGAAATACCCACATGGCTTAAACTCTATAAGAAGCGAGTAGTAAGATGATCTTTGAGGACAAAGATCCTGTTTAGGGGTAAATGCTGTGACAATCCGTCAATTTATGGTCGATATTTTATTCTTAAATATTATTTGAAAATATTATTTTAATGTTACAATATGAACTCACTTATTTTTGGGAAGAAATTTGGATTTACGTCTTGGAGTAGCATCGACTACGTCTAAACCGGAGGATTCAACGTTACGTGCTTACGTTTATATACACCGTCTTTGGTGACAGCCCGACATTTCAGAAAATAAATTTATCCGTGAATATTATTTTGGAGTTTTAAATTTGTGTTGGTTCATAAACTCACAAATTTACGAGAAGAAATTAGGACTTACGATTTTATTTTAACGTCCTCTACGACTAAACCGGAAACCTTAGGATTACGTATTTACGTTTTCGAACTCCGTTTTTGATGAAACAATTTTTATTGGATTCGTTTTGTGACGTTGATTCATAATTTATAAAAACGTTTTTCGTTAAACGACCCGAAGGCACGCAAATCGAGGAAACTAGAATCGAGGAGTACCCGTAAACTAATAAGGGGATGAAACATGTATTACTTGTCCCAACCCCTATAGTGGGCGGCCAAAACTACTACAACACATCAAAGATGTGTCCACTTTTTATTTAAAAACTAGGACACTTGTCCTAGTCTTGCATCAAACCACCTACACATCATAAACCACCAAAACTTAAACAACTAGCTCATTCTATCACATGCAAACAACTCAAATCCTCTCATTCTCTCTCAAAATTTCCGTCCACTATAGCCTTCAAAACACCCATTTGATCTTGATTTTACCATGAAACCTCATGTTATTTACATACATAATGAAGCCCTTTTGAAACCCTATTGATTGGTGGTGATTATAACATCCAAGGAGGAGTTTCCATGGAGTATCAAGGCTGATTTTCCACAAGGAGTTCATGGAGCATGGTGGTCTTGAAGATGGTCATGGATATCCACAAGTTTCTCCATCAAAAATCCATGTTTTGATCAACCTACTTCATCATGGTGGTATAAAGATTGTCCTCCTCAACTTCTTGTTATTTTGATTATGTAAACATGTATTTTATTTCCTATTGTATATGTATATGGTGATTATATGATGATAAAAATGTTATGTGGGGATTTGTTGTTGATAAACATGATTAAAAAGGTGAAAAACCATATGAAACAAGGTTAAAATCATGGTTAAATTTGTTGGCTGTATAAAAAAGTAAATAAACAGGTCATGGACTGATAATATGATGAAGTAGAATCCATTTACAGTAAGCTATGGGTCTTGTATACATGTGAGAGTTGGCCATGCAATGGAATCATTGTAATGAGTGAGATATGATCAAAACAAGTTTAGGGTATAAATCTGAAGTTACTGTTTTGGACGATTTTTAGAAAATACTTAAAGGATAATTCAACAGTAGCTATAGAAGAGTTAAATGTAGCACATATCATGTAGTTTATGTGATAAAACTTTGAGCTTCTATCTCCATGTAGAACTCAAGATATGGCAGTTTTGGTGAAGATGAAGTTAAAAATCAGATTTTTGGAAATTAAAGAATAATACTATTATATAAGCACTCACATTTTAATATATAAAATGTAAAATAAAAACCCACTAACTTATAAAACTTATTTATATAAATATATATATATAAGGTTAATCAAATGGATAAATTATATAAATGGTGGTGAAATAATGTTTATAAGTAATAAAAACTATAAATATGATTTTTACGACTTTTTCGGCTATTGCCGTAAAATTAACGTTTTTGTTAAATAAAACTTAGATGGTTGGACCCGTCTAATGAAAACTTTATAAAACTTATATACTGATATATAGACATGTATAACAAGTAAGAACCGATAAAACCCGAACTATAGGGCATACGGACATTAACAAGTTAAATAAATATATTGGACTAATAAATGGACTAAATAGGATAAAAACTTGTAAAAAGAATCTATTGGGCTTAACCCATTTAGGCCCAACATGGAAAATATATATATACTGATAATATAAGAACAAAAAGGATTAAAACAAGTTAAAGAACTTATAATAGGCTTATTGGACCTAAAACGTGTAAATAGGTAAAACTAGTAAACTAGTATAAAAGTTATCGACATATAACTCTAAAATGAGTAAATGAGGATATGTAAACCCACTTGATCATCATATATATATAATCATCATATGTATACATAATTGGTATTTTTATAAAGTCATTGGACAAACGTCTAAGACCGATTATTATTTGTCTAGGTTTCCGTGATTGAATCGCGTACCGTACGTCCGAATTGCCAATCACCCGCCTTCCCACATCAACGTGAGTTCATAGCCTCGCACTCTTTTAAATGTTTTATAAATGCTTTATAAACCCGCGAGGGAGATAACATGTTAGTTTTTATAAAAGTTTGGACACCATTTGTCCCGATTGTTTGTTTATTGATTTTGGACCCGAATGATTGAATGACCCGATTGTATGACCCGATAAATGATTAATGGACCCGATAGATGAAATCAAATGGATTATTAAAGTTAGGTTATGTCACTAAAAGTCCCATTAGCATGAATTGTGAACTACCGGGAGTTGGTAGACGCTTATGCATTTAATAGTACTATTTGGGGACGATCACCCCAGTTCGCGCCTTGACGGTTGATCCCCGTCGTGCCACATTGATTGGTAAGCGAATTTATGTATGAGAAGATTTCAATAGCGTGACCTTTCTGACGACACACTACTTTAGATGGGCAAAATTGGTATCGGGTTAGCTACCCGTTTTGGTTTAGTAAGGTAACAATGTCATGCGGCTTGTAATAATCCAAAACTAATGAAATACTATTAGACGCTTCGAATTACGATGTATTACCTGACTAGCAATACAGGGTCATACTATTGATATTATGTTTGTGTTTTGGTTTTCATAACCATATTCATATAACGGTTTTTTATTTGATTTTATACAACGTCATAAGACGTATTGTATGATGTTTTTACGGCATTGGCTCGTATAATAATTTTTAAGGCAAATGCCTATATTATGATTTTCGATAAGGATTTATATAAAATGACTTTGGCTATTTTATGGCCTATTACAAAGATTTGTATAAAACGATTTTTGGCTATTTTACGGCCTATTACAATGATTTGTACGAATTGATTTTTGGTACTAATTTTATACCAAAGTTATATTGATGGAATTTATTAAACTCTATGAATTCACTCGGCGTTATCGCTGACCTTTTCTTTTAACATGTTTTATCTCAGGTACTTGAAGGTAATTCTCGGGAAGACAACAAGAATTCATGGCCCGCACTTAAACAATATTTTCCATTCAAATACCTTGTAAAACTTTGTAAGAAATAATATGACTTGGGACCGATGTAACTTTGATAATTATGAATGGAAATGATTTATAAATAAACGACGCGATTTTTATGCGTTGTCTATGATGTGAGTAATGTGCTATCCCGTAACACCAACTAGTCTTCCGCTGTACTGTGTTGTATAAATTTGGGGGTGTTACACCACTTGATCATCATATATAAATAATCATCATATGTATACATAATTGTTATTTTTATAAAGTCATTGGACATGAGTCTAAGACCAATTATTATTTATATAGGTTTCCGTGATTGAAGCACGTACCGTACGTCCGAATTGCCGATAACCCGCCTTCCCATATCAACGTGAGTTCATAGCCTCGCACTCTTTTAAATATTTTTATAAATGTTTTATAAACCCGCGAGGGAGATAACATGTTAGTTTTTATAAAATTAGGACACCTTTTGTCCCGATTGTTTGCTTATTGATTTGGACCCGAATGAATGAATGACCCGATTGTATGACCCGATAAATGATTAATGGACCCGATAGATGAAATAAAATGGATTATTAAAGTTAGGTTATGTCATTAAAAGTCCCATTAGCATGAATTGTGAACTACCGGGAGTTGGTAGACGCTTATGCATTTAATAGTACTATTTGGGGACGATCACCCCAGTTCGCGCCTTGACGGTTGATCCCCGTCGTGCCACATTGATTGGTAAGCGAATTTATGTATGAGAAGATTTCCATAGCGTGACCTTTGTGACGACACGCTACTTTAGATGGGCGAAAATTGGTATCGGGTTAGCTACCCGTTGTTGGTTTAGTAAGGTAACAATGTCATGCGGCTTATAATAATCCAAAATTTACAAAATACTAATAGACGCTCCGAATTACGATGTATTGCCTGACTAGCCATACAGGGTCATACTATTGATATTATGTTTGTGTTTTGGTTTTTCATAACCATATTCATATAACGGTTTTTATTTGATTTTATACAACGTCATAAGACGTATTGCATGATGTTTTTACGACATTGGCTCGTATAATAATTTTTAAGGCAAATGGCTATATTATGATTTTCGATAAGGATTTGTATAAAAATGATTTTGGCTATTTTACGGCCTATTACAATGATTTGTACGTATTGATTTTTGGTACTAATTTTATACCAAAGTTATATTGATGGAATTTATTAAACTCTATGAATTCACTCGGCGTTATCGCTGACCTTTTCTTTTAACATGTTTTATCTCAGGTACTTGAAGGTAATTCTCGGGAAGACGACAAGAATTCATGGCCCGCACTTAAACAATATTTTTCCATTCAAATACTTTGTAAAACTTTGTATGAAATGTAATGACTTGGGACCGATGTAACTTTGACAATTATGAATGGAAATGCTTTATAAATAAACGACGCGATTTTTATGCGTTGTCTATGATGTGAGTAATGTGCTATCCCGTAACACCAACTAGTCTTCCGCTGTACTGAGTTGTATGAATTTGGGGGTGTTACAATTATTATACTTACTATGTAATAATAAGTAACTTTCTAAAAATAGCAGGTTTCCTAAAATAGAAAGTTACCAAAAATAGAAAGTTTCCAAAAATAGAAAGTTTCCAAAAACAGAAAGTTTCCAAAAATAGAAAGTTTTCAAAAATAGAATTACTGCTTAAAATAGATAAGTTTCTAAAAAGAGAAAGTTTCCATAAATAGATTAGTTGCCTTAATTAAATAAGTTTCTAAAAATAGAAAGTTTCCATAAATAGATATAAGCTGGTTAAATAAGCTAAGTATATAAGATTAAGTGTTTTCTGATAATTTTTCTAAGTCATAATGATATAAGTTATAGTTTATTAATTATTACATGTAATTTAAATATACTATAGGTTAAAAGTATTTAATTAAATATATCATGTTTTTAATTAAATAAAGTTAAATACTTAGGTTAAAACATATATTATTAATTATTAATAATATAACCTAAGTCACGTTAATTAATTAATTATAGCCATGGTTTTTAATAATTAATTAATTATAAAGTCTAGAAAAATATAAATACTTAGGTTAAAAATCCATGATCTAATAATTAAATTATAACATAAGTCATGTTTTATTAAATTAATCATGTCATATTTTATTAATTTAATTTTTAACATATGATTATTAAAACATAACCTTAACATAAACCATGAACCGGATCGTGACTAGAAACCATGAACCGGAACCGTAATCAACACCATACCCCGAACCACTTCGGGGTTCCCCCTTGTTTGCTCCTGCCGTGGGACCCACACCACCAAACCGAGACCTTGAGGTCTCGGTGGTGGTCTATATGCCAAGCCAAGACCCCCTTGGAGTTCGGTTTAGGCGTCGGCCACTACAAACACCCCAAAATCCCCGTTTTGATTTACCCCATAACCATTTACATGTTTGATTTATGTTTTTAATTAGCTTTTTAAAAACATCATGTTCTTATTTAATTTATTAAATCAAAACAAAATGAAAAAGGATTAAAAAGGTATACCGAATGCGTGGATCTAACGAGGATGAACACACACGAACACTTGCACCAAATTCAAGATCAAAATCAAATAAACACCTCCCTTTTGTGTGTTTATATGCGGCGGCCAAGATAGAGCAAGAAGGAAAGAGCAAAAATCTTTTTAGGGTTTTTGTTTAATTTACTGTAAAGTGAAAATGACCAAAAGATTTCACCTTAACCCTTGTTAGTAAAAATTAGATGGGCTTGGCCCATCTCTTGGTGTAGCCGCGGGTAGGGGTCCCGACATGGGGTACCCGTACCTTTTCCCGAGTCCATTTATTCTAGTGTTCATTCGTGTTTAGTCGTGTTCGTGTTTTATGTGTTCTCGTTAAATATTAACCGTGACTTAATATATTTATTCGTGTTCGTAATAAATATATATACGTAATTAATATTAGCTCGTGATTTAATTACGCTCATGATTTCATGATCGCATGTTCGTGATTAATTATTGTTTAAAAATTATTGTGTGTTCGTACGTAATAAATACTTATCGTGTTCTAACACGTACGTAATACGTAAAATTCTAACACGTGAACGTAATCATACCATAAAAGGAAAGTTTTAATCTAGTACGTACGATCTTAAGAGTACTATTCATTGTAAAAGCATGCGGGTTTTACAAGCCTAATCAAGTTGAGGAACAAAGTATCACCTTGGATGAGGCAACATAGGTCTATTCAGAAGGCTGCACTTAAAAAGCAAAGATTCAGAAACCACAAGAAAAGGCAAATGAATGCAACCAAACAGGGGAGTAATTATGAAGAACAACCACCTTCATCTGATAATCAAACAAGGATCTCTAGAAATGACATCAATATTGAGCTAGATGAAGATGTAATTGGGACTTATGAAGATGGAACTGGTTTAGACACTGGTGTGGGTGAACCAACAAACATGGAGTTTCAACAAGAAGAACCACAGCCTACTCATGAGGAGCCACAAGTTGAAGAAATGATGGTAACTCAGCCAACACCAACACCTCAATCACCACTTCAAGTGAATTGGAGTACTTTCTATTAGAAAGAGGAAATAAATGTTCAATTTCCTATATCTTCAACTCCACCACCACAGGAAACAGTCTTTGCAAGTACTGTCTAGATCAAGAATGAGCAATGGATCAGACAAGACTAAAGAGGTGCAAGTTGAAAGGATAGCTTCAGTGGAAGAAAGGGTATCTGGAGATACACAAGTGATTGAAGAAACAAGTGTGTCTAATACTGGTGAAGTCAACATTGTTGAAGATCCAAGTACTGCTAAGCCAACTAAGCCGACTGCAAGTACTGCTGACATTGTTGAAGATCCAAGTACTTCTAAGCCAACTAAGCCGAATGAAAGTACCGCTGGTGATCATCCTTCACTAGAAAGTTAAACTCCTTTTGGAGAGGATGAGACTTTAGCCCAAATACTGCTTGACTTAAGAGAGAAGAATTCAGCTGAGAAAGCAAAACAAGTAGAGGCAGAGAAGAACACACAACAAGATGTTCTTGCCAAAAAGGATCAAACTAAAGGGAAGAAAGTTCAAGCTTCACACCTTACTAAAGGTATAGTTATTCAACAACAAGTTGATGAGGAAAGATCTTCCAAGCTAAAGAAGAAGCTACCTAAGATTAATCCAAAAGTTTAGGGGAAGAAGCAAATACTATCAGAATCAGAAAATGAAAATGATTTAGATAAAGATATAAGCAAAGTCATGTATAGATTTAATCAGTTAGACCATGATGAGGAATATTCTCTGAGGATGCAAGCTTAGATTCGTGAAGAAGACTTGCAAGAAGAACTTGAAGCTAAGCAACATTTGCTAGAAGCTAAGAGAATACAACTAGAATGGAACATACATGAGTATGATAGGATTGAAGCTGAATTACATGCAAGTGAGCTTCTTGTAGACTCATTGATAGCTTAAGAGAGAGATGCTTATGATGAAGAAGAGAAATCAAAACTGATTGATGATTTGGTAAGGGAGCAACAAAGATTCTTTGCTGAAAAAAGAAGAGGAGAAAATATTAAGCCTCCAACTACCATGCAGATTAGGAATCAAATGATGAACTTTCTCAAGAAAGTTAAGGGTTTCACTCATATTCAGCTGGTCAAGAATAATTTTGAAGAAATCAGGACTTTGTATGAACAACATAAGAGAACTAAATTGATTTTTGTTGAGATTGGATTTGAAGCAGATAGGATAGCTGTTGAAAAACATAAAAGAAATCTGCAACAACAAAGGCAATTTAGAAGTGCTCCTAGAATTAAGCAAAGTACTGTTGAACCTACAACTACATCTCCAACTATCAAGACCACTTATGTGAGGAAGAATAGAAAGGAGAAGGTAAGTTCAAAAGAGGAAGAGACTACTCAAAGAATGAATGAAGGAGATAAAGCTCAAGATGTTGCTCAGACTGAAAATGTACAAGCATTACATACACAGTCAACAGTACATACTGAAGAAACGGCACATACAAACTTGGAAGAGGGTTCAACAGAATTTGAAGGAACCTCCAAGGGTTTTAAGAGGAAAAGATCAACAAAGAGGAAGCAGAAAGCCAAGAGGGCTAAGTCAACAGCAGAAGATAGTGATGATGATGAGAGGTTGAAAAAGTACTTGAATATAGTAAAATTTGAAGATCAATGTATTGATACATAGATTGTTGGAAAGAGATCATCTATTGCTAGATGGATATACTCTATGGATCTAAGGACTGGAAGCTCATGGAATTCAAAGAACTGATGGCACAACAAGAATATTCAGACTTTTGGAAGATATTCTTCACATTCTTGACAGACAAGATATTCAGGATCTTTTCAGGTTAGTTCAAGAAGCCAGTGAAGGTAAAACTAAAGTATCACTATTATGTAGGGAATTGCTCTTCATGTATGAACCACACAATTGTGATCAAGAAATGTTGAAGGAATTAGAGAATCAGGTTCCTAGTTACTAGAGATATTATAGATCATGTGGATTGCATATTTTGGATATAGATGATGTAACTTACTATATGCTACAAGAGAAGAGTTATCCATTCAAACAAAGATTGTTGAAAAGAATGTTGGAACAACAATTAGAAGTTACAAAAGAATATGTTGATGCTTAAGAGTTGATCAGAATGGTTAAACAACAAATCAAGGATTTGAAAGATGAGGAAGAAGCTGAGAAAGAGCCTTAAGTGTTTGACTTTCAGTTACACTTCACAAATGGTTCTCAGTTCACCATGTCTAACACACATAAGAACTGGCTAGTCCATAAGCAAACGGTTTCTGGTAAAGACTTCTCAAATCCGTTGAAAGCTGGTCGTTTGCTAAAAACTGTATGGTTCTAACTCACCTTGTTTCAAAAAAAGAGTTGGCTAGTCCTAGACAAACAGTACTAGGTAAAGACTTCATCAAGTTCGTTGATGGTTGACAATTTACCAAAAATTATAGGGTTATCAGTATACCTTATTCTTTATGAATAAAGTATTGGCTATTTCAGAGTGTACGGCTTACTGGTAAAGAATATATCAAATCCGTTGATAGCTGGTGGTTTGCTAAAAATCATTAAGCCAATACAGATTGGTTTTTGTTGTTAACTGTTTTATTTCTGGTATGAAGATTGCAAGCCAAGAAGTATTCAAGAAGAAAATAATTAGAAGGTTTTGTGTCATCAAATCAAGACTGAAGTTCATGATTTAGAGTTCATAGATTTAACTCAAGAAGACAATTACTGTTGCTGCAAAGACAAATGAATGTTTACAAGACACAAGAAGATCATAGTTTGAAGACAAAGATGATGTTCATGATGTTTGAAGATTATCTTATCAGAAGAAGATCTACATTGAAGTGTTTGGCTACATTTAGTTGGATAAAAATACAAATTACCAAGTTCAATCCAAGGATGAAGGAAAGACTGAAGACATGTATTCTAAATACATCCAGTACAAAGAGAAACAAGAAGACAACAAGTTATCATTCTTGTTTAGGGGAGGATTGATGGGAGTTATTTGTTAAGTGTCAAGTACCGTTAGTGTTATTGAAGTATTGTTAGTATCTTTCATGTACCGTTAGTGTTAACGCGGTACATAGTAAGTACTGCTACTTATAAAGTAAGTACTGCTATATTGATTAGGACAAATATATCTTTGTATAAGATATGTCATATTTATAGTTAGAGTATATCTTAAGGGATATACTTAAATAGTTAGAATATTGATAATATATCGTCTGTGATATAGTTATCTTTATAGAATATTCTAAGGTTTCTAGGTTCCTTACTCTATAAAAGGAACATAGGTACAATGTCATTCATGTACCTCATTCAAGTTGATTAATAAGAGAATCAAATAGTTAAACGTAATTTTGTTCTTCTGTTCTTTATAAGTTAGATTCCGTATAACTTATTTAGTTTCAATAAGAGTTCTCAAAGTGTTTTAGTTTGATTACAAACTACTATACTAGTTCTTAGCAGATTATAGATCCAATCAAAAGGATCAACAACGGACCACTGATGAAGAAGAAGACGAACACATTAATTAGGGTTTAGATTTGGGGATAAAATAAGGGTTCTTATGTATGTGAAGTGTGTTTATGATTTAGAGTGTGTGTGGGTGAGATAATATAAACCAGTCAACGAGTGAATAGCGTACACGTGTCTTTTATATTTTTTTAATAACAAAAAATATTGTAACCGATTAACCTGGAATGAATAGGTCATCTTGACGAGAACGATCAATAATTTGAAAGTTTATTGACGAGCTTAGTCGTTTAGTGAGTATGTTGATGAGACCAGTCTTTTTTTAACAATATGTTATGTATCTTTAACTTTTGTCCAAGATATGTTCATAAGAAGCCATTAGGAGCCATTTTGGAGCATCCTAGGTAATCACCTTGTTAGCTATACTTTGATCTTGTTATAATACCTTATTAGAGTTGTAATAATGCCAAAATTATGTTAGAAAGATAATCTAAAAGAAACTAAGTGATTTCATCAATTTACATGAAAGTTATAAGTTAAAGATGTCTTAAAACCCTAGTTTTATAATCTACATGAGATAATAAGCAAAAACTCATTTCAAAAGCTATAATTCTGAAGAAATGTTGTTATTATGATTATAAACATGTTTAGAAACTTTGTTTTAAAATCCTTGATCATTTGGTTCATTTTTTAGGTTGTTATGTGATTTTTACAAGTGTAGGGACTAAAATTGTGAATTCTGAAAATATTTCTTACTTTGGGCCAAAAGTGTCATTTTATGAAATTAAAAGCTATAAGAATAAATTTTGGAAAGTTTGAGGTCCTAAGGTTAAATACTAAAGGTCTAAAACGCAAATACTAAAACTATACACTTAAGGGGTTAAAAGTGGAATAATAGCAAAGTGTAACCAAAAGAACTAATTTTGCCAATTTTGAAACTAAAGAAGATTAATCATGAATAAGAGGAAGTAATGAAAGTATCATGTTAGTAGAGAGCTTTATACAAAGATGTTCCATCTCGATATTACGTTCTGACTGAGTGGTTGGGTTTACGATTTAAAGTGCCCCCGCTCCTCAAATGTTTATAGAATGGCTTGTAGGTATGATGGCCCGAGCACTGGTGCTATAATTACAAACAAATAATAATCAAAGAAAATATAACCAACACTTAACAACCCTGAACCAAAATCATCAAAGACTTGATAATATACACAATGTATTAATCCAGGCTTGTGTGAGATCAAGCTGTTGTTTATGTGACCAAGTTGTGGTTTGTATGATCAAGCTGTTTATCTGTGAATGAAATATATCTTGTCATATCTTGGATTCTATGGACATAACCTGAGTTCATAGTCTCACATCTAATGCTTTCTAAATGATTTCAAAACCCGTGAGGGGGATATATGCTAAAATTGGAATACAAGTGCTTTTAAAACTGTATGGTATGATTATTGACACTATATTTACTACTGCCATTAAGTCCCTTTTTAATCGTAAACCGCTAATCATTTCTCGGAATGAGCGCTAATAACATGAATAGTATTATTGGAGACTGACATCTCCTATCTAGGCAAGTCGCACTTGCTAGAAGCTAATGGTCCATTCCTAGGCTAAACGGATACACTTTATTTTTCTTAACTCAGGAGTTTGGCAAACTGCATGCATAAGGGCAATTTTTTGGTTTCTGTATGTCAAGTAACGGTGCATGAGCAAAGTGCAGTACGAAGACTATTTTATGTGGGTGTATTACAACATAGCCTGGAGAACATACTTGTATTCAAAACTGTTATAACAAACCTATGCATTCACTCAACCTTTGTGTTGATTTTAAGCATATATCTCAGATAAAAGGTGGTTGATAGCATAGAGCAGCACAAGGATGTCATGAAGAGGCACAAGACTAAAATTTTTCTAGATTTTAGGAACCTCATATTGTAAAACTCTGATTTTTCAATGAAATATAAAGAAAGTTTATTTCATCACTCTTTTGAGTTGTTTTCTATTATTATGACTTGTGTTCTATGAAGTAATACCCCAGATCAATGTTCCGCTGCGTAAAGGTAAAAATGAGGGTGTTATAGTAGCAAGATACATTTTGTGTTGTTCAGTACTTAAAGAGGTGTGATAATTACGTTTCTCTTGTTCTAAAAACTTAAGAGTTTCGTTGTATTTAGTTTCAAAACATCCTTTACAGTAGTAATGACACCCCCTTTATACCTTGCACGCTCTTAGTCTTTTGGAATAAGCTCAGCTCTACAGCTTGCCAAAAGCTAACTAGATTTTAGAAGTGCAGCTTCTCTTTCTTCAAAATTTTAAGTGAGCGTAGAGTTTGCCTTCTTTAACTGCTTTTGACACTTTCTAGTTTCTTTGACATCTTTTTGTAAAGTATCAATTAAATTAGCAAGCGCAATACGCTCCTCATCATCAGCATACTCATTTGCATGTTGATCATCCTGAGACTCATTATTGCACATGTCTGATGAATCGGGTGTCGTAGCTATCAACCGTTTCCATCATACATGTGTCAGTAATGGTTGTGGGTAGGTCACTATGCTCATGAGTATCACCAAAAACATTATATTCCTCGTCAGTTTGTAACTTTTTGAGTGGCTCAATATCAAAGATAGGACCATTGTCATCTTCAGTGACTTTGAGAACTTCTTCAACCTTTTCCATGTACGAGTAATGTGCTTCCAGTTCTTGGTTGGAGACTTCATCATCAGTGTCATCAAGCATTGCTCCGTCCTCTGCCGACAATTTGACCCCTGCATCCATCTTCTTGCATAGCAGCATTTTCTCCTTATGATATGCATAGTAATTAACCCGTTTTGGCTTTATGCATTCCTTTTCCATATGCCTAAATCCGTTGCAGTTATAGCATCGAGTCCCACTTTGCTGAACCACTTGAGTACCAACCGTTTCCCTATTCCCAGTAACAGTAACAACCCTTTGATTATCATATGTAGAAAGTTGTCGATCGTAACGTGTAGAACCCTCAACGTGCATTGAATTACGTTGATCATACATTGAAGGACTCTCCCCATGCCTACGTGTATCATACCTTGGAGGGACCTCAACATATCTGTTCTGTGTGTTAGATGAAGTTCGGATGTTGTTGTTGATGGGCTTGTAAATATTCTTGTAAGACTTCATGATGAAAGCAATTTGTTGCTCATTTCCCTATCCTTCTAAGCTTGTTCTTTATCACTATCTTCTTCGGATGAGTGCTCATATGGTGGTGATGGTGCTCTAGGCTCTTTACCTCTTGATCTTGTGTGAGCAGATGTCTTTGATGTAGTGGAGTATCTTGGTGATGATGATTGAATAGAGTATGACTTTGGAGCACGAGAGCGATGGTTTTGATAATGTTGAGTGGTAGACACCAAAGCAAGTGAATTAGAAGTCTCTACTACCCGTTCAACTCAAAGTTCATTTGCCTCATTCTGAAATTGTTTCAAAATGTCAAAAAGCGTGTGATAGTTGTCCTCGTCTAACTTATTATGTTGTTTCACCAAAGTTACAAATCATGTCCACTCTGGTTGAAGTTGCTATAGTAATTGCACATTGACTTGCATGGTGGAAGTTGTTTTGTGTCATGTCATTCATCATCTTGTAGAATCTAGTGTAATATGAATCAATCGATTCTCCATCCAATGAAGTAAACTTTCCAAAGTTTTAGAACAATTTTGTTTTGACATCTTTCTTGTTAAGTGATTCTCCTTGTTGCAAGCGTTCAATGGCAAACCACATTTTTTTGTAGTAGACCACGCATCGACCGTTGAGTAAATATTGTGATAATCCGTCAATTTATGGTTGATATTTTATTCTCAATTATTTTTGAAAACATTATTTTAATGTTATATCAAATGGATGTCCAAATCCATACCCAAATTATTTAATAATAATTTATAAATGACAATAATAGCCTTGCTCTCTTGGTGACCCAACGTTTTTCTCGATCTGGCTAACCCTCTAAACACCACTTGATTCAATACACCTTTACACGTGTCAGGATCCCAAAAGTAGTTATTACATTGAACCGGTCTTATAGGGTACTGTAACCGGTAATACTCAAGTCTTTTAACCGATACATCCGGTAACAAAGGTCAAACAGTTATTTAGAGGGTTTATGTTTTTTAGACCAATTTGGTTGGGTGGTTTTCAAAGGGTTTTTGTAAAACATTTCAAAGGGTTTTTGAACTCACTTATTTTTGGGAAGAAATTTGGGTTTACGTCTTGAAGTAGCATCGACTACGTCTAAACCGGAGGATTCTACGTTACGTGCTTACGTTTACATACACAGTTTTGGTGACAGTCCGACATTTCAGGAAATAAATTTATCCTTGAATATTATTTTGGAATTTTAAATTTGTGTTGGTTCATAAACTCACAAATTTACGAGAAGAGATTAGGACTTACGTGCATAATTTAACATCCTTTACGACTAAACCGGAAACCCTAGGTTTACGTATTTACGTTTTTTAACTCCGTTGTTGATGAGACAATTTTTATTAGATTCGTTTTGTGCCGTTGATTCATAATTTATAAAAACGTTTTTCGTAAAACGACCCGAGGGCACGTAAATCAAGGAAACTAGAATCGAGGAGTACCCGTAAATTAGTGGAGATGAGACAAGTTTACACTTGCCTCACCCCCACTATGGATGGCCAAGACTTAGACAACACACCAAGTGTGGTGTCAAGTTTACATACACACTAAGGACACATGTCCTTAGTGCTACGCAAAACCACTTAACCACAAAACAAGCTAACCATAAACCATTTCTCACACATGCAAACCAAGAAACTCTCTCAACTCTTCCTCTATCCCCTTGAAAGTCCAACACCACCATTATATCACCATCATCATCAAATTTTGACCATAAACAAAAGATATAATCAACATATGTTGATAACTACACAAAAAGATGAAGATTGGAGGTAATTTTAACATATAAAAAGGAGTTTTCATGGAGGTCTTTGGGCTTATTTTCAAGGAGTTTAGGGCTGAATTTTTGAAGGTGTCTTCATATCCTTGGTAATCTTGAAGGTGGTCTTGATATTTCATAAGATTGGTTACCAAACCCAAGCCGTGTTCATCCAAAATCTCAACCTTTTCATCACTTTGGTGGTATAGAGATTGTTTCTTCCTATCCTCTTGTTATTTTGATTATGTAATCTTGTATTTTCTTTATTTATGTATATGTATATGATGATGAATGATGATAAAAATATTGTGTGGGGATCATGTGTTGATAAACATGGTTAAAAAGATGGAAAGCTATATGTAAAAAGGGTTAAAATATTGCTTAATAAGTTGGTTGTATAAAAACAGTAATTAACCATATGTTACACTGATAAAATGGCAAAGTGGAATCAATATAAAGTAAGTATTAGGTCTTGTACATATGTGAGAGTTGTCCATGAAATGGAATCATTATAATGAGTGAGATATGATCAAAACAAGATTAGTGAATCAATCTGAATAGTCTGTTTTGTGAGGACTGTTAGGAACACTTAGACTTGGATTGATCAGTAGCTAAAACTAAGTTATTTGTAGCATATAATATGAAGTTTATGTCATCCAAAAATGAGCTTCTATCTCTTTGTAGAACTCAATATATGATAAAAATGGTGAAAGTGAAACTAAAAATCAGATTTTGTGAAATTAAAGTTTAATAGTATTATATTAGCATTCAAATAAATATAGTATAAAATGTAAATAAAAATCCACTAACTTATATATTACATTTATATAAATATGTAAAAGGATAAATAAATGGACATTTTATAAAAATGGTAGTTTGATAAGTTTATAAGTTATAAAACTATAAACATGATTTTTACGTCTTTTCGGCTAAAACCGTAAAACTAACCTTTTCGTCAATTAAAACTTAGATGGTTGGGCCCGTATAATGTAAGATTTTTAAAAGTCATATACTGATATATAAGTACCTATTACAAGTAAAAATCGATAAAACCCGAACTTTATAACATACGGACATTAACGGGCCAAGTTAGTATTTTTGGACTATTAATCCAACTAATTTGGCTATACACTAATGGACTTACTCATTGGGCTTAACCCACTTGGGCCAACATATTAGTATGGGCCTGATATTAAAAGTATAATTGGGATAATGAAAAGTATTGGGCTTGTAATGGGCCTATTGGGCCTCAAAATGTAAACAAGTTGAACTAGTGTAACTAGTCTAGAAAATTACCAACACATAACATTATAATGTTAAATAAAGATGTAAAATCCTACTTGATCATCATCATATTTATAAAATCATCATATATATACATAGTTATGGTTTTTATAAAGTAGTTGGACAAATGTATAAGACGAGTATTATTTTTCTAGGTTTCCGTGATTGAAGCACGTACCGTACATCCGAATTGCCGATAACCCGCTTTCCCACATCAACGTGAGTTCATAGCCTCACACTCTTTTAAATGTTTTTATGAAATGTTTTATAAACCCGCGAGGGAGATAACATGTTACTTATATGAAATAGGACACTAGTTGTCCCGATTGTTTGCTTATTTATTTGGACCCGCATGATTGTATGACCCGTTGAATGATTATATGACCCGATAAATGAAATAAAATGGATTATTAAAGTTAGGTTATGTCACTAAAAGTCCCATTAGCATGAATTGTGAACTACCGGGATTTGGTAGACGCTTATGCATATAATAGTACTATTTGGGGACGATCACCCCAGTTCGCGCCTTGACGGCTGATCCCCGTCGTGCCACATTGATTGGTAAGCGAATTTATGTATGAGAAGATTTACACAAGTGTGATTATTGTGACGACACGCTAATTTAGATGGTCAAATTGAGTTTCGGGTTAGTTACCCGTTGTTTGGTATAGTAAGGTAACAATGTCATGCGGCTTATAATAATCCAAATAACGAAATACTGCTATACGCACTGAATTACGATGTATTGCCTGACTAGCAATACGGGGTCTTATTATTGATATTATGTTCGTGTTTTGGTTTTACATAAACATATTCATATAAGGGTTTTTATTTAACTCTATTCAACGTTATAAAACGTACTGTATGATGTTTTTACGACAATGGTTCGTATAATGATTTTGAAGGCAAAAGCCTATATTATGATTTTTATAAGGGTTTGTATAAAATGAATTTGGCTATTTTATGGCCTATTACAATGATTTGTACAAAATGATTTTCGGTAATAATTATATACCGATGATATATTAATGGTTTTATTAAACTCTATGAATTCACTCGACGTTATCGCTGACCTTTTCTTTTAACATGTTTTGTCTCAGTTACTTGAAGGTAATTATCGGGAAGACAACAAGAATTCATGGCCCACACTTAAATAATAATTTCCATTCAAATACTTTGTAAAACTTATATGAAATACTATGACTTGGGACCTATGTAAATCTGATATTTATGAATGGAAATGCTTTATTATTAAAGGACGCTATTTTTAAGCGTTGTCTATGATGTGAGTAATGTACTATCCCGTAACACCAACGAGTCTTCCGCTGTATTGAATTGTGTATATTTGGGGGTGTTACAGTTTGGTACTAGAACTCTCGTTATAGAGAACGAAAGATTTTTAAAACTAAGGTTTTGAATAAAACATTTCAAAATCTTTTAACTATAAACATTTTTCTCAAAATGTCTAAAAATCTTTTGACTATAACGGTGCCGAAGAATTCCCCAGTTACCGACAAGGCCAGACTGAGAAGTGTTATGTTAATATATATAACTTAGATTATATATATATAATGTAATTTGATTACATGATTGTTTGATGATTATTTTAATACTTATACGAGATATTTATACGACGTAGATTATCACAAGGAACCCTAACTCCCCTAGCAAATCAACTGAAGCTATTCCCGTAGGAATTCTAGCTATTCTAGATCTAAACCAAGTTGTGGATATTTATGATCCCAATAAAATGGTTGATATTCGTAGAAATGTTGGTATTAGTTGATTATGATATTAAAGAGGAATTGGCGAGATTAAATCTGATATTGATGTCATGACGATCTTTACTTATAGAGTGGAGTTGGACAAAACCATTACCATCTAGAAAGATGTCATCTGATTCGGTGTCACCGAATTCTTAAATTGAAATCGAAAGGGTGAATGTTGCACTTGAGGCTGTCATTGGAACCATTACCCAAAAGCCTCATGCCACTAGTACCTTTCCGAGAAGTCTAGTTGAATGTGTGAGTCATCTCATACTAGCGACTCATTTGATAAATATTGTTGTAAGGAGCTATAGGATTGGAAATTAAGTGTTATTCATATCGAGCTTCTATTGCCCTTTTAAGATCTGAGAATATGGTTGAAAGTATTGGAGAATGAGGTAGGATATATCATTGAGTATAAGTTGATTGAAACTTGAATAAAGTAAAAATTTAACTTGTATGGAATAAGAAGTTGTTAAGAGGAAGTCGTTAAGTTCTGTGATTGAAGTATAAGGTTTTAAATGATTGTTGATTCGTGTTAAGGGTTGTTCCTAGGCCATTGTCCACTGACGAGGATGCCCAATGAGCAATAAATAAATTGAAGACATCTTCTTCTGAATTGGGACCGATGGATCTTCCGGGGCAGGTGGGGCACCTAATGACTCTTGTAGATTAGTATTTGTTGTAGTATCTTTTAAAAAATAATCCCTAACTTAACTGAGACATCAGTTGGTAGGATGAGTTCTTGGAATTGTATGACATAGTGACACATAATGTGTTACGGTACAATTTTGACTTGTTTGTGATTAATGAAAAGACTACCACTGATTGCTAAATCCTACATGTATCGATGTTATATATCTTTTGTTGCTTCATCCTAATGCTCGCATTAGTGATACAACCTTTGAAAAAGTACTCATCTCGATTTGAGTTGCGTTGTAGATTCTTCTCTTTGTATTCCCGAGTGCCATCGAGGTCATGAACCTCATGATTAATGGGCTAAGCTCATTTCCTATCATATTGTAGTTAGTTCTTGGTGAACAACTCTTCATCACTCTTTTGTAGATCACTCATTGTTTTTATAAGATAAAACAGTATCCCTTGAGAAAAATTGAATTTTCATCACCATATGGATTATTTAAAGTGAGACTTATAAATAATCGTTATCGAAATAAAGTTGTTTATGAAACACCTTGGAAAACTTAATTGTTTTCATAACAAAGAACTTCTCTGTAAATTCATTTGATTTTTATTTCATGATTAAGCATGAATATATATATTTTAAACATGATGACAAAG
Source organism: Glebionis coronaria (assembly GCA_025667525.1). NCBI lineage: Eukaryota > Viridiplantae > Streptophyta > Magnoliopsida > Asterales > Asteraceae > Glebionis > Glebionis coronaria. The sequence goes on from CM046877.1 coordinate 429,136,920, forward strand.
TTTTGACGAACTGAGTATTGCATCGTTAATCCTAAAATTGTATATAGTTGCGCGCCTACATACAATTTGGAAGGGACCATGCAAGGATGATTAGTAGTCACCATAAAATTGATTAATAAACACTACATTTTCTTTGAAGTTATGAAAGATTAAATTTTATGAGATCTGCAATAAGTGAAAAATAGGGACATATTGTTAGAGACACCTACATATGTGCCCGTACCATTTATTCTTCTGAATCGAATTTAATCATCTGTGGAAATTATCTTATTTGACAATTGATATCCCTTCTTGTCCAATTCTCCCGTGGTGAGATTCTTTGGAAAAGTATCTGATTATCGAGTGTAGATACCAGACTGGATGTATCGACGTTCCTATCATTTCTTTTTATTAGATTTCATTTGAATGGCATGTGTAACGATCCGAGGAGCTTTCGAGTGCGTACTCAAATTCTAAAAACATGGGATATATTCATATTCGTTAAATGTTTTCGTCTGTATCTGATTTGAAATTCTATCGCGTAGATTATGCGTTGACCTTACTCTTTTAAGGTTAGTTATGTCTCCAGATATACTTAAATTGTGAAGGATTATGAGTTATTATTAGTCTTTTGAGAAGTTCACATCTTATCGACGGCAATAAAACTGAAAAATTGGTAGTGCCATTAGAATGGATTGATTGATTATGACATGACGACATTGTCTTAATAGATGGGAACTCGAGTAGAATTCCCCTAAAAGATAAGATGTTGATTATCAAAAAGTGATCTAAATAATTCTTGATGGATGACCATATCCTGCATTTAGACTTGAAATTATACCATGAATGGTTGTGAACTAGTAATACATCTTGTAATCTAGAAAGAACTTATAGTAAATGTATTAAAAGATGTTCCTACTATCTGAAACTTTAAGAGGTATTTGCCGGTGAATTACCTAGACTTTCGCCATTAAGGCAAGTTGAATTTGGTATTGATTATATTCCTGGTCTGCACATGTGGCATGTGCATTATACTTCATCACCGTCTGAATTAAAAGAATTATCGTACAACTGAGAGAGTTGTCGGAGAATGCTTTTATTCTATCAAGCTCGTCCTCATGAAGAGCTATGGTGTTATCATTCCTTATATTTATGGATTACCGTGAACTAGGTAAATTGACGATCAAAATCTATATCCACTACCCAAGATGATATATTTGTTCGATCATTACAAGGTTCTAGTGTATATTCAAGATTTGATCCACGGCATGGTTATCATCAACTTCGCATCCGCAAAGAAGATTATCTATTCAAATCACTACATCCAGAACTCGTGATGAACATTATGAGTTTCATGTTATGTTGTTTGGATTGATCAATGCAAATGTAGCATTCATAAATTTGGTGAATCATGTGTGTAGGCTGTAATTTGATAAATTCATGCTTGCGATCATTAAGAACCATTTGTTTGTTTCTGAGAATAAGAAAGAATTAATAATCATTTATAAACTGCCCTGAATTGGCCGAGTAGTGAAAACCTATACCTTGAATATTTAACGTGTGATTTAAGGCTTGATCCTTTACATAAAATGACCGTTTGATTAATGATGGTAAGATATATATATATTGACTCTTCAAAAATTAGAAGTCATTTAAGACTTTGGGTTTTACCAAAAAGTAGGTGCAAATATGTTTTGACAAATGTTTTATCAAAAAGAACTTTTGAGGGATTATTCCCTTATACCCAGAACATTTAACTAAACTCCTGTTTATGGGTAAATATTTGTATATACCTGAAGACAACCTAAGAGGGATTGAGGAAACCATTTAAACCATGACCTGAAATTTGAAACAACAATTTTTGCTTTTCAGCTAAGAAAATTTTGACCAAAGTATAACCAAAGATTTTTCGAACATTTACGGATCTTATGAATTATTTTAATTATTTTCCATAAATCAACAAAAATCTTGTTAATTAAATTCAAATTTATTTTGAACATTTTATATAATTGGTCGAACTAAGAAATTTAGAACTTTTACGTTTACATTTCATAGAATTAGATATTTATTATTTAATTACTTGTAATTATTATCGACGCTTTAGACGCCGGACTAAGCAAAACTGATAAAAATAATAACTGAGACGAATCTAAAACTTAGAAAATGTGAAGAAAGAATTTTTGAATAAATACGATCATGATAATTATTTCATCAGGAAAGGTGAATGTAGATACTGACACATTATATAGAAAGGATAAAGAATTAATTAAGATGTGTTCCTTAGTAATGATGGTGCAAAATAATTTTCCCGAACAATTTAAAAATAGTCGATGCTTGTAAAAAGGATAATATAGATAATAAAAGAGCTTCGCGGCTAATGTGAACAATTAGAATTTAGAAGCCGATGGCGTTAAATGTTTTAAAGGCCACTTGTGGTTGCCTAAATATGGAGATTTAGAGATTTAGTCATGTTGGAATCTCATAAGATTAAGTATTCTATTCATGCCATTTCTGAGTTAGTGTATCTTTATCTGAAGAAGTTGTACTGATGGCAAATTATGAAGGCAGACATCGCCTCATACATTAGTAAACGTCTAACTATTGCAAAGGTCATCATCTGAATTTGATTCGATTTGGGTCATCATCGACAGACTGACCAAATCTGGTAATATCATTCCCGTTAATGATAAATTCTCGATGAAGAAATTGACTCTTTTGTATTTAAAGGAGTTGTGTAAACATTGTGTGCCTGTATCGATCATCTCTATCAAGATACTCGCTTCGCATCGAATTTCTAGAGATTTGCTCAGAAATCATTGGGAACGAACCTTGATGAGAATACTGTTTACCACCCCAAATCGAAGGGACAGGGTAAAGTAATGATACAAAACACTAGAAGTCTTGTTTTATGTTTGAATAATTGACCTTTGGTAATAAACAGTATAATCGTTTTCTTTTGGAAAGATTATCATTGATAATCATCATATTAGGATCAAGATCGAATCTTGTTAGGATCTAAATATAAGAGCATCTGTAAGAAGGAGTTGGGAGGAAGACACCCGACATACACCCATTGTGAGTTGGACATGTCTTTTAGGTTTAAGTTTGCCTATGATGACGAACCTAACCTTACAAGATACCCAACCCGTGAAACCTGAAATGACTGTTGAAAATTAGGATCTGATTATTGACTGCCAGTAGTGGGCAGGAGGTCATGTGAATATAAAGTGTAGATCTTGAAGTGCCGGATGGGTAGCGAAGTTATGCCAAAAATTTTAACCATGGAGAAGTGAATTGATGATCTGAAAGATCATGGGAAATAAGTCCTTGTTGTATGGGACCATTGAGGTAATATAAAAAGTTTGTTTGAAAGGCATATAAGCTGGATCTACCCTAGGACTTCAAGGGCTGCGTGAACTATGTTTCGTATATCGAACTTGATAAAATGTCTATCAAGTGAAAATATGACTATTCCTTAATGAAGTTTAGATCAGCGAAAAGTTGCATTCATCAAAAACCCGTGAACATCATGGATAGAGAAAGTAAGTCAACATTAAGCCTGATCTTACTCCCATAGTTATGTTTGATGAAACTCGCGTATTGTAATGAATTACACTTGTGAGAAATGACCGAATGTGGAGGAAATACCCACATGGCTTTAACTCTATAAGAAGCGAGTAGTAAGATAAATTGATCTTTGAGGACAAAGATCCTGTTTAGGGGTAAATGCTGTGATAATCCGTCAATTTATGGTTGATATTTTATTCTCAATTATTATTTGAAAACATTATTTTAATGTTATATTATGAACTCACTTATTTTTGGGAAGAAATTTGGGTTTACGTCTTGAAGTAGCATCGACTACGTCTAAACCGGAGGATTCTACGTTACGTGCTTACGTTTACATACAACGTTTTGGTGACAGTCCAACATTTCAGGAAATAAATTTATCCTTGAATATTATTTTGGAATTTTAAATTTGTGTTGGTTCATAAACTCACAAATTTACGAGAAGAGATTAGGACTTACGTGCATAATTTAACGTCCTTTACGACTAAACCGGAAATCCTAGGTTTACGTATTTACGTTTTTGAACTCCGTTTTTGATGAGACAATTTTTATTAGATTCGTTTTGTGCCGTTGATTCATAATTTATAAAAACGTTTTTCGTAAAACGACCCGAGGGCACGTAAATCAAGTAAACTAGAATCGAGGAGTACCCGTAAATTAGTGGAGATGAGACAAGTTTACACTTGCCTCACCCCCACTATGGGTGGCCAAGAGTTAGACACCACACTAAGTGTGGTGTCAAGTTTACATACACACTAAGGACACATGTCCTTAGTGCTATGCAAAACCACTTAACCACAAAACAAGCTAACCATAAACCATTTCTCACACATGCAAACCTATAAACTCTATCAAATCTTCCTCTCTCCCCTTGAACGTCCAACACCACCATTATATCACCATCATCATCAAATTTTGACCATAAACATAAGATATAATCAACATATGTTGATAACTACACAAAAAGATGAAGATTGGAGGTGATTTTAACATATAAAAAGGAGTTTTCATGGAGGTCTTTGGACTGATTTTCAAGATGGATTTTAGGTCTGAATTCTTGAAGGTGTCTTCATATCCTTGGTAATCTTGAAGGTGATCTTCATATTTCATAAGATTGGTTACCAAAACCAAGCCGTGTTCATCCAAAATCTCAACCTTTTCATCACTTTGGTGGTATAGAGATTGTTTCTTCCTATCCTCTTGTTATTTTGATTATGTAATCTTGTATTTTCTTTATTTATGTATATGTATATGATTATGAATGATGATAAAAATATTGTGTGGGGATCATGTGTTGATAAACATGGTTAAAAAGATGGAAAGCCATATGTAAAAAGGGTTAAAATCTTGCTTAATAAGTTGGTTGTATAAAAACAGTAACTAACCATATGTTACACTGATAAAATTGAAAAGTGGAATCAATATACAGTAAGTATTAGGTCTTATACATATGTGAGAGTTGGCCATGCAATGGAATCATTATAATGAGTGAGATATATCAAAACAAAATTAGTGTATCAATTTGAATAGTCTATTTTGTGAGGACTGTTAGGAACACTTAGACTTGGATTGATCAGTAGCTAAAACTAAGTTATTTGTAGAACATAATATGAAGTTTATGTCATCCAAAATTTAGCTTCTATCTCTTTGTAGAACTCAAGATATGATAAAAATGGTCAAAGTGAAACTAAAAATCAGATTTTGTGAAATTAAAGTTTAATAGTATTATATTAGCATTCAAATAAATATAGTATAAAATGTAAATAAAAACCCACTAACTTATATATTACATTTATATAAATATGTAAAAGGATAAATAAATGGACATTTTTTAAAAATGGTAGATTGATAAGTTATAAAACTATAAACATGATTTTTACGTCTTTTCGGCTAAAACCGTAAAACTAACGTTTTCGTCAATTAAAACTTAGATGGTTGGACCCGTCTAAGGTAAACTTTTTAAAAGTCATATACTGATATATAAGTACCTATTACAAGTAAAAATCGATAAAACCCGAACTTAATAACATACGGACATTAACGGGCCAAGTTAGCATTATTGGACTATTAATCCAACTAATTTGGCTAAACACTAATGGACTTACTCATCGGGCTTAACCCACTTGGGCCCAACATATGAGTATGGGCCTGATATTAAAAGTATAATTAGGCTAATGAAAAGTATTGGGCTTGTAATGGGCCTATTGGGCCTCAAAATGTAAACAAGTTGAACTAGTGTAACTAGTCTAGAAAATTACCAACACATAACAATATAATGTTAAATAAAGATGTAAAATCCCACTTGATCATCATCATATTTATAAAATCATCATATATATACATAGTTATGGTTTTTATAAAGTCATTGGACAAATGTCTAAGAAGAGTATTATTTATCTAGGTTTCCGTGATTGAAGCACGTACCGTACATCCGAATTGCCTACAACCCGCTTTCCCACATCAACGTGAGTTCATAGCCTCACACTCTTTTAAATATTTTTATGAAATTTTTTATAAACCCGTGAGGAAGATAACATGTTACTTTTTATGAAATAGGACACTAGTTGTCCCGATTGTTTGCTTATTTATTTGGACCCGAATGATTGTATGACCCGTTGAATGATTATATGACCCGATAAATGAAATGAAATGGATTATTAAAGTTAGGTTATGTCACTAAAAGTCCCATTAGCATGAATTGATAACTACCGGGATTTGGTAGACGCTTATGCATATAATAGTACTATTTGGGGACGATCACCCCAGTTCGCGCCTTGACGGTTGATCCCTGTCGTGCCATATTGATTGGTAAGAGAATTTATGTATGAGAAGATTTACACAAGTGTGATTATTGTGACGACACGCTAATTTAGATGGTCAAATTGAGTTTCGGGTTAGCTACCCGTTGTTTGGTATAGTAAGGTAACAATGTCATGCGACTTATAATACGGGGTCTTATTATTGATATTATGTTCGTGTTTTGGTTTTACATAACCATATTCATATGTTTTAATTTAACTCTATTCAAAGTTATAAAACGTATTGTATGATGTTTTTACGACAATGGTTCGTATAATGATTTTGAAGACAAAAGCCTATATTATGATTTTTGATAAGGGTTTGTATAAAATGACTTTGGCTATTTTATGGCCTATTACAATGATTTGTATAAAATGATTTTCGGTAATACTTATATACCGATGATATATTAATGGTTTTATTAAAATCTATGAATTCACTCGGCGTTATCGCTGACCTTTTCTTTTAACATGTTTTGTCTCAGGTACTTGCAGGTAATTCTCGGGAAGACAACAAGAATTCATGGCCCGCACTTAAATAATAATTTCCATTCAAATGCTTTGTAAAAACTGTATGAAATACTATGACTTGGGACCTATGTAAATCTGATATTTATGAATAGAAATGCTTTATTATTAAACGACACGATTTTTAAGCGTTGTCTATGATGTGAGTAATGTGCTATCCCGTAACACCAACGAGTATTCCGCTGTATTGAATTGTGTATATTTGGTGGTGTTACAAATATCATCCCCAATCCCACTTAGAATCGGATAGATTGCTTCATTCTCTACATCAGTCCAAGCACGGTTCTCTTTCGTAGTTAATAAATGTGTTTTTAAGTTCGTTTATTTCTCGGTATCTTCACGAATTGATTAATCGAGAGAAATCAAGTTAACTTATTGTTTTTGGTATTTGATTTATAATATTTTGGAAATCTAGGTCTAATTATCACAAATCACGTAAAAAGGTAAAAATTGTATCTCTACGTATCCATACTAAGCTAAAAACATCGTGCACATACCAATTAGAAAGCCAAATGTACAACCAAGTAATGCACAATATGTAAAAATGATAAAAAAATTAAAGTATATGAAAGTTTAGGGATTGAAAATGTAAATTCAGAAAGTGAAAGGACTAAAATGTAAATTTAACCAACTAATAACCACTTGTAACAAAAATAAAAAACTTTCAAACTAAAAATGAAACAAACTAATAAGGCCAGGGACTAATTTGCAAAACCTATAATCTTTCTAACCAATTTAAACAAATTAAACAATATCCTAATTTCCAGGGACCTTAAAGCAATTTTCAAAACTATTTGGTTAAAAACGGGCTTATAGGTTCAATAAGCTGTAACTTGAGATTAAAAGCACCAATTAAGCTGGTTTTTGTTTCAAAAGTTTGCAAACCCAATATTACCTAGCTAGTTCCAAAGAAATCAACTAAAAAACTCTAAAACTCCAATAAGTACTTTGGCAATAAGCCACTTTTATGAGTCTAGCTTATTGGGATAAGCACAAATTCTATTCTTCTCAAAATGTCATCAAAAGCCCAAATAAGGAACACCTATCCAAGAAATTTTCAAAAACACTCAAGAAATAAGCCAGAAAATCGAATATGCTATTTTGAGCTTATGTTGACCAGCTTTGACTTTTGTTGACCATGTTTGACCAAAGTCCAAACTTATTTTCAATACTTATTAAAATGATTTGTTAAAGAAAATAAGTACTTTTATGAAAGGAATAAACCAATATAGAAAACCAGTTATCACAGAAACATGTGCTTATCACAGGGAATTTCTTGTGTTTATTTCTCACTCAAAACTTAGAACTGTATTATCTAGCTTATATGTCTAGAAGATAGGATGTTAAGCTTCACTTTGAAACAAAAATCACACTCTAGATCCAAGTAATTAAGATTTTAGACTAGTTTGAAATAGGCATGTTTTGGAATTAAACTCTGACCCAATGCTTTCAAAGACCTTTTGCATGTTTGACTATTAGTTTGACCTCCAAAACTTGCAATTTTACTTGTTACCAGTATGTGAGTGAAAACAAACACTTAACACTCAATATCATACACTAAATCAAAGATTAGATCATATACCAAACACTAGTTACTGATAGGCCATATTTAAACTAAGTGATCTCAACTAAACGATCAGATTAAGGCAAAAGGTTATCGAAGTATATCAACAAGATCTATATGAAGATTTAACAGGCAAATTCAGGTAAAGTTACACTAAAACAAAGAAATTATCATTCATTCTATTTTTTTAGGGGAAATGGTAAAGTAGAACTTAGGAGTCAACTTGAAGGCTACTTTGATGCAAAAATGAGAGCTTCACTTGTACTCTAAACACCGCCAAACAATCACAATTCATCCAGCAGTCTATCACCAATCACCATCATCAATCTTCTCTGCAACAAGAATTCTGAATATGGTCTTTGGCAAGAAATGGCAAGAGCTTTAGACTGCAACAATGAATGATCACTAACAACATCTTCTAAATCAAACTAACAACTCTATTGTTCAAGTTAGAACAACAGAATCCATGAATTCAGGCTATGAATAGTAATGTAGAAGTATTTGAGAAAAATAAGAAGTGATTGAGTAAAATTGAGCTTTCATTAATGGAGTTATGGGTTACAAGAGGTTATAACTGCCTAACAAACTATCTCAGAGTGGTTGTCAATCACTCTGAGAAGTTTAACTAAAGAAGAAGAAACAGAGTTGAGAGAAAAATAAAGAGAGTGTGTTTTCACACTCTATCTAACTTGTACAAATGAGCTAATCTAGGGCTATTTATAGAGGTTGAGATGCAAAGTAGGTGATGTTGATGATGTGTTATAGCCAATAGCTAAATGACACGTGTCCAAATCCTACTACTTGTGTTCTTCAAGTGTTCATCCATGATTGGGGGTTTTTAATCTACTGAATGGATATGTTAATTAAAGTGGTGGGATGAATTCGTATCTTAATCCTGATCACTTTTCATGTTGATCACTCTTTCTGAAATGGCCTAAATCGTTAAGTGATTGTTGGGAAGATGATGAAGTGACGTGGCAGCATGTGATTAGTTGAAAATGGGAGACACGAATCATTATCCATTTTAATAGTATGGATAATTGACATGTAGGCTTGATATTGGTCGAATGAGTAAGTGGGCTGCACTGTTGGAATTTGGCGGTTGTCATCCTCTTTCTTCATTAATTCCCTTGAGCTGGCAATCCACTTCACTCAAATACTCGCATCTGATTGGTTCATAGCCTCAACACACGGATCATGCCTTATATTCTTTCCAAAAATGGAAACTTTAGCCCTTCTACTTAGCAGATTTGTATCTTGAGTTAACAGCTTCATAAACATGACATTCTTGGCCTTTTGACTTGATCTTTGACCAGCTTTGACCCTTTGACTTTTTGACTTTGAATTTGAGGTCTTTTGACTTTGTTCTTGACTTTATCTAATTTGCACTTTCAGTCACTTAATTTTGGCAGCTTATCAAGAAAAGTCCTTTGACTTTGTTGACATGTCATATTGAGTCCTTCTTTTGTCTTTTCTTCAATATAAATGCCTTGGAATCTGTTTTTGCATCAAATTTGTATCTTTTTACCTACAAAATCACAAACAAGAAAGAATACCCCATAATACTACTTTTACACATAAAATCTGGTATTTTTCTTTGTGTTTTAGGGTTTAATATGATATAATTGATATGAGATTTCACTCATATCAAATCTCATGCACTTGATCATTGCCATGGTCTTATGCAATGCTATATTTCAAAGCTCTAAATCACATCTTTCTCATAATTAATCCACCTTGGCCATGATGAAATGCTTTTACACTATGCATGATTTTGATTTTATACAATGCAATGCAATAAAAATAATTCTATTGATTTTCTTGAAATGATTTGATGGAAATAACTCATAAAGAAATCAATGACTTTAATTAGGGCTTTTGTACCATGAATACTTATCATCCTCAAGTTTCACTTTCCCCATACCAAGCTTAAAAACGAGATAATTGTTATTCATAAGTGAAAGTGCATCAACTTATTCATTAAAATTAATTGTGTTACCATTATACTCGCACTTATTGTGCCTCTAAGACCGGTTATTATTTGAGCAAATTGCTTGAGAGAAAATTTGTCATTATTTAAAGCGTAAAATATAAGAAGTGTAAAATTTGAAAATAAGGAAGCACGATTTTAATTCTAAGTAACCATCTTATCCATTATTTGAAAAACCGCCCACAATTGATATAAATCTGACCCAAAATAATAAGTCATTCTCCTTAAGTGTAAGATCCTTATGTCATGCATTAATACGTAGCTACTCACTCGCTAAGAAAAGAAAAATAAAACCCACGCAATAATTTATATCTGCCGCCCTTTTGAGACCTTGGATCTTCAATCCCGCAACCCGTCAAGGTAATATTGGATTGGAGTAACTATTAAATCCTCGCAACCCTTGTGAGAGTAATATTGGAATTTAATAGCTACTATAATTAACACTTCACTGTCCCTCTTGGGAGTCTTGTATAATTTTTTATTTTTTATTTTTTATTTTTTATTTTTCTTTTTCTTTCTTTTCTCTTTTTTTCTAGCCACTCATTTTTTTTAAGCTGCTCTCTTTATTCCTTAAAAATAAAATGAAAAGAATAAAAGGAAAAACACCCGCTAAGTATTAAGCATGCCATAATTCTATTACACATAAAACGTTCTAACTTAGAATCTTAAGACGTACTTATACCAACCATGAATGATTAGTCAAAAATGCATAAGAGACTACAAACCAATTAAAGCCACAATTAATTAATATGAGGTTTATCTAGCCCTTTACACTTATTTCAAACTCTATCATCTCTCATTCTCCACAGTTTAAAATCTCAAATAATGAGACTCGTCGATGCTTAGCCTGATAAACCAATAAAGGGCTACATGGTTAAGGATACTAGCTAGAGTAAGCTTGAATAAGCAAACTCGGGTTGAGTCAAAATATTCATGGCGGGCCTAATACGCAAAAGAAGTCTTAATTTGTTAAACCATATCCTTTATTATATTTTTTTCTTTTTATATATTTTGATGAAAAATAAAAGAAGAAATTTATACAATGCAAATGTGTTATGCAAATAAAAATTGATTAATGCAAAAATTATGAATGCATGGTTTTGGGTCACTTCGATAGAAAATCCCCTACACTTAAGATAAACATTATCCTCAATGTTTAAGAGTATTGGAGTAAACTCCTCTACACTTATGACATTGATTACTTTTCTTAACTCGAGCTAAGGAAAGGTCTACTAAAGTGAATTCAGGTTAGACATTATTAAGAGTCAATTTTGAATCACAAGAGTATCAAAGTGAACCCGGTACAAGGGCCTCCTCCATAAGCTCCAATGCATGCAATGAGAGAGAGCAACCCTACAAACACCAAGAAGATAAAAGATAGGCACTCCCTTACACTTTATCTCAACTATATACCCTTTTATTCATACCCTACCACCCTCTAGTCTAAATGATCTAAACCTAGTTATTCAAGCTTGATTTAATGAGTCTGTAGCTCGACTCTTCCAACAATGAATTAATTCATGGGGAAAATGGGGGTCTCTTGGACCATTTCAACGAAAATATCCTCCCCAAAGTAATGCTTGACACGATGACCATTCACTTTGAAATTTGAGCCATTTGCTTGAGACAACTCAATAGTCGCATATGGAAATACTTGAGCAATAGTGAATGGACCGGACCATTGTGACTTAAGCTTCCCCGCAAAAAAGTTTCAACCGCGAGTTAAAGAGTAAAACCGACTCTCTAACTTTGAACTCACGGTTCTTAATCTTAGCATCATGCAATTGTTTAGTCTTTTCCTTATAAAGTAACGAGTTTTCATAGGCATCAGTTTGGAGCTCATTTATCTCATTAAGTTGGTCTTTCCTATGTGAACCGGCTTGATTAAGATCAAAGTTAGCCCATTTAAGAGCCCATGAAGCCTTATGTTCTAACTCGAATGGGAGGTGGCATGCTTTTCCATAGACAAGTCTATAAGGTGTACAACCTATTGGTGTCTTAAAAGCGGTTCTAAAAGCCCACAAAGCATCATCAAGCTTATCCGACCAAGAAGCTCGATGCTCTCCCACCGTACGTTCTAAAATTCTCTTTAAACCACGATTTGTGACCTCGGTTTACCCATTGGTTTGTGGGTGATACGCGGTAGAAAGTCTATGGTTAACACCATACTTCTTCATGACTCTTGTAAATTGATCATTACAAAAATGAGTCCCATGATCACTTATGATGGCACGAGGTACACCAAATCTAGCAAATAATTTCTTCAATAATTTCACTACAACTCGAGCATCATTAGTAGGCAAAGCCTTATCCTCAAACCACTTAGAGACATAATCCACTACTACGAGTATGTACTTATTCCCCTTTGAAGATGGAAATGGTCCCATAAAATATATGCCCCATACATCAAATATCTCACATTCTTGTATGAAATTTTGTGGCATCTCATCTCTTTGATTAGTTTTCCTTGTCTTTGACAAACATCACAATATTTCACCATTTCTTTGGCATCTTTGTAAATGGAAGGCCAATAGTAACCCGAATCAAAGACTTTTTAACCGTGTAGTTAGGCTCAAAATGGCCCCCCGTGGGTCCCTTATGGCAAGCTTCTAAGATCTTAAATGCTTCGGGCCCATCTACACAACGTCTTATGATTTGGTCCGCACATTTTATAAAGAGGTAAGGGTCATCCCAAAAGTAATATTTAGTTTCCTTGAGAAACGTTTTCTTTTGTTGCGAAGTAAGACCCTCAATTAACACATCCCCTACAAGATAGTTTGCAATATCCGCAAACCCTGGGGTGGCTTCCTCTTTTGAAGAGATAGACATGAGTTCCTCAAGTGGAAAGGATTCATTTATTTCCTTATGAGGCAATTCTCCTTGAAAAGGATGCTCAAGTCTACTCAAATGATCCGTAGCTAAATTCTTGGCTCCTTTCTTATCACGAATTTCTATGGAAAACTATTGGAGCAACAAAACCCATCTCAATAATCTAGGCTTAGCATCTTGCTTTGTCATAAGGTATGATACCCAGAACCCGAGGTCATTTATTTTACCCTAAATTACGAATATTTTTGAAATTTTTAAGAAATTTCGTTTATTATATATTCGATTGTTTAAGTTGAAACCAATGTTTAAGGTCGTAATCTTAACGATTGACGACTTAAGAAAGACGATGACGACTACGATCCCGACGGATGCCCAATTTTTGTGTTTTATTATCGTTTTGTCGATATTAGAATTTTTCGAGAATTTTATTTTTGGTTCGTGTTAAGTCGAGCCGGGTGCGTTTTATTTCATTCCGGGTGCGTTTAAATTGCTTTAAAAGTATTTTGCAGTGTTTGGGGCGACCCTCGACTCCCGCAAATTTTCAAAACCAACAAGTAAGTTGTTTCCCGCTATTTAGTAGTGTCGTTTAAAAATGAGGCTAATAGAATAGCCAAATTGCACAAGTGGTCCCTCAAACTTTACAAAAAGGGGAAAGATGACACACACACACACACAAAAATTCGTTCAAAAAAATCTCACACTCTCTCCTTCCTCTCTCTTTTGGCCGTCGGCCTCCACAAACACCACCACCACCATTTTTTTTCCTTCTTGTTTTGATTAAATCCATGTTTAGACCACCCTTTTATTTTCATTTGTAAGTGTTCTTTCCCAATTAAATCCAACATGCATTAATAAAAATTTTCAAGAATCAAAGGTTTTTCAAAAGTGTGTTTTGATGTAATTAGGCATGATCCGTGTTTAATTAGTGTTTGGGTAATGTTAAATCATCAATAAAATTAACTAAAAACAAAATGATTTGGGTGTTTTGGTCACCAACACCCCACGGCCAAATTGTGGTGTTTGGTGAATCATGATGTTTGATGTGTTTTGTTGTGGGTTTATGTTTAGAACCTCGTTTTTGATGTTTTTAAATGGGTTAAACCAAATGCATGTGTGATTTAGGATTTGGGTTTTTGAGAGGATTTTATGTTCTTAGTGTTATGGACTGATTATGATGATTAGAAATGATCATAAGTGGTTAGGTTAGGGCTAGGTGATGTTAGATTGGATTGGAATCAAGTGTTAGGGTGATTTTGAAGTAGGAAATATTAGGAAGATTATTTAGGCTTGTTTTCGTGGGTTTGATTTTGTAAACAGGTCATGAGGTTAGGATATAGTTGTAAATCATTGTCTTAGCTTCTATTTGGTATAAGAAATAGCTTACGACTCCTAACGAGTCAAAAGTTATGCTATTTTGAAAGTTCGTGTACCGGGAGATGAGAAATCAACATAATCCGAAATTATGTTTGGTTTTGGGTCAAATCCCGGGGACAATAGATAGAGCTTGGTAAATGATTGAAAGTTGATTGTTGGTTCCAAACCTGCATATTTGAGTCTATATTTAGACTTAAGAGTCAAATTAGCTAATGGTGTCTTTTAAATGGGTCAAACAAGTCCTATACGGTAAAAGTACAAAATAAGTCCTAAAAGTTTACGTCTAGCAATGTAATGAGTAATGGGTCATAAAAGTAAAAACTTTTTATGGGATTTAAAATTAGTTTTATACAGATTATAAGGGATTTTTACAAATTTTCTTGTATTTTATATAGACGCTTAAGTGACAGAAAACAGCCCGTACTTTTGGTAAGTATCGGCAAAGTTATAAAATGGGAACAACTTTAACTACGAAGATGGATAGTATGAGTCTAGTAACTATTACTTGTTGGATTTTGGCGTGAGTTAGTAATTATGACAATTGACTAATATGTATGTATTATACAGTAGTTAAAGTTATATAAATGAGTTAACTCATTACACGTTGTTTGTTAGGTGTTGAGATTGAATTTCCCGGGCATCCTCATCGTCAGTGATCGTCATCCGTTACGTCAACTACTTCTATATAAGGTGTGAATTTATAGCATCGTTATATATTGTTTTTAAATGGTTTTTACCCGCGATGGGGATGCATGCTATTTTAAATGAAACGAACAATTGTTGAGTACCTAAAGTTACCTAAATTGTGTTGAGTACCTAGTTGCCTAAGACCCTATATTCATGAACTATTAACTATTGTTTAATCCTCGTGTGGATTGAAAATATCCGCTTATACAATTGATAGTACTATAAGGTTGACGATCCTATCCGAGACGAGGGCTAGTACGTTAAGTACCCCCTGCGAACGGATAACTTGTGATAAGAAATAAGGTATAATTGCAACTTATGCGTTTAGAAGAGGCACTGGTTTCATCTTAATCATGCCGGTAAATATACGCGGGTGATTGAGTTAACGGATTAGTGTCATGAGCTTAAATACAATTTTAATAACCTCGAATAATAGATTGTTTGATCGTTAATTCTATAAATGATCATGATTGATTTTATATAATTATGTTCAAAATGTGATTGTAAAACCTATAAATTCCGCTCAACATTATTTGTTGACCCCTTTAAGCATGTGTTTCAGGTAATCGATGAGATGGTAGCAAGGAGCATGCTAGGATGGATGTTGTTGTGGCTTGGCGGTCTACTTTGTCTTTCCTCCCTTTTATAAATTAAAACTTTTTATGTCATGTAATGTGAACTTGAAATGTTCTTTTGGGTTGAGATTCAGTGGGGACCTAAACGCAACTCTGTGTTGTATTATATTTGGGGTTTGGAAAGCGGTAGACAATGTTGTTTTAACAATGTTTAATTAATTTTTAAATTCCTACGTCTCTTTGAGTCGTTCGAAATAGCTTGTGTGTGATGATAACTGCCTAGCACCCACATGTTGTAGTTCCGCTACGCATAGCATTTGTTGGGGTGTTAGATAAGGTATTTGAGAGCGGAATGATCCGTATACACTATGGTCTTCGAAAGCACAAGATATGGGCGAAATTTCTCAAAAGCATAAACAATGGCTAGCAATTGTTTTTCCGTGTTAGTATAATGAAATTGAGCACCTGTCATTGTCTTACTAGCATAGTGTATAGGTTGAACTGTTTATTAATCTTTTTCCCCAAAACGGCCCCCACGATATAATCACTAGCATCACACATGAGCTCAAAAGGCAAATCCTAATTGGGTGAAACCAAAAATGGAGCCTTAGTTAATTTTTTTTAAAGATCTCAAAAGACTCTAAACACTCTTGTGTGAATATGAAAGGAGACTCTTTTTCTAAGACGTGGGTCATAGGTCTAGCTATTTTAGAAAATTATTGGATAAAACGTCTATAGAAACCCGCATGTCCCAAAAAGCTCCTAACTCCTTTCACCGTAGTGGGTGGGGGAAGTTTGGCAATAACATCTATCTTAGCACGATCCACTTCTAAACCTTTGTTAGATATC
The DNA here is from genome assembly GCA_025667525.1 of Glebionis coronaria. Classification (NCBI taxonomy): domain Eukaryota; kingdom Viridiplantae; phylum Streptophyta; class Magnoliopsida; order Asterales; family Asteraceae; genus Glebionis; species Glebionis coronaria. Next base: position 429,153,663 of record CM046877.1, read on the forward strand.
TTATGCCCCAAAACTATCCCTTCTTTGACCATTAAATGGCACTTCTCCCAATTTAGAACAAGTCGTGTTTCTTCACAACTTTTAATCATACGTTCTAAATGGGAGAGACAAGAAGTGAATGAATCTCAAAAAACCGAGAAATCAACCATAAACACTTCCTTTGTGTGCTCTATCATGCCATGAAAGATTGTCATCATACACCTTTGAAATGTCCCCGGGGCATTGTGTAACACCCCCAAATTTATATAATTCAATACAGCGGAAGACTCGTTGGTGTTACGGGATAGCACATTACTCACATCATAGACAACGCTTAAAAATCGCGTCGTTTAATAATAAAGCATTTAAACATTCATAAATATCAAATTTACATAGGTCCCATGTTATAGTATTTCATACAATTTTTACAAAACATTTGAATGGAAATTATTATTTAAGTGCGGGCCATGAATTCTTGTTGTCTTCCCGAGAATTACCTTCAAGTACCTGAGATAAAATATGTTAAAAGAAAAGGTCAGCGATAACGCCGAGTGAATTCATAGAGTTTAATGAAATCCATCAATATAACATCGGTATAAAATTATTACCGAAAATCATTTTGTACAAATCTTTGTAATAGGCCATGAAATAGCCAAAGTCATTTTACACAAATCCTTATCAAAAATCATGATATAGGCTGTTGCCTTCAAAACCATTATACGAACCAATGTCGTAAAAACATCATACAATACGTTTTATAACGTTGTATAAAGTTAAATAAACGTTATATGGATATGGTTATATAAAACTAAAACACGAACATAATATTAATAATAAGACACTATATTGCTAGTCAGGAAATATATCGTAATTCAATGCGTATAGCAGTATTTCGTTATTTGGATTATTATAAGCCGTATGACATTGTTACCTTACTACAACAAACAACAGGTAGCTAACCCGAAACTGAATTTGCCCATCTAAGTTAGCGTGTCATCACAAAGATCACGCTATGGAAATCTTCTCATACATAAATTCGCTTACCAATCAATGTGGCACGACGGGGATCAACCGTCAAGGCGCGAACTGGGGTGATCCTCCCCAAATAGTACTATTATATGCACAAGCGTCTACCAAATCCCGGTAGTTCACAATTCATTATAATGGGACTTTTAGTGACATAACCTAACTTTAATAATCCATTTCATTTCATTTATCGGGTCATATATTCATTCATCGGGTCATACAATCATTCGGGTCCAAATCAATAAACAAATATTTGGGACAAATGGTGTCCTATTTTATCAAAACTAACATGTTATATCCCTCGCAGGTTTATAAAACATTTCATAAAAACATTTAAAAGAGTGTGAGCCTATGAACTCACGTTGATGTGGGAAAGCGGGTTATCGGCAATTCGGATGTACGGTATATGCTTTAATCACGGAAACCTAGACAAATAATACTCGTCTTAGACTCTTGTCCAATGACTTTATAAAAATAACAATTATGTATACATATGATGATTTTATATATAGATGATGATCAAGTGGGTTTATACATTCTCATTTACTCATTTTTGTGTTATGTATTGGTATCTTTTATACTAGTTTACTAGTTTTACTCATTTACATGTTTTAGGTCCAATAAGCCTATTACAAGCCCAATACTTTTTATTAGCCCAATTATAATTTTATTATCAGTATTATACTTTACATGTTGGGCCCAAGTGGGTTAAGCCCAATAAGTAAATTTATAAGTGTTTTACCAACTAGTCGGGTTTATAGTCCAATAAGGCTAACTTAGCCCGTTAATATCCATATGTTATATAGTTCCGGTTTTATCGGTTTTTACTTGTATTAAGTACTTATATATCAGTATATAACTTTTAAAAAGTTTACATAGACGGGTCCGACCGTCTATGTTTTATCTGACGAAAAACGTTAATTTTACGGTATTAGCCGAAAAGACGTAAAAATCATGTTTATAGTTTTATAACTTATAAAACTTATCAAACTACCATTTTTATAAAATGTCCATTTATTTATCCTTATAAATATTTATATAAATGTAATATATAAGTTAGTGGGTTTTAATTCACATTTTATACTATATTTATTTGAGTGCTTATATAATACTATTAAACTTTAATTTCACAAAATTCTGATTTTTAATTTCACTTTCACCATTTTTATCATATCTTGAGTTCTATAAGGAGATAGAAGCACATTTTTGGATAACATAAACTTCATATTATGTGCTACAAATAAGTTAGCTATAGCTACTGCTCAATCCATGTCTAAGTATCCTTAACAGTCCCTACAAAACAGACTATTCAGATTGGTATACTAATTTTGTTTTGATCATATCTCACTTATTTTTATAATTCCATTGCATGACCAACTCTCACATGCGTACAAGACCTAATACTTACTGTATATTGATTCCACTTTGCCATTTTATCATTTTAACACATGGTTAGTTACTGTTTTTATACAGCTAACTTATTAAGCAAGATTATAACCTTTTTACATATGGTTTTCCATCTTTTTAACCATGTTTATCAACACCAAATCTCCACATAATATTTTTAATCATCGTTCATCATCATATACATATACATAAATAAAGAAAATACAAGATTACATAATCAAAATAACAAGAGGATAGGAAGAAACAATCTCTATACCACCATTATTGATGAAAAGATGAGTTTTTGATGAACAAGGCTTGGATTTTGATGGCAAAACTTGTGATAAACCAATATCATCTTCAAGTCCACCAAACTTTATAATCTCCTTGTGGGAAATCAGCCCCAGGACACCAAGAAATCTCCTCTTTGGATGTTAGAATCACCTCCAATCTCCATAACTTCAAAGGGTATTCAACTTGTGCAAGTTAAACACATGATTCATGGTTGAATTTTTGATCAAATGGGGTGTTTTGGGAGCATGGTGGACGTTCATAGGGAGCCAAGAGAGTTTGTGTGTGGTTTGCATGTTGTAAATGAGATAATGGTTTAGTCTTGGCTAGTTTTGTGTTGCTAGTGGTTTGGAAAGAAACAAGGAAAAGTGTCCTTATTTACTTAAGTAAACTTGACACATCAAGAGTGTGTTGTGTACTCTTGGATGCCACTTATATAGGGGTGGGCAAGTGTAAACTTGTCCCATCCCTATTAATTTACGGGTACCCCTCGATTCTAGTTTCCTTGATTTGCGTGCCCTCGGGTCGTTTTACGAAAAATGTTTTTATAAATTATGAATCAACGGCACAAAACGAATCTAATAAAAATTCTCTCATCAAAAACGGAGTTCAAAAACATAAATACGTAAACCTAGGGTTTCCGGTTTAGTCGTTAAGGACGTCAAATTATTCATAATCTCTTCTCGTAAATTTGTGAGTTTATGAACCAACACAAATTTAAAATCCCAAAATAATATTCACGAATAAATTTATTTCCTGAAGTGTCGGACTGTCACCAAAACGGTGTATGTAAACGTAAGCACGTAACGTAGAATCCTCCGGTTTAGACGTAGTCGATGCTACTTCAAGACGTAAATCCAAATTTCTTCCCAAAAAATAAGTGAGTTCATAATATAACATTAAAATAATGTTTTTAAATAATATTTGAGAATAAAATATCAACCATAAACTGACAGATTGTCACAACATTTACCCCTAAACAGGATCTTTGTCCTCAAAGATCAATTTATCTTACTACTCGCTTCTTATAGAGTTAAAGCCATGTGGGTATTTCCTCCACATTCGGTCTTTTCTCACAAGTGTAATTCATTACAATACGCGAGTTTCATCAAACATAACTACGGGAATAAGATCAGGCTTAATGTTGACTTACTTTCTCTATCCATGATGTTCACGGGTTTTTGATGAATGCAACTTTTCGCCGATCTAAACTTTATCAAGAAGAATTCAAATTTTCACTTGATAAATATTAATCAAGTTCGATTTACGAAACATAATTCACGCAGCCCTTGAAGTCATAGGGTAGATCCAGCTTATATGCCTTTCAAACCAACTTTACATCATCTCAATGGTCCCATACAACGGGGACTTAATTCCCATGATCTTTCAGATCTTCAATTCATCTTTCTATGGTGAAATTTTTTGGCATAACTTCGCTACCCATCCTGCACTTCAAGATCTACATTTCATATTCATATAACCTTCTGCCCACTACTGGCAGTCAATAATCAAATCCTAATTTCAACAATCATTTCAGGTCTCGCGGGTCGGGTATTTTGAAAGGTTAGGTTTGTCATCATAGAAAACCTAAACCTAAAAGACATGTCCAACTCACAATGGGGGTATGTCGGGTGTCTTCATCCCAACTCCTGCTTACAGATGCTCTTATGCTTAGATCCTAACAAGATTCGATCTCGATCCTAACACGATGATTATCAATGATAATCTTTCCAAAGGAAAGCGATTATACGGTTTATTACCAAAGGTCAATCATTCAAGCGTAAAACAATACTTCTATTGTTTTTTATCATTACTTTACCTCATCCCTTCGATTGGGGTGGCAAACAGTACTCTCATCAAGGTTCGTTCCCAATGACTTCTGAGCAAAGCTCTAGAAATTCGATGCGAAGCGAGGATCTTGATAGAGATGGTCGATATAGGCACACTGTGTTTACGCAACTCCTTTAAATACAAAGAGTCAATTTATTCATCAAGAATCTATCATTAACAGGAATGATATTAGTAGATTTGGTCAGTCTTTCGACGATGACCCAAATCGAATCAAATTCAGATGATGACCTTTGCAATAGTTAGACGTTTACTAATGCATGAGGCGATGTTTGCCTTCATAATTTGCCATCAGTACAACTTCTTCAGATAAGATACATTAAATCATAAATGGCATGAATAGAATACTTATACTTACGAGATTCCAACATGACTATATCTCAAAATCCTTCATATTTAGGCAACCACAAACGGCCTTTAAAACATTTAACGCCATCGGCTTCTCAATTCTAATGGTTCACATTAGCCGCGAACCCCTTTTATTATCTATATTATCCTTTTTACAAGCATCGGCTATTTTAAATTGTTCGACAATTTATTTTGCACAGTCATTATTAAGAAACACATCCTAACTGATTCTTTATCCTTTCTATATAATGTGTTAGTATCTATATTCACCTTTCCTGGTGAAATAATTACCATAACCAAAAATTCACTCAGAATTTCTTTCTTCATATTTTCTAAGTTTTAGTTTCGTCTCAACTATCATTTTTATCAGTTTTTCTCAATCCGACGTTTAAAGCGTCTATAATTATACAAGTAATTAAATAATAAATATTTAATTTTATGAAACGTAAACGTAAAAATTTTAAATTTCTTAGTTCGACCAATTATATAAAAATGTTCAAAATAAATTTGAATTTTATTAACAAGATTTTTGTTGATTTATCGAAAATAATTAAAACAATTAATAAGATCCGTAAATGTTCGAAAAACATTTGTTTACACTTTGGTCGAAATTTTCTTAGTTCAAAAGCAAAAATTGTCGTTTCAAATTCCAAGTCATGGTTTAAATGGTTTCCTCAATCCCTCTTAGGTTGTCTTGAGGTATACACAAACATTTACCCCTAAACAGGAGTTTAGTTAAATGTTCTGGGTATAAGGGAATAATCCTGAAAAAGTTCTTTTTGATAAAACATTTGTCAAAACATATTTGCACTTTCTTTTTGGTAAGGCCAAAAGTCTTAAATGACTTCTAATTTTTGAAGAGTCAATATAGATATATATATATCTTACCATCATTAATCAAACGATCATTTTATGTAAAGGGTCAAGCCTTAAATCACACGTTATATATTCAAGGTACATGTTTTCGTTGTTCGGCTAATTTAGGGCAGTCTATAAATAATTATTAACTCATTCTTATTCTTATAAACAAACAGATTGTTCTTTAGTGATCACGAGCATGAATTTATCAAATTACATCCTACACACGTGATTCACCAAATTTATGGATGCTACATGTGTATTAGTCAATTCAAACGACATCACGTGAAACTCATAATGTTCATTACAAGTTCTGGATGTAGTGATTGGAATAGATAATCTCCTTTCGTGGACGCGAAATTGATGATAACCATGCTGTGGATCAAATCTTTAAAAAATACGCTAGAACCTTGTAAGTGATCGAACAAATCTATTATCTTGGGTAGTTGATATAGATTTTGATCATCAATTTACCTAGTTCACGGTAATTCAACATATATAAGGAATGATAACACCATAGCTCTTCATAATAACGAGCTTGGTAGAATAAAAGCTTTCTCCGACAACTCTCTCAGTTGTACGGTAATTCTTTTAAACTCAGATGGTGCTGACGTACAGTGCACAAGCCACAGGTGCAACACCGGGAATATAATCAATACCAAATTCAACTTGCCTCAATGGCGGAAGTCTAGGTAATTCACCAAAAAATACTTCCTAAAGTTTCAGATAACAGAAACATATTTTAATAAATTCATATTAGTTTCTTTCTAGATTATAATATCTATGACTAGTTCATAACCACACATGGTATAATTTCAAGTCTAAATGCAGGATATGGTCATCCATCAAGAATTATTTAGATCAATTTTGATAATCAACATCTTATCATTTAGGGGAATTCTACTCGAGTTCCCATCAATTAAGACAATGTTGTCATGTCATAATCAATCAATCCATTCTACTGGCACTCTCAACTTTCCAGTTTCATTACCGTTGATAAGATGTGAACTTCTCAAAAGACTAATAGTAACTCATAATCCTTCACAAATTCAAGTATATATGGAGACACAACTACCATTAAATGAGTAAGGTCAACGCATAATCTACGCGAGAGAATTTCAAATCAGATACATATGAAAAAATTTAACGAATATAAATATATCCTATGTTTTCATAATTTGAGTACGCATTCGAAAGCTCCTCGGATCGTTACCCAGGTCATTCAGATGAAATTAAATCAAAAGAAATGATAGGAACGTCGATACATCTAGTCTGGTATCTACACTCGATAATCAGATACTTTTCCAAAGAATCTCACCACGGGAGAATTGGACGAGAAGGGAATATCAATTGTCAAATAAGACAAATTCCACAGATGAGTAAATCCGACTCAGAAGATAAATAGTATGGGCACATATGTAGGTGTCCGTATCAATATGTCCCTATTTTGCACTTCATGCAGATCTCATAAAATTTAATCTTTCACAATCTTCAAAGAAAATTTAGTGTTTATTAATAATTTCATGGTGACTACTAATCTGCCTTGCATGGTCACTTCCAAATTGTATGTAGGCGCGCAACTATATACAATTTCAAGATTAACGATGCAATACTTAGTTCGTCAAAATTTTTATCATCATGTTTATAATAAAAACATTTTCATGCTTAATTCTTAAATAAGAATAAAAAATGAATTTACAAAGATTTTCTTTGTTATGAAAACAATTAAGTTTCCCAAGGTGTTTTATAAACAACTTCATTTCGATAACAATCACTTATAAATCTCACTTTGAATAATCCTTATAGTGATGAAAATTCAATTTTTCTCAAGGGATACTGTTTTATCTTATAAAAACAATGAGTGATCTGCAAAAGAGTGATGAAAAGTTGTTAACCAAGAACTAACTACAATATAATAGGAAATGAGCTTAGCCAAATAATCATGAGGTTCATGACCTCGATGGCACTTAAAAAGAATAATCTACAACGTAACTCAATTCGAGATGAGTACTTGTTCAATGGTTGCATCACTAATGTGAACATTAGGAACAAGCAAGAAAAGATAGATAACATCGATACATGTAGAATTTAGCAATCAAAGGTAGTCTTTTCATTAATCACCAACAAGTCAAAATTGTACCGTAACACATTACGTGTCACTATGTCATACAATTCCAAGAACTCATCCTACCAACTGATGTCTCAGTTAAGTTAGGGATTTTTTTTAAAAGATACCACAATGAATACTAATCTACAAAAGTCATTAGGTGTCCCACGTGTCCCGGAAGATCTATCGGTCCCAATTCAGAAGAAGATTTCTCCAATTTATTTATTGGACACTGGACATCCTCGTTAGTGGACAATGGCCTATGAACAACACTTAACACGAATCAACAATCAATTAAAACCTTATAACTCAATCACAGGACTTAAGGACTTCCTCTTAACAATTTCATATTCCATACGAGTTAAATTTTACTTTATTCAAGTTTCAACCAAATCATACTCAATACGATATCCTATCTCAATCTCCAATACTTTCAATCTTACTCTTAGACCTTGAAAGGGCAATAAAAGCTCGATATGATCAACACTTAATTTCCAATCCTATAGCTCTTTCCAACAATAACTATCAAATGAGTCACTAGTATGAAATGAATCACACATTCATATAGACTTCTCGGAAAGGTACTAGTGGCATGAGGCTTTTGGGTAATGGTTCCAATGACAACCTCAAGTGCAACATTCACCTTTTCGATTTCATATTTAAGAATTGGGTGACAACGAATCAGATGACACCTTTCCAGGTGGTAATGTTTTGTCAAACTCCATTATATAAGGAAAGATCGTCATGTCATCGATATCAGATTTAATCTCGCCAATTCTTCTTCAAGATCTTAATCAACTACTATTAACATTTCTACGAATATCAACCATTTTGTTCGGATCATAAATATCCACAACTTGGTTTAGATCTAGAATAGCTAGAATTCCTACGGGAATAGATTCGATTGATTCTCTAGGGGAGTTAGGGTTCCTTGTGACAATCTACGTCGTATAAATACCTCGTATAAATATTAAAATAATCATCAAACAATCATGTAATCAAATTACATCATATATATATATATATATATATATATATATATATATATATATATATATATATATATATATATATATATATATATATATATATATATATATATATATATATATATATATATATATATATATATATATATATATATATATATATATATATATATATATATATATATATATATATATATATATATATATATATATATATATATATATATATATATATATATATATATATATATATATATATATATATATATATATATATATATATATATATATATATATATATATATATATATATATATATATATATATATATATATATATATAGGGATGGGATCAAGAGAAAACTTCATCTTAATAGAAAACCTAGAAAACTTCATCCCAACCGTTGGATCAAGCTTACCTCCCCTCCTTTTTTGTTCCACCAAACTACAGAGGTCACTTTGTAACTATTTTCTTCTTGAGGGACTGTTTTATAAATTCACATTCCTTTTTTCCTTGCCATATATAATATTTAACGATTTCATTTTTTTCTTTTCTTTTTTTTTCCTCTAATCATAGAACTCCACCATCATAACTATCGCCATTACAGTTACCCGATAATCGTAACTATGTATGTAACACCGTCACCGGTACCGTCATTGTGTACGTAGCACCGTCACCGGTAGCATCACATGTACCGTCACCGGTAGCATCACATGTACCGTCACTGATACCGTTACAGTCACCGGCGGTGGCGGAGCTAGTGGCTGAAGATAAGTCCATTGTTTCTGTTGATAAAAACCATAAGTTAATAAATATACGTATTTAGCATCTATTTTAGGTATATTTTGTTAAATTTTATTGATTAGTTTTAGATTTTTTTGTAGTTGAGGTGTGTTTGAAGCCTTCTAGCACGGCAAGAATCGTAGAGGTAAAGTTTTTCGTCTAAAAGTTATTACTTTTATTAGTTTAACACTTTATCTTACTGAAAAAGAGGATACAGAAATATACGCAATAGCATAAAGTGGTGATGACAAACATCTTATCACCAAAACAGTAGCCAACTATCAGAAAGTTTAGTGCTTTATGATAAGATTGCCGATATTTGATGTATCCATTTACATTTATAGAGGTGGTTGTGGTGTTTATTAATTTATTGTTGTGGTGCCCAATAGTTGAATTTCAGTATATATAATCCTCTTCAATTTTTCGCAGCTTTTGATGAATATAATAATTATATTGGTATTTTTAGATAGGATTGTTGAAAAGGAGGTTAAGGTTAAGGGGTGTTGTTTAATCGAAGAGCGGAAGTGTAATGGCGATATTCAGGATTTGGTTAGTGATGTTAGTCTTCCTATAACGAAAACGAACTTGGATGCGTTAGTTTAATGTATTTTAAAGTGCTTCATCATGCTGTGAATTATGCATTGCATGAGGCTTACAAGCGTGTCGAGTTCGGGTTAGCATGTTCTTGCTTGTCTTAATAAGTAGTTTGTAAATTTAAGTCACAAGTTTTTTGTTATCGCTTGGCTAACGGAATAAGCTAGTAGAATAGTTGGTCCTAATCTATTTCAAACAGATGCTGTAATCTATTTCAAGCCAAGTGAACAAGTCACAACCAAGTTTGAATGCTACAAGAGTGGTTAACGATAAGCTCTAGAAAGAAAATGTGGCACTTAGGGTGCAGGTGGTACTTATGTTCATGGATGATTACCAGTTCTTTTTTATGGAAGAAAAAGGCGTGCGAATATGTATAAAAAACTCTAGCTCTCGGGGCACAAACTGTTATGGTAAGTTCACATTCTGAATTGGTATTATTTGATCATTACATGTTACGGGTCAAACGGGCCAAGCTAGGTTGGTTCACCTAAAAAACTTTAAAGTTGTATAAAAAACATAGTTTTGTATAACGATTTCAAAAAGTTACGTAAGTGCATTAATGATCAGAATATTTGAATACAGTGACGTACATGGTTTTGATATTACATAAAAACCTATTCAACGGCTTCGACCCATCTGACATAGGCCTCTTATCTTATATGCACATTTTTTCTTATAATTATCTTAATGGTCTTTACTTCTAAACTTGTCACCCAGACAGTCACTAAGATAGTACTCAGTGAAATTGTCTTTTTTATAGACCTTTTAAGTTGTAGGTTTGCAGAAACCATCTGTAATCTCATATAAACAACTGGGACCTTTTATGTAAATTACTCAAAATATACACCACTAAACTCGTCAGCACAATATGTGGTAGTACCGTGGACGTATTTATGTTGTTACAATTTTTTACTATTATAGTTATGTATTGACCACTTATCACTATTGTGTTGGAGGGATGCTTGGGATATATCTCCTGAAATTTGCCTTTCGCATCTTCCAACATTGCTTCAGGATCCTAATGCAGAATTCATGGTAAGAAATCATGCTCGATGAGCTTAACACTCGTGCTTCTAAGCTTGTGTCCTTAATGACTGATGGTAGCTCAATTGGCGGACTGTCCTTATCTTCTACAAATAGTGCATGGAATAACTAAACCCTTTCTCTTACAGCATCATATAAACAGGTTTTAAACAAGTCAATTTCTTGAACAATGTTAGTTTTTAGTTTTTTCATGTTGTTTATATAAATAAGATTAATAGCTAACATATGTTATGTTAAATGAATACAACGTGTTGAGGCAGTCATAGAAGTGAATTCATGGGACGAAAAGCAAACTAATGGTGTTATGAAAGGCGTCCTTCCTGCTGATGCAGTCAACCATTACACCAGGCTCGTCCTAGCTAATGCAGTGTATTTCAAGAGTACCTAGAAAGAGACTTTTGACCCGTCAGTGACGACATATTCGACTTCCACCTCATCGATGGGAGCAATGTTAAAGTGCCTTTCATGAGAAGCTTCGGAAAGCACCTTGTGTGTGAATATGATTCCTTGTTCACAAGGCGAAGATAAACGTTGTTTCACAATGTACATGTTCCTTCTAAATGAGCAATATACTATCCAATTTTTAATAGATAAAATATGTTCAGATGCTGACTTTTTGGTGTTGTATTACCTTTCACTGTTGTTACCTATTTCAAGCATCCATCATAAAGTGTTTCTGGAGGTAAATGAATAAAGGTACGAAAGCTGCAGCAAAAACCGATATGGTTGTTGATGGTCGTTTGGTCGACTTTGTGGCCGATCATCTATTCTTGTTTGTGATTAGAGAAAATGTGAGTGGAAAGGTATTAATCTAGCCACCTTATGTCCACTAATCTGATAAAAGTTTGCTAGTGCATGTACAATCCTGGTACACTCTTGGTAAAACGTGTATTGTTTGATTGTTAAACAAACATTATGAATAGGGGAAAAGCATTTGCTTCTATCATTTTGTTAATTAACTTCTTTACGATTTATGGTTATTTTCTGCTCGGTGTTTACCATCTTTTCTATTATATAATGCAGAAATAACCATTTCTTATGTATTTTGATGTGAACAAAACTACAAGTTAGAAGGTCTCTTGATTGAAGTCAAGCACAAATATCCTAAATGAAAAAAAAAGCGTCAAGCGATTTATTAAGAGATTCCTTAAATTATACAAATGCTGTAATGTTCATACAAATGGAGTCCCTATAAGTATGCAAATATACCTTAAATTATACAAATGCCCTGTTTACTTTCATCATCTTCAATTTTGCCAGCCCCTTCATCAATTCCTATCATTACATTCTTAATCATGTCGTCACCGGTTTCCAAGTTTCTGAGCAAAACAGTTTAGTCAAGAAGTTGACCTGCACTAACATAAAATTTGTAGTATTAAACTATTAATGTATATAGTTAATGACTCAACAAGTGATCATAGACACACTATACCGTCCAATAAAGTAGTTACTGTCTATAAGAAATGCGGCAAGATGAGCAGTTTGGGTTACGGGTCAAAATGGGTTCTGGTATAAAACGGGTAGTACTTCTAGAAATGGGTCGGGTTGGATATTTAGAATTAGGTTAAGGTGGAGACGGTTCACTTCTTTAGTACAGCAAGACATTGTCTCGGTTGGGTCGCCAATAGAGGTTTAATAAGAGATGGTTCAGTTATTTCGTAATGCTAGAAATGGACGGGGTTAGGATGAATTGACAACCTTTTTGTTCATCATACACACTCAAACACATCATGATCCTCGACCTCCGTTGCAACGAGTATAGGTAACATATTACAACAATAGTTAGCAGATAAAAATGAATAAAATTCATAGTTATTAATTATCAGACGTTGACTGCTAATGAATGATGATTACATGTGATGGTGTGCATGGTGTGCATGGTGCATAGCATCTTGAATTGAGGAATGAAATTTACTCTTCAAACGATAGAAGCAACGCATGGTACCATATGACATTATTTGGAATGAATAAATAGGCATAATCAATGGAATTTTCAAATAAAAGAAATTAAAACTAACTACCTAAACCATGTTACAGAACATGTCAACCTGAAAACATAATCACAACATGAGGATAGAGTTTCCATCCCTATTGTCATCTATACTATAAAATGTATATCAACTAGCTAAACCACATTACAAAACATGGATACGAAATCACAAGTTTACCATCTAAAGATATTTATTCAGCTAGATGATATGCACAATTAAAAAAAATGTAAAAAATTATAAAAAAATTGATAAATTGGGTAATGGGACTATAGTTTTCAACAAGCAAACATACTTTAGACAGAATATAAACGGCAAAACCAGAAGCCTAAAATCTAAGGGTAGCTCCTACCCTATTTTCTAAAATCAATAATAGGAAGGGTGAATTTCTATTTGACATCATTATGCATAAATCTAAGACATTCATACCATCATACAGACGCCCTAATACGACCAATGATGCACTACACATAGCATATAGATGCCCTAATTAAACAAACAGATTCCCTAATTAAACAAACAGATTCCCTAATTAAACACTAAATGAACGTTTTTTCGAGAAACATGAGTAAAAGTCTTTCGTCAAGGTAAAATATGTAACTTCATATAACGCTTCAAAAATCATTATTTGTTGTAGCTTGTAAAGAAGTTGTTTATACCTATATAATGAATAGCACAATCTGTTTATCCAAAAATTGTTAGCTGAATACCATGACTTGAAGTACAAATTAAATATTAAACTTACAAAATGCAAAATCCAATATTGAGCATTCTAGAGAAATAAAATTAGTTTTCTAATATGGCAGTAAAAGTTTACAACGGCTTAAATGTAAATTTTTAGTCTAACAGAAATAGTTGTTTCACACCTCGTATGAAACTGAATATTTAACCTACATAATCTACTTATCCATGTTACAACAATCATAAGTGGATCCTAATAAAAGGTGCATCATTAAGTATATGAAGATAAGAACAATATTTTCTTTACCTTTAAAAGAGGGACGGGTGGACTTTCTTGACCAGGCTGAGGATGCCATTCAAGAAGAACCTCCTTTCTCTCAATTGCATCACGGATGTACGGATACATGTTTATTGTGGTAATGGAAATTACCACGAGTTTCGAAGGCATCGAGCATACTTTTACAGCAAGCAAGATGTGCAAGAATCTGAAGCTCCAGGTACTCATGTATAAAAAAACATGCATAAATGAATAGTCTGTGTGAGGCCCATTAAATCTCAAAATCATACGGTGATATAATATTTTACCTACCCGTAATCAACAACTATAAGAGAGTTTCCCTGGTGCCGCTACAAATACTTGGCAGATGTTGTATTTGTCCTTCTCTAAAGTAGGTTGATTTTGAAATCAAATTTATCAACATCAATAGAAGTGGCAAGATGGGAAGGTCAAGCCAGTTGGGTAATGGTTCAGAATAGGTTCAGTTTAAATTGTTTTATCTTTAGCATAAGCAGTACTATAATCTGTATTATTACCAAAATATAACACTCATTAATGGCGACCAATGATGCCTTAACTATGATACAAATGGATTCCCTAACTATGATACAAATGGATGCCCTAACTATGATACAAATGGATGCCCTAACTAAATATTACATTGATGCCCTTTATCATTTGTTTAAGCAATGATGCACTGAATATGATACAAACAGATGATGTAACTAAATATTACATTGATGCACTTCATTTTCTATTTACCCAATGATGGCCTAACTATGATACAAACGGTTGCCATAATTGAATTCAATAATGCCCTTTATCCATATGTTCCACAATGATGCCCTTACTATGATACAAATGGATGCCCTAGCAAGCATTGCGAAAGGCGTTTCAAGACCAATTGACTTAGCCATTACCCATTGCAATTGCTGCCAATACCAGGTTGGCCAGCTAAGATCACGGCTCAGACCGGCGATCTCGCCTTCTTTCACCATCTAGATGATGACTCTAGCGGCTACCTCATTAATTACTGATGATTATGTCTGCTTATGCGGTATGAAATCATAAGTTTAAAACACAGTTTTTAACACCTATATAGCAATGCGGCAATGCCCATGGCAAGGCTAGCTTCATGAAGTGTTGGGGCATCATTAGTTCCGTCTCCAATGACTACCACAACCTCACAAAATGTGGTACATAACTGCTTCACCATGATATGCTTATATAGAGGCGAGGATCGAGCCATAATGTACACACACTGAGAAATATTAATAAGAACACTAACCTAATTATCATAGATAACAAATCAATTTATCAACAAAATTTGACTGCACTTTTTTAGAACTAGCAAAAACTTGCAAGTTGCAATACAAACTAAACTTATACCACCATAACACTTAAGAATATACTCTGACATTTGTTTGCAAAAAAAATCCGTTTTTCCAACTTTATACCAAATCCTTTCAAATGTAATGATTAACACATATATCTAAAAATGCAAAAAGTAAGTTTCAAAGATTTTTATTGTGGAATTTCAGCAGTGCTGCAAGTATTTTTCTGAGAGGGTCAGTTGGTATATTGGTTTGCTAGTATCTTTAGTTTGGCAGTAAAGGTTTTAATGTGCACTGTAGAGTGTTAGTAGGTGTGTCTCGCTCGATATAGTGTTATTTTGTCCTTTTTCTGTTGTCCTTGTCTTAGATCTTTGACTGGGTCGTGCTGGAGAAAATCCATTCTCCGTTTGTGTCGAGTTTTTGTTTGCTAAAAAGGACAGTTAACAAGTGTTTTCAGGGGTTTCTCAAGTGACTAATCTTTTGGTCTGCAATGATATTTCTTTTGGTCTTCTTTAGTGTTTTAACTAGCACTTTGTTGGCCAAAGGGCATTCTTCTCAAAAGGGGGTAGACCTCACTAGGGATTTTAACACAACAGTGTAAACAATATATACTTTTTCTGCTCGTTTACCAACTTTAGTATCATGTTTTTGAAAAAACTGTAAAGAAAATTTACCAAAACAAATAGATGTCTTAATGATGCTTAATTATCACAAGACAGATTCTTTAATCATAATATCATATAAGATGTATACCATCGCATGATGCTTTTAATCGAGATTATAGATAATCTAATTATGAATCCATTATTTACTAATCTCACTTACAAACATTCGCTAAGTTTTTAAATGGATGCTTTTAATCATTGTTTGTTTAATCCTACACATAGATGCCTCACTATTATCAAAAAATGCTCTAACATATACATTAATGCCTTAATATGTGTGACGATGCACTGAACTAATCATATGTACTCATACTGATGACCTAATGTGTTCATCGATGCACAAAACATACAAACACACGTGTCTTATTGAGTCTAAAGATGCACTAATCGTACCCATTGATTCCTTAATATGCCATAATTCAACAATAATACTAGCATAAACTCAAACTAACCGCTTGTAAGTGATTGGTTGATTAAATTAAATTATAACAAAGTAAGATAATAGAATTACCTCTTCAGGAGAAAGGCAAAACAGTTTCGACAATCTTCACTTCTCAAATAATGCTACAAATTCATAAGATTAATTAAAAATAATATTAATAAGTTAAATAGTCAAGGCGATGGCGATCCAATAATCCAATTACATAACCTCCATATCCAGCTGTATTAGTTCCATTAGGAGACAAATTCGAGCTCTCAACCGGAACGGTGACCGGAGAAGATGATTCGGCGACGGTTGTTTGTAGTAGTGACGCTGGTGGTGGTAATTTTTCCATTGATTCTGATGGAGATGCGTAAATAGTTGTCCCTAGTTGATGCGATTACTATTGGTGACGTGAGGAAGGTGGTTGTTACGGTGGGCGTGATGATGGTGGTTGCAACGGTGGTTGGTGAAGTGACGGCGGTGGTTTTTTTTAGTGGAAATGAAGAAGCGTTTATGATAAGACGCTATGTTTGTCATATTTTGAATTTAACCCTTAATGTTTGAACAGTTCTCGAAATCTACCCTAAAGTTTGACATATTATAAAATCTACCTTTTATTTTTGTTTTCTAAGTTTTCCACTAATATGTGGTTTTTTCTAGAACCCATCCCTATATATATATATATATATATATATATATATATATATATATATATATATATATATATATATATATATATATATATATATATATATATATATATATATATATATATATATATATATATATATATATATATATATAATCCAAGTTATATATATATATTAAAGTAACACTTCTCAGTCTGGCCTTGTCGGTAACTCGGGAATTCTTCGGCACCGTTATAGTCAAAAGATTTTTAGACATTTTGAGAAAAATGTTTATAGTTTAAAGATTTTGAAATGTTTTTTTCAAAATCTTGGTTTTAAAAATCTTTCGTTCTCTATAACGAGAGCTCTTGTACCAAACTGTAACACCCCCAAATTTATACAATTCAATACAACGGAAGACTCGTTGGTGTTACGGGATAGCACATTACTCACATCATAGATAACGCTTAAAAATCGTGTCGTTTAATAATAAAGCATTTCCATTCATAAATATCAAATTTACATAGGTTCCAAGTCATAGTATTTCATACAATTTTTACAAAACATTTGAATGGAAATTATTATTTAAGTGCGGGCCATGAATTCTTGTTGTCTTCCCGAGAATTACCTTCAAGTACCTGAGATAAAATATGTTAAAAGAAAAGGTCAGCGATAACGCCGAGTGAATTCATAGAGTTTAATGAAATCCATCAATATAACATCGGTATAAAATTATTACCGAAAATCATTTTGTACAAATCTTTTTAATAGGCCATGAAATAGCCAGAGTCATTTTATACAAATCCTTATCAAAAGTCATGATATAGGATGTTGCCTTCAAAACCATTATACGAACCAATGTCGTAAAAACATCATACAATACGTTTTATAACGTTGTATAAAGTTAAATAAATACCGTTATATGGATATGGTTATATAAAACCAAAACACGAACATAATATCAATAATAATACCCTGTATTTCTAGTCGGGCAATATATCGTAATTCAGTGCGTATAGCAGTATTTCGTTATTTGGATTATTATAAGCCGCATGACATTGTTACCTTACTACAACAAACAACGGGTAGCTAACCCGAAACTCAATTTGCCCATCTAAGTTAGCATGTCGTCACAAAGATCACGCTATGGAAATCTTCTCATACATAAATTCGCTTACCAATCAATGTGGCACGACGGGGATAAACCGTCAAGGCGCGAACTGGGGTGATCGTCCCCAAATAGTACTATTATATGCACAAGCGTCTACCAAATCCTGGTAGTTCACAATTCATGCTAATGGGACTTTTAGTGACATAACTTAACTTTAATAATCCATTTCATTTCATTTATCGAGTCATATATTCATTCATCGGGTCATACAATCATTCGGGTCCAAATCAATAAACAAATAATCGGGACAAATGGTGTCCTATTTTATCAAAACTAACATGTTATCTCCCTCTCGGGTTTATAAAACATTTCATAAAAACATTTAAAAGAGTGTGAGGCTATGAACTCGCGTTGATGTGGGAAAGCGGGTTATCGGCAATTCGGATGTACGGTACATGCTTCAATCACGGAAACCTAGACAAATAATACTCGTCTTAGACTCTTGTCCAATGACTTTATAAAAATAACAATTATGTATACATATGATGATTTTATATATATGATGATGATCAAGTGGGTTTATACATTCTCATTTACTCATTTTAGTGTTATGTATTGGTAACTTTTATACTAGTTTACTAGTTTTACTCATTTACATGTTTTAGGCCCAATAAGCCTATTACAAGCCCAATAATTTTCATTAGCCCAATTATAATTTTAATATCAGTATTATACTTTACATGTTGGGCCCAAGTGGGTTAAGCCCAATAAGTAAATTTATAAGTGTTTTACCAACTAGTCGGGTTTATAGTCCAATAAGGCTAACTTAGCCCGTTAATATCCATATGTTATATAGTTTCGGTTTTATCGGTTTTTAATTGTATTAAGTACTTATATATCAGTATATAACTTTTAAAAAGCTTACATAGACGGTTCCGACCATCTAAGTTTTAATTGACGAAAAACGTTAATTTTACGGTATTAGCCGAAAAGGCGTAAAAATCATGTTTATACTTTATAACTTATAAAACTTATCAAACTACAATTTTTATAAAATGTCCACTTATTTATCCTTATAAATATTTATATAAATGTAATATATAAGTTAGTGGGTTTTAATTCACATTTTATACTATATTTATTTGAGTTCTTATATAATACTATTAAACTTTAATTTCACAAAATCTGATTTTTAGTTTCACTTTCACCATTTTTATCATATCTTGAGTTCTATAAGGAGATAGAAGCTCATTTTTGGATGACATAAACTTCATATTATATGATACAAATAAGTTAGTTATAGCTACTGCTCAATCCATGTCTAAGTATCCTTAACAGTCCCTACAAAAAAGACTATTCAGATTGGTAACTAATTTTGTTTTGATCATATCTCACTCATTTTGATGATTCCATTGCATGGCCAACTCTCACATGTGTACAAAACCTAATACTTACTGTATATTAATTCCACTTTTCCATTTTATCAGTTTAACATATGGTTAGTTACTGTTTTTATACAGCTAACTTATTAAGTAAGATTTTAACCTTTTTACATATGGTTTTCCATCTTTTTAACCATGTTTATCAACACCAAATCCCCACATAATATTTTTAATCATCATTCATCATCATATACATATAGATAAATAAAGAAAATACAAGATTACATAATCAAAATAACAAGAGGATAGGAAGAAACAATCTCTATACCACCATTATTGATGAAAAGATGAGTTTTTGATGAACAAGGCTTGGATTTTGATGACAAAACTTGTGATAAACCAATATCATATTCAAGTCCACCAATATATATAATCTCCTTGTTGGAAATCAGCCCGACCAGGGGCGGAGCCATGCTTATCATAGTGGGGGCAACTGCCCCCAACGACTTCTTCAATAATCATGTATTTCATTGTTATTTTTTGGTGTTTAATCGTGATGCCCTCAACTAAAAGTTGAAAATGCCCTCAATGCGAAAGGAAGAAATGGTTTTATGAACTGTTGTTGAGTTTATGCTGAAGTTTTTGCAGATGGTATGTGATGAAGATGAATTCAGTTTAGATACGTGTTAAAAGATGGAGTAAATATCTAGGGATAAGTGAAGCTATAATATAATAAGCCTTTATCTTTCAGTTTTATACTAGTAAAAAAGTAGAACAAAATCATTTTTTTGATAAACCACTAGTATAAAACAAGACACCGGCCCATTATACCCAATATACTACAACATTTAACTACTTTGTCTAATAATAGTGGTCTTTTACTCCATTTTTTTTCCTCAATGCAATATTGATTCAGTTCATTCCGAAGATTGCTTGAATTTTTTTGCCTAATTTTGTTGCCCGTAAAAAATCTTAAAATATTTTGTCATTGTATCGTCAAAATTTTTTTTTGCCCCCAGCAACCAATATTTCTGGCTCCGCCACTGCCTAGGACACCAAGAAATCTCCTCTTTGGATGTTAGAATCACCTCCAATCTCCATAACTTCAAAGGGTATTCAACTTGTGCAAGTTAAACACATGATTCATGGTTGAATTTTTGATCAAATGGGGTGTTTTGGGAGCATGGTGGATGTTCATAGGGAGCCAAGAGAGTTTGTGTGTGGTTTGCATGTTGTAAATGAGATAATGGTTTAGTATTGGCTAGTTTTGTGTTGCTAGTGGTTTGGAAAGAAACAAGGACAAGTGTCCTTGTTTACTTAAGTAAACTTGACACATCAAGAGTGTGTTGTGTACTCTTGGATGCTACTTGTATAGGGGTGGGCAAGTGTAAACTTATCCCATCCCTATTAATTTACGGGTACTCCTCGATTCTATTTTCCTCGATTTGCATGCCCTCGGGTCGTTTTACGAAAAACATTTTTATAAATTATGAATCAACGGCACAAAACGAATCTAATAAAAATTGTCTCATCAAAAACGGAGTTCAAAAGCGTAAATACGTAAACCTAGGGTTTCCGGTTTAGTCGTAAAGGACGTTAAATTATTCACGTAAGTCCTAATCTCTTCTCGTAAATTTGTGAGTTTATGAACCAACACAAATTTAAAATCCCAAAATAATATTCACGAATAAATTTATTTCCTGAAGTCTCGGACTGTCACCAAAACGGTATATGTAAACGTAAGCACTCAACGTAGAATCCTCCGGTTTAGACGTAGTCGATGCTACTTCAAGACGTAAATCCAAATTTATTCCCAAAAAAATAAGTGAGTTCATAATATAACATTAAAATAATGTTTTTAAATAATATTTGAGAATAAAATATCAACCATAAACTGACGGATTGTCACACATTGCACAAGCCAAAAGGTATTCTCTTGTAAGTAAATGTGCCATAGGGACAAGTGAATGTGGTCTTTTTTTATCTTTTAGATCAAGGGGTATTTGGAAATAACCCGAAAATCCATCTAGAAAGAAATAGTACTCATTTCTCGCTATGTCTCCTAGCATTTGGTCCATGAAAGGTAATGGGAAATGGTCTTTCCTAGTGGCATCATTAAGCTTTCTATATTCAATACAAACTATCCAACCCGTGACAAGTCTTGTGGGAATCAACTCATTGTTTTCATTTGGAACAACGGTGATTCCACCCTTTTTAGACACACAATGAATCGGGCTAACCCATGGGGAGTCGGAAATTGGGTAAATCTGTAGGATTGTAACACACGACTATATATATAGAAATGTAGATGAAGATTAAACCAAAAAAGAAAGATTAGATTAGATGAAGGAAAAGAGAAAAACAAAAGATGTGAATTCCTAGTGAGAGAAACACAAACGTTTCTCTCTCTAAAACAAATGAAATGGAAGACACACACACAAATGAGGCTTAGGAGACCTTTTATACTAAGTAGTAAGTGTTTAGGAGGCCTTCCTCATTTGTGTGTTCGGGACTAATTCCCGTTACATAAACATTAATAACTAAGAACTCTCGACACCGTTGAATAGTATTTTTCACGAGCTTCGCAACGGTATATTATATGACCATCACTTTAAATACGGCTAACAATCTCCCCCTAAGGGGTGGTCATGTAATATGTGACTTCGCTTCGTTGGTGTTGCAGACTTTGAAGCTTGTTGCCTTGAGAGTTCTTTCCTAGTTCCTTTCATGACTTGTGATCTTGGATCTTTGATCTTTGCCTTGACTTGATCTTGTATCTTTTCCAGCTTGTGTTCTTGTGTCTTTACCCACATACTCATGTTTTTAGTTGACATGAAAGCTTGTTAACAATCTCCCTTGATCATCAGAGTAGCGGAAGTCTTTGTCTTTAGATGTTCTTGAGCTTTCTTCAATAATCCTGAATATGTGGCCTTGAATTGCGACTCTTGAGATAACGCCACCGTTTGCATTCGACCGGTTTCCCGTTATACAGTACGAATACTGTACCTGTGATCAGGTAAGTTCAAAGAACTTCCTTGACAGGATTTCCAGCTGTGGTAGCCGTTCTCAATACTTGAATATATCGAAAGATAATTCAAAGTAAGGAGTGAATCATGCAGTTCCATTCTGCTGATTAGGTCGTCAATTCACTTTCCTGGAATAAGTCTGAATCAATTAAGAATCAAACCATCGTTGCTTTCCAGTTGACACAAGTTTGATTCATATAGAATCGCACAAGTTACCTACCGCAGTGCTGTTTGATGATGACACTGGAAGGATTTCCATTCGTCACTGTAAATACTGAAAAGTATTACTCTGAATGTTCTGGCAAGATCATAAAGATATTGCGTCGAGACCTGGAACGAGTTTGAATCAATTAAGAATCAAACCACTGTTGCTTTCCAGTTAACATATGTTTAATTCAAGTGAATCTTACATATGACCTACCGCAGTGCTGTTTGATGTTAACACTGGAAGGATTTCCATTCATCACTGTGAATACTAAAGAGTATCACTCTGAATGTTCTAGCAATACCACAAGGATAGAGCGTAGGACTCTGTAAATCATCGCTTGTGTTCTAATGATGAACAACAATTGATCTATGGAATAAGTGTCCTAATGAGATTTTTGATGAATCTCGTTGGCTCTAGACTCTATAAGTGCACGTTTATTTGGTAATCGGAGGCTGGAGCAGACTGCCACCTATTCAATATCTACTATCTCGGAGTGAGAAAGTCGATAGAAATGAGTTGAACTCCGTGACAATAAAACAGACTTCTTTTGAGAGAAGCTTGAGTAGGCTGGGAAGGGTTGTGCATTGCATCACTGGGTCCATGATGCTTTGTCTTCAATACCAGAAATCATCAACATGATTCTGATAGTAGATGTATTGACCCGGTTTCTGCCTAAGTTGTATGGAGGGCTTCTTTCTTTACACCCTTTATCCTTACATTTCTTTTTCATTCTTCAACCCCTTCAATGCTTACCAAGACGTCATAACTAGCACCTTGTTGTGATTGTTCCAGTGCTAGCTTAAGTCATTAGTCGGCATTATTCCCGTACACTCAACTACTCCATCTTTCCTAAGGACTTCTATTTTCTAATGGATTGTCCCTGGGAAGATCCCTCCGGTTCTGGTTGGATCATAGGACGAATACCTAACCACCTTTTGACACCAATACCATCGTGAATTTATTGTGTTGAAGGGAATAGATGTCGTAACCAGAAAAATCAATTGAAAATGCAGTCAAGGTGTTGATGAAATCAATGTTTACACCTTAAGAGTTTTCTGTATCACCAAAAACGCTCCCCCTACATATGTGCATCATAAAAGGAAAGGTTTTTGCACATATTAGGAAGAGAAAGAACTTACATCAAAGATATTATCCAAGACAACACATTTTAATCACTATTCTCCCCCTCAAAAATTGCATGAAATTGAAATTTTTGTGAAATTAGTGATGAAACATGGAGAGAATAATGTGTCATGAAATTTTGGAACAAATGTTTATGAAATCATTATACTCCCCCTTGAAAAGAGATTCTATTTAAATAGGGGAGTATATGAGCACATTGTTTTGAAATACCTTGAAAAATTGTGCTCAAAAGTCCGTGAAAATTGGGTTCATGAGCTTAAAACTTTGAATGTTTTGATAAAAGCTCATGACCGAGAAAAGCGAATTTCTCGTTGTTGAGGATAAGTCAACGACTTTCCTTTCTTTTGGGGACCGGGTTATAGTCTGACATGTGACTATAAGCCATTATGAGAAGAAAAATAGAAAAGACATGTTTTGAAAACATTTAAACTCTCATTCGAACTTTATGTACGTACCCGTGTCGTTATTGAACAACATTTCTAAGCACGTCCATATTATCGATGCTGAGAGACATGTCGGAGAAGAATATTTTTGGTATTTTTTTGAAAGGTTTTCTCATTTTTTATTTTGTTTTTATAGGTTTTATATTTTTGTATTTTGATTTTCTGATAGATATATACAAGGTTACTGCGAATGTGCAAGACGTTCAAGTTCATCAGGAGTGAAACTACGCATACCAAGTCGACGAACCAAGAATTCAAATCTGTCTTGAGAAAGAGCTTTGGTGAAGATGTCGGCTAGTTGGTAGTCCGTCTTGACAAAGAACAGTTCGATCGTTCCTTTTTCCACATGCTCCTTTATGAAATGGAATCGGACAGCTATGTGCTTGGTCTTGGAGTGTTGGACCGGGTTGCAGGATATGGCTATGGCTGATTGTGAATCACAATAAATAGGGACTTTGTTAAAGAAAAAGCCATAATCCGTGAGTTGTGTTATCATCCAAAGGACTTGAGCACTACACACGGATAGAGACACATATTCTGCTTCCCCGGTTGACAACGCCGTACAGTCTTGTTTCCTTGATGACCAGCTCACTAGCTTTTCGCCTAAGAATTGTGCTTCACCGGAAGTGCTCTTGAATGTATCATGACACCCTGCATGATCGGCATCTGAAAAACCCGTGAGATTAAAACCAGAATCCTTCGTATACCAGAGACCCATGTTAATGGTTCCCCAGAGATAACGAAAGATCCTTTTAACCTCCTTGAGGTGTTTCTCGGTTGGCTGAGCCTGGTACCGAGCACATAAGCAAGTAGCATGCACAATGTCCGGTCTGCTTGAGGTTAAGTACATAAGGGACCCGATCATACTTCGGTATTTTGTAGCATCTACAAATGTCCCTTTCTTATCCAAATCAAGCTTGTGTTTAGTGTCCATTGGAGTACCAATAGGATCACAGTTATCCATACCAAATTTCGTTAGAATCTCAAGCACATACTTGGACTGATTTATGAAAATACCACGGGGGGATTGGTGAACTTGGAGACCAAGAAAAAACGTCATTTCCCCCATCATGGACATTTCAAATCGACTTTTCATAAGGTCGGCAAATAATATGGAATATTTTGGGTTAGTAGAACCAAATATAATATCATCTACATAGACCTGAGCCACCAAGATGTCGTTGCCGTAGTGCTTGATAAACAACGTAGGATCAATAGTTCCTTTGCTGAAGTGATTTTGTAGAAGAAATGATGATAGTTCGTCGTACCATGCCCTCGGTGCTTGTTTCAAACCATAAATTGCCTTTTTCAACTTGTAGACATGGCTTGGATGTTCAGTATTGATGAAACCTTCAGGTTGACATACAT
Source organism: Glebionis coronaria (assembly GCA_025667525.1). Taxonomy (NCBI): domain Eukaryota; kingdom Viridiplantae; phylum Streptophyta; class Magnoliopsida; order Asterales; family Asteraceae; genus Glebionis; species Glebionis coronaria. The sequence goes on from CM046877.1 coordinate 429,179,595, forward strand.
ACACATCTTCTTTTAACGGCCCATGCAAGAAAGCCGTCTTTACGTTCATTTGATACACAGTGAACGATTTGTGTGCAGCATATGCCAAGAAAATCCTAATAGCTTCCATCCGAGCAACCGGGGCGAAGGATTCAGCGAAATCAATTCCCTCCTGCTGTTTGTAACCTCTCACAACTAACCGAGTCTTGTTCCTAATGACCGTTTGCTCCTCATCCATCTTGTTTTTGAATAACCATTTCAGGGAAAGCGGATCGATATTGTCCGGTCGAGGTACTAACTCCCATACAACAAGCCGGATGAACTGATTGAGTTCTTCTTGCATAGACTCAATCCATGATGCATCGGTCATTGCTTCTTTCACACTTGCTGGTTCCATTGTGCTGACTGATAGTGCATAGATACACATATCACCATCGGTACGCAGCTGATTTCGTGTGGAGACCGGTCGTGAGAGATTTCCAATCACTTGAACTAAAGGATGATTCTTAGTCCATTTGTGTTCATGTGGAAGTGTATGAGAAACTTGATGCGAGCTCGACGGATCCACATATGGTGTTGAAGGCTGAGTAGTACTTGTGGAAGCCGCAAATGGATTAACAAACTCATGCTCGTTGAGCATCGCATTGTTTGCATTTTCAGCAACTATTTCATTCTGAAGATGAACATGAGTAGGAATTTGCTGAGAATGTTGTTGAGTTGCGTCAGCAATTGGAGAAGTGGTTGGAATGTTTTGAGTCAATATGGTTGAGGTTGACGTAGATGGTGCAGAAGTAGATGCCGATGGTGTAGATGCAGTCGGAGGTTCTTGAACTACCGTAGCAGGTGCAGCTGGGGCATTTTGAGGAACACCAAATGACGAAGGACCCTCCATATATTCATCATATATTGGCCCAAATAAAACTTCCAAGTCACGTTCCGATGGTTGTAACGATGAGATTGCTGACGGTGCAAATTGAAGCGCGAGTCCTGAACTTACATGTCCAGAAGTCTGACCTTGAAGCTCGGGATGTGAACTTCTATGCTGAGAGGCCATACCCGAGAGTTCATCAAAGGTAACGTTCATAGTCTCCATTACCTTTCTTGTCCTTCGATTATAAACCCTGTAAGCACAAGCAGTTGAAGAATAACCAATGAAAAAGCCAATATCACCTTTAGGTTCAAGTTTACCGATATCTTCACGATCATTCTTCGGATAACATAATGCACCGAAGACATGTAAAAATGAAATATCTGGTTTTCTTCCATTAATGATCTCATAAGGTGTTTTGTTGAAACGGGTGTGAATAATGGAGCGGTTTTGAGTATAACATGCAGTTGCTATAGCATCGGCCCAAAGAAATAACGGTGCACTAGAGGAGAGAAGCATCGTTCGAGCAGCTTCAACTAACGTACGATTCCTCCGTTCCACAACTCCATTCTGCTCTGGAGTTCTTACAGCCGAAGTTTGATGAGAAATCCCAACTTCGTCAAAATAAGCTTTCAATTTCTGATTTGTGAATTCTGTACCGTTATCCGTTCTCACAATAATGACAGGGGCTTGCAGTAGAACTGATGTTTTCTTCAAGAAGTTAATAATTACATCAGGGGTTTCATCTTTTGAAGCAAGAAAATGAACCCATGTGTAGCGAGAATAGTCGTCCACAATGACAAGGACATACCGCTTTCCATTAATACTTTTGATTCTCATTGGGCCACACAAATCCATATGTAGGAGATGTAACCTATTCGTTGAGTTGGGAACAGGTTTGGGTTTGTGAGGCTTCTTCTTACTTTTACCTTGCTCACATGAAGGACAAAGATGGTCTTTTGTATATTTGAACTTTGGAAGACCGGTAACGAGATCATCTTTCGCGAGATGGGTGATGGCATCGAAATTGAGATGAGATAACCTTTGATGCCATACCCACGACTTTGTTGATGTGGCTCGGGCCATGAGACAAATTGGAGAAGCAGCAGACATTTGAAAAAGATCAATGGTGTAGAGGTTGGTGGTACGATTTCCTTTCAACAGATCAATTCCTTCAAGATCTCTTACAAAACATGTATGACTTCTGAAAGCGACCTCCAAGTCTGAATCACAGAATTGCCCAACCGAGAACAAGTTATGTCCCAAGCCATCAACAAAAGAGACTCTGGTGATGATTATATTTCCCCAATGAAGATCACCATAGCCTAGAATTGCCGCAACATGATCATTTCCAAATCGAACAGTTCCCATGAAACGCCATACAAAGTTCTTGAGAAGGCTTCGATTCCCAGTCATATGTTTGGAACAGCCCGAGTCCACGCACCAGAGACAAATTTCAACAGCCTGCCAATGATAAGAGAAACAAATATTTTGGAAACCGATGAAATAGGTTCCTGTAGGGTTAGAAGATAATTAAGCCGTATCACATACCGACGTTTCACAGTCAGTATGAGATCTACTAGTGACGATAATTTTGCCACTACAGTCAAAATTTCTACCAGTAGGCAACCATTTAGAGGTGAGTCTAGGGCTACTAGGCTTAGCAAGACTTTCTGTGGACCCTACATGCGTACTTTTTGGAACATACACCTTAGCCTTAGGAGTGCGTTGTTGTTCACTGACTGACAGCTTGTCAATTCGAGTGTAACCACCATAATTCAAACCATTCATAGTCAAACCACAAGCATCATGACTAAAAGTAAAGAAACATTTATTACATTTAGCACAAATAACTTCAGATTTTTCATTCCGAATAGCAAGCTTAAAGTCATTACATTCAGATGAATTAGGTTTCTGATTATGATTAAAAAGCGGTAAATTCCTAGGGTGTTCTTCTACTTCCACATTATTGATCTTGGGGCGACTACTTCTAGAGGCAAAAGGGACCCTATCATTCCTTGTATTGCTCGTAGGCTGTGGCCTTCTGCTCTTAGTGTAGTTGTTTATTCCTGTAGAAGAAGACACGCGTCTATTAGAATTAGCACTTTTTAAATCAATAACTTGTGGTTGAGTTATAGTGATCGGTTTTGTCCTAACGCTTGCTGTACGTTGTTTGCTAGGCACAGAGGGAGAACTAACACGAAACATTCCTGGGGCAATCATAGCAGTTTTCGTTCCAGCAACCTTGGGAAAAGGAGTCACAGCAATACGAGTGGGTCCCGAGGTTGCTGGTTTCTGGATCATCGTATCCACAATCGAGCTAGGTTCAGAAGTCTTATCTTTTAACAAGGCCTTTAACTTACAGTTCTCACAGATTTTATCAATAAGTTTCTGATAGACAGACTTACTTTGTTCAACAGCCCGCTTATATGAAACAACAACATATTCCAAATCTGCAATCTTAGCCTTAAGCTTCTGAACATTACTACCACTAGCACTCTCTAACTTTGACGAGGCCAAATTCGTTTCTGAAACCCCTCCTAACTGAGCCTACAACCGTGCGATAGTTTGTTGCATTTCATTGTGAGCTTTTTCATACGAAATCTTGTCATATTTGCATTCTTCACATTTTTTGACAAATTTATTCCAAAGATCGGTGAATTCTTTATCCTTTTTAATGAAATAAGATTCCATTTTCTCTTTCATAAGATCAAGCTCAGTTTGGAGGTTTTCATTATGCGACATAGAGGTACCTAACTCAACAGGGCTACTATCAATACAATCACGAGTTTTAGAGAGGCATTCAATATCTTTTTCCAAAACTTTAATTTTATCAAGAGATTCATCAGCTTCCTTTGTCAAAGATTTAAAGTCTTCAACAAAGTTGGCTAATTCTTTTAGAAAAGCGTTTTCCAAATTTCCTAACCGAGCATCAACTTGATTAATAATCGGATTAATGTCGTTTTGAAGAATTTTCTGAACCTCAATCTGAACAGGTGATGTGAAATTACCTCCAGTTATTTTTGAATTAACAACACGTTTAAGGATGACAAAGTTATCTTTAAGCTCGTTTAGAAATCGGCGAGTGATACTCGGTTTAGGAGGGTCATCAGACAATTCCTCACTTGGTATCAAAAGCATTTCAGTACTCGTTTTAGACCGAACAAAAACAGTTGGCGGGTTAACTTTCGGATAATAAACGGGTATCACTTCTTTATCAAGCTTTTGCATTCTTAAACGAGACTCTACAGCAAGTTCAGTAGTTTCCTCGGAATCATGCACACTAGGAGGATCATGCTCATCAGACAATAGCACACTACCGTTATATAAAGTTTCATTAGTGGCCTGAACTTTCTTAAGGTATCCTGGATTAGGGGGAAGAGGACAACCTAAAGCCATTTTGTATCGAGTGTAATTTATCTCATTCACTTTTGGTGCGAGCATATTTATCGTCTGCATAGTTTGGCCACGTTTTACTAAAAGGTTGTCTAATTCTCTAATCCTATCCTGCGCTTTGCAAAAATCCTCAAGAAGCCCATCTTCTCGAATTTTGAAATCATGTTTTAGCTGTTTTCTTTCTTCTTTTAAATCAGAAACAATAGATTTTTCAGTTAAAAGCTGTTTATTAAGAGAAGTGATTTCATCATTCAATTCGCTTATCTTTTTAGCACTACTTAAGTGTAAGGCATTTAACTTCTTAGTGGTGCATTTTTCTTGATAAACCGATGTAGCATGAGCTTGTTCAAGTTCCTTGATTTTTCCATGATGAATCTCAAAACTTTTCTCCCGTTCCTTATATCCCGCAAGCTCAGTGGTCAATTTGGCATTAGTTTCTCTAAACTTATTATTAACCACCGTAGCATGATCTACATCCTTAGCAAGCTTATCAAATAGAGATTTATAATACGCATGTGTCTCATCAGGAAGGGTTGTAGGCTGGGCAACTTGATCTACACTAAGGTCCACACTAGGCTCATTTGAAATAATATTACTAGTATTCGTTTGATCCTCGTGTGTCTCAATGTAGGGCTCAAGCATCTCAGTATACTCTTCCTCTTGATTAGACATATTATATATATCATTATCATCAAAACTTGGGTGTACCTCAGAGGGACCGTCTGCATCATAAACGGGAGCTCTGTCATCATGCATTCCTGAGGTTGATGCTTGCTGTAAGTTTGCCATCAAGATGTAGTTGGCATTCACCTCTTCTTCCTCGTCATATTCTGCAGCAGAAGCCATAAGATCAAATTCCTCAGCTTGAAGTGGAATCCCTGCCTCTTCCTTTTGTGCTATGAGAAGCTGAGTCTGAAGATAAGCAGCATCCCTCTTCTTTTTGGCTGTGCAATCTCTAGCATAATGACCAAATCCCCTGCAGTTGTAGCACTGAACCTGACGATTGTTGTTTCCATTACCCGTACCAGTATTCTCAGCCCTTGCAGCCACAATGTTTCCCATCTGGTTAGCAACCGCTGGCACAACTATTAACCCATTCTGATTACCCACATTCGAAACACCCGGATTTTGACCACGGTTTTGACCATAGTGATTTCCTGCATTGCCAACGGTCTGCCCAGCATTCTGACCATATTGTTGAAACTGAGTCCCCGTGTTTCCAGCAACTACCAATTGGCGATCTTGATTCGCATTCATGAAAGGTTGAGCAATCTGCCTATTTCTAGTATTCGAGGAGATTCTCTGATTGTTGTTGGTGGGGTTAATGGTGAATTTGAATGCCTTTGCAAGAAGGGCAAGACCAGTATTAATAGCATGAGTAGGATCAGTAATGTCATCAAAACAGGCAATGGGTTGTTGTAAGTAATTCATAGCAGCAGGGTGTTGATATCCATAAGCGGTGAGTTGTTGTTGTTGTTGTTGTGGTAGGAAGTTACTTGATGAGGGTTGATGGTAGGGTACCATGGGATATGACATAGATGATGGAGAGTTTGCCATAAAAGCCAATGGATCCTTGGTTTGATTGACAAGAGTGACATATCGTGACCATTCAGAAGGAAGATTATCAAGAAATTTGATGTTGGCAGCAATTTGTGCAGGTTCATGTTTGTTTCTTCTAAGATGGTTCATGAGGGTTGAAAATCGATGATAATAAGGTTCAATTTGTTCCCCTTCAGTAGACGTAAATTTCTCCCATTCACGAAGCAACTTAGTTTCCTTTTCTTGTAAACCGATTTCACTGCCCTTCATCATTTTCTGAATCCTAAGCCACATCTCGTGTGCGGTTTCACAACTATCGACTGCAGCATAAACATCTTCAGGAAGTCCCATAAGAATGACTTGAATTGCTTGATCATCAGCGTCGAGTTGTTTGGATTCAGCTTCAGTTAATTCTTCATCTGTTTGCTCATGACTTGAATCAGCTACTGGGTTAGCATTCGTAGGGTCCCCAGGCACAATAATTGTTCTTCTAACATACGGACCCTTTTGAATCGAGTTGACAATCAACTTTCCCAGAGGTTTACATTTTGCATAACGAAGGAGACGACTAGCCCATGTAGTGTAGTTCTCCTTGGTAAGCATGGGTGGACGATTCTCAGTACCCGCAGCATAGATATCTTGTTGAGACGTCATCGTAGAAGTCGTGTGAACAACAGGATCTCAATTCGTAGAAAGCGTGTGGTGATGTTGAAATTCCGAAACTTCCGATTTATTTTTTCTCAGTCCGACAATAAATTCCTCAGTCCGACAAAACGGTAAGCTGAAAAAATTATGAATCGCCAAATTTTGAAATTGAGTTCGAGATAGCCAAAAACTAGTAGGGAAAAAATTTGATTTTTCTTGACCTAAAAATTTTAACTCTTTTTTTTTTTTTTTTTTTATTTTTTTTTTTTTTTGATCTTCGTGTAAACTATGTGCTGAAACTAGTCTAGATGGTGGCTAAGACTAAAAATTACTGAAACAAAATTTCCATCGGAATGCCCATCGGAAAATTCTATCGGAATGTTCTATCGGAATGTCCTTCTATCGGAAAGTTCTACGATCGGAAAGTCCTTCTATCGGAATCTTAGATCGCAATGATGATCTGTCGGAATGCTAGATCGCAATGATGAACAGTCGGAATCTTCAGATCGGAATAACTTCAGATCGGAATGTGGCTAAAATCAATTTGGCCGAGTAACGACTCAAAGTTCCTTAAGAGCCGTCGGAATCCCAGATCGCAAAGAGCGATCGGAATGTCCAGATCGGAATAAGGTATCGAAATGTTTAGATCGCAAAGTAGAACCTAAGGTTATTGCGATCTGGCCACACGTGCTTTGTACTTTCCGATGGAGAAACTTGCAAGAATTTCGGAAAGATGAACAAACACGAAATTTCTCAACTTTTGATCCAAAATACTTGTTTTTAAGCCAAAACCAAGATTCCCAAATCACTACTACACGATTTAAAGAAGGTATACTTCTTAGAAACACAAACAAACACGAAATTGGTTTGATGTTTTGACGAAAAACAATCAAAATCACACGAAATGCTCAAATACGAATCCCTTGGCGAATGATACCACTTGTAGGATTGTAACACACGACTATATATATAGAAATGTAGATGAAGATTAAACCAAAAAAGAAAGATTAGATTAGATGAAGGAAAAGAGAAAAACAAAAGATGTGAATTCCTAGTGAGAGAAACACAAACGTTTCTCTCTCTAAAACAAATGAAATGGAAGACACACACACAAATGAGGCTTAGGAGGCCTTTTATACTAAGTAGTAAGTGTTTAGGAGGCCTTCCTCATTTGTGTGTTCGGGACTAATTCCCGTTACATAAACATTAATAACTAAGAACTCTCGACACCGTTGAATAGTATTTTTCACGAGCTTCGCAACGGTATATTATATGACCATCACTTTAAATACGGCTAACAAAATCATACCCGCATCAAGGAGTTAGAAAACTTCCTTTTTGATGACTTCCTGGATTTTTGGGATAACCCTTCTTTGGTTTTGGATGGAGGGTTTGGAATCATCATCCATAAGGATTTTGTTTGTACAAAATTTAGGATCAATCCCCCTTATGTCAGATATTTTCCAAGCAATAGCCTTTTTATGCTTCTTAAGAACTTCTATAAGATTTTCTTCTAATCATCTTTAAACTCTTTAGCTATGATAACGGGTAATTAATCCTCTCCCTCTAAGAAAGCATACTCAAGGTGTGATGGAAGATCCTTAAGCTCTAGGGAAGGTGGACTCTTAATAGAAAGTTGAACTAATGTGGGATCACCATTAGTAACCTCTTGTGGAGTAGGTAAAGGAATAGGATTCTCATTGAGTAACTTTTGAATAGTAAGAATATCTTCTTCCCAATTGATGGGAGAATCTTCATTTCCAAGAAAGTTAGACTCAATATCCTCTAAGAGAAAATCACTCTCTCCTAATGGTGTTAAAGAGGGAGCAATGGAGGCTACGGTCTCAACATGTGGAATGTCCTCATTATTACTTTTTCAAGCCTCATGAAAGTGGTCATTACAAACCTCATCAAGAACATCCACAATATTAACGTTTCACACCCTTAAGATTTCTTAGTTAGTTTTCCTGTCTTAAACACAACTTTTTCATCCTCTACCCTCATAATGAGTTCCCTGTCCGCCACATCAATAAGAGTATGACCGGTCCTTAAGAAAGGTCTTTTTACAATGAGGGGAACTCTAGGGTCCATGTCATAGTCAACTACTACAAATTCCGCGGGGAATGTGAACTTATCAACTCCTACAAAAACTTCTTCCGCAATCCCCACCGGATAAGCTATTGAACGGTTTGCAAACTCAAGTGTCATCCTAGTAGGTGTGAGCTCGGGAAGAGAGAGTTGTTTCCAAACCGACAAAGGCATCAAATTTATGCTTGCACCAAGGTCCGCAAGTGCCATACAATTCTCAACCCCCAAGAAATTACAAGGAATCAAGAACCGGCCCGGACCACCAAGTTTAGTTGGTAATGTCTTCAACAACACCGCGGAACAATTTTCATTCAATGAAGTGTTAGGCATACCGCATATCAATCAATTTTTCTTTGTTGGAGAGAAGGTCCTTAAACATTTTTTCAAACTTAGGCATGTAAGATAAAGCCTCCACAAAAGATATGTTGATATTCATATGCTTAAACATCCTCAAAAAGTTGGACACTTGAATGTCATCTTTGTTCTCAAGCTTCTTTTTTCTCAATCTAGAAGGATATGGAAGATTTAGTTTTGGTAAAGGTTGAGTGGTAGTTGTTAAAGGACTCTCTTTTTGGGTTTCTTCAACTATAGGTGTAGAAGGTGAAGGATTAGTAGGTGTAGAGTTTGAAGGTGTAGGATTTTCACAAGGAGGAACCATGGTAGGAGTCACCAATGGAGGGGTAGGAGGAATGGAAGGTTCAATGATTGTTTTCCCACTTCTTATAGTGATTGCATTTACATTTGCTGTGACAATCCGTCAATTTATGGTTGATATTTTATTCTCAATATTTATTTGAAAATATTATTTTAATGTTACAAGATGAACTCACTTATTTTTGGGAAGAAATTTGGATTTACGTCTTGAAGTAGAATCGACTACGTCTAAACCGGAGGATTCAACGTTACGTGCTTACGTTTACATACACCGTCTTTGGTGACAGTCCGACATTTCAGAAAATAAATTTATCCGTGAATATTATTTTGGAGTTTTAAATTTGTGTTGCTTCATAATCTCACAAAGTTACGAGAAGAGATTAGGACTTACGATTTTATTTTAACGTCCTTTACGACTAAATCGGAAACCCTAGGATTACGTATTTACGTTTTCGAACTCCGTTTTTGATGAAACAATTTTTATTGGATTCGTTTTGTGACGTTGATTCATAATTTATAAAAACGTTTTTCGTAAAACGACCCGAGGGCACGCAAATCGAGGAAACTAGAATCGAGGAGTACCCGTAAATAAATGGGATGAGACAAGTGGGACACTTGTCCCACCCCACTCCAAAACCGGCCCAAACTAGTGCCTCAACACCTTAGGTGTCAAGTTTATCTCACAAGTCTTGCACTTGTCTTAGCTTACTAAGTAAGCCTTCCACTACATCAAAACCAACAATCAAAACCACTTCCTCATTCTCCACTCATGCAAACCACACACATTTTCCCTCTCTCTCTCTAGAAATTCGTCCATATCTCACCCAAGAACACCCTCATTTGATCAAAATCAACCATAAATTCTCATGTTATTCATACACATGTTGATGCCCTTTTGAAGCCCTATTGATTGGTGCAAGTTATAACATCCAAGGAGGAGTTTTCATGGAGTAGTAGGGCTGATTTTCCACAAGGTTTTTAGGAAGAATGGTGGTCTTGAAGATGGTCTTGGTGCATCACAAGTTTCTCCATCAAAATCCATGTTTTGATCAACCTACATCATCATGGTGGTATAAAGATTGTCCTCCTCATCTTCTTGTTATTTTGATTATGTAAACATGTATTTTATTTCCTATTGTATATGTATATGATGATAAAAATGTTATGTGGGGATTTGGTGTTGATAAACATGATTAAAAAGGTGAAAAACTATAAGAAACAAGGTTAAAATCTTGGTTAAATTTGATGGCTGTATAAAACAGTAAAGAACCATATGGTAAACTGATAAAATGATGAAGTAGAATGGATTTACAGTAAGCTATGGGTCTTGTACACATGTGAGAGTTGGCCATGCAATGGAATCATTGTAATGAGTGAGATATGATCAAAACAAGTTTTGGGTATAAATCTGAGGTTACTGTTTTGGACGATTTTTAGAAACTATTTAGAAGATGATTCAACAGTAGCTATAAAAGAGTTAAATGTAGCACATATTATGTAGTTTATGTGATTAAAATTTGAGCTTCTATCTCCATATAGAACTCAAGATATGGCAGTTTTGGTGAAAGTGAAGATAAAAATCACATTTTTGGAAATTACAGAATAATACTATTATATAAGCACTCAAAATTTAATAGTATAAAATATAAATGAAAACCCACTAACTTATAAAACTTATTTATATAAATATGTAAAAGGGTAAATGAATGAATAACTTATATAAATGGTAGTGAAATAATACATATAAGTTATAAAACTATAAACATTGTTTTTACGACTTTTTCGGCTAATACCGTAAAAATTAACGTTTTTGCTAAATAAAAATTAGACGGTTGGACCCGTCTAATGTAAGCTTTATAAAACTTATATACTGATATATAGATTTGTATAACAATTAAAAACCGATAAAACCCGAACTATAGGACAAACGGACATTAACGAGCTAAGTAAACATATTGGACTAATAATTGGACTAAATAAGTTAAACACTTATAAAAAGAACTTATTGGGCTTAACCCATTTAGGCCCAACTTGTAAAGTGTAGATACTGATAATATAAGTATAACATGGATTAATAAGAGTTAAAGAACTTATAATAAGTTTACTGGACTTAAAACACGTAAATAGGTTAAACGAGAAAACTAGTGTAAAAGTTATCGACACATAACACAAAAATGAGTAAATGAGGATATGTAAACCCACTTGATCATCATATATATATAATCATCATATGTATACATAATTGTTATTTTTATAAAGTCATTGGACATGAGTCTAAGACGAGTATTATTTGTCTAGGTTTCCGTGATTGAAGCACGTACCGTACGACCGAATCGCCGATAACCCGCCTTTCCATATCAACGTGAGTTCATAGCCTCGCACTCTTTTAAATGTTTTTATAAATGTTTTATAAACCCGCGAGGGAGATAGCATGTTAGTTTTTATAAAATAGGACACCATTTGTCCCGATTGTTTGTTTATTGATTTGGACCCGAATGATTGAATGACCCGATTGTATGACCCGATAAATGATTAAAGGACCCGATAGATGAAATTAAATGGATTATTAAAGTTAGGTTATGTCACTAAAAGTCCCATTAGCATGAATTTTGAACTACCGGGATTTGGTAGACGCTTATGCATTTAATAGTACTATTTGGGGACGATCACCCCAGTTCGCGCCTTGACGGTTGATCCCCGTCGTGCCACATTTATTGGTAAGCGAATTTATGTATGAGAAGATTTCCATAGCGTGACCTTTGTGACGACACGCTACTTTAGATGGGCAAAATTGGTATCGGGTTAGCTACCCGTTGTTTGTTTAGTAAGGTAACAATGTCATGCGGCTTATAATAATCCAAAACTAATGAAATACTACTAGACGCTTCGAGTTACGATGTATTGCCTGACTAGCAATACAGGGTCATACTAATGATATTTTGTTTGTATTTTGGTTTTCATAACCATATTCATATAACGGTTTTTATTTTCATACAACGTCATAAGACGTATTGTACGATGTTTTTTTACGAATTGGCTCGTATAATGATTTTTAAGGCAAATGCCTATATTATGATTTTCGATAAGGAGTTGTATAAAAATGACTTTGGCTATTTTATGGCCTATTACAAAGATTTGTACAAAATGATTTTCAGTAATATTTTATACTGATATTATATTGATGGATTTTACTAAACTCTATGAATTCACTCGGTGTTATCGCTGACCTTTTCTATTAACATGTTTTATCTCAGGTACTTGAATGTAATTCTCGGGAAGACGACAAGAATTCATGGCCCGCACTTAAACAATATTTTCCATTCAAACACTTTGTAAAACTTTGTATGAAATGTAATGACTTGGGACCGATGTAACTTTGATGTTTATGAATGGAAATGATTTATTATTAAACGACGCGATTTTTATGCGTTGTCTATGATGTGAGTAATGTGTTATCCCGTAACACCAACTAGTCTTCCGCCGTACTGTGTTGTATAAATATGGAGGTGTTACAGTTTGGTACCAGAGCTCTCGTTATAGAGAACGAAAGATTTTTAAAACCAAGGTTTTGAATAAAACATTTCAAAATCTTTTAACTAAAAACATTTTTCTAAAAATGTCTAAAAAGCTTTTGACTATAACGGTGCCGAAGAATTCCCGAGTTACCGACAAGGCCAGACTGAGAAGTGTTATTTTAATATATATATATATAACTTGGATTATATATATATGATGTAATTTTATTACATGATTGTTTGATGATTATTTTGATATTTATACGAGGTATTTATACGACGAAGATTGTCACAAAGTAACCCTAACTCCCCTAGTAAATTAATCGAAGCCATTCTCGTAGGAATTTTAGCTATCCTAGATCTAAACCAAGTTGTGGATATTTATGATCCCAACAAATGGTTGATATTCGTAGAAATGTAGATATTAGTTGATTGTGATATTGAAAAATAATTGGCAAGATTAAATCTGATATCGATGTCATGACGATCTTTTCTTATAGAGTGGAGTTTGACAAAACATTACCACCTAGAAAGATGTCATCTGATTCGTTGTCATCCAATTCTTAAATTCAAATCGAAAGGGGTGAATGTTGCACTTGAGGCTGTCATTGGAACCATTACCCAAAAGCCTCATGGCACTAGTACCTTTCCGAGAAGTCTAATTGAATGTGTGAGTCATCTCATGCTAGTGACTCATTTGATAGTTGTTGTTATAAGAGCTAATAGGATTGGAAATTAAGTGTTGATCATATCGAGCTTTTATTGCCTTTACAAGGACGAAGAATAAGATTGAAAATATTGGAAAATAAGGTAGGATATCGAATTGAGTATAAGTTGATTGAAACTTGAATAAAGTAAAATTTAACCTGTATGGAATATGAGATTGTTAATATAAGTCGTTAAGTTCTGTGATTGAATTATAAGGTTTTAATTGATTGTAGGTTCGTGTTAAAGGTTGTTCCTAGGCCATTGTCCACTAATGAGGATGCCCAATGTCCAATAAATAAATTGAAGAAATCTTCTTCTAAATTGAGACCGATGGATCTTTCGGGACATGTGGAACACCTAATGACTCTTGTAGATTAGTATTCATTGTGGTATCTTTTAAAAATCCCTAACTTAACTGAGATATCAGTTGGTAGGATGAGTTCTGAGAATTGTATGACATAGTGACACGTAATGTGTTACGGTACAATTTTGACTTGTTTGTGATTAATGAAAAGACTACCTTTGATTGCTAAATTCTACATGTATCGATGTTATCTATCTCTTATTGCTTCATCCTAGTGTTCGCATTAGTGATGCAACCATTGAACAAGTACTCATCTTGGTTTGAGTTACGTTGTGAATCATTCTTCGTGAGTGCCATCGAAGTCATGAACATCATGATTAATTGGCTAAGCTCATTTCCTATCATATTGTAGTTAATTCTTGGTGAACAAGCTTTCATCACTCTTTTGCAGATCACACATTGTTTTTATAAAGTTAAAACGGTATCCTTTGAGGAAATTAAATTTTCATCACAATAAGGATTATTTAAAGTGAGATTTATAAGTGATTGATATCAAAATAAAGTTGTTTATGAGACGCTTTGGAAACTTAATTATTTCCATAACAAAGAAAATCTTTGTAAATTTATTTTTGATTCTTATTTAAGAATTAAGCATGAAAATGTTTTTATTATAAATATGATGATAGAATTTTGACGAACTGAGTATTGCATCGTTAATCTTGAAATTGTATATAGTTGCGCGCCTACATACAATTTGGAATGGACCATGCAAGGCTGATTAGTAGTCACCATAAAACTAATTAATAAACACTAAATTTTCTTTGAAGATTGTGGAAGATAAAATTTATGAGATCTGCAAGAAGTGAAAAACAGGGACATAGTGTTAGGGACACCTACATATGTTCTTGTAGCATCTATTCTTCTGAGTGGAATTTACTCATCTGTGGAAATTGTCTTATTTGACAATTGACAATTCTTTCTTGTCCAATTCTCCTGTAGTAAGATTCTTAGGAAAAGTATCTGATTACCGAGTGTTGATACCCGACTGAATGTATTGACGTTCTTATCATTTCTTATGATTTGATTTCATTTGAATGACCTGGGTAACGATCCGAGGAGCTTTCGAATGCGTACTCAAATTATGAAAACATGGGATATATTCATATTCGTTAAATGTTTTCGTCTGTATCTGATTTGAAGTTCTCTCACATAGATTATGCGTTGACCTTACTCTTTTAATAGTAGTTGTGTATCCTAATATCCCTGAACTTGTGAAGGATTATGAGTTATTATTAGTCTTTTGAGAAGATCACATCTTATTGACGGCAATAAAACTGGAAAATTGAGAGTGCCAGTAGAATGGATTGATTGATTATGACATGACGACATTGTCTTAATTGATGGGAACTCGAGTAGAATTCCCCTAAATGATAAGATGTTGATTATCAAAAGTGATCTAAATAATTCTTGATGGATGACCATATCCTGTAATTAGACTTGAAATTATACCATGAATGGTTGTGAACTAGTTATAGATATTATAAACTAGAAAGAACCTAATATGAATTTATTAAAAGATGTTTCCATTATCTGAAACTTTAGGAAGTATTGCTGATTAATTACCTAGACTTTTGACATTAAGGCTTATTGAAATTGGTATCGATTATATTCCCGGTGCTGCTCCTTTGGTTTGTGCACTGTACGTCAGCACCATCTGAATTTAAGGAATTACCGTACAACTGAGAGAGTTGTCGGAAAAAGATTTTATTATACCAAGCCTGTCATCATGAAGAGATACGGTGTTATCATTCCTTATATTTATAGATTACTGTGAATTGAGTAAATTGACAATCGAAAACAATATCCATAACTCGAAATGGAAGATTTGTTCGATCATTTACAAGGTTCTAGTGTATGTTTTAAAGATTTGATCCACGGCATGGTTATCATCAACTTCGCGTCCGCGAAGAAGATTATCTATTCCAATCACTACATCCGGTACTTGTAATGAACATTATGAGTTTCACGTGGTGACGTTTGGATTGACTAATACACATGTAGTATTCATAAATTTAGTGAATCACGTGTGTAGGCTGTGATTTGATAAATTCATGCTTGAGATCATTAAGGACCAATTGTTTGTATATAAGAATAATAATAAGTTAATAATTAGTTATAAATTGCCCTGAATTGGCTAAACAATGAAAACTTATACCTTAAATATTTAACATGTGATTAAGGACTTAATCCTTTATATGATTTAACCGTGTGATTAATAGATAATGGAAGCTATATTGACTTTTCAAAGATTAGAACCATTAACGCTTAGGGATTTAAAACTTAATCCTTTACATAAAATGACCATTGGATTAATAATGGTAAGATGTATGCATATAGACTCTTCAAAAATTAAGAGCCCTTTTAAGACTTTGGATTTTACCAAAAAGAAATGGAAATATGCTTTGACAAATGTTTCAACAAAGGATTTTTAAAGGGATTATTCCCTTATACACAAACCATTTAACTAAACTTCTGTTTAGGGGTAAATGTTTGTGTATACCTCAAGATAACTTAAGAAGGACTGAGTAAAACCATTTATACCATAACCTGAAAACTTAAAACGACAATTTTTTCTTTTCAACTAAGAAAACTTTGACCAAAGTATAAACAAAAGTTTTTCGAACATTTACGAATCTTATTAAATATTTTCGATAAATCAACAAAAATCTTGTTAATTAAATCCAAATTTATTTTGAACATTTTATATAATTGGTCGAACTAAGAAATTTAAACTTTTAACGTTTACGCTTCATAAAAAAATTAAATAATTATTGTTAATTTACATATAATAATTATCGACGCTTTAGACGCCGGATTGAGAAAAACTGATAAAAATGATAGTTGAGACGAAACTGAAACATAAAAGATATAAAGAAAGTATTTTGAATAAATACAGTTATAATATTTATTTCATCAGGAGAAATTGAACGTAATTACTGACGCATAATATAGAAAGAATATCTGAGTGAATTGTGGACATGATATTTATATCATCATGAGAAGTGAATATAGATACCGATGCATTATGTAGAAAAGATAAAGAACCAGTTAGGACATGTTCCTTATTAATGAAGGTGCAAAATAAATTGCCAAACGATATAAAAATAAACAATACTTGTAAAAAGGATAATATAGATAATAAAAGTGGTTCACGGCTAATGTGGACCATTAGAATTGAGAAGTCGATAGCGTTAAATATTTATAAGAGACCACTTGTGATTGTCTAAATATGGAGATTGTGAGATATAGTATGTTAGAATTTGTAAGTATAAGTATTCTATTTATGTCATTTATGACTAAAAGTATCTTTGTCTGAAGAAGTTGTACTGATGGCAATTATGAAGGCAGACATCGCCTCATACATCAGTAAACGTCTAGCTATTGCAAAGGTCATCATCTGAATTTGATTCGATTTGGGTCATCGTCGACAGACTGACCAAATCTGCTAATATCATTCCCGTTAATGATAAATGCAAAAGAGTTATGTAAACATAGTGTGCTTGTATCGAACATCTTTATCAAGATCCTCGCTTCGCATCGAATTTCTAGAGATTTTCTCAGAAATCATTGAGAACGAACCTTGATGAGAGTACTATGTACCACCCCAAATCAAAGGGACGAGGTAAAGTAACGATACAAGGTAATATAAGTGTTGTTTTATGTATGAATGATTGACCTTTGGTAATAGACCGTATAATCGTTTTCCTTTGGAAGGATTATCATTGATAATCATCGTATTAGGATTGACATTGAATCTTGTTAGGATCCATATTAGAGCATCTTTAAGCAGGATTTGAGATGAAGACACCGGACATACACCTATTGTGAGTTGGACATGTCTTTTAGGTTTAAGGTTTCCTATGATGGCAAACCGAACCTTGCAAAATACCCGACCCGCGAGATCTGAAATGATTGTTGAAATTAGGATTTGATTATTAACTGCCGATAGTGGGCAGGAGGTTATGTGAATATGAAATGTAGATCTTGAAGTGCCAAATGGGTAGCGAAGTTATGTCACAATTTTTAACCTTGGAAAAATGAATTCATGATCTGACAAATCATGGGATATAAGTCCCCGTTGTATGGGACCATTGAGATGACGTAAAAGTTGGGATTGAAAGGCATATAAGCTGGATCTACCCTAGGACTTCAAGAACTGCGTGAATTTTGTTTCATAAATCGAACTTGATGGAATATCTATAAAGTAAAAATCTGATTGTTCTTAGTAAAGCTTAGATCGGCGAAAAGTTGCATTCATCAAAAACCCGTGAACATCATGGATAAAGAAAGTAAGTCAACATTAAGCATGATCTTATTCCCGTAGTTATGTTTGATAGAACTCGCGTATTGTAATGAATTGCACTTGTGAGAAAAAGACCGAATGTGGAGGAAATACCCACATGGCTTTAACTCTATAAGAAGCGAGTAGTAAGATGATCTTTGAGGACAAAGATCCTGTTTAGGGGTAAATGCTGAGACAATCCGTCAATTTATGGTTGATATTTTATTCTCAATATTTATTTGAAAATATTATTTTAATGTTACAAGATGAACTCACTTATTTTTGGGAAGAAATTTGGATTTACGTCTTGAAGTAGCATCGACTACGTCTAAACCGGAGGATTCAACGTTACGTGCTTACGTTTACATACACCGTCTAGGGTGACAGTCCGACATTTCAGAAAATAAATTTATCCGTGAATATTATTTTGGAGTTTTAAATTTGTGTTGGTTCATAAATTACAAATTTACGAGAAGAGATTAGGACTTACGATTTTATTTTAACGTCCTTTACGACTAAACCGGAAACCCTAGGATTACGTATTTACGTTTTCGAACTCCGTTTTTGATGAAACAATTTTTATTGGATTCGTTTTGTGACGTTGATTCATAATTTATAAAAACGTTTTTCGTCAAACGACCCGAGGGCACGCAAATCGAGGAAACTAGAATCGAGGAGTACCCGTAAATAAATGGGATGAGACAAGTGGGACACTTGTCCCACCCCACTCCAAAACCGGCCCAAACTAGTGCCTCAACACCTTAGGTGTCAAGTTTATCTCACAAGTCTTACACTTGTCTTAGCTTACTAAGTAAGCCTTCCACTACATCAAAACCAACAATCAAAACCACTTCCTCATTCTCCACTCATGCAAACCACACACATTTTCCCTCTCTCTCTCTAGAAATTCGTCCATATCTCACCCAAGAACACCCTCATTTGATCAAAATCAACCATAAATTCTCATGTTATTCATACACATGTTGATGCCCTTTTGAAGCCCTATTGATTGGTGCAAGTTATAACATACAAGGAGGAGTTTTCATGGAGTAGTAGGGCTGATTTTCCACAAGGTGTTTAGGAAGAATGGTGGTCTTGAAGATGGTCTTGGTGCATCACAAGTTTCTCCATCAAAATCCATGTTTTGATCAACCTACATCATCATGGTGGTATAAAGATTGTCCTCCTCATCTTCTTGTTATTTTGATTATGTAAACATGTATTTTATTTCCTATTGTATATATATATGATGATTATATGATGATAAAAATGTTATGTGGGGATTTGGTGTTGATAAACATGATTAAAAAGGTGAAAAACTATAAGAAACAAGGTTAAAATCTTGGTTAAATTTGATGGCTGTATAAAACAGTAAAGAACCATATGGTAAACTGATAAAATGATGAAGTAGAATGGATTTACAGTAAGCTATGGGTCTTGTACCCATGTGAGAGTTGGCCATGCAATGGAATCATTGTAATGAGTGAGATATGATCAAAACAAGTTTAGGGTATAAATATGAGGTTACTGTTTTGGACGATTTTTAGAAAATATTTAGAAGATGATTCAACAGTAGCTATAGAAGAGTTAAATGTAGCACATATCATGTAGTTTATGTGATAAACATTTGAGCTTCTATCTCCATATAGAACTCAAGATATGGCAGTTTTGGTGAAGGTGAAGATAAAAATCACATTTTTGTAAATTAAAGAATAATACTATTATATAAGCACTCAAAATTTAATAGTATAAAATATAAATGAAAACCCACTAACTTATAAAACTTATTTATATAAATATGTAAAAGGGTAAATGAATGAATAACTTATATAAATGGTAGTGAAATAATACATATAAGTTATAAAACTATAAACATTGTTTTTACGACTTTTTCGGCTAATACCGTAAAAATTAACGTTTTGCTAAATAAAACTTAGACGGTTGGACCCGTCTAATGTAAGCTTTATAAAACTTATATACTGATATATGGACATGTATAACAAGTAAAAACCGATAAAACCCGAACTATAGGACAAACGGACATTAACGAGCTAAGTAAACATATTGGACTAATAATTGGACTAAATAAGTTAAACACTTATAAAAAGAACTTATTGGGCTTAACCCATTTAGGCCCAACTTGTAAAGTGTAGATACTGATAATATAAGTATAACATGGATTAATAAGAGTTAAAGAACTTATAATAATTTTACTAGACTTAAAACACGTAAATAGGTAAAACGAGAAAACTAGTGTAAAAGTTATCGACACATAACACAAAAATGAGTAAATGAGGATATGTAAACCCACTTGATCATCATATATATATAATCATCATATGTATACATAATTGTTATTTTTATAAAGTCATTGGACATGAGTCTAAGACGAGTATTATTTGTCTAGGTTTCCGTGATTGAAGCACGTACCGTACGACCGAATCGCCGATAACCCGCCTTCCCATATCAACGTGAGTTCATAGCCTCGCACTCTTTTAAATGTTTTTATAAATGTTTTATAAACCCGCGAGGGAGATAGCATGTTAGTTTTTATAAAATAGGACACCATTTGTCCCGATTGTTTGTTTATTGATTTGGACCCGAATGATTGAATGACCCGATTGTATGACCCGATAAATGATTAAAGGACCCGATAGATGAAATTAAATGGATTATTAAAGTTAGGCTATGTCACTAAAAGTCCCATCAGCATGAATTGTGAACTACCGGGATTTGGTAGACGCTTATGCATTTAATAGTACTATTTGGGGACGATCACCCCAGTTCGCGCCTTGACGGTTGATCCCCGTCGTGCCACATTGATTGGTAAGCGAATTTATGTATGAGAAGATTTCCATAGCGTGACCTTTGTGACGACACGCTACTTTAGATGGGCAAAATTGGTATCGGGTTAGCTACCCGTTGTTTGTTTAGTAAGGTAACAATGTCATGCGGCTTATAATAATCCAAAACTAACGAAATACCACTAGACTCTTCGAGTTACGATGTATTGCCTGACTAGCAATACAGGGTCATACTAATGATATTATGTTTGTATTTTGGTTTTCATAACCATATTCATATAACGGTTTTTATTTTCATACAACGTCGTAAGACGTATTGTACGATGTTTTTTTACGACATTGGCTCGTATAATGATTTTTAAGGCAAATGCCTATATTATGATTTTCGATAAGGAGTTGTATAAAAATGACTTTGGCTATTTTATGGCCTATTACAAAGATTTGTACAAAATGATTTTCAGTAATATTTTATATTGATATTATATTGATGGATTTTACTAAACTCTATGAATTCACTCGGCGTTATCGCTGACCTTTTCTTTTAACATGTTTTATCTCAGGTACTTGAAGGTAATTCTCGGGAAGACGACAAGAATTCATGGCCCGCACTTAAACAATATTTTCCCTTCAAAAACTTTGTAAAACTTTGTATGAAATGTAATGACTTGGGATCGATGTAACTTTGATGTTTATGAATGGAAATGATTTATTATTAAACGATGCGATTTTTATATGTTGTCTATGATGTGAGTAACATGTTATCCCGTAACACCAACTAGTCTTCCGTTGTACTGTGTTGTATAAATTTGGGGGTGTTACATTTGCCCATTGGATTGGTTTGAGTGGTGGAGGGTGAAGCACCTTGTGGTCTTTGATTTAAGAGCAACATAAACTTTTTATTAGTATCTTCTTGCATTCCCCTCATTTGCCTCTCATGAGCATTAAGCTTTTGAAGAATCGAATAAATGGGAGAAGGTTGCATATTCCGTTGATGAAAACCTTGATTTGGATATTGAGGTGGATTATGAAGGCCTTGGTTATTGCCATGAAAATTGTTCGCTTGGTTTTGAAAGTTATTTGGCCCTCTATTGTTGTTGTTCCCTTGATAATGTCCCCTTGGCCCTTGGTTTCTGTTGAGCATTTGTCGAGTGTTTGGTTGGTTTTGGGTGGGTTATTCGGGAGGGAAACCTGGTGGGGCAAGGTAATTGTTAGAATTGTGTGAAAGGTGATTAGGATTGATGTTGGGTTTAAAGTGTTCTCTTCCATCATCATTATAAGCATAGCCTTTTCCTTGAAAGGTTTGAACTTTATCACATTCCAAGTATGAGTGAGGGCCTCCACATGTCTCACAAGATAGGGTGATGTCATTGACATTGTTGGTAGAATAATTGTTCAAGGAAACCTTCATAAACTCTTGAAACATCTCTTGATTCATCTTTTGATTCTTGTTAAGTTGTTAAAGTATTTCATTGTTTTGCTTAAGTATTCGATGATCAAGTGATTGAGAAGCACTCTCTTGAACAACCTGTACCACCTCATCTCTTTCCCTATTACTTTGAACCATGGTTTTGTTTCACTGATATCCCATGCATCTTGAGTGGATTTTGAAAGAATGTTCCCACCCGCGGCCGAGTTAAGGGAATCTTGATGGTGAGGTCTCAAACCATTGTAGAAGGTGTTAATTTGCTGAACTTGATCAAAACCGTGGTTTGGGCATTTTCTTAACAACTCTTTGAACTCTTCCCAAGCTTCACTAAAGTTTTGGTCTTTCTTTTGTTGAAAGCCTATGATTTGGTTTCTCAATGCGGTGGTTCGTGTAGGGGGAAAGAACTTGTTCACAAATTTCTTCTTCAAATCATCCCAAGTGAAAATGCTATTTGAGGGTTGCTTATCTAGCCAATTCCTAGCATTTCCCTCCAAAGAGAAAGGGAATAAGATCATCTTAACCGCATCGGGAGGTACCCCGTTATACTTGATGGTATTACAAAGGGACATGAATCTCTTGATATGGTCATGAGGGTCATCCATAGGTCTCCCTAGGAAGGGGATAGAAGAAACCATAGTTATCATGCATGTCTTAAGCTCAAAATTGTTAGCGGCTATCTCGGGAATGACTATGGCATTCGCATTCCCATCCACGTTGGATTGGAGAATCTCAATCAATGGTTGTTTGTCCATGGATTCGTTTAAATTGTCGAAAGCACGATGCTCGTGATCGGCTTGATGGACGGTTTTGTTCTTGTTTCTCTTCCTTTTGGGAGGAAGAGGTACACCAATAGGTGTAACACCTGGTAATTTTCCCTACTTTGTAAAATGACTATTTTACCCTTTGACTTTTTATTTAGTCAACTATGTAATTTAACTGTGTTGGAACCGGGAAGTTATCCCGCGTTTTTTGAAAAACTCTTTGCTGACGAGTAATGGCCTGACACTGTGCTCAGTCATTATTCTGAACATTTTCTGTGAACCTGACCAAAGTGCTGAGACGGTCAATGAATTGACGATAATCCATGAGATTATTCGTTATCTGTGAATTATGTGCTTAACTGTTTAGTTTTTAACAGCGTGATCGTATTTTCGTGAGCAACGTATTTAAATATTTCTTTATATGTTTATATTCCTGTATTTTAGTATTTTTGCTATTTATAGTAATAAATCTTATTTACTGTGAATATTTAATTAACGTAACGCGTTTTCGTATTTTACGTCGTTTTTACGTTTACCCGTCGTTAGCGTGCATAAAATACTTTACCAATCATAAAATGTCAGTCTTCATCGAAAAATCGTAAATTTAATATATTTCGTCAAATTTTTAAGTTTTACGTAATTTTTAACTTAACTATATACTTTTTGATATTTACCTAAAACTAACTAACCTTTTTACCTTAAACCTTTTAACTAATTACCAAAGTAAAATATTTGAATAATTTACCCCCAATTGGGACCCCATAACCGGCCACATGCCAAGCACCATGTGCATGGCCTTACACTTTGCCATATTTGGCTTAAGGTTACAAACCTTACACACCTTAAGTTATTAACCAAAAACACTTCAAATAATTCACTTATTCACTCATTTTCACCTCAAACAAAAAACACACATCTCTCTTCTTCTCTCTCAAAACACACGGCACAAACACAAACACATTTCCACCATTGTTGATTTCTAAAAGCTTCAATTTAACAAGAATTAACACAAAACAAAATCACCCTAGAGCTTGTACAAGCATAAATAAGAATGGTCTTTCTTGGTTTGTTGATTTGAGTAGTTTTTGGGTTGAAGTTGTAGAGTAGAGTTCTTGTTGATTATTAGTGGGTTAGATCGTAGATCGGGTCGTTGTGATTACGTAGGATCGTTACTCAAGGTTACTTCTTAAACCTTTTTCATCTTTTTCATTCTTCATGCATAATCTTTGTAGATCTATGCATGCATGTTACTCATCAAGTATTTTCTTGAAATAAAATGATAAAAATTATTTTTGGTCATGAAATATTTTAAGATTTATGGAAATTAAGTGTGTATATATTAGATCCATACATGAAAATAGGTTAATTGAAAGATTTGTGAAAAATATAAGTATCTATATTTTAGATTTGTGAACTTGAAGAAAAATCTTTGATTTTGTTGATGTTTATGAAAAATTGAGGGGAACTAGTAGTGTTACTACTAGTGGTTACGCTTGAAAATGGTCGAAAACGAGTTTTTACGGAAAACGTACAATCTGTCCGATTTTTATAAGAGGCGTAGAGGGTCGTAAAAATTGTTTTGACACTAGTTTACTACGATATTATGAAAATATAAGTTAATACCTTCGTTTCGATATATTATGGGCTAAAAACGGAGCTAAAATGAGTAAGATATTGTCGTTTAAATCTCGTTGTCGGAAAACTTAATTTTTGGAGAACAACACTATAAGTGGTTGCTGTCCAGATTTTTAAAGTGGTCGAAACGACATTTTTGAGTTAAACGGAGTTGTTTTAAGTGTCGAAATGGTTACTAAATGGTATGTATGAATGTTGGACTTGTTTTGTAAAAGCGTATTAGCTCGAAATATGAATACTTGTTGCACTATTAAAAGTTTGAACGTTGGAAGTGGATATTGATACTATTGCGGAAAATGACTTGTTGAAATATTGGTGATTGAGAAATTGTTTAAAATAGGGGTTTTAGGACGAGATTTGAGTACTTACTAAAAATGGCAAATTTATATGTGACGCCGAAAAGCTGTCGAATTTTCGTTAGAAATCGGGTAGGAAAATTTGTTAAGATAAATTTTGGTAAATTAAAATTTACGCCGAAAGGCTGTCGAAATTTCGTCGAGTCAAAAATAAATATTTTTGCCTAAGTATATATATACTATAATGTTTATAACGATATAACATTTAAAAGTCACGATTTTAACAACAAAATATATACTTGATCAATGAGTAACGTACGTGACGAACTATTGTGACTTATTTGCTAGCGCCTAAAGTATAGTATTATATTTAGGTTGTTTCTAGAGTTGCTCGCTACTATTTGATCTTACTTGTGCGGTTTGAATCGTTGCTTGAGGTGAGTTTATAGATCCCTATTAAACTGCTTTCTATGTTTAATGTTTTGGGATGTGATAAATGCTTTGATGACTTGCTTCTGGAAGCAAGTAAAACTTGATTCCTGTGAACGCTTTGTGAACACTATTTATGAGATAGCTTAAGTTGCTTTAGCCATAGTCCCCACTATCGTGAATCGTTAGTTACTCTGCTGGAATAAGCTCTTATGTTACGGTAGATCTATTGAGGGTTGACAACCTCCACTCGCACATTCTGACGCCGGACGAGTGTGTACCATTTGTATGAACGGAGTTATCTTGGCTAGGTACTCCATTGGGGCAAAATTTATGAATGCAATCTATTGTATGCACTGGATCACTAGTTTCGATGTCACGAGCTTAGCTATCATAAATATTGTGAACACCCAATTTATCATACACTTGGCACTATATCTCCTATAGTTGCATGTGTACATGAAATGAAATCTGAAATTGAACTACTATGAATTTTTTTACTTGAAACCTATATTCTCACCAACTTTATGTTGACCCAATTTAGCATTTATCTCAGGTAATTGATGATGTGTTGTACCTGCTGTGTGAAGTACTTGGAGTCCGCATGCATTTCTTGGCTATCTTCGGACATTTGTTTACTTATGCTTTTGAACTATTATCTCGTTGATGTTTAAAACTTTTACATTCCGCTACACTATCTTTTGAAACTGAGACCTTTTGTACTGTGATGCTTTTAATTTAAATTCAACGAGGTAATTTTATAAAACGTCTCATTTAGAGTCGTTCTCTTGTACCTTGAACTATGATACAATGACGTAACAGCCCCCGAGCTTCACCGCTTCCGCATATCACATTTTGGGGTGTTACAGAATTGGTAATCAGAGCCTTGGTTATAGAGAACTAGGTTTGCATCTTAGGCCTAGACTATAACCGATGTGGCTACTTATTACTGTTGATCCCAAACTTAGATCGATTAAGCTTTGTGTATACGAGATTAGATCAAGTAATACACGTAGAGAAACTTTTGATGTATTCAACAATCTAAGTATTATGCGGAAACTAATACTCAGAACGAAGAACAAACAGAATATATGAATACCAAACTTTCACTTTAATTAATAATAACAATGAAAGATTGCAATGAAAGTGTTATGAGATATGTGGAAGAGGTGTATGTGAGATGTGTATTATGTCTAACCCTAAGGCCTCCTTTTATAGGTTTAAGGAGCCTTGTACAAAAAGTTAAGATCAACTATTTTAGGAAGAGACACAAGATAAACATACATAAATAACATATTGACTAAATCTTTTTAAACATTAAGAATATATTCTGAATTCTTATCTTCATACTTTGTCCACCATCTTGAAGAATTCATCATTGGCAGATTTAGTCCTTGTCTTTGTCTTTAAGATTCTTCTTGTCAACGCCTTGATAATTCGTATCAGCGTCTCATCTGTCAGCGTCTCGTTTACTCTTGTCAGCGTCCAATTTCCTCTTGTCAGCGTTCAAGTGACTTAGCTAATTTTATTCCCAACAATCCTCCCCTAAACTTGATATCTACTCTAGTAATCAAGTTTCTGAATAAAATAAAACATACAGAGAGGATTCTTACAAATATACTTATCCCTGAATTTGAGTAATAATAAATCTCGAAAAGTCAATCACTCAAATCACTTGTATAGTCAGCCTTCACTTGGTCTTAGTTATCTTCAACACCTATAGAGTCTTTGGAGCTTTCTTTATTACTTTTGTCACTCAAATTCAATTGCTCCTCCCCTTTTTAAGACTCCTCTCCAAGATCAATATACAAGGACGGAACCAAGAACATCCTCCTTGCATCAGCTTCCAAAACAACAAGTCTATCAGTTCAAAACTGTGATCCTTGACAATTTGTACCATTTCTGTATTATGCTTTTACAAGCTAATAAAGATTTTCGTCAATTCCATTAATGTCAAAGGTTTCATACTGTCCTCATCCACATTCGGGAAATGAATCCTCAATGTTGATTCATAGGACATGGGGATGGACTTACTGATGATAAGACTGACTTGACCTGTATTAAAGCTAGTGCCAATAGTCTTAGCCATCTCCATAACACTATACACCCTTGTGAAAGTGATCTCTGCTGCTACTAGATGTCAATCACTAGGAAAAACATCTCAATGATCATTAGGCTTCCAGATATCCAAAAATTTGAAAAATGTAAGGGTGATGAAACATTTTGGGACTATAAAGAAGTTTATCAATGACACCAACTAAGATGTCATAGCATAAAATGGACTTGAAAATGGAAAACTTTAGTTAGAACATAAACAAAGGTAATAATCCTAAGGAAACTAACTAGTCTCTAATAAGCAAGAGTGACAAACACTGTTCATGCATACACTCATGCAAAAGCATGATAGACACACATGAACTCTAGAATACTTTGTTCACAAATGCCCCAAAGAGAAAGTTAACTCATATAAAACCTTTGCAACTCCCCAAGTAAGCCCAAAAATATATCTACCCCAAGTCACCCATACGACCACACCCAATTCTAGGTCAAAAGTCTTGGCAGCATGCATGCAAAATAAATTACGTGCATGCTACAGTGCCTCGAGGTTTAGAAATTCCAACAATTTCATAATGAAAGAGTCTTCACTATTTCTAACCCCCACTCACCAGTGGACACAATCTAGAATCGTGCAAGAGTGCTCTAAGAGTACCCAAAAACCTGAAGGTTTACCTCCCCTTAACAGAAGCATACAAATCATTATATGTGAAGAAGCAAAATTTTATCTCAAGATAGGAATGTAAACACTCCAACCATCATAAATAAAAGTTTGCAATTCTGTATCCATCCTAATGTAGCTCCATTTTCCTGCATAGTTAGACAAAAACCACAAAAACACACCAACAGAGGCTACCCTTTCCCATAACAATGGGTAGAGATAACATGTTAATGGATAAAAATAATATTAGTGGAAAGACCAACAATGCATGTTCCTTGAGCATCCACTATCCCAATATCCTTGATCATTAACCTGTTGTTGGATAGGCTGCTCAAAAAGAAAAAAAATTAGTTTTCTTTGGAGATCCAAGCCTTATCAGACTTGGATCTGTCTAGTTGTTCAACTAGAGTGGTCTTATTCTTTACCCCAAATCCCTATTCATCCCTTTGGGACCTAATCACCCAATTTGTTCCAATGAGTCTAGTAATGACCTTCTCAAGATATTTAAGTCTATCGCAACTCATTGAGATACCATTAAAATTGGAGTTTTGTTCTTGTTTAGGTTTCCATGTTAAGTGGGATGATGCGTCAGACCCTTGACCCTTATTAACCAAGTATCTTTGTTTATATGGTCTAAAATAAGGTTTCATACCAAACTTGGAGCTGTCAGCGCTGCATTTGTGCCTGTCAGCGTTGAACTTGTTCCTGTCGGCGCTGAATTTTTTCTTGTCAGCGCTGAATTTGTTCTTGTCAGCGCTGAATTTTTTCTTGTCAGCGCTGAATTTGTTCCTATCAGCGCCCAAATTAGGGTTTGCTACAGGAACATACTGCCTGTTTGACCAAGTGTTGGTCTTTTGAAAGGGCCTTTGTCCATGGATATTAGCTGCCTTAGAGAAGAAAGGAGCTGGTCTAGTGTGGACAAAAGGTTTATGGTTGACATTGGATGACCTATTGTCAGCGAATGAATTATATCCACTCACACAATTATAGGCCAAATGTGAGAAGCTCCCACATGAGTAACAAGCCTTTTTGGACACAAACTTAGACTTAGACTGATAAAACCCTGTCCCATTAACACTTTCTTGGCTTCTGAATGACCTAGGTTTCCTATACATTTCAGCGTATTTAACACTAGGTTGTTTCTTAATTGGGGAGCCAAGGTCAACAATCTTGCCAGTGGTTGGATGTGTGATTTTGATAGGGGTAGGTTCTTGTGTTGTGATAGGGGTGGGGTCGTTTGGACTTTCACACAACAAACCTCCCTTAACAAACAAAGTATGGTTAGCTTTCTTCCATTCCTCTAGGTCAGTCAGTTTTTGTTTATACTCTTCAACTAGGGAAGTGACTCTTGGTGGAGGAACAAATTCCTTCTCTTGGAGCTCTGGTAAACCAGTCCAAGATAAGTCCTTTGATTGGACACCATAGAAATCCCCAGCTGGTGGTGGAACACCAGTATAATCTTTCATCCCAATCCCACTCATGTCCTTAGAGTCTCTTTGTTTACTAACACACTCTCCTAGGGTTTGTGTGGCCTTATCAAATCTCTGGATTTTAAGACTCACATTATCTTTATTTTTGTTAGCCTCATCTAAATTAGCTATCAAATCAAGATTAACCCTGTTTGTGATATCTTGAATATCTTTACTTTGATGTAACTCATGTTTTAAGATATTTATTTTATCCTTTAAATCAAACTCCATTTTCTTATACTCAGCTACTGTCCTTTCTGTTTGGGTGAGAGCAATTTGATAATTAGATACTTTGCATCTTTCAGAACTTGCCTCATCTAATAATTTTACTATCTCCTTATTTAGTTTTTCAGTATTTAAACGACAAGAAGAGTTATCACATACCTCATTATCAGAACATGAAGAAGAATTGGAACTTGAAGTAGACGTGGCCTTAACTGAAAACATCATCAGATTCTTCTTCACCTTCTTCCTTAGCTTGGTTCACCTCACGATATTGGATCTCGTTCTTCAAATCAAAGTTCCTCAACAAGCTCTGATACCACTTGTTGATCCCAAACTTAGATCGATTAAGCTTTGTGTATACGAGATTAGATCAAGTAATACACGTAGAGAAACTTTTGATGTATTCAACAATCTAAGTATTATGCTGAAACTAATACTCAGAACGAAGAACAAACAGAATATATGAATACCAAACTTTCACTTTAATTAATAATAACAATGAAAGATTACAATGAAAGTGTTATGAGATATGTGGAAGAGGTGTATGTGAGATGTGTATTATGTCTAACCCTAAGGCCTCCTTTTATAAGTTTAAGGAGCCTTGTACAAAAAGCTAAGATCAACTATTTTAGGAAGAGACACAAGATAAACATACATAAATAACATATTGACTAAATATTTTTAAACATTAAGAATATATTCTGAATTCTTATCTTCATACTTTGTCCACCATCTTGAAGAATTCATCATTGGCAGATTTAGTCCTTGTCTTTGTCTTTAAGATTCTTCTTGTCAACGCCTTGATAATTCGTATCAGCGTCTCATCTGTCAGCGTCTCGTTTACTCTTGTCAGCGTCCAATTTCCTCTTGTTAGCGTTCAAGTGACTTAGCTAATTTTATTCCCAACAGTTACCCTGTATATATATATGTGTACTACGTAATGTATTACGTAGGATAACACTATAAGTAATATGTAATATATATTATGTAATACGTAATATGTATTATATACATATGCATTTCGTTGATTTGCATACTTTAATTTCTATAGATGATTATTTCATGCATACCCTACAACTGCTTTAATACGCATTTTGGTTGTTACAGGATATGTCATCGCATACTATCATGTATCATTTCGATTACATCTATAGTCTGATTTTATTCCAATTACCATTTTTGGTGTTATTTTTGGTTTTGTTTTGATCTTTGGTATTTAATCAAAAAACTTATTTTATGACTATGTACTCGATATTTTGATTATGAATGGTAATTTAACTTTATGACCTTGACCATTGACTGTCTTTTTTCTTTTGTGTTGTTGTACTGTTAAATTCTACATTCTATTTTAGCATATGAAATATATAACGTGTATATTCATGCTTGAACCTAAATTGCATTGTTGTCTTAACACAGAGAAACAATGGTGAACACACGTAACGAAATGACTGACGCACAATTGGAAGCACTGATTACGCAACGAGTGACTGCTGCACTGGCAAACGTTCAAGCTAACAACAACGTGAACGAAGCACCACCGAACAATGTTGACAATCGACCGCCTAAGCCGTGTACTTACAAGGACTTTAGGAGTTGTGACCCTTTGAATTTTAATGGTACTGAAGGAGCTGTCGGATTAGCTCGTTGGGTTGAAAAGATGGAAGCCATGTTCCGTGTTAGTGGATGTGCTGTTGAGAACCAAGTGACTTATTCTACTTGTACTTTAGCTGTTGGAGCGTTAACATGGTGGAACACCCATGTGCAGACGGCTGGAGCCGAGGAGGCATATGGAATGAGTTGGGAGGAACTTAAGAAGTTGTTGACTAAGGAGTACTGTCCTCGTAATGAGATTCATAAAATGGAAATCGAATTGTGGAACTTGACTGTGAAGAACAATGATATTGGGACGTACACAAGGAGGTTCCAAGAATTGTGTTTGCTATGTCCAGGAATGGTTCCGGATGAAGAAAAGAAGGTTGAGCGTTATATTTTGGGTTTACCTGGTAGAGTTCAAGGGAATGTGACATCGTCTGGACCGACAAGAGTTAGTGATGCTATAAGGATGGCTCACAGTTTGATGGACCAAGTTGTTCGAGCAAATGCTGGGAATGCCGCGAACAACAAGAGAAAATGGGGTAATAACCAAAGGAACAACCATAGGAACTATCCGAATAAGAGGCAAGACACTGTGAAAGCGTACACTGCTGGTACTGGGGAAAAGGGAGTGTAGAATAGGACGTTACCTCTGTGCAATCGATGCAAGCGTCACCATAATGGACAATGCAATGTACAGTGTCACAAATGCAAGAAAACCGGACACATTGCTAGAGATTGTAAGTCACCACCCAACACGAAAGCCAATGTCACTTGCTTTGAACGTCAGCAAAAGGGACACTACAGCAATGAGTGCCCAAAGAAAAAGAACAATGACAAGGACCAAGGAAAGAATGCTAAAGCTGGGGAAGCTTGTGGAAGGGTCTATGTGATAGGAGGAGGAGAAGCGCAACAAAACCCCGACGTCGTGACGGGTACGTTTCTTCTCAATGGTCGTTATGCTTGTATTTTATTTGATACTGGAGCCGATAGGAGTTTTGTGTCGACTGCTTTTAGTGTTTTACTTGATGTGACCCCTTCGCCCTTAGACACTAAGTACACTATTGAGTTAGCTAATGGGAAGTTGATAGAAGCCGACACTATACTTCGTGGATGTACTTTAAATCTGCTAGGTCATCCTTTCGTAATAGACCTTATGCCTGTTGAGTTAGGGAGTTTTGACGTGATTTTCGGAATGCATTGGTTGTCGAAATATCGTGCTACGATTGTATGTGACGAGAAGATCGTTCGTTTACCATTTGGTGATGAAGTTTTGGAGGTACAAGGGGATACAAGTAACAGAAAAGGGAAGTCACGACTGAACATTATCTCGCGTGTCAAGGCTCAGAAGTTGTTGTCGGAAGGTTGCCACGTATTTTTAGCCTGTGTTACTGAAAAGCAGACGGAAGAAAAACGGTTGGAAGATGTACCTATCGTACGGGATTTTCCGGAAGTCTTTCCTGAAGATTTGCCTGGATTACCGCCGGCTAGACAAGTTGAATTCCAGATCGATTTAATACCGGGAGCTGCACCTGTTGCTCGAGCGCCTTACCGTTTAGCACCATAGGAATTGCAAGACCTAGCAACGCAACTACAGGAGTTGACTGATAAAGGATTCATAAGACCGAGTTCTTCACCCTACGGAGCTCCAGTCTTATTTGTAAAGAAGAAGAATGGGAGTTTTCGGATGTGTATCGACTATCGTGAGTTGATCAAACTTACCATCAAGAACCGTTACCCGTTACCTAGGATCGATGATCGGTTTGATCAGTTGCAAGGATCGAGCGTTTACTCGAAGATTGACCTTAGGTCTGGTTATCACCAATTAAGAGTCCGTGAGGAAGATGTTGCAAAGACTGCTTTTAGGACTAGGTATG
Organism: Glebionis coronaria; assembly: GCA_025667525.1. Lineage (NCBI taxonomy): Eukaryota > Viridiplantae > Streptophyta > Magnoliopsida > Asterales > Asteraceae > Glebionis > Glebionis coronaria. Next base: position 429,212,864 of record CM046877.1, read on the forward strand.
GACACTATGAGTTCCAAGTGATGCCATTCGGTTTGACAAACGCACCTGCTGTGTTTATGGACCTCATGAACCGGGTGTGTAAACCGTATTTGGACAAGTTTGTCATTGTGTTCATCGATGACATACTGATTTACTCAAGGAATGAGAAAGAACATGAGGAACATCTTAAGATAATATTGGAATTGCTTAAGAAGGAGGAACTGTATGCTAAGTTCTCGAACTGTGATTTTTGGTTGCCAAGAGTATAATTTCTAGGTCATGTTATAGATAGCAAGGGGATTCATGTCGATCCTGCCAAGATTGAATCAATTAGGGAGTGGAATGCTCCTATGACACCGACTGAAATTCGCCAATTCTTAGGACTCGCCGGATACTACCGAAGATTCATCGAGGGATTCTCGAAGATCGCGAAACCATTGACGAAGTTGACTCAAAAGAAGGTGAAATACGAATGGGGAGATAAGGAGGAATTAGCATTCCAGAAGTTGAAACAAATGTTGTGTAGTGCGCCTATTCTATCGTTACCAGAAGGATCAGAAGACTTTGTGGTCTACTGTGATGCATCATCAAAAGGACTGGGAGCTGTGTTGATGCAGAGGAAGAAAGTTATCGCCTACGCGTCACGAGAATTGAAAACACATGAGAAAAATTACACTACGCACGACTTGGAGCTAGGAGCGGTAGTATTTGCCTTGAAGTTATGAAGACACTACTTGTATGGAACCAAGTGTGTCGTCTATACCGACCACAAGAGTTTACAACATATTCTTGATCAGAAGGAACTGAACATGAGACAGCGTCGATGGATCGAGTTGCTCAGCGATTATGACTATGAAATCCGTTACCATCCTGGGAAGGCCAATGTAGTGGCGGATGCGCTAAATAGAAAGGAACAACTGATGACACGTAGAGTTAGATCGTTAGCTATGGTTATCAATCTGAACTTACCTGTGCAAATTCGTGAAGCACAAACCGAAGCTCTTAAGCCTGAACATGTTGAGGCTGAGAAATTAGGAGGAATGGTTACAAAGAAATTGGAGACTAGCACTAATGGAACGCTATGTCTGAATGGTAGAAGTTGGTTACCACGGTTTAGAGTACTAAGGGACGTGATTATGCACGAGTCGCATAAATCTAAGTATTCGATTCACCCAGGATCTGACAAAATGTATCAGGATATGAAGAAGCTATATTGGTGGCCAAATATGAAAGCTGAAATCGCTACTTATGTAGGGAAGTGTTTGACTTGCGCTAGAGTGAAAACAGAACACCAAAAACCATCTGGATTGTTGGTTCAACCTATAATTCCTATGTGGAAGTGGGAAAATATAACCATGGATTTCATAACTAAGCTACCTAAAACGACCAACGGATATGACACAATTTGGGTAATTGTGGATCGACTTACAAAATCTGCACACTTTTTGGCTATGAAGGAAGATGATTCGATGGATAAGCTTACGAGACTTTATCTGAAGGAAGTAGTCGAAAAACATGGGATACCGATCTCGATAATTTCTGATAGAGATGGTAGATTTACTTCGGAATTCTGGAAATCACTTCAGAAAGCGTTGGGTACGCAATTGGACATGAGTACTGCTTATCACCCGCAGACCGACGGACAGAGTGAGAGAACTATTCAAACGCTGGAGGACATGTTGCGCGCTTGTGTGCTTGACTTTGGGAAGCAATGGGACAGACATTTGCCTCTAGTGGAATTCTCTTACAACAATAGTTATCATACCAGTATTAAGGCTGCACCGTTTGAAGCGTTGTATGGTCGTAAATGTCGCTCGCCTGTATGTTGGAGTGAGGTTGGGGATAGTCAACTCACTGGCCCTGAACTCATCCGTGAAACGACTGAGAAGATTGTTCAAATCAAGATCCGAATTCAAGCAGCCCGTGATCGTCAAAAGAGCTACGCTGACGTTCGACGTAAGCCTCTCGAATTTCAAGTGGGAGACAAAGTGATGCTAAAAGTATCGCCTTGGAAAGGTGTGGTACGTTTTGGCAAGCGAGGAAAGCTGAACCCCGTTATATTGGACCTTTCAAAATTCTAGCAAAGGTTGGAACTGTAGCCTATCGTCTCGAATTACCGCAAGCGTTGAGCCGCGTGCATAGCACTTTTCATGTGTCGAACTTGAAGAAGTGCCTTTCTGATGAGACACTCGTTATACCATTGGAGGAACTCCGAATTGACGACAAGATGCAATTTGTCGAAGAACCTGTTGAAATCATGGACCGTGAGGTCAAACGATTGAAACAGATTCGTATTCCTATCATCAAGGTGAGGTCGAATTCTAAACGTGGACCTGAATTCACGTGGGAGCGTGAGGATCAATTTCGCAAGAAATATCCGCAATTCTTTGATAACTCTAAAAACCGTGACACTCCTAAGCTTTGAGGACAAAGATTCTCTATCAAGGGGATGATGTAACACCTGGTAATTTTCCCTACTTTGTAATATGACTATTTTACCCTTTGACTTTTTATTTAGTCAACTATGTAATTTAACTGTGTTGGAACCGGGAAGTTATCCCGCGTTTTCTGAAAAACTGTTTGCTGACGAGTAATGGCCTGACACTGTGCTCAGTCATTATTCTGAACATTTTCTGTGAACCTGACCAAAGTGCTGAGACGGTTAATGAATTGACGATAACCCATGAGATTATTCGTTATCTGTGAATTATGTGCTTAACTGTTTAGTTTTTAACAGCGTGATCGTATTTTCGTGAGCAGCGTATTTAAATATTTCTGTATATGTTTATATGCCTGTATTTTAGTACTTTTGCTATTTATAGTAATAAATCGTATTTACTGTGAATATTTAATTAACGTAACGCGTTTTCGTATTTTACGTCGTTTTTACGTTTACCCGTCGTTAGCGTGCATAAAATACTTTACCAATCATAAAATGTCAGTCTTCATCGAAAAATCGTAAATTTAATATATTTCGTCAAATTCTTAAGTTTTACGTAATTTTTAACTTAACTATATACTTTTTGATATTTACCTAAAACTAACTAACCTTTTTACCTTAAACCTTTTAACTAATTACCAAAGTAAAAATTTTGAATAATTTACCCCCATTTGGGACCCCATAACCGGCCACATGTCAAGCACCATGTGCATGGCCTTACACTTTGCCATATTTGGCTTAAGGTTACAAACCTTACACACCTTAACTTATTAACCAAAAACACTTCAAATAATTCACTTATTCACTCATTTCCACCTCAAACAAAAAACACACATCTCTCTTCTTCTCTCTCAAAACACACGGCACAAACACAAACACATTTCCACCATTGTTGATTTCTAAAAGCTTCAATTTAACAAGAATTAACACAAAACAAAATCACCCTAGAGCTTGTACAAGCATAAAGAAGAATGGTCTTTCTTGGTTTGTTGATTTGAGTAGTTTGTGGGTTGAAGTTGTAGAGTAGAGTTCTTGTTGATTATTAGTGGGTTAGATCGTAGATCGGGTCGTTGTGATTACGTAGGATCGTTACTCAATGTTACTTCTTAAACCTTTTTCGTCTTTTTCATTCTTCATGCATAATCTTTGTAGATCTATGCATGCATGTTACTCATCAAGTATTTTCTTGAAATAAAATGATAAAAATTATTTTTGGTCATGAAATATTTTAAGATTCATGGAAATTAAGTGTGGATCTATTAGATCCATACATGAAAATGGGTTAATTGAAAGATTTATGAAAAATATAAGTATGTATATTTTAGATTTGTGAACTTGAAGAAAAATATTTGATTTTGTTGATGTTTATGAAAAATTGAGGGGAACTAGTAGTGTTACTACTAGTGGTTACGCTTGAAAATGGTCGAAAACGAGTTTTTACGGAAAACGTACAATCTGTCCGATTTTTATAAGAGGCGTAGAGGGTCGTAAAAATTGTTTTGACACTAGTTTACTACGATATTATGAAAATATAAGTTAATACCTTCGTTTCGATATATTATGGGCTAAAAACGGAGCTAAAATGAGTAAGATATTGTCGTTTAAATCTCGTTGTCGGAAAACTTAATTTTTGGAGAACAACACTATAAGTGGTTGCTGTCCAGATTTTTAAAGTGGTCGAAACGACATTTTCGAGTTAAACGGAGTTGTTTTAAGTGTCGAAATGGTTACTAAATGGTATGTATGAATGTTGGACTTGTTTTGTAAAAGCGTATTAGCTCGAAATATGAATACTTGTTGCACTATTAAAAGTTTGAACGTTGGAAGTGGATATTGATACTATTGCGGAAAATGACTTGTTGAAATATTGGTGATTGAGAAATTGTTGAAAATAGGGGGTTTTAGGACGAGATTTGAGTACTTACTAAAAATGGCAAATTTTTATGTGACGCCGAAAGGCTGCCGAATTTTCGTTAGAAATCGGGTAGGAAAATTTGTTAAGATAAATTTTGGTAAATTAAAATTTACGCCGAAAGGCTGTCGAAATTTCGTCGAGTCAAAAATAAATATTTTTGCGTAAGTATATATATACTATAATGTTTATAACGATATAACATTTACATGTCACGATTTTAACAACAAAATATATACTTGATCGATGAGTAACGTACATGACGAACTATTGTGACTTATTTGCTAGCGCCTAAACTATAGTATTATATTTAGGTTGTTGCTAGAGTTGCTCGCTACTATTTAATCTTACTTGTGCGGTTTGAATCGTTGCTTGAGGTGAGTTTATAGATCCCTATTAAACTGCTTTCTATGTTTAATGTTTTGGGATGTGATAAATGCTTTGATGACTTGCTTTTGGACGCAAGTAAAACTTGATTTCTGTGAACGCTTTGTGAACACTATTTATGAGATAGCTTAAGTTGCTTTAGCCATACTCCCCACTATCGTGAATCGTTAGTTACTCTGCTGGAGTAAGCTCTTATGTTACGAATAGATCTATTGAGGGTTGACAACCTCCACTCGGGCATTCTGACGCCGGACGAGTGTGCACCATTTGTATGAATGGAGTTATCTTGGCTAGGTACTCCATTGGGGCAAAATTTATGTATGCAATCTATTGTATGCACTGGATCACTAGTTTCGATGTCACGAGCTTAGCTATCATAAATATTGTGAACACCCAATTTATCCTACACTTGGCACTATATCTCCTATAGTTTCATGTGTACATGAAATGAAATCTGAAATTGAACTACTATGAATTTTTTTACTTGAAACCTATATTCTCACCAACTTTATGTTGACCCAATTTAGCATTTATCTCAGGTAATTGATGATGTGTTGTACCTGCTGTGTGAAGTACTTGGAGTCCGCATGCATTTCTTGGCTATCTTCGGACATTTGTTTACTTATGCTTTTGAACTATTATCTCGTTGATGTTTAAAACTTTTACATTCCGCTGCACTATCTTTTGAAACTGAGATCTTTTGTACTGTGATGCTTTTAATTTAAATTCAACGAGGTATTTTTATAAAACGTCTCATTTAGAGTCGTTCTCTTGTACCTTGAACTATGATACAATGACGTAACAGCCCCCGAGCTTCACCGCTTCCGCATATCACATTTTGGGGTGTTACAATAGGTATATGTGCACGAGCTCGAGTGCGCATGCAACTCAACACGATGAATGAGAGAGGAGCTCTCAGTCGACTTTGGTAAAGAATAGATTATCTCTTCTGAGGTTCAATAGTGAAAACCACAAGAAAGTATAATATATATGTACTACTAATTGGGTGGCAAGACCCCCAACAAGCCTTCCTTCTTGAAATACTTACTAGTGAACGGGGGGATGAGGTGGCGTTAAGCTCTTAAGTACCTGTTTCCCTTAGCCTTGCATTTTATAGCAAAGCCGCCTTTCTATTCACTTAATAGTTCGTATTCCTCGAATTCTTGCTTATTGAAAGTGTTTATCTATTTTTGCCTTTATTCTTGTTTGATTGATACAAGTAAATGGGACCGGAACACCCCCAAGAACGGTGTATTGCCAAGGCAATACTTATGGAAGTAGGTAAATTGGTTGTTCGTATCTACATATATGTATTTACATATAATTATATATTAAAAATATTTTTGTATTTATTTGATTTTTATGAAAATATAGTATGTACATAAAAACGAGTGAATCCAATATATACAATATATTTTTGGTGTAATCTTTTAGGAAAAATATTATTTTTTTATTTTTTATTTTTTGGTTCAATTCTTAGGAAAGAATTGATTTTTTGTGGTTTTTTATTTTTTATATATTTTTATCTTTTTGATTTTTTTTATAATACGTAAAAGGAACGTTCACGAGTGTGTTGATCCCAAACTTAGATCGATTTAGCTTGTGTAAACAAGATTAAATCAAGTTAAACACGTAGAGAAACTTTGTTGTATATGTAACAATTCAAGTATTATGCGAAATTAATACTTAAACAAGAACACACAAAACAAGATAAACCAAACTTTCACTTAGACTGATAAATCGAACTTGCGTACAATGAAAGTGTAAAACGTATATATAACTAAACCTACAGGCCTCCTTTTATAGATTAAGGAACCTTGAACAAGAGTCTACGTATCAGCTATTCTTGGTAAAGATAAACATAGAAAATACATTGTAGAACATATCTTTACTAGAAGCATTCTAGAAACATAGAACGTGTAGACTAAGTCTTCTATCAGTGCTTGACTTCTTCTTATTAACGCTTGACTTCTTCCTATCAACGCTTGATTTCTTCTTATCAACGTCCAAATTGCTCTTGCCAGCGCCCAAGTATCTTGACTACATTTTATTCCCAACAATCCTCCCCTAAACTTGATATCTACTCTAGTAATCAAGTTTCTGAATAAAAACTATCTGAACAAAAACTAAGAACTAGGAGGATTCTTACAAATCTTATCAAATTGGAAATAAATATATCTAATCAAATCTTTGGCCACATCACTTGAGTAGTCTATCTCCAGCTGTGTTGTTATCATTTTCTCCAAAACTTCTTTGGACATAGGATACTCAGCCTCCACAAGAAGATACTCATAAAACTTTGTAGAACTCAAATGATACACACCAGCTGCTGAATATAGACGCCATTGAAGTCCACTGATATCCTCATCAAGATCCTTCCAAACAGGATCTTCTTCATCTGGTGCACACATCCTTTTGAATGTTGACCAAATCTTTATTCCATTGACTGAAGTAGGTCCTTCAGTCTCATACTTGACGTGCAGTAACCTCCAAAGGTCTGCCAAGTCTTCCCTATCCAAGCTTGCAAATAAAGACATAAGAGTAGTAAAAGTATGTACCTCTTTCCCATATCTGCCAGTCATCCAGAACTCACTTGCATCTTCTTCATAGCTAACTATAGGGTTTCTGGAATCATGAGGTAATACTTCCACCATATGTTAAACTTCCAAGGATGATATCTTAATGCTCCTTCTAATAATAGCTTCACTAGGATTCAATATATCCATATTTTTTGGGCACTCAAGTGGAACTCCCTTCTTCTTAGGTCTTGGAACAATTAAAGCCTGTTGAATCTGCATCTCTATCTGCAAGCTCTTCTTTTCTTTCATCTGAAAGAAGTCTGATAGTGTTCATCTCTTGCACTCTTGCCCAAATAGGATAAGCTTTATACTCCAATTCATCAAACTACAATCCCTGCAACTTCTGAAAAGTCCAACCCCTTGATGACATCTAAGTAACATATAATAAAGCTCCCTTCTATCCCTCGTAGATTGTGAGAAAACTTTGCTGGCCTTATACTTTAGGATTACCTGACAATCCCTTTGAATCCTGAGAAGAATCTCCAATTCCCAAATCTGATCTAGTAAAGACATATATGGATTCTGTATGATCTTATTCTCCCATGCAAAGTACATCTGGGCAAATTCAGGCATATCATAATCCACCTTCATCTTCAACTCTAAAAGTTTTTCCCTTGCCAACACATCACCATATTCAAGTCTTTCTGGTTCTTCAATAATCATGACACTTGAATCTGTGCTCTCATAATTATTTCCTTCTTGTTCCTCAGATGTAACCACAAATGGTGACTCAATAACCTTCTTCTTTTCTTGTTCCATAAGTTGTGCAGCCAACATCGAATCAAATTTTACTTGAGCTGCATCCTTGGGAACCTCTGTTTCTACCATAATTCCTTTACCCCTATCTAATGTATAAATGATGGGTAAAGATGGTGATGGTACCTATGAAGACACTTCCTTGATGATAGCTGATGACTGGAATACATCAACCATACCTGCAGGTCTATCAACGTCTAAAACCTTTGTGTCAACGCCCAACTTACTTATCAGCGCTTGGCTTGTCAGCGTAAAAAATCTACTTATCAACGCTCACCTTACTCTTGTCAGCGCTTCTTGTGAACTGCTCCATCATCTTAGTAAAAGATAAATTCAAATTTGTAGGGGTAACCAATGAAACATCAAAACCTGGTTACCTCTTCAAATCTATAAGAGCTTCAGCCACACCTAAAGATTCTCCATCATGTGAGCCTTTGCCACTCAAATCAATTGGCTCTTTAGCAGCTTCACGTGAGCCTTTTTCACTAAAATTAATTGGCTCTGTAGCAGCTTCCTCCCCTTTGTAAGAATCTCCCCTGATGAAAGGACTCTTGTCTGCCTTCTCCTAGTTTCAGCAGCTTCCAAAACTACAATTCTCTCCCTCAATTGCTTGAGTTCAAGGCCTTGGGTAGAGACAGTATGTACAAGATCTGCATTTTGCTTTTGCAAGCTAATGCAGACAGCCGTCAATTCCAACATTGTATATGGTTCCAATCTGCCCTCCTCTATAGTGGGGATCTGACCTCCCAAAATAGAGTCATGGGGCATGGATGAGGTCTTAATGATGTTAGGACTGGCTTGGCCTGCATCTAAGCGAGTCCCAATAGTCCTAGCCTCACCCATGGCACCAACCACACTTGTGGTGGTGGTTCTCTCTACAACATGGCTAGGACCGCCAGAGGAGAACACTCCAATGGTCATTTGGTGTTTTTCCATCCTAAAGTCTGGGGGTGAGGAAGATGATGTGGATTGGGTGATAGTTTGGAGGTTAAGGGGTGTTTGTGTATGTTGTAACAGGGTGTCAACGTTTGGATTTGAAGTGTCAACGCCAACATTTAACGTGTCAGCATTGAAGGAATCTTGGTCAAGTTCCATATGTTGAGGTGAAGGTGATGGTTCAAGTAATGGTTCAAGTTGTGGTTGTGAGTCAGGTTGAGGTTGTGCTGCTGCAATAACAGCAATAATGGCTTGGGTAAGGGGTAAATCTCTCTGAGGGGGTGAATTCATCTTACTAAAAATATCTTTCTTTTGCATAGGGATCGCATAAAAATCGTCATGATCCCTGGTGCAATACCTTTGTTCATCAAAAATCATTTGTAAAAATCTTGGGTAAGCCAGAGTCATCTTGCTACCCTTGTCTTTACACATGCCATCAAAAATCATTTTAGAAAATTATATTGTTGCCCTGTAGCAATACACATAATGGCACTACCAATTGATCTGTTAATTTCAAAATATAATGATGAAAATCTTGAAAAGAAAATAACTTATTTTGTGCATTAATTAAAAAGTTACCAACTACCTAAATTACGGCCCCAATTTTCGTCAAAAATAACAATTGGGTAGGACCCAATGAGTGTCAACGGTCAAAAATAACCTATCAACACCCAACGACTATATTCTTGTCAACGTTTGAAAAAGCCATGTCAATGTCAAAATTGGTCCTAACAACGTTTGAAAATAAATCTGTCAACGTCCAAAAATAAAAATAATAAAAATGAAAAAGGACCTTAGCAAAGTGATTTATCCTAGTGAAAATAACCTAGAAACTGAAAATTACTACAGAGTGGCAAGCACTGTCCAATCATGCACACTTGCTTAAGCAAGATAGACATAATAGTCCTTAAGTGTCTCTTGCTAACCAAAGTGCTTAACAGTAAAGTTATCTCATAAAATCCTTTGTAACTTCCCAGGTAAGCCCAATAAAAATCATACCCAAGTCTCCTAACAGACCACGTCCAATTCTAGGCTAAAAAGTCTTGGCAGCGTACATAGTATATCAACTTTGCATGCTACAGTGCCTCATGAGTTAGTAAACTAATTCATACTCACTAGTGGACACAATCTAGAATTATGATAAGAGTATTATATGAATACCCAAAAAGTCCTAAAGGTTTCCTAAAAACCTCCCCTTAAACTATGATACATAAGTTGCCATATAAAATGCATGTAATAAAAATTTATGTCAAGATAGGAATATAAATATTCCAACCATCATCCATAAACTGAAACATGCTCCAATAATCCATAAGCAACTCTGTATCCATTTGTACAATGCTAACAACGTCTGCATAATTAGATCAAAAACCACAAAACTAACATGTTGCTGACAATGTCCATTTAACACTTGTCAGCGTTAAAATAACCTTTGTCAGCGTTAGACAAATAAAGTGGAAAATCTAATTTTGTACAAATACCAATAACAAATGCATATCCTGTACATACTTTGACAATAAGTTCTCAAAACACATATTAAGTAAGATTGATCATTCCAATACTTGTTACCAAGTATTGAAATCTTCTAGTATAAAAAGGTTTAGTTAATAAATCAGACACATTTTCTTTTGTGTCAACCCTATCTGGTTGTATTAAACCTTTTTCAAAACAATCTCTTATAAAATGATGTTTAATTTCTATATGTTTTGTTTTAGAGTGATGTACAAGATTTTTAATAATGCATAAAGTACTGTTATTGTCGACAAAAATTTTGGTATGCATGAAATTATACCCATAATCCAACAACTGGTCCTGAATCCATAAGACTTGTCCACAACAAGAAGCTGCAGCAACTATCAGAGCACTAGTTATAGCGAACTAGGTGATTTTTAAAACCTAGACTATGACTGCTCTTTTGTAAGATTGTTTGATTGCCTTACAAAGTATCCGCGCGCTCATGGCTTCTAGAAACCAATGCTTGGTTGTGATAATGTGATACTATGTGTATGTAGAAACGGTTGTATGTATATGAATGTATATACTATGGTATTTAAGGGTATTGCGCATGAAGCAATGGTCCTTGCGTGATTATCGTACATTTTATGATACAGTTTTATAGAGAGTTTGGCCTCGCCGCCAATCACCTTTCTCGATAATTAATTTATTATCCGAATGCGAGTATGGAACTAGTTTGATATTTTGAGTACATATATATTGTTTCATAATATATCGCATATCGACTAATTTTAGCTCGACTGTTGTCATCGCATTATGATGTGCCATTTTAGGACATCTCCTATTGAAACGTAATTGATAAACATATTATTTTATTTATGTGCTCCTTATGATTTTGAAGAATCATTTTTTTCAAGGAGACATCTTCTACGTAATAAGACGTTTAATTTATTGTGTTTGATTATGTTTTGTTGGCGAAAAGGAGGATGCATGTGTTGGACCAAAAATATATATACCCAATCAACTATATATAATTTGGGTACAACAAAGATATGCTCATAGTAGTCATTAGTTGAGCAACTTAAAAATTTGTATTTAAATGGAATGGGACATTTAAATATAGAGATTTTAAATAGCCCAATTATGTGTCGTTTAAGGTTCTCTTATTGAAATGGATTGGGACATTTGAATAAGAAAGTTTTAAACCATTGGACCTTAGATGTTGGATGGTTTCTTTATTCAAATGGTATGGGACGTTTGAATACAGAAATCATGGAGTAAGTTTGACACACTACACTTTTCTTGGCATTTAATTTGGTTATGATATCGTGTTATGTGACGGTATTACCTGAGTAGGATGACTTATAGTCATCTTGTTGAAATAAATTGGGACGCATTTTTATTTGAACAAGAAAGTTATAAGTTCCCGAACCATAAATTTATAATTCTTGTTTACATGGATTGGGACGCCTTTGGATGTAAACAACGAATTATAGATGAGTGGGCTCAAGTTTTCCGGAGTTGGTTTGTGATTATTTTGTATACGGATGTATTTCTTCGACTCGTGTTTCGTTGGTATGATTCGTTCATTACCATCGTCCTTATGGTTATTATTGATTATCGTCTATGTACGAGTAACCCATTAGTATTTTCCCAACTTGGATGAAAATATTTTGATGAAAAGATTTTGAACTTGTGCTTGTTATTACGGATGGTTCATCGAATAATTTTTAAGACGTAACGGGAATTATCCTTTGGGTATGGATCCGTTTGTTAGCACCCGGTAATATATGTTGGGTATGGATCCGTTTGTGAGCACCCTGTAATGTCATGTGGGTATGGATCCGTGTGTGAGCACCCTCTGATGACGAAAATATTTTTCGATCTGGATCTATGCAATCAAGATCATGAACATCCATTAACTTTCAAACATTCCTTTGAATGGACTTATACGAAAATCATGTCAAATATTCTTATTTATCATTGCTTGGCTATTTAGCAAGCACGAGTTAACATGATTAAACTTATTGATTTAACATGGCTTGAGTATTTTACAAACATGTCGTAATGTGATTATATGTGCTTAGTGATGGGTTTGTGTTTGACTTGGATCGTAGTACTTTCGATACAGTAATGTATACTCTGAACGATTTTCGTATCGATGAATTCCCTTTTGACGAAATAGGCATGCATGTTTGAGATCATGCCAATAGGTGATTTTGTACGACTAGTAATAATTACCTCGTCCTGAATATGTTGGAACGTTTTCCATGGAATTATGTACTATCAATGTGATTTTTTTATGACGTAGTTTCTTTTACAAGAACCGTGATCGATATGTGTTTCGATTTGATCGATGTGATCACCGAGGTTTTGAATTGATTGTCGCATTCGAATTTTCCCAAATGCGTCCACTTCGTTCGACTCTTCACCTTTCATGTGGAATTTTTCGAACTTACATCGACCACCGCATTTTTGATAAGCTAGTAGTATTGTACCTTGAACCACTTCCAAAAATTGGTGACTTGTCAATTTTTCGATTTCAATGGCTTCTCTTCGAGTTATGTATAATTCTTTAATTATAAGGATTGAAGCTACATTAAACCGTTCATTTGTGCCTGTTATGTATACTCATGGCTTTGAATTTTCTTCATCCAACCTACATTGGAAACCTCAGCGACGACTTTGTATATCTCTCACCTCTTCACCCTTTAACCGAAGACTATTGAGACGAATTAAGCGCTGGTACATCGCTTCCTAAAGGGGTAGATGATGTAGTAACCCAAACATTAAAATCAATATTTAGACCGACCTCTAATCTTATTTCTAATATCCGGACCAATATTTACTACTCGCCTTTTATTTGTCATGTTCGTTCGACGAATAATATTGAATTCTCGGCTAACCGACAAGGTTATGGCATTAACGTATCATATACGTGTCATTTATTATTTATCGATAAGTCTATGTCTGTCATCCACCGTAAATATCCTCGTCATGACATATATAAATTCTCTATTGTCATCGTTTTAATTTCTCATTTTACGAGCATTCTTCGTAATTTATGTTAAGCCTTTAAGCCCATTCGTTTATATGACGCGTTCAAGTATTTTAAATTATAAACCCTCATTTATTTATTGAAATACAAATGTTGTCCGAATGTCGAAGTTTTTTTTTTATATTGAGCGTTTATTTTCCGTGTTTTATGCGTACCTTTTAAATCGCGTAACTTTTAAAATATCGAGTGTCGATAATACCCGCGTTAACAAATTGTGGGACAAAATTTCTAAAGTATTTCACCAAACTCACTATTTCTACACGTTACTTTCAATTTGACATGTTAAACCTGATGTGTCAAACATTGATGACAATCGCTTCATGAAAATTACACGTATGGGTACTAGATGATACCATCCCAACATGCAACTTTTATAAGATACAAGAAAGAAAAAAAAGATAAGCACACACCTTTGTTTCCCTCTGATTTCCGTCCCACAAGATCAACTAAAACAATTTAACATCTTCATCTTGCAACTAGACTAGTGTTTATACTTTAAAGGTTATAATTATAAGTTTGGTTCTTGGTTCAAAAGTACATCATAACCAAAATCATGATATTGGGGCTGAAGTAAAGTAATTTTTCAAGGGTACTCACAAGGGTTGCAAAAATGAGCTATTGGCTTGTTCATTGTTATTGATTCGGGTTAAAAGTTTTCGTTGATGTTCTCGGTTTTCCATCATTTAGTTTGTAAGGTTCATTTATATTCCTTTGATTTAAATTTATTTATATAAATTTATATACCTTTAAGATTAATAATCTAATATTTTATTAGAGGATTGTTGACGTTGTGTATGTATTTGTAATGGGTAAAAAGTTGATAAACAAGTATTACATCATGATTGGAATTTACTAATATAGTCAGTAGTCAAACTGTAAGATTTGTACAAACTCAGTAGGTAATAGAACTTATTTTAATATACTGGGTTTTAGTTTATTGTTTCATAATGATTTCGCCGGGTGGCCCGTCTTCTGACGATACCCGATGAATTAGATATGGCTGAAATAATAAAAAGGGTAAAATATGAACATGCTGAATAAACGGACTGATAACTCTTACAAGAACTCAGAATCATTGGAAAAGGTAAAACTATGGGTTATAGATAAATTTATGAAGAACTAGAATCAATTGGATAGTCCACCAGTTCCTTACGATTTGGTAATGGCGGCCGAAACGGTGAAAACGAGATTGGCTGCCTAAAATAGCCAACATGTCTAAGTGAGAAAATGGATAGTTGAGCTTTGATAAATATAAATTAGAGGTAATTGAACTTATAATAAGTAAATTAAATATGTAAATAATGACTTTGGTAAAAATAATTCATCTATATTATTTACGGTTTAGGAGAAGCGACCTAATCTACGAGGGATGTCGGGAAATTGTAATATTTGGATTATATTAAATTAACGTTTAACGTGACGAATTTTATAAAAACCGAAGTGGTATGACCCACTTATCGGGAATTAGAGACCTATTTACATACTGATAATAAGAATACCCGAGACCGACCAACGTGAAATATTAAGTGGATATTGTTTGGAAGCGTTTTAGGACCCGAAAAGCATATAAAGTGGATTTGGGCAACAAAAGCCCAACATACACTAATAATGGCTATTGAGCCATTATTGTACTTGAGATTCATAATAAGTTTGATATTAATTTTAAAATGGACTTAACTCACATGAATATGTAACGGGCCACTAATGAGCTTTAATGGGTTTAATTGTCTAAATGGTAAAATATATGGTAAATTGTTATCAAAAGTCTTATGAAAAGTTTTATAAAACTTATACAATGTCCAAAATTACTAAAGTGAACTATTTACATATATGTATCATATATTTATCATCTCGAGCCTAAGACGCGTCCCGTCATGTTTGGTCTCGCTCAGTCATATGTCGACCTTTGGGAATCTCGCTCTCGATCAACAATTGATTGTTATCTCGTGAAGTCGTGTATCGACAATTGAACGTTTGTTCCTTAATCTACGTGTAATAGCTATATCAGGTGAGTTCATAGCCTCTCTTTATACATTTATCCTTGTATGCTTTGATGACACGCCATAATCACGTGTGACATTCCATTTACCAAAATGGGATGTTACAATTATGGTATCAGAGCCTAATTTCGACCTGTAGGCTCTCAAAACACGACATGTGGTAGTCACTATGGTCTTCCTAGAACTGACAGTCGGTTTTCATGCATACATATATATGTCATTGTCGCAGGTTTATAACTAAGTAATGGTTGGTACATGACTTGCCCTATTTAGTCGCGTGTGTTTTATCGAAACTTTTAGATTTGGGACCGACCCATTGGCGTCCTCTCGCCATGTCTTTTGTTTGAGTGAACTGACCATAGGCGTTCACTCTCGCGCATACAAAAGTTTTCATAAAACTGCATCATGCATTCATGTACTAGTTTTTCCTGCATAAAAATTTTCTCATGATTTAATGGTATAATTTTTTTCATGTATATAGTTTATGTTTTGATCAGTTTAATCATGTATTTTATGTTATACTGTTAGATGGTTCTCATACGCGAGCAGGGACAACTCAATGCAGCAATCCAAGCTCCAATGCAAGCTATGCTTCCTCAGCCGAGGAACGAAATCAGGGCTGAGGTTCATGCTTCCAACAACCAGCAGCAACACCTAGTACCTCCTCCTCCTCCTCCAGCAACATTGGTTACATGGCTGGAGAGATTCAATAAGCTCCGACCTCGAGCTTTCGAGAGAACAGATAGCCCTAGTGAAGCTGAAAGCTGGTTGGCTCACATTAAGAAGATCTTCGATGCTATGGGCTGTGACCCCGTCTTCAAGTCGAAGTTGGCTTGCTACAGATTTGAAGGTGATGTACAATCATGGTGGATGGCACTGAAGCAGTCTCAGGGAAGTGATAATTTGGTGGCTGGATTGACTTGGGCTCAGTTTAGGGATTTGGTGATGGGACAGTTCTTTCCCAAGGCTGAGCAAGACGAGCTTAAGAGAGAGTACCATGGGATCCGACAGAGAACTGGGGAGAATAGCAACGAGTTCATGCAGCGCTTTCTTCGCTTGGCCGGTTTCCTTGGTGCAGCAGCAGGTACTCGTAAAGAGAAAGCACACCACTTCAGGTGGGCTCTTCATACATCGGTCGCAAAAAAACTTGGTGTATGCTACGTTCAACACGGTAGCACAAGTGGCCGATGCAGCACGTAAGCTGGAGATGCTGCAGGAAAGAGATGAGTTCGGGGAAGCAGAGAGACCTGATAAGAGGTAAACATTTGTATTCAAACGGTGACCAATCTGTATTCTTTCAGTATATGTCAATATTTCATCTCTTTAAATTGTATCTTCCAGGCAAAAGACTGGGGAACGGTCTCAACATGCTACTTAGCAACAACCTTCTCAGCCCAAGGGAAACGGTCAGACTCACGACTGTTATGCTACGGATAGGTGTGGCGGTAATGATAATTACCGCAACAACGATGGACACTCCAATAGCAGCAGGTCCTTATACTTACTCATTTTCTTATAATTACATGTTATAATTCTAAATTCTGACACATTAGCAAATCTTCTACCAGGAATCATGGTAACAGGAGGGACCAGAACTAGAGAGGTTCACAGCCTAACCGTCCAGCTATCACTAGTACTCCATCTTACGATTTATCCACATTTTCCTTTCTACCTTTTACCATGTCTCATGTATAATGTTCTTATCAGGCTCTCAGCCAGTCAGGACACCTACGGGAGGATATACTCATCCTCTTTGCTCTACTTGCCACCGTAGGCACCCAGGGCCATGTCGCCGCGACAGCGACGCATGCTACAAGTGTAGTCTTCCTGGCCATCGCATGAAGGATTGCCGCAAGGGCGTGATGGAGGGTACATCGGGACATGCTGATACCAAGCCGCCTCCTACTAGTGGACACGTTTACACGACATCTCGCGATCAGGCCAAAAATTCTACAGGTACCATCATTGGAATCTTGTATATGTATGGTCAAGATGCATGTGTTCTATTTCATACGAGTGCTACTCACTCTGTCATTTCTACTGCTTATGCCAAGAATGTTAGGATACTCCCCATGCCACTAATGAATATACTGAGTATTTCCACGCCTTTGAGAGACTCTGTACGCATAACGCATGTGTACAAGAGCCTTCCCCTAGAGTTTGACGACAAGGTTCGTCCTGTTGACGCACTTCCGCTGGACATGGATGATTTTGGGCATGGATTGGCTATCCAAGCATCATGCTACCATAGACTGCCATTCATATCAAGTCATCTTCGGTGATGTTAATGCGCCAGAGTACATTCACAACGGGTTCTTACCCGGCAGGCCTGTACAAATCATATCAACCCTACAAGCGCGTGCATTACTTTCACATGGTTGCGAGGGTTATCTAGCTACTGTTCACGACATGGATGTTGAATCCCCATCAATTCAGGATCAACTGATAGTGTCAGAATTTCCAGATGTATTTCCAGAAGAACTTCCGGGCATACCACCTGCACGTGAAGTAGAGTTTAATATCGAGCTCATCCTAGGAGTTGAGCCGATTTCCAAGGCTCTTTATCGCATGGCTCCCATAGAGTTGAATGAGCTGAAGGATCAATTGCAAGAACTTCTGGAAGGAGGCTTTATTCGACCGAGCGCATCTCCATGGGGCGCACCGGTCTTATTCATCAAGAAGAAGGACAGCAGTATGCGTCTTTGCATAGATTATCGCGAGGTCAACAAGATTACAATCAGGAATAGGTATCCACTACCACGTATAGATGATCTGTTTGACCAACTCCAAGGGGCTAAACATTTCTCCAAGATTGATCTAAGGTCGGGCTATCATCAACTACGGGTTAAGGAGCAGGACATCGCCAAGACTGCTTTCCATGCACGCTATGGCCACTACGAATTTGCAGTCATGCCATTTGGCCTTACCAATGCTCCAGCAGTGTTCATGGATTTGATGAACAGAATCTTCCATGTATTTCTGGACAAGTTCGTCATTGTCTTCATTGACGACATCCTGATATTCTCTATGTCCAAGGAGGAACACAAAGACCATCTTCGTACAGTACTACAGATTCTTCGCCAAAAGCAGTTCTATGCTAAATTCTCCAAGTGTGAGTTCTAGTTAGACAAGGTGGCATTCTTAGGTCACATTGTATCAGCTGAAGAAATCACGATGGATCCAGCGAAGGTTTAGGCTATTACCAAGTGGCCAAGGCCGACATCAGCGACTGAAGTCTACAGTTTCCTAGTCTTAGCTGGTTATTACCGTAGATTCGTGGAGAACTTTTCCCGCTTAGCACCACCATTGACCAAACTGATGCGGAAAGGGGGGAAATTCGTCTGGACTGAAGAAAGAGAGAAGAGCTTTGAAGACCTAAAGCAGAAGTTAGTATTTGCACCGATTCTTACTCTCCCATCTGGTACAGGTGGATTTCAGATCTACAGTGATGCATCAGGGAAGGGACTGGGCTGTGTTCTCATGCAACATGGGAAAGTGATCGCGTACGCTTCACGGCAGCTTAAGCCTTATGAGGAAAATTACCCTACGCATGACTTGGAACTTGCAGCAGTCGTGTTTGCATTGAAGATATGGAGGCACTACTTATATGGAGAATCATGTGACATTTTCACGGACCACAACAGCTTGAAGTATATCTTCACTCAGCGTGAATTGAACATGAGACAGAGGAGATGGTTAGAGCTGTTGAAGGATTATGACATTAATCTGCAGTATCATCCCGACAAGGCAAATGTAGTGGCAGATGCACTTAGCAGAAAGTCCGGAATGATAAACGGCATTAAAATTGAGGAGGAAATTATAAGAGACTTGGAGCGACTTGATATAGAGATCATGGTACGTGGATAGCACGGTTACTGGGCTAATCTTAGAGTGGAACTCGAGTTACTCTCTAAGATCAAGGAAGCTCAAAAGGATGATGGTGAAATCTGGGCGATAATTTAGAATTTGGAGAAGCAGACAGAATTTCGAGTAGACGCATACGGTATCTAATGGCAGGGCACGAGACTTTGTGTTCCTGATGATCAAGAACTCCGGGAAGCATTGTTAGTTAAGGCTCATAGCTCCCCATTCTCTATTCATCCTAGTTCGACCAATATGTACCATGACATAAAGCAGTACTATTGGTGGAGTGGTATGAAACAGGATGTTGCTACTTACGTCTCCAAATGTCTTACCTGCCAGCAGGTTAAGATCGAGCATCAGCGATCTGGCGGTCTTCTTTAACCGCTAGATATTCCCGAGTAGAAGTGGGACAAAATCACCATGGAAGGGAGATCATGAGGCTTCACGGTGCTCCATCCAGCACCGTCTCAGACAGAGATCCTCGATTCACTTCGCAATTTTGGTAAAGTCTACAGAAAGCTTGGGGACAAAACTTAAGCTTAGCACGACTTTTCATCCTCAAACAGACGGGCAGTCGGAGCGAATGATTCAGACATTGGAAGACATGTTGAGGTCATGTGAGTTGGAATGGACGGGTGATTGGGACGATTATTTCTGTTTGGTGGAGTTTGCATACAACAACAGTTGGCACGAAAGTATCAAGTGTGCTCCTTTCGAGATGTTGTATGGCAGAAAGTGTCACGCCCCAATCTGCTCGGATCAGGTTGGTGAGCGAACACTTGAAGGACAAGAAATGATAGAGCTGACTAATGAGAAGGTCGCAGTAGCTAAGCAGAAACTGCAAGAAGTACGGTCACGTCAGAAGAGTTACGCAGACAAGCATCGTAGGGACTTACATTTTAACGTAGGAGATCACATTTTCCTTAAGGTTTCGTCGGCACGTGGTGTTAGACGTTTTGGAATAAAAGGGAAGCTTAGTCCTCGATTTATCGGACCGTTCGATGTCATTGAACGAGTCGGTGAAGTATCTTACCGTTTAGCGTTACCTCCGCAGCTTTCTCATGTTCATGATGTTTTCCATGTGTCCTTACTCAGAGGTTACAAGTATCATCCCCTTCACATGGTTCAGTATCCACTGGAACAGATTCGTGAAGATCTCACTTTCATAGAAGAAACCAAACGAGTTCTTGACAGACAAGAACGAGTCATTAGAAGGAAGACGATTCCATTCGTCAAAATCCTTTGGAGGGATCATACCGAGCGGGAAGCCACTTGGGAAACAAAGGAGTCTATCCGTGCTTCATACCCTCATTTCAAATTTTGAATTCGGGTATGTTCTTCTTTTCCAGTTTACTTTATCTATAATTCAGGAACGAATTATTCTTTTTAGGGGGAAGAGTTGTAAAACCCGCATGATTTTACCATGAATAGTACCCTTATGATCGTACGTACATGATTAGAACTTTCCTTTTATAGCACGTTTACGTTTCACGAACAAGTTTTAAGTATTACGTACGTGTTATAACACGATAAGTGTTTAATACGTATTAAGACATGATAATTATTTCAATAATAATTATAATCACGAACATAAGAACATGAAATCATGAACGTAAATAATCACGAGCTTAGTATTACGTATTTATGTATATTTATTACGATCATGAATAAATATAATAAGACACGAACAATAATTATTTAAATCACGTAAAACACGAACACGAGAACACACTTAATATTAGACACGGAAAAACATTCGGGTTACCCCATGTGGGCCCCTTACCCATGGACAAGACAAGAAAAAGGGCCAAGCCCATGCAATTTTACTAAAACAAGAATTTGGGAAAAGATTATTTTCATAATAACAAAATATTAGAAGAGATCAAAACCCAAAAAACCCTTCTCTTCTCTTGTTCTTTGGCCGCCGGGTAGAACACACACCAAGGGTGTGTTTGGTTGATTTTTGGTGATTGATTTATTGCAAGGGTGTTAATACAAGAGATTCTCTCGTATAAAAATTTGTTCGTTGTTCCAGTCTTTTCGAATTGATTACCGTTAATCGTGCGACTCAGTTGTTCTTGGCGGAAAAAAAAGAAAATGATTATCTAATTTAATATTTAAAACTAAAAGTAAAATGAAAATGTAAATGTCGTTAAGTAAAAGTGGAAGCTTAAAAATTGAAACTAAAATTAAGACTTAAAAATAAATGACGAAAAATTAAAACTTTAAAAGTAAATTTGAAAACTTTAATAAAAATGCAAACTAGAATTAGATCTAAGATTAAACAAATTTAAAATGACACTTAAAAAATTGGCGGGAAAAATAAGTGTTTAAAAACTAAACAGGGAAATTAAAACATAAGTCTGAATAATGAAAATCTGACCTAATTCGGAATCTGAGTTCAGACCTAATTTGGAAAACAGGATTTCTTATCTAATTCGGAATGCACTCACGACCTAGTTCGGAATCCAAGTTTCTGACGTAGTTCGAAATACCTGTCACCCACATAATCCAGAATCCATTGTTCAAGACCTAACTCGGAATGATTGTTCTCACCTAGTTCGGAATATGTAGTTTAGCACCTAACTCGGAATAGGGTTTGTCACCAACCTAATTCAGAATCCGGTCCTTAACGCAATTCGGATTGAAGATCTGTATGTAATTCGGGAAGAGCAATACTAACCTAATTCGGGAAATGCTGGTTTGCTCTTAGTTCGGGTAATTAGGGTTTATAAGGAATCCCGAATTAGATCAAAACAAGCCAAAACTAAAAATAAGCTAAAATCAAATAAGAACTTATCTAAAAGCTTAACCAAAATGATTTTAAGAAAAAAAATAAGCCAAAATTAATAAACTTTTAAAAACACTAAATAATAAAAAATTTTAAAAACAACTTTTTATAAAAATAAACTAATAAGCACTTAAACAAAAATAAGAAAAATAACTCAATAAGCACTAAAACACTATAAGCTATAAAAATCAAACACTAAAAGATCATTAAGCACAATCAAACACAAACATAAATCAATCAAGAACATGATTAACAAACTACATGATTATCTAAATCAAAACAAGATTAAAAATAAAGAAAGGTAGAATGAGAATGATTAATTGAAAAAGCTTGAAATTAAGATGATTTAAGATTCAAATTACAAGATTAAAGTAAAAGCTTGAAAAACATTAAGAAAAGCTAGAGAGAGAAAGTATATTAAGCTACTCCTAAAACTTACTAATTAATTCCTAATTAACTAACTACAATTATCTAACCCTCCTAATGACATATTAGGAGGGTATTTATAGGAGGAGTAAAAATGTTATGCTTTCTTCATTCTTTCTTCTTGTCTTGACTTGATTTAAATTCTTTGTCTTTCTCGACGTCGTCTCGGGATTTGTCGATATAAATTGAACTCGTCTTATAATTTTCTTCTTTAATTAGACTTGGTTCTTCGACTTCATTAAACTTCCGTCTTTAGAAATTTTCTTTGATAAATCTTCAGAATAGGTCTTGGACTTCCGTTCTTTTTGCACTCTTGATCTTTTGACTTCGTCTTTTATCTTTTTCTTCGATAAAAGCCCGTGAAAGCCCATGTTTTCTTCCCTTTTCACATTTTAGTCCTAAATCACAACAAAAACACCAACCACGCATAATTCCGACATTTACGACATAAAATACACGTTTTGGCTTGGTTATTATTATAATTAAGTGGTAAAAGGATACCTGTTTTCACACTTATTAAACCCCCTACACTTGACCATTGCAATGCCCTCATGCAATGCATTAATTACAAAGCAAGTTTTACATTTTCCATCAAAATTAACCTACCTTGGCCTTTATTAAACATAAGACATTTAGATAGAAAATTATAAAATATTCACAGGAAGAAAACAAGTGAAGATATAAAAGACTTACATTAGGGTTTTGGATTTTCATGAATGTTCATCACCCTTAAGTTTCACGTTCCCCATACCAAGCTTAAAAACAAGATCATTATTATTACAAATTAGCACAACTAACACTTATTCATGCGGTTTAATTAATCACTTAGACTCCCTTATTCCTAGGTGTATCTCTTATATTTTATGATTGTCTTGAATGATCACGAGGATACATTGTTTGACTTATTTTGATAGCTTATTTAGACCGAAAATAAAGTAGGATGACTTAATCAATAGTTAGCTAAAGGACAAAATCTTTTAAAACTGCTTCTCGGGACCTCATAAAGTTCATATCTTGGCATAACTCGCTTCACGATTTGAGACCTTTCTCGGATCGATATTTGGCATTGACTTCATACTTCAAATCTTGAGAGACGTTCATGAAATAATGGTCTTCTCTTCATAATAGGAATTTCTTCACTTGAACTTTTTGAGAGATTCTTCATATTTGGACCACGACTTCCATTTTTCTCCAATCTGTATTTTGGTTTTTGATATACAACGATCCGCCTCCTTTTAGGACTTGGATCTATTTATCCTCATACCTTGTTAGGGCCTTTTTGGATAGATTTCTCCATGATCTTTACGGGAGTACTTTCTTTTCGTCGTGTGTCTCAATCCTTCATTTTGATTTTTGATAAATGATTCTTCACATGACTTTGGATCTTTAGCAACAAAATGTATCCCTCATGTCTTGTTAGGACCTTTTCGGACTCGCCTATCTTCGCATCCCGCTTCAATAAGTTATGCCTTGGCTATGAACTCTAATTAATACCGAGCAACTTTTAAATGATCTTGCGCTAGAAGCTAAGTAACTTTTCAAATCGTACAACCTTACTTATTGCAATTAAATTTATTAACAAGGATGGGAGAAAAAGCTCATAATTAACTCACATAAATTCATGAAAGAATACCAAACTTATAATTGACTCTATCATCTCCCGTTCTCTATAATTTATAATCTCAAGGAATGAGACTCGTGGATGCTTAGCCAATTAAATCAAAGTTTTGGGTTTTCAAGTCATCTATAGGATCTTGCATCTTCTTAGACTTTTTCAAGTTTTGAATTCGCATTTTAAAGTTCCCTTGATAAACGATTTTCTAGGATCAATTATAGGAACTTGCGAAAAGTCCTTGTTCTTAACCCGTAAGAGTTAAGACTTTCGCGTTTTAAAGTTCCCTATATAAAAGCCTAGCAAAACTTGACTTAAACACGTTAAGGATACTAGCTAGAGTAAACTTAGATTCGTAAACTCGGGTTGAGTCAAAAGATTCACAACGTTTAAAAATTAAAACCACTTTATTAAAATTTATTCTAGCAAAGAAAGAAAATAACTATAACAAAGGTAAATACAACTAGGCCAAAATAGATCAAAAATTTTGAAAAATGTCGAAAAAACAATTTTCCGGTTAAAATGAGGACAAATACAAGGAAAAGCCCACTTAACTTCGATAGAAGTCCCCCTTACACTTAATATAAACATTGTCCTCAATGTTTAAGCATGTGGAATAACCTCCCCTACACTTAGGACATTGTGCACGTTGTTTAAATTTTGCTAAGGAAAAGACAACTAAAGTGATTCCTATTTCAACATAAATGATAAAATAATGAACAAAAAGTTTAGGATAGAACCAGGAAGACGGGTACACGGAATCACGGGTCGTCAAAAGTCATCAAGAATGGATCTTTGAAAGCTCGAATCCCTGGACATGATAAGAAAGAAGACAACAAACACATACTAGGGTCTCCCCATAAACTTATTATAAAAACAGAGAAAAAGGATAGATACTGCGGGTTGCCACTCGAGAAACGGTTGTTTTTGTTCACCGAGTCGTGAGCCTGACTCGACCTTGATGAGCATGGTAAGAAGCTTGAAGAACATCCACCGGGATCAAATATATGGTTTTCATCCATCAAATAGCACAAGCTTAAGGTGAACAAGGCAAGCCAAAGAAGAGTAGGCAAGGTTCCCTTAAGCAAAGATTGAGCATGGTGGTAGAAAGTAGGATGAAGTGCAAGCATATCTCCACAAGTTCCAAAAATCATTCCTTTTATTTCATCAGATGGATACTGAGATGGCTGAAGGATTGTGATACTTGAGTGTTGGGAACAAAACAAGCGTTGACAAGAACAAAACAAGCGCTGACAGCTCAAGCGTTGACAAGTTAAAGTCAAGCGTTGACAAATTGAAGACAAGCACTGATGGAAGATATATTCTACGCGTGTATTATATTCTAGATTACTTCTAGTAAAGATAAGAACAATAATGTATTTTCTATATTTATCTTTACCTAGAATAGTTGATACGTAGATTATTGTACAAGGCTTCTTATGTCTATAAAAGAAGGCCTTTAGGTTAATGTTTAATATAAGTTTCATATAAGTTTTTATTCGTAAACATCTTTCATTGTAAGCAAGTTTGATATTGATAATCAAAGTGAAAGTTTGTTTATATCATTGTGTGTTCTTGTTTAAGTGTTAGATACCGCATAACACTTAGATTCATAAAGCATATACAAAGGTTTCTCTACGTGTATTACTTGATCTAATCTCGTATACACAAAGCTAATTGATCTAAGTTTGGGATCAACAAGTGGTATCAGAGCTTGTTGAGGAACTTTTGATCTTAAAGAACACCAGAACCCTAAAATCACCAAAACCCTAATTTTCTTAGAAACCCTAACAACATCATGTATGAAGCAATAACCTCCTCCTCCTTAGCCTTACCAAACATCAAGATTCCCATGCTTGATGCAACCAACTTTGACTTATGGAAGTTCAACTTTGAACAATATCTGGGGATCTATGACTACACACTCTAGGAGATTATTGAATATGGAAACACTTTCAATAAGGCTCAAAAGATACTTAATGCCATTGCTCAAAGAACAGCTATTGTTGGATGTCCTAAAGAGGATAAGAAAGAAAAACCTGGAGATGGTAGAGCTGTGGCTGCTGATGACATTGCAAAGAAAAGGGTTGACATGAAAGCCCTAAATATTCTGAAAGTCTCTTTGGGACAAGAAAACCAGCATAAATATAGAGGCTATGAATCTGCTAAGGATCTTTGGGAAGCTCTTGAAGTTGCATATGGTGGCAATGTAGACACTAAGGAGGAAAAGAAAAAGCAACTTCTGCATGATTATGCTGTCTTCAAAGCTCAACCCAATGAGAAACTGAGTAGTGTGAGAAGCAGATTGCTTGACATTACAAGCAAGTTGTCCTTCACGGGGACTCAAGTTGGTGATGTTGACATCAATGCTACCTTTCTTAAAAGTCTTGGTGAGGCATGGAAAATTGAGGCAAGATCTATTCTTACCAACAATACTTACAAGAGCTCCTCGTTTGATGACATCTACAACAAACTAAGGCTGTTGGAAGATGAAACTCTTTTAGAACATGGAAGCAAATCTACCAACAGCAACATGGCCTTCTTCTCTCATAGTGAAGGACAATTCAATCAGAAAGACTCTTATATGCATCCAGTTACTGGATCATCATATGTTAGCGCTGGAACAAGTCCTGTCAACGTCTCCTTTTCAGACGCTGACACATTCAAGAATGACTCCCCAAGAGTTAAACCTGCTGGTTTAGATTTGGATACTGTTTGTGCTTACATTGCTTCTTTGCCCAATGGTTCAGTGATTACATATGAGGACCTTGAGCAGATAAGTGATGAGCACTTGGAAGAGATGGACATCAAGTGGACCATGGCTCTTGCTAGTATAAGAGCAAATAGGTGGAACAGAAGGTTTAAGAAGAAGATGACCTTCAATGCTAAAGACACAGCTGGATTTGATAAATCCAAAGTTGAATGCTACAACTGCCATCGTATGGGGCACTTCATGAGGGAATGCAGATCTCCTAGAAGATCTGATGCTGGCAAACCCTCAAGTCAGATTGTTAAAGCTCAGGATTTCAAAGCTATGGTTGCAGTTCAAGGAATTGATGGTACAGGATGGGATTGGAGCTATCTGGCTAAGAATGTTGAAGAGGATAAAGCTTTGGTTGCTGAATTAAAGAAGAAGAGCATGGTGAATATGCTCTCATGGCACACTCCTCCTCTTCATCTGATAATGAGGTATATGATGACACTTTTTGTAGCAAAGGTTGTAGGTAAGATACTGAAAGACTTAACAAAGAGGTGTTAAAATTAAAAGATGATATGAGTACTGAAAGATGTAAATTGTCTAATTACCAACTAGCTCTTACTGAAACTGAGAAAACCGTTTCTGAATACAAGAAAATGGAATTTGACTTAAAAGATAAAATCAATATCTTAAAACATGAGTTAGAGGGTAGTATGGATATTAGAAACATCATGGAAAGGGTTAATGGTGAATTATAGGCTAAGTTAGATGAGGCCATTAAAAATAAAGATAATGTTGGCCTTAAAATTCAAATATTTGATAGAGCCACCCAAACCTTAGGAGACTGTGTGGCTAAACAAAGGGATCCTAAGGACATGACTGGGATTGGGATGAATGATTACTCTTTGGTTCCCCCACCAGCTGGTGACTTCTATGGTGTCCAACAAAAGGGACTTATCTTGGACTGGTTTGTCAGAGCTCCAAGAGGAGGAATTCATTCCTCCACCAAGAGTTGTCACTCTAGTGGAAGAGTATCAACAAAAGTTGACTGACCTAAATGAGTGGAAGAAAGCTAACCCTACTTTATTTGTCAAGGGTGGCTTGCTATGTGAAAGTCCAAATGAATCAACACCCATTAAGGTTACTAACCCAATCATTGGTAAAGTTGTTGACCTAGGCTCAAACACTGTTAAAAGACCTAGCATTAAATATGCAGAGATGTATAGGAATACTAGGTCACCCAAGAGCCAAGTTAGCAATCATGGAGCAGGTTTCTTCTCTTCTAGACCTAAGTTTGTGTCTAAGAAAGCCTGTTACACTTGTGGTAGCTTTTCACACTTGGCATACAAGTGTGTCAACGCTCCCAATGCCAGCGCTGACAGGAACAATTTCAGCGCTGACAGGAACAAAGTCAACGTTGTTAGGAAGTCAAACGTTGTCAGACCCAAACCTTGTGTGCAGCAAAGTCCACAAGTGATTAGACCTGCCCCATTCTTTTCTAGAAGGTCTAACACTCATGGACAAAGACCATTTCAAAAGACAAACACCTGGTCAAATAGGCAATGGGTTTCTGTAGCAAACCCTAGGTTCAACGCTGACAAGGGTAATTTCAGCGTTGACAGGACAAATTCTAACACTGTCAGAAACGTGACCAGACCTAAATATTTGCAGCCACAAGGTAAGGGGTCTAAAGCTTCTTTAAGCTTAACATGGAGACCCAAGAAAGATCAAAACCCTAATGATAATGGGATTTCAATGACTTGCGATAGATTTAATTACATTTCAAAGGTCTTTACAAAACCTATTGGGGTTAACTGGGTATTTCATCCTAAAAAGGATGAGAATGGGGTTGTTGTGAGAACTAAGTCTGTTCTTATTGAACAACCAGATGAATCCAAGTCTTTTAAGACTTGGGTTCCGAAAGAAAACTAATTTGTTTTATTTATGTGCAGGGCATTCAAAGACAGATCAATGATTATGGATATTGGGATAGTGGATGCTCAAGGCACATGACAGGGAAGGAAGACTATCTGACGAATTTCAGTCCTATTAAAGATGGTGATAAGGTATACTTTGGAGGTGGATATGGAACTATCACAGGCAAAGGAACCCTTCTCACTAATAATCTGCGTTTTGAGAACGTCTTCCTGGTAAAAGAACTTGATTACAACTTGTTTAGTGTATCACAGGTTTGTGATAACAAAAATAAAGTTCTTTTTACTGATACTGAGTGTTTGGTGTTAAGTAAGGATTTTAAGATCCCTGATGAGAAATATATTGAGTATAGAACACCTAGGCATAAGGACATATATAATGTGAATTTAAATGGGATTAAAATGAATACCAATATGTCTTGTTTTTATGCTAAGGCCTCAGTAGATGAGAGTAATTTGTGGCACAGGAGACTAGGGCACATAAATTTTAAAAATATAAATAGACTTGTGAGGCTTGGTTTAGTTGATGGTTTGCCTGAGAAGGCCTTCCACAATGACCACTCTTGTGTTGCATGTCTTAAAGGCAATCAGCACAAGGTCTCATTCAAGTCCAAACAGGTGCATACTAGTTCTAGACCTCTTCATATGCTTCACATGGACCTCTTTGGTCCAACCAATATAGAAACTTTGAATGGTAAGTCATATTGCTTTTTTATCACAGATGACTTTTCTAGATTTACTTGGACATTCTTTATAGCTATGAAGAGTGACACAGCTGATGTTCTTATTGATTTTATCACTCAGATTGAGAAGAGGTCTGGAAATGAGGTTAAAATGCTTAGGAGTGATAATGGTGGAGAATTTAGGAATAAGAAGCTAGATGATTTCTGTGCCAGGAAAGGAATTACAAGGCAATTTAGTATTGCTAGAACCCCACAACAAAATGGGGTTGCTGAGAGGAAAAATAGAACCCTAATTGAAGCAGCCAGAACAATGTTGGCTGATGCTCACTTTCCTATAGCCTTTTGGGCTGAGGCTGTTAATACAGCTTGCTATGTGCAAAATAGAGCATTAGTTAACAAAATTCAGAACAAAACACCTTATGAGCTACTTTGGGGTAGAAAACCTAATATTGGTTTTCTCAGACCTTTTGGTTGTCATGTAGCAGTCTTGGATACTAGTGATGCCTTAGGGAAATTTAGTGCAAAAGGTGATGAGGGTTACTTCATGGGGTATTCAGTGCAGAGCAAGGGTTATAGGGTTTATCTTAAAGAGGACAAACGTATAGTTGAAAGAGTACATGTTAGGTTTTTAGAGAATAAACCTAGTGATCCTGAAAGTGGTCCTAATTGGTTGTTTGATTTGGAACCCTTATCTAGAACTTTAAATTATATGCCTGTCACTAATCCAGACATTGTGAAGGTAACTTCAAATGTTGTGGAGGAACAAGTTGTTGATGTTTCAGGTACACAGGTTCATAAGAGGGTTGGATCACAAGTAGAAAAGGCATCTCCTATCCTAGAATATGTTACAATTCCCATTTGGACAGATGCTTTTGCTGCTGCTGCTGCTGGACAAGATAATGGTGGTTTCCATGTACCACCAGATACAACCATGCATGGTCCTTCAGGCGCTGACAAAGGAAAATCTAGCGCTGACATGACCAATTCAGGCGTTGATGGTTCAGACGTTGACAATCACACTTCAAGCGTTGTTAGCCAAAGCGCTGACAAACAAGATTCAGGCGTTGATAACAATTCTGCCCATCTTTTCTCTTCTAATTTTGAACAAGGTGAACCTTCCAATATATATGAAGAGGTTCATCCTCATGTTGATGTAAGAGAGTCTGATGAAGAAGATATTAGCAACATGGAGCATGAGGTTGAGGACACCAGACTTTTTGAAGGAGGAGTTCTCACTTCCACAATGAAGAATCACCCCCCTTCCCAGATCATTGGTGATGTTATGACTCCAGTTCAGACTAGAAGATCTCATCAAGGTCTTGGTGGGTTTATTGCTAATATACACAAGAAGGTTGATACCCCTCTTGTGCAAGCATGTTTGTTTGCATGTTTTCTGTCACAAGAAGAACCCAAGAAAATATTTGATGCTCTCAAAGAACCAAGTTGGGTGGAAGTAATGCAGGATGAGCTTCACCAATTTGCAATTCAAGATAATTGGGAGCTGGTTGATTGTTCTAGATATGTCAGACCTATAAGGACAAGATGGGTTCTCAGGAACAAAAGAGATGAAAGAGGCATTGTGGTCAGAAACAAGGCAAGGTTAGTGGCTCAAGGTTATACACAAGAGGAGGGGATAGACTATAAGGAGGTCTTTGCACCAGTTGCAAGGATTGAAGCTATTAGGATTTTTCTAGCCTATGCATACTGCATGGGCTTCATAGTCTATCAAATGGATGTCAAGAGTGCCTTTCTCTATGGCACCATTGTTGAGGAAGTATATGTAATGCAACCTCCTGGTTTTGAGGATCCAGAGCATCCAGATAAAGTGTATAGAGTCAAAAAGGCTATGTATGGCCTTCATCAGGCCCCAAGAGCATGGTATGGTACTTTGTCTACCTATTTGGTGGACAATGGATTCAAGAGGGGTACCATAGATCAGACACTGTTTACCAAGAAGAAAGGCAAGGATGTGTTGCTTGTGCAGGTCTATGTTGATGATATCATTTTTGGGTCTACTGATCCAAAGATGAGTGAGGATTTCTCCAAACTTATGACAGACAAATTCAAGATAAGTGCTATGGGGGAGATGAACTTCTTTCTTGGTTTACAAGTTCAGCAGAAAGAGGATGGTATCTTCATCTCCCAGGACAAATATGTTGCTGAGATCTTGAAGAAGTTTGGCTTTTCTCCACATGAAAAGAGGGCTACTACTCCTATGGATAGAGAACACCCTTGGGGAAAGATTGGAGATGGGAAAGATGTTGATGTCAGGCACTATAGGTCAATGATTGGATCCTTGATGTATCTTACTGCCTCCAGAACTGATATCATGTTTGCTGTGTGTGCTTGTGCACGCCATCAAGTGACTCCCAAAGAATGTCTCCTTTATGTTGTGAAGAGTATCTTTAGGTACCTAAGATGCTATCCTAGTCTTGGTTTGTGGTACCCAAAGGATTCACCATTGGAGATGATTGGATATTCAGATAGTGATTATGGAGGTGATAAGTTTGATAGGAAATCCACAACTGGTGGATGTCAGTTTCTTGGGAGCAGGTTGATATCTTGGCAATGCAAGAAACAAACAGTGGTGGCTAATTCTACAACTGAAGCAGAGTATGTGGTTGCAGCTGCTTGTTGTGGCCAAGTGTTGTGGATTCAGAACCAGCTGTTGGACTATGGGTACAATTTCATGCATACTAAGATATTTGTTGACAATAATAGTACTTTATGCATCATTAAGAATCCTGTACATCATTCTAAAACTAAACACATAGAAGTTAGACACCATTTTATAAGAGATTGCTTTGAGAAAGGTTTTTGATGCTGGGAGTTTTCAATACTTGGTAACAAGTATTGGAATGGTAAATCTCACATAATATGTGTTTTGGAGTCTTTTTGTAAAAGTATGTACAGGATGATGCATTGTTATTGGTCTTATTGATGATTTAGATTTTCCACTATCTTTTTCTAACACTGACAAAGGTTACTTGAACACTGATAAGTGTTTTTGTAACATTGTCAGCAATATAATTGTCTAACGCTGACAAAGCTTTCCTCAACGCTGTCATGTGTTATCGGGGCGTTGTCAGCAACAATGTTAGTTTTGTGGTTTTCAATCTAAATGTGCAGATGGTGTTAGAAGTATACCATTGGATACAGAGTCGCTTATGGATCAATGGAGCAGCATTTGGACAAGTTTTTATTTATGGATGATGGTTGGAATGTTTCATTCCTATCTTGACATAAATTTTTATGTTCATGCATGATTTTAGAAAACTTTTGTATCATAGTTTAAGGGGAGGTTTTAGGAACCTTTAGGATGTTTGGGTATCCATATGATACTCTTATCACAATTCTAGATTGTGTCCACAGGTGAGTATGAGTTACTTTTACTAAATCATGAGGCACTGTAGCATGCAAAGTTGATATACTATGCATGCTGCCAACACATTTTTGGCCTAGAATTGGTTGTGGTCTGTTGGGAGACTTGGGAATGATTTTGATATGGGATATACCTGGGAGTAACAAGGATTTTATAAGGTAACTTGGTTGTTAAGAGTTTTGGTTAGCAAGGGACACTAGAGGACTGTTATGTCTATCTTGCTTATGCAAGTGTGCATAACTGGACAGTGCTCCCTATAATAATTATCAGCCTTTGGTTATCTTCTCTAGGATAAATTACTTGTTAAGGTCATTTTTCATTTTTAAAACACTTTTATTTTTGGACGCTGACAAGAATTTTCCAAGCGTTGTTGTGACCAAATTGGACGCTGACATGGCTATAGGCAAACGTTGACAAGATTATAGCCGTTGGGCGTTGATAGGTTATTTTTTACCGTTGGCACTCAATGGGACCTACCCGTTGTTACTTTTTGACATATTTTTGGGCCGTAATTTTAGGAGTTGTTACCTTCATTTAATGCATGAGATAACTTATAACTTTTTCAATATTTTCATGATTGATTTTTGAAAATACTTGTCTCTTTTTAGGCCTATCACATGCATCTATTTCTCCTATAAATTTGGCTCCTATTTTAAACAGGGTATCTATAATTCTTGTCTAACAATTTTCTCTTATCAACTTCATCTTCTTCACTTAATATTAACAGCTTTCATCAATGGCACCAAAGTTTAAACCAACAGAATTGGAATTGGGGTTCAGATCTCAACACAACATGATTGCATATCTTGTCGCTGATGATACTCTGTTTCCTCAATACACACAAATGGTTGTGTATTTGAACGCATCCCCATTAAGGTATGCTCTTTCTCATGCACCACTCATTCCAGTCACACACATTAAGCAGTTTTGGAACACTGTTAGTTCCTCAACAGTTAATGGAGTGACCACATTGACTTCTATTGTTCATGGGTGACCTTGGGTGGTTACTGAGGCTTTGGTACGCCAAGCCTTGCATCTTGATGATGCTGATGGTATAGCCACCCTTCCCATAAATGAAATAGAACAAGGGCTTAGGGCTTTGGGATATCCTTTTCCTGATGAAGGTACTCTAAATAAGTGTCATAAGCAGGAATTTCCCCCAGCCTGGAAGTACCTCATACATGTCCTCCTTCAATGTTTGAGTCCCAAATGCACTGCACACAATGAGATCAATAGATCAATTGCTAGTGCTATTGTGTGCATTGCAACAGGGCAAAAATTCAATTATTCAAAAATGATTTTGGAGGGCATGTGTAAAAACAAGGGGAACAAAATGACTTTATCTTATCCCCGTTTTCTGCAAATGGTTTTTGATGTTCAAGGTTACTGCTCAAGGGATCACAATGATTTTTATAAGATCCCTGAGCAAAAGAAAGCTATTTTTATGAAGATGAATTCACCACCCCATAGAGACCTACCTTTAACCCAAGCTATGCTTGCTGTTATTGCAGCAGCACAACCCCAACCAGACCCCCAACCTCAAATTGACCCTCCACCACCACTTGAACCAATTCCTGAACCTTTACCTTCACCTGAACAAATGCAAATTAACTCAGAGTCCTTCAACGCTGACACACTCAATGTTGGCGTTGATGTGCCTATTTCCAACGCTGACACACAACCTTTACAATCCCAAACACCCCTTAATCAACCCACATCCACTCATTCTTCCACACCATCTTCCACACCCCCTGAATATAGGTTGATGAAACGCCAAAGGACTACTGGAGTGTTCTCCTCTGGTGGTCCTAGCCATGTAGCAGAGAGAACCACCACCACAAGTGTGGTTGGTGACCTGGATGAGGCTGGGACTATTGGTTCTGGCTTAGATGCTGGCCAAGGCAGTCCCACCATCATTAAGTCCTCATCTATGCCCAATGAATCTGACTTGGGAGGTCAAATCCCCATTTTAGAAGAGGGCAGACTGGAACCAATGACTCTTATGGAATTGACGGCAGTATGCATAAGCTTGCAAAAGCAAAATGCAGACTTAGTACAAATTGTCAACTCACAAGGCCTTGAACTCAAGCAATTGAGGGAGAGGATTGTTGTTTTGGAAAGTGATCGTGCTAGGAGGGGTATGGAGGAATCTTCCAAAGGGAAGGAAGATCCAATAAATTTGAGTGATAAGGGCAGCCAGGATGGTCAATCAATGGATGTTGTTGAAGCCCTTACAACTTTGAAGAAACAAACAGGTTTTGATACGTCCTTAGTCTCTCCTACCAACTTAAATTTATCATTTACAGCTATGTTGAGAGAGGTTACACAAGGCGCTGAGGGAAGATATTTGGGCGTTGACAAGGAAAATTTGGACGCTGACAGACATATTTTGGGCACTGATAGAACAAAGTTGGGCGTTGACAGACCTGCACATGAAGGTGATGTATCCCAGTCATCATCTATCATCAAGGAGGTTTCTATTCAGGTATTACCATCTACCTTACCAACCATTGCACCATCAGATAAGGGTAAGGGTAAAATGGTAGAAGAGATTGTTCCAAAGGATGCAGCTCAAGTTGAGTTTGATAGAAGATTAGCTGCACAAATCATGGAACAGGATGAAAAGGAAAAGTCACCATTTGTTGGGACTTCAGAATAAGGAAGTGATGAAGCTAGCTCAGACTCAAGTGTGATGATTATAGAACCAGAGAGGCTTGAGTATGGTGATGAGTTTGCTAGGGAAAATTTGAGAGAATTGAAATTACAGGTTGACTTTGACATGCCAGAGGTGGTTCAAATGTATCATGCTTGGGAAGACAGATGCATGGAGAATCCAGACTTGACCATTTCAGATCAAATATGGGGTTTGGAGATTCTACTTAGAGTTCAGAAGGATTGCCAGGTAATTTTGAAACACAAGGCAAGCAATATTCTCTCAGAATTGAAAAGGGATAGAAGGGAGCTCTACTTTATGTTGCTCAGATGTCATGGAGTTGGATGGACATATCAGAAGTTGAAGGCTTTGACATTTGATGAGTTGGAAAACAGGGCTTATCCCATTTGGGTGAGAGTGCAGGAAGCAAACACTCTCAGACTTCTTTCAGATGAAAGAAAGGAGGAACTTGCAGAAGAAATGGAACTCATGAAAGCTATGATTGTTCCCAGGCCAGTGAAGAAGGGAAGTTCATTTGAGTTTCCAAAAGATATGGATCCACTATATCCAAGTGAAGCAGTTATAAGAAAGAGCCTCAAGCTCTCCCCATTAAAAGCTTCAGATATGGTGCAAGTGTTACCATTAGATTCCAGGAACCCAATTGTGAGCTATAAAGAAGATGAATGTGGGTTCTGGAAGATTGGCAGATTTGGCAAGGAGGTACACACTTTTACCACTCTCATATCTTTGTTTGCAAGTTGTGATAGAGAAGACTTGGTGGACCTTTGGAGGTTGCTGGAGACCAAGTATGAGGCTGAAGCACCAACTTCAGCTAATGGAATAAAACTTTGGACCACATTCAAAAGAATGTGTGGACCAAAAGATGAGGATCCTGCAATATGGAAGGATCTTGAAGATGACCTCAGTGGTCTTCAATGGAGGTTATATTCAGCTGCTGGTGTTTACCATTTGAGTTCTACAAAGTTTGCTGAGTATCTACTTGTGGATGCCTAGTATTTCATATCCAAGGCTATTTTGGAGAAGATGAAGGACACTCAGCTGGAAATAGATTATTCAAGTGACGTGGCAAAAGATTTGATCAGATTTATTCACTATCAATATGAGAAGGTTTGTAAGATTCCTCCTAGTCCTTAATGCTTATTCAGAAACTTGATCATAAGAGTGGATATCAAGTTTAGGGGAGGATTGTTGGGAATAAATTAAGGCCAGATCACTTGAGCGCTGACAAGAACAAAACAAGCGTTGACAAGAACAAAACAATCGCTGACAGCTCAAGCGTTGACAAGTTAAAGTCAAGCGTTGACAAATTGAAGACAAGCACTGCTGGAAGATATATTCTACGCGTGTATTATATTCTAGATTACTTCTAGTAAAGATAAGAACAATAATGTATTTTCTATATTTATCTTTACCTAGAATAGTTGATACGTAGATTATTGTACAAGGCTTCTTATGTCTATAAAAGAAGGCCTTTAGGTTAATGTTTAATATAAGTTTCATATAAGTTTTCATTCGTAAACATCTTTCGTTGTAAGCAAGTTTGATAATCAAAGTGAAAGTTTGTTTATATCATTGTGTGTTCTTGTTTAAGTGTTAGATTCCGCATAACACTTAGATCCATAAAGCATATACAAAGGTTTCTCTACGTGTATTACTTGATCTAATCTCGTATACACAAAGCTAATCGATCTAAGTTTGGGATCAAAACTGAGTCGAACACTTTTTCCTTTAGGGGAAAATAAGACTCAGGCTCAGTAGAATTTGAAGAAAATCCGCTCATAAATCGCACAATCTCATCTGACGAAGGTCGATAGAGAGGTGTCAAAACATAAGTACTACGGATGTTGGTGTCTTCCGGTTTCTTCTCCTTTGAAACGGGTTTCTTAATATACGGAGAAGGATAAAGACCAAAATCAAAGTCCAAAGGAGGAGAATCATTCTCATTGGGGAAGTATGTATTAAGGAAAGTGGCAAAATCTTCCTCAAATGAATAGTCATCCAAAGTAGCAAGAGTGTTTGGTGGAGTATCTTCATAAAAAATAGGAGCAACGTCATCATGTGAAGAATCACTCGAGAGAGTATCAACATCATCAAAATCATCATAAGTTGGCATGTCTTTATACTCTAAAGCAAAATTATCATAATCATTCCCATCGGAAGTAGAATCATCATCATAGTCATCATAGATCGATGGAGAATCATAAATTGGTGGGGGATCCAAATTGGAGATTGAATCATTAGATACATCCACATCGTCTTGGAAAAATGGATTATCATAGCAAGACTCGAAAAGAGGATTATCATATACACAAAATCATTAATCTTAAAACTTTCCAAAGTATTAGTAAGCTCTTCTTGAAACACATTAATCATTTTCTTATTTTCCATTTGACATACTTGTAATCTTCCTCATCTTAAAAACTTGGGCATCATTCCCGACCCTTAAGATTAATTCACCTTCGGCAACATCGACTAAAGCTTTTCTGGTTCTCAAGAATGGCCGCCCAAGCATTAACGGAATACGAGGGTCCATTTCATAATCAACAACAAAAAAATTGACCGGAAAAGTGAAGGTACCAACTTTAATGAAAACATATTCGGCAATACCCACGGGGTAAGAGAGAGTTCGATTTTCTAGCTCAAGAGTCATCTTTGTTGGTGTAAGTTCGGGTAATGATAGCTTTTTCTTCAACTTTGTTAAAAATGCAAGGCAACACAAAACGACCGGGATCTACAAGTTTTTCCGGAAGTTATTTAAGAATGAATGCAGAACAGTTTTTAACACCCCCAAATTTACACGCAGCGGAATACATCTTTGGGTGCTAAACAATGATACAACAACACATAATTTATAAAGAACGACTCGATAAGAGACGTTTTAGATTTATCGTTCCTAAAACATTTGTCAGAGTAGCCTAGTCCCAAGTAATCGTTACCAAAAGATAAGTTAAAACAACATATTAGTTTGTTTTAAAACAAATGGAACGATAAATAAATCAAAGAGTTTGAACAACAAAAGCAGTGCACAACTTCATTCCCGTGACCTCCAAGCTTCCACTTCTTGATTACCTGAAATACATGTGAGTAAAACAATCAGCAAAAATGCCGAGTGAATCTATAGGTTTATGTAATCAATTTGAACACAAGCAAAGATTATAAGTTTGTGGCATGCTTATAAGCATCAAATAATAATTTGCATCAACAATGATAATTGTATATAGCATAAATTGCAATAAGCTCATGAAACCGAGCCCTTAGACACTCCCATATCAGTCTAATAAGATGAGAGATTTATTAATTGTCGATTACCTCCAGATTATTGGTACATTGCCGTATACCTGACTTCTTAATACAATATGCTCAAACAGTGTGGAGGTCGGGCCTAAGCTTCTATGACAAGTCCACAAAAACTGAACCGGGGCGGCTTCCCCCATAGATCTATTAATTGTACTAGCGGTTAACCCATCATAGGTTAATTAACGGTCCATAATTGAGGTTTTAACAAAGGCAATCACTTAATGCAATTTAAAGGCAACCACGGGTCCATTCATAAAGGGACAAAGCCTACCATAAAAATCTTGTTTTCTAAGTTTATAAAACATGTATTCCCCCTCACGGGCTTAAAATCATTTAATAACTAGTATAAAGCGAGGCTATAGACTCACTTTAGTACTTATAGTAGTTGAAGACGATCGCCGACGATAGTAGATGCCCGAAAAACACGACAACCGCAACCTAGCAAATAGGGTGCGTACATTAATAATAGACTCGAGAAATAAATGATACTTAATAAAATCAAACTCAAGTATAAAATCACGACAACTCGAGAGAAAACGATACAAGTGATACTATTACACTCTCCTATATATCCATTTTATTTTTCTATGCCTTTAATAAAAATCTGCCGGACCATACCGAATGTCCAAGCCGTTTTCCCATACTTAAACATATCAACTTTTTACGATACTACTCAGAGAACTCACTTACTATATGTAGAAAGTCCTCCCAAGAGCCCATTAAAAGATTTTACTTCTAAAGTTCCCTGCCCGACTCATCTTTGAATCACAAAATCCGGACAGTTTAGCGACCTTGACTTACGAAACCATTTTGACCATTCTAAACAACTCCATTTGTAAAACCGCCACTTGATTCTAAAAATAGACTCAAAATACTAAACTTGGAGCCTGAGAACAGCCCTTGAATCATTTTGAAACTCATTTTATAGTCCCCGAGATTCGATCCATATATCGACAACAATTTTCGGATTGTGTCAACACTCGTCTCCCGGTACACGAAAATCAAACTAGTGTATCTTCCACCTCGTTTGGAGTTGGAAGGCCTACTTTATATCAAATCGAAGCTAACGAAATTCTCTACAACATAATCCCATCATATCATCCTATATCCAGACTTAAGACCCTCGAAAATGGCCTCAAACCTACTGCCCAAAAATGACTATTAAAATCTCTTACAAAATCAAGTTTTTGATCAATTCCAACAACTTTTATCATCAACCTAAGCCCCTAATATCATCATAAACCCATCCTAACACTTGTATCATCATCAAAATAAAAAACCCAAAAATTAAAATTCAACT
This sequence comes from Glebionis coronaria, assembly GCA_025667525.1. NCBI lineage: Eukaryota > Viridiplantae > Streptophyta > Magnoliopsida > Asterales > Asteraceae > Glebionis > Glebionis coronaria. Next base: position 429,253,027 of record CM046877.1, read on the forward strand.
TTTTAACAAAAACATAGCATGAAAATCTTTTGATCATCACTACTAACACATGCCTACAACAAATTTGGATCAAACATAACCAACTTTTCTAAAAAAATTTATATGGTTGCATGTATGAAAATTTTATACCAAATTGTAGCCCTTTGAAAATGGAGGATGGGACTTTGCTTGGTTTCTCTTGGATCAAGCTAGAAAAATTTTGATTAAGGTGTTTGTGGTGTTAATGGTGGAAGGCTAAAAACAAAGGGAGAAGAGAGAGTTGGTTGTTTTTACTTTAGTGATTTTTAAATGAATTTTGCTAGTGGAAATTTTATATATAGTGTAAGGTTAGGGTAGTTTTTGCCAATTTGTGATAGTTTTGGTCCAAAATGTAATAAAATAGTTTAAAAGGGTACAAAATGTAAATTGTAAGTTTTGAAATATTTACGAGACTCGGGTTTCGTAAAAATACTTTTTTTTTAAGTTTAAACGCACACGAAAAATAATAATATAACGACTCGATACGTAATTAAAACGATATCGTCGAAAGTATTAAATATCGAAACTATCGATAATAAAATATAAAATTTTTAGCATCCGTCGGTATCGCGATCACTAGTAGTCCTCGTTGCTCGTCCAAATATTAAAATATAATATTTAATATCGGTTTCAACTTAAACCATTAAACATAATAATATTTAACGTTATAAAATACTTCAAAATAATTAAAAATAGAATTAAATTATGACCTTATTTTTACGGGTTTTACATCCTCACCACCTTAAGGGAGCGACGTCCCGGCGCTCAACTCGCCTCATACACGAGTTGTTCACTACCCGGAAAGATGACGACATTCCTTATAAATAAGTCTTCACGTTCCCACGTGAATCTCGATCTACGATCTCCACTGGTTCTTTTACAAAACGCAACTTGTCGTCAAGTTGTATCTCACCAAAAAGGAATAAATAAATACTTATCCACCAGTCACCCGTCAAGCTCGACACATGAAAATTTTATGAATCACACGAAGCTCATTCGACGACAAGAATAGATGACAGGATTTTCGGGTAAGTCCAGTTAAAAGAAGGTTGCAAATTAAAGGATACCCATCGGCCGGATAGCCATGGACACACATAAAAAAGAACTAAAAATAAAAACATTTTCGTCATCGGAGGGTGCTCACACGCGGGTCCCTACTTAAAAGATAATACAAAGACACCATATCACTTTCGCCAATGCGCATTCAAAAACTCAATGAACATCGTCGTTAAAAGTCAAAAAGATATTACATATTATGTGCTCTACATGATCGGACGTCATCGGATGATGCCGCCTCAAGTTCTCACAACTTACGATCATTTGACTAGATCACACACCATATAAGTACATAAAAGAAAAGGTCGAACATAACATCGATTATAGATCTCCATCGTTAATCATCGAGAGAACCTTGAACGAACCCTTGATAATAACTACTTGATCTCCAGAGTCTTCTATGATCCTTCGATAGTAGCAAGTAAGATTACAAAAACTTCATATCCATGATAAGTTGCCATTGATAACTCGGTCCTCAATCATTCCACAAGTACACACATAAATCCTGGTGACACTTATCGTTTCTTCTTATAACTGCATCCCGAGATTCACTTTGAACTCCGAATAAAATAGTGATCTTCAATAAGAGGAATAGAACGAGATAAGAATGAATTCAATAAACGCAATAACGGACAAGATGTGGTAAAATGATTTAAGGTTGACGATCGACGAGGGATCTCGACTCACGTAACTGTAAAACATAATAATTCACAATACTAGAAAAATGAGAGCGAAGAATGAATTAAGTATTAACATTAAAATAACGTTTGTCACAATTACCCGTCCCGGATTTGGTATTACCTTAAAACTCAATTGAGGTACTTTCTTGATAAAGATGATATATTAAAAATAGAAGTTAAATAGCTTCATAATTTATTTTGGTTGTCTTAAGAAACTTTGAAACAATGACATGAATTTATTAATTAAATTCGTATTGATGGTTACAATTAGAAAATGTAATTTCCAAATTAAATCATTGTTAGGAATATAAATTAAACCGGTAATTTCATTACATTAAAAGTAAAGTATGATAAGTCAATTAGTTCAAAAGATAGAGCATAATTTCATTTTAAACATTAGTTTTAGTTATACAAAATATGATGCATAAATTTGACCTTTTACTTGTGATGGTTATTTCGATAATTGAGAATCATTGGAAAATGTATAAACATAAAAATTTTATAATACGTTGTAGAAATACTTAAAGGTGTTAATTATTATTTATTTTTTTTAAATAAACATGGGATATATTTGGGTTTCAAAATGTGACAAGATAACAAATGAATACGAATGGAAATAATGGTCAACAATTAGTACGAAATCAGCGGTACGAAAGAAAACGAAGCAAATGTCGTATGAATTCTTAAAGAGAATAATAAAATAAAGGCGTTGATGGTAAGACGATAAGAAATAATAGATTAAACAAGTTGTCAATTTTGTTAGTGCGGTCGGTAGTTCACCAATATCAGCTCGTTAACTTAGCGGTGGTCGATACATGATCGGAAATAAGTTACATACAAAATTTTTAATAAAAGGAAATTCCTAATAATCACTTGTAAGTAAAACAAATCAAACGAACGATGTTAGTGTTTAAAGAGAGAAGTCAAAGCACGGTTCACAAGAGTGGATTTCGAGACAAACGAGAGTGACGGACGTCATCCGGATATACGGAAATCACTCTAGTGATAATTTATTTTTCACGTGCGGAGACATTCCAAAGATCTACCCAGTCGTATATAAGGAAGATTGGACGAGAAGGAAGGATAAAAAAATCGAGACTTTCAAGTCTTTTACCAACAGTCAGTAATTAGATGAACAGTCAAAAGAAATCAGTTATAAGACAAAATGAAGTAACAAGTGGGAAAACAATCATTGAGTAAAAACGTACTTATAATCACGTAATTCGTTTAACAAACGGTAATAAAACATATGCGGATGCATATAAATTGTGCTACTTGCATAAAATATAAAGGTTTTCAAAACTTCTTTTCATTTTATTTTGTTCTATTATGAATACAAGTTAAAAGTTGATTATTATCAAAAAATTTATGGTGACTACTATTAAGCCTAGCATGGCTCCTTCTAAATTAGACATAGGTGATCAGGCCATGTATAATTTAGGAATAGCAATGTAATGCTCAGTTTCGTCGAAAAGTATTACGTTTCTTATGTTTATATATATAACCCATGCCATTAGTAAAATGGAATATAAAAATAGTTTATAAATTTATAGGATACAAGTAATTTGTGAGATACTTAATAAGCAACTTTTAATGTTACGAAAAGTATTTTATAAGACCAAAGTAAAAACAATTGGTGAAAATAATCGTAAAAGTTATCAGATTTATTTATAAGGTGACATTATGACAACTTATAAAGTAGTCAAAGTTTTGCAAAAAGTAGCAAATAGTAGCTCATAAAACAATCAATGAAATGGTTACAAGTTGTTAAGTTTTCAAAGGGTTATAAGGTTTAGACGAAAACGTCATGAGATACGCGATAAGAATGTCAACGAAGAATGTGAAGGCAAAACTTCAAAACTCAACTCAAATCAGTGGAAGGTTAGAAGAAAATGAAAATAAAATAACATCGAATGACAAATGAGTCATATATATGAAAAGAATAAAACAATCCACATGTGTATTCTTTGTAAGATACTCGACACAACATGCTTTTAAGAAAGTATGTAATTCCTGTACTGTTTTTATTTTTAAATATTTTCACATGCAACTAGTATTCGTTAGTTGTAAAATAATATTTGTTAAAATTTTACGATCTCAAATGAAATCAAAACAGCTTAGAAACATTTAAAACTCATGTTCTGAATTTTCTATCAGATTTAACTTTTAAATATGAGCCGATTAATTGACCCGATAAACGACATCTCCAAGACTCGGAGTCTAAAGCATTTTGATGCAAAACGACGTTTCAGACGACTTTCTAGTTTTACCCGAGACCTGAAAACCAATGTAAAATGACCAAAATACCCCTGCAAGTTCTGTGCAGGTTTGGCTATTTTATTTTAAAAACACAGGTTTTACTTTTAAGTTTTGACCTGTTTATACTGCCCCTACAGTTTCTGCATAAAGTGTATTTTTCGATACTTCTTAACGGCTCAAAATATATACATATATACACACATGTCTTGTGGATCTTATAACAACGAAAAATAAATCTCGTAATGAGCATCAAATAAAATATAGCATGATGAATGACAGAAAATGCTTCAAGGTATTCAACACGAAATTTAGGAAGCAAGACGGTGAAAGACGTTCGTAATTTAGATTCCAAAATGCAATGTAGGCAAATCTCCTTGGTGCCACGATTGTCAAAAACACAAAACATAACAAGAAAAGAATGGAACATTAACATGCTACACCCCGGGAGCAAGAAGGTTAATGAAAAACAAATGATACAATTTTATATAAGTAAAATCGTATTCCAATTCTAGTGCCATAATCTAGACGATGATTTATAAAATAACGATGACGTTACCGAGATACAAGTGAACAATACACTTCGGAGTCGATACATATAAATGGGCGACGAATTAAATCTTCGCATGTCGTATAAAACAATAATAAAAATCAACAAAATATTATGAGAACCATGATATTATTCAACACGATTATAGGAAGTGTTTCAAAATGTGTGACTCACACAATAGCGGTTAGTCTATTACAAGGACACATTGAGCCAGACAATGGTCAAGAGACTACGTTTCAAGACGTCCAAGCACAAACAGCCGAAAGACGATTTGGATATATATATAAATATCACAAGGGTTAAACAATGAAAGTAACGCGCGTAGATGAAGTTATGTAAGGTCATAATATAAAAATTTTGCAATAAAAGCAATTTAAATACTTCAAAAATAAATACAGAAAGATCTTGAAATTCATTGTATTTATTTAAGTTAATCATTAATAAATGATAAACTTTTATCGAAAAGTTTAACGACATAAATATATATCGATAAAGGGATCCTAGATATAAATATATATCCATAAGTGGATCATAGTATTTATTTATAAATACTTGCCAATAAGGTATACGTAATAACGCATACTAAAGTGGTAATCCCAGAAGTAGCTTGAACGTGAAGTCACGCGAAGTCCTGTGCACCGACGCTTTGAAAAATAAAAACTAACAGTTATAGTTTAGGTTTTTTTAAAAAAATAAAGACCTAGTTCTCTATAACTCATGGCTCTGGTACCAATCTTTAACACCCCCAAATTTACACGCAGCGGAATACATCTTTGGGTGCTAAACAATGATACAACAACACATAATTTATAAAGAACGACTCGAAAAGAGACGTTTTAGATTTATCGTTCCTAAAACATTTGTCAGAGTAGCGTAGTCCCAAGTAATCGTTACCAAAAGATAAGTGAAAACAACATATTAGTTTGTTTTAAAAAAAATGGAACGATAAATAAATCAAACAGTTTGAACAACAAAAGCAGTGCACAACTTCATTCCCGTGACCTCCAAGCTTCCACTTCTTGATTACCTGAAATACATGTGAGTAAAACAATCAGCAAAAATGCCGAGTGAATCTATAGGTTTATGTAATCAATTTGAACACAAGCAAAGATTATAAGTTTGTGGCATGCTTATAAGCATCAAATAATAATTTGCATCAACAATGATAATTGTATATAGCATAAATTGCAATAAGCTCATGGAACCGAGCCCTTAGACACTCTCATATCAGTCTAATAAGACGAGAGATTTATTAACTGTCGATTACCTCCAAATTATTGGTACATTGCCGTATACCTGACTTCTTAATACAATATGCTCAAACAGTGTGGAGGTCGGGCCTAAGCTTCTATGACAAGTCCACAAAAACTGAACCGGGGCGGCTTCCACCATAGATCTATTAATTGTACTAGCGGTTAACCCATCATAGGTTAATTAACGGTCCATAATTGAGGTTTTAACAAAGGCAATCACTTAATGCAATTTAAAGGGAGCCACGGGTCCATTCATAGAGGGACAAAGCCTACCATAAAAATATTGTGTTCTAAGTTTATAAAACATGTATTCCCCCTCACGGGTTTAAAATTATTTAATAACTAGTATAAAGCGAGGCTATAGACTCACCTTAGTACTTATAGTAGTTGAAGACGATCGCCGACGATAGTAGATGCCCGAAAAACACGACAACCGCAACCTAGCAAATAGGGTGCGTACATTAATAATAGACTCGAGAAATAAATGATACTTAATAAAATCAAACTCAAGTATAAAATCACGACAACTCGAGAGAAAACGATACAAGTGATACTATTACACTCTCCTATATATCCATTTTATTTTTCTATGCCTTTAATAAAAATCTGCCGGAACATACCGAATGTCCAAGCCGTTTTCCCATACTTAAACTTATCAACATTTTACGATACTACTCAGAGAACTCACTTACTATATGTAGAAAGTCCTCCCAAGAGCCCATTAAAAGATTTTACTTCTAAAGTTCCCTGCCCGACTCATCTTTGAATCACAAAATCCGGACAGTTTAGCGACCTTGACTTACGAAACCATTTTGACCATTCTAAACAACTCCATTTGTAAAACCGCCACTTGATTCTAAAAATAGACTCAAAATACTAAACTTGGAGCCTGAGAACAGCCCTTGAATCATTTTGAAACTCATTTTATAGTCCCCGAGATTCGATCCATATATCGACAACAATTTTCGGATTGTGTCAACACTCGTCTCCCGGTACACGAAAATCAAACTAGTGTATCTTCCACCTCGTTTGGAGTTGGAAGACCTACTTTATATCAAATCGAAGCTAACGAAATTCTCTACAACATAATCCCATCATATCATCCTATATCCAGACTTAAGACCCTCGAAAATGGCCTCAAACCTACTGCCCAAAAATGACTATTAAAATCTCTTACAAAATCAAGTTTTTGATCAATTCCAACAACTTTTATCATCAACCTAAGCCCCTAATATCGTCATAAACCCATCCTAACACTTGTATCATCATCAAAATAAAAAACCCAAAAATTAAAATTCAACTTTTTAACAAAAGCATAGCATTAAAATCTTTTGATCATCACTACTAACACATGCCTACAACAAATTTGGATCAAACATAACCAACTTTTCTTGAAAAATTTATATGGTTGCATGTATGAAAATTTTATACCAAATTGTCGCCCTTTGAAAATGGAGGATGGGACTTCGCTTGGTTTCTCTTGGATCAAGCTAGAAAAATTTTGATTAAGGTGTTTGTGGTGTTAATGGTGGAAGGCTAAAAACAAAGGGAGAAGAGAGAGTTGGTTGTTTTTATTTTAGTGATTTTTAAATGAATTTTGCTAGTGGAAATTTTATATATAGTGTAAGGTTAGGGTAGTTTTTGCCAATTTTTGATAGTTTTGGTCCAAAATGTAATAAAATAGTTTAAAAGGGTACAAAATGTAAATTGTAAATTTTGAAATATTTACGAGACTCGGGTTTCGTATAAATATTTTTTTTTAAAGTTTAAACGCACACGAAAAATAATAATATAACGACTCGATACGTAATTAAAACGATATCGTCGAAAGTATTAAATATCGAAACTATCGATAATAAAATATAAAAATTTTGGCATCCCTCGGTATCGCGATCACTAGTAGTCCTCGTTGCTCGTCCAAATATTAAAATATAATATTTAATATCGGTTTCAACTTAAACCATTAAACATAATAGAATTAAATTATGACCTTATTTTAACGGGTTTTACAAGTTTGCATTTAAGCGTGTGTTGACAAACTCAGCCATCTTTTCCTTCTTGATAAGCAATTCCTTGAATGCTTTGACAAATTTCGGCATTTGGACAAGTGCTTCAACAAGACTAATGTTGCAATTCATTTTGGAGATCGTCTTCAAAAAGGAAGTAACTTGAGATCCTCTTTTGTGAGCAATTTGCACTTGTCTAACCGAGAAGGATAAGGGATGTTGGGTTTAGGAGGTGAAGGTGTAGCAGGTACAGGTTGAGAAGTATAAGTTTTAGAGGTGGTAGGTGGGGTTGGTGAAGGGTTTTGCTTAGGTACTTCTTTCGTAAGAGGTGTAAAACCCCAATTTCACAAGGCAGCGGAATATCAACATTGGGCGTTACTTCATAGCACATCAGACACAGTCATAGAAAACGACCTCAAAAGAGACGTTTTATAAAATAAACCATTCGATAATTTTATTAAATCAGAGTTAACTAAAAAGAGGTCCCACCAATTTATACAAACCTTAAGAAAAAAATAAAGATTTGTCAAATGTATCAAATGGAAATTGTTTGTTTTGCCTTTACTTTATCCTGCGCGGCTCCATGCTCCAGCTGCTCTTAAACCTACACACCTGAGAATACATGCTAACATGTCAACACAACGGTTGAGTGAATTCATAGGTTTTTAATTAACAATAATGGGTTTTTACATAAACCATAAAGATTTTGAACACAAGAATCTCATCCACTGGCGATATTGTAACACATACAATATCAATATTCCACACTATTACGCTAAGCTCATGACACCGATGCCTTAATCAATAAGTTTGCCCTAGTCAGGTATCTTGCAAAATACCCCATACTTCACGTACAACACACTTAGCTGAGCCTCCAACTCACAGGTGCGACCTGCCTAGGTGGGGGTCATCATTCCCAATGGATCCATTCGTCTGTACGAGCGCCTACCCATCATAGGTAGTTAACGGTTCACGATTAATAGGGACTTTTCACTGGCAATAAGCAACTTAGCCTTACTAATAGTGGCTCATTACCTATACAATCAACGCTTTTGTTCATTTTCCAAAAGCATTCAATCAAACGTCTTTACGTTTATTAACAACAGCTTGTATTCGTTCAAAGCATATATTCCAACAACGAATGTTTCACATTCATGTATCCTTTCAAAAGGATACAAAACGTATGCTTATTTACCAAGAGCATGTTTTCCCCCTCGCGGGTTTATAAACACATATAATGCAGTAAAAGCGAGGCTGTGAACTCACCTTAGCGAAAGCGAAGATAACAATCGACATAGTAGTCACGAAAGCATAATGAAGAAATAAGTTATGATGAGAAGTCGCGATCTTCTAGCGGCGACCTAAAATAAAATGGTGCGTCTTATAAATATACACGACAATGTAAAACATTGAAATAAGTTTTATAATGATTTTATCGACAATGAACGGTAATCGAATCAGGCTTAAATATTTAATAAAACTAGTTATTACAGTTGAAAACATACTTTTACAATTTGTATTTTTATATTTATGGATATTTACATTTTAGTCCTTTGACTCTTACATAAACGCAATTTAGTCCTTTACTTTTTACCTATAAGTCTCTTAAGTTTTGGATTAGTTTTGAAAAGAGTAAATAGACAAGGGTAAAAAGTGTATCTTTACAATTCTATAACATACATTTATACGTAGCTTAACAATTGATGGACTAAACATGTATATATGCAATTATATTGCATGAATATGACGTGAACAATGATTCTTCACTTTCATTCGCAAGTTACGTTCATTCTTACTACTTCATTTCATTGATTTAGCATACAAGTATATAAGAGTGAACTTACTTCTTATGTATTGGAAAGACCGAGCTCGAGACGTACCTTAAAAGAATAAAGCTTGAGTTCGACTACCACGCACCATAACGTCCCAACCGAGTATGAACTCGCCGTATTATTCAGCCCCGTCGACTAAGGACTACAAACTCGAACATCTCCTGGTCGTGTATCAACCGAAGCTCAACCCGAACGCGGACTGCCAACTTTTACACAACCAAATCTATGAACCGAAAACGAATCGATATCAACTATACACTTTCTTTTTATCGACAAGCATGATCCTACAAATCACACTAAAAATCTAATCCGAGCAAGTATGTGTATCTTTGTTATTGATGAGAAACAAGATGTCATGTCGAGATTTAAGATGTGGCGTTTTGAGGTAGCAGTGGAAAGGAAATGAACATGAGTTGTGATTTAAAAAAAAATACCATAACTAGGTAGATCTTTTGTGTTGTGTATGTAGTGCCCACGAATGAATCAAGCATGTTTCGTCATAACCGTTAGATCATGTGGTAGCATACTTCATTTATAGCTTGAACAAGAGTATGTACAATGATAACAAGCTTACAAGGTTTTGAGATTGATGATATGGGTTCAAAGTGAGTCAAATGAAGTAGAAACATAATCTGCAACCTGGTATGTTAGACCAAGGACTTTGTCTCATCACAACCCGACTTGAATAACAGCCCATACTGTGTTTTTTTTCTATCTTCCTTGCTGCTGTTAGCACACCTTGCGAGAGAGAGATGGAGAGTTTTAAAGTATACTTTGCGTTTTAAGCTGATTTTTGAAGTGAGAAGAGTGTTAGATTAATATAGTAACAAATCTTGGAGATTCAGTTTCGCATAGAGATGTGGCTAAAAATAGAGTAGCCACGGTATGTATTTGCTTCCATGAAAGCGACAATACAAATAATTTGAAAGGATGAGATTAAACGAAAGAGTCCCACGTGTTGACATGTGAAATGGTCGACATGTTACCGTATGTAGATAAGAAGGGAAATAGAGGCTTTGTTTATACATAATGATAGAAGATATTTTTACATGTCGTATGGTTTTACATGTAGTATGGCGGCTAAGTAAGTAAAAGGAGGTTAATAATTTTATTTGGATATAAGCGGGTATTATCGAAACTCGATATTTTAATAGTTACGCGATTTGAAAGATACGTGTAAAACACGGAAAATAAACGCTCAATATAACATAGAAACATTGACATTCGGAGAACTTTAATATTTAGATAAATAAATGTGGCTTATTATTTAAAATATGTTAATAACATGAGTTAATGCTTTATATGAACGAACGACGCCTAAAGGTTTAACATAAATTACAAAGAATACCGTAAAACGAGAAATTAAAACGACGACAATAGAAAATATTTCTATGTCATAATGAAAATGTTCACAGTCGATGACGAACATAAACTTTGTCGATAAATAATAAATGACACATATTTGATATGTTAATGCCTTAACCTTGTCGGTTAGCCGATTAATCAATATTATTCGTAGAACGAACATGACAAATGAAAGTTGGGTAATAAATATTGATCCGACTACTAGGAATAAGATTAGATCTCAGTCTAAATGTTGATTTTAAAGTTCGGGTTATTACAACATTTAACCCTTTAGGAAGCGACGTCCCGACGCTTAATTTGTCTCAATAGCCTTCAGTTAAAACACGAAGATGTGTGGAATAGAAAAATCATTGCCGAGATTCCTAGCGAAGGTTGGATAAATAAAAATCAAAGCAACGATAATACTTAAAGTACAAAAGTGAATGGTTTAAATGTAGCTTCAATCCTTATAAGGAAAGTATAATATATAACTCGAAGAATAAGCCATTCGAAGCGAAAACTTGACAAATCGTGAATTTTTAGAATTGTTTCAAGGTACATTACTACTAGCTTATCAAACATGTGACGATCGATATGAGCTCGAAACACATACATACGACAAGTGACGAGTCAGAAACAGTGGAAAAACAGTGGGCGCATTTAAATTATTTTCAATGAGAAACTCAATTTAAAAGATCGTTGATCACATCGACCAAATCAAAATAGATATCGTCCAAGGGTATCATAAACAGTTTCGTCAGAGAATCGTATGAATCGCACAAACCTCCATCGAAAAGTTACAAAATAATCAAGACAATGAAATTAGTACTAGTCATATAGAATCATCTAATAGCATTGATCTCGAACATGGAAACTTATTTCGTCAAAAGCGAATTCATCGACACGGAAATCGTTCGGAGTATATATTACTCGACCGGAGGAACTATGATCCAAATCAAATATAAAATCCATCATTAGGCACATATAATCACATTACGACATGCTTGAAAAATTAGCCAAGCCATGCCAAATCAATAAGCTCAATCAAATTAACTCATGCTGGCTAGATAGCTAACCCATGATGAATAAAAATATTTGATATGATGTTTCAGATAAGTCGAGTCAAAGGAAAGTTTGCAAGTTCAAGGATGTTCACGATCTTGATTGCATAGATGCATATCAAGAAATATTTTTATTATCGAAGGGTGGTCACACACGGATCCATACCCAAATGATATTAAACGGTGCTCAGAAACAGATCCATATCCAAAAGATATTATAGGGTGCTCATCAAGAAAAAATCATCGACGAACCCCCGATAAGAAAAATTACAAAATCATTTCATTCACGGTGAGTTTTCGGTGATAACCTAATCCTCAGTCGATCCACAAGTACACACTTAAGTCCTGTTGTCGATTAGACAAATCGTCTATTCTCGGAACGGGTGATGGTTCTTAACAATTAGCATATAAAGCTCGTGATAGTCGGGACATATTATAAATGGTCCATAAAGATAAATCATAACTCGAGAGAGGACTAACGAATTACTCAGACATAGACGATAATCAATAATACCATAATGAAGAAGGTAATGAACGATACATACCAACGAAACACGAGTCGAAGAAATACGTACGTATACAAGATAATCACAAACCAAGTCAGGCACACTTGAGCCCACTCATTTATAATTTGTTGTTTACATCCAAAGGCGTCCCAATCCATGTAAACAAGGATTATAAATTTATGGTTCGGGAACTTATAACTTTCTTGTTCAAATAAAAAGGCGTCCCAATTTATTTCAACAAGACGTTTATAAATCATCCTACTCAAGTAATACCGTCACAAAACACGATATTATAACCAAATCAAATGCCAAGAAAAGTACAGGGTGTCAAACTTACTCCATGATTTGTGTATTCAAACGTCCCATTCCATCTGAATAAATAAACTATCGACAATCTAAGGTCCAGTGGTTTAAAACATTCTTATTCAAATGTCCCAATCCATTTCAATCAGAGAACTTTAAACGGCACATAGTTGGGCACTTTAAAATCATTATATTTAAATGTCTCATTCCATTTAAATACAAAGTATTAAATTTCTCAACTAATGACTATTATGAGCATATCTTTGTTGTACCCAAATTATATATAGTTGATTTGGGTATATATATATTTTAGGTCCAACATTGGCATCCTCATTTTCGCCACCAAAACGTAATCAAACACAATTAAATTAAACGCTATATTACGTAGAAGATGTCTCCTTAAAGAAATGATTCTTTAAAATCATAAGAAGTGCAGAAATATAATAATACGCTTATCAATTACGTTTCAAAAGGAGATGTCCTAAAATGACACATCACGATGCGATGACAAAAATCGAGCTTAAATAAGTCGACATGCGATAGATTATGAAACAATATATATGTACCCAAAATATCAAACAAGTTCCATACTCGTATTCGAATAAAAATTAATTATCGAGAAAAGTTATTGGCGGCGAGGCCAAACTCTCTATAAAACCGTATCATAAAATGTACGATAATCACGCAAGGACCATTGCTTCATGCGCAATGCCCTTAAATACCATAGTATATACATTCATATACATACAACCTTTTCTACATACACATAGGATCACATTATCACAAACAAGCATTGGTTTCTTGGAGCCATGAGCGCGCGGATACTTTGTAAGGCAATCAAACATTTTTTCAAAAGAGCTATTATAGTCCAGGTTTTCAAAAAGACCTAGTTCTCTATAACAAGTGCTCTGATACCAATCTGTAACACCCCAATTTCACAAGGCAGCGGAATATCAACATTGGGCGTTACTTCATAGCACATCACACAGTCATAGAAAACGACCTCAAAAGAGATGTTTTATAAAATAAACCGTTCGATAATTTTATTAAATCAGAGTTAACTAAAAAGAGGTCCCACCAATTTATATAAACCTTAAGAAAAAAATAAAGATTTGTTAAATGTATCGAATGGAAATTGTTTGTTTTGCCTTTACTTTATCCTGCGCGGCTCCATGCTCCAACTGCTCTTAAACCTACACACCTGAGAATACACGCTAACATGTCAACACAACGGTTGAGTGAATTCATAGGTTTTTAATAAACAATAATGGGTTTTTAAATAAACCATAAAGCTTTTGAACACAAGAATCTCATCCACTGGCGATATTGTAACACATACAATATCAATATTCCACACTATTACGCTAAGCTCATGACATTGATGCCTTAATCAATAAGTTTTCCCTAGTCAGGTATCTTGCCAAATACCCCATACTTCACGTACAACACACCCAGCTGAGCCTCCAACTCACAGGTGAGACCTGCCTGGGTGGGGGTCATCATTCCCAATGGATCCATTCGTCTGTACGAGAGCCTACCCATCATAGGTAGTTAACGGTTCACGATTTATAGGGACTTTTCACTAGAAATAAGCAACTTAGCCTTACTAATAGTGGCTCATTACCTATACAATCAACGCTTGTGTTCATTTTCCAAAAGCATTCAATCAAACGTCTTTACGTTTATTAACAACAGCTTGTATTCGTTCAAAGAATATATTCCAACAACAAATGTTTCACATCCAAGTATCCTTTCAAAAGGATACAACACGTATGCTTATTTACCAAGAGCATGTTTTCCCCCTCGCGGGTTTATAAACACATATAAAGCAGTAAAAGCGAGGCTATGAACTCACCTTAGCGAAAGCGAAGATAACAATCGACATAGTAGTCACGAAAGCATAATGAAGAAATAAGTTAAGATGAGAAGTCGCGATCTCTAACGGCGACCTAAAATAAAATGGTGCATCTTATAAATATACACGACAATGTACAACATTGAAATAAGTTTTATAATGCTTTTATCGACAATGAACGGTAATCGAATCATGTTTAAATATTTAATAAAACTAGTTATTACAGTTGAAAACATACTTTTACAATTTGTATTTTTATATTTATGGATATTTACATTTTAGTCCTTTAGCTCTTACATATACGCAATTTAGTCCTTTACTTTTTACCTTTAAGTTTCTTAAGTTTTGGATTAGTTTTGAAAAGAGTAAATAGAAAAGGGTAAAAAGTGTATCTTTACAAATCTATAACATACATTTATACTTAGCTTAACAATTGATGGACTAAACATGTATATATGCAATTATATTGCATGAATATGACGTGAACAATGATTCTTCACTTTCATTCGCAAGTTACGTTCATTCTTACTACTTCATTTCGTTGATTTAGCATACAAGTATATAAGAGTGAACTTACTTCTTATGTATTGGAAAGACCGAGCTCGAGACGTACCTTAAAAGAATAAAGCTTGAGTTCGACTACCACGCACCATAACGTCCCAACCGAGTATGAACTCGCCGTATTATTCAGCCCCGTCGACTAACGACTACAAACTCGAACATCTCCTGGTCGTGTATCAACCGAAGCTCAACCCGAACGCGGACTGCCAACTTTTACACAACCAAATCTATGAACCAAAAACGAATCGATATAAACTATACACTTTCTTTTTATCTACAAGCATGATCCTACAAATCACACTAAAAATCTAATCCGAGCAAGTACGTGTATCTTCGTTATCGATGAGAAACAAGATGTCATGTCGGGATTTAAGATGTGGCGTTTTGAGGTAGCAGTGAAAAGGAAATGGACATGAGTTGTGATTTAAAAAAAAATACTATAACTAGGTAGATCTTTTGTGTTGCGTATGTAGTGCCCACGAATGAATCAAGCATGTTTCGTCATAACCGTTAGATCATGTGGTAGCATACTTCATTTATAGATTGAACAAGAGTATGTACAATGATAACAAGCTTACAAGGTTTTGAGAGTGATGATATGTGTTCAAAGTGAGTCAAATGAAGTAGAAACATAATCCGCAACCTGGTATGTTAGACCAAGGACTTTGTCTCATCACAACCCGACTTGAATAACAGCCCATACTGCGTTTTTTTTCTATCTTCCTTGCTGCTGTTACCATACCTTGCGAGAGAGAGATGGAGAGTTTTAAAGTATACTTTGCGTTTTAAGCTGATTTTTGAAGTGAGAAGAGTGTTAGATTAATATGGTAACAAATCTTGGAGATTAAGTTTTGCATAGAGATGTGGCTAAAAATAGAGTAGCCACGGTATGTATTTGCTTCCATGAAAGAGACAATACAAATAATTTGAAAGGATGAGATTAAACAAAAGAGTCCCACGTGTTGACTTGTGAAATGGTCGACATGTTACCGTATGTAAATAAGAAGGGAAATAGAGGCTTTGTTTATACATAATGATAGTAGATATTTTTACATGTCGTATGGTTTTACACGTAGTATGGCGGTTAAGTAAGTAAAAGGAGGTTAATAATTTTATTTGGATATAAGCGGGTATTATCGAAACTCGATATTTTAATAGTTACGCGATTTGAAAGATACGTGTAAAACACGGAAAATAAACGCTCAATATAACATAGAAACATGGACATTCGGAGAACTTTAATATTTAGATAAATAAATGTGGCTTATTATTTAAAATATGTTAATAAAATAAGTTAATGCTTTATATGAACAAACGACGCCTAAAGGTTTAACATAAATTACAAAGAATGCCGTAAAACAAGAAATTAAAACGACGACAATAGAAAATATTTCTATGTCATAATGAAAATGTTACACAGTCGATGACGAACATAAACTTTGTCGATAAATAATAAATGACACATATTTGATATGTTAATGCCTTAACCTTGTCGGTTAGTCGATTAATCAATATTATCCGTAGAACAAACATGACAAATGAAAGTCGGGTAATAAATATTGATCCGACTACTAGGAATAAGATTAGATCTCAGTCTAAATGTTGATTTTAAAGTTCGGGTTATTACAAGAGGTGGAGACGGTAATGGAGAACGAGTACTAGGTGTGGGAATAGGAGGGATAAATGGAGGTGGAGGAGGTGTAGATGGAGTAACTCGGGGAGGGATATAAGGTCCTATTAGAGTTGATCCACTGCGTATAGTAATGGTACTCACATTAGGTCTAGGGTTTGTTTCGTTGGTAGAAGGAAGAGCACCTTGGGGGTGAAGGGCTTGTAACATTTGAATGAATTTCCTATCCGTGGACTGTTGCATTTGTCTATTAGATTCTTGCATTGCTTGCATTATTTTCTCATGTTCATTCAATTTTTGCAAAACTAAGTCCATTGGCGGATGAGGTAAATTGAACCCTTGTTGTTGAAAACCTTGGTTTGGGTATTGGTTATAAGGTGGAAAACCTTGAGGATTGAAACTTTGGTTTGGGAAGCCTTGATTTTGCATGTGTAAGTTTCCCTGATTTGCATTTGAGCCCCTCACATTGGCATTTCCTTGAAAATTAGCTCTTGGCTGCCCTTGGTTGTTTTGGTTGGGTGGGGGTGGTCTTTGTTGAAAGCCGGGTGGTGCCAAGTAATTCTTCGAGTTGTAAGACAAGTGATTAACATCGACATTCGGCTTGAAATGAACTCTCTCGGTGTTGTTGTAAGCATACACTTCCCCGCGAGATTGATCATAAGCTTTATCACAATTAGCATAAGAGTGTGGTCCACCACAAGTTTCACAAGTTTTATTAAGAGCATGGGCACGTTGAGTGGGAGGGTTATCTCTTAGAACAAGGTGTTTTACTATAGAAGTAAGCTCCTTAATTTGAGTTGTGACTTCACTCTCACTGGCAGTAGCCATAGTAGCCCTAACACTCTTGGTTTTGACTTTGGCTTTGTTTTCAATGATAGCCCGCCCAAGCTTCATTCATAGTTATAACCAAAATATTACCCCCCCACCCCCGAGGCACTATTTAGTGAATCTTGGTCATTCAAACTTAATCCATTATAAAAAGTATTAATTTGATGTACCTTTGTAAAACCGTGTTGTGGACACTTTCTTAAAAGTTCCTTAACACGGTCCCAAGATTCACTAAATGTCTCACCATACTTTTGTTCAAAATTGATAATGTCATTCCGCAAAGCGGTAGTACGTGAGGGTGGGAAAAAGTAATTGATAAATTTGGTCTCAAGGTCCGTCCACGTGACAATACTTTGGGAAGGTTCCTTATCAAGCCAAGTCCGGGCTTGTCCCTCGAGGGAGAAAGGAAAGAGGAGCAAGCGAATTGCCTCTTGTGAGACCCCATTGTATTTAACAGTATTGGATAAGTGTACGAACCTTTTAATGTGATCATGTGTATCATCATTAGTGCGACCTAAGAATGGTATAGCGGAAACCATTTGTATGAAACCGGTCTTGAGCTCGAAGTTATTTACATCAATAGCCGGAACCACAATCGCATCTTCATTGCCTTCAACATGTGACTGCAGAGCTCGATCATAGGACAATTATCCATTGTGTTAACAACAGGAGGAGGCTCGATGACAGCAGCTTGAATGGACTTCCTTTTGCGTGAGCGAGTACGCATACACCTACATGATAACTAGATTTTACCTAGTTAAAAATATCGTTATTCCTGTCTAATCGAATTGATCTTGGTTATCTATGCGACTCAGTCGTTCTTTGGTGAAACAAATAGCTGTGTCGTTGTAGTATTAAAAATGTGCAAAACTTAAAAGTAAATGGGCAATTAAATAAATCTAACACTAATTTAAAATGCGTGACTAAAATTAAAGGTCACTAAAAGTAAATAACGCAAACTTAAATCTAACTAAGGAAAACTTAAAACGCAACTAAAACTTAAAACTAAGGCAATGTTAAAATAAATCTAAGGCAAGTAATCTTAAAGTGTGACTAAGTAAAAAGGCGGGAAAAGTAAAGCTTGAAAATTAAAGAATTAAAAACAGAAACTAAAAATAACCTGAACACAACTTATCCGGAATAATCCTTCGTTCGGAATAAACATTCATCCGGAATGTCACCTTCGTTCGGAATGTTCTTCTTCACTCGGAATATTTACCCAAAACCTTGATCCGGAATAATTCCTTTATCCGGAATATGTCACTTATCCGGAATAAAGTATTGATTCAGAATACTGGTCCTTGATCCGGAATATCTCCTTGATCCGGAATAAAGCCTTGATCCGGAATGTTGAAGATTCTGGATGAAACTCCTTGATCCGGAATATGTCACTTATTCCGGATGGAAGCCTTTGATTCGGAATATCTCCTTGATCCAGAATGTTAGGTTGATCTGGAACTTTTAGCTTGATCCGAAATGTTAGGTTGATTCGGAATGTCTGATATTCCGGATGAACGGTTTGATCCGGAATAATAAATTATTCCGAATAAACACTTCTGATCCGGAATGTCTAATAATTCGGATGAACAACCCTTGATCCGGAATAAACTAATTGATCCGGAATGAAATTGCAAAATCCCTTGATTCGGAATAAAGATTTGATCCGGAATGTTACCTGGGAAAGATCAGTAACAGAAAACCGAAGAACAAGGAAACACAAAATAGCACGAATCTAGACAAACTTAATCAAAATCAACCAAAAGATTAAATCAAACTAATCACAAAACATCCACTAATCATAAAAAAACAATCCAATTCAATCAAACTAATAAATATAACCAAAATAATCAAAACCCACTTTAATCAAATCAATAAAAATAAGAACATGAACATGAACAAATAAACATAAAGATTAAAGAAAGGAAGATAGGATATCAAACAATAAAGTAAAGATTGACAAGAATTAAAAGAAAACTTACTTGAAATTAAAGGTATTTAAGGTGCAAGACAAGTATTTAAATTTGACATGAAAAGTAAATGACAAGGTAATTCAAATTGGAAGAACTAATTGTCACTATTAGCCAACAAGAATGAAATGTAAATCCTAATGACTATTTATAGGGGAGGATTAGGGAGTGCTTAGGAAGCTTCCTCCCCTCTTTCTTCTTTTCCTTAATTGCAAGATTAAGTCCTTAATCTTCTTAATCTTCTTAAATCTTGGACTTTAATGACTTTGTCTCGGGATTTCTTTGAACTCGTCTTGTAATTCTTCAATAAATTAGACTTGAGTTCTTCGGCTTTTAGTAAACTTCCGTCTTTTGACTTTTTCTTCGATAAATCTTCAGAATTGGTCTTGGACTTCCGTTCTTTTTGCACTCTTGACTTCTTGACTTCGTCTTTCGACTTTTTCTTCGATAAAAGCCCGTGAATGCCCGTGTTTTCTCCACTTTTCACCTTTTCGTCCTAAATCACAACAAAAACACAAACCACGCATAATTCCGACATAAATGACATAAAATACACATTTTGGCTCGGTTATTATTGTAATTACGTGGTAAAAAGGATGGGTGTTTACACACCTATCAAATCCCCTACACTTGACCATTGCAATGTCCTCATGCAATGCATTAGTTACAAAGCACATTTACATTTTTCATCATAATCAATCCACATTGGCCTTTATTAAAGAGATAGAAAACTATAAACATTCAAAGTAAATAAATCAAAAACATACCTTGGGTTTTGGAAATGTCATGAATGATCATCATCCTCAAGTTTTCACTTTCTCCAAACCAAGCTTAAAAACGAGATCATTGTTATTATAAGTTAGCAAACTAACACGAACTTATGTGGGCCAATTATTCACTTAGACTCCCTTATTCCTAGGTGTATCTCTTATATTTTATTAGTCTTGAATGATGACGAGGATGCATTGTTGACTTATTTCGATAGTTTATTAGGCCGAAAATAAAGTGAACGATTTAATCAATAGTTAGCTAAAGGACAAAATCTTTTAAAACTGCTTCTCGGGAGCTCAAAAAGTTCATATCTTGGCATAACTCGCTTCGCGATTTGAGACCTTTCTCGGACCGATATTTGGCAGCGACTTCATACTTCAAATCCTGAGAGACGTTCATGAAATAATGGTCTTCTGTTCATAATAGGAATTTCTTCACTTGAAGTTTTGAGAGATTCTTCATATATGGACCACGACTTCTTCATTTTTCTCCAATCATTATTTTGGACTTTGATATACAACGATCCGCCTCCTTTTACGACTTGGATCTATTTATCCTCATACCTTGCTAGGGTCTTTTCGGATACACATCTCCATGACTTTTGGGGAGTTTTTGCTTTTCGTCGTGTGTCTCGATCCTTCATATTGATCTTTGATAAATGATTCTTCACATCACTTAGGATCTTTAGCAACAAAATATAGCCCTCATGCCTTGTTAGGGCCTTTTTGGACTCGCCAATCTTCGCATCCCGCTTCAATAAGTTATGCCTTGTCTATGAACTCTAATCCATACCGAGCAACTTTTAAACGATCTTGGGCTAGAAGCTAAGTAACTTTTCAAATCGTACAACCTTATTTATTGCAGATAAATTTATTAGCAAGCGATGGGAGAATAGGCTCATAATTAACTCACATAAATTCCCGAAAGAATACCAAACTTATAATTGACTCTATCATCTCTCGTTCTCCACAGTTTAAAATCTCAAGGAATGAGACTCGTAGATGCTTAGCCTATTAAATCAAAGTTTTGGGTTTTCGAGTCGCCTCTAGGATCTTGCAAATTCTTAGACTTTTTCAAGTTTTAGAAATCGCATTTTAAAGTTCCCTTGATAAACGACTCTCTAGGATCAATTATAGGAACTTGCGAAAAGTTCTTGTTCTTAACCCGTGAGAGTTAAGACTTTCGCGTTTTAAAGCTCCCTATATAAAAGCCTAGCAAAACTTGACTTAAAGACGTTTAGGATACTAGCTAGAGTAAACTTAGATAAGTAAACTCAGGTTGAGTCAAAAGATTCACAACATTTAAAAATTAAAACCACTTTATTAAAAATTTATTCTAATAAAGAAAGAAAATATTCATACAAAAGGAAAAACTAATAGGCCAAAATAGATCAAAAATTTTGAAAAATGTCGAAAAATTGATTTTCCGGTTAAAATGAGGACAAATACAAGGAAAAGGCCACTTAACTTCCATAGAAGTCCCCCTACACTTAATATAAACATTGTCCTCAATGTTTAAGCATGTGGTAGTAAACTCCCCTACACTTAGGACATTGTGCACTTTGTTTAAATCTTGGTAAGGAAAAGACAACTAAAGCGATTCCTATTTTAATATTAGAAAATATAAAATAGTGAATCGAAAATAGTTTAGGATAGAACCGGGAAGAAGGGAACACGGAATCACGGGTCGTCAAAAATCATCAAGAGTGGATCATTGAGCGCTCGAATCCCTGAATATGAGAAGAGAGGAAATAGAAAACACCAACGAGTCTCCCCCTACACTTATGGTAAAAACAAAAAAAAGATAGATAGATAGTTGGGTTGCCTCCCAAAAAGCGCTTGTTTTTGTTAACCGAGTCACAAGCCTGACTCATCCCCGAATTAAATGGTCCATGGGGAAGCCTCAAATGTAATACCGGGATCAAAAACCTTGTCCTCGTTCCCGGAGGAATATAACAAAGGAGAGGCAGGAGGATAAGTCTTGAATGGTAGGAAGGTCCTTTCAACATACGAGAAGTATGTGAAATTATGATCCACGGGAGGTGGGGTGGGTAAAGGAATCACATTGTCATCCTCCAAAGACAATGGATGCTGACCAATTGGCAAAGCCGTAAGGTTATGAATTATAGAATGGTCATTTTCACCTCCCGGGTCAAAGCACTCATCCTCATTTCCCGGAGAGTGAAATTGATACATCACCCGCTTGGGAGTGCATTCAATAGGATGAGAGGGCAATATAGTAGGAGAAGTAAGAGAAGAATTACCTTCCACCTGCGGTACCTTTCCAGTAGAGTCATAACTCTCCACCTCTGTGATAGAAGGGGGCATGGCTAACAATGTATGTTCAGTAATAGCAGGAGAATAAGAGCTATCAATGTCCTCAATCCCTTCTTCAAAGAGAGGATTCACCTCACTAGATATGTAATCGTCATCAAAATCAAATAAAGGGTTCGAATAACTCTTGAAAGTTTCCTTCGGAACGTCTTCATCAGATAGTGACTCGTCATCACTAGAAGTAAAATCATCATCTTGATCAAAAAGAGGATTAGAGAAAGCCAAAGAATCCTCTCCCAAAGTGTTGGTGGAAAGAACATCATCAGAAGAAAGTGCATCATACTCATCGTCACTGTCGGATGTCAACTCAGATTCACTTAGGATTGGGACAAGGTTATCAACACTAGACTTATTGAATTCGTCGGATTCCTTTGCAGGAATTGTGCTAATATCCTCATCCCTTAAGATGGTTGAATCCTTAGGCTCCAGAACCGGCAAGTCGGGCGAAGGAATAGAATTCTCATCGTTCCACGAAATATTACTCTCATCATCATCACTATCATAATAATATGGAGGCACAAGAGGAGGAGTATAAGCATTAAGGTTAGATACTTGCTCTTGTTGCTGATCCGCTTGACATTTCTCCATGATCTTGTTGCAAGCTTCTTGAACTTTTTGAAAGTTGTCAAAAAGTGTGGCCATTTCTCAGGAGGAAGTGCACACAAGGGTTGATGATTGACGGTGTGACGTGGGGGCTCAAAGTTATACACACTGGGATGATAGCACGGAACTTTATCAAAGACCTTCGACGGATCACAAGAAGAAGCATCGTGAGGGCCCCCACAAATATAGCACCACGGGTATGGAGAAAAACCCGGTGCATCTTGAGGATAAGGATTTTCATAGACGGGAGAGGGTGAGAACGTATTGTAAGAGGAGAAGTCGGAATTTGTTGAATTGCAAAATGGACAAAATCCAAATTGTGTATCGTCGATATCAAAACCACACCGCTCACAAGTACACCATTGACATGTTTGAAAACCATGCCATGGTCTCCCACACCATACGCAAGACGAATCCATGAAGAATTTTAAATAAGAGGGGTAAAGAAAAGAATTAAACATAATAGAGGATAAGAGGAATGTTTTTGGTGCAAAACTTTTGAAAAAGAAATGCTTTTTATGATTTTTCAAATGTTTTTGGGATTTTTTGAAAATTTTTGACACGAAAAATAACGTTCACGAGTGAACGGATCCCAAAAAGCAACGCGTCTCTCATAGAAAACCGTTAATCTTTACGAAAAGACCCGACAGCGGCGCCATTTGATAACTAGATTTTACTTAGTTAAAAATATCGTTGAACCAATCTCTTCGAATTGAAAAATGGGTTTAACTATGTGACTCAGTCGTTCTTTGGTGAAACAAATAGTTGTGTCGTTGTAGTAAATAAAAGTGTGCAAGACTTAAATGACGTTAAAGTAAATGTAAGTCTAATTTAAAATAAATGGCAAGTAATTAAAAGCGTGACAAAAAGTAAATGGCACTAAGAGTAAATGACGCAAACTTAAATCTATCTAAGGCAAACTTAAAATGCAACTAAAACTTAAACTAAGGCAAGGCTAAAATAAATCTAAGGCAAATAAACTTAAAGTGCAACTAAGGAAAAAGGCGGGAAAAGTAAAGCTTGAAAATTAAAAGTAGAAAGTTAGAAACTGAAACTAAAAAGAACCTGAAAACAGCTCATCCGGAATAATCCTTCGTTCGGAATAATCACTCATCCGGAATGTCACCTTCGTTCGGAATGATTCTTCTTCACTCGGAATATTAACCAAAAACCTTGATCCGGATTAAATCCTTTATCCGGAATATGTCACTTATCCGGAATAAAGTCTTGATTCGGAACTTTCTTCTTGATTAGGAATGTTGCAGATGAATCCCCTTGATCCGGAATATTGAAGATTCCGGATGAAGACCTTGATCCGGAATATGTCACTTATTCCGAATGAAACTCTTTGATTCGGATTATCTTCCTTGATCCGGAATATTTCTTCACAAAGCTTTGATTCGGAATGTTTGGTATTCCGTATGAAATGCTTGATCCGGAATGTTTGGATCTTCCGAATGAAACCTTGATCCGGAAGGTAGGATATTCCGGATGAATCACTTTGGATAAACCCTTTGATCCGGAATGTTTTGCTGATGCGGAATGTCCTCTTCACGCAACCTTGATCCGGAATGTTTAATATTCCGGATGAACGACTTTGGTTCGGAATATCCACAACACAATTCCTTCACTAGGAATGTCTGGCCTTGATCCGGAATATACATGGGAATCAGATGAACAGCGAAGAACACGCAAGACAAAAATAATACGGATCTAGATGAAAACTAATCAAAATCAACCAAAAGATTAAATCAAACTAATTACAAAACATTCACTAATCATAAACAAACAATCCAAATCAATCAAACTAACAAATATAACCAAAATAATCAAAACCCATTTTAATCAAATCAATAAAAGTAAGAACATGAACATGAAAAAATAAACATAAACATTAAAGAACGGAAGATAGGAGATCAAACAATAAAGTAAAGATTCACAAGAATTAAAAGAAAACTTACTTGAAATTAAAGGTATTTAAGGTGCAAGACAAGTATTTAAATTTGACATGAAAAGTAAATGACAAGGTAATTAAAATTGGAAGAACTAATTGTCACTATTAGCCAACAAGAATGAAATGTAAATCCTAATGACTATTTATAGGGGAGGATTAGGGAGTGCTTAGGAAGCTTCCTCCCCTCTTTCTTCTTTTCCTTAATTGCAAGATTAAGTCCTTAATCTTCTTAATCTTCTTAAATCTTGGACTTTAATGACTTTGTCTCGGGATTTCTTTGAACTCGTCTTGTAATTGTTCAATAAATTAGAATTGAGTTCTTTGGCTTTTAGTAAACTTCCGTCTTTTGACTTTTTCTTCGATAAATCTTCAGAATTAGTCTTGGACTTCCGTTCTTTTTGCACTCTTGACTTCTTGACTTCGTCTTTCGTCTTTTTCTTCGATAAAAGCCCGTGAATGCCCGTGTTTTCTCCACTTTTCACCTTTTCGTCCTAAATCATAACAAAAACACAAACCATGCATAATTCCGACATAAATGACATAAAATACACGTTTTGGCTCGGTTATTATTGTAATTAAGTGGTAAAAAGGATGGGTGTTTACACACCTATCACTACACAATAAAAGAAAAGCACAGAAATAGAAAAATAAAGGTTAACGTGAAAGGAATATTTTTGGTGCAAAATCTTTGAAAAAGAATTGCTTTTTAAGATTTTTCAAATGTTTTTGGTTTTTTGAAATTTTTAATTTTTATGAATTTTTGAAAACTTTTGAAGCAAGAAAAAGAACTTTCAAAAATGAGCGGATCCCAAAATCCAACGAGTCTCTCACAATAAACCGTTAATCTTCACGAAAAGAGCCGGCAGCGGCGCCATTTAATACAAGAGATTTTCTCGTATAAAAATTTGTTCGTTGTTCTAGTCTTTTTGAATTGATTACCGTTAATCGTGCGACTCAGTTGTTCTTGGTGGAAAATAAAGAAAATGATTATCTAATTTAATATTTTAAACTAAAAGTAAAATGAAAATGTAAATGTCGTTAAGTAAAAGTGGAAGCTTAAAAATTAAAACTAAAATTAAGACTTAATAATAAATGAGGAAAAAATAAAATTTTAAAAGTAAATTTGAAAACTTTAATAAAATGCAAACTAGAATTAGATCTAAGATTAAACAAATTTAAAATGACACTTAAGAAAATTGGCGGGAAAAATAAGTGTTTAAAAACTAAACATGGAAATTAAAACATAAGTCTGAATAATGAAAATCTGACCTAATTCGGAATCTGAATTCTAACCTAATTCGGAAAACAAGATTTCTTATCTAATTCGGAATGCACTCACGACCTAGTTCGGAATCCAAGTTTCTGACGTAGTTCGGAATACGTGTCACCCACATAATCCATAATCCATTGTTCAAGACCTAACTCGGAATGATTGTTCTCACCTAGTTCGGAATATGTAGTTTAGCACCTAACTCGGAATAGGGTTTGTCACCAACCTAATTCGGAATCCGGTCCATAACGCAATTCGGAATGAAGATCTAGATGTAATTCGGGAAGAGCAATACTAACCTAATTCGGGAAATACTGGTTTGCTCTTAGTTCGGGTAATTAGGGTTTATAAGGAATCCCGAATTAGATCAAAACAAGCCTAAACAAAAAATAAGCTAAAATCAAATAAGCACTTATCTAAAAGCTTAACCAAAATGATTTTAAGAAAAAGAAAATAAGCCAAAATTTTAAAACTTTTAAAAACACTAAATAATAAAAATATTTAAAAACAATTTTTTATAAAAATAAACTAATAAGCACTTAAATAAAAATAAGAAAAATAACTCAATAAGCACTAAAACACTATAAGCTATATAAATCAAACACTAAAAGATCAATAAGCACAATCAAACACAAACATCAATCAATCAAGAACATGATTAACAAACTACATGATTATCTAAATCAAAACAAGATTAAAAATAAAGAAAGGTAGAATGAGAATGATTAATTGAAAAATCTTGAAATTAAGATGATTTAAGATTCAAATTACAAGATTAAAGTAAAAGCTTGAAAAACATTAAGAAAAGCTAGAGAGTGAAAGTATATTAAGCTACTCCTAAAAACTACTTATTAATTCCTAATTAACTAACTACAATTATCTAACACCTCCTAATGACACATTAGGAGGGTATTTTTAGGAGGAGTAAAAATGTTGATGCTTTCTTCATTCTTTCTTCTTGTCTCGGCTCGATTTAAATTCTTTGTCTTTCTCGACGTCGTCTCGGGAGTTGTCGATATGAATTGAACTCGTCTTATAATTTTCTTCTTTAGTTAGACTTGGTTATTCGACTTCATTAAACTTCCATCTTTAGACTTTTTCTTCGATAAATCTTCAGAATAGGTCTTGGACTTCCGTTCTTTTTGCACTCTTCATCTTTTGACTTCGTCTTTTGTCTTTTTCTTCGATAAAAGCCCGTGAAAGCCCATGTTTTCTTCCCTTTTCACATTTTAGTCCTAAATCATAACAAAAAAACAAACCACGCATAGTTCCGACATTTACGACATAAAATACACGTTTTGGCTTAGTTATTATTATAATTAAGTGGTAAAAGGATAAGTGTTTTCACACTTATTAGGTGTTAGTGTGTTCGTTCTCATTTGATTCACGTAATCGGTAAACCCTAAAACCCTTTTCTTTTTATTGTTTTGATTAATTCATCACATGAAATCATGAGTTATTTAATAACAAGTTAATAATCATGTAATTAAACATGGGGGGTAAAATAAATCATGGTTAAAGGGTGTTTGTTTTTGGCCGACGCAAGGAACCGAGCCCCAAGGGGGTCTCGGCTTGTTATGTTTCGCACCAACCGAGACCTCAACGTCTCTGTGTGATGTCGTGTGTCTCTGGAACTTCCAAACCAAAGAAATACAATAGGAAATGAAATGTTACGCTTCAATAGAATGAATTCGGGCAGTAGGAGAAAAGGGAACCCCGACCTCGGTCGGGGTATGTTTATTGCTCGGGTGGGTCTCGGCTAAGAATAAGAACCACCACCGGCTTATGCCGGTGGCTAAATAAGGAAAGCAGGGGGAACCCCCATGCCGCGGAAGCAAGGGGAACCACCGGCTAGCCGGTGGGAACATTTGCTAGCCGGCGGCTAGCCATGACCAAGGGTGCGTTTGTGACCGGTTCACGGGTCCGGTTCACGGGGTTCATAAATACGGTTCACGATATGTTTAGATTAAAACACAGTTTCGATTCATGGGTTATTTTTGCAAGTAATTATTTTACAAGGTTAATTATTTTTACAAGATTAAATTAAGTTAATTAAAACATGCACATGATTAATTTAATTTATACATGACTTAGGTTATTAATATTATTATTAATACATGAATTGTAACATTACTAATTATTATTTTAATTATACTATATAATTAATTAGTTATTGAAATCATTACTTATAATTAATTAATTTGCATGACTTCGGTTATATTATTAATAGATAATAATACATGTTTTAACCTAAGTATTATTTTTACCTTTATTTAATTAAATCATGTTATATTTAATTAAACTCTTTAACCTATAGTTTATTTAATTTATATGAAATAATTAATAAACTATACTAATTAATTCATGACTTAGAATATTAATCAGTAAACACTTAAGCTTATATAGTTAGCTTTATAATCCAGCTTATTTCTATTTATTGAAACTTTCTATTTTTAGAAACTTATTTAGCAGCTAATCTATTTATGGAAACTTTCTATTTTTAGAAACTTATCTATTTTAAGTAGTAAATCTATTTTTGAAAACTTTCTATTTTTGGAAACTTTCTATTTTTGGAAACTTTCTATTTTTGGAAACTTTCTATTTTTGGAAACTTTCTATTTTAGGAAACCTGCTATTTTTAGAAAGTTACTTATTATTACACAACAAGTATAATAATACATGAAATACAAGAAATACTTAAACAGAATAGACAGAATACATGATAAACACAATATAAAGCTTAAAATCAGTAAAACATGACATGAACATATAAAACAAGCTAAGACATGATATAAACCAGTTACGTACTCAGTAATCAGATACTTATACACGTATATATTTATGTAGAATTAGTGATACCGAAGTAGGACTCTCTTCCGTTCGTCTTCTTCGTTCACTAGACACAAGGTACGGATTCTCCGTCCGTTTAGTATGGACATTCTTCCTTATTAGGATTCCCCGTATGCAGCCAAATGTTTTCCCCAGTATATGTTTTATATGTGTTTGAATTGCTTATGTTTAATTAGATACCTAAAGCCATATACATGCATGACCAGTTTCACCTAGTAATGGAGGTACCATAACCATAACACTAGAGGCACTAGTGTTACGGCTCCACCACGACGGAGTGATAACTCGTGGCGTCCCTTCAGCTTTTGGCCATATTATTATTATCAGGTGGGGCGTATGGGTGCATCCTAGTTTACATGTTTTCAGCAGATTATTCAGGTGAATGTGATGTGTGCCTTGCATCCTTCACAAGGAGCTGATCCCTCCTACCCAAACCAGTATATTAAATTAGAGACAGCCCCTCTAATTTGCATGACGAGGTTAGCCCTCCAAGTATTCATGCACGTTGATAATTCATGACCTATATTGGCTAATGGTAAACATGTTAAATAATTTTTACAAGATAAACATAAGGCTTTTCAAACTATAAAACCAGTTTTAATAAGATATAACCAGGTTATTCAGGATTTAGTCTTTTCCGCTGCTTTATGCTTTTATGATTATATTATTCATGCTTTATTTGTATACCCGTGCACTGAGCGTCATGCTCAGCCATTTTCCTTTTCATGTTCCCAAAACGGCAGGTACTCAGGGAGGCTCGTAGACTTTAAGCGTACGTGCATATGGATTGGAAGTTTCATAGCCTTCTTTACTTTATGCATTTCTTTATACTTTGATACTCATTTCCATGGACATTGTTTAGTCCTTTCTATTTACAGTACTTACGTTTGTGTGTGATGAGTTCTACTTTTGGGGTAGTGATGTTTGATTCCGGTATTTCCTTTATGGTCATGTGATGTTTTATACATTTATCTTTGTATGCTTTGATGACACGCCATAATCACGCGTGACATTCCATTTACCAAAATGGGGTGTTACAAAAATAAAGAGTGTGTGCATTTTCACACTCTATCTAACTTGTACAAATGAGCTAATCTAGGGCTATGAATAAAAAGTTTAGGATAGAACCGGGAAGACGGGTACACGTAATCACGGGTCGTCAAAAGTCATCAAGAATAGATCTTTAAAAGCTCGAATTCCTGGACATGATAAGAAAGAAGACAATAAACACATACTAGGGTCTCCCCCTACACTTATTATAAAAACAGAGAAAAAGGATAGATACTGCGGGTTGCCTCCCGAGAAGCGCTTATTTTTGTTCACCGAGTCGTGAGCCTGACTCGACTTTGATTAGCATGGTAAGAAGCTTGAAGAACATCCACCGGGATCAAATATATGGTTTTCGTCCATCAAATAGCACAAGCTTAAGGTGAACAAGGCAAGCCAAAGAAGAGTAGGCAAGGTTCTCTTTAGCAAAGATTGAGCATGGTGGTAGAAAGTAGGATGAAGTGCAAGCATATCTCCACAAGTTCCAAAAATCTTTCCTTTTATTTCATCAGATGGATACTGAGATGGCTGAAGGATTGTGATACCTGGATCGAACACTTTTTCCTTTAGGGGAAAATAAGACTCAGGCTCAGTAGAATTTGAAGAAGATCCGCTCATAAATCGTACAATCTCATCTGACGAAGGTCGATAGATAGGTGTCAAAACATAAGTACTGCGGATGTTGGTGTCTTCCGGTTTCTTCTCCTTTGAAACGGGTTTCTTAATATACGGAGAAGGATAAAGACCAAAATCAAAGTCCAAAGGAGGAGAATCATTCTCATTGGGGAAGTATGTATTAAGGAAAGTGGCAAAATCTTCCTCAAATGAGTAGTCATCCAAAGTAGCAAGTGTGTTTGGTGGAGTATCTTCATCAAAAATAGGAGCAAGGTCATCATGTGAAGAATCACTCGAGAGAGTATCAACATCATCAAAATCATCATAAGTTGGCATGTCTTTATACTCTAAAGCAAAATTATCATAATCATCCCCATCAGAACTAGAATCATCATCATAGTCATCATAGATCGATGGAGAATCATAAATTGGTGGGGGATCCAAATTGGAGATTGAATCATTAGAATCATCCACATCGTCTTGGAAATATGGATTATCATAGCAAGACTCGAAAAGAGGATTATCATATACAACAAAATCATCAAGCTTAAAACTTTCCAAAGTATTAGTAAGCTCTTCTTGAAGCACATTAATCATTTTCGCCGATTCTTTTCCATTTGACTTACTTGTAATCTTCCTCGTCTTAAAAACTTGGGCATCATTCCCGACCCTTAAGATTAATTCACCTTCGGCAACATCGACTAAAGCTTTTCCGGTTCTCAAGAATGGCCGCCCAAGTATTAACGGAATACAAGGGTCCATTTCATAATCAACAACAACAAAATTGACCGGAAAAGTGAAGGTACCAACTTTAATGAAAACATATTCTGCAATACCCACGGGGTAAGAGAGAGTTCGATTTTCTAGCTCAAGAGTCATCTTTGTTGGTGTAAGTTCGGGTAATGATATCTTTTTCTTCAACTTTGTTAAAAATGCAAGGCAACACAAAACGACCGAGATCTACAAGTTTTTCCAAAAGTTCTTTAAGAATGACTGCATAACAGTTTACATTTAAGCGTGTGTTGACAAAATCAGCCATCTTTTCCTTCTTGTTAAGAAATTCCTTGAATGCTTTGACAAATTTCGGCATTTGGACAAGTGCTTCAACAAGACTAATGTTGCAATTCATTTTGGAGATCGTCTTCAAAAAGGAAGTAACTTGAGAATCCTCTTTTGTGAGCAATTTGCACTTGTCTAACCGAGAAGGATAAGGGATGTTTGGTTTAGGAGGTGAAGGTGTATCAGATACAGGTTGAGATGTTGAAGGTTGAGAAGTAGAAGTTTTAGAGGTGGTAGGTGGGGTTGGTGAAGGGTTTTGCTTAGGTACTTCTTCCTTAAGAGGTGGAGACGGTAATGGAGAACGAGTACTAGGTGTGGGAATAGGAGGGATAAATGGAGGTGGAGGAGGTGTAGATGGAGTCACTCGGGGAGGGATAGAAGGTCCTACTAGAGTTGCTCCACTACGTGTAGTAATGGCACTCACATTAGCTCTAGGGTTTGTTTCGATGGTAGAAGGAAGAGCACCTTTGGGGCGAAGGGCTTGTAACATTTGAATGAATTTCCTATCAGTGGACTGTTGTATTTATCTATTAGATTCTTGCATTGCTTGCATTATTTTCTCATGTTCATTCAATTTTTGCAAAACTAAGTCCATTGGCGGATGAGGTAAATTGAACCCTTGTTGTTGAAAACCTTGGTTTGGGTATTAGTTATAAGGTGGAAAACCTTGAGGATTGAAACCTTGGTTTGGGAAGCCTTGATTTTGCATGTGAAAGTTTCCTTGATTTGCATTTGAGCCCCTCACATTGGCATTTCCTTGTAAGTTAGCTCTTGGCTGCCCTTGGTTGTTTTGGTTGGGCGGGGGTGGTCTTTGTTGAAAGCCGGGTGGTGCCAAGTAATTCGTCGAGTTGTAAGACAAGTGATTAACATCGACATTAGGCTTGAAATGAACTCTCTTGGTGTTTTTGTAAGCATACACTTCCCCGTGAGATTAATCATAAGCTTTATCACAATTAGCATAAGAGTGTGGCCCACCACAAGTTTCACAAGTTATATTAAGAGCATGGGCATGTTGAGTGGGAGGGTTATCTCTTAGAACAAGGTGTTTTACTATAGAAGTAAGCTCCTTAATTTGAGTAGTGACTTCACTCTCACTGGCAGTAGCCATAGTAGCCCTAACACTCTTGGTTTGGACTTTGGCTTTGTTTTCAATGATAGCCCGCCCAAGCTTCATTCATAGTTTTAACCAAAATATTACCCCCCCTCCCCCGAGGCACTATTTAGTGAATCTTGGTTATTCAAACTTAATCCATTATAAAAAGTATTAATTTGATGTACCTTTGTAAAACCGTGTTGTGGACACTTTCTTAAAAGTTCCTTAAAACGATCCCAAGATTCACTAAATGTCTCACCGTACTTTTGTTCAAAATTGATAATGTCATTCCGCAAAGCGGTAGTACGTGAGGGTGGGAAAAAGTAATTGATAAATTTGGTGTCAAGGTCCGTCATTGTGACAATACTCTGGGAAGGTTCCTTATCAAGCCAAGTCCGGGCTTGTCCCTCGAGGGAGAAAGGAAAGAGTAGCAAGAGAATTGCATCTTGTGAGACCCCATTGTACTTAACAGTATTGGATAAGTGTACGAACCTTTTAATGTGATCATGTGGATCATCATTAGTGTGGCCTAAGAATGGTGTAGCGGAAACCATTTGTATGAAACCGATCTTGAGGTCGAAGTTATTTGCATCAATAGCCAGAACCACAATCGCATCTTCATTGCCTTCAATATGTGACTGCAAGAGCTCGATCATAGGACAGTTATCCATTGTGTTAACTACATGAGGAGGCTCGATGACAGCAGATTGAATGGACTTCCTTTTGCGTGAGCGAGTACGCATACACCTACACAATCAAAGAAAAGCACAGAAATAGAAAAATGAAGGTTAACGTGAAAAGGAAATATTTTTTGTGCAAAATCTTTGAAAAGGAATTTCTTTTTAAGATTTTTCAAATGTTTTTGGTTTTTTGAAATTTTTAATTTTTATGAATTTTTGAAAACTTTTGAAGCAAGAAAAAGAACTTTCAAAAATGAACGGATCCCAAAATCCAACACGTCTCTCACAATAAACCGTTAATCTTCACGAAAAGAGCCGGCAGCGGCGCCATTTAATACAAGAGATTTTCACGTATAAAAATTTGTTCGTTGTTCCAGCCTTTTCGAATTGATTACCGTTAATCGTGCGACTCAGTTGTTCTTGGTGGAAAATAAAGAAAATGATTATCTAATTTAATTTTTTAAACTAAAAGTAAAATGAAATTGTAAATGTCGTTAAGTAAAAGTGGAAGCTTAAAAATTAAAAATAAAATTAAGACTTAAAAATAAATGACGAAAAATTAAAACTTTAAAAGTAAATTTAAAAAAATTAATAAAAATGCAAACTAGAATTAGATCTAAGATTAAACAAATTTAAAATGACACTTAAGAAAATTGGCGGGAAAATAAGTGTTTAAAAACTAAACAGGGAAATCTAAACATAAGTCTGAATAATGAAAATCTGACCTAATTCGGAATCTGAATTCTAACCTAATTCGGAAAACAAGATTTCTTATCTAATTCGGAATGCACTCACGACCTAGTTCGGAATCCAAGTTTCTGACGTAGTTCAGAATACCTGTCACCCACATAATCCGGAATCCATTATTCAAGACCTAACTCGGAATGATTGTTCTCACCTAGTTCGGAATATGTAGTTTAGCACCTAACTCGGAATAGGGTTTGTCACCAACCTAATTCGGAATCCGGTCCATAACGCAATTCGGAATGAAGATCTGGATGTAATTCGGGAAGAGCAATACTAACCTAATTCGGTAAATACTGGTTTGCTCTTAGTTCGGGTAATTAGGGTTTATAAGGAATCCCGAATTAGATCAAAACAAGCCTAAACTAAAATCAAATAAGCACTTATCTAAAAGCTTAACCAAAATGATTTTAAGAAAAAGCAAATAAGCCAAAATTTTAAAACTTTTAAAAACTAAATAATAAAAATATTTAAAAACAACTTTTTATAAAAATAAACTAATAAGCACTTAAATAAAAATAAGAAAAATAACTCAATAAGCACTAAAACACTATAAGCTATAAAAATCAAACACTAAAAGATCAATAAGCACAATCAAACACAAACATCAATCAATCAAAAACATTATTAACAAACTACATGATTATCTAAATCAAAACAAGATTAAAAATAAAGAAAGGTAGAATGAGAATGATTAATTGAAAAAGCTTGAAATTAAGATGATTTAAGATTCAAATTACAAGATTAAAGTAAAAGATTGAAAAACATTAAGAAAAGCTAGAGAGAGAATGTATATTAAGCTACTCCTAAAAACTACTAATTAATTCCTAATTAACTAACTACAATTATCTAAAATCTCCTAATGACACATTAGGAGGGTATTTATAGGAGGAGTAAAAATGTTGATGCTTTCTTCATTCTTTCTTCTTGTCTCGACTCGATTTAAATTCTTTGTCTTTCTCGACGTCGTCTCGGGATTTGTCGATATGAATTGAACTCGTCTTATAATTTTATTCTTTAGTTAGACTTGGTTATTCGACTTCATTAAACTTCCGTCTTTAGACTTTTTCTTCGATAAATCTTCAGAATAGGTCTTGGACTTTCATTCTTTTTGCACTCTTGATCTTTTGACTTCGTCTTTTGTCTTTTTCTTCGATAAAAGCCCGTGAAAGCCCATGTTTTCTTCCCTTTTCACATTTTAGTCCTAAATCACAACAAAAACAAAAAACCACGCATAATTCCGACATTTACGACATAAAATACACGTTTTGGCTTGGTTATTATTATAATTAAGTGGTAAAAGGATAAGTTTTTTCACACTTATTAGGTGTTAGTGTGTTCGTTCTCATTTGATTCACGTAATCGATAAACCCTAAATCCCTTTTCTTTTTATTGTTTTGATTAATTCATCACATGAAATCATGAGTTATTTAATCACAAGTTAATAATCATGTAAATAAACATGGGGGGTAAAATAAATCATGGTTAAAGGGTGTTTGTTTTTGGCCGACGTAAGGAACCGAGCCCCAAGGGGGTCTCGGCTTGTTATGTTTCGCACAACCGAGACCTCAAGGTCTCGGTGTGGTGTCGTGTGTCTCGGCAGTAGGAGAAGAGGGAACCCCGATCTCGGTCGGGGTATGTTTGTTGCTCGGGTGGGTCTCGGCTAAGAACAAGAACTACCACCGGCTTATACCGGTGGCTAAATAAGGAAAGCAGGGGGAACCCCCATGCCACGGAAGCAAGGGGAACCACCGGCTAGCTGGTGGGAACATTTGCTAGCCGGCGGCTAGCCATGACCAAGGGTGCGTTTGTGACTGGTTCACGGGTCCGGTTCACGGGGTTCATAAATATGGTTCACGATATGTTTAGATTAAAACACAGGTTTGGTTCATGGGTTATTTTTGCAAGTAATTATTTTACAAGGTTAATTATTTTTACAAGATTAAATTAAATTAATTAAAACATGCACATGATTAATTTAATTTTTACATGACTTAGGTTATTAATATTATTATTAATACAAGAGTTGTAACCTAAGTAATTATTATTTTAATTAGACTATATAATTAATTAATTATTGAAATCATGACTTATAATTAATTAATTTGCATGACATAAGTTATATTATTAATAGATAATAATACATGTTTTAACCTAAGTATTATTTTTACCTTTATTTAATTAAATCATGTTATATTTAATTAAATGCTTTAACCTATAGTTTATTTAATTTACATGAAATAATTAATAAACTATACTAATTAAATCATGACTTAGAATATTAATTAGTAAACACTTAAGCTTATGTAGTTAGCTTTATAATCCAGCTTATTTCTATTTATTGAAACTTTCTATTTTTAGAAACTTATTTAATTAAAGCAGCTAATCTATTTATGGAAACTTTCTATTTTTAGAAACTTATCTATATTAAGCAGTAAATCTATTTTTGGAAACTTTCTATTTTTGGAAACTTTCTATTTTTGGAAACTTTCTATTTTTGGAAACTTTCTATTTTTGGAAACTTTCTATTTTAGGAAACCTGCTATTTTTAGAAAGTTACTTATTATTACACAACAAGTATAATAATACATGAAATACAAGAAATACTTAAACAGAATAGACAGAATACATGATAAACACAGTATAAAGCTTAAAATCAGTAAAACATGACATGAACATATAAAACAAGCTAAGACATGATATAAACCAGTTACGTACTCAGTAATCAGATACTTATACACGTATATATTTATGTAGCATTAGTGATACCGAAGTAGGACTCTCTTCCGTTCGTCTTATTCGTTTACTGGACACAAGGTACGGATTCTCCGTCCTTTTAGTATGGACATTCTTCCTTATTAAGATTCCCCGTATGCAGCCAACTGTTTTCCCCAGTATATGTTTTATATGTTTTTGAATTGTTTATGTTTAATTAGATACCTAAAGCCATATACATGCATGACCAGTTTCACCTAGTTATGGAGGTAACATAACCATAACACTAGAGGCACCAGTGTTATGACTCCACCACGACAGAGTGGTAGCTCGTGGCGTCCCTTCAGCTTTTGGCCATATTATTATTATCAGGTGGGGCGTATGGGTGCATCCTAGTTTACATGTTTTCAGCAGATTATTCAGGTGAATGTGATGTGTGCCTTGCATCCTTCACAAGGAGCTGATCCCTCCTACCCAAACCAATATATTAAATTAGAGGCATCCCCTCTAATTTGCATGACGAGGTCAGCCATCCAAGTATTCATGCACGTTGATAATTCATGACCTATATTGGCTAATGGTAAACATGTTAAACAGTTTTTACAAGATAAACATAAGGCTTTTCAAACTATAAAACCAGTTTTAATAAGATATAACCAGGTTATTCAGGATTTAGTCTTTTCCGCTGCTTTATGCTTTTATGCTTATATTATTCATGCTTTATTTGTATACCCGTGAACTGAGCGTCATGCTCAGCCGTTTTTCTTTTCATGTTCCCAAAATGGCAGGTACTCAGGGACGCTCGTAGACTTTAAGCGTAGGTGCATATGGATTGGAAGCTTCATAGCCTTCTTTACTTTATGCATTTCTTTATACTTTGATACTCATTTCCATGTACATTGTTTAGTCCTTTCCATTTACAGTACTTACGTTTGTGTGTGATGAGTTCTACTTTTAGGGTATCGATGTTTGATTCCGGTATTTCCTTTATGGTCATGTGATGTTTTATATATTTATCTTTGTATTCTTTGATGACACGTCATAATCACGCGTGACATTCCATTTACCAAAATGGGGTGTTACAAAAATAAAGAGTGTGTGTGTTTTCACACTCTATCTAACTTGTACAAATGAGCTAATCTAGGGCTATTTATAGAGGCTGGGATGTGAAGTAGGTGATGCTGATGACGTGTTATAGCCAATAGCCAAAAGCCACGTGTCCAAATCATGGTACTTGTGTTCTTCAAGTGTTCATCCATGATTGGGGGGTTTTAATCCACTGAATGATATGTTAATTAAAGTGGTGGGATGAATTCGTCTCTTGATCCTGATCAGTTTTCATGATGATCACTCTTTCTGAAATGGCCTAAATCGTTAAGTGTTTGCTAGGAAGATGATGAACTAACGTGGCAGCATGTTATTAGTTGAAAATAGGAGACACAGATCATTATCCATTTTAACAGTATGGATAATTGACATGCAGGCTTGCTATTGGTGGAATGAGTAAGTGGGTTGCACTGTTGGGATTTGGCGGCTGTCATCCTCTCTCTTCATTAATTCCCTTGACCTGGCAATCCACTTCACTCAGATACTCACATCTGATTGGTTCATAGCCTCAACACACGGATCATGTCTTATATTCATTCCAAAAATGGAAACTTTATCCCTTTTGCTTAGCAGATTTATATCTTGAGTTAATAGCTTCATAAACGTGACATTCTTGGCCCTTTGACTTGATCTTTGACCAGCTTTGACCCTTTGACTTGTTGACTTTGAATTTGAGGTCTTTTGACTTTGTTCTTGACTTTATCAAATTTGCAATTTTAGTCACTTAAGTTTGGCAGATTGTCAAAAAAGGTCCTTTGACTTTGTTGACTTGTCATCTTGAGTCCTTCTTTTGTAATTTCTTCAATATAAATGCCTTGGAATCCGTGTTTGCATCAAATTTATATCTTTCTACCTACAAAAGCACAAACAACAAATAATACCCCATAATACTGCTTTTACACATAAAATTTGGTATTTTTCTTTATGTTTTTAGGGTTTAATATTATATATTTGATATGAGATTTCACTCATATTAGTAGTATTCTCATATTTTTCCTTAATAGTCTGTTCATCGGCACCTGGCGTCGTGTCGGTTGCTGGAGTTGCAGGAATGGTGATTGTAGTGAGAGTATACGGTCCTTCTTTGATGCAACGGCGTAGAACAACACCATTTGGTTTAGTATCAAGATATCGAATAAAACGTGATTGCCATTGAGCATATCGACCGGACACAAGCATTGGCGGTCTCTCTTTGTTACCCGCCACCATGATGTTGGTATTTGTAACACGATACTCAGCAGTAGAATCCATCTCGATAATCTCTGAAGTGATGAAGTGAATATGGATCTTAAGTAGATGTTGTAGTGATTGTTGTTATCGAGAAAAGTTGTTGAAATCAATTAACAAAGTATTCTTGCTAAACCAAAAAATTCCAAGACCAAATAACTCACGATTAAAAAATTTCAAATTCACTTTTTGGAAAGTTTTCTAACACATAATTTTGGAATGTGTTATTGAGGAATTCGAAAAATGTTAAATCAAGATTTCGGAATATAACATGCAATGATTTCGGAATCTAACTTGAAAGATTTCGGAATACAATCTTCAAGATTTCGGAATCCAATATGGGAAGATTTCAGAATCCAATATTGAAAGATTTCAGAATCCAATATGGAAAGATTTCGGAATATGATCTTTAAGATTTCAGAATACGATCCTTCAACAGAGATTTCAGAATGTGCCTGATAGAAGATTTCGGAATAAGTTCTTAAATGATTTAGGAATGCACCAAGGTCGCAATATGTCTATCTAAGATTCCATAATACGGAATTCACCTTAAGAATCCGGAATCACAACAATCAGGAATCTCAAATCCGGAATATCAAGATAACATTCTGGAATCAGAACAATTCGGAATACCCAAAATACCAATCCGGAATCACAACAATCCGGAATCACCTCAGAACAAATCTGGAATCCTAACTTAACTCAGATTCCAGAATCCAATCAATGCACCAAATCCGTAATAAAACCAAAAGTCGGAATAATTTAACACAAAATCCAGAATGGAAGATTTCGAAATCAAATGAATCCAGAATATTCTCTATATTCCGAAATTAAAGGTAAATCGAGCCAATATCACTTTAGACGCTGTAGAATATTGATAACCTATGAATCTATGAAGTGGGTTGATGTTTTCTAGTGAGAGAAACTAGAGAGAGAAAGTGAGAGAAACTATGTGTTATTTTATTAATATGAAAACTAGAAAGTGACAACAACCAACCCCTTTCCATGGTGGAAAGGGGTATTTATACTTCCAAGCTACATTGGGATTGGGCCGGTCCATGACAAGCCCATGGACCGGTTCTTACTTAACTTAATAAGTAACAATTAACTATTTGTTAACTACGAGCTATTACAACATAAATCATATTGTGGAGTGATCGATACTTCTAATATACGTTAAAAGGTATTTCTAACAATCTCCCCCTAAGGGAGGTCACTCCACGTTACAAAGTTCTAAACCTAGCATACTATACTAAGTCTTCGTTCTTTAGCTCGTAGTCTTTTCTTCTTTTCTTTCTTTTGTTGTGAATATGTTGGTTTGATCTTTTTGGCTTTGGCTTGAGAGCATTGTTCTTTTGGCCTTTCACGTGCGATCTTTGCCTTTCTTGTGAATTTTGCCTCCTCGTGACTTCATGTTCCACACACTTACGTCTTTTTGTTGAATTCTCGAAAGCTTCAGAGTTTGGTACAGCGGAAGACTTCATCTTGTACTTTCTTGAATTTTTGCTAAACTTTGTTGCAAAAGAACATAAGCATGTGGAAACGACTTCATCAGGTACACCGCAACACCACCGTCTTTAACTGGTACACAGCAACGCCACCGTCTTCAACAGGTACACAACAACGCCACCGTCTTTAACAGGTACACAACAACGACACGAATAAAATGGCTTTGAACATTTTATTCTAATTCGGTAGCATTTTACCTCCGGTCGGTGAAGACCGTTGGACGATATTAGATATCGTACCCGTGACGGATAGTTTCAATTAACTAATTCCTGACAGGATTTCGCGGGTAAACCCGTTCTCTTTATTCGACCGTCCAAAGCTGACTGCGAACATAAAGAGTGAATCACTTGGATAATTTATCCTTGTGATTTGAAGACGTCAATTCATGAAACCTGGAACAAGTGAATTTCAATTAAGATTTTCACCATCGTTGCTTTCCAGTTGTCACGAGCTCAATTCATAAAGAATCTTGCACGTCACCTACCAAGTGCTGTTTGATGTTAACACTAGAAGGATTTCCACTCGTCACTGTGATCGATAAAGAGTCACTCTGAGTGTTCTGGCAAGATCATATGATAATACGTAGAGGCCTGGAACGAGTTTAAGTTCAATTAAGAATTAAACCACTATTTCTTTCCAGTTTTTCACAAGGTTGGTTCTAAAAGAACCGCACGTGTAACCTACCATGAGCTTGTTTGATGTTGGCTCAAGCAGGATTTCCATCTTCATTGTAATACTTACGTATTACTCGGATGTTCTGGCAATATTACAGGAATATTGCGTAGGACTCATGAAAATCTCTTACTTTTCACAGTGTGTGAGAAAGCAAGGAATAAATTGAAAGTGTCCTAATGAGACTTTTGATGATCTCTTGGCTCTAGACTCGATTGTGCGTTTTGATTTAGTGAGCGATGGCTGGAGAGGAGTGCCACCTTTTCAATACCAGTCTATTCGGAGTGAATAAACCAATAGATAACGTGTTGATCTCCGTGTGATTAAAACAAATACTTTTTGAGAGATATTTGAGTTAGCTGGGAAGGTTGTGCATTGCATCACTGGGTCCATGATGTCTTTCTTCAATACCGAGAATCATTAGCAAAAATGACCTCAATAGCATATGTATTGACCCGGTTTCTGCCTAAAGTTGTAAGGAGGGCTTC
This sequence comes from Glebionis coronaria, assembly GCA_025667525.1. Taxonomy (NCBI): domain Eukaryota; kingdom Viridiplantae; phylum Streptophyta; class Magnoliopsida; order Asterales; family Asteraceae; genus Glebionis; species Glebionis coronaria. The sequence goes on from CM046877.1 coordinate 429,295,470, forward strand.
TTTCTTTACACCCTTTATCTTTACAATTCTTTTTCATTCTTCAACCCCTTCAATGCTTACCAATACGTCATCACTAGCACCTTGTTGTGATTGTTCCAGTGCTAGCTTAAGTACTTGGTCGGCATTCAGCTACGTTCACATTCTTTCTTCATCTTTCCAAGGACTTCTAATTCTATCTAGGGAATTGTCCTTGGTAAGATTCCATCGGCTCTGATGAATCATTGGACTAAACCTATTCCTACCACCCTTTTGTCACCACATTCGTCGTGAATTAAGTGTGTTTTGGGAAGGAATTGCCACCATGAAAAATCATTGAAAATCACTTAAGGTACTTGTGATATAGAAATCAAAAGTTTTGTACCTTAGGTGTTTTGTTCATCAAAAACGCTCCCCCTTAACACGTGCTTTACACATATTAAGTTGGATAATCGTTAAGTCTTTTTCATCTTTTAGCCAAGTATCATTTAAATCTCCTTAATCCCATTTTCTCCCCTTATCCAAAATGTTAACCATTAATATTTGGGATATTGAATGGATTAACCGGTCTTTGGGTAAAAATGAAATCGATGTTTGGCCATAGAACATGTTCATGCTCCCCCTTAAGTTAATAAGGGATAGTTGTAGTGCTTTAGTATGATATATTTGAAAGATTTAGAATCTCGTGAGAAATTCTTGAAAAATTATCATACTTTAACACTACATCAAGCCGTAAAAGCACAATATTCACAAATATACATATTCACAATTGAAAACCAATATAAAGTGGACCTGAAGTGTACGACCCATTAGATGGATCGTTGCAGTAGCTTGTGGTGCACTAGATATGGTCTACCACCAACAAATCTTTCCAAACTCCTCATCAATCTACGTTCACGGAGCTTTTGATCAATCTTCTTGATCACATAATTCGCCATCTGCCGATAACCCTTATGCCAATCCTCCGTCATCTCTGGCAAAGTCCCACCCGAGTTCAGATGCTCCAACTTTCCTCTGACTTGTAGAAGAGTCCCATCACTGTACTTATAAAGCTCACCCACCCTCATAAACTTCATTAAACCTCGACTGTTCAAGTAGAAAATGCCGCAATTCGGAACAGAAATGCCGGTATAAGGACATCTATCTACATGTTGAGGTAGAACTTGATTCACTGGACGGGTTAAGTTGAGCTTCCTTTGATAGCTTTCGACTCCCAACTGAAGATCTTCAACTCTTTTCTTGATAACAACGCTTCGTGTGAACATACGAAGTGCTGTATTCAAGGCAATGAGGTCTTCCCGAGGAATATGTGTGAGTTGATCTCGGGTCATCAGAAGCAACATATCTTCGATATCCTCAAGGCGAATGATAGAAAAATCTCCCTGCTGGATTTTGTATTCTCTGTCATCCTCCCTTTTCAAACGAATCTCCGTCACATGATAATAGCCATTATTGGCTTCAGTTTTCAACCCTAAGATACTGGAGATGCGGATATCGGATCTAACGTTACTCCCTGAATTGACTAGACAGCAGCCCCTGTACGCCCTTCGAACTCGTTCGTCCCAGTGTGATGCACCTATGACAGCATACATATCATAATTACGATTTACCTTTGGGACCCAGAGTCGGTTTACCTTTTCCTCGATAAAGGGTATTGTCCCCCAGTTGGCAGCTTTCAGCAAGGTCAGGGAGGTTGCGTACTTTGATGACCCCTTCAGAAGATACACAAGATCATTGGTGACGAAGAAGTCGAGAGCAATCTGATTATTTTGAGTAGGATCAAGTGGAGGTGGGGCTCTTTCTGATTCATGAAGACCTGGCCGTTGAACGGTATTCAGGGCTTTCAGGATCTCATCGGCATAATACTCGAACTCCATTTGGGTCAATCGGGTTTTGGCGCGAAGTCTCTTATCCTTCAGCGCTTTCATCACCAAAGATGGAGTAACCGAAGTCTTATACTCATGAGCAAGAAATGCACATAAGTCAATCGGACTGCGGATACGAAGATACAAAACATCTTTGTCAGCGTCTGTGATCGGATCATATTGCGCCGCTGCCGTGATCCAAGCCTGTGGTGGTGCAGTCTCATCAATCTCCAACGTGTCTGCCCAGTCCCTTGTGCTTGGAACAGTAGATTGTGGTTCTTGTTGTAGAGGAGTGGAGACGTGAACATCTGCTTGTTCTGATTCAGGCATCTCGGCAGTGTCATGAACGGGCGAGTGTTGTGCAGCTTCAGGTTTGGTTACCGATTTTGCAATCACAGGAGCAACAACAACAGGACTAATATGGTTAGTGGTAATAGGTATAGATACAGCAATAGAAGTACCGGGAATCGATGACGCTGTAGTAGCATTCACATCGTGGCGCCACTTAGATCGTCTTGATTCCGTTGATGTTGATTTGTCCTTCTGAGCTGCATCTTTCTTGGACTTGGTTCCAGACTTAGCAGGTTTCTTTGAGCTGGTAACCTTATCCCCCTCTTTAGGCTGTTTACCCCCATCATCATCCTCATCGTTATCCTCGTTGCTCCCCCTAGCACTCTCCTGGTGACCATCACCACCATCATTACCCTCATTATCATCATCATCCTCATCATCATCATCATCATCATCATCATCATCATCCTTATCATCATCACCATCATCGTCATCGTCGTCATCCTTTTCTTCTTCTTCTCCTTCTTCTTCCTCTTCTTCACCAGTACCCTCCTCTTCTTCACTTTCTTCCCTTTCTTCTTCAGGCAGAATGTGATAGGGTACCACACTTCCAAACATCTTGAACAACTTATCATCCTCCATGATAGCGTCATTCAGGGATTTATAAAGAGCCCGTTGAATCCTAGATTTATCAAACGATCCAAGTTCCCTCATACGAGCTTTGAGGATCTTCTTCAATTCAAAATCCGTCAAGTCATAAGCAATCTTGTAGGCGGATTCTGAAGGATTGGATGATTTGATCATCAAGTTATCAGCAGCGAGTGTATTCAACTCATCACGCAATTTAGGCATAAGGGATTCAACGGAGTTTTTCACTCTCTGCTCAATAGAAGCTTCAAGAGCTTCTTTCTGCTCTTTATAGTTATCCTTAATTTCTCGAAGTCTCATAATTCGTACTGCATGCCTATCAACTTCAGCCTTTTTGACCCGAGCAAGTTCTTCTGCATGAGCTTTACGTGTAAATTCCATATCTGCAGCGAACTTAGCAATCAACTCTTCTTGAGCTTTCTTAGATGCCTCTTCACTTTGCACTCTTCGAAGTAGCTCTTGGCGAAGATTATCCATCTCTCTTTTTTGATTATCCGTGTGTTTGTTCAACATCTCTGCCATGACGAATGCAGCCATTGAAGATGTTCCAGAGCTACTTTGGGAAGGTTGAAGAGGCTCGGTTGTTACTACGGTACTAAGGATGGGAGTTATCGGTGGAGGAAGAAATGGTGTTGAAACCGGTCGGGTTGTAAGGGTTGTATTGGTGGAGGTTGAGTTACTAATGGTTGAGTAGGTACCATGATTGTAGGATCACCGGACTCCTTTTCAACACTTTCCGAAACGGGGATGGATATTTCCTTTGAAGTAGAATACCGTTCGGGTGATCCAAACTCATCAACATCATCTGGTTCCACGTACTCTTCTTCAATATTCATCTGAGCACCCGAACCACTACCACCCGTATCTCTCCTACTCCTTTCAAGAGCTATCTTCATTGCTTTTCTCTCAGCCTTGTTAAGAGTAGGATCATCAATATCTTCTTCATCGTGGAGAACTAACTCATCAGCCGTACCCTTTCCCTTCTTAACTGCAGTCTTCTTCTTTTTGGCTTTGGGTTCAGGTAAAGCTGTTTGCTTCCGTTTACCTTTGCTCTTAACCGTGGTAGATGAGTCTTCACCTGCTAGAAGGCTTGCTCGTTGATTCTCAATTTCTTGTATCAAGTTCTTGTAATCATCAAATGCGATAATCTCATCGGTCAGAAGATGACTGGGAATGGGACCAGGAATAACCGTATTCGAATGAGTCTCCTGCCTTAAGTCTACCAAATCATCATCATCTATCGTGTGGTGACGACTACCTGCACGCTTATCAATGGATGCATCGTTTTCCATAAAGTAATGTATGATCAGCTTAATAAACCTAGGGTACTGGTAACTTTTAACCTTACCCTTCGTGTTTGTGAAGAGTTGAAAAGTAAACTCCTCCCATAGCAATGATGCATAATCAATACCCATACCTTTGAACATACCGTAAAACATCTTGATGATTGGCGGACGAACAACATCAAACCCAGTTGTTTTGGGTGTGAAACATCGGCTTAGAATCCCAAAAATAGCTTTCCATGGTTGACCAACTTTGGCAGTAGTAAACTCAGACACGGTTCGTATGTCAAGACATCCAATGGCAGTGAACATTTCCATGATCTGGTCCTTAGTCGGGTTGGCTGAGTATGATAGACCTTTGAGTGTCGGCCGAAATCCAAAGATCTTCCTGAAGTCTGACACAGTAAGCGTCTGCTGCTTGTTGTCCAAGGAAAAAGTGATTTTGTTCGACGTCCTCTCTTTGGTAGCCCAGAACTCGTAAAGGTAGTCATAGGGCACTGAAGCACTTCTCCTTAGCGCATGCTTGAGATGAGATTTATCAAGTATGGTTGTACCTACCTTAAATCCATTATGGATAGAATGAGATACCTCCTTCAAACGGAAGTTGTTTGGAAGAAACTTTAGAGTCTTGGCTTCGGCAATGGCGGTGGCTCTGGTGTCTTGTATTTGTTGTACTGTAGGGTTAGTCATTGTCTCTGCTTAAGATAAAACACAAAGGTTGAAGCATACAAAAAAATGAATATCATTATGATTGTATTGCTAAGCATTAAACATATGACCTAATCCCTTAAGCTTGCAAGAATCACTCAAACATCCTTCATTCAGAATAAGCATTTAATTGAGCATAAACCATTATCCGGAATAAACATGACATGGTAAACATACTATGCGGAATAATTTTCCTATGCGGAATGCCATGCCTACACGGAATAATCGTCCTATACGGAATATACAGCCTATGCGGAATAGAACTACTATTCGGAAAGATCTGTTTATGCGGAATAAACATTCTATTCGGAAAAAATATGTCTATGCGGAATAAAGTTCTATTCGGAAAGATTGGTCTTATACGGAATAAATTTCTATTCGGAAAGATCAGGCTATGCGGAATAAAAATCCTATTCGGAAAGATTTCTCTTATGCGGAATAAATTCCTTATTCGGAAAGATTTGGTCTATGCGGAAAAATTTCTTATTCGGAATAATTAGTCTATTCGGAACATTAGGCCTATGCGGAATAAATCAAACATCTTCTATGCGGAAAGATCAATCTATGCGGAAAAAGATCCCTATTCGGAATAAAAAGTCTATTCGGAACATTAGTCCTATGCGGAATAAATCAAACATCTTCTATGCGGAAAGATCATTCTATTCGGAAAATGCTCTTACACGGAAAGTCCTCCTATTCGGAATGTTCAAAACAGTTACGATTATTCTAATTAGGCACTTATTCGTTTGATTCAAGTGTTCTAAGGACCAAATTAGTTCAATTCGTGCCATTCCGAATCAACCCCAGGCAAAACCCCAAATTAATTTAAACCCTAATTAAGCAGAAACTTAAATTGATTGATTCCGATTAAAAAGAGAGAATTAACTTGTATTGCAGGAATGATTAAACCGATTTAATACCTTTAGAAGATCTTGATCTGAAAGAAATTGTTTGTGTTTGATTTCGTGAGTTTTTGTGTGCTAGTATGTTAATGGCGGCAAAGAAAAAACAAGCGGATAGGGAAAGAAGAGAAGAGACGGGGTGGGTGAGATTTGACTAGGTCAAGTTTTCACAAGTTTGGCATATTGTCAAATTTACCCCCTCAACTTTTTCTTCTTTCTTCAATCAAAATTCTTATGTTTTTCCAAGTTTTAATTCTTGTCATTTTGACCCTATCTTATGTTATATTCCCGAGCCTTAGTGATTAACCTATCTTAACACACGCACAAATCTATTCATGACAAACTTATCAGCAACTACAAGACAAATGCCAAAGCAATCCAACCATTAACCATTGAGCTTTTTGAATTTTCTTGAAAAACTTTTGAAGATCTTTTTGATGTGAAAGATGATGTAACATTTTCTCCCCCTTAAACGATGACCCGTTTTCTATTTAAAGAGCTGTAGTCATTGTTTAACGAGGCACATGATGATGAAAAACATTTTCCAATTGATGTGTTGAAAAAATCGATTCGTGGTGGCAATAAGATTTCTCTTATTTTGACAAATTAATGCACTGAGACGTACACTAATTCGTGTTGGACCAAGTTATAAAGTACACTTGATCCCTTTGCATGATTTGGCTTGTAAATCATGCCCGAGAAAGTTAATTCCCGTTCTGAGCCAACGTTTTCCAAGGAAATACGTGACTTTAATATGAAAACCGGGTTGCAGTCAGAAAAAACTACAAGCCATAATGGGCATGTTTTAAAAGTGTACAACTTTTATACGGGCTCTATTTATGGCACCGTGTCAATATTGATCGACATTTCTAAGGCCGTAAATATTACCGTACTAAAAGACATGCCCGATTTAAAAAACGAAAAAATATTTTTGGTTTTTCTTGATTTTATAATGTTTATGGTTTTTCTAGGTTTTATATTTTTTATGGTTTTTGTTGGTTTTATATTTTTGTATTTTCTTTTTGTGGTTTATATATATACGATAATATACATGATCACGAACAAAGGATACTCTGAATAGTTTACCACGACTATTCAGCTGATTCTTCTGCCAACTCTTTGAAAGTCGCTGGAGTGAATGATTTCATGCCAAGCTTGTCGATCAAAAACTCGATTCGTCCTCGATCTAAGGCTTTGGTGAACATATCCGCCAGCTGGTACTCAGTAGTGACAAAATACAGCTCGATCACTCCGTTCTCCACCTGCTCCTTAATGAAATGGTAGCGAATGTCTATGTGCTTGGCCCGGGAGTGTTGAACATAGTTGCAGCAAAGGGCAATGGCGCTCTTGTTGTCACAATACATCGGGATTTTGTTAAATCCCAAACCGTAGTCAGTTAACTGTGATCTCATCCAAAGGACTTGAGCACAACAACCGGACATGGCGATGTATTCAGCCTCCGTGCTAGAAAATGCAGCGCTTTTCTGCCTTTTTGAAGACCAACTGATCAATCTATCTCCAAGGAGTTGCACAGATCCAGAAGTGCTACGCCTCGTGTCTTGACATCCAGCATGATCGGCATCTGCGTATGATATTAAAGCAATAGAGGAATCTTTCGGATACCATAGACCACGATGAAGTGTTCCTTTTAGATACCGAAAGATCCTTTTCACAACATGTAGGTGCTTTTCGGTAGGCCGAGCCTAATACCGAGCACACATGCATACATCAAATTGCAAATCAGGCCTGCTAGCAGTCAGATAGAGAAGGGTGCCGATCATCCCATGGTAAAGTTTTGGATCGACAATAGTCCCATTCCTATCTTCATCTAACTTGGATTTCTCCACCATTGGAGTGTCCACGGGGTCACAATTTTCAAAGTTATATTTCTTAAGAGATTCTAGAGCATATTTGGATTGATTAATAAAGATGCCTCTGGGATTCTGAGAAATCTGTAATCCTAAGAAATATGAAATTTTTCCCATCATCGACATCTGAAAGCGTGTGGACATTATCTTCTCAAAGAGATTTGACAATTCTATGTTAGTGGCAGAAAATATTATATCATCAACCTAAATTTGTACCAGAATCATGTCGTTGCCTTCCTTGAGAGTGAATAGAGTGGGGTCCACCTTGCCTTTGGAGAAGCCTTCCGAAATGAGATATGTTGACAGGAGATCATACCACGCGTGTGGAGCTTGTTTCAACCCGTAGAGAGCCTTGTTAAGCTTGTACACATGATTAGGAAACTCCGTGCTAACGAACCCATCCGGCTGACTAACATAGACTTCTTCCCTTAGTTCACCGTTAAAAAATGCCGTCTTCACATCCATTTGATAGACGATCATGTTCATATGAGCAGCATACGCAAGGAATAGTCTAATTGCCTCCAATCTTGCCACAGGAGCAAAAGATTCTTCAAAGTCTATACCCAAGGCTTGTTTATATCCTCTAGCAACCAATCTAGCCTTATTCTTTAATACTGCACCCATCTCATCAAGTTTAACCTTATAAACCCACAACAAAGTAAGGATGTTGGCCTTGTCAGGGAGAGGAACTAATTCCCATACTTCAAGTCTTTGAAATTCATTTAGTTCCTCTTGCATAGCTTCAATCCAAGATGATTGAGTCATAGCATGTTGCCAGTTTTTAGGTTCAACTTCAGAGAGAAATGCATCAAAGTAGCAATAGAGTGCACTCTCTTGTAATTGATGGCGTGTAGAGACTGGTCGATCTAGATTTCCAATAACATTCCTAATAGGGTGATCTTTTGTCCATTTGGTGCTATGTTTTTCAATCCTAGGTGGTCTGGAGTGAACAATAGAAGGAGCTTCTTCTGAGGTAGACGCGGCTGAAGGGTTTTCAGGTATCGCTACACCAAAGAAAGGAAGCTCTTGCAGGTGAGCATATTCCAAGTCGTGATCAATAGAATCCTCTTCCACATCATTAGGCACAAGTAGGGGTGACGATTCAGGTGTAGTTTGAGAATCACTTGGTGAAGGTGCATCCGGTTCAATGTGAATTAAAGATGCATTAGATAAAGCTTCATTTGCAGGAGCAATAACTTCAGGAATTGGAGCTATCACTACAGGTGCTGGAACTTCATCATTTGGGGGATCAAAGAATTCATCAAACAACGGTTGAAACAGTTTATCTCACTCGGCCTTGTTGGTGGTAAAAATGATGTAGAAGTAGGATTATTGGGAACTAATCCGGAACTAATAGCACCGGTTCCCATCTCATGAAGCGCGGGTTCAGAGCTGTGTTGCTCAGAAGCCATCGCTGTCAGCTCGTCGAAATCTGCGTCCATAGTTTCTACAATCTTGCCAAGACGACGGTTGTAAATTTGGTATGCTTTCTTGGACGGTGAGTAACCAATGAAAATACCTATATCGGCTTTCGGTTGAAGCTTACCCAAGTTATCACTATTAATGTTTGGATAACAAAGAGCACCAAACACATGGAAAAATGAAACATCGGGTTTACGGTCATGTAGAAGCTCATAAGGTGTTTTTCCATGGCGTTTCCGAATGATAGAACGGTTTTGGGTGAAACATGCAGTAGATATAGCTTCTGCCCACAAGAACAATGGAGCGTTCGCATAAATAAGCATAGTCCTAGCAGCTTCCATAAGCGTACGTTTCCGTCTTTCAACGACACCGTTTTGTTGTGGAGTGCGTGCAGCGGATGTTTCATGTGATATACCAACTCCTTCATAGTAATCACGAAGAGTCTGGTTGACAAACTCTGTGCCATTTTTGTACGAATACAGCGGACAGTAGTATTCAAACGTACCTGAATGAATTTCAAAAAAGTGATGATAGCCTTCGGTGCTTCATCCTTGGTACGTAGAAATCTAACCCATGTAAACCTGGAGAAATCATCCACAATAACCAGAATGAATTTCTTACCGCTCACACTTTCAGTTCTCATTGGCCCACAAAGATCCATGTGCAAAAGATGAAGTTTTTCTTGATTGGTGTCTTCAGCTTTGGGCTTATATGATTTCTTGGTACTTTTCCCCCTTGAACATGCGGAACATAAATGATCCTTGTGAAATTTGAGCTTTGGAAGACCACGAACTAATTCGTTTTTAGCCAGATGATTGATAGCATCAAAATTAAGATGAGATAATCTGCGATGCCATAACCATGACTTGGTCTTAGATGCTTTAGAGAGAAGACATACTGGAGAAGCGGCCATCATGTCTTGTAGAGACAACGTATAAAGATTTGCACCACGAGATCCCTTCAACGAATCTTTTCCTTCCAAGTTGCGGATGAAGCAAGTGTGTTGTCGAAAAGCAACCTCTAGGTTGGAATCACAAAACTGTCCTACTGAGAATAAATTATGACCAAGACCTTCTACATAGTATACCCTTGAAATCGTAACGTTTCCAATATGATATTCACCATACCTCATTATCTTTGCAATATGATCATTCCCGAATTTAACCGTACCAAGAAACTTGCTGACGAAATTTCGGAGCATCGAGCGATTTCTGGTCATATGTTTTGAACAACCGGAGTCCAAATACCAGAGGATGATTTGGACCACCTGAAAATATCACCACACAAAGACAATGTAGAGGTATCGGAATCTGAGTGTTCCTTGTTATTAGCAGGTATAGATTTAATAATCTAAGATTTGCTAACTCTAGGTTTCTTAGATTTCCTAGCCTTCTTCTTCCTAATTGGTGGTGTAGATTCTAGTTGGCTTAAATCCTGTGGTATTTCTTCACTGATAGGCACTATAGTGGGGGCTGACCTAATTAAAGGGTGCTGTTTCCATACTTGAGTGCGAGTGTTCCTAACTAAAGGACGCTCAGACCTAACCTCAATGGATGCATTCCTAGTTAAAGGGCACATTGTTCCATCTAATGTAAAGGTCCTACCAGTGGGACGCCATTGCCAGCCAACCTGGGCACGAGTTCTACCCGTTGGCTTCCATTAAAGACCATTCTTAATGGCATTCATTTCATTCACATGATCAATAAGACACAAATCATGACGTTGGGAAAACATACATTCATTACAATTCCAACAATTCAAATTAGAATTCACGAATGGTTTAGGCTTCTGCACAGGCGCAGAGCTTTTAGTCTTAACACGATTCTTCTTATTTAAAACTGAACTAACATTCCTATGGTGATCTTCTACTTTCTTGAGTGGCGATCCTTTAGCCATAGTAGTCTCTTTTAATCCTGTAGAAGGCAAAGTGGGAATATTAGCAACAGATTTTAAAGGTGCCTTACTTGATTGTGCCAATGACGGTTTTGCTCCTGGAGTCTTATTGAATGGAGTTACAGCAATGGGCCTATTAGTAAGTAGTGCACAGCCTGGTTTACCTATGTATTGCAAATATGCTAAGCAATATTGAACTCGCTTAATATATTCATGAGCCGTATAATAGTAGCTACTTGAGGGATCTAAGGCATAAAGATCGTCTAAAATATCCCTAACAAGATCTACATGCTTAATGGCATTCCTCATATAATCATCGTAGGTAACCGGGTTTCTCTTATGAAGCGGGTTCTTATAAAGCACTACTGACTTGGTTGTTGGAGCACTAGTGGATGGTGCAGAGTCGGTAGCTAAGTTATCAACAACTTCTTGTCGGGTGAGAAGAAGTGTCTCCTTTAACTCGGCCAAAACCATATTTTTGTCAATGAGCAGGATGTTCAAGTCAGAGATTTCCTCGCACTTTTGGTTCAGTTGTTCAACATAAGATTGTTGCTGTGCCGCATTAAAAGCGAAGCGTTCTTCTAGTGAACCATAAAGAGCGGATAGTCCCTGTCTTGTCCGATCCATCTCCCCTAGAACAGACGAAAGTCTAATTTCTAAGACCTGGTTTTTAGACTCTGCAGCCTCTAGTTCCAATTTGAGTGTTTCATTTGATGAAACATCTCTCTTCAATCTCATAATCTCTTCCTCTAATGCCTTAACAATTGCAATCATCTTGTCACTCGTCTCAACACCGTTTTCACAACCATTTGATATCAAAAGATTCTCATTTTGAGTTTGTTGTTTTAATTCTAAAGATATACAATGTTGTTCTAGTTGATTAAAGCGTTTTGAAAGTAAATTATAAGAATCTTGTAGCTTTAAAAACTCAGCGTTAGATTCGTGACAAGAATGATTATCTACCTCATTTACAGTATCAGCAACATTTACAGAGAGATCACAAACATCATCACAAATATCATCACAAATATTCACAGCATCACAATTAATCATAGCGGATGTAAGCTCATTCGAATAATTAACATTTATAGTAGTAAGCACATCACACGAGATTACTGCATACAAGAATCGGTCATAATCGGTTAAAATATTTTCTTTTTCAATTAGTTGTAGTTCGTAAGCGGTGTCCATTTCATAAAACACTTTTTGAACTTCACCAATTTCAAACACAAGATTTTCCTTAAGAGATGCAAAACTTCCTTTTAGACTTTCGACAAACGGATTGATCTCAGTTTTAAACACCTCGTTCATGTGTTCGAAATCCCATTCTCCGGCGTTTAGGCCATTTGAAGTCGTACATTCCAAAATGACCTTGTCAAAATTAGTAAATTATTGATTAATCTCTTGCAAGTTTAACCATACAGTGCTAACAGGTGGAAGATCCTTTGGAATTTCCTTAGGACCTTCCATGTTGACAAGTGTAGGAAATGTACTAGGGTTTTCTTCATTCAACATGTAGGTTGGTGCTGTAATGAGATCTTTGTCCATATGGAAGCGAATTCTAAAATCCGTTTTAGCAAGCTCCTTATTCATTTTAAAATAATCACACTCGGGATATTTTGCAGAATTGTATGACCGATCCTCATCAACTAGATCCTTACTTGTTCGATCATCGAAAATAACAATCGGGTCTAAGACCAATCCTAATTGGGTGGCATTATAAAGTCTTGGACTATGTCTTAAAGCTTGTTTTGCATACCTTGGATTAGGGGGAAGGCCTTTTTGACGTGATAAGTTAAATTCTCTAAATGAAGCATCAAATAAGTGCACTAGCTGAGAAGCAGCGTATTGTCTTAAAAGCAAATAATCTAGACTTCTAATCTTATTAGTAGCATTAATCTCCATTTCATTCTTCTTAGACTCGAGTGATTCAAAATATGTTTGAAGTTTTTGAAAATTAGTGACCACTAACTCCTTTTCTTTAAGTTCATTAGACAGATTTGCTCTTAAGTTTTCAATTTCTTGCAAGTGACCCATTTGTTTGTTTCTAAAATGATCATATTCGGGATTAGTTAGAACACTAGACGAAGGCACTAATTCCAAGGTTTGAACTTTCTCATTGCTTAAGGCAAGCTCATCAGACAAATTCTTATTCTTAGCTAGGGTTTTCTGAGAGAGCAGCATTCATTTGGCTAAGTAATGTAGCAGGAACCATGACCAAATCTTGTTGAGCAGGAGTAGGCGTATGCGAAATAGCTCCCGGTTGTGATTCACTCAAATTTTGGGGACTCACATTGATATTGCTATCATTGATTGTCTCCTCATTTGAAAGACTCACCACCGAAGAATCATTCGAATCAGCACTCTCTTGCACAACTTGATGTTGTTGAATACTAGCATCAGTGGTATTATCAGTGGTATTAATAAGTACCTCAGATCTCTTTTCTGGCCCTAAGCTGGAGATAATCGCCATGAGAGCAGCCTTTACAGATTGAAAGTCATCACAGTCTGAGTCATACTGATACACAGATTTTGCTAGGGTTCAGATTAAAGTTCTCGATATCCTCTCGAATTGATCTCGGTCTTAAGTGGAATGATTGTTCTTGGTTACTAAATAAAGGGGTTTGGTTTTCTAGTCTAATAAGAAGCGGAAATGAAAATTTAAATCAAAGACAATTACTTTAATTATGATTAACAAAGACTTGTATTAAACTCAAGATTAAAATTAAGATTAAAATTAAAATTGAAATTAAAGTTCAATAAACATAAAAAAACAGTAAAGCAGACAAACAGTAACCTAAAGGGAAAACTTGATTCGGAACTTTTAAACCTTGATTCGGAACTTACTCATGCGGAACTTGCTGGTTCGGAAGTCATTGGTTCGGAAGTTTGAGAATTGATTCGGAACTTTAGCTTTGTTCGGAAGTCACTGGTTCGGAAGTTTTAAAACTTCCGAATGAAGGGCTTGGTTCGGAACTTTGAAACTTCCGAATGAAGGAGTTTGGTTCGGAACTTTCAGTTTGATTCGGAAGTCACTGACTCGGAACTTAATGCTTGGTTCGGAAGCTTCCGAATGAAGGCTTCATTCGGAACTTTTTGTTTGGTTCGGAAGTCTGGAAACCCAGAACAGTAGCAGGTAACGAAGAACACGGAGGCAATGTTTAATCCAAAATTCACCAAGTTTTTCACCAAAAACTAAAATAAATCAATCACAAAGCATTTACTAATCATAAACTACTAATCCCATCAATAAAAACACGAATCCCAACAACTTTTGAAGATCAAATCAAGAAAATAAAAACTCAAAAACTTGAAGGTAAAGATGATGATGAACAAGATAAAATTGAAAGATTAAATAAGACTTTGTATTGAATGATTAATGTTTAAACAAGATCAAAACAAGAATTAAAACAACAAGATTGGAAAGACAAAGATAAAAATCACCAATCACCCTAGTGGTGATGGTGATGCTACGAAACAGGAAGAAGAAAGAGTGGGGAAAAAGAAAATAAAGATAGCTCTAAAAATGTGTGAGGGGAAGGCTATTTATAGCCTTGTCTTTTGGTTGGTGAGTGGGCTTTCTCCCGTTCTTCTTGTCTTTTCGTCTTTTCAGAAAAGTTTCCGTTTTTGATTCTGATTCGGGATTTGTCGTCGATTAAATTCAACTCGTCTTTTAATTTCTTCGTTTAATAGACTTGAGTTTCTTCGACTTATATAAATCTTCCATCTTTGGTCCTTTTCTTCGATAAATCTTCGAATAGGCCCAGTGACTTCAAATCTTTTGCATCTCTTGGACGATAGACTTTATCTTGAGTCTTTTTCTTCAGTAAAACCTGTGCAATCCCATGTTTTCTTCAATATTCATCCGGTTGGCTCTGAAAACACAATAAACACAAAAACCACGCATAATTCCAAACAAATGATATTAAATACGTGTTTTGGTCTCGTTTTAGCCCGAATTAAGTGGTAAAAGGATGGGTGTTTACACACCTATCAAATCCCCTACACTTAACCATTGCCATGCCCTCATGCAATGCTTAGTGATAAAGCAAGTTTACACTTTTCTCATAATTAATCAACTTTGGCCTTATTTAAAATACTACTAAAAATTAAAGTAATAAAGGGAATTAAGATTTTGAAGGAAACAAAAGGATAGAGAACCATTTTCACTTGAAAATAGCTACATGGAAATAACTTGCAAAGAAATCAATAACTTACATTAGGGCTTTTGTGCTGCGAAGATTTATCACCCTCAAGTTTCACGTTCCCCAAACTAAGCTTAAAACGAGATCATTGTTATTATAAGTTAGCAATTCAAACACTTACATACATGGCTTAATTAAATGCTTAAACTCCCTTATTCCTAGGTGTATCTCTTATATTTTATTTTTGTCTTAGAATGATCATGAAGATGCATTTTTGGACTTATTTCGATAGTTTATTAGGGCTGAAAGCAAAGTAGGACGATTTGATCAATAGTTAGCTAAAGGACAAAATCTCTTAAAACTGCTTCTCGGGATATCAAAAAGTTCATATCTTGGCATAACTTGGTTCACGATTTGAGACCTTTCTCGGGCCGATATTTGGCATGTACTTCATACTTCATATCTTCGAGAGACGTTCTTGAGATAATGGTCTTCTCATCATAATAGAGTTTCTTCACTTGGAGACTTTTGAGGGGTACTCCAACTTTGTTGACCACGACTTCATGATTATTTCTTCAATCTCTAATTGGGATTTTGAGATACAACGATCCGCCTCCTTTTCGGACTTGGATCTATTTATCCTCATACCTTGTTAGGGTCTTTTCGGATAGACTTCTCCATGATCTTTATGGGAGTTGATTGCTTTTCGTCGTGAGTCTTGATCCTTCATATTTACTTTAGGAATAATGCTTTTCAAATCACTTTGGATCTTCAGCAATAAAATTGAATCCTCATGCCTTGTTAGGGCCTTTTCGGATTCGCCAATCTTCGCGCCCCGCTTCATAAGTTATGCCTTGGCTATGAACTCTTATCATTACCGAGCAACTTTTAAACGATCTTGGGCTAGAAGCTAAGTAACTTTTCAAATCTTACGACCTTACTTATTGCAGATAAATTATTAGCAAGTGATGGGAGAACAGGCAAATAATTACACCAAGTGAGCTTGCGCAAGAATACCGACTTATAATTGACTCTATCATTTCTCTTCCTCCACAATTTAAAATCTCAAGTAATGAAATTCGTGGATACTTAGCCTAATAAACCAATTAAGGTCTACATGGTTAAGGATACTAGCTAGAATAAACTTGGATAAGTCTATTCGGGTTGAGTCAAAATAAACGCAACGGGCCTAATATGTCAAAGATTTCTAAACTAGCTACACCACTTTATTAATATTTTTGACTTTATTGCGGGATATATACATATGAGAGCAATGATAAAAATTTAAAGATTACGACTAAGTGGCCAAAGTTAATAAAAAATTTGAAAAATGTTGAAAAATAGGATTTTCCGGTTAATTGAAGGCATTTTCATGGAAAAGTCCACTTAAAACTTCGATAGAAGTCCCCCCTACACTTAAGATAAACATTGTCCTCAATGTTTAAGCATGTGGGAAAAGTTTCCCCTACACTTATGACATTGTGCACGTTGGTTAATTCAAGCTAAGGAAGAGACGACTAAAGTGATCAATTTCAAATGTTAGTATGAAGAAAATTGAATCACGATAGTTGAGAGATTGAACCGGATTTTTGGATAACACGGGAGCACGGTTCCTCAAAGATTCCAAGAGTGCACTTATCCCTGTAATCACACCACACAAAGACAAACACATATAGAAGTCCCCCCTACACTTAGGGGATTAAAACATAAAAGGATAGATACTCGGGCTGCCTCCCGAGGAGCGCTTGTTTTTGATAACCGAGTCACGAGCCTGACTCGACCCAAAATTAGTTCATGGGGAACGTGGTGAGGGAAGGAATCACCTCCTTAGAGGTGTCCTCACCAAAGATGATGATGAACAAGATAAAATTGAAAGATTAAATAAGACTTTGTATTGAATGATTAATGTTTAAACAAGATCAAAACAAGAATTAAAACAACAAGATTGGAAAGACAAAGATAAAAATCACCAATCACCCTAGTGGTGATGGTGATGCTACGAAACAGGAAGAAGAAAGAGTGGGGAAAAAGAAAATAAAGCTAGCTCTAAAAATGTGTGAGGGGAAGGCTATTTATAGCCTTGTCTTTTGGTTGGTGAGTGGGCTTTCTCCCGTTCTTCTTGTCTTTTCGTCTCTTCAGAAAAGTTTCCGTTTTTGATTCTGATTCGGGATTTGTCGTCGATTAAATTCAACTCGTCTTTTAATTTCTTCGTTTAATAGACTTGAGTTTCTTCGACTTATATAAATCTTCCATCTTTGGTCCTTTTCTTCGATAAATCTTCGAATAGGCCCAGTGACTTCAAATCTTTTGCATCTCTTGGACGATAGACTTTATCTTGAGTCTTTTTCTTCAGTAAAACCCGTGCAATCCCATGTTTTCTTCAATATTCATCCGGTTGGCTCTGAAAACACAATAAACACAAAAACCACGCATAATTCCAAACAAATGATATTAAATACGTGTTTTGGTCTCGTTTTAGCCCGAATTAAGTGGTAAAAGGATGGGTGTTTACACACCTATCACATACGCATCAAGATCATCGGCTTGGTAAGCTGCATTCTGTGTAGTGACATTGTCTAGTTCAGCAATCCCTGAATCAGCAAGAAATGCAAGCTCCTCTTCATCAAGTTCTCTTCCTTGTGCCTGAGCATTCACCAGATAGATCTTCTCTGCAAACCATTGTCCATCCCTTCTCCTCTTGGGTTTCTTGCAATCTCTGGACATGTGTCCTTCTTCCTTGCAGTTGTAGCATGTAATCATTCGCAACTTGCCTGTGGAATTAGCCCGTGGAGCAGGATTGACCATTGGAGCCTGATTGACCGTGCGAGCATTGGTAGTTGATGTGGTAGGTCTCCCCTGATATGGTTGAATAGGCTGAACCATTACCCTGCCATTCTCAATAGTAGCTTGTTGGCGAGAATTGGATGAATTCCTCAACTGATTGTTGGTTGGAGCTGATCCTCTGTATCCTCGTTTGCTTAAAGTCCTTGTGAGATAAGCAGACATAGTGGTTAGCACTTTAACTGGGTCAGCTCCTTGTTGGAATACAGGAATGGGGACTTCCTCATCATCACAATACATTGCTTGGTCTTGATGAGCTGCATAATCACTAGAAGGAATACTCATTTGATCAGGGTAGCTTGTTGGATATGCTGCATTCTCTTGATAAGAAGAATATGAAGGCTGAGCATAAGGTGCAATATTTGCTGGGTGAAGTTGTGAAGCATACTGTGGTGAAGGTGCATTGAACCGATATTGTTTCTGATGTGATGTGGGTGGTTGCGGTAGAATCGAGTATTGGGGGAAGGTTGGTGTCATATAAGGTGATGGATGATAGGCTTGATGTCCCAAGATATAAGGTGTGTTGTTGTGTGACAAGCTTGGTTGATTCACCATCAAAGCTAAGGAATCAGGGTACATACCTCGAGGAGAACGGTGCATAATCACATGTTTCTCATGCTGCCGAAGAAAAGCATAGATTTGATCTAAATTGCACTTATGCAAATCCTGGGTTAACTTAACATCGGTAATATACTCACCCCATTCAGCTTGAGGTAAAGTATTCAAAAACTTGGTGTTAACCTGGAATGGAGCAATCACGAGATTGTATACATTCAGATCATTCATTAGAGTAGTGAATCTGAAGTAATAGTCGTGTAGTGTTTCCCCTGGGCTGTACGTGAATCTATCAAACAGATCATACAACTGACATTCCCTTTCCTGTTTGGTAAGAGACGTACCTTGTAGCAACACCTTTAGACGTTCCCATAAATCATTGGCAACCGTATATTGACTTACCATGCGATAAATATCATGCGGAAGAGCTTGGAGAAGAGTCTGTAGAGCCTTTTCATCAGCATCAGCAATGAGTTGTTGTGCCGGTGTGAGTTCTTCATATTCTCTTGGTCGAGACACGTTATTTGCCACAATGGTACCATAGTCGAGTGGACCATTCAAAATCAATTTGACCATAAGCCTTCCGTATGTTGGTTTACCCTTCAGGTATT
This sequence comes from Glebionis coronaria, assembly GCA_025667525.1. NCBI lineage: Eukaryota > Viridiplantae > Streptophyta > Magnoliopsida > Asterales > Asteraceae > Glebionis > Glebionis coronaria. The sequence goes on from CM046877.1 coordinate 429,314,478, forward strand.
GCATCATGCGGCCCTGCCATGCCTCAAACACCTCTTTAATAAGCATCGGCGGACGACTATCAGTTCCCGTTATGATTGAGATATCCGTAAGAGATGTCATCTGAGGCATTAATGAACTCGGATTCATTGTGATCACTTAAAAGACTCAAAGATTATCGGTTGATCGAGCAGTGAAGAAAGGTTGAGAATTTGTGTTGTAATAGCTCGTAGTTAACAAATAGTTAATTGTTACTTATTAAGTTAAGTAAGAACCGGTCCATGGGCTTGTCATGGACCGGCCCAAGCCCAATGTAGCTTGGAAGTATAAATACCCCTTTCCACCATGGAAAGGGGTTGGTTGTTGTCACTTTCTAGTTTTCATATTAATAAAATAACACATAGTTTCTCTCACTTTCTCTCTCTAGTTTCTCTCACTAGAAAACATCAACCCACTTCATAGATTCATAGGTTATCAATATTCTACATTTGGTATCAGAGCTATGGGGTGATTTAAGGTAAGGATTGTTTGGCTATTGTGAAAATACCCTATTCGGAATAGACCCTATGCTGAAAAAACCTTATGCGGAAAAATCCTTGTGCGGAATAATTCTTCAATTAGGAATGTTTGGCTATTGGCTATTCGGAAAGCTATTCGGAAAGTATGGCTATTCGGAAAGATTGACTATTCGGAAACTCTTTGGCTATTCGGAAAGATGGGCTATTCGGAAAGAGTTGGCTATTCGGAAAGAATTGCTATTCGAAAAGAATTGCTATTCGGAAAGAATTTCCTATTCGGAAAAATGCTGCTATTCGGAAAACTCTTCTATTCGAAATGTCTATTCGGAATGTTCTGGAAATATCAGTCCGAGACTTAGAAAACAGCTTTAAATCCGATTTTTTGATCAAAAACCACAAAAAGTTTTATGATTTTTACCAAAATAAGCTAAACCCAATCCTTATCAATTAATCCCAATAACAAAAACACCAAAAACAACAAGATTCAAGATTGATTTTTTCTAAAGATCACTAATTGATTCAAAAACTAAAAAAGCAACACAATCCTTACCTTAAATCACCCCATAGCTCTGATACCAAATGTAGAATATTGATAACCTATGAATCTACGAAGTGGGTTGATGTTTTCTAGTGAGAGAAACTAGAGAGAGAAAGTGAGAGAAACTATGTGTTATTTTATTAATATGAAAACTAGAAAGTGACAACAACCAACCCCTTTCCATGGTGGAAAGGGGTATTTATACTTCCAAGCTACATTGGGCTTGGGCCGGTCCATGACAAGCCCATGGACCGGTTCTTACTTAACTTAATAAGTAACAATTAACTATTTGTTAACTACGAGCTATTACAACATAAATCATATTGTGGAGTGACCGATACTTCTAATATACGTTAAAACGTATTTCTAACAGACGCGATGTTAGCCCAAAATCAAGCCAAAAGATCCAAATTTTGTGTGTTTATCACCAAAATAAGTATCACAAATCCCTACCACAACTATGTAGGAGATTTTTATGAAGATTTAGACCTCGAAAACACAAAAAAAATTGAAAGTCAAGGTTTTTAAGCTATAAACCACATGAATCTCCCCAAAAACAATCACTAATCTACCTCGTGGAGATTGATACCAAATGTTGTTCGCATATTAATTCACTTTACCATGGTTCATTATAATAAAATAAGATGAAAAGATATGAATTCTAGAGAGAGAAGTTGAGAGAGAAAGTAGAGAGAGAGATGATAACTATGTGAAATTAGATTAGAGAAAATGAAATGGCTTAACCTCTCCTAACATGCTAGGAGAGGTATATATAGTTGGTCCTACATGTGGCATAATAGGATATATGTTTGATTGGGCCAGGATTGAATAAATTGCTTAGTACCTTGAAAGAGGCCTTTTAAGTTAGCCATCAAGCCCGTAGTACACGACTATTCTACTACCTATTACAACGTTCTAATAAACAATACATTATAAACATATGACCAATCATTATTGTTTGACTCAATATTTTGAGGCTAACATTATACCCACCTTATAATTTGTACAAATCGAGTTCTAACATTTCAAGAGTATTGATCTATTTTGCCTTTATTTTCTTTGATTGATACACACCAAGCTACCAGAACGCTAACAATGGTGGTCTATTGCAAGCAATAGTTTGGAATCTATGTATATTAGTTGTTCTCTATGTAAATACTATATAGTAGCAACTAAAATAATACGAAAAACAAAAACAAAAACAAAAATGAAAAATATTTTTCGTGTGTTATTTGAGGTTAAATAACACTTTTTGAATTTTTTTATATTTTTGAATTTTTTTTCAATTTACTATTAGAAAATGTAAACTTTCTTAGGAAAGAAAGTTCTTCCATAATAAAAATCGACAAAACTGAACCAAGGAAAATCGTACTTAAATTCCCCGGCAGCGGCGCAAAATTTTTTATGTGGGTTTTGCTATACGTAAAAATATACGCGAATCGAGTAAGTCGAGAACGGCCTACCAAAATCGTTTTAAAATCACGAAAGAGAACTGAGATCATTGTTCGACGAGGATATTGTGAATTTGAGATTCTCGATTCAATTTTGGATTATTGATCGAAGAAAGTCGTTGAAAAAGAAAAAGCAAAGACGTAAACATAAAATGATATAAAACGTAAGATAACAAAAATCACGTAAATCGAGAAAATGACGAAAAATTAAAAAAATTAAATTTCATTAAAACTTAAGGAAAAATAAATTATTAAACTTAAAAAAAAAAAAATACAAATGAGCTAAAACATCCATATTTATGAAATTGAGCGAAAAACGTTATTTGGCCAAAAAGCCCAATATGTAAAATATATAACTAGAAACGCTAAGATTTTACAAGGATTTTTTTAACTTATTAAACTACACCAAACATAAATGTTGAATAAGATTTTGCCAATAAGCTCAAATAAGCACTTTACTAAAATTAAACGTGTTCCGTTATCTAGCAAAACTATAACCAAATTTGTTCAAACTTCTAAAGATCTTAAAACTAGTAATAAAAATGAGCATGGAACAAAAAATGGAAGTTGTGCTCGTTTAATAAAACCAAAACACTCAAATAAGCTGTAAACGAGCGTATTAATGCTGAAAATTGACAAAATTAAAAACGTATAATAGAGAAATAAATAGAACTATAAACTAAAACTAACAAGTGAGCAGATGGTAATGGTAGACTGTGTTGCGTCTTTTGATGGTATAAGGTCAGGGGTTCGAGCCTTCTGCTCCCTTTTTTTGGCAGATTAATTATTGGATGAAATAAAGAAGGTTTAAAAGAGAATTAGAAGGATGTAATAACAAAAAGTTACATTAGAGCAGATGGTGAAAGGGTTGGGTTGTTGCGTCTTCTCTTATAAACAAGTCTGGGGTTCGAGACTTCCCTGTAGCCTTTTTGACAGATTATATTTATTTGGCTTTTGCTTTTTTGGATTATTGGAATTAAGCAAATATTACACCACTAGCAGTTGGCTAGTGGTATGTTGAGCAACAATAAACACAAGCAAATCACTCATAATCAAACAAGCAAAATAAAATAAGAATCAAGAGAAGTTCTCTATTATGAACAGTAGCAGCATGTGACTTAATGTGAACTTTTAAGGGCCAATTTGGCTTATAACATAAGCTATAAAATAAGTAGATGGATTATTTCTCAACACACAATCAATAATATAAGCAAATCCAATACACTAAACATCAAACGAAGCCAACTCGAGCAGCAGGAAATAAAGAGAACAAAAGAACAGTAGCTAGTTTTTATTATGCACAAGTGAGATTTTTGGCGAATTATGGCTACCCTTAGCTTCTCCAATAAGCACTATCAAAACAAAACACCTCAAAACAGATAAAAAACTAGAATCCTAAATTTTAACTTCCAAATCCTCAAATTCAACAAGCTACAGCTGCTGAATGGTATATGCAGTTCTTAGGCCTCTTTTCACTTTGTGAACACCTATTTTGAGCAAATGAATTCCAAATTACAAGCAAACCTATGGAACTTCTAAAGGACAGAAAAGTGAACAACAAACATCATTTAATCCACATAAATAACAGCTTTTGATCCATTTTTTTTATCAAAACTATGATTTTCACAGAGACTTAAAATAACGCGTATTTATTGTGTTTTGATGTTTTTCTTTCTACCAAATGCTGATTATTACTAACTGTATCCTACTTGAACTAATGCACTCGATCTAAATACCTAGAACTAGAAGTGACAGCATGATGTAGACTAATCCAAACAGCCCTTAACCTTTGCACAATTTATGATTTAGCCTACACTTATCAGATTTAATTACTGATTTAAAGATTATAGATATCAATAAGCTAAAAATGAACTTAATGAGTATAATTGAAGCAGAATTAAGCCTAGATTTCTAGTATTACGCAAAGTGACATATATATATTTTTTTATATTTAGACAAAAAATTAAACAAGAGCTATAGTATTTAAATAAAAATGAAACAAATAATAGAACAAGCAAATAAATCACTCAAGTAAATCAAATACACAATAGATAAGCATAAATTGATAAGCTATGTAAGAAAACTAAACTTGAGAGGAATTTTAAACTGGAACAAAACCTTGTAAAGCTCCAAATCCAAAGTAGCCCTTGCCAAAAACGCCTAAATCTTCAACCTAATCTTAATATCAACACAATATAAGCTTATTTCGCTTATTTTCAACATATACCCACTGTTCACTCTCCTAGTGAAGCAGTCTTTATCTCCAAAGTAGCTTTTTTGAGATTTTGAGTATTTTCCATTTTTTTGGAAAACAAAGCTCACATAGGCTTATTAAGGCTTATGTAAGATATAGGTGACTTGTTAAAAACAGCTTACTCAAATAGCTTATGGCTTATAAGAGAAATTTAGTTAAAAGTATGAGACAAATTAAAACACAAATTTAAATTAACAAACTTGAATTAAAGCTAAACTTTCATTAATAAAAAGAGATCATTACATTATAACATTACAACTGAAATTAAAATTGACAGAAATTAACTAAGAAAATTACACTAAGGAAATTACATGAACTATGAGAAAATTACAAGCTCTATTTATAGATGAATCCTATTAATCTAGAAGCCCTTCCAGCTGTATCTTCTCTCTCCAAGGGTTTTAACAATGACCCTTGGATGATGCTTAATTGTGAAGCATAATTGTGGGCCTTTGATGAATTTTTCCTTTTTCTTTTTCTTCTCTTGGATTGCCAATGTGGCGTTCTTTGTGTCAGCCTAGTGTTATTTTACCAAAGGATTTAGTCATAATTTTGAGGTGAGTTGTGCTTTCTCATTCTTGCCCACGGATTTACAACATGGCAATTGATGATGACTTGACTAGTTTCCACATGGGATCTTCTTATTGGATGTGTGGGAGTGGATGGTATGATTTAAATGATCTAATTACCCATATAGGTAAAACCCCTCTTTGTGTTCATCCCTAGTAAAAGTGAAAGAGATGGAGGAACAGTAATTGTTTCCCTCCTCTTTTTATTCTTATTTACTCGCTTTAACTTATTTGACCCAACCACTACTTTCTCCTTTGGCAAAACAAGCCCCTCGTACTTGATGAAGACCTGGTTTCCATTTTCTAAATGATCTTTCACAAAATGGCAGATTGGTCCTTGTGGTTTTATTTGATAGAATATGAATTTTCCAAGGACTTGTTTGGTGTATTTATGATAAATGAGGGACCACTTTTGTATTTTAAGGATAACGAAGGGTACTTTTATGAAATTTTGGGAAATTGGAGCGGTAGAAGTGTAATTTGACAAAAGTTTAAGGGTATTTTGGTAATTTCAAAGGTTTAGTGTTTCCAAACTCCGTTTTCTTAAATTATGGCTTCGGCTTTGTGCTTTTCTTCTAATCCCGTGCTCGCTTTATCATTGACTTGATCGTTTTTCTTTTCTTTTATTGATATCCGTACCTACACATACACAAACAACAAACACAAGTATATATGGCATTTTTATGATTATTTGACCGTTTTGATCACGTTTTCTAAGAAAATAAGATAAGATATTATGCTCTTATCAATTTTCAAAAATTTGACACATATATTTGTATGTGTTTTCATTAAATTCCTCCATCAAAATTTTTAATTTTGACTAAAATGAATTCAGTTTTGACTTTTTTGGACGTATCACATTGCTTGATTTTTCTTATATGCCAAAATCAAGCCATTTGATTGGTCCAATTATTTTTTCTATAACCTCCACTTTTCACTAAAAATCTTAAAAAATCTAATTATAAAAGATTAGAATAAACGTGAGATTACCTGCATCTTGGTGGAACAAGTTACTAACTTTCCTGCCATTGTGACTCGATCCTTTTTCTTGAGTGTTCATAAATGTGATCTCAACACCTGTCATTTGAGATTACAAATCTTGCCCATTTTGCTAATTATTGGCATTTTTTAGCCTTTTTTTAAGTGGAGGAATTTTTTGTTGGGAATTAGATTTGATGAGATAAAACATACAACTATGAAACAAGAGGACTTATATGAAAATATCAAAAAGTACCAGAATATGAAGACCTTCTACACAAGGAAGATGACTAAAGTACAAAAGATGGAAGGACTCCTAGTGTAATTAGAATTCTTGTAAGAAGGGTTATGTGTAGTATATAAACATACACCCTGCGTGTGTCATGTGTTCTAGGCGTGTAGTTTGCATTGTAAACACTCTTAGGTTATTACATGTAATCGTTTAAAGTTTAATACAAGCATCATTGGAGAAGTAAACACCTTGTTATAATCAATGTTCTAATTCCGCTATGATTGTTTCATATGACCGTTGGTTATCCTAGTAAGCTTAATCGATCCATGAATCACGGTTTCATCAATTGGTATTGTAGAGATGGCATGTATACATGATCTCATCGTTCTTTTCGGGCTTTAAATGCATAAAATGCATAAAATGTCATAAATATACCATATATATATGATTGTGTTTGTTTACTTGTGTATTTTAGGTATGGATATCGTGAAAAAGACAAAAGATCACAAGAAACAAGGAAAAACGAACACGAGAAACGAAGCCGCACAATGAACCGGGCCCTAGTTATGATTATTCAAAGAAAAGACCTTGAAGAATTGAAGATGTTCAAGAATGATCCCTCATCAATGAAGAAATGACACTTATTACCCTTGTATATTAATAATTACAAGTTTGGTACCTTAAGTTTGTCAAAATGAGAAAAAGGTCCCTCAACTTTGAAGATTTGACAAGTTTAGTCCCTCAAGATTAAAGAAATGTCAACAATGGTCCTCCAATATGTCAAACATACAATGAAGACCTTCAAAGATCAAGAATGTCCAAGATCAGTCCTTCAAATATCCAAAAATGGCAAAAAAAGTCTTTAAAAAACCTTTGGAAAAGTATTTGCGGCAAAAGTGTGAAAACTGAAACTTACATAACAAAGGATTTCAAGTTTTAGGCTGAAAAGACTTTGTTTAACCATTCTGCCAAAAGACAAGGACTGTTTTTGCCACAAACAAACATTCAAACCACAAACACGCGCCAAACACCCAACACCCCTCTTTTTCGGATCAAAATTACAAATGTTCACCCTTCTTCACCCCCAGATTTTACTCCACTTAAACCAAAGGGTAAAACCCAATTGTCACTTCCCACGTGTGATTCACCTTCACACGAATCATTCCACACCCTCACATCATACATCCCATCACTCATGGACCCCACCCATTCAAGCCGTCCACCAATGAGAGTGCAACTTCCTCTCCAAGGAATGCCACATAGCAAAATCAACAACCCACACTCATTACTTGGTCCCAAAGGATAAATGAACGTCTAGGATGAATTTGGACAACTCAACAACTCAACACGCATCCAAGCACTTAAGGACAATTCTGAGAGTTCAGTAGCTAGGGTTTCATGTATTTCTAGTTCTAGAATCATCTTATGTAGTCTATATAAGGACTCCTAAACCTGGGAGAGAGGCTTTGTTCCAGTTTTTCTCTTAAACATTGTAATTCCTTTTTAAAATTTATAAAAGGTATTTTGAAAAAATTGTTATTCCTTTTTATGTTTTTGAAAGTTGGTGTTGTTTAAGAGTGAAGCTGAGTTCTATTTTATGTTTTGAAGGTGTTTTGATCTTTGGATCGTTTAGTTTTGAAAAGGTTTTCAAGTTTGAAAAATTTTTCAAATCCTTGGTTCTGTATGGTTATTTCTGACTGATCTAACCCTAACCAAAAGCTATAAGCTATTGCAAGCTTGTTGACACCAAGCTTGTGAAGGTTTATCAACCTTTGGTTGGATTGTTTGTTCATTGTGTTGAAGAATCAAGGCCTTGAGGTTCTGCTTTGAACCATCAGCCAAGGTTTAATATCATCTTCCTTGTCCAAGTACCTTGGTCACTCTCTAGCTGTTGAGAGTGGTCCAAAGAGCATTGTTGATACTCCTAGGAAGTTGTGGAGGATAGGTTCACTCTCTAATCCCTTTTATCTCTTTTATTTTCGATTTCAAGTCTCCTATGTGATTTGCCATATGAATCTGTGCTCTTGTGTTTGTGCTTTGAGTTTTATTGTTTAGATCTGCTAGTTGTCACCTAGTTGAGATATTAGGTGGATAAAATCAGTAGGTTGTTTGTGAAAATCAAAAGTTTGTTTGAAAAAGGACTAAAACAAGGTTGTTTGGATTTTGGGATCAAAAGGCCTTGTGGCCTTGTGCCCTTGGTTCTTAGGGTTTTTATACTCAAAACAAGTCATTTGTCACCTACTTTGGTCATTGGTTAAGTCTCATAAGGTTTGGAAAGAAGTTTGCAAGTTTTGGAAAAATCTGACAAAATTGGTCTGAATTTGGTCAAACACATTAGAAGCTAGAAAATCTTTGTTTGTTGGATTCAGAGTCTGATTTTTGGTTTGGGAAGAGTTTTTGTGATAAGCTATCTGTGCTATATCTGTTTGTTGAATTTGGTGGCTTATTGAGTGAGCTAGGGCTTATTGAAAGTGGCTGACGTGGTCATTTGCATCAGCAAAGTGACCACCTCTTTTGTGCTTTGCATTTGTTTACCTAGTGCTTGCCATGCTGATTTGTTGCTTGACTTTTGTTATTGTGCTTCTTGTGAACTTATCTTGCTATTTGGATTTCCTGTTTGAGTGCTTAGAAGCCAACTGGCTTATTGGCCATATTTGTACCAAAACTGAAATCATTTAGCTAACTGGCCTCTTGATTCAAAAGGATTTAACATTGATTCCTTCACAAAAGTTGCTCATAACAAGCTCATAAACAAGTCCTGGTAATTTGGTTAAGTTTGGAACACTTTGACTTTTGGTCAAATAAGCTATTTTGGCTTATTTTTCAGTTCTGCTTATTGGTATATGCAACAACTTAGTGTTTGTGATAGGTGTCATTTTTCTCAGCTTATTATTAATATTGTAAGGTTTCAGCTCATTTCGTTAAGCTTTTGCTAGAAAAGTAGCTTATTTGACTTTTTCAGCCACCTTATTTGCTTCTACAGCTTATTCTACTTGACTTTTTGTGATATTTATTTTTGAATATTCTTAGTTAAGCTATTTGTGAGATTTGCAAAAAGAATCAACTTTTGAAACCCTCTAGAACTCAAACATGACTATTTTGTCGTTTTGTGAAAAAAGTAGTTTGCTTATTTTTGGCTTATTTGTTGAGCTTTTTCAAAATTTCTTTTTACAATCTGCTTTATAATCATAAACGAAGAATGTGTGTTGAATTAGAGCTTATGGCACCAGCTTATAGCTTATTAGGCTTATTAGCCCAATAAGAATAAGCTGTGTGTTATTTAAGCTGTGATAAGCACATTTTCAGCTTTTGAGCCTTTAGAGTTTATTGCTTAAAAGTGAATTTTGAGTCAGACTGGTGAATTTCAGCTTATTTGGTTGAGATTAATTTTTATTGGGCTAAAAAGCCCATTAAACTTGCTGTTTTGTTTTTAGCCCATTTGGGGGCCCAATAGGGGTATTTTGGTAATTTCACTTTCTTTTTCTGTTTAATTAGGTTAAAATAAACTAGTTTGCAAGTTTTAAAATTTTATATAATTTTTGAATTTTTAATATTGTTTTATTATTTTATTTTTAGTTAAATTCATTTTAAATAGTTTTCATAGTTTTAAATATTTGGAAAAATACCTTTTAGTTTAATTAAGTCATTTTAGAGTTTTACGAATTGAAAAATCTTTATTTGGGCTTTTTTATTAATTAAATTGATTTTTATGGCTTTAATTAGCATTAAAAAATTAATAATTAATTAAATAAAAGGTTTGGAAAAGTTTTGATCTTTTTAAACTCTAATTGGATTTTTAAGAATTTTTGGTAATTTTTTGGGAATTTTTAGATTAAATTTTTATTTTGTCTATTTTTACGGTTTTACGTTTTATCGTCGTAGTTTAATTTTCTCGTGTCCGTCATCCTCTTTTCTCATCTTTTCTTCTCAACATTAATCCAAAATCATTAAAAGTTATTCCCACACAATAAACCTCCTTGGGAAACGAACTTTTCACACCATTGGGTCATTAGTGCTTGATTTTCATTAATCGACACATAATACTTACCGCATTTACGCCTTTTTCCTAAAAGGTCAAATTTTACCTACAATCATTTTGGTGCCGCTGCCGGGGAGGTGTGTCGTGATTAATTTGAACCATTTTGTTTTTAATATCTGACCATAAATAGTATTTGTGTTAAATAGAACTCTATTAACACGTATTATCGGTTTTTCGTTTTCTTTGTGAATCATTATTACTATATTGTATATGTATCACAATTAATCCAAAATATCTCCAAAAGTGTGAAAGCACAACCTTAATTGGGATTTGATCTCCTAATTATTGTATTCGAATCTCAAACAAAAATAAAAGGAAAAAATAGATAAATACTTACTATTAGCTCGATTTTAAAAAAATACGAACTTTAATGTGAATAGATAGGCAACGTGCTATAAAAGGCTGTTAAAGGGAAGCTAGGTACTTAAGTGCTTTGCGCCACCTCATTCCCCCCGTTCACTTGTGAGTATTTGATCTTGAAGACTAATCGAGGGTTTTGCCGCCCAAAGTATTATTACGTATCATATATATTTGCTTGGTTTGTTTGTGATTAAAACCTCTTGAACAATTTGGTTTTCACCAAAGTTCTAAAGTAATTCGAAGGCGTTCACTCCACGTGATCGTTTTCATTCTTTGAGGCTCCTTTAATCAAGAGTTTGATTCGAGGAGAGATTTGGTAGATTGTTGTCTACATAATACACACAAAATCCAAAAAAAAATTAAAAACATAAAAAAACATTAAAAAAAATTTGAAAATCAACAAAAACCCCAAAAGAATCTTCTTTGCTCACCTCCACGTTCTACGTCACATTTATGCAAACTCGTAATCAAGCAAAACGAGCTCGCAAACGTCGTCAAAAGGAAGGAAATCAAGATCCTTTGATTGAAGAAGAACCTCCAATTTTCGAACCCGTTGTAGAACCAATAGTTACTATGGCTAATCGTACTATGATGGAGTTGCTTCAAGCACCCATCGAGGGTTTTGGAGAAGCTATTGTGATTCACGCCATCCTTGCGGGGAATTTCGAGATCAAGACAGGTTTAATGTCAATGCTACAAGCAAACAAGTTTTGCGGACATGAAAAAGACAACCCACATTATCACATACGGAATTTCAATCGTCTCACCGCAACAAGCAAGTTTAAGGATGTTCCACATGACACCATTAAGATGATGTTGTTTCCATACTCTTTAGATGGAACCGCAAAAATTTGGCTCGAGAAAGAACCGCCAAATTCGATTTTGACATGGGGTGATCTCGTCTCTAAGTTTGTGAACCAATTTTTCCCGCCATCTAAGACGACACATCAGAAAAATGAGATTTAAAGATTTACGCAAAGATCTAATGAAAGCTTTTCAATGGCATGGGAACGATTTAAGGAAATGTTACATGAATGTCCTCACCATGATTTTTCCGAATTGCATCAAATTGATATTTTTTATAATGGGCTTAACGATCATGAACGAGACTATTTTAATGTCGCCGCGGGTGGTAATTTTTTGTGCAAAACAACCGATGAAGCTTTAAAGATTATCGAGAATAGATCTAAGGTTTATAACCCTCGTAACACACCGAGTGTTGCCACTATGGGTTCATCGTCATCATCTCATAACATGAATGCCTTACATGATGAAGCAAATGAGGAGAATCGGTTTTTCGATAGATTTTCGAGGCTTATGACTCATTGGAAAGCACAAGATGCTTTGAATTCCACATCGGTTAAAGCGGTTGAAAAGAGTTTTATATCTTGTGGTGGAGCTCATGATTTTTCCGAGTGCATTACCGCCGGTGGTAACACTTCGAGTGCTTACGTAGAAACGGGAACTTACAACCAAAACGGACAAGGTTCCCACCCAAATCAAGCTTTCCAAAATCAAAATGTTAACAACTATCGAAACAACAATCAAAGTGGTGGTTATCAAGGCAATCAACGTAACTATAACAAGGGTAATTACCAAAGTGGGAACAATAGGCAAGTGCAAAATCAAAATCAAAACCGTGATTTTCAAAATACTACACAATGTTTTCAAAATGTTCACACTAAAAATCTTCAAGGAGAATTTTTGGATTATGCTAAGGCAAATGATGCTAAGTTTGATATCATGCAACGAGAAATGATTAGCTTAAGATCTGAGTTGAAAAACGAGCTTAAAAACGAACTTGGTAATGAATTGAAAAATCATGCTAATAAAATGGAAGGAAACGTTCAACGTCTTCAACAAAATCAACAAAAGATGGAACAAGGTCAACATGAGATTAAGCAAGAGTTGTTAAAAGCGGATAAACAATCAAAATTTAAAGATCAATGGCTAGTATGTTTGAAGCTATCATGTGTAAACCCTCTTCCTCGGGTGGTCTTCCTAGTGATACCATTGCAACCCCGAAGGGAGAAATGAAGGTTATTACTACTCGTAGTGGTAAAACTTTCAAGGAACCTATCTCTCGTCCTAGTACTTCTACGGAGAAGGAAATCGAGAAAGAACCCGAGGTGATGATCCAAAAGGAGCATATTACAAGCCCACGAAGTACCGCTCAAACCACACCTACGATTAAACCAATACAAATTGTGGAACCCGAGATTATAAGTCCGATTCCTATGCCCTAACCCACACCACCCTTACCTTACCCCTCGCGACAAAACAAGGAAAAGTTACAAGAACGTAATAAACAACAAATTGAGCTTTATATCAAAATGTTTCAACAAGTGCGTTTTAATGTGAGTTTAGCCGACGCGTTATTATACATGCCTCATTTTGCTTCCAATTTTAAGGGTCTGATGAACGATAAGGAGAAGCTTTCAAACCTATCTAATTGTTCTTCGGTTTATCTAAAGCGAATATCGGAAAAAGTTGGTGACCCCGGGATGTTTCTCATTCCTTGTGATATTCAAGAAATGGAAGGATGCCTCGCCTTGGCCGATCTTGGCGCAAGCATTAATTTGATGCCTTTTTCCATGTGGAAACCGCTATCTCTTCTGGCTCTTACTCCATCGAAAATGTCAATCGAGATGGTCGATCATTCTATGATTCTCGCATGTAGAGTAGCCGAAGACGTTTTCGTAAAAGTGGGGAAGTTCTACTATCTCGTTGATTTTATCGTAGTAGACATCCCCATGGATCCTCAAGTTCCTCTAATTTTAGGTCGTCCATTTTTAGATACCTCGAAATCGATCATTGATGTGCATGCTAGAAAAATCACTTTGTGATTCAACGAGGAGGAACTTGTTATAAGCGCTACTCAAAACTCTACACCTTATCATGTTTATACAATGGCTAGCATCAACCACATTGACTTAGTCGATGTAGTTTGCGATGAGTTTTCACAAGAAGTTTTAGATTTTTCCGATAGTTCGTCAAGTGGCAATCCCACTATTATGGATCCAAGTCTTGCTAATTCTACACCAAATCTCACTCCATTCCAAGGAGGCAATTTTATTTTGAATGAAATCGACAATGAAGATGAGCTGATTATTGCTAATGATACTCTCATTTCACCATTTCTTCCGCCGATGGAAGTTATGAGTATTGAACAAAAATCATCAATCGAGGATCCGCAAATCCTTGAATTGAAAGATCTTCCATCTCACCTTGAATACACATTCTTAGAAGGTGATGACAAGTTGCCGGTTATATTGCGAAAGATCTTTCCAATGATGAAAAAGCCGCACTTTTGACTATTCTTAAAGCTCAGAAATGGGCAATTGCGTGGAAAATTTCCGACATTAAGGGTATTGACCCGAAATTTTGTACTCACAAGATTTTAATGGAGGAGGACTACAAACCCGCAATTCAATGTCAAAGAAGGGTAAACCCCAAAATACATGATGTCATTAAAAAAGAGGTTTTAAAACTTCTTGACCCGGGAACGATTTATCCTATCTCTGATAGTCCATGGGTGAGGCCAATCCATTGTGTCCCTAAAAAGGGAGGAATGACCGTTGTGCCCAATGAAAACAACGAGCTAAAAAATCTTTGTTTGTTGGATTCAGAGTCTGATTTTTGGTTTGAGAAGAGTTTTTGTGATAAGCTATTTGTGCTATATCTGTTTGTTGAATTTGGTAGCTTATTGAGTGAGCTAGGGCTTATTGAAAGTGGCTGAAGTGGTCATTTGCATCAGCAAAGTGACCACCTCTTTTGTGTTTTGCATTTGTTTACCTATTGCTTGGCCTGCTGATTTGTTGCTTCACTTTTGTTATTGTGCTGCTTGTGAACTTATCTTGCTATTTGGATTTCCTGTTTGGGTGCTGATAAGCCAACTGGCTTATTGGCCATATTTGTACCAAAAATGAAATCATTTGGCTAACTGGCCTATTGATTCAAAAGGATTCAGCCTTGATTTCGTCACAAACGTTGCTCATAACAAGCTCATAAACAAGTCCTGGTAATTTGGTTAAGTTTCGAACACTTTGACTTTTCGTCAAATAAGCTATTTTTGGCTTATTTTTCAGTTCTGGTTATTGGTACATGCAACCACTTAGTTTTTGTGATAGGTGTCATTTTTCTCAGCTTATTATTAATATTGGAAGGTTTCAGCTCATTTGGTTAAGCTTTCGCAAGAAAACTAGCTTATTTGGCTTTTCAGCCAGCTTATTTGCTTCTACAGCTTATTCTACTTGACTTTTTGTGATTTTTCTTTTTGATAATTCATAGTTAAGCTATTTGTGAACTTTTGCAAAAAGAATAAGCTTTTGAAACCCTCTAGAACTCAAACTCGACTATTTTGTCGTTTTCTGAAAAAGTAGTTTGCTTATTTCTGGCTTATTTGTTAAGCTTTTTCAAAATTTCTTTTTACAATCTGCTTATAATCACAAAAGAAGAATGTGTGTTGAATTAGAGCTTATGGCATCAGCTTATAGCTGATGACGTATAGTCCCCATCCGAGTCATGAACCCGACCCACGGGTACTACCCATATCCGGCCCATCACGAATGGGTTAGATTAATGTTATTTCAGCTTATGGGCTTGAATGAATAGTGGTGGCATAAAATGTATGCGGCCCACGACCCGGCACGGCCTGTTGAATATTGTAAATCTAGCTTATGTTTTAGATAGAGAAAGAGATAGAAAGATAGATGATTTCACACACTTCTAGAGAGAGAAATGAAAGAACTATGTGTAAATTGAAAATAAAACCACACCCTCTCCATCTAAGGAGAAGGTTTATATACCCAAGCCCATAAGATGGGTTTGGGCTTACAAGTTAGGACGACCTACACAAGTTGTAGGCTTGGCTTAGCCTTGTTTTCATAATAATAGTAAAACTAAACTACGAGCTATAACTTAGACTATTCTTGGAGTGACCGATCCTTTATAATACGTAAAACGTATTTCCAACAATCTCCCCCTAAGGGAGGTCACTCCAAACAAGGGCGTTACCCAAGTTACAATAATAAAAGAAACCTAGCATACTATGCTTGTCTTGAGCTTGTAGTCTTCGTCTTTCTTTTCTTTTTTCTTTTCAGGTGAACATGCTGATGTGATCATTGATATCAATCTTGAGCATTAATCTCTTGCCTTGATCTTGTGCATCCATCACTTGTGATATTCGCCTCTTCGTGACTTCATGTCCCACATACTTATACCTTCGTAATTCTTGAAAGCTTCAGAATTCGATACAGCGGAACACTTTGACTTTTAGGCTTTCTTGAATTAGATGAAGTATTAAGTGCATAAAGTATAAGCATGCGGGGACGACTTCTTCTCGGATTCCGCAACGCCACCGTCTTCAAATGCCGCAACATAAGTAGACACGAAGGAAATGGATTTGAACATTTCATTCTAATTCGATAGCATTTTACCTCCGGTCGGTGAAGACTGTTGGACGATATAAAATATCGTACTTGTAGCAGGTAGATTTAATTAAAAGTCTCCTTGACAAGATTTCGCGGGTAGACCCGTATTCTTTACTCGACCGTCCAAAGCTGACTGCGAGCGTAAAGAGTGAATCATTTGGATAAAATTATCCGCATGATTGAAGCCGTCAATTCCGATTCCTGGAACGTGTTTGATTCATTAAAGAGTCGCACCATCGTTGCTTTCCAGTTGTCACGAGCTCGATTCATATTGAATCTTGAAAGTTACCTACCAAGTGCTGTTTGATGTTAACACTAGAAGGATTTCCACTGATCACTGTGAACACAATAGAGTGTCACTCTGAGTGTTCTGGCAAGATCACTAAGATATTGCGTACAGGCCTGGAACGTCTTTAAGTTCAGTTAAGAATTAAACCACTGTTGCTTTCTAGTTATCACAAGTTTGATTCATAAAGAATCACACAAGTCACCTACCATGATGTGACAATCCGTCAATTTATGATTGATATTTTATTCTCAAATATTATTTGAAAATATTATTTTAATGATAAAATATGAACTCACTTATTTTTAGGAAGAAATTTGGATTTACGTCTGGAAGTAGCATCGACTACGTCTAAACCGGAGGATTCAACGTTACGTGCTTACGTTTACATACACCGTCCTTGGTGACAGTCCGACATTTCAGAAAATAAATTTGTCCGTGAATATTATTTTGGAGTTTTAAATTTGTGTTAGTTCATAAACTCACAAATTTACGAGAAGAGATTACGACTTACGATTTTATTTTAACGTCCTTTACGACTAAACCGGAAACCTTAGGATTACGTATTTACGTTTTCGAACTCCGTTTTTGATGAAACAATTTTTATTGGATTCGTTTTGTGACGTTGATTCATAATTTATAAAAACGTTTTTCGTAAAACGACCCGAGGGCACGCAAATCGAGGAAACTAGAATCGAGGAGTACCCGTAAATAAATGGGGATGAGACAAGTGGGACACTTGTCCCACCCCCAAAACCGGCCAAGCTTTAGCTACAACACATCATATGATGTGTCAAAGTGTAACTTAACACTTACATGTGTAAGTAAGCTTACACATTAAGCTACTTTCCCCACAAAACAACTAGAAACCACTTGCTCCTCATTCCACCATTTCCCTCACATGTAAAACCACTCATTTCTCTCCCTTGGCTATTGTTTATGCCTTCCAACATCCACCACCTAACACCTCATTCATACAAAATTCTAGCCATAAACATTTGTTATAATTAACATATGTTAATCTACATTCAAAGAGATGAAGATTGGTGGTCATTTTAACATCCAAGGAGGAGTTTTCTTGGTGTCTTGAGGCTGATTTCCCATAAGGTATCCATGAAGAATGGTGTTCTTGAAGATGGTCTTGGTGCATCATAAGTTTCTCCATCCAAAACCATGCCAAACTCATAACCTATATCATGTTGGTGGTATAAAGATTGTCCTCCTCAACTTCTTGTTATTTTGATTATGTAAACATGTATTTTATTTCCTATTGTATATATTTATGATGATTATATGATGATAAAAATGTTATGTGGGGATTTGTTGTTGATAATCATGGATAAAAAGGTGAAAAACCATAAGAAACAAGGTTAAAATCTTGGTTAAATTTGATGGCTGTATAAAACAGTAAAGAAGTAAGTCATAAACTGATAAAATGAAGAAGTGGAATAGATTTACAGTAAGCTATGGGTCTTGTACACATGTGAGAGTTGGCCATGCAATGGAATCAAAATAATGAGTGAGATATGATCAAAACAAGTTTAGGGTATAAATCTGAAGTTATTGTTTTGGACGATTTTTAGAAAATATTTAGAAGATGATTCAACAGTAGCTATAAAAGAGTTAAATGTAGCACATATCATGTAGTTTATGTGATAAAAATATGAGCTTCTATCTCCATCTAGAACTCAAGATATGGCAGTTTTGGTGAAAGTGAAGTTAAAAATCAGATTTTGGAAAAATAAAGTATAATACTATTATATAAACACTCAAAATTTTAATGTATAAAATATAATTAAAACCCACTAACTCATGGATTCTATTTATATAAATATATAAAAGGTGTAATAAGTGTATAAATGATAAAAATGGAAACTTGTTAAGTTTTATAAGTTATAAAACTATAAACATGATTTTTACGAATTTTTCGGGTATTGCCATAAAATTAACGTTTTTGTTAAATAAAACTTAGATGGTTGGACCCGTCTAATGAAAACTTTATAAAACTTATATACTGATATATAGACATGTATAACAAGTAAAAACCAATAAAACCCGAACTATAGGGCATACGGACATTAACAAGCTAAGTAAACATATTGGACTAATACTTGGGCTAATAATTGGACTAAATAAGATAAACACCCATAAAAAAAGAACTTATTGGGCTTAACCCATTTGGGCCCAACTTGAAAGTGTATGTACTGATAATAAAAGTACAAAATGGATTAAAATAAGTTAAATAACTTATAATAAGCTTGTTGGACCTAAAACACGTAAATAGGTAAGACGAGAAAACTAGTATAAAAGTTATCAACACATAACTCTAAAATGAGTAAACGAGAATATGTAAACCCACTTGATCATCATATATATATAATCATCATATGTATACATAATTGATATTTTTATAAAGTCATTGGACAAACGTCTAAGACCGAGTATTATTTGTCTAGGTTTCCGTGATTGAAGCACGTACCGTACATCCAAATCGCCGATAACCGCCTTCCCATATCAACGTGAGTTCATAGCCTCGCACTCTTTTAAATGTTTTATAAATGCTTTATAAACCCGCGAGGGAGATAACATGTTAGTTTTTATAAAAGTTTGGACACCATTTGTCCCGATTGTTTGTTTATTGATTTTGGACCCGAATGATTGAATGACCCGATTGTATGACCCGATAAATGATTAATGGACCCGATAGATGAAATTAAATGGATTATTAAAGTTAGGTTATGTCACTAAAAGTCCCATTAGCATGAATTCTGAACTACCGGGAGTTGGTAGACGCTTATGCATTTAATAGTACTATTTGGGGACGATCACCCCAGTTCGCGCCTTGACGGTTGATCCCCGTCGTGCCACATTGATTGGTAAGCGAATTAATGTATGAGAAGATTTCCATAGCGTGACCTTTGTGACGACACGCTACTTTAGATGGGAAAAATTGGTATCGGATTAGCTACCCGTTGTTGGTTTAGTAAGGTAACAATGTCATGCGGCTTATAATAATCTGAATTAACGAAATACTAATAGACGCTCCGAATTACGATGTATTGCCTGACTAGCAATACAGGGTCATACTATTGATATTATGTTTGTATTTTGGTTTTCATAACCATATTCATATCACGGTTTTTATTTTGATACAACGTCATAAGACGTATTGTATGACGTTTTTACGACATTGGCTCGTATAATGATTTTTAAGGCTTTTTATAACCATATTCATATAATGGTTTTATTTAATCTATACAACGTTGCAAAAACGTATTGTATGGTGTTTTTAACGATAATGATTCGTATAACGATTTTTTTAGGCAAATGCCTATATTATGATTTTCGATAAAGATTTGTATAAAATGACTTTGGCTATTTTATGGCCTATTAAAATGATTTGTACAAAATGATTTTCAGTAATAATTTTATACTGATATTATATTAATGGAATTTATTAAACTCTATGAATTCACTCGGCGTTATCGCTGACCTTTTCTTTTAACATGTTTTATCTCAGGTACTTAAAGGTAATTCTCGGGAAGACGACAAGATGGCCCGCACCTAAACTATATTTTCCATTCAAATACTTTGTAAAACTTTGTATGAAATATAATGACTTGGGACCGATGTAACTTTGATAATTATGAATGGAAATGATTTCTAAATAAACGACGCGATTTTTATGCGTTGTCTATGATGTGAGTAATGTGCTATCCCGTAACACCAACTAGTCTTCCGCTGTATTGAGTTGTATAAATTTGGGGGTGTTACAGTTTGGTACCAGAGCTCTCGTTATAGAGAACGAAAGATTTTTAAAACCAAGGTTTTGGATAAAACTTTTCAAAATCTTTTAACTATAAACATTTTTCTAAAAATGTCTAAAAATCTTTTGACTATAACGGTGCCAAAGAATTCCCGAGTTACCGACAAGGCCAGACTGAGAAGTGTTATTTTAATATATATATATAACTTGGATTATATATATATATATATATATATATATATATGATGTAATTCTATTACATGATTGCTTGATGATTATTTTGATATCTATACGAGGTATTTATACGACGTAGATTGTCACAAGTAACCCTAAATCCCCTAGTAAATTAATCGAAGTTATTCTCGTAGGAATTCTAGCTATCCTAGATCTAAACCAAGTTGTGGATATTTATGATCCCAACAAATGGTTGATATTCGTAGAAATGTAAGTACTAGTTGATTATGATATTGAAGAAGAATTGGCGAGATTAAATCTGATATCGATGTCATGACGATCTTTTCTTATAGAGTGGAGTTTGACAAAACGTTACCACCTAGAAAGATGTCATCTGATTCGTTGTCATCCAATTCTTAAAATTGAAATCGAAAGGGTGAATGTTGCACTTGAGGCTGTAATTGGAACCATTACCCAAAAAGCCTCATGCCACTAATACCTTTTCGAGAAGTCTAGTTGAATGATCAAGTCATTTTATATTAATGACTCATTTGATAATTGTTGTTGTAGGAGATATAGGATTGGAAATTAAGTGTTGATTTATATTGAGATTGTATTGCCTTTACAAGGCCGAAGAATAAGATTGAAAGTATTGGAGAATGAAGTAGGATATCGAATTGAGTATAAAATTGGTTGAAACTTGAATAAAGTAAAATTTAACCCATAGGGAATATGAGATTATTAAGAGGAAGTCTCTAAGTTTTGTGATTGAATTATAAGGTTTTAATGGATTATTGATTCATGTTAAGGGTTGTTCCTAGGCCATTGTCCACTAACGAGGATGCCCAGTGTCTAAGAAATAAATTGAAGAAATCTTCTTCTGAATTGAGACCGATGGATCTTCTGGGACATGTGGAACACCTAATGACTCTTGTAGATTAGTATTCATTGTGGTATCTTTTAAAAATAATCCCTAACTTAACTGAGACATCAGTTGGTAGGATGAGTTCTGAGAATTGTATGACATAGTGACACGTAATGTGTTACGGTACAATTTGACTTGTTTGTGATTAATGAAAAGACTACCTTTGATTGCTAAATTCTACATGTATCAATGTTATCTATCTTTTATTGCTTCATCCTAATGATCGCATTAGTGATGTAACCATTGAACGAGTACTCATCTCGAATTGAGTTACGTTGTGGATTATTCTTTTGAGTGCCATCGAGATCATGAACCTCATGATTATTTGGCTAAGCTCATTTCCTGGTATATATTGTAGTTAAGATCTTGGTGAACAACTCTTCATCACTCTTTTGCAGATCACACATTGTTTTTATAAAGTTAAAACGGTATCCTTTGAGAAAATTTAATTTTCATCACAATAAGGATTATTCAAAGTGAGATTTATAAGTGATTGATATCAAAACGAAGTTGTTTATGAGACGCTTTGAAAACTTAATTGTTTTCATAATAAAGAAATTCTTTGTAAATTTATTCTTGATTCTTATCTAAGAATTAAGCATGAAAATGATTTTACTGTAAACATGGATGATAAAATTTTGACGAACTGAGTATTGCATCGTTAATCTTGAAATTGTATATAGTTGCGCGCCTACATACAATTTGGAATGGACTATGCAAGACTGATTAGTAGTCACCAAAAAAAAAAACTGATTAATAAACGCTAAATTTCTTTGAAAATTGTGAAAGATTAAATTTTAATGAGATCGGCAAGAAGTGAAAAATAAGGACATAATGTTAGGGACACCTACATATGTGCCTATAGCATCTATTCTTCTGAGTTGAATTTACTCATCTATGGAAATTGTCTTATTTGACAATTGACAATCCTTTCTTGTCCAATTCTCCCGTAGTGAGATTCTTAGGAAAAGCATTTGATTTCTGAGTGTTGATACCCGACTGGATGTATTGACGTTCTTATCATTTCTTATGATTTGATTTCATTTGAATGACCTGGGTAACGATCCGAGGAGCTTTCGAATACGTACTCAAATTATGAAATCATGGGATATATTCATATTCGTTAAGTGTTTTCGTTTGTATCTGATTTGAAATTATCTCGCACAGATTATGCGTTAACCTTACTCTTTTAATGGTAGTTGTATCTCCATATATCCCTGAATTTGTGAAGGATTATGAGTTATTAGACTTTTGAGAAGTTCACATCTTATCAACGGCAATAAAACTGGAAGGTTGATAGTGACAGTAGAATGGATTGATTGATTATGACATGACGACATTGTCTTAATTGATGGGAACTCGAGTAGAATTTCCCTAAATGATAAGATGTTGATTATCAAAAGAGATCTAAATAACTCTTGATGGATGACCATATCCTGCATTTAGACTTGAAATTATAACGTGAATGGTTATGAACTAGTTATAGATATTGTAATCTAGAAGAACCTAATATGAATTTATTAAAAGATGATAATGTTATCTGAAGCTTTAGTAAGTATTTGTTGGTGAATTACCTAGACTTTCGCCATTAAGGCAAGTTGAAATTGGTATTGATTATATTCCCGGTGCTGTACCTGTGGCTTGTGCACTGTACGTCATCACCATCTAAATTAAAGGAATTTCCGTACAACTGAGAGAGTTGTCAGAGAGAGATTTTATTATACCAAGCCTGTCATCCTGAAGAGCTATGGTGTTATCATTCCTTATATTTATAGATCACTGTGACTGAGTAAATTGACAATCGAAAACGATATCCATAACTCGAAATGGAAGATTCGTTCGATCATTTACAAGGTTCTAGCGTATGTTTTAAAGATTTGATTCACGACATGGTTATCATCAACTTCGCATCCGCGAAGAAGATTATGTATTCCAATCACTACATCCGGTACTTGTAATGAACGTTATGAGTTTCACGTGATGTCGTTTGGATTGACAATGCACATGTAGTATTCATAATTATGATGAATCACGTGTGTAGGCTGTAATTTGATAAATTAATGCTCGTGATCATTAAGAACTACATGTTTGTTTATCAGAATAAGAATGAGTTAATAATTATTTATAGACTGCCCTGAATTGGCCGAACAGTGTAAACCTGAACCTTGAATAATTAACACATGATTAAAGACTTGAACCTTTACATGATTAGACTATGTGGTTAAAAGGATAATGGAATATAAATTGACTCTTCAAGAATTAGGAGCCCTTTTAAGACTTTGGATTTTTCCAAGAAGAAATGGAAATATGTTTTGACAAATGTTTTAACAAACGGATTTTTAAAGGGATTATTCCCTTATACACAAACCATTTAACTAAACTTCTGTTTAGGGGTAAATGTTTTTGTATACCTCAAGATAACTTAAGAAGGATTGAGAAAACCATTTATACCATAACTTGAAATTTGAAACGACACTTTTTGCT
Source organism: Glebionis coronaria (assembly GCA_025667525.1). Taxonomy (NCBI): domain Eukaryota; kingdom Viridiplantae; phylum Streptophyta; class Magnoliopsida; order Asterales; family Asteraceae; genus Glebionis; species Glebionis coronaria. The sequence goes on from CM046877.1 coordinate 429,338,461, forward strand.
TTTCAACTAAGAAAATTTTGACCAAAGTATAAACCAAAGATTTTTCGAACAATTACGAATCTTATTAAATATTTTCGATAAATCAACGAAAATCTTGTTAATTAAATTCAAATTTATTTTTGAACATTTTATATAATTGGTCAAACTAAGAAAATTTAAAATTTTTACGTTTACGTTTCATAAATAATAACTAATTATTATTTAATTACTTGTAATAATTATCTATGCTTTAAACGTTTGGATTGAGTAAAACTGATAAAAATGATAGCTGAAACTAAATTGAAGCTTAGGAAATAAGAAGAAAGGTGAACGTAATTACTGACGCATAATATAGAAAGAATATCTGAGTGAATTGTGGACATGATAATTATATCATCATGAGAAGTAAATATTAATACCGACGCATTATGTAGAAAAGATAAAGAACCAATTAGGACATGTTCCTTAATAATGAAGGTGCAAAATAAATTGCCGAACGATATAAAAATAAACAATAATATAAATAGTGAAAGATTTCACGGCTAGTGTAAACCATTAGAGTTGAGAAGCCGATAGCGTTAAATGTTTTAAAGACCACTTGTGATTGTCTAAATATGGAAATTGTGAGATATAGTTATGTTGGAATTTGTAAGTATAAGTATTCTATTTATGTCATTTATGACTAAAAGTATCTTTTTCTGAAGAGGTTGTACTGATGGCAATTATGAAGGCAGACATCGCCTCATACATTAGTAAACATCTAGTTATTGCAAAGGTCATCATCTGAATTTGATTCGATTTGGGTCATCGTCGACAGACTGACCAAATCTGCTAATATCATTCTCGTTAATGATAAATGCAAAAGAGTTGTGTAAACATAGCGTGCCTGTATCGATCATCTATATCAAGATCCTCGCTTCGCATCGAATTTCTAGAGATTTGCTCAGAAGTCATTGAGAACGAACCTTGATGAGAGTACTATGTACCACCCCAATCGAAGGGACGAGGTAAAGTAACGATACAAAATAATATAAGTGCTGTTTTATGTTTGAATGATTGACCTTTGGTGATAGACCGTATAATCGTTTTCCTTTGGAGAGATTATCTTTGATAATTATCGTGTTAGGATTGAGATCAAATCTTGTTAGGATCTAAATCTTAGAGCATCTGTAAGCAAGAGTTGAGATGAAGACACCCGACATACATCCGCTGTGAGTTGGACATGTCTTTTAGGTTTAAGGTTTCCTATAATGGCGAACCTATCCTTGCAAAATACCCGACCCGTAAGATCTGAAATGATTGTTTAAATTAGGATTTGATTATTAACTGCCGGTAGTGGGCAAGAGGTTATGTGAATATGAAATGTAGATCTTGAAGTGCCAAATGGGTAGCGAAGTTATGCCACTATTTTAAACTTGGAAAATGAATTCATGATCTGACAAATCATGGGATATATGTCCCCGTTGTTTGGGACCATTGAGATGATGTAAAAGTTGGGATTGAAAGACATATAAGCTGGATCTACCCTAGGACTTCAAAGACTGCGTGAATTATGTTTCGTATATCGAACTTGATGGAATATCTATCATGTGAGAATCTGATTATTCTTAGTAAAGCTTAGATCGGCGAAAAGTTGCATTCATCAAAAACCCGTGAACATCATGGATAGAGAAAGTAAGTCAACATTAAGCCTGATCTTATTCCCGTAGTTATGTTTGATGAAACTCGCGTATTGTAATGAATTGCACTTGTGAGAAAAAGACCGAATGTGGAGGAAATACCCACATGGCTTTAACTCTATAAGAAGCGAGTAGTAAGATGATCTTTGAGGACAAAGATCCTGTTTAGGGGTAAATGCTGTGACAATCCGTCAATTTATGATTGATATTTTATTCTCAAATATTATTTGAAAATATTATTTTAATGATACAATATGAACTCACTTATTTTTGGGAAGAAATTTGGATTTACGTCTGGAAGTAGCATCGACTACGTCTAAACCGGAGGATTCAACGTTACGTGCTTACGTTTACATACACCGTCCTTGGTGACAGTCCGACATTTCAGAAAATAAATTTGTCCGTGAATATTATTTTGGAGTTTTAAATTTGTGTTAGTTCATAAACTCACAAATTTACGAGAAGAGATTACGACTTACGATTTTATTTTAACGTCCTTTACGACTAAACCGGAAACCTTAGGATTACGTATTTACGTTTTCGAACTCCGTTTTTGATGAAACAATTTTTATTGGATTCGTTTTGTGACGTTGATTCATAATTTATAAAAACGTTTTTCGTAAAACGACCCGAGGGCACGCAAATCGAGGAAACTAGAATCGAGGAGTACCCGTAAATAAATGGGGAAGAGACAAGTGGGACACTTGTCCCACCCCCAAAACCGGCCAAGCTTTAGCTACAACACATCATATGATGTGTCAAAGTGTAACTTAACACTTACATGTGTAAGTAAGCTTACACATTAAGCTACTTTCCCCACAAAACAACTAGAAACCACTTGCTCCTCATTCCACCATTTCCCTCACATGCAAAACCACTCATTTCTCTCCCTTGGCTCTTGTTTATGCCGTCCAACATCCACCACCCAACACCTCATTCATACAAAATTCTAGCCATAAACATTTGTTATAATTAACATATGTTAATCTACATTCAAAGAGATGAAGATTGGTGGTCATTTTAACATCCAAGGAGGAGTTTTCTTGGTGTCTTGAGGCTGATTTCCCATAAGGTATCCATGAAGAATAGTGTTCTTGAAGATGGTCTTGGTGCATCATAAGTTTCTCCATCCAAAACCATGCCAAACTCATAACCTACATCAAGTTGGTGGTATAAAGATTGTCCTCCTCAACTTCTTGTTATTTTGATTATGTAAACATGTATTTTATTTCCTATTGTATATATTTATGATGATTATATGATGATAAAAATGTTATGTGGGGATTTGTTGTTGATAATCATGGATAAAAAGGTGAAAAACCATAAGAAACAAGGTTAAAATATTGGTTAAATTTGATGGCTGTATAAAACAGTAAAGAAGTAAGTCATAAACTGATAAAATGATGAAGTGGAATAGGTTTACAGTAAGCTATGTGTCTTGTACACATGTGAGAGTTGGCCATGCAATGGAATCAAAATAATGAGTGAGATATGATCAAAACAAGTTTAGGGTATAAATCTGAAGTTACTGTTTTGGACGATTTTTAGAAAATATTTAGAAGATGATTCAACAGTAGCTATAAAAGAGTTAAATGTAGCACATATCATGTAGTTTATGTGATAAAAATTTGAGCTTCTATCTCCATCTAGAACTCAAGATATGGCAGTTTTTGTGAAAGTGAAGTTAAAAATCAGATTTTGGAAAAATAAAGTATAATATTATTATATAAGCACTCAAAATTTTAATGTATAAAATATAATTAAAACCCACTAACTCATGGATTCTATTTATATAAATATATAAAAGGTGTAATAAGTGTATAAATGATAAAAATGGAAACTTGTTAAGTTTTATAAGTTATAAAACTATAAACATGATTTTTACGACTTTTTCGGTTATTGCCGTAAAATTAATGTTTTTGTTAAATAAAACTTAGATGGTTGGACCCGTCTAATAAAAACTTTATAAAACTTATATACTGATATATAGACATGTATAACAAGTAAAAACCAATAAAACCCGAACTATAGGGCATACGGACATTAACAAGCTAAGTAAACATATTGGACTAATACTTGGGCTAATAATTGGACTAAATAAGATAAACACCCATAAAAAAGAACTTATTGGGCTTAACCCATTTGGGCCCAACTTGAAAGTGTATGTACTGATAATAAAAGTACAAAATGGATTAAAATAAGTTAAATAACTTATAATAAGCTTGTTGGACCTAAAACACGTAAATAGGTAAGACGAGAAAACTAGTATAAAAGTTATCAACACATAACTCTAAAATGAGTAAACGAGAATATGTAAACCCACTTGATCATCATATATATATAATCATCATATGTATACATAATTGATATTATTATAAAGTCATTGGACAAACGTCTAAGACCGAGTATTATTTGTCTAGGTTTCCGTGATTGAAGCACGTACCGTACATCCAAATCGCCGATAACCGCCTTCCCATATCAACGTGAGTTCATAGCCTCGCACTCTTTTAAATGTTTTATAAATGCTTTATAAACCCGCGAGGGAGATAACATGTTAGTTTTTATAAAAGTTTGGACACCATTTGTCCCGATTGTTTGTTTATTGATTTTGGACCCGAATGATTGAATGACCCGATTGTATGACCCGATAAATGATTAATGGACCCGATAGATGAAATTAAATGGATTATTAAAGTTAGGTTATGTCACTAAGAGTCCCATTAGCATGAATTGTGAACTACCGGGAGTTGGTAGACGCTTATGCATTTAATAGTACTATTTGGGGACGATCACCCCAGTTCGCGCCTTGACGGTTGATCCCCGTCGTGCCACATTGATTGGTAAGCGAATTAATGTATGAGAAGATTTCCATAGCGTGACCTTTGTGACGACACGCTACTTTAGATGGGCAAAATTGGTATCGGGTTAGCTACCCGTTGTTGGTTTAGTAAGGTAACAATGTCATGTGGCTTATAATAATCCGAATTAACGAAATACTAATAGACGCTCCGAATTACGATGTATTGTCTGACTAGCAATACAGGGTCATACTATTGATATTATGTTTGTATTTTGGTTTTCATAACCATATTCATATCACGGTTTTTATTTTGATACAACGTCATAAGACGTATTGTATGACGTTTTTACGACATTGGCTCGTATAATGATTTTTAAGGCTTTTTATAACCATATTCATATAATGGTTTTATTTAATCTATACAACGTTGCAAAAACGTATTGTATGGTGTTTTTAACGATAATGATTCGTATAACGATTTTTTTTAGGCAAATGCCTATATTATGATTTTCGATAAAGATTTGTATAAAATGACTTTGGCTATTTTATGGCCTATTAAAATGATTTGTACAAAATAATTTTATACTGATATTATATTAATGGAATTTATTAAACTCTATGAATTCACTCGGCGTTATCGCTGACCTTTTCTTTTAACATGTTTTATCTCAGGTACTTGAAGGTAATTCTCGGGAAGACGAAAAGAATTCATGGCCCGCACCTAAACTATATTTTCCATTCAAATACTTTGTAAAACTTTATATGAAATATAATGACTTGGGACCGATGTAACTTTGATAATTATGAATGGAAATGATTTATAAATAAACGACGCGATTTTTATGCGTTGTCTATGATGTGAGTAATGTGCTATCCCGTAACACCAACTAGTCTTCCGCTGTATTGAGTTGTATAAATTTGGGGGTGTTACACATGAGCTATTTGATATTCGCTCAAGAAGGATTTCCATCTTCACTGTAAATACTTTCGTATTACTCGGATGTTCAGGCAAGATCATGAAGATTTTGCGTAGGCCTCTTTAATATCTTTCTTACTTTTCACAGAGTGTGAAGAAGCAAGGAAATATGGAAATGTGTCCTAATGAGATATTTGATGATCTCAAATGGCTCTAGACTCGATCGTACATTTTGGATTTTAGTGATCGGAGGCTGGAGAGGAGTGCCACCATTTCAATACCAATTTCTTCTAAGTTAATAAATCGATAGATAACGCGTTATCTCCGTGTGATTAACACAAATACCTTTCGAGAGATATCTAAGTTAGCTGAGATAGGTTGTGCATTGCATCACTGGGTCCATGATGTCTATCTTCAATATCGAGCATCATTAAAATGATCTCAATAGCGTATGTGTTGACCCGGTTTCTGCCTAAGGTTGTAAGGAGGGCTTCTTTCTTTAGACCCTTTATCTTTACAATTCTTTTTCATTCTTCAACCCCTTCAATTCTTACCAATACGTCATAACTAACACCTTGTTGTGATTGTTCCAGTGCTAACTTAAGTACTTGGTCGGCATTCAGCTACGTTCACAATCTTTCCCCATCTTTCCTAAAGAATACTATTTCTAGCTATGGAATGTCCTTGGGAAGATTCCTCCGGTTTTAGAAGAATCATTGGACTTAACCTATACTACCATCCTTATGTCACCACAATCTTCATCGTCGTGAAATAAATGGGTTTAGGGTAAGTATATGTCACCATTAAATCCATTTTGATATAGCAGATCCACTTTGCTCCCCATTAACATATGCCACGATATTCGAAAACATTTTGCACATGTCGGGATGAGCCATCACGTTAAGTCAAACCATTTGTGATAATTTCCCATATTAAATCACATTTTCTCCCCCATATTAAAAATATTAACCCAATCGATGTTTTTAATATGAATTGATTTAATGAAGTTTTAACAAAGGTTTTGTGAAGAAAAATGCAAGTCTTTTTAATCTTCATGAGACCAATTTGTGAGAAATGATACCGATTTGTAACATGATCACATATTCACCATATAAGAATAAATTGACAAGGTTGGACCTGATTGATGAGAACATCATATGATAAGATCAAATGGTTCTTGTCGGAAAATGTTGGTCACCTCGTCACGTCTGAAGTTATCTCTTGACACCACATGTACGATTGGTATTCTTGTCTTGACACCAGTTTGTGAACTTGGCACTTTCGGCATCGAAGATTCTGAATGCTTGACAATTGCTCCCCCTCAATTTTTGACCCATGTTCTATTGAAAGAGTTGTGGTCGTCGTTTAAGTAGTCGCATCGTCGAGTATGTAGATACCAATTGTAGATAACTATGGTTGTAGAGATGATAGCTTCATAAAAACAAGACTTCTCTTGTTTTAACAAATAAATGCAATGATGCGTACATAAATTTGTGTTAGACCAAGTAATAAAGTAAACTTGATCCCTCACAAGGTTTTAAAGTAAACCTTGCCCGAGAAAATTAATTCCTGTTGTTGAGCCAAAGCTTTCATAAAAAATACTTGACTTTAATATGAAAAGCGGGTTGTAGTATGAAATAACTACAAGCCATATGGGCATGTTTTATGAAATATTTACAACTTTTGTACGAACTCTATTTATGGCGCCATGTCAAAATTAATCGACATTTCTAAGGCCGTAAATATTATCGTACCAAAAGACATGCCTTTGAAAAAAAAGTAAAAAATATTTTTGGATTTTTACGAAATTTTTCAATTTTTATGGTTTTTATATGATTTTATATTTTTGTATTTTGCTTTTGTGGATATAAATATAAACAATATATACAGATGATCACCAAGGATGTAAAATCCATGATTTTACCATGAGAAAAATGTAATAAAAGTCTACTCAATGATCCTAGATCATTTGTCAACCTAGTAATAGTAATCGAGTTTCAAGGACGAAACTCAAGGTGGCATGTGGATGGTGTAAAACCCGATATTTTTCGTTCATTAAATAATAATGAAGTATGTTTCAAAACCCTTTTTGAACCATACAAAAATCATCGGATTTGAAAATTTGACAAAAGTCATACAACCCGCATACCGACAATTCAATAATTTAATTTCATAAATTATTGTCGAAAGATACTTGATAAACGATTTGATTAAATTGTTTATTATTACATTATCTACGGAGGGATTAAACGAGAAGTGTTTCTATTAAAACGATACTTACGTTATAAAAACGATAAATGACAAATACTTGTCATTTAAATAAACGAACACGTTTTTCGTATTTATACGTCATACAAATACTCCATTTCATTGGAAAAATGATTTTCGGATCAGTTACGAAATCCCCGTAAGATGAATTAAAATTCATAAACCTCGAACGTGACCCGAACCGTGTATTAACGAAAGTTGTAATATAAGTTACCCTTTAGGCCCACTTGTGGCCTTATGGGCCCAACTATTAAACTTTGGATAGTAATGGACTTAATAAGCTCAATAAGAAGTTTAAGAAGCCCAACAATTCATTCTTCAACCCCTTCAATTCTTACCAATACGTCATAACTAACACCTTGTTGTGATTGTTCCAGTGCTAACTTAAGTACTTGGTCGGCATTCAGCTACGTTCACAATCTTTCCCCATCTTTCCTAAAGAATACTATTTCTAGCTATAGAATGTCCTTGGGAAGATTCCTCCGGTTTTAGAAGAATCATTGGACTTAACCTATCCTACCATCCTTATGTCACCACAATCTTCATCGTCGTGAAATAAATGGGTTTAGGGTAAGTATATGTCACCATTAAATCCATTTTGATATAGCAGATCCACTTTGCTCCCCATTAACATATGCCACGATATTCGAAAACATTTCGCACATGTCAGGATGAGACATCACGTTAAGTCAAACCATTTGTGATAATTTCCTATATTAAATCACATTCTCTCCTCCATATTAAAAATATTAACCCAATCGATGTTTTTAATATCAATTGATTTAATGAAGTTTTAACAAAGGTTTTGGGAAGAAAAATGCAAGTCTTTTTAATCTTCATGAGACCAATTTGTGAGAAATGATACCGATTTGTAACATGATCACATATTCACCATATAAGAATAAATTGACAAGGTTGGACCTGATTGATGAGAACATCATATGATAAGATCAAATGGTTCTTGTCGGAAAATGTTGGTCACCTCGTCAAGTCTGAAGTCATCTCTTGACACCACATGTACGATTGGTATTCTTGTCTTGACACCAGTTTGTGAACTTGGCACTTTCGGCATCGAAGATTCTGAATGCTTGACAATTGCTCCCCCTCAATTGTTGACCCATGTTCTATTGAAAGAGTTGTGGTCGTCGTTTAAGTAGTCGCATCGTCGAGTATGTAGATACCAATTGTAGATAGCTATGGTTGTAGAAATGATAGCTTCATAAAAACAAGACTTCTCTTGTTTTAACAAATAAATGCAATGATGCGTACATAAATTTGTGTTAGACCAAGTAATAAAGTAAACTTGATCCCTCACAAGGTTTTAAAGTAAACCTTGCCCGAGAAAATTAATTCCTGTTGTTGAGCCAAAGCTTTCATAAAAAATACTTGACTTTAATATGAAAAGCGGGTTGTAGTATGAAATAACTACAAGCCATATGGGCATGTTTTATGAAATATTTACAACTTTTGTACGAACTCTATTTATGGCGCCATGTCAATATTAATCGACATTTCTAAGGCCGTAAATATTATCGTACCAAAAGACATGCCTTTGAAAAAAAAGTAAAAAATATTTTTGGATTTTTACGAAATTTTTCAATTTTTATGGTTTTTATATGATTTTATATTTTTGTATTTTCCTTTTTTGGATATAAATATAAACAATATATACAAATGATCACCAAGGATGTAAAATCCATGATTTTACCATGAGAAAAATGTAATAAAAGTCTACTCAATGATCCTAGATCATTTCTCAACCTAGTAATAGTAATCGAGTTTCGAGGACGAAACTCAAGGTGGCATGTGGATGGTGTAAAACCCGAGATTTTTCGTTCATTAAATAATAATGAAGTATGTTTCAAAACCCTTTTTGAACCATACAAAAATCATCGGATTTGAAAATTTGACAAAAGTCATACAACCCGCATACCGACAATTCAATTATTTAATTTCATAAATTATTGTCGAAAGATACTTGATAAACGATTTGATTAAATTGTTTATTATTACATTATCTACGGAGGGATTAAACGAGAAGTGTTTCTATTAAAACGATACTTACGTTATAAAAACGATAAATGACAAATACTTGTCATTTAAATAAACGAACACGTTTTTCGAATTTATACGTCATACAAATACTCCATTTTATTGGAAAAATGATTTTCGGATCAGTTACGAAATCCCCGTAAGATGAATTAAAATTCATAAACCTCGAACGTGACCCGAACCGTGTATTAACGAAAGTTGTAATATAAGTTACCCTTTAGGCCCACTTGTGGCCTTATGGGCCCAACTATTAAACTTTGGATAGTAATGGACTTAATAAGCTCAATAAGAAGTTTAAGAAGCCCAACAACTCTTTTGGCCCACTAGACAAGCCACCAACACACTTCACTTCCCCATTGGGCCCACTCTAGGTTGGTGACACATGTCCATCATGTCCACCCACCTTCTTGATTCTCATTGGACAAGTCCAAGTGGGTGACACTTGTCACACTTCCTCCCACCCTATATAAGGGTTATGTCTACTCATACCCTTCATTTTTCTCACACAAAACACACACACACCGAAAATTCTCTTTCCTTCTTTCTTTCTTTTCCTTTTGTCGTGAGCCTCCAACACCTTAGATCATCAAAAATTTGATGATCAAGCTTAAATCTTCAAAATCAAATCAAAGACCCATCTTGGAAATCTCAAGATCTACATTTTGGTATGAAAATCTCCTACATGCATCAACTTTCAAGATTTTCTTTTATTTCCATGGAGGATCTATACATGCATGATGGTAACATCAAGTAAAATATGTAGATCTAGCCCGGATCTATACATGCAACAAGTAAAATATGTAGACATAGCCCGGATCTATACATGCATCAAGTGAAACTTGTAGATCTAGTCCGGATCTATCCATGCATGGTGGTTGCATAAAGTGTTGGCAAGATCTTGGATGTTTGCTTGCATGTATCACTCACTAGTACCACGACTTTGATAAAGCCTCGTAAGATCTACAGCTCGTTCTTATTTATCATTCCTTTTATTTTCTTGATCTTATGTATATTTCGAATATATATATATATATATATATATATATATATATATATATATATATATATATATATATATATATATATATATATATATATATATATATATATATATATATATATATATATATATATATATATATATATATATATATATGTACGAAACGGATTAATGAGTATTGGGATATGAAATTTTGAACACTAAAAATAAAGCTAAACAAGCCCTATTAACGATTTGATTTATAACGATTTTGTACCGTAGCAAAAACAGATTGCATGTCAAAATCAGTAGGTTTGGGATACTAAAAACATATATATTAAGATAGATAAGTGTTTTGTGATTAATTCCCCGGGTGGCTCGTCCCGTGACGAATTATAGAAAGCAAGATATGACCAAAATACGAAACAAGGTCAAATCTGAACATACTGTTTTGATGGACTGTTTTTCGTAAATTTTGTATACTGACCTATAATATGTAAAACAAAAAGTTTTAGATAAAATCATGAAGAACTATAATCAACTGGATGGTTTACCAACTCCTTACGGTTTGGAAATGGTTGCCAAAATAGTGAAAACTAGTCAGATCTGAACATACTGTCTTCACGGACTGTTTTCTCATATAAGAACTCAGAATCATTGAAAAAGGTAAAACTGTAGGTAGTAGATAAAATCATGAACAAGTAGAATCAATTGGATGGTTTACCAGTTCTCTACAGTTTGGAAATGGCGAACAAAACGGTAAAAACGAGTTTGGCTGCCCAAAAACAGCTAACTCTTCTAAGTGATAAAATTTGTGCATTAGCTATGGTAAGTATAAATTTGGGGTAATTAGACTTATAATCAGTATAGTATATGAGTTAATAATGGTTTTGGTAAAAAGAACACACTTAGATGATTTACGGTTCAAGAGATATGAGCAAATTAACGGGACATGTCGGGAAAATAATAATAAACGGATTATAACTCATTAACGTAAAATGTGATGATTTTTATATAAACCGACATGGTAGGACCCACATGTTGGGGATCTTGGACTTATTTATATATTGATCACTAGATGACCCGAGACCCGACTAACGTGAAATATTAAGTGTATGTGGTTGTGATGCGTTTTAGAACCCAAAAACTATAAAAAAAATGGACTTGGGCCATAAAAGCCCAACTTACACGTGTAATGGCTATTGGGCCATTATTGGACCTGAGATTTATAACCAACTTAGAGTAGTATACTGAATTTAAAATGGACTTAAGTCAAATACTTGGGTAGTGGACCACTATTGGGCTTAAGATGGGCTAAAAGTATCAACTTGGATTTTTCACTTAAAATGACTAAGTGTTCACCTAAAAAGTTTTATAAAGAATCATAAAACTTATGCAATGTCCAAGAACTTATTAAAACATACTTATTACATATATGTACTATTTATTTCTTGTCTCAAGCCTAAGACGCGCCTCGTTATCTTTAGGTATCGTATGATCATGTATCGATTGTTGACATTTATTCTTGATTGACGTTCGTTCTCTATTAACTATTGTGACGATTGTATCAGGTGAATTTACAGCCCCATTTAAACTTTGATAAAACTTTCCCTTTTGGGAAATAAAATATGCAAACATATATTGGACATAACTGGATTGTATAAACTTGATTATGATTGATTATTATTGAAACTATTAAATTGTTTTAAATCGCCCGAATGTTATAAATAGATCTATTAGGGAATGACCATCCCCGTCTGGGTGAGTCATGCTCACCGTGCCTTGGCCGGGACAACAGACATATACCATGTTGGAACTAGAAAGGGGTGTCTTTTTGTAAGACATTACGTCATCATTTGTTGAGGACTATGGAGTTAAGCTTCAGTTTCTAATAATAAACAAATGTTATTTACATTTTAGTAAGAATGTTCTGTGCATTATTACTTCTATGATTATTGTATGTCCAAACTAATTAATTATTAAAACCTGTAAATTCACCAACTTTATGTTGACTGTTTTAAGCATGTTTTTCCCAGGTTATTTAGCAAGATTATTTGAGCATGGATTGAGCATCATTTAGGAGCATAAAAATGACGGGGGATTATCTTTTACTGGGATATTCATAACAAATGTTATTCAATGATTTAAATGATTGTACCAATTCAATGTTTACATCAATTGTATTTCAAAAATCATATAATTATGATATGTGCTTTGTAAGCTATTTGCTCATCGATCCACCACTGTGATACCCGCTTTATGGGGGTGTTACAGAGAATGGTATCAGAGCTTTAGTTATAGCGAACCAGATTAATTTTTAAATAAAATAAGAATAAAAATATTTTTCTTTTATTTAAAACTGGACTATAACTTTATAAAAATCTTTTGGGGATTTTTTTTAGGACATACTTAGAGAGCATATAGCATAGAGAGCATGCATAACTATATGATTTAAGTGCGCATTCACTATTCTATGCATTCGTAATTGTTGATTGTATTAGATGCTAACTTGTACGTATTTACGTAATATAATAGAAATATTAAATACTCAAGTACTTAATAAAACAAATAAAAATGCCATGTTAGTAGGGAGCTTTATACTAAAGATGTTCCATCTGGATATTACGTTTTGACTGAGTGGTTGGGTATACAATTTAAAGTGCCCTCGCTCCTCAAACGTTTATATAAATGGCTTCTGAAGTATGATGGCCCGAACAATGCATTATAACCACGAACTATCTAATACATAACAGACAAATGGAAATATTTAAATGGAAATTTAAATAAAAAACTTTGGGAACATTGGAAATCTAACAGAATCTCTAGAACCCGTTAGAAAATCTAAGAAGATTTTTAAGTCTCTAAAAAACTAAATAGATCTATCTATTTTACTCAATCTTGGAAAATCTAAATTGATTTTTCTAAAAATCTAACTAAATAATATGCGTCTTGCAAAATCTTGGGGGAAATATAAACTATATTTTTTTTATAAATCTTTAGTAAACCTAATTAGATTTTAAAAATATTGAAAAATCTAATAAAATGTTCAGGGAAATCTAAAATTAGATTTTATAAATTTTTCTTTGGAGATCTAGACATAATCTTTAAGAACCAGTAATAAGCTTGTAAGGTTTCATAAACTTGACACCTAGATAAATGGTTAAGTATTATTAACGGACTAGTTAAGCCAGTACAATATAGCCGAACCATTAACTAAGCCCATTCGGCTATCCAATGCCTAGTAAGCCCACTTAGCAAACCTTGAATTATTAATAGACGAAAATATGTTTAGGCCCATTAGGAAGACCATTAGGCCCATTTATTATCTTATGGACCGATGTAATAAAACTTGTAACATTAATGGATCTAAAAATGTAATGAGGCCCATTAAGAAATCCTTAGCTCATAAGAATTGTTAATGGATCTTGTAAGCTCAATAAGGGTTTGGGAAGCCCATTATCTCTTTTGGTACACTTAATAAGCTCACTTAGTGATTTTACACTTAAATAAAGTTTTTATACCGAAGATATAAGTTATAAAAACTTTTAGACTAAGAACGTTAGTTTATAAAACTTAAGAGTTGAAACCGTAACACTTGAAACTTGTCTTAATAAAACAGAAACTACAAGGACTAATATTGTAAATATTTGAAAGTCTAGGGACTAATAAATGCCATTCGTGACTTATTAGACCTTAAGGGCCACTTTTGTAAATTCTTGGAAGTTAAACTGTCATCTTATGACTCTAAGGACTAATGATGTAATTAGCCGAAACATTTAGGAGCTCTAAGGCTTAGTTCGCCACTTATTGGAAGTTATAAAACCTAACGATAAATAAAGGCACTATTTCCACCATCTCCCGAAAATACTAGAAACTCTAAGGACTAAAGCTGTTAAGAGCCGGAAAATGTACATTTTGTAAAATATAGAGGGACTTGTTTTTCCAATGACCGGAACTTAAGCAAACCCTAGAACCTTTATTTCATTTAATGTATTAAAACTTGAGCATACTATCTTTACACAGTTATTTGGTGGATAAGAATCGGTTAGTCTATTTTGACCACTAGGAGAACTGACAGGTCACTTGATGAAAACAAATTTACAACAAACATACATACTGGAATATCTAAAAACAGACTAGGAAGCATTACCTAGCGTACTACATTTTATTAAATGTTTGAACTTGTTTTATGTGTGTATATATATATATATATATATATATATATATATATATATATATATATATATATATATATATATATATATATATATATATATATATATATATATATATATATATATATATATATATATGGGATCAATAGAAAACTTCATCTCAAAAGAAAACTTAGAAAACTTCCTCCCAACCGTTGGATCAAAAGTCTTTCCCCTCCTTTTTTTTGTTTTAAAGTCCAGGGGTCTTTTGTCACTTTCTTTAAATCTAAGGGCTGATTTTGCATATTTTTCAATTTCTAATGTTGGTACTGTACTTGATAGCGTGTCTTAGCTTTTAGCAGATTGCAAGTTTTCTTCTTTCTTCGATATCTTTTCTTGGATTGTGTTTTTAACATTGCTTACGTATGTTTGTTCTATTAGCGCTTTTTTCCTGTTAACGTTTTCTTGTGCTCTTGCAATTAATTCATATTTTAACATTTGACAAATCACATAAAGTACAGATGCAAATCAAATAGCTTTAAACTTATAGTAGTAAACTTGCAAATTAAATAGCTTAATAAGTACAGCTTAACAACGTGTATCTTTGATAGAGCATGCGGGATCCAATCAGAAAAAAAGCAAAGTGCAATAGATTAATGATCAAAACTAGAGCTTTACATGCAAATCTTTGCAAATAAGATCCAACATGTTTTTAGCTGCAAAATTGCTCTTTGCCATTGTATAAATATTCGAGTTCTTCTCCTCTAAGAATCTCATATCATTTTCATCACTCGGGTCTATATTAATCACCTGGTATGAAAAAATAACCAATCAAATATGCGTTAGTGTTTAGTCCTTGTAACATATTTTAACCCCAACGAAAGTGCACGGAGTACGTCACAAAGTCACAAATTCTAGATAAAGAAGTAATAATTTTTTTTGTAAAAAGCACGACTCGTGAAATAGAAAATAGTGTATTTTGAAACTTCCTATCAACTTTCATTCCACAGATCCATCGGATCCCTTCCATACATCTCACTATCATACATAAAGTATATAAAGCAAGGCAAAATTTAGATCCAATCGCCGAAAATAAGATACTTTGAGATAAGCTAAATTACACATAGCTCTTATTTTTACTAATTTAGTTTAATATAGATGAGTGAAAGGCGATAATATACCTATTCCCGTGAGCATGAATACTTGAACGGTGTATAATTAAGAAAATTTGACACTCTATTTGTTTCAATATCAGCATACCTGCAGTTTGAAGAATTAACAAGTTTAATCAGAAATTGTAAATAATCACCAATCTGAGGAATAAATAACAGAAATATGTACTTATTTATTTGTCGCATTAGATGACTTTTGTCCCATAAACCTGCACACGAAAGATATCCCCTCCTGGTAATAAATGATCCATTAGTGAAAAGTTATGTAGTTGAGTCCGAAGATTGAGCCAAAGACATACCATTTTTTAAAAGTCTTGTCATTACTACACAAAAATAGAACAGATTGGTCTGACTCGTTAACTTTTATTGAATCTAATGTGTGTTTGGTCCACGCTATTAGAACTCAAATCAACCAGACAATTCGACCCGATATGCAACCCAAACTACTGTTTTGCAAATTGGAATTCGTATCCAATCCTCCAGGAATCCTTTGTCTTTGCAGATTAGAGGGCGTCTAGTAACTATTTATGACAGAAAACCAAAAGAACACATCTTACAATGGTTATAAGTGGCGTGCGTTTAACAAACGTGTACATTCGTTGCTGTTAGTACTGGAGTTGTTCTTCGATCTAGTAATAACGGTTTTCCATCTTTCAAAATCAACTAGCTGCAAGAATCCATAAAGCGAAAAATGCTTGTTTTTGAATTAATGTCTATATCCATTATTTGTATAAAGTTGGTTACCTATGGTGAACAATCTTCTGTAAGATATACTGCACTAGAGTTCAGCTCATATATGGTAAAAGGCGATTCTATTTCTGATTGGATGCATATCCGAAGACCAACATTCGTGTAAATGGAACACCTTTGATACAATACCCCATCCATTTATCGATGGTTTCGTGATTTAGCTTTGTCAGATCTGCCACCTGAAAAGTGGCACAATCTCATCAATATGAACATAATATGTACTTCCAAAAAAATAAAATGGTATGATACAAATGGAAGCGACATTAGTAAGATAGCCGTCAAAATTATCGGAAATGAATCAGTAGCATGTAATAAAAGTTGAGCACTTGGTTCAAGGGTGCTACCTCGATTAGGAACTTTGCGAGTTCATACAATTATCTAGCATTTTGATTGTCATCTTGATCAGTATCTTATGTATCTATTTTTGTGTCTACTTAGTCGCTTTCATTGGGTTCCGGTTCGGTTGATGAAATTCAACAAACGTACGAGTTTATAGAACAAATGCCCTATTGTTAACAAATAGATGCATTATCGTTAACAAACAGATGCATTATCTTTACCAAATAAATGCATTATCTTTAAGAAACAGATGTAAACAAAACAAACGTCCCTCCCAACTGACACACTCTTATGAATGTATCTAAATCTAACATATTCTATTTAACTATCAAATGAGATATACACAAAGCACAAATCTTATACCTACTAAGTTCCTTATATTAACTAATTAACTAAGGTCATAATATAAGTCGAGATTTCTCCACCTCCAGTTGGAATTAAAACAAAAACATCCCTCCCACTCAATTTTACAAATGGAACAATCACCACTCAAGGATACAAAATAGAAGGAAATCGTACACGATAACGGGTAAAAATGCATTTAAGCAAAACAAACAGGAAATTTATTTATTGCGATACTAGATGGTCCAGTCAGGTAGGTACTATCACGTGTTGACCAAAACTTTTATTTGCCTAAAAAAATCTTATTCCAAACATAATTTATATTTTCAAAGAAAAAATGAATTGCGACTGATTCCACATATTCAACCTTAACACAACTTGAAACCAATTCCCCAATATTACTAAACTGATGCCTTGCCATGTTTTTATACTGATGCCATATCACAATGCGGAAACATACTCCCTAGTCAAACATACAACCTAGTATTACTTGATCTAAAAGCACTCATACACTTAGATCGATGCCATAATTTTAACAAATATATGCCTTAAATCTTATGTTCTTTACACACTAACCCGTTGTCTTATTTTTAACAAACAGATGTATTAAACAAAACGAACGCCCGAAACCTAATATTCATTATGTACCATATCATTTAAAACTTCAATTTATGCTCTAATAATACCCATTGATGCCTTAATAATGCTCATTGATGCACTTAGGATTTCCTTCAAATTTTACTATATATATTATACGGGTCTTATCACGTACCTTTTCTCTCAGCAGAAAGTAGATGTTCCTTGGCCATAGCTGGATCAATTCCGAGTATCATTGCAGCATGAGTAATACTGACCCAACTTCCCAGGGCACTTTTATACTAGTGATATGATCCTATGCAATACCGAAAATGCAATTGAAATAAGAGTATATCCTATGTATTTGCAGAAACTGGAATCGCATATAATCTTGTTTTCAAGATGCAACATCAACTGAAATAATAAAACAAAAATAAAAAATATGCTGAAGTTGGATCAATATATAAAAAATAGGCCCGAAATGAGAAAACTAAAATGATTTCATGATTTAACATACCTTCAGTGAATATAAGTCAGTAAAAGCTTCAAGAGTCTTTGTAAGTCAGAGATACAGTGATCGTCCAAAGTATTTCCTCAAAGATTCAAATAGTTTAAAAAAGACATAGCATCAGGTGAAAATCCCTGAAACAAAGCATGCAGAACATTAAACAACACATCACTCACAGAAATAGAGCAGTATACTCTTTAGAAAACTTTCAACTTCAAATTATCAGCTTAAGATTAAACGAATAACATTGCTGAAGAGGAAGCAAGACTACGCGTAGTTCAAAAAGTGTTCAGGTTGGGAAGGATCGGGGCCAAAAAGAAACGCGGTGTATTGTTGGAACATGATGAGTACCTAGAATGGGGTAACAGTTTGCATCAAGAGACTTGTCAGTAGCATTATGTGTGTTGTAAGAAAACATCTTGTAACATCTGCAAATGTGTAACCAAAGCAACATTATAAAACAATAATGGTTTTTCTTGAAAGATACTAGCAATAGAAATATTCATTGGAGTGGAAATGCATATGCAGAACTATAAACCGGAGAACAAGTTGAAGAATTATTTACCAACGGAGTTTTGGGACCGTCTTCAAGGATGTTCCTCTTGACTTTTCCAACAAGATCACCGATATTCCAACTCTGAGATTAAACAACGACAAAACATAAATTCATTGGTTAAGTGATGTTGACGTTACACTCTTAATAATTGCAACCTAAACATCAGTTATAAGTTACATGTTCTTTTCTACATCAGATTGACTATTAAATATTAATACACATTGATTCACTAACAATACTAAATCGATGCCCTAATAATACCTATTGATACCCCAATTTTGCTCATTAATACCCTAATAATTAGAGGTGGCAAATCTTGCCCATTTTGCTAAATATGGGCACTTTTTGACACTTTTCAAAAAAAGGATGGGGCACTTTTTGCCCATTATTATTGATGGGCTAAACGGGCGCATTTGTAAGATACTAAATGGGCTTAATGGGCGTATGTAAAATACTAATTATGCAATCGGAAAATCTTCTATATTTAATTTTGTATCTCTGGCTTTTAAACAAGTATTATTATTTTTTATTTCTACGCTTTTATATATACTTTTTTCCATTTTAGCTTGCGCCCGTTTAGCCCGCCTGTAGTAACCCGAACATCAAAATCAATATTTAGACCGAGCTCTAATCTTATTTCTAATATTCGGACTAATATTTACTACTCGCCTTTTTATTTGTCATGATTATTTTTGCGAATAATATTGAGTTCTCGGCTAACCGACAAGGTTAGGGCATTAATGTATCATATACGTGCCATTTATTATTTATCGACGAATTCTATGTCCGTCATCGACCGTAAATATCCTCGTTATGACATAGAAATATTTTCTATTGTCGTCGTTTTCATTTCTCATTTTACGAGAATTTTTCGTTATTTACGTTAAACCTTTTGACGTCGTTCGTTTAAATAACTCGTTAACATTTATTAAATTATAAGCCCTCGTTTATTTATCAAATTATCAATGTTCTCCAAATATTCAAGTTTTTATTTTATATTCAACGTCTATTTTTCGTGTCTAACGCGTATCTTTCAAATCGCGTAATATTTAAAATATCGGACCTCGATAATACCCGTTTTTACAAATTGCAAGGCAAGATTATAATAAATCTCACCCCACATACAAACTACACGTCCCAGTGTCCCATTATCACTATATGTGACGGGAAGAACATAATGAGGTGTCTTGTTGTTGTTAATAATCATCCACATTTAAAGACACCTGTGCTTCTATACTTTATCCTATTTAAACCACACATAAACTATACTTCCTATTTTAATCAAAGCTTCATTTCACTTGCTCTTTTCTCTTTGTTATTACCGTGAATAACACAGCCCATATATCCATCATCATACAAATTTAACTAGATGTGTCATTGATTATTTAAAAGGCTTTTGCAACTAGTATGTGTCTTGGTGTTGGTTACCACTAAACAACGTTTATCAAGGGTATCATTTCTTTTTTTATTGGTGTGACTATATTTTTTATTATCTAAATTTCCTTCTAACTTCTTTAAAAATAGATAGTAATATGTATTTGATAAGTTTTGGACATTGTAGATGAATTTTAAATCATAAAAATCGAGCTAAACAAGCCTAGAATCAAACTATTAAAATGGCAATTTTGGATCTGTTAAGAAACATGCTATTTGAACGACATCAGTGGGTATTTAGGTTGTTTCAAAGTAATAGGGATATAGGCCTTAGTTTTGTGGTGATTTGGCCGGGTCGCTCGTCCCGTGACGATACCCGATGAATTAAGTATTGTCAAAACAGTAAAAAGTGCCGAATCTGAACATGCTGTATAAACCGACTGAAAACTCTAATAAGAACTCAGAACCATTGAAAAAGGTAAAACTATAGATTGTAGATAAAAATATGAGGAACTAGAATCAGTTGGATAGTTTATCAATTCATTACGGTTTGGAAATGGCGGCCGAAACAGTAGAAACAAAGTTGGCTGCGAATGAAAGCCAACTCTTTTAAGTGATAAAATGAGTAAATGATTTATGATAAATATAAATTAGGGGCAATTGAACTTATAATAAGTAAACCACATATGTTAATAATGACTTTGGTAAAAATAACTCATCTATATTACTTATGGTTTAGGAGAAATGGTCTAATTAACGAGACATGTCGTGAAAATTGTAAAAAAAATTGGACTATATTAAATTAACGTTTAACGTGACGATTTTTATAAAACCCAAAGTGGTATGACCCACTTGTGTAGAGTTTTAGACTCAGTTTTATACTGATATTTAGAGATCCCAAGACCCGACCAATGTGAGATATTAAGTCGACAACGTTTGGAGGCGTTTTAGAACACATAAAGCTTATAAACTGGTTTTGGGCCATAAAAGCCCAACATACACTTATAATGGCTATTAGGCCATTATTGGGCCTGAGATTTATAACATGTTTAGAGTTTAATACTGAGATCTAAATGGACTAAAGTCATAATAACTTGTAATGGGCCACTTATGGGCTCTAATGAGCTTAATGGTCATAATGAGACTTTATATGATAAATTGTTCTCAAAGTCTTACGAAAAGTTTTACAAAACTTATACAATGTTCAAACTTACTAAAGTGAACTATTTACATATATATATGGCTTATGTATAGTCTCGAGCCTAAGACGCGTCTCGTCATGTTAGGTCTCGTTCGGTTATATATCGACCATTGGGCGTCTCTTTCTCGATCAGTGAGCGATTGATATCCCGTGAAGTCGTGTATCGACTACTGGACGTTTGTTCCTTGAACTACCTGAAATAGCTATATCAGGTGAGTTCATAGCCTCGCTTTTACTGCTTTATATGTGTTTATAAACCCGCGAGGGGGAATACATGCTCTTGGTAAATAAGCATACGTGTTGTATCCTTTTGAAAGGATACATGATTGTGAAACATTCGTTGTTGGAATATATGCTTTGAACGAATACAAGCTGTTGTTAATAAATGTAAAGACGTTTGATTGAATGCTTTTGGAAAATGAACACAAGCGTTGATTGTATAGGTAACGAGCCACTATTAGTAAGGCTAAGTTTCTTATTGCCAGTGAAAAGTCCCTATAAATCGTGAACCGTTAACTACCTATGATGGGTAGGCGCTCGTACAGACGAATGGATCCATTGGGAATGATGACCCCCACCCAGGCAGGTCGCACCTGTGAGTTGGAGGCTCAGCTGGGTGTGTTGTACGTGAGGTATGGGGTATTTGGCAAGATACCTGACTAGGGCAAATTTATTGATTAAGGCATCGGTGTCATGAGCTTAGCGTAATAGTGTGGAATATTGATATTGTATGTGTTACAATATCGCCAATGGATGAGATTCTTGTGTTCAAAGGCTCTATGGTTTATTTAAAACCCCATTATTGTTTATTTAAAAACCTATGAATTCACTCAACCGTTGTGTTGACATTCTAGCATGTATTCTCAGGTGTGTAGGTTAAGAGCATCTGGAGCATGGAGTCACGCGAGATAAAGTAAAGGCAAAACAAACAATTACCACTCGATAACTTTGACAAACATTTATATTTTTATTAAAGTTTGTATGAATTGTTGGGACCCTTTTTATTGAACTCTGATTTTGTCGAATGGGTTATTTTATAAAACGTCTCTTTTGAGGTCGTTTTCTATGACTGTGTGTGATGTGCTATGAAGTAACGCCCAATGTTGATATTCCGCTGCCTTGTGAAATTGGGGGTGTTACAGATTGGTATCAGAGCACTTGTCATAGAGAACTAGGTCGTTTTGAACACCTGGACTATAACAGCTCTTTTGAAAAATTGTTTTGTTGCCTTACAAAGTATCCGCGCGCTCATGGCTCCTAGAAACCAATGTTCGGTTTTGATTGTGTGATCCTATGTGTATATAGGAATGGTTGTATGTATATGAATGTATATACTATGGTATTTAAGGGCATTGCGCATGAAGCAATGGTCCTTGCGTGATTATCGTACATTTTATGATACGGTTTTATAGAGTGTTTGGCCTCGCCGCCAATCACTTTTCTCGATAATTAATTTATTATCCGTATATGAATATGAAACTCATTTGATAATTTGGGTACATATATATTGTTTCGTAATCTATCGCATATCGACTAATTTGAACTCGATGGTTGTTATCGCATCGTGATGTGCCATTTTAGGACATCTACTTTTGAAACGTAATTGATTATTATGTTATTCGTAATTCCGTTAGTCCCTATGATTTTGACGAATCATTTCTTCAAGGAGACATCTTCTACATAATATAACGTTTAATTTAATTGTGTTTGATTATGTTTTATTGGCGAAAAGGAGGATGCCAATGGTGGACCTAAATAATATATATACCCAAATCAACTATATATAATTTGGGTACAACAAAGATATGCTCATAGTAGTCATTAGTTGAGCAACTTAAAAATTTGTATTTAAATGGAATGGGACATTTAAATATAGAGATTTTAAATCACCCAACTATGTGTCGTTTAAGGTTCTCTTATTGAAATGGATTGGGACATTTGAATAAGAAAGTGTTAAACCACTGGACCTTAGATTGTCGATGGTTTCTTTATTCAAATGGTATGGGACGTTTAAAATACAGAAATCATTGAGTAAGTTTGACACCCTATACTTTTCTTGGCATTTAATTTGGTTATTATATCGTGTTCTGTGACGGTATTACTGAGTAGGATGATTTATAATCGTCTTGTTGAAATAAATTGGGACGCCTTTTTATTTGAACAAGAAAGTTATAAGTTCCCGAACCATAAATCTATAAATTGTTATTTACATGGATTGGGACGCCTTTGGATGTAAACAACGAATTATAAATGAGTGGGCTCAAGTGTGCCTGACTTGGTTTGTGATTATTTTGTATACGGACTATTTCCTTTGATGTGTGTTTCGTTGTTACGAAGCGTCATTGCCGTCGTCATTTGGGTTATTATTGATTATCATCTATGTACGAGTAACCCGTTAGTCTTCTCTCGAGTCATAATTTGTTTCTATAGACCATTTCTAATGTGTCCTAACTATCGCGAGCATTATAAGCTAATCATTAAGAACCATTACCTGTTCCGAGAACAGATGACTTGTTTAATCGACAATAGTTGTGTACTTGTGGATTAACTGAGGATTAAGTTATCAACAGAACTCATCTTGAATGAAAAGATCTTGAGATTCTTTCTTCTTATTATGGATGGTTCATCTAACTTTTTTTTCAAACATAACGAGAAAATATTTTGGGTATGGATCCGTTTATGAGCACCCTGCAATGTCATTTGGGTATGGATCAGTGTGTGAGCACCCTCTGATAACGAAAATATTGTTCGATATGCATTTATGCAATCAAGATCATGAACATTCTTTAATTTGCAAACTTTCCTTTGACTGGACTTATATGAAAATCCTATAAGATATTCATTTTATCATGGCTTGGCTATTTAGCAAGCATGATCTAACTTGATTGAACTTATTGATTTGGCATGGCTTGACTACTTTGCAAGCATGTCGTAATATGATTATATGTTCTTAATGATGGTTTTTGTGTTTGATTTGGATCGTAGTCCTTTCCATTGAGTAATGTGTACTCCGGACGAATTTTCGTATCGATGAATTCCCTTTTGACGGAATAGGCATGCATGTTTGAGATCATGCCAATAGGTGATTTTGTACGACTAGTAATAATTACCTCGTCCTGAATATTTTGTAATGTTTTTCATGGAATTATGTACTATCAATGTGATTTTTTTATGATGTAGTTTCTTCTACAAGAACCCTGTGATCGATATGTGTTTCAATTTGATAGATGTGATCACCGAGGTTTTGAATTGATTGTGTGACAATCTTACATTTTCAGGTAGTAAAATATTTTCTCGTATAATATTTTGAAACTTATTTTTGTGTTGGTTGACGAACTCAGAATTTACGGATTTAAATTTGGGCTTACGTGCATAATTTGGCGTCTTTTACGACTAAACCGGAAACCTTAGGATTACGTATTTATGTTTTTGAACTCCGTTTTTGATGAGACAATTTTTATTGGATTCGTTTTGTGACGGTGATTCATAATTTATAAAAACATTTTTTGTAAAACGACCCGAGGGCACGCAAATCGAGAAAACTAGAATCGAGAAATACCCGTAAACTAGTGAGATGGGACAAAACACTTTGTCCCACCCCACTAGCAATATGGGACGGCTAACTTGACACCACAACACATAGGTGGCATCAAGTTTAGCTAACTTACACCAAGTGTAAGCTAGCTTACACTTTAAGCTTAACCTTTACCACTTAACATCAAAACAAGCAACTTGTTTTCATTTCCCTCATTTCTTACATGCAATCCACTCCAAAAACTCTCTCAACTCTCTCCCTTTGCTGTCCTAAATAAGCCAACAAACACCCTCTTTTATCTTTTCTATCCATAAACCACATGTTTACTAGTCCTATTAAGGTGTTCTCTTGAAGCCTTGATCATTTGGTGGCCATATCAACAACTTTGGAGGTGATTTGCTTATGTCCTAGGGCTGATTTTCCAACCTATGTTCTTGATATTTGATGGTCTTGGAGATACTTGTTGTGTTCATCAAGTTCTTGTCTTCCTAAAACAAGAAATCCACTTGGATTGGTAAAGAAGATCATCCTCTCCATTTTTCTCTTGTTATTTTGTAAAGAACAAATGTATTTTCTTTTATTTTGTATATGTATATGATGTATATATGATAATAAAAATGGTGTGTGGGGATCAAGTGTTGATAAATATGCTTAAAAATGATGATAACCATAAGAAATGAAGCTAAAATCTTGACTATTTAGTTGGCTGTATAAAAACAGTAGATAACTAAAAGATGAACTGATAAAATTGCATGGTTTGATCCATTTACAGTAAGTAGATGATGTTATACACATGTGAGAGTTGGCCATGCAATGGAATCAAAATAATGAGTGAGATATGATCAAAACAAGTTAGGTGGTGTAATCTGAATAAGCAGTTTTGTAGGGACTGTTAAGGCAACTTAAACTCAAAATGGGTAGTAGCTATAACTAAGTTATATGTAGCACATATTATGAATAACATGTCATCCAAAAATGATCTTCTAAGTTATTATAGAACTCTAGATATGTTAAAAATGGTGAACATGAAGTTAAAAATCAGATTTTTGGAAATAATGTTTATTAATATTATATAAGCACTCACATTATAATGTATAAAATGTAAAAATATAAACCCACTAACTTATAAAACTTATTTATATAAATGTATAAAAGGATAATTAAATGGGTAAATTATATAAATGGTGGTGAAATAATATTTATAAGTAATAAAAACTATAAACTTGATTTTTACGACTTTTTCGGCTATCGCCGTAAAATTAACGTTTTTCGCCAAATAAAACTTAGACGACCAAACCCGTCTAATGTAAAGTTTATAAAAGTTGTATACTGATGTATAAGTAACTAAGACAAGTAAAAACAGATAAAACCCGAACTACAAGAATTACGGACATTTACGAGCTAACTAAACATATTGGACTAATAATTGGACTTAATAAGATAAAACTTGTAAAAAAGAACTTATTGGGCTTAACCCATTTGGGCCCAACATGAAAAGTATATATACTGATAATATAGGTATAAAATGGGTAAAAACAAGTTGAAGAACTTATAGAAGGCTTAATGGACTTAAAATAGGTAAATAGGTAAAACTAGTAAACTAGTAAGACGTTACCAAAACGTAAACACTAAAATGAGTAAACAAGGATGTATAAACCCACTTGATCATCATCATATGTACAAAATCATCATATGTATATTGTTATTTTGATAAAAGTCATTGGACCGAGTCTAAGACCGATTATTATTTATATAGGTTTCCGTGACCGAAGCACGCCCGTAGCCGATAATCCGCCTTTCATTAACAACGTGAGTTCATAGCCTCGCACTCTTATAAATGTTTTATAAAATGATTTGTCAACCCGCGAGGGAGATAACATGCTAGATTTTTATAAAAATAGAACACAAGTAGTCCCGATTGTATGCTTAATGATATGGACCCGAATGATGCTATGACCCTATATTCGAGTCTAAAAGGATTATTAGTAGTTAGGTTATGTCACTTAAAGTCCCATTAGCATGAATTGTGACTACCGGGATTTGGTAGACGCTTATGCATTTGATAGTACTATTTAGGGACGATCACCCCAGTTCGTGCCTTGACGGTTGATCCCCGTCGTACCACATTGATTGGTAAGCGAATTTATGTATGAGAAGATTCCATAGCGTGATTTTTGTGACGACACGCTAACTTAGATGGCCAAATTGTTCGTCGGGTTCGCGGCCCGCTGTTTTCATAGTAAGGTAACAATGTCATGCGGCTAATAATAATCCTACAACATATACAACGTATGCTATAATCCTACCTAATCTAAATAAAAATGTATCCTATATATGATAACGACGCTATTACGATGAATATATTACCTATCATGGTAATATAGAGACTACGGTCTCATGGACGGTTTCAGATGTATGCTTGATATATATTGCCTGACTAGCAATATGAGGACTTACTTCCGATATTATACTTGTGTTCTGATTTTAAATGATTGTTTTATATAACGGTTTTCATTAAACTCTATGAATTCACTCGGCATTCGCTGATATGATTTTTGCATGTTTTTATCTCAGGTACTTGAAGGTAATCCGGATGGAGATCGACTCTGATGGCCCACACTTAATATTAAAAATGTTCATTCGATTTGTGTTTTGTAAACTTAATGACCTGTATAATTTGGGACCTGTTGTACACTTTTAAACTTTTTATCGAATGAATGTTTGTTAAACCTTCTACAACCATTTTTATGTGTTGTCTATGATTGGAGTTATTGTGCTATCCCGTAATACTCTGATAGACCCTTCCGCTGTACCGATACGAAAAATGAGAGTGTTACAGTTTGGTACCAGAGCTCTCGTTATAGAGAACAAAGGATTTTAAAAACCAAGGTTTTGAACAAAACTTTTCAAAATCTTTTGACAATGAACATTTAAGAAAAATATTTGAAAAATCTTTTGACTATAACGGTGCCAGAGATCTCCGACGTTACCAACAAGCCCTATTGAGAAGATATATATTTTAATATATATAATATAATTTATATATATGTATATATCGTGATTTCATTATGTAATTGTTTAACTAGTATGTTATCGTAATACGAGATATATATAAATGCAGATTGTCATGGCTGACCCTAATATTCCTGTAGAAAACCATGCTATTCCAGAACCTAATATAGAAGATGATCATTATTTAGACTTAGTAGATTATGATATAGATGATGAGGAGGAACCATTTGAGGATCCCGAGCCCGAGTTAGAACTAGGAGATCAGATTGCCCCTCAGATTGACTTAGTAGAGAATGAGATTGAGAATGTGGATATTGAGAATGTTGATATTGAGAACGATGATGAGATTGGGTTAGATGAGTTAGATGATGAGATTGACGACGAGGATGTCAAGGAGGATGTAGGTATAGATGTTGAGGTTGATGACGATGAGGAAGCTGAGCTTATTTATCCGTATGATGTTCCAGAGGGCGAGCCTTTGCCCCCACCAGTTTGTTTGTCTGATTCTGAGGATGAGTTACCTAGGGATGGAATGTCTGAATCGTCTGAATCTGATTCTGAATCAGAGGAGGATGAGGATGACGATGCACCTGACGGTACTGATGATATTGATACTCGTAGACGTGAGATAGGAGAGTCTTCTAGTGCTCGAGAGGCTACTCATATTGATGGTCTTGCACCATGGGCCTTGAGACGTGATCTAGATGCTTCCCGTGTTAAGATTTGTGTGACAGAGGTTGGATTAGGTGTTGTTCAGACTCAGGTTGCTTATTTGGAGTCGAAGACTAAGGTTGGCGAGAAAGAGCGGGAATTGCTTAGTTTGGATTTGAGTGATGTAGAACGTGGATTGAATGAGGCTTTTAGGAGGTTATCAGTGTTGGAAAGTGGTGAGTATGCTGCAATAAAGAGAAAGGTGAATTATATGGAGATTCAGTTAAGTGTGGCTCGTGCGATGCGTGAGAAAGCTGAGAAGGAGTTGAATATATCCGTGGGATGGAATAGTAGATTTTATGCTGACATGGTTGAAAGAGGAGTAATCCGTAAGCGCCCAGCTGAAAATGTGTCTAGTGATCGTCCGACGAAGATTCAGAAGACGATGGATGATGGACCATCTAGCGGTTCTCAGTAGACCAGTCTGTATTTAGTAGTGACCTTTATATCTTTTGTGCTTTTGTAGCTTTGACTGAACCGACTTGTTAGTAATAGACTTGGCACGAATTTTGAGTGTATATAGTGTTAGAACTTTGATATGGGATGTACTAAGACAATACTTTTGTTTCAGATCGAATGAAATATGTATCTTGTCTTGAATTCCATATTGTGCCTTATTTGTATCTTTATTATGAATTCGATCCATATTATATGAATCCTTTGTTGGATGAAAGCTTAATACTTTGAAATTGTGAAATTATAGAACTATGCCACCCAAGAAGGCTGTGACTGAGGATGATGTATTACGGAGCAAGTAACCGCATCTATGACTGAATTTATGGCAAATGCTAGAAATGGAGCTGGCGGTAGTGGAGCTGGCGGTAGTGGAATTGGCAGTACTAATGTGAATGTGAATGCTAATAATGTGAATGCTAATTCTGGAGGAAATGTAGGAGGACTTGGAACTAATGCACCTGAAGTTGGTGGCTGTACTTATGTGACGTTCATGAAGTGTGAACCTCTACCTTTTAATGGAACTGAAGGTGCTGTAGGACTAAGCCAGTGGATTGAGAATATTGAATCGGTGTTTAGGATTAGTAAGTGTAAGGAGGAAGATAAGGTGACTTTTGCTATGGCTACTCTTAAAGGTCGTGCGTTGACTTGGTGGAACGGGAGAATTGCTTTCATGGGTCTTGATGCTGCTAATGCTACTCCTTGGGCTGAAATTAAGAAGTGGATGACTTTGGAGTTTTGTCCTCGTAGTGTGATTATTAGGTTAGAGCAAGAGTTGATTCATCTGAGAATGAAAGGTGTGGACATTGATAGTTACACGAATCGATTCCATGAGTTGGCATTGCTATGTCCTCGATTGGTAGAACCCGAAGAGATCCGAATTGAGCAATACGTGAAAGGGTTGACCAGGAATATCCGGGGGGACGTGACATCATCTAAACCACTGACCATTGATGATGCTGTTCGAATGGCTTACCAACTCATTGGACAGATAATTCAGGATAAGGAAGATGAAGCCCGTGTTGGTGAGAAAAGGAAGGGAGACGGTGAGCATGTAGATAGAGCTGATAATAGGAAGAATTTCAATCGCCGTCAGAACAAGAGAAAGGGGAATGCAAATGCTCTTAACAACAACACACCGCGCAACGATGATAGATGTCCTAAGTGTGGCAACAAGAGGCATGCTGGCGACTGCTGGAAGTGCCGAAATTGCGGAAAGCTTGGACACAAGGTTGAAAGGTGTAAGAAGGGAACCATTTGCTTCAACTGTAATGAAGAAGGTCATAGGAAATCGGAATGCCCCAAGTTGAAAGCGATTGTACCTGGAAGAAACCCCCAGGGTGGTATCTACCAACTTGGAACAATTGAGGTGAAGAAAGAGGATCCGAATGTCGTTACCGGTACGTTTTTACTCAACAATCATTATGCTGTTGCTTTATTCGATTCGGGTGCCGATAGGAGCTTTGTATCCACTAAATTTAGTGCCCTTATTGATATTGAACCTGTTGAGATAAGTACCAGTTACGAGGTGGAATTGGTTGATGGTAAATTAGTGAAAACTAATAAGCTATTAGAAGGATGCTCTCTAAATCTCTTGAACCATTCCTTTCCGATTGATTTGATGTTGATAGAATTAGGTAGTTTTGATATTATTATTGGTATGGATTGGTTGTCGTCGAATAATTCTACTATTTTATGTGGAGAGAAGAAGGTTAAGATTCCTCTTAGGAATAGGACGTTAGTGATTGATGGTAGTCGAGGTGAATCCCGTTTGAAAATCGTTTCATGTGTTAAAGTCCAAAAGTACATCATGAACGGTTGTGAGTTATTCTTAGCTCAAGTGACCGGGAATGAGTCTAGGGAGAAACGATTGGAAGATGTACCTATTATTTGTGAATTTCCTGAGGTATTTCCTAAAGATTTACCCGGACTTCCACCGATAAGGCAAGTAGAGTTTCGAATCGATTTAATTCCTGGTGCTGCACCGGTGGCACGTGCGCCTTACCGATTAGCCCCTTCTGAATTAAAGGAGTTATCTGAGCAACTTAAGGAGTTGTCTGATAAAGGTTTTATTCGACCGAGCTCATCGCCTTGGGGAGCTCCAGTCTTGTTCGTTAAGAAGAAGGATGGATCTTTTCGTATGTGCATTGATTATAGGGAGCTGAATAAGTTGACAATTAAGAATCGATATCCTTTACCTAGGATTGATGATTTGTTTGATCAACTGCAAGGATCTAGTGTGTATTCTAAGATAGATTTGCGGTTAGTATATCACCAACTTCGCGTCCGTGAAGAAAATATTCCTATAACTGCATTTAGAACTCGTTATGGACACTATGAATTTCAAGTAATGCCATTTGGGTTAACTAACGCACCTGCGGTTTTCATGGATTTAATGAATCGAGTGTGCAAGCCCTACTTGGATAAATTTGTGATTGTGTTTATTGACGATATTCTAATCTATTCTAAGAATGAAGATGAACATAGAGAACATTTGAGGATTGTTTTGAATTTGTTGAAGGATGAAAGGTTGTATGCTAAGTTTTCGAAGTGTGATTTCTGGTTGGATTCTGTGCAATTTCTTGGTCATGTGATTAACAAAGATGGAATTCATGTTGATCCTGCAAAGGTTGAAGCTATTAAGAATTGGTCTGCACCGACAACGCCAACGGAAGTGCGACAGTTCTTAGGATTGGCTGGCTATTATAGGCGATTCATTAAAGAATTTTCTTGGATAGCTAAACC
Source organism: Glebionis coronaria (assembly GCA_025667525.1). Taxonomy (NCBI): domain Eukaryota; kingdom Viridiplantae; phylum Streptophyta; class Magnoliopsida; order Asterales; family Asteraceae; genus Glebionis; species Glebionis coronaria. Next base: position 429,370,562 of record CM046877.1, read on the forward strand.
CTTGACTAAGCTTACTCAGAAGAATAAACCTTTCGTTTGGGGAAGTGATGAAGATGGAGCATTTCAGACATTGAAGCAAAAATTATGTAGTGCGCCAATCTTATCATTACCCGACGGGAGTGAAGATTTTGTAGTGTATTGTGATGCATCTCTTAGAGGTTATGGAGCTGTTTTGATGCAGAGAGAAAAAGTGATAGCTTATGCTTCTAGGCAATTAAGGAAGAATGAGGAGAATTATACTACTCATGATCTTGAGTTAGGAGCTGTAGTCTTTGCTCTTAGGTTGTGGAGACATTATCTGTATGGCACCAAGTGTACGGTATTCACCGATCACAAAAGCCTACAGTATATTCTCGACCAGAAGGAATTGAACATGAGGCAACGAAGATGGATAGAGTTGTTAAGTGATTATGATTGTGATATAAAATATCACCCAGGAAAAGCCAATGTTGTTGCTGATGTATTAAGTAGGAAAGATAGAGAGCCTATCAGGGTGCGTTCTCTAGTCTTGACCGTGCACAATAATTTGCTTGAGCAAATTAGAAATGCGCAGATAGAAGCTTGTAAGAAGGAGAATTTTGTTAATGAAGGGTTCCGAGGAGAAGGAGATCCTTTAGAGGTTAGAGCTGATGGAGTGAAATGCTTAAGAGGTCGTATGTGGATACCTAAGTTTGGAGGCTTAAGAGATTTGATTATATTAGAATCCCATAAATCTAAGTATTCCATTCATCCGGGATCTGATAAGATGTACCATGATTTGAAGAAGTTATACTGGTGGCGGAATATGAAAGCTGACATAGCTATGTATGTTCTTCAATGCTTGACTTGTGCTAGAGTTAAAGACGAACATCAAAAGCCATCAGGACTACTTCAACAACCAAAGATTCCTGAATGGAAGTGGGAGCGAATTACAATGGACTTTATCACCAAGCTTCCTAGAACATCATCTGGAAACAATTCGATTTGGGTTATTGTCGATAGACTGACCAAATCAGCACACTTCATTCCGGTTAAGGAGCAGTTCTCACTGGAGAAGCTGACTCGAATATACCTTGATAATGTTGTATGCAAGCATGGAGTGCCTGTATCGATCACTTCAGATCGAGATCCTAGATTCGCATCGAATTTTTGGAAATCTCTCCAAAGATCTTTGGGAACGAATCTCGACATGAGCACTGCTTATCACCCCCAGACTGATGGGCAGAGTGAAAGGACGATACAAACACTTGAAGATATGTTGAGAGCTTGTGTGTTAGACTTTGGTAAGAATTGGGATAAACATTTGTCGTTAGCAGAGTTTTCGTATAACAATAGTTATGCACCGTTTGAAGCTTTGTATGGTAGGAAGTGTAGATCTCCTGTATGTTGGAGTGAAGTTGGAGATACCGAGCTCACGGGACCGGAATTGATCCGGGAGACTACAGAGATGATAGTTCAGATTAAGAATAGGTTGTTGACTGCCCGTAGTAGACAGAAAAGTTACGCGGATGTGCGGCGGAAGCCAATGGAGTTTGAAGTGGGTGACCGAGTAATGTTGAAAGTATCGTCATGGAAAGGCGTTATAAGATTTGGAAAACGAGGAAAATTTGAATCCCCGTTATATTGGACCCTTTAAGATTTTATCTAGAGTAGGTCCAGTGGCTTACAAACTAGAGTTACCCCCAGAACATCATGGTGTTCACAACACATTCCATGTATCTAATCTGAAGAAATGTCTAGCAGTGAGTGATGAGAAAATTCCGTTAGGTAAGGTTCGAATAGATGGGAAGTTGCATTTTATCGAAGAGCCCGTAGAAGTTATGGACCGTGAGGTAAAGCAACTGAAACAAAGTCGGATACCTATTGTCAAGATCCGATGGAATTCAAAGCATGGACCGGAGTATACATGGGAACGAGAGGATGAAATGTGGAAGAAATATCTGCACCTCTTCGATTTCAATAAGAAACGGACATCCAAATGAAATGGATCACGAGGACGTTGATCCCTTTTAGGAGGAAAAGATGTGACAATCTAACATTTTCAGGTAGTAAAATATTTTCTCGTATAATATTTTGAAACTTATTTTTGTGTTGGTTGACGAACTCACAATTTACGGATTTAAATTTGGGCTTACGTGCATAATTTGGCATCTTTTACGACTAAACCGGAAACCTTAGGATTACGTATTTACGTTTTTGAACTCCGTTTTTGATGAGACAATTTTTATTGGATTCGTTTTGTGACGGTGATTCATAATTTATAAAAACGTTTTTCGTAAAACGACCCGAGGGCACGCAAATCGAGAAAACTAGAATCGAGAAATACCCGTAAACTAGTGAGATGAGACAAAACACTTTGTCCCACCCCACTAGCAATATGGGACGGCTAACTTGACACCACAACACATAGGTGGCATCAAGTTTAGCTAACTTACACCAAGTGTAAGCTAGCTTACACTTAACCTTTACCACTTAACATCAAAACAAGCAACTTGTTTTCATTTCCCTCATTTCTTACATGCAATCCACTCCAAAAACTCTCTCAACTCTCTCCTTTTGCCGTCCCAAATAAGCCAACAAACACCATCTTTGATCTTTTCTAGCCATAAACCACATGTTTACTAGTCCTATTAAGGTGTTCTCTTGAAGCCTTGATCATTTGGTGGCCATATCAACAACTTTGGAGGTGATTTGCTTATGTCCTAGGGCTGATTTTCTAACCTATGTTCTTGATATTTGATGGTCTTGGAGATACTTGTTGTGTTCATCAAGTTCTTGTCTTCCTAAAACAAGAAATCCACTTGGATTGGTAAAGAAGATCATCCTCTCCATTTTTCTCTTGTTATTTTGTAAAGAACAAATGTATTTTCTTTTATTTTGTATATGTATATGATGTATATATGATGATAAAAATATTATGTGGGGATCAAGTGTTGATAAATATGCTTAAAAATAATGATAACCATAAGAAATGAAGCTAAAATCTTGACTATTTAGTTGGCTATATAAAAACAGTAGATAACTAAAAGATGAACTGATAAAATTGCATGGTTTGATCCATTTACAGTAAGTAGATGATGTTATACACATGTGAGAGTTGGCCATGCAATGGAATCAAAATAATGAGTGAGATATGATCAAAACAAGTTAGGTGGTGTAATCTGCATAAGCAGTTTTGTAGGGACTGTTAAGGCAACTTAAACTCAAAATGGGCAGTAGCTATAACTAAGTTATATGTAGCACATATTATGAAGAACATGTCATCCAAAAATGAGCTTCTAAGTCATTATAAAACTCTAGATATGTTAAAAATGGTGAACATGAAGTTAAAAATCAGATTTTTGGAAATAATGTTTATTAATATTATATAAGCACTCACATTATAATGTATAAAATGTAAAAATATAAACCCACTAACTTATAAAACTTATTTATATAAATGTATAAAAGGATAATTAAATGGGTAAATTATATAAATGGTGGTGAAATAATATTTATAAGTAATAAAAACTATAAACTTGATTTTTACGACTTTTTCGGCTATCGCCGTAAAATTAACGTTTTTCGCCAAATAAAACTTACACGACCAAACCCGTCTAATGTAAAGTTTATAAAAGTTGTATACTGATGTATAAGTAACTAAGACAAGTAAAAACCGATAAAACCCGAACTATAAGAATTACGGACATTTACGAGCTAACTAAACATATTGGACTAATAATTGGACTTAATAAGATAAAAACTTGTAAAAAAGAACTTATTGGGCTTAACCCATTTGGGCCCAACATGAAAAGTATATATACTGATAATATAGGTATAAAATGGGTAAAAACAAGTTGAAGAACTTATAGAAGGCTTAATGGACTTAAAATAGGTAAATAGGTAAAACTAGTAAACTAGTAAGACGTTACCAAAACGTAAACACTAAAATGAGTAAACAAGGATGTATAAACCCACTTGATCATCATCATATGTACAAAATCATCATATGTATATTGTTATTTTGATAAAAGTCATTGGACCGAGTCTAAGACCGATTATTATTTATATAGGTTTCCGTGACTGAAGCACGCCCGTAGCCGATAATCCGCCTTTCATTAACAACGTGAGTTTATAGCCTCGCACTCTTTTAAATGTTTTATAAAATGATTTGTAAACCCGCGAGGGAGATAACATGCTAGATTTTTATAAAAATAGAACACAAGTAGTCCCGATTGTATGCTTAATGATATGGACCCGAATGATGCTATGACCCTATATTCGAGACTAAAAGGATTATTAGTAGTTAGGTTATGTCACTTAAAGTATCATTAGCATGAATTGTGAACTACCGGGATTTGGTAGACGCTTATGCATTTGATAGTACTATTTGGGGACGATCACCCTAGTTCGCGCCTTGACGGTTGATCCCCGTCGTACCACATTAATTGGTAAGCGAATTTATGTATGAGAAGATTCCATAGCGTGATTTTTGTGACGACACGCTAACTTAGATGGGCAAATTGTTCGTCGGGTTCGCGGCCCGCTGTTTTCATAGTAAGGTAACAATGTCATGCGGCTAATAATAATCCTACAACATATACAACGTATGCTATAATCCTACCTAATCTAAATAAAAATGTATCCTATATATGATAACGACGCTATTACGATGAATATATTACCTATCATGGTAATATAGAGACTACGGTCTCATGGACGGTTTCAGATGTATGCTTGATATATATTGCCTGACTAGCAATATGAGGACTTACTTCCGATATTATACTTGTGTTCTGATTTTAAATGATTGTTTTATATAACGGTTTTCATTAAACTCTATGAATTCCCTCGGCATTCGCTGATATGATTTTTGCATGTTTTTATCTCAGGTGCTTGAAGGTAATCCGGATGGAGATCGACTCTGATGGCCCACACTTAATATTAAAAATGTTCATTCGATCTGTGTTTTGTAAACTTAATGACCTGTATAATTTGGGACCTGTTGTACACTTTTAAACTTTTTATCGAATGAATGTTTGTTAAACCTTGTACAACCATTTTTATTTGTTGTCTATGATTGGAGTTATTGTGCTATCCCGTAACACTCTGATAGACCCTTCCGCTGTACCGATACGAAAAATAAGAGTGTTACAGATTGTCGCATTGGAATTTTCCCAAATACGTCCACTTCGTTCGACTCTTCACATTTCATGTGGAATTTTACGAACTTACATCGACCGCCACATTTTTTTATAAGCTAGTAGTATTGTACCTTGAACCACTTCCAACAATTGGCGACTTGTCAAATTTTCGCTGTCAATGGCTTCTTCTTCGAGTTATGTATAATTCTTTCATTATAAAGGATTGAAGCTACATTCAAACCGTTCATTTGTGCCAGTTATGTATACTCATGGGTTTGAATTTTGTTCATCCAACCTACATTGGAAACTTCAGCGACGACTTGTCTATCTCTCACCTCTTCGCCCTTTAACCGAAGACTATTGAGACGAACTAAGTGCTGGGACATCGCTTCCTAAAGGGGTAGATGATGTAGTAACCCGAACATCAAAATCAATATTTAGACCGAGCTCTAATCTTATTTCTAATATTCGGACTAATATTTACTACTCGCCTTTTTATTTGTCATGATTATTTTTGCGAATAATATTGGGTTCTCGGCTAACCGACAAGGTTAGGGCATTAATGTATCATATACGTGCCATTTATTATTTATCGACGAAGTCTATGTCCATCATCGACCGTAAATATCCTCGTTATGACATAGAAATATTTTCTATTGTCGTCGTTTTCATTTCTCATTTTACGAGCATTTTTTGTTATTTACGTTAAACCTTTTGGCGTCGTTCGTTTAAATAACTCGTTAACATTTATTAAATTATAAGCCCTCGTTTATTTATCAAATTATCAATGTTCTCCAAATATTCAAGTTTTTATTTTATATTCAGCGTCTATTTTTCGTGTCTAACGCGTATCTTTCAAATCGCGTAACATTTAAAATATCAGACCTCGATAATACCCGTTTTTACAAATTGCGAGGCAAGATTATAATAAATCTCATCCCACATACAAACTACACGTCCCAATGTCCCATTATCACTATATTTGATGGAAAGAACATAATGAGGTGTCTTGTTGTTGTTAATAATCATCCACATTTAAAGACACCTGTGCTTCTATACTTTATCCTATTTAAACCACACATAAACTATACTTCCTATTTTAATCAAAGCTTCATTTCACTTGCTCTTTTCTCTTTGTTATTACCGTGAATAACACAGCCCATATATCCATCATCATACAAATTTAACTAGATGTGTCATTGATTATTTAAAAGGCTTTTGCAACTAGTATGTGTCTTGGTGTTGGTTACCACTAAACAAGGTTTATCAAGGGTATCATTTCTTTTTTTATTGGTGTGACTATATTTTTTATTATCTAAATTTCCTTCTAACTTCTTTAAAAATAGATAGTAATATGTATTTGATAAGTTTTGGACATTGTAGATGAATTTTAAATCATAAAAATCGAGCTAAACAAGCCTAGAATCAAACTAGTAAAATGGCAATTTTGGATCTGTTAAGAAACATGCTATTTGAACGACATCAGTGGGTATTTAGGTTGTTTCAAAGTAATAGGGATATAGGCCTTAGTTTTGTGGTGATTTGGCCGGGTCGCTCGTCCCGTGACGATACCCGATGAATTAGATATTGTCAAAACAGTAAAAAGTGCCGAATCTGAACATGTTGTATAAACCGACTGAAAACTATAATAAGAACTCAGAACCATTGAAAAAGGTAAAACTATAGATTGTAGATAAAAATATGAGGAACTAGAATCAGTTGGATAGTTTATCAATTCATTACGGTTTGGAAATGGCGGCCGAAACGGTAGAAACAAAGTTGGCTGCGAATGACAGCCAACTCTTTTAAGTGATAAAATGAGTAAATGATTTATGATAAATATAAATTAGGGGCAATTGAACTTATAATAAGTAAACCACATAAGTTAATAATGACTTTGGTAAAAATAACTCATCTATATTACTTATGGTTTAGGAGAAATGGTCTAATTAACGAGACATGTCGTGAAAATTGTAAAAAAATTGGACTATATTAAATTAACGTTTAACGTGACTATTTTTATAAAACCCAAAGTGGTATGACCCACTTGTGTAGAGTTTTAGACTCAGTTTTATACTGATATTTAGAGATCCCAAGACCCGACCAATGTGAGATATTAAGTCGACAACGTTTGGAGGCGTTTTAGAACACATAAAGCTTATAAACTGGTTTTGGGCCATAAAAGCCCAACATACACTTATAATGGCTATTAGGCCATTATTGGGCCTGAGATTTATAACATGTTTAGAGTTTAATACTGAGATCTAAATGGACTAAAGTCATAATAACTTGTAATGGGCCACTTATGGGCTTTAATGAGCTTAATGGTCATAATGAGACTTTATATGATAAATTGTTCTAAAAGTCTTACGAAAAGTTTTACAAAACTTATACAATGTCCAAACTTACTAAAGTGAACTATTTACATATATATATATGGCTTATGTATAGTCTCGAGCCTAAGACGCGTCTCGTCATGTTAGGTCTCGTTCGGTTATATATCGACCATTGGGCGTCTCTTTCTCGATCAGTGAGCGATTGATATCCCGTGAAGTCGTGTATCGACTACTGGACGTTTGTTCCTTGAACTACGTGAAATAGCTATATCAGGTGAGTTCATAGCCTCGCTTTTACTGCTTTATATGTGTTTATAAACCCGCGAGGGGGAATACATGCTCTTGGTAAATAAGCATACATGTTGTATCCTTTTGAAAGGATACATGATTGTGAAACATTCGTTGTTGGAATATATGCTTTGAACGAATACAAGCGGTTGTTAATAAACGTAAAGACGTTTGATTGAATGCTTTTGGAAAATGAACACAAGCGTTGATTGTATAGGTAATGAGCCACTATTAGTAAGGCTAAGTTTCTTATTGCCAGTGAAAAGTCCCTATAAATCGTGAACCGTTAACTACCTATGATGGGTAGGCGCTCGTACAGACGAATGGATCCATTGAGAATGATGACCCCCACCCAGGCAGGTCGCACCTGTGAGTTGGAGGCTCAGCTGGGTGTGTTGTACGTGAGGTATGGGGTATTTGGCAAGATACCTGACTAGGGCAAATTTATTGATTAAGGCATCGGTGTCATGAGCTTAGCGTAATAGTGTGGAATATTGATATTGTATGTGTTACATTATCGCCAATGGATGAGATTCTTGTGTTTAAAGGCTCTATGGTTTATTTAAAACCCCATTATTGTTTATTTAAAAACCTATGAATTCACTCAACCGTTGTGTTGACATTCTAGCATGTATTCTCAGGTGTGTAGGTTAAGAGCAGCTGGAGCATGGAGTCACGCGAGATAAAGTAAAGGCAAAACAAACAATTACCACTCGATAACTTTGACAAACATTTATATTTTTATTAAAGTTTGTATGAGTTGTTGGGACCTCTTTTTATTGAACTCTAATTTTGTCGAATGGGTTATTTTATAAAACGTCTCTTTTGAGGTCGTTTTCTATGACTGTGTGTTATGTGCTATGAAGTAACGCCCAATGTTGATATTCCGCTGCCTTGTGAAATTGGGGGTGTTACACCGCCCGTTTAGCCCGCACCCGTTTAGCCTACGCCCGTTTAGCCCGCGCCCGCTTAGCCCGCCGCCCGTTTAGCCCGTTGTCCGTTTAGTCCGCCCCCCGTTTTGTCACCACTACTAATAATACTAAATGTTTATTTAGTTGCCATCAAGTTTTCATTTTAATATTAGATACGGTCCTGCCATGCACCTTTGATTTCAACAGCAAGATATGCTCCTTGGCATTGTATGAACAATTCTGAGTACCCTTGAAACATCAGTAGTAGTGATCCCACTTTTCAGGGCATAAGGATTTTTTTACTAGTGATATGATCACAACTTGCAACATAAGTAGTAATGACCCCACTTTGCATAAAGATATTTTATTTAATGATTTGCATAGACATCACATAGAGTCAAAATATCAAACTTTGAACGTGGCTACCTCAGATAGAGTCTAAAAATTGACCAACCCAAAAAGGTTAAAATAGTAATTTTGTAAGAATTTTCAACTGAATAGAAGTTAACTTACACATCAAATCATCCAAACGTAATGTTAATAAAATTTGAGCTTTATTATAATTTTTTAGTAAGTATAGGTAAAAGATGTTAAGTGAACCTTCTATGTCATCTTATTCTTAAATAAAAAATTCAACAAAAATAGTGACATCTAACAGAACGCCATAAATTACGAAAGTAGAGATGGCATGAATATACCTATTCCTGCGAGATGCTTGCTTTATTCTAATAATATTGATCAACACACCAAACAGACCATCCGCAAAACTATTAATCTCTCGTTAACTGCTAAGATTTTTAAATGGCAGACGAGATTATAACTTGAAGAAAGTAATCATACCAAACATTACATACACTTGCCTCTGATTATGAAACACATAACCTGCTGCTACAAACAGGCGAAGAGATGAATTATAGAAACAGGCTCCAAACTAAACCACGGATGTCCCAGTCTGTGGCCATGCGGACTGCTAGAAAGGAAGCATGAGTATTATCAGCATGTGAAAAACACATACAAGTCTATTGAAACTATAAATTTTACGTAGTAGTACAAATTTGACATTAAAACAAATCAAAGCTTAAAAAGTATAAAAGCACTCTACCACCGGTATGTTTATACAACGAAAAATTACGCCATATTTTCTCATAGCAAACAAACGGATGCATATAAAACCCATATCCTGAGATGTTAATGGAATTACCTGTATAGAGTTCAAGACTGAAAAAGCGGCTTCTCTCCAACCTTTTGGTTTTTAGCCTGTAAAACCAACAATCAGACAAATTACAAAACCATGTGTAATAGCAATACACAAGGATGATGTGGGAAACTAACTATCTACTAGGTGGCCAGGTGTTCCCAAAGGTCTCAAAAGAGACCAGGGTACAAACCTCTCTGGGTGAATATCATTGAATGGCCAGGGAAATTTTAGAAATGGCCACGGGAATACTAGTTGTGCTTTACACATAGATAAAAAGGCTTTACCAGGTAAGCTAAATAAGGATCCATCCCTGTTTACCCGGTATAAATTCAAAAAATCCTTTCTTCCAAACATAACGAAACTGCTCACTCACACGCCTAAACATCTCTTCAATCAAAGTTAAATTCCTGATGAATGTTGACGCCATTTCAGACCAGTTGGTGGGATGTCATAAAACAGTTGACACCACATTATTACAGATCGATATGAATTACCTAAGTAAAAAAAATACTAGTTATCATGGCTAAATGCAGGGAAAAGAATTTTATTGAGCAACAAGTAGTTAATCATCGTCAATGAGGGTTTTATAATCTTTATGTTATGTTAAGGGCAGATGCAGTTTGGCTGCTAGGTAAACTATCATAGACTCTAAGCCAAGCTTGTGTTAAAAATGTGCATAAAAGTGTAATGGTTAAGAAGGTTGCAACATATAAAGAAGAAACATACCCTAGAAAAATAAAGAGCAAGAAGGCAAGTTAAACACAGAAACATGCATAGGAGTGCAATGGCTAAGCAACTCAGTGAGTATGTGTTCAAAAATTATAACAAACACATGCCCTACTGTGATACGAACGGACCTCAAACGGATGCCATACTATGATGCGAGCGGATGTATTAAAACACCTCAAACGGATGCCTTACTGTGATACGAAAGGATGCACAAAATCACCTCAAACGGATGCCCTAAACATAAGTCGTGATACCCTGATCTCTTTACTCATTTCCCTCTTCCTGTCACTTTTTATGTAAAATGACTCCTGTGTACGAGTAGTTAGATAGTCAGACATGGGTTTTGTGGCAATGCCTACACTAATAATTTTGGCCTTTAATAATCAGATACTCAACAATTTTATTTAACTCAAACTCTATAAACTGATTAGAATCAGCATTAATCAAATAATAATTTTGAAAATGCAGTATCTAATACCTCACAAATTAGTTACCTGCCATAATTTAGCTACGGTGCCTTCGACTGAGGCAACTTCTTTCTTGACTCTTCAGCTATCTTTTCTACATGCCCAAAAACTTAGAGTAGTACCCGCCACACAGTGAATAATTGACAGTCAATTGTGACCCACTTATGTAAAAACACTTTCCTATTAAGGAAAGTAAAGAAGGCCAGGGCTCCCAAAACTTGTAGCTTTATAAAGGAGAATGAGGTATTAGATTCTAATCCTCTAACCCATGGTATTTGGATGTTCTACTATGAATTGAACGATATCACTAAAATATCTCATATGGATGCACTAAGTTACCTCGAACGGGTGCACTAAACTATTACTATATGATACAAGCCTGCACTATTAATACCAGGCAGAAATATATATGCAACTCTCTGGCTAATAATAAAACAAAAGGGTAATGCATTCAAAGGGTGCTTCCCTACTCTCCTAGAAAGCAATTAATAGAACATAATATTTTAGTGCAAACACACAGATGTCGTAACGTGTCATATCATTCATACATTTTAACAAACACCTAGAACGCAATTCTAATATACACATTTTTCTATATTATTTTGTAAAATTTGAATCTACACAAAGGTTCTTATTTACATATTCATATAAAAATTACTAAATATCATATCTGCTGTATGTATTTCTAGTGAGTGAGGTTAAACAGATATGGCCATTAATTGATATCATTGATTTGACGGTTGTTTGTGGCGTCCTATGATTGAAATGATGACATGGTCACGATAGAGGTGGTGCCCAAGGCGTTCATCAATGGTAGTTTCCGGCGACGGTGTAAATGATTTCGGAAAATAATGGAGTGATTGAGATGATGGTTGCGAAAGAGATGGTGGCGGCGAAGGAGATTGTGGCGGCGAAGTAGTGGTGACAAAGATGGATGGAGATTTGTTGATTATGTTGATTGGCAGGGAAGACGTTAATAAGAATAAGATTGTGAGATTGACAATTATAATCCTTCCACTTTTAGTTTTATTTCATTTTCTACCCTCCGCTTCCAGATGTTGCAAAAGCTACCTTGCATATATATGTATATATATATATATATATATATATATATATATATATATATATATATATATATATATATATATATATATATATATATATATATATATACCTTATTAGAAGGAACTATATGATATAATGCATATGCTTATGATTGTCATATACTATTATATTATATTATACATATGAACTCCTTGTTTGATGCGTACTCTTGCGCACGTTATCGCGCATCAACATGTATTTTCTCTCGCTTATGATTTTGTAAATTTATCTACGGAACACGACTTATTAACGACTCATATACGCGGGCTTTTAATAATATCATGTGGTATTATTTGGATAAATTTGCATCTTTAAATGATGCGGTGGAACCCAAAATCAAGGTACTTATGATCCTATATTTTAGATATGGGACCTAAGACTCTTGATCCTAAGTTAATTATGATTACGTCTTTAGACGGAATGGGACATCTAAAGGTGAAATCATAAGCCACCGGACCAGAAGTTTAGTTATAAAATACGTATCAAGGTGGAACGGGACGCCCGAAGACGAAAAGTTATAAATAAACGGGCTGTAAAGTATCTTAATAATATATGTTTTATTAGATATTATATTTTAAATAGTAAGCCTTGCCGGGAATATTTAGGTAAGGTGGGCTATGAAATCCTTATTGAGACGAGTGAGGACGCTTGTTCGTTTGAATAAAGAAATCATAGGTCACCGAATGGAGATGTAAATTTCACCTTACATGGATAAGGACGCTTATCGATGTAAATATAAATTTATAATCACATGGGCTTAAATATATTCGACATGACTCATTATTGATATTATTTTCCGACTATGTACGTATCCCTTTTGACTCGCTGTTTCCTCCAGTAGTATCTTATTATTAAGGTAACTCTTAATTGATGTTATTACATCACCATCTAGAAACCTAAGAAGACCCGTATTCATCTCTTTAGGGTCATAGCATTGTGCTCTTGATTTTTGGCTTATCCTTAACCCAAATATCATCCCCGCTGCATTCGACCGCGTTAGGGGATGTCCATTTCCGTTGCATTTGATTCCTTTATAAATGTCCATTTTCCGCTGCATTTGAATCTTTTGAGGGTGCCTACTTTCCACTGCATCTGACCCCTTTCAGGGAGAGTTCTTTTCCGCTGCATTTTGAACCCTTTTCAGGAGTTCCCACTTCCGTTTCATTTGACCCCTTCGGGGTGTCACATAAAATAAAGCTGGTTCATCTGCCATGAGGGAATGAAACCTCGATCATTCGAGGAGACGGTAACTCGGACTTTATCGACACTAGACTTAGTGTCATTTCTTGTACTGAAGACCAGAAATACTTGGTAAGAGGATGCCCTATCTCCTTAACCCACATTTCTTAAGTCGACGAGGAAGACAAACCCAAGCATAATGGCTGTATTTTGTAGGTTTATATTCGTCATCACCCAAAAAGCGTTACTTGATGTCCAAAACTCTTTTGGACAATCTATTTCCTCTTCGGATCCAATTAGTTCGACAATACCATTGTCCAACTAGCATTGAAATGAATGACTTCCCCCTTTTAGAAGTAAAAATTGTGCAAATTTTGGACCACTTACATTCAACGCACATCCTTTCCATCATCACACAAGATGCACACTTCTTTATTCTTTGTATCTTCTTTGATTTCCATCATTTGAAGTACTTATTCTCTATGCAACTTATGCCCCAGCTCAGTCACAAATGAAGCAGATTCTTTGTAACTTCCTACCCAAGTAACACCAATAATAATCTTAGCCTTATCACTAAGAGAAGCTTGGTGTCAAGCAAATGTTGCCTTCCACAGGCTAGAAGTATATCGGGAAGCCCTTCGCGTGAAAATTGTTGACGCAAGAGCGGTACCAGCCAAAACTATATTTCCAACTTGACATCGCATAAGCCTATTAAAGCTTAATAGACTTAAAAATCTCTTGAGAACTAGTAGTAACGTTAATGAACTGTTATCTACGCTCATCAAGACACATTGGGGCCCCGGAGGCACATCCAATGAAAACCAAGACTTAAGACGAATTTGTCCTAGTCAACCCAACCTTGTAAACTTAGAACTCGAGTTCACAAGATTACACGTTTAAGGAAAAGTGCCCCCACTTGTTCCCTGAACAAGTAACTTAATTTTTAGCTTCAAGAGCGAAACTAAAATAACGGGGTGGTGTAAAACCCCTAGAAATTTGGGCTTTTACACACGTCACCGACTTCATTAACGTTATCATTCATTGTACTATATTGTAATAAACTACCTTTACAATGTATCATCACAAGACATACTGTGATTTGGCGAATGATTTCTTAAACTTCTAAGTGACTCGTGAATTGTGCATGATAGCTTGAATACAACCCGAAAGCTTATCATGGTAAACAAAAGATCTAGTACATCTGCTCAAATCCTGCCCAACAGGTCTGCTAGATAGGGATGGTACTGGTAGGGCTGGTAAGGATGCAGGTGCCGACAGGGTACCCTGCAATAGCTCTATAAGCCAATCAGGACCCCTTAAGCAAACTGGGTACAATCAACAACTGGGACCGCAGTCTGCCAACGACTCCTTGAAGGTAGGCGGTCTCTACTGTCACTCTATCGTGACGAACAGCTGCAAGATCAAAGAAGGTGGGCAAGGACAGCCCTCGTGCAGTAAGAGAAGAGTGGGTCTTATGCTGAAGGCCCCCCTCCAAGGTGTGATTATGCCAATGGAGGTAGTAGTTCTCCTACAACAACCACTGCAAGGCCTCGTAGCCCAATAACCTCGTGCTATCTGGGTATTTACCCATATGTTCCAAGATAGATAGAGAGAGTCTATGCGCTCATGCATGGCAGTGTACTCCACCTGGCCTGCTATCAACAGGCTGTGGACGTCCGTCATGTTCTGCTCCTGGCTCATGGCCAAAGCATCAAACCGAACTTGAACAAGATCAGCATGTCCAGTTTCGGAACCCTCTCCGACCTCAAATTCTGGCTTGTACGTTTCCAGATGAACATTAATCTTCGTGACCTTACCAACTAACTACAGTTAACCCTACCTCGACTTTTCCTAATTGACAACCTCCTAGAGTGTTCCCTCTAAATTGTCATTATTTGTTCTGAGAACATCTACCGCTTTGTCAAATTGACGGCCACACTTTCGGAAAAATTCTGTCCATCCACGATTGTTAGCAGCATCCAAATACTGCTCAATCGGATGTATAAGAACAACCCGGATAAAGATCTCTTTGCATTGCTTTCTGTTCATCCGTAATGGTAGCATCACTAAGATACTGCCCGATCGGACTTATAGAGCAATCTAAATAAATATCTCTTTACATTATTGGCACCATTCATTTCTAAGCATGTCTAAGACGAACCCTTAAGAGCTATGACATCTATACCCTAATAGATGACAAAGTTTTTAATAGCTTCGAGGTCGAAGCTAAAATAACGGGGCAGTGCTGTAAAATCCATGATTTTACCATGAGAAAAATGTAATAAAAGTCTACTCAATAATCCTAGATCATTTCTCAACCTAATAATAGTAATCGAGTTTCGAGGATGAAACTCAAGGTGGCATGTGGATGGTGTAAAACCCGAGATTTTTTTTTCATTAAATAATAATGAAGTATGTTTCAAAACCCTTTTTGAACCATACAAAAATCATCGGATTTGAAAATTTGACAAAAGTCATACAACCCGCATACTGACAATTCAATAATTTAATTTCTTAAATTATTGTCGAGAAATACTTGATAAACGATTTGATTAAATTGTTTATTATTACATTATCTACGGAGGGATTAAACGAGAAGTGTTTCTATTAAAACGATACTTACGTTATAAAAACGATAAATGACAACTACTTGTCATTTAAATAAACGAACACGTTCTTCGTATTTTTACGTCATATAAATACTCCATTTTATTGGAAAAATGATTTTTGGATCAATTACGAAATCCCCGTAAGATGAATCAAAATTCATAAACCTCGAACGTGTCCCGAACCGTGTATTAACTAAAGTTGTAATATAAGTTACCCTTTAGGCCCACTTGTGGCCTTATGGGCCTAACTATTAAACTTTAGAAAGTAATGGACTTAATAAGCCCAATAAGAAGTTTAAGAAGCCCAACAACTCTTTTGGCCCACTAGACAAGCCACCAACACACCTCACTTCCCCATTGGGCCAACTCTAGGTTGGTGACACATGTCCATCATGTCCACCCACCTTCTTGCTTCTCATTGGACAAGTCTAAGTGGGTAACACTTTTCACACTTCCTCCCACCCTGTATAAGGGTTATGTCTACTCATACCTTTCATTTTTCTCACACAAAACACACACACACCAAAAATTCTCTTTCCTTCTTTCTTTCTTTTCCTTTTGTCGTGAGCCTCCAACACCTTAGATCATCAAAAATTTGATGATCAAGCTTGAATCTTCAAAATCTAATCAAAGACCCATCTTGGAAATCTCAAGATCTACATTTTGATATGAAAATCTCCTACATGCATCAACATTCAAGATTTTCTTTTATTTCCATGGTGGATCTATACATGCATGATGGTAACATCAAGTAAAATATGTAGATCTAGCCCGGATCTATACATGCATCAAGTAAAATATGTAGATCTAGCCCGGATCTATACATGCATCAAGTGAAACTTGTAGATCTAGTCCGGATCTATCCATGCATGGTGGTTGCATCAAGTGTTGACAAGATCTTGGATGCTTGCTTGCATGCATCACTTACTAGTACCACGACTTTGATAAAGCCTCGTAAGATCTACATCTCGTTCTTATTTATCATTCCTTTTATTTTCTTGATCTTATGTATATTCCGAATATATATATATATATATATATATATATATATATATATATATATATATATATATATATATATATATATATATATATATATATATATATATATATATATATATATATATATATATATATATATATAAATATATATATATATATCTATATATATATATATATATATATATATATATATATATATATATATATATATATATATATATATATATATATATATATATATATATATATATATATATATATATATATATATATATATATATATATATATATATATATATATATATATATATATATACGAAATGGATTAATGAGTATTGGGACATTGTATAAGAAATTTTGAAAACTAAAAATAAATCTAAACAAGCCCTATTAACGATTTGATTTATAACGATTTTGAACTGTAGCAAAAACAGATTGCATATCGAAATCAGTAGGTTTGGGATACTGAAAACTTATATATTAAGATAGATAATTGTTTTCTGATTAATTCTCCGGGTGGCTCGTCCCATGACGAATTATAGAAAGCAAGATATGACCAAAATACAAACCAAGGTCAAATCTGAACATACTGTTTTGATGGACTGTTTTCTCGTAAAATTTGGATACTGACCTATGAATATGTAAAACTAAAAGTTGTAGATAAAATCATGAAGACCTAGAATCAATTGGATGGTTTACCAAATCTCCATATCCATATCCTAGGATCGGTGCAAACTGATCATTTCCGAATCGGACCATACCCAGGAACTTCTCCACGAAGTTAATTAGAAGCTTGAGATTCCCCGTCATGTGCTTCGTGCATCCGGAGTCCAGTATGAAGAGAATTATTTGTATCACCTGCAGACGAGTTAGAACACGATGGAGCATTTGCTAAATTGGATACCACAGTAGTTGTGATTATAGAATCATTAGTCCCCTTAGCAACATTTAAAGGCATACTAACACTCGTTTTCACATTTTCTGTCCTAGCTTTAGGCATCCATTTATATCCTGGAGGACATTGATTAGCAAACCACCATTTCCAAGACATACTAGCAGACTCATATAATTCCTTAATTCTACTTCTAGTGTTCTTAGTGGTGGAGTCTGATGCATTACTTTTCTTAGTGGGAGTTGCACCAGAATGGTTCACTTTGCGTTTGGGTTTACTAGCTCTAATAGGCATTGCAACTTGCTTCTTAGTTCTAGTATCTACGCATTTGACTTTATTCATAGCACACATAGAATGATTAGCATTAGCACACTTTCCACATTTGACACAATCAAATTTCACATTCATAGCATTCAAATCATTCACAACATTCAAATCGTCATTACATGCGATTACAGACTTTTTATTCTTAAAAACATTCAAATTCCTAGGGTGTTCTTCTACTTCCTTCATCTTCCCTTGATTCTTGTGTTTCCATACCTTATCATTCACTTGAGTGCGCTTAAGTTGAGGCTGGCTAACCCTAGTAGTGGAAACTATTCCTGTAGTAGAAGACACACGAATATTAGTGTTTCTAGAAGTCTGAGGCGATTGAGTAACTTTGTTTTTGGGCTTAGTGGGCATTCTATACATCCCTGGTTTAATCACATTATTGTGCTTAACGCTTGGTGCTATGGCATTCCTTATGGGTTGATTTTGTGGTAACCTTTCCTTTCCATCTATCTTGGGGGCAAACACAGGTTTTGTAAACGAGGAATTTGATAAAGCAGATAGTTTTCCGAAGATAGAGGATCTATTCTCTTTAGAGGCATTGGGTTGTCTAACAACATGTTTCTTAATGCTAGGTTCCACAACTTTCCCACCCATTTTAGCAACGAGTTTCTGCAACTCTGCTATCGCTCTGTCCCTGTCTTGTAACTGAGCTTTCAACCCTTTAATTTCCAAATTCTGTTCATTCATTTCTCGAAACGTTTGGGAAAGTTTTTCTTGCAATTTATTATCATGTGGAAAACTACCAACGTCTTTTTACAAAGCAAGTTCAAGAGAATGACAATGTTTTTGAAGGAAATCAGTTTTGTGTTGAAGTAACTCAAAAGCCTTTTTATCAACATTTTCTTTACGTTTCGAAAGCTCAATTTCAAGACGCTCACATTCTTTGATCTTATCAAGATATTTGCATGCAACATCAGAATATTCATCAATATCAGCACAAGATGTGAAATAAGCACACATAACATCGTTAGAAACACATTCTTGCAACAGTAAATCATATTCATCTGAAAAATCAGACTTCTCCATTTGAAGATCTTCAATGTGTTTCTCAAGAGATTCAACATATTTTAAATCATCATACATTTCAGCCTGAATGAACTCCTCAAGTTGAAGAACAGTTTCTTTAATCAACTCCGTGTTTGGAATTAAGAGTTATTTCACAAGCAAGGTAATATCTTGAGGAATCGGGTGTTGCCTCTCAGCATTTTCACGTTTTGCCCAATCTCTTTCAAAAATAGATTTAACATAATCTATGTGGTGTTTAAGAATACCTAATCTTTTCCTACTCTTGCTTTTGGACTCATCTAGAGGGAGGTAGTTTATGTATTTGTAAACATTAGATTTCTTAGGGGCAAATGCTTTCTTCCATTGGATTCTCTTTTGTTTGCATTCTAGAAACACTTCCTCACGAGTTTTCTGAGTTTGTTAGTTGAAAAGACCATAAAGACTATTCTCATAAGCATAATTATATGGTTTTACAAACTCCTTATTGACAAGAGGTTGACTATCATCATCCCAAAGGGTAGTCTCTTCACTATCGGCACTAACAGGCATGCAATCAAGATCGGTCCTTTCAGTCTCATCAAGATAAAGACACGGGTTCGCAGCTTGAGCTTTGGCAAGGTACACAGGACTTGCAAAGCTAGCTTGACCCTTAAACATGGACGGAGGTGCTAACATTCTTACGGATTGAATAGAATCATACGTTTTATAAACAACTTTCTTCAAAAATTCGACTTGTTCTTCTAGTTTCATTACTTTTTCGGTTTCTTTATCATATCTACTTTTGAAGTCTTGTTTTAACGCATCAACCTCTTGTTTTTGAACCTCAAGAATTTTAGCAGAATCGGTAGTGGTCATAGAGAGCTTTTGTTCAAGTTCATTAACTTTGGTATTGGCAAGGTATGTTTATTGACGTTCATCCATTAAGAGAACATTATATTGACACTTCTCTTTGGCTAATAACTCAAGATTTGTATTATATTTGTTTTCAAAATCGTCCTTTTGACTTTTTAACGAACTTCCCTTGTACCCCTCAAGCTCTTTGGTTTTCTGAAGGAGCTCATCTCTATAGCTTTCAGTCATCTCACTCGATTTGATAAGAGCAGCTTTGCATTCTTCAAAATTTTGAGTGAGCGTAGCGTTTGCCTTCTTTAATTGCTTTTGACTCTTTTTATTTTCAGTGACATCTTTTTGTAAAGTACCAATTAAATTAGCAAGCGCAATACGTTCCTCTTCATCATACCCATTTGCATGTTCATCATCCTCAGACTCATTATTGCACATGTCTGATGAATCGGATGTGGTATTACTATCAACCGTTTCCATCATACACGTGTCATTAATGGCATTGGGTAGATCACTATGCTCATGAATATCACCAAACACATTATATTCATTAGTAATGTGTACCTTATCATTGGCTCAGTGTCAAAGATAGGGCCATTGTCATCTTCAGTGACTTTGAGAACTTCTTCAACCTTTGCCATGTACGAGTAATGTGCATCGAGTTCTTGATCAAAATCTTCATCATCAGTGTCATCAAGCACTGCTCCTTCCTTTGCTGACAATTTAACCCCTGCTTCCATCTTCTTGCATAGCAGCATCTTTTCCTTGTGATAGCTGGAGTCTCTAACCCTTTTTGGCTTCCTGCATTCTTTTGCCATATGCCCATTACCTTGGAAATTAAAACATTGAATCCCACTTTGCTGAACCACTTGACTTCCAACAGTTTCCCTATTCCTAGTAGCAGCAGCAATCCTCTGAGTATCATACTTGGCAGTTTCTCGATCATACCTTGCAGAACCCTCAACATGTGTTGGATTATGTCGATCATACCTAGGAGGACTTTCACCACGTCGACGTGTGTCATATCTTGGAGGACTCTCAACATATCGGTTCTTTGTGTTAGATGATGTGCGAAGATTGTTGTTAGTGGGTTTGTAGATTTTCTTGTAAGTCTTCATTATGAAAGCAATTAGTTGTTTCATCTCTCGATTCTTTTGAGCTTGGTCTTCATCACTATCTTCTTTAGATGATGACTCAGATGGTGGTGATGGTGCTCTTGGTACTTTACCTCGAGATCTTGGGGATGATGAAGACTTAGATGATGTGGAATATCGTGGTGAAGATGATGTAGTGGAATATGGCTTAGGAGCACGAGAGGGATGATCTTGAACATGTTGAGTGGTAGTCACTAAAGCAAGTGGATTAGCCGTCTTTGCAACACGTTCAACTCGAATCTCATTAGCTTCATTCTGAAATAGCTTCAAGATATCAAAGAGTCGATGATATGAGACCTCGTCTAACTTTTCTTGTTGTTTCACTAAAGTGACGAATCGTGTCCACTCGGGTTGAAGTTGTTGAAGAAATTGAACATTGACTTGCATGGTGGAGACTTGCAGGTTATTTCTTGTCATGTCATTCATCATCTTATAAAACCTGGAGTAGTAAAAGTCAATTGATTCTCCATCCCTTGAAGTAAACCTGCCAAAATTCCAAAACAAGTTTGTTTTGACATCTTGTTTGTTGAGTGATTCTCCTTGTTGCAAGCGTTCAATAGCAGTCCACATTTCATGTGCTGTAGGGCATGCATTAACCGTGGAGTAAATATCATCTCGAATCCCACTTAAAAACATATAGATGGCTTCCTTCTCCGCATCATGCCAAGCACAATTTTTAGGTGTGAGATCGACTCTTGTTTCATCACGTTCACTTGCAGGTATTGGATCAGTAGTATCTGTGGCTGGTCTTGGAGGAATTGAGATCTTCTTGAATATATATGGTCCATGAGTAATACATTTCCTCAAGGCATCACCATTAGGTCTTGTATCAAGGTATCATATGAAACGTGATTACCATTGAGCATACCGACCAGACACAAGCATTTGTGGTCTCTCTTTGTTACCCGCCACCATTATGTTGTTGTTCGTCACACGATATTCGGCAGTAGATTCCATCTCAAAATTCTCTAAAATGATGAAGTGAATATGGATCGTAAGTAGATCTGTTGTGATTGTTGTTGTGGTTAAAATTCCGGAAAGTGCAAATTTCTTCAGTCCGACAATAAATTCCCCAGACCGACAAAACGGTAGACCAAAAAAATTTTGTGATCGCCAAATTTTGAAATCGGGCTAGAAATGTCCTAAATCTAGTATGAAACAAATTTGAAATACAATTGATGTAAACATTGATTTGGTACAATCGTTTAAATCGTCGAATAACATTTGTTATGAATATCCCAGTAAAAGATAATCCCCCGTCATTTTTATGCTCCTAAATGATGCTCAATCCATTCTCAAATAATCTTGCTAAATAACCTGGGAAAAACATGCTTAAAACAGTCAACATAAAGTTGGTGAATTTACAGATTTTAACAATTAATTAGTTTGGAAATACAATAATCATAGAAGTAATAATGCACAGAGCATTCTTACTAAAATGTAAATAACATTTGTTTATTATTAGAAACTGAAGCTTAACTCCATAGTCCTCAACAGATGAGGACGTAGTGTCTTACAAAAAGACACCCTTTCTAGTTCCAACATGGTATACGTCTGTTGTCCCGGCCAAGGCACAGTGAGCATGACTCACCCAGACTGGGATGGTCAATCCCTAATAGATCTATTTATAACATTCGGGCGATTTACAACAATTTAACAGTTTTAACAATAATCAATCATAATCAAGTTTATACAATTAAGTTATGTCCAATATATGTTTGCATATTTTCTTTCCCCAAAAGGGAAAGATTTATCAAAGTTTATATGGGGCTGTAAACTCACCTCTACAACACAGCTCGAGGATGATCAAGTATAAAATTGCTAAGAACACAGTACATCAAACACCTAAGCAATTAAGTATGTCTCAGTATATGCATAAATAATAAATGCATGCAGTCTAATAGGTCATAAGCTTATTCTGATTATCAATATATATATCCAAGTATATTTAATTATTTAAATATAATGTTATGAATGTATTTAAGTGTGCATGTTGTTTATACACTGTTTTAGTGTATTCTCATTGTTTATAAAATGTGTATGACATTGTAGTCTTTAAAATAAATTATTCATCTCATTAAATAATTTATCAGATTCCAAGAATAATAAATAAATTATTATTAATCGAAACTTGGTTTATAACATGTTGATAAAGATATATTATTTTTATTCTAAAATAGTTTTTGTGTACCAATAGTGGCTATTTTATAAGGACAGAGGGAATAACATGTAGACAGTGGTTAGGTTAGTCTAGCAGTGGTAACTGAATAGCTAGCAGTGGGAACAGTTAAGCTTAGCAGTGGAAACTGTAAAGCTAACAGTGGGAAATGTTAGGCTGTCAGTGGAAACTTTAAAGCTAACATTGGGAACTGTTAGGCTGTCAGTGGGAACTTTTGGGGTAGTTAATATTATCGGTGGTAAGTTATACATGGTTAGTGGTAAAGTATAATTATCGGTGGGAACATTACAACTAACGGTAGTAATACTACATGCATGTCTATATTATATATTCCTAAGCTATAACCTTGTAAGCTAACGCATCCTTGTCGTCATAAGCAACCCCAAACACCCTCTAAAGTCAGCCAGCAGTCCCAAACGCTCCCTTATCAGCATGCATGTTATCAGGAGTCCCAAATAGCCCTTTTAAACCTTCTGCACTCCCAAACACCCCCTTATCAGCAGATCAAAACGCCCCCGAAGCTGCTTAACACTAGATCTTCGATCCCCACGCCATGCATGTCGCTCCCGACAGTAAACCAATATAGATCTTTATAGATCTGTGTGGATATAGGCTAACCGAATGCACCCTTATTTGTTTTCTGCCCTAAAACCAAACGCCCCCTTAAATGACTGCTAATCAGCAGATCCAAACACACCCCAACTGGCGGCCATTGGTGAAGGTGGTCATGGTGATGATTGCAGCGGGGCTGCGATGGTGGAGGTGACAGCTGCTTGGTAACCACCACGGCTGTGGTGGTAGCATGGTGTCACGGTTGGTGACTAGGTGCCATAAGATGGTGGTGGCTAATGAGTGGGAGGCAACAGGAGGGTAGTGGTGGTGGTGATGTTGCTACGGCTGGTAACTGAAGCCGTGGGTAGGGTGGCGATTGTTGTTGGTGATGGAGGGTGGGTTGAAGGTGGCGGTTGGGACTGGTGACGTGGGTAAACACCACGGCTGTGGTGACTCGTGATGATGGCGCCCCGGTTGTGGCTGCATGTGTCTGTGGTGGCTACTAATGGTGGAAATTGCATGGTGGTGGGCACGGCTGTTGATGATGGAGGACAAAAGGGGCGGCTAGAGCATGTGATGATTATATGCATAGATCTATTCGATCCATATACTAAAAGTGGCGGCCGAAAACTATGGTGGCCGGTACTTGGTTGGAAAAATGGTGGCTGCCATTTTTGAGTGAGAGAGGAGAAGTGGAGGCTAGGGTTTGTGTGTGTTAGGGTTAGGGTTAAATGAAAAAGACGAAACCCTAAAACACATATATATACCCCTTGAAAGATATAAAACCTATTTTCCAAGTTCCTTATAGATTAGGGCTAGTGTTGCAATTATTTTGCAAGGGCTTAATGTGTAAAATTTGTTATACATTTGTTAATAAACGGTTCGGGTCACGTTCGTGGTTTATGAATTTTGATTCATCTTACGAGGATTGCGTAATTGATCCAAAAATCATTTTTCTAATAAAATGGAGTATTTATATGACCTATAAATATGAAGAACGTGTTCGTTTATTTAAACGACAAGTATTTGTCATTTATCGTTTTTATAACGTAAGTATCGTTTTGATAAAGATACTTCTCATTTAATCTCTCCGTATATAAATGAAACATTAGAAAAATTTAATAAAATCATTTATTAAGTATCTCTCGAAAATAATTTAAGTAATTAAATTATTAAATTTTCGGTACGCGGGTTGTACGACTTTTGTCAAGTTTTAAGTCCGATTATTTTTGTATTGCTTCAAAATAGGTTTTGAAGTATACCTCGTTGTTATTTAATGAACGAAAAATCTTGGGTTTTACACCATCCACATGCCATCTTGAGTTTCCTCCTCGAAACTCGATTAGTATTGCTAGGTTGAGAAATGATCTAGGATCATTGAGTAGACTTTTATTACATTTTTCTCATAGTAAAATCATGGATTTTATAGCACCACCCCGTTATTTTAGCTTCTTCCTCTAAGCTATTGAAAACATTGTCATCTTTTAGGGTATAGATGTTATAGATCTAAAGGTTCGTCTTAGACATGCTCATAAACAAATGGTGCCAACAATGTAAGGAGACAGTTATTCGGATTGCTCTATAAGTCCGATTGGGAAGTATCTGAGTGATGCTACCATTACGGATTATAGAAAGCAATGCAAAGAGATCTTTATCCGGGTCTCTCTATTTATCCGATTGAGCAGTATTTGGATGCTGCTACTACTATGGATGGATAGTATTATCCGAAGGTTTGACCTTTAATCCGATATATCGATAGAAGATCGCAGATCAATTAATGACAATTAAGAGAGGCCAAACTTTGGAAGTTGTCAACTAGGAAAAGTCGATGTAGTGTCAACTATACTTAGTTGGTTAAGCTCTTGACGATAGCTTGTTCATTTGGAAAACCTACAAGCAAAGATTTGAAGTCGGAGAGGGTTCCGGAACTAGACATGCTGATCTTGTTCAAGTTCGGATTGCTGCTCTGGCCATGAGCCAGGAGAAGAACATGACGGACGTCCACAGCCTGTTGATAGCAGGCCAGGTGGAGTACATTGCCATGCATGAGCGCATAGACTCTCTCTCTTGGACCATATGGGTAAATACCCAGATAGCACGAGGTTATTGGGCCATGAGGCCTTGCAGTGGTTGTTGGAGGAGAACTACTTCCTCCATCGGCATAAGCACACCTTGGAGGGGGGGGGGGGGGGGCTTCAGCATAAGACCCACAATTCTCTTAATGCACAAGGGCAGTTCTTGCCTTCCTTCTTTGATCCTGCATCTGTTTGTAACGATGGAGTGACAACAGAGACCGCCTACCTTCGAGAAGTCGTTGGCAGACTGTGGTCCCAGTTGTTGATTGCACTCAGTTTGCTTAAGGAGTCCTGATTGGCTTAATGAGGTATTGCAGAGTACCCTGTTGGCACCTGTAGCCTTACCAGCCCTACCAGTACCAGCCCTATCTAGCAGACCTGCTGGGCAGGATTTGAGTAGATGTACTAGATCTTTTGTTTACCATGATAAGCTTTCGGGTTGTATTCAAGCTATCATGCACAATTCACGAATCACTTAGAAGTTTAAGAAATCACTCGCCAAATAACGTTAAGTCTTGTGATGATACATTGTAAAGTTAGTTTATTACAATATAGTACGATGAATGATAACGTTAATGAAGTCGGTGGCGTGTGTAGAAACCCAAATTTCAAAGGGTTTTACACCACCCTGTTATTTTAGTTTCGCTCCCGAAGCTAAAGATGAAGTTACTTGTTCAGGGGACAAGTGAGGGCACTTATTTCTTAAACGTGTAATCTTGTGAACTCGAGTTCTAAGTTTACAAGGTTGGGTTGACTAGGAAAAATTCGTCTTAAGTCTTGGTTTTCAGTGGATGTGCCTCCGGGGCCCCAATGTGTCTTGATGAGCGTAGATAACAGTTCATTAATGTTACTACTAGTTCTTCAAGAGATTTTCTAGTCTATTAAGCTTTAATAGGCTTATGCGATGTCAAGTTGGAAATATAGCTTTGGCTGGTATCGCTCTTGCGTCAAAAATTTTCACGCCAAGGGCTTCCCGATATACTTCTAGCCCGTGGAAGGCAACATCAGCTTGACACCAAGCTTCTCTTAGTGATAAGGCTAAGATTATTATTGGTGTTACTTGGGTAGGAAGTTACAAAGAATCTGCTTCATTTGTGATTGAGCTGGGGCATAAGTTGCATAGAGAAGAAGTACTTCAAATGATGGAAATCAAAGAAGATACCAAGAATAAAGAAGTGTGCATCTTGTGTGATGCTGGAAAGGATGTGCGTTCAATGTAAGTGGTCCAAAATTTGCACAAATTTTTACTTCTAAAAGGAGGAAGTCATTCATTTCAAGGCTTGTTGGACAATGGTATTGTCGAACTAACTGGATCCGAAGAGGAAAAAGATTACCCAAAAGAGTTTTGGACATCAAATAATGCTTTTTGGGTGATGACGAACATAACCCTAAAAAATACAACCATTGAGAGTTGGGCATGTCTTTTATGCTTGGGTTTGTCTTCCTCGTTGACCTAAGAAATGTGGGTTAAGAAGATAGGGAATCCTCTTACCAAGTATTTCTGGTCTTCAGTACAAGAGATGACACTAAGTCTAGTGTCGAACAGTCTATGTTACCATCACCTCGTATGATCGAAGTTTCATTTCTCAATTGCAGATGAACCAGCTTTCTTTTCTGTGACACCCCAAAGGGGTCAAATGAAACGGAAGTGGGCACTCCCGAAAAGGGTTCAAAATGCAGCGGAAATGATATTTGGGCTAAGGATAAGCCCAAAAATCAAGAGCACAATGCTATGATCCAAAAGAGATGAATACGAGTCTTCTTAGGTTTCTAGATGGTGATGTACTAACAATAAGGTATTACTGGAGGAAATCGCGTGTCAAGGAGGGATACGTTACTTAGTCGGATACATAAAATAATATCAATAATGAGTTATGTCGAATACATTTAAGCCCATGTGATTATAAAGTTCTATTTACATTGACAAGCGTCCTTATCCATGTTAGGTGAAATTTATAACTTCATTCGGTGACCTATGATTTCTTTATTCAAACGAACTAGCGTTCTTACTCGTTTCAATAATGATTTCATAGCCCACCTTACCTAAATATTCCCGGCAAGGCTTATTATTTAGGATACATATAACGTCTAAGATAATAGATATTATTAAGATACTTTACAGCCCGTTTAGTTATAACTTTCGTCTTCGGGCGTCCCATTCCACCGTGATACGAATTTTATAAGTAAACTTCTGGTTTGGTGGCTCATGATTTCACCTTTAGACATCCCATTCCGTCTAAAGACGTAATCATAATTAACTTAGGATCAAGAGTCTCAGGTCCCATATGTAAAATATAGGATCATAAGTACCTTGATTTTGGGTTCCACCGCATCATTTAAAGATGCAAATTTATCCAAATAATATCACATGATATTAGTAAAAGCACGCGTATATGAGTCGTTAATAAGTCGTGTTCTGTAGATATACGTACAAAATCATAAGCGAGAGAAAATACATGTTGACGCGCGATAACGTGCGCGAGAGTACGCGTCAAACAAGGAGTTCATATGTATAATATAATATATAATAATATATTACAATCATAAGCATAGGCATTATATCTTATAGTTCCTTCTAATAAGGTATATATATGTATATATACACCTAACAACAAATTCAAACATTTAATGAAATGTAGTTCGTTAGGTAATGCTTCCTAGTCTTTTTTTAAATATTCCAATTTGTATGTTTGTTGTAAATTCGTTTTCATTAAGTGGTCTGTCAGTTATCCTAGTGGTTAGAATAGACTAACCAGTTCCTATTCATCGAATAACTATTTAATGATAGTATGCTCAAGTTTTAATGCATTAAATGAAATAAAGGTTCTAGGGTTTGCTTAAGTTTTGGCTATTGGCAAAACAAGTCGCTCTATATTTTACCAAATGTACATTTTCCGGCTCTTAACAGCCTTAGTCCTTGGGGTTTCTAGTATTTTCGGGAGATGGTGAAAATAATCCCTCAATTTAACCTTAGGTTTTATAATTTCCAATAAGTGGCGAACTAATCCTTAGGGCTTCTAATTGTTTCGGCTAATTACATCATTAGTCCTTAGAGTCCTAAAATGACAGTTTAACCTTCATGAATTTACAAAGTGGTCCTTAAGGTCTAATAAGTTACGAATGGCATTTGTTAATCCCCACACTTTCAAATATTTACAATATTAGTCCTTGTAATTTCTGTTTTATCAAGACAAGTTTCAAATGTCATGGTTTTAATCCATAAGTCTTATAAACTAACGTTCTTAGTCTAAAAGTTTTTATAGTTATATCTTCGGTATAACAACTTTACTTAAGTGTAAAATCACTAGTGAGCTTATTAAGTGTACCAAAAGAGCTAATGGGCTTCCCAAACCCTTATTGAGCTTACAAGATCCATTAACAATTCTTATGAGCTAAGGATTTCTTAATGGGCCTAATTATAGTTTTAGATCCATCAATGTTAGAGTTTTACTACATAGGTCCATAAGACAATAAATGGGCCTAATGGTCTTCCTAATGGGCCTAAACATATTTTAGTCCATTTATGATTCAAGATTTGTTAAGATGGCTTACTAGGCACTAAATGGGCCTTATATGCTTAGTTAATGGTTCGGCTACATGGTATTGGGCCTATAGTGCCTATTCAAGTTTTGGGTTACTGTTACTTGTGCTTAACTAGTCTATTAATAATACTTAACCATTTACTCAGGTGTGAAGTTTATGAAACCTTAAAAGCTTATTACTGGTTCTTAAAGATTAAGTCTAGATCTCCAAAGAAAAAATTATAAAAATCTAATTTTAGATTTTTCCCCAACATTTTATTAGATTTTCCAATATTTATAAAATATAATTAGGTTTACTAAAGATTTATAAAAATCTAGTTTAGAGTCCCCCCAAGAATTTGCAAGACCCATATTATTCAGTTAGATTTTTATAAAAATTCAATTTAGATTCTTCCAAGATTGAGTAAAATAGATAGATCTATCTAGATTTTTAGAGACTAAAAAAATCTTCTTAGATTTTCTAACGGTTTCTAGAGATTCTGTTAGATTTTCAATGTTCCCAAAGTTTTTATTAAAATTTCCATTTAAATATTATGTGTCTGTTTTGTATTAGATTATTCGTGGTTATATTGCATTGTTCGGGCCATCATACTTCAGAAGCCATTCTATAAACGGTTGAGGAGCGAGGGCACTTTAAATCGTAAACCCAACCACTCAGTCAAAACATAATATCGAGATGGAACATCTTTAGTATAAAGCTCCCTACTAACATGGCATGTTTACTTGTTTTATTAAGTATCTTGAGTATTTAATATCTCTATACTAAATATTAAATAGTTATAATACATAAATACATACAAGTTTGCATCTAATACAATCAACAATTACAAATGCATAGAATAAGGAATGCGCACTTAAATCATATAGTTATGTATGCTCTCAATGCTATATGCTCTCTAAGTATGTCCCAAAAAAAAATTCCAAAAGATTTTTATAAAGTTATAGTCCAGTTTTAAATAAAAGAAAAATATTTTTATTCTTATTTTATTTAAAAATTAATCTGTTTCGCTATAACTAAAGCTCTGATACCATTCTCTGTAACACCCCCATAAAGCGGGTATCACAGTGGTGGATCGATGAGCAAATAGCTTACAAAGCACAGATCATAATATATGATTTTTGAAATACAATTGATGTAAACATTGATTTGGTACAATCGTTTAAATCGTCGAATAACATTTGTTATGAATATCCCGATAAAAGATAATCCTCCGTCATTTTTATGCTCCTAAATGATGCTCAATCCATGCTCAAATAATCTTGCTAAATAACCTGGGAAAAACATGCTTAAAACAGTCAACATAAAGTTGGTGAATTTATAGATTTTAACAATTAATTAGTTTGGACATACAATAATCATAGAAGTAATAATGCACAGAGCATTCTTACTAAAATGTAAATAACATTTGTTTATTAATAGAAACTGAAGCTTAACTCCATAGTCCTCAACAGATGAGGACGTAGTGTCTTACAAAAAGACACCCATTTCTAGTTCCAACATGGTATACGTCTGTTGTCCCGGCCAAGGCACAGTGAGCATGACTCACCCAGACGGCGATGGTCAATCCCTAATATGTCTATTTATAACATTCAGGCGATTTACAACAATTTAACAGTTTCAACAATAATCAATCATAATCAAGTTTATACAATTCAGTTATGTCCAATATATGTTTGCATATTTTCTTTCCCAAAAAGGGAAAGATTTATCAAAGTTTATATGGGGCTGTAAACTCACATGTACAACACAGCTCGAGGATGATCAAGTATATAATTGCTAAGCACACAGTACATCAAACACCTAAGCAATTAAGTATGTCTCAGTATATGCATAAATAATAAATGCATGCAGTCTAATAGGTCATAAGCATATTCTGATTATCAATATATATATATAAAGTATATATTTAATTATTTAAATATATTGTTATGAAGATATTTAAGTGTGCATGTTGTTTATCCACTGTTTCTGTGTATTCCCGTTGTTTATAAAATGTGTATGACATTTTAGTCTTTAAAATAAATTATTCATCTCATTAAATAATTTATCAGATTCCAAGAATAATAAATAAATTATTATTAATCAAATCTTGGTTTATAACATGTTGATAAAGATATATTATTTTTATTCTAAAATAGTTTTCGTGTACCAATAGTGGCTATTTTATAAGGACAGTGGGAATAACATGTAAACAGTGGTTAGGTTAGACTAACAGTGGTAACTGAATAGCTAGCAGTGGGAACAGTTAAGCTTAGTAGTGGAAACTGTAAAGCTAACAGTGGGAACTGTTAGGCTATTAGTGGAAACTGTAAAGCTAACAGTGGGAACTGTTAGGCTATCATTGGGAACTTTTGGGGTAGTTAATATTAACGGTGGTAAGTTATACATGGTTAGTGTTAAAGTATAATTATCGGTGGGAACATTACAACTAACGGTAGTAATACTACATGCACGTCTATATTATATATTCCTAAGCTATAACCTTGTAAGCTAACGCATCCTTGTCGTCATCAGCAACCCCAAACACCCTCTAAAGTCAGCCTGCAGTCCCAAACGCTCCCTTATCAGCATGCATGTTATCAGCAGTCCCAAACAGCCATTTTAAAGCTTCTGCCGTCCCAAACAGCCCTTATCAGCAGATCCAAACGCCCCTGAAGCTGCTTAACAGCAGATCTTTGATCCCCATGCCATGGATGTCGCTCTCGAAAGTAAACCAATACAGATCTATATAGATCCGTGTGGATCTAGGCTAACTGAATGCACCCTTATTTGTTTTCTGCCCTAAAACCAAACGCCCCCTTAAATGACTGCTAATCAGCAGATCCAAACACACCCCAACTGGCGGCCATTGGTGAAGGTGGTCGTGGTGATGATTGCAGCGGGGCTGCGATGGTGGAGGTGACGGCTTCTTGGTAACCACCACGGCTGTGGTGGTAGCATGGTGTCACGGTTGGTGACTAGGTGCCACAAGATGGTGGTGGCTGATGAGTAGGAGGCAGCAGGAGGGTAGTTGTGGTGGTTATGTTGCTACGGCTGGTGACTGAAGCCGTGGGTAGGGTGGCGGATGTTATTGGTGATGGAGGGTGGGTTGAAGGTGGCGGCTAGGACTGGTGACGTGGGTAAACACCACGGCTGTGGTGACTGGTGATGATGGCACCACGGTTGTGGCTGCATGTGGCTGTGGTGGCCACTAATGGTGGCGGTTGCATGCTGGTGGCCACGGCTGTTGATGATGGAGCACAAAAGGGGCGGCTAGAGCATGTGATGATGATTATATGCATAGATCTATTCGATCCATATACTAAAAGTGGCGGCAAAAAATTATGGTAGTCGGTACTTGGTTGGAAAAATGGTGGCTGCCATTTTTGAGTGAGAGAGGAGAAGTGGAGGCTAGGGTTTGTGTGTGTTAGGGTTAGGGTTAAATGAAAAATATGAAACCCTAAAACACATATATATACCCCTTGAAAGATATAAAACCCATTTGCCAAGTTCCTTATAGTTTAGGGCTATTGTTGCAATTATTTTGCAAGGGCTTAATGTGTAACATTTGTTAATAAAGGGTTCGGGTCACGTTCGTGGTTCATGAATTTTTATTCATCTTACGAGGATTGCGTAATTGATCCAAAAATTATTTTTCCAATAAAATGGAGTATTTATATGACCTATAAATATGAAGAACGTGTTCATTTATTTAAACGACAAGTATTTGTCATTTATCGTTTTTATAACGTAAGTATCGTTTTGATAAAGATACTTCGCATTTAATCTCTCCGTAGATAAATGAGACATTAAACAATTTAATCAAATCGTTTATTAAGTATCTCTCGACAATAATTTAAGTAATTAAATTATTAAATTGTCGGTACGCGGGTTGTACGACTTTTGTCAAGTTTTTAAGTCCGATGATTTTTGTATTGCTTCAAAATAGGTTTTGAAGTATACCTCGTTGTTATTTAATGAACGAAAAATCTCGAGTTTTACACCATCCACATGCCATCTTGAGTTTCGTCCTCGAAACTCGATTAGTATTGCTAGGTTGAGAAATGATATAGGATCATTGAGTAGACTTTTATTACATTTTTCTCATAGTAAAATCATGGATTATACATTTTTCGCGTCTAAAACAATAGTGTGTTCTCGTGTTCGTAATTTACGTGTTCTAATTAGTTATCGATCGTGACTTAATATATTTATTCGTGTTCGCAATAAATATATATACATACGTAATATTAGCTCGTGATTAATTTACGTTCATGATTTCATGTTCGCATGTTCGTGATTATAATTATTATAGGAATAATTATCGTATGTTCATATGTAATAAATACTTATCGTGTTATAACACGTACGTAATACTTGTAATTCTTATTCATGAAACGTAAACGTGATATAAAAGGAAAATTCTAATCATGTACGTACGATCTTAAGAGTACTATTCATGGTAAAAGCATGCGGGTTTTACAACTCTTCCCCCCTAAAAATAATAATTCGTCCCCGAATTATAGATAAAGTAAACTGGAAAAGAAGAACATACCCGAATTCAAAATATGAAATGAGGGTAAGAAGCCCGGATAGACTCCTCTATTTCCCAAGTGGCTTCCGGCTCGATATGATCCCTCCAAAGGATTTTGACGAATGGAATCGTCTTCCTTCTCATGACTCATTCTTGTCTGTCAAGAACTCGTTCGGGTTCTTCTATAAAAGTAAGATCTTCACGAATATGTTCCAATGGATACTAAACCATGTGAAGGGGATGATACTGGAACCCTCTGAGTAAGGACACATGAAACACATTGTGTACATGCGAAAGCTGTGGAGGTAACGCTAAACGGTAAGATACTTCACCGACTCGTTCAATGATATCAAACGGTCCGATGAATCGAGGACTGAGCTTCCCTTTAATTCCAAAACCTCTAACACCACGTGCCAACGAAACCTTAAGGAAAACGTTATCTCATACGTTAAAATGTATGTCCCTACGATGCTTGTCTACGTAGCTCTTCTGACGTGACCGTGCTTCTTGAAGTTTCTGCTTAGCTACTGCGACCCTCTCATTAGTCAACTCTATGATCTCTGGTACTTCAAGTGTTCGCTCGCCAACCTGATCCTAGCAGATTGGGGCGCGACACTTTCTGCTATACAACATCTCGAAAGGAGCACACTAGATGCTTGCGTGCCAACTGTTGTTGTATGCAAACTCCACCAAACAGATATAATCGTAACAATCACCCGTCCATTCCAACGCACATGACCTCAACATGTCTTCCACTGTCTGAATCGTTCGCTCCGACTGCCCGTCTGTTTAAGGATGAAAAGCCGTGCTAAGCTTAAGTTGTGTTCCCAAAGCTTTCGGCAGACTCTTCCAAAATCACGAAGTGAATCGAGGATCTCTGTATGTGACGATGCTGGATGGAGCACCGTGGAGTCTCATGATCTCTCTTCTATATGTATCGGCGAGTTTACTGACCGAATCTTCCTTGGATCGGTAAGAAATGAGCTGATTTTGTAAGTCGGTCTACAATAACCCAAATTTCATCGTGCTTCCTCTTGGTTGGCGGAAGACCAATAACAAAATCCATGGTGATTTTGTCCCACTTCCACTATGGAATATCTAACGGTTGAAGGAGACCGCCAGATTGCTGATGCTCGATCTTAACCTGCTGGCAGGTAAGACATTTGGAGACGTAAGTGGCAACATCCTGTTTCATACCACTTCACCAAAAGTACTGCTAGATGTCATGGTACATCTTCGTCGAACCAGGATGTATAGAGAATGGGGAGCTATGAGCTTCAGCTAACTAGGCTTCCTGGAGTTCTTGATCATCAGGAACACAAAGTCTCGTGCCCTGCCATAAGATACCATCTGCATCTACTCTAAATTCTGTCTGCTTCTCCAAATTCTGAATTATCGCCCAGATTTTTCCATCTTCTTTCCGAGCTTCCTTGATCTTAGAGAGTAACTCGGGTTCTACTCTATGATTAGCCCAGTAACCATGTTGTCCACGTACCATGATCTCTATGTCTAGTCGCTCCAAGTCTCTTATGATTTCCTCCTCAATCTTAATGCCGTTGATCATTCTAGACTTTCTGCTAAGTGCACCTGCTACTACATTCGCCTTGTCGGGATGATACTGTAGATTAATGTCATAATCCTACAACATCTCTAACCATCTCCTCTGTCTCATGTTCAATTCACGTTGAGTGAAGATATACTTCAAGCTCTTGTGGTCCGTAAAAATGTCACATGATTCTCCATATAAGTAGTGCCTCCATATCTTCAATGCAAACACGACTGCAACAAGTTTCAAGTCATGTGTAGGGTAATTTTCCTAATAAGGCTTAAGCTGTCGTGAAGCGTACGCGATCACTTTCCCGTGTTGCATGAGAACACAGCCAAGTGCCTTCCCCGATGCATCACTATAGATTTGAAATCCACCCGTACCGGATGGGAGAGTAAGAATAGGTGCAGATACTAACTTCTGCTTCAGGTCTTCAAAGCTCTTCTCTCGTTCTTCAGTCCAGATGAATTTCTCCCCTTTTAGCATCAGTTTGGTCAATGGCAGTGCTAGGCGGGAAAAGTTCTCCACAAACCTACGGTAATAGCCAGCTAAGCCTAAGAAACTATGGACTTCAGTCGTTGATGTCGGCCTTGGCCACGTAGTAATAGCCTCAACCTTCGCTGGATCCATAGTGATTCCTTTTTCTGATACAATGTGACCTAAGAATGCCACCTTGTCTAACCAGAACTCACACTTGGATAATTTAGCATACAGTTGCTTCTGGTGAAGAATCTATAGTACAGTACGAAGATGGTCTTCGTGTTCCTCCTTGGACTTTGAGAAAATCAGGATGTCATCGATGAAGACAATGACGAACTTGTCCAAAAATTCATGGAAGATTCTGTACATCAAATCCATGAACACTGCTGGAGCATTGGTCAGGCCGAATGGCATGACTACAAATTCGTAGTGGCCATAGCGTGTACGGAAAGCAGTCTTGGCGATGTCCTGCTCCTAAACGCGCAGCTGATGGTAGACTGACCTGAGATCAATTTTGGAGAAGTGTTTGGCCCCTTGGAGTTGGTCAAACAGATCATCTATGATGGGAATCTTGTTGAGCTCGTGATAGTCAATGTAAAGACGCATACTGCCGTCCTTATTCTTAATAAATAAGACCGGTGCGCCCCATGGAGATGTACTCGGTTGAATGAAACCTCGTTCCAGAAGTTCTTGCAGTTGATTCTTCAGCTCCTTTAACTCTATGGGAGCCATGCGATAAGGAGCCTTGGAAATCGGCTCAGCTCCTAGGATGAGCTCGATATTGAATTCCACTTCACGTGCAGGTGGTATGCCCGGAAGTTCTTCTGGAGATACATCTTGAAATTCTAACACTATCGGCTGATCCTGAATTGATGGGGATTCAGCATGCATGTCATGAAACGTAGCTAGATAACCCTCGCACCCATGTGACAGTAGTGCACGTGCTTGCACGGTTGATATGATTTGTACAGATCTGCCGGGTACGAACCCGTTATGAATGTACTCTGGTGCATTAACATCACCGAAGATGATTCAATATGAATGGCAGTCTATGGTAGCATGATGCTTGGATAGCCAATCCATGCCCAAAATCATGTCAAAGTCATTAATGTCCAGCGGAAGTGCGTCAACAGGACGAACCTTGTCGTCAAACTCTAGGGGAAGGCTCTTGTACACATGGGTTATAAGTACAGAGTCTCTCAAAGGCATGGAAATACTGAGTCTATTCTCTAGTGGCATGGGGAGTATCCTAACATTCTTGGCATAAGTAGTAGAAATGACTGAGTGAGTAGCACCTGTATCAAACAGAACACATGCAACTTGACCATAAATATACAAGATTCCAGTGATGGTACCTGTAGACTTGTTGGCCTGATCACGAGATGTTGTGTAAACGCGTCCAGTGGTAGGAGGCGGCTTGGTATCAGTATGTCCTGATGTGCCCTCCATCTCGCCCTTACGGCAGTCCTTCATGCGATGGCCAGGAAGACCACACTTGAAGCATGCATCACTGTCGCAGCGACATGGCCCTGGGTGCCTACGATGGCAAGTAGAGCAAAGAGGATGAGTATATCCTCCAGCAGGTGTCCTGACTGACTGAGAACCTGATAAGACATTATACATGAGACATGATAATAGGGTACAAAGGACAATGCGGATAATCGTAAGAATTAATACAAGTGATAGCTGGACGGCTAGGTTGTGAACCTCTCTGGTTCTGGTCCCTATCGTTTCCATGGTTCCTGGTAGAAGATTTGCTAATGTGTTAGAAGTATGAGTTCTAACATGAAATCATAAGAAAAATGCGTAAGTATAAGGACCTGCTGCCTTTGGAGTGTCTAGTGTTGTTACGGAAATTATCATTACCGCTACGCTTATCCGTAGCAGAACGGTCGTTAGTCTGATCGTTTCCCTTGGGCTCATTAGGCTGTTGCTGAGTAGCCGGTTGAGACCGGTCCCTAGTCATCTGCCTGGAAGATACAATTTAAAGAGATGAAATATTGACATATACTGAAAGAATACGGATTGGTCACTGCTTGAATACGAATGTTTACCTCTTCTCGGGTCTCTCTGCTTCCCCCAACTCATCTCTCTCCTGCAGCATCTCCAGCTTACGTGCTGCATCGGCCACTTGTGCTACCGTGTTAAACGTAACACACACCAAGTTGTTTGCGACCGATGTGCAAAGAGCCCACCTGAAGTGGCGTGCCTGCTCTTTAGGAGTACCTGCCGCTGCACCAAGGAAACCATCTAAGCGAAAAAAGCGCTGCATGAACTCGTTTCTATTCTACCCAGCTCTCTGTCGGATCACATGGTATTCGTGTTCGTAATTTACGTGTTCAAATTAGTTATCGATCGTGACTTAATATATTTATTCGTGTTCGCAATAAATATATATATATACGTAATATTAGCTTGTGATTAATTTACTTTTATGATTTCATGTTCGCATGTTCGTGATTATAATTATTATAGGAATAATTATCGTGTGTTCATATGTAATAAATACTTATCGTGTTATAACACGTACGTAATACTTGTAATTCTTATTCATGAAACGTAAACGTGCTATAAAAGGAAAATTCTAATCATGTACGTACGATCTTAAGGGTACTATTCATGGTAAAAGCATGCGGGTTTTACAATAGTCGGTTAATTGCGATCTCATCCAAAGAATTTGAGCACAGCAACAGAACATAGCTATGTATTCTTCTTCCGTACTTGAAATTGCAGCGCTTTTCTGCCTTTTCGATGCCCAACTGATTAGTCAATCTCCTAGTAGTTGCAAAGTTCCACTCGTGCTACGCCTTGTATGTTGACAACCCGCGTGATCCGCATCTGCGTGTCCCATAAGTGCAATTGAAGTGTCCTTCAAATACCAAAGTCCTAGAATAATGGTTCCTTTAAGATATCAAAAGATCCGTTTAACAGTCGCTAAGTGTAACTCAGTAGGCCGAGTCTGATACCGAGCACACATACAGATGGCAAACTGAAGATCAGGTCGACTAACTGTGATATACAGAAAATTCCCGATCATTCCACGATAAAGTGTCGGATCAACGGCAACTCCATGTGATTCTGCATCAAGCTTAGTTCGTTTCACCATTGGAGTATCTACGGGGTCGCAAGATTCCATCTTATATTTCTTAAGCAATTCAAGGGCATACTTGGATTGATTGATAAAGATGCCTCTAGGACTCTGAGATATCTGAAGTCCTAAGAAGAATGATACCTTTCCCATCATTGACATCTTATACTTGGAAGACATGAGTGTCCCAAACTCATTGGATAAGGTTTGGGTATAGGCAGCAAATATAATATCATCAACATATATTTTTACCATAATCATATCTTTACCTCGTTCCTAAATGAACAGCGTGGGATCCACCTTGCCTTTAGCGAAGCCTTGCGTAATGAGAAATTGTGACAATAGATCATACCATGCGCGTGGAGCTTGCTTCAACCCATAAAGAGCCTTCTTAAGCTTGTAGACATGATTAGAATATTTGGGATTCACAAAACCATCTGGCTGTTGAACATATACCTCTTCCTTGATTTCACCATTGAGAAATGTCGTCTTCACATCCATCTGATAATGATCATATTCATTGTAAAATCCATGATTTTATCATGATTTTTTTTATGTGACAGATTTCCACCCATTAATCCTAGAACATAAACTCATGTGTTACAGTTCTATGGGTCATGTGTGAATTTGTATAAAAATGTACATATACTTGTACATACACAATTGTTGAAATAAGATTTATAATGTGAACCTTGTACATAAAACTAGGGATAGCAAGTAAGTAACATGTATACTTAATATTGGAAATACTCAACACTTAACCAAAATTTAGAAAAATAAGCTACACCATGGACATATGGCCGTGTATATGTGTATGCATAAGTTTAGGTATCCCTAAACTTCCTTGGACTAGCCCAAAGTTATGTATTTCTTATGATCTAGCCCAACTCAAGCCCGCACAAGCCCACCCTTTTCTTTGGATAGCCTTACACGGCACACACATGCATATGTGGAAGAAGAAGAGTTGTATTGGAAAGGGAAGAGCTTACACATGGCACAAATTTCCTTACCAAGGCAATCATGCCTTTAGTATTCTCTTTCCCTCTCTCATCTTTAAGCCGAAAACACACACATTCCCATCTCTCATACATGCAACTCACTTCTCTCTACTCCTTTCTCTCTCAAACATTTCGGCCATAAGCCATAAAAATCCAAAGTTGATTCATTAAATCAACCAAATCTTTGTCCCATCTTGATTACCAATCAATTGGTAGCATCATTCTCTTAGAATCACTATAATATAGCCCTAGCCAAATCTTTAAGGCCACAACTTGATATATATTAGGGTTTTCTTCATCATCTTGAGTAGATCTTATATCTCCTTGTTCATCTAGATCCTCTTTGGTACTTTTAGGCAAGAGAGGTATACACATCATAATCTTTCATTTCTTCATGCATGCATCTTCATACATCTATAAACACAAGTTAATAACATGTTAAAAATCAAGATTTGGTAAGGCTATGGCCCGTATGGGTCACGGCATATTTATACAACCTATGATCTTGAATCAAAATCTTTTCAATAAGAAACTTATGACTTATGTGTTATGTGTTAAACTAGATTTAAAAACTATATGAAACCTTTTATAAATCTAGATATGGCATGGTTACAAATCTTGTTTATGGGACTTTGGTTAACCAATAACCATAGATCTCATGAAAAGAACTGGTGAAACCTAAATATCATGAAAGCCATGACCTTAAAGGTCACGGTTAGAATGAGTAAAGGCCACATGATTTGTTTACTAAGTTTTGAATGGTGGAACATGAAATGTTACATGATAAAAGAGCTATTAAAAATCATCAAAGAAACTTATGTGAATATATAGCCGTGGGTTACATATGACCCTAAAATAGGTTAGATGTACATGCATGCTTATAAAAACCTAGATCTAATAATAAGTGTTAACTTAATATGGTATACATGAAATAAGCTAGTGGATCTAATAGGGATATTGGGAGGGAACAATATAGTCGTGGGCTATACATTGTTTCTTGGAATGATGGTAGCCTTGGAAACATGCATGTAACCTAGATAATCATAATGTGTCTTTGTAAATAAATTAAAAGATTTACAAACTAGTTAAAGGGATATCTTGGAAATACCAAGATCTACAAATATAGCCGTGAGCTATATATGTGGGTACATGGATCTATGTTTGCTTTCTAGGCCTAGACATAGTTTAGATCTTATTTTGAACTTGTGATTTATTTTCTTGATGTGTAACTAGTTAGATCTAATTTTGTAACACATATAAACTACATGCAACCTTAAAATGGGACTTGACCTATCTTAATATGATATAACTAATATAGGTAGTGAGTTATAAGCTCCTACTAGGGCTTATGACCTACTTATAACCTTATAACACAGCTAGATCAAAATGGGTATAACACATAAAACAAAATGAAAGTTTTAATCATTTAGATTAGAAAACTAAATAATAATAAGCTCATAATAAGCTTATAAGAATATCCTATGTAATAATATACATAAAATGTAAATTAATGTTAATGGACTAATTAAGTCCATGAAATGTTAATTCAAAATTTAAATGGACCCAATAAGCCCATTTTATAAATTATAGTGACTTAAATGGACTTAAGATCACAATTAGGCCCATTCAACTAATTAAAGGACTTAAGATGTATTAAGCCCAATAGATGATTTAAAGGCCCACTTAAATAAAGTATTGGACTTGAAATATATTTAAGCCCACTAAAATAGCCCAATAGATGTTTAGCCCATTTAAAGAGCCCATATAAGTTTAGATGATAAAATGAAGTTTTTATAATAAAATATAACTTATAAAAACTATTTGCATGAAAATGACAATTTATAAAACTTAAGGACTAAAGCCGTATTTTATGAAACTTATTTTAATAAGCTAGTAAGCCCAAGGACTGAAAATGTAAATATCCAAAAGTCTAGGGTTTAATACTTATTTTTTGTGGCAATTTAAACCCTAGGGACCATTTTGGGAAGTTATTAAAATTTATTTTGTTATTCTAAAACCCTAAGGACCATTTAGGCAATAATCCGAAACTTAAAGAAGCCCTAGGGGCTGTTTTGTCATTTTAGTGAAGTTACAAAACCTAGATAATACTAGAGGGACTAAATCTGCCATAAGCCGAAACTATAACAAGCCCTAGGTGTTAAATATGTAAAAATCCGAAAGTTATACTTGTTTAGAAATACGGAGGGACTAGTTTTGCCATATCTTGAAACATTTCCAAGCCCTAAATCTAATTTTAATTATAATAAAACATAATTAAAATACTTAGACCTCAAGAATTAAGGTATAAATTCTTAATTTTAAATTATTTTAAAATAATTCATGAGAACATTAAAGTTAAACGAAATATTTTGTATATAAAATATTTATATTTACTTTAGGAAATAATTGTATAAACAATTATGAAAATGTATTGTTAATATATGTACTTATATACTTTTAGGAAATAAAATTATGTGAACGTTAATTAAATTAAATATTACTACATAAATATGTTATAAGTAAAACTCCTTATGTTTACTTAAATATAGAACGTGGTTATGAAATTTAACGGGATGTTATTGATACAAGTACTATAAACACAGATTAATATTTTAAGTGAAACATTCTCTTTTGTGTTTACCTAAATGTAAAACTTAATTGTAAAATTTGATGATTACTATACATACATGTATGCTAACTAATATTAATAGTTAAACATGTGATGTGAACTTAGAAATGAAACTTATATAAATAAGTTAAATGAATATTGAGGCTACTTGAACTACTGTTATTTAGATAAGTACCATAGTATGAATGAACTGAATAAAATCTGTATAAGCATACATATATGTTCTTTGTACTATCTATTAAGACTGTACTATCTGATTAGGCACAACTTTGGTGTGAGCTTTATTTGGATACCCGTACTAAACAAGCACTTGGCTACTCCCAGGTGAGTTTACAGCCCTATTTAAAATTTGATAAAACTTTCCCTTTTGGGAAAGAAAATATGAAAACATATATTGGACATGACTGGATTGTATAAACTGGATTGTGATTGCTTACTATTGAAACTGTTAAATTGTTGTAAATCACCCGAATGTTATAAATAGATCTATTAGGGATTGACCATCCCCGTCTGGGTGAGTCATGCTCACTGTGCCTTGGCCGGGACAACAGACGTATACCATGTTGGAACAGGAATGGGTGTCTTTTTGTAAGACACTACATCCTCATCTGTTGAGGACTATGGGGTTAAGCTTCAGTTTCTAATAATAAACATATGTTATTTACATTTTAGTAAGAATGCTTTGTGCATTATTACTTCTATGATTATTGTATGTCCAAACTAATTAATTGTTAAAATCTGTAAATTCACCAACTTTATGTTGACCCGTTAGTATGTTTTGCACAGGAATATGAAGTTAGTCGATGGTGTGTGCATGGCCTCCAGCATCTTAAAAATCTGCATCATAGGACTCGTCAGGGGTTCTATTTGGGAAACTCAAATAAACACTCTCCACCATGTTTAATATAATTTTTATTTATTTGTTAAAATAAACATGTAACCTGATTTAATTTACTTTTATCTTATGCTCTATGGTATATATGCTATCGATCCGCCCTTGTGACATCTCCGTGGATATTCTACGTATTTTGACCCTACCCAGGGGTGTCACAGAGAATGGTATCAGAGTATTAGTTATAGAGAACCAGATAAATTTTTAAATAAAATAAAAAATAAATTGATTTTTCTTTCATTTAAAAGTGGAATATAACTTATAAAACTCTTTATGGGATTTTATTTTGCGAATGTCTTAGTTAAGCATATAGATCTTAGGGCATTTTATGCTATGTGAACTAATTGTATATATATGTTTACTACACTTGATTATTAATACTGTTTAGTAAGGTATTGCTATATGTCAGACGTGCTAACCTTGAAAATTTTACACTATATAGTAAAATACTGAAATACGAATATGAGTAATATTAAACTAAATTTCACACTTACTAACTGATAAATGAACTACTTAACCTTAAAACATTCTAATAATTGTTTAAAAAGGGGATATATTTCATAAAGCATGTAATCTAAATAATATTGTTCTTTGTTTGTAAGCTTATACTCACTTCAAACTTAAAATGATATTATTTCAGAGCATCATGACTCCCCCTACTGCATCTACGATTCTTCTACCCAGAGTATCTCCTGCTCTAGTTGTCTGTTCATCCCCACGATCGACGCACTGTGGATGGTTCTCAGCCTCAAATTCAGAGGATGACCCAGCCACCAAAGTTGTACTCCCA
The DNA here is from genome assembly GCA_025667525.1 of Glebionis coronaria. Classification (NCBI taxonomy): domain Eukaryota; kingdom Viridiplantae; phylum Streptophyta; class Magnoliopsida; order Asterales; family Asteraceae; genus Glebionis; species Glebionis coronaria. The sequence continues at coordinate 429,414,999 of CM046877.1, forward strand.
GAGGACCCATTTTCTATCTCAGCATCAGCCGCACCGGCCCCAACCTCTATGAAGGAGGACCGGGTCCCTTCTAGCATACCATATTCCATGCCTATGTCCTTCTCATCAGGTTATTTCTCTGGACCCGCACCCGTCTCCAATTATGAGACCGGGGAAGGCTCTGGGGCAGGACATGTCGATCCCATCCAAGCCCAGATCTCCGCATTGGCTGCACGCCATGAGCGAGAGATATCTGACCTCCGCAGCCAGTTGACAGTCAGTAAACAGAGCCATGCAGTTATCTATGAGCGTATTGACACTCTTTTCCGTACTAGGAGGGAAGACTTCCAGACTGCCAAGGGCATCCACGTTAGGACGGACGAGGCACTAAAGTGGTTACTGGATGAGAACTACCGCCTCCACCAGCACATTCAGGTCATGGAAGGTCTGCAGCATCAGACTCATGCTGCTCTTGCTACTCAGGAGCAATCATTGTCCATCTTCTTTGATCTTGCCATTGTCCGGTATGATGGGGTTACTGGGTAGATGGCTTATCTACGAGGGGTTGTCGATAGGCTCCGGAACCAGCTACTGTCTGCACTCCGTACGCTCAAGGAGAATCGAACGATAGTTCGAGCTTTGTGGAACACCAGGAAAAATTCTACAGCCCTACCAGCTCCATCTGCACCGTCAGCCCCGACATCATCTAGTGGACTATCCAGGCAAGATTAGTATAGATGTACTAGACTTCTTGTACATCATGATAGTTCGCGAGTTACATCCCGGCTATCATGATATAGGGCCTTTGTACTTTTATCTCTTTTTCCGCTTTTGGTGATGTAATCCCGTAACTTATCTTTCCTTTTTCTTTGGGCATGTATTTTGGATATGATGTACTTAAGACAATGTGTACCACTACCCGGAGCAAGGCTAGCCAAACCTTGTTCCGGATTTGATATGCATGACGAATGTTTAAGATTCCCTACGGAACTTTGCATGAAATCACTCTCTTATGTTACATCTGTTGTGCAACGTATTATATTATGAAATCCTGACAGGTTATCCAAATTTGTTATGAATTTTATGCATGAAAACATTCTCTTGCAAATAATATAAAAACTGCACTAACGATTGAATTAATAATCTCATTTTGTGTATGATTATAGACAAATGGTGATTTTCCAATCGAACCCCAATAATGCAACTGTCTTCAATACTGCTAATGCCGAAGTACCTGAAGCTACTCATAATGTTACCACTGCTCAGCTCCAGGAGATGATTGGTGAAGGCATTTCGGCAGCCATGACAGCCAGATAAGCTAATGTGGGTGAGGACCCAAACCCCAACATACGTAGAAACCACTCCAACAGGGGTTGTTCGTACCCCGACTTCTTGAAATGCAAACCCTCATTATACCAAGGAAAAGAAGGAGTTGTTGAACTAATGCGATGGTTTGAAAGACTAGAGACAGTCTTCCGTATCAGTGATTTTGCTGACAAAAACAGAGTAAAGTATGCTACCTGCACTCTACTCGATCGCGCCCTCACTTGGTGGAACTCTGTGGTCACCACCCTTGGACATGCCGCTTCTTATACTCTCACTTGGGCCAACTTCAAGGAAAGAATGACTGAGAAGTACTGTCCAAGAAGAGAAATGAAGAAGTTGGAAGTCGAGCTGTGGGATCTCAAGTGTAAGAACAATGATATCATTTGGTACAACCAAAGATTTCAATAGTTAAGCTTGATGTGCACCAGAATGCTTTCTCTAAGGAGTGAAAAGATTGAAAAGTATGTCAGTGGACTCCCTGACAACATTCATGATAATGTGCTAGCTGCACGACCCACCACTGTGGAAGGTGCCATGGAAATTGCGACTGAGCTGATCAACAAATGAACCCGCAATCTGTCTGAGAGTGTAATACCCAGAAACCGAGGTCACTTATCTTACCCTAAATTACGACTATTTTTGAAATTTTTAAGAAATTTTGTTTACTATATATTTTATCGTTTTGTTTGAAACCAATGTTTGAGGTCGTAATCTTGACGATTAACGATTTAAGAAGAACGATGACGACTACGATCCCGACGGATGCCCAATTTCTATGTTTATTGTCGCTTTATCGATATTATAATTTTTCGAGGATTTTACTTTCGGTTTGTGTTAAGTCGAGTCGGGTGCGTTTTATTTCTTTCCAGGTGCGTTTAAATTGTCCTAAAAATATTTTTGAGTGTTCGGGATGACCCCGACTCCCGCAAAATTTTCCAAGTCGACTAATAAGTCAATTCCCGCAAATATTTGAGGTCGTTTAAAAACAAGGCCAAAAGAATGCCTAAATTGCACACAAGGGCCCTAAAAATTTATAAAAAGGAGAAGGGAGCACACACACAACATTTGACTTTAAAAATTTTTCACTCACTCTCTCTCTTTTCTCTCTAGGCCGCCGGCCATACTACACCACCACCACCACCACATCAAAATTTTTTTGTTTTTGATTAATTCCAATTAAAGACCACCTTTTCTAATCCGTTTGTAAGTATTAATCCAAGGTTTAATCAAACATGCATGAACTTGATTTTCCAAAATTTAAAAGATTTTTCAAAAGTTTGATTTGATGTAATTAAACTTAATGCATGTTTAATTTGTGTTTAGATTATGTTAATTCATCAATTAAAGTAACCAGAATTGGTTTGGTTTGGGTGTTTTGATCACCAACACCCCACGACCAAATGGGGGTGTTTGGTGGATCTTGGTGTTTGATTGTTTTGTTTTTGGATTTATGTTTAGATTAGTGTTTTGAGTGTGTTTGAGTGGGTTAAACTTGTTGCATGTTTGTTTTGGTAAATGGGTTTTAGGATGGATTTGATGTTCTAGGTCTTAATGACTGATTAAGGTGTTTAGGAATGGTTATGGGTGATTAAGTTAGGGCTAGGTGTCGTTAAAATGGTTTGGAAACAAGTGTTGAGGTGATTTTGAAGTAGTAAATTTTAGGCAGATTGTTTAAGGGTGTTTTGGAAATCTTAAGCTTAGATACAGGTCATTCATATAGAATGTAGTTGTAGAGCTTTGTTTTATCTTCGATTTGGTATAAGAAAGAGCTTACGACTCCTAACGAGTCAAAAGTTATGATGTTTTGAAAATACGTGTACCGGGAGATGAGAACCTACATAATCCGAAATTATGTTTGGTTTTAGGTCAAATCCCGGGGACCATAGATAGAGTTTGGTAATTGATTAAAAGTTGATTTTTGGTTTCAAACCTGCATTTGTGAGTCTATTATTAGACTTAGGTGTTGAACGGGTCAATGGTGTATTTTAAATGGGTCAAAGAAGTCCAACATGGTCAATGTGCAAAATCAGTCCGAAATAGGTACGTCTAGTAATGTGTTAGGTAACGAGTCATAAAAGTAAAAACTTTTCATGGGATTAAAAATGGGTTTTCTACAGGTTATGAGGTATTTTTTTGAATTTTCCTAAATTTTATAAAATGGTTTAAGTCATAGAAAACAGGGCTAGTACGTTGAGTACCCCCTGCGTACCCCCTGCGGGGTTGACGACCCAATCCGAGAAGAGGGCTAGTATGCTTATACAATTGATAGTACTATGGGGTTGACGACCCAATCCGAGACGAGGGCTAGTACGTTGAGTACCCCCTACGGGCGGATAACTTGTGATAAGAAATAAGGTATAATTGCAACTAATGCCTTTAGAAGGGGCAATGGTTTCATCTTAATCACGCCGGTAATTTATACGCGGGTGATTGAGTTAACGGATTTGTGTCATGAGCTTAAACACAATTGTCAGAACCTTGATAATAGATTTTTTGAGCGACAATTCTATGAATGATCGTGAATGATTTTTTTAACACATATGTTCAAAATGAGATTGTAAAACCTATGAATTCCACTCAACATTATTTGTTGACCCAATTTAGCATGTGTTTCAGGTAACCGATGAAGTATAGCATGGAGCATGCAAAGGATGGGAGTTGTGTGTGGCTTGGCGGTCTACTTGTTTTCCACCCATTATTTAACTTGAAACACTTCTATTTTTCTGTCATGTGAACAAAAATGTATCTTTTGGGGTTGAGATTCGTGGGGACCAAACGCAAAATCTGTGTTGTATCATCTTGGGATTTGGAAAACTGTAGACTTGTATGTTTTTAACAATGTTTAAATTATGCTTAAACTTTTACGTCTCTTTGAGTCGTTTGATATAGCTTGTGTGTGATGATAACTGCCTAGCACCCAAATGTTGTAGTTCCGCTACGCATAGCATTTGTGGGGGTGATACATTATATTTGCATGGGGTTCAAGAATGTTCTCGGTATCCTCTCGAATTGATCTCAGCTCTAAGTGGAATGATTTGTTCTTGGTTATAAAAAGGTAGTTGGTTTATTTGTCTATTTTTAAACTAATAACAATTAAATATAAATGGCGTTGAGTAAATTAGAGCTTGAAAGATTAAACTAAATTTACGAGTTAAAAGTAAATGCTTGAAAACGTAAAGGAAAGATTAGAAAATTACTTTGAAAGCTTGAATGAATTAATGCTTAAAAACTCGTTCTATCGGAATAATGAAAATTATTACTATCGGAATGCAATATAATCAGACGCATCGGAATGTACAAAAATGGTCCATCGGAATGTCCTTGTTAATCACCATCGGAAAACCAATCTGTCGGAATGAAGTCCTATCGGAAAGTCAGATCGGAATGTATGTACTATCGGAATATGGAGAACAAAAACTGGCCAGAGTTTCGACTTAAAAGGACCTAAACCCCGTCGGAATGTGCGATCGCAGTATGCGATCGCAATCCCAGATCGAAATAGGGGGGTTTACCTCCAGATCGCAAAGTAAAACCCTCGTGGGTTATTACGATCTAAGCCAATGATGTCGTCGGAACGTGTTAAAACCCCAATTTTGCGATGGAAGCAATTATGTTCCGAGAATGGTGGTAACTAAAAAACTCAATAAGCAAAGGAAATAAGCTAGGTGATCCGAAACCTAAACACTTCGAAAAGGTTAAATCTGATAACTTTTGAAAACAAGAGACTTTAAAACTTAATAAACAAAACTTGTGAATGATTAAAACTTTGAAGAAATCCGAAAATCAATAAGCATAGACAAGCAATTAACCAATAAGCATGGAAAGCTTACGGCTTATACTCGTACTAGAGCTTAAAAGGGACAAGAAGGATTAAGCTAAAGGTCACGAACACATCCAAAAATCCCAACCGTATGGAGTTTAACAATCGGATCAAGGATTTTGATAAACTAAGAAAAGTAGAAAAAGATTAAAGAACTTAAAAACTTAACTTGAATAAGATTGATGAAATCCCCAATACAAAGATTAAAAGAAGCTTGAATTAAAAGATGAAAAACAAAGAAAAAGTTTAGTGAGAGAACGTATGGAACTTTCTCTCTCTAGAAACTAGAGAAAATGAAAAACTAAAGACTAGCTAAAACTAAGTGTGTGAAAATTTGTGAGGTAAGGCCTTTATATAGGCGTTTGTATGGGCTTGTGAATGGGCTTCAGTATCGGGCTTCTTTTCTTCTTTCTTCCTTGGTCTTCACGCTTCTTTTAAATAACCGTTTTCGACTTTGGATTTTTAGAAGTGTCGGTGAATAATTCCAACTCGTCTTATAATCTTTTGTTTAATAGACTCGAGTTCTTCGACATATATGAATCTTCCATCTTTGGCTCTATTCTTCGACAAATCTTCAAATAGGCACAATGACTTCAACTCTTTTGCACCTCTTTGACAATAGACTTCGTCTTGAGTCTTTTTCTTCGATAAAACCCGTGCAATCCCATGTTTTCTTCAATATTCATCCGGTTGACTCTGAAAACACAATAAACACAAAAACCACGCATAATTCCAAACAAATGATATTAAATACGTGTTTTGGTCTTGTTTTATCCAGAATTAAGTGGTAAAAGGATGGGTGTTTTCACACCTATCAAATCCCCTACACTTAACCATTGCCATGCCCTCATGCAATGCTTAGTGATAAAGCAAATTTAGATTTTCCTCATAATCAATCAACCTTGGTCTTATTAATATACTACTAAACATTAGGGCTTCGGTGCTGCGAAGATTTATCACCCTCAAGTTTCACGTTCCCCAAACTAAGCTTAAAAACGAGATCATTGTTATTATAAGTTTGCAATTCAAACACTTACACACATGGCTTAATTAAATGCTTAAACTCCCTTATTCCTAGGTGTATCTCTTATTTTTTATTTTTGTCTTAGAATGATCATGAAGATGAATTTTTGGACTTATTTCGATAGTTTATTAGGGCTGAAAGCAAAGTAGGACGATTTGATCAATAGTTAGCTAAAGGACAAAATCTTTTAAAACTGCTTCTCGGGATATCAAAAAGTTCATATCTTGGCATAACTTGGTTCGCGATTTGAGACCTTTCTCGGGCCGATATTTGGCATGTACTTCATACTTCATATATTGAGAGACGTTCTTGAGATAATGGTCTTCTCATCGTAATAGAGTTTCTTCACTTGGAGACTTTTGAGGGGTACTCCAACTTTGTTGACCACGACTTCATGATTATTCTTCAATCTCTAATTGGGATTTTGAGATACAACGATCCGCCTCCTTTTCGGACTTGGATCTATTTATCCTCATACCTTGTTAGGGTCTTTTCGGATAGACTTCTCCATGATCTTTATGGGAGTTGATTTCTTTTCGTCGTGAGTCTTGATCCTTCATATTGATTTTAGGAATAATGCTTTTCACATCACTTTTGGATCTTCAGCAATAAAATTGAATCCTCATGCCTTGTTAGGGCCTTTTCGGACTCGCCAATCTTCGCGCCCCGCTTCATAAGTTATGCCTTGGCTATGAACTCTCATCATTACCGAGCAACTTTTAAACGATCTTGGGCTAGAATCTAAGTAACTTTTCAAATCGTACGACCTTACTTATTGCAGATAAATTATTGGCAAGTGATGGGAGAATCGGCAAATAATTATACCAAGTGAGCTTGCGCAAGAATACCGACTTATAATTGACTCTATCATTTCTCGTCCTCCACAATTTAAAATCTCAAGTAATGAGACTCGTGGACACTTAGCCTAATAAACCAATTAAGGTCTACATGGTTAAGGATACTAGCTAGAATAAACTTGGATAAGTCTATTCGGGTTGAGTCAAAATAAACGCAACGGGCCTAATATGTCAAAGATTTCTAAACTAGCTACACCACATTATTAATATTTTTGACTTTATTGCGGGATATGTACATATGAAAGCAACGATACAAATTTAAAAATTACGACTAAATGGCCAAAGTTAATAAAAAATTTGAAAAATGTTGAAAAAGATGATTTTCCGGTTAATAGAAGGCATTTTCATGGAAAAGTCCACTTAAAACTTCGATAGAAGTCCCCCCTACACTTAAGATAAACATTGTCCTCAATGTTTAAGCATGTGGGAAAAGTCTCCCCTACACTTATGACATTGTGCACGTTGGTTAACTCAAGCTAAGGAAGAGACGACTAAAGTGATCAATTTCAAATGTGAGAATGAAGAAAATTGAATCACGATAGTTGAGAGATAGAACCGGATTTCGGATAACACGGAAGCACGGTTCTTCAAAGGTTCCAAGAGTGCATTCATCCCTGTAATCACATCACCACACAAAGACAAACACCCATACAGGTCCCCCTACACTTAGGAGGTTAAAACATAAAAGGATAGATACTCGGGTTGCCTCCCGAGGAGCGCTTGTTTTTGATAACCGAGTCACGAGCCTGACTCGACCCAACATTAGTTCATGGGGAACGTGGTAAGGGATGGAATCACCTCCCGAGAGGTGTCCTCACCAAAGTACAACTTCACTCGTTGGACATTCACCTTAAAATTAGGTCCATTAGGTTGAGCGAGCTCGAGAGTACCATATGGAAAAATTTGGGCAATGGTGAATGGGCCGGACCAACGAGATTTGAGCTTTCCCGAGAAGATTTTCAACCGAGAGTTAAAAAGTAAGACTTTGTCTCCAACATGAACTCTCGGTTTTTAATCTTAGAGTCGTGAATGAGCTTAGTCCTTTCCTTATAGATTAAAGAATTTTCATAAGCTTCATTACGGAGTTCATTCAGCTCATTTAGTTGGATCTTGCGTAGGTCACCGGCTTTGTTGATATCAAAATTGGCCCACTTCAAGGCCCAGTAGGCCTTGTGCTCCAACTCAATGGGGAGGTGACACGCTTTCCCGTACACGAGACGATATGGTGTACAACCAATCGGAGTCTTGTATGCAGTACGAAAAGCCCACAAAGCATCATCAAGTTTATCAGCCCATGCGGCACGATGCTCTCCCACGGTTCTTTCAAGAATTCGCTTCAGTCCTCGGTTGGATATTTCAGCCTGGCCATTAGTTTGTGGGTGGTAGGCTGTGGAAAGACGATGATTTACACCGTACTTAGCCATGACTCTAGCAAATTGGTCATTGCAGAAATGAGTCTCACGATCACTAATAATGGCGCGAGGCACACCGAATCTAGCGAATAGAGCTTTCAAAAAGTTACAAACCACCCTTGCGTCATTAGTAGGTAAAGCTTTGGCTTCAACCCACTTTGAAACGTAGTCAACGGCTACAAGGATGTATTTGTTTCCTTTAGAAGAAGGGAATGGCCCCATAAAGTCGATACCCCAAACATCAAAGATTTCACACTCTTGAATGAAATTCTGAGGCATCTCATCTTTATGTGTGATCTTGCCTTGTTTTTGGCAAGCATCACATTTTTTAACCATATCGTGAGCGTCACGATAAATGGAGGGCCAATAAAATCCCGAATCAAACACTTTTTTGGCGGTGTAGTTGGGACCAAAGTGACCACCAGTGGGTCCTTTGTGGCAAGCATCAAGGATTTCAGAAGCTGCCGGTCCATCAACACATCGGCGGATAATCAGGTCGGCACATTGTTTAAATAGGTAAGGGTCGTCCCAAAAGTAAGTCTTGATGTCGGTGAAGAACTTTTTCTTTTGTTGAGACGTCAACCCTTCCTTGAGAATTTCACCCGCCAAGTAGTTTGCAAAGTCCGCAAACCACGGGGTTGCATTGGACTTCGAGTTTATAGACATTAAGGTCTCCAAGGGAAAAGAATCATTGATTTCTTTGTTCGGATGATCCCCTTGGTAAGGATCCTCAAGTCTGCTAAGATGGTCTGCGGCTAGGTTTTCTGCTCCTTTTTTATCGCGAATTTCGATTTTAAATTCCTGGAGCAGCAAAACCCAACGAAGAAGTCTTGGTTTGGAATCTTGCTTTGTCAACAAGTACTTCAGCGCCGAATGATCGGTATACACAATAGTGGTAGAAAGGACAAGATAGGGGCGAAATTTTTCAAAAGCATAGACAACAGCTAAAAGCTCTTTTTCGGTTGTCGTATAATGCAATTGTGACCCCGTCATTGTCTTGCTAGCGTAATGGATCGGTTGGAAGTGTTTGTTCACTCTTTGTCCAAGAACCGCTCCAATAGCAAAATCGCTAGCATCGCACATCAACTCGAAAGGCAGCTCCCAATTAGGGGTAACCAAGACGGGTGCCTTAGTTAGCTTATCCTTAAGCGAGTTGAAGGCCTCAAGACACTCTTTGGAGAAGATAAAAGGAGTATCTTTTTCCAAGAGGTGGGTCATCGGGCGAGCGATTTGAGAAAAATCTTTGATGAATCGACGGTAGAATCCCGCATGACCCAGGAAACTTCTCACACCCTTCACGGTTGAAGGTGGAGGCAACTTTGTGATAACATCGACTTTAGCACGGTCTACTTCAAGACCGGCTTTCGAGATCTTATGTCCAAGCACGATGCCTTCTTTTACCATAAAATGGCATTTTTCCCAATTCAGAACTAGGCGAGTGTCTTCGCACCGCTTGAGCATACGTTCCAAATTGGCAAGGCAAGAAGAGAATGAATCCCCGAAGACCGAGAAATCATCCATGAAGACTTCCATGGTGTGTTCCACCATGTCATGGAAGATAGCTAACATGCACCTTTGGAAAGTCCCGGGCGCATTACATAGGCCAAAAGGCATTCTTTTGTAAGCAAATGTGCCATAGGGACAAGTGAATGTAGTCTTTTCTTGATCTTGGGGATCGATGGGTATTTGAAAATAACCCGAGAAACCATCAAGAAAGCAGTAATATTCATTACCCGCTAAACGTTCAAGCATTTGGTCCATAAAAGGTAGAGGGAAATGATCCTTTCTCGTGGCATCATTGAGTTTGCGGTAGTCTATACAAACTCTCCACCCAGTAACGAGACGAGTGGAAATCAACTCGTTGTGTTCATTGGGAACAACGGTTATTCCGCCCTTTTTGGGCACACAATCGATTGGGCTAACCCATGGCGAATCTGAAATAGGGTAAATCATACCCGCATCAAGAAGTTTGATAACCTCTGTTTTGATGACTTCATGGATTTTTGGATTCACCCTTCGTTGGCTTTGAATTGTGGGCTTAAAGTCGTCCTCCATGAGAATTTTGTGTGTGCAGAAGTGAGGATCAATTCCACGAATATCCGAAATCTTCCAAGCAATAGCCTTCTTATGATCTTTCAACACGGCGACAAGTCGGGCTTTCTATTCATCCTTCAAATCCTTAGCAATGATGACTGGCGACTTCTTTTCTTCTTCAAGGAACACGTACTCAAGATGAGGCGGCAACTCCTTAAGCTCTAAATCCGGAGGATTTTCGCCGTGAGGCGTATTCGAAGTCGGAGTATCGATAGCAATGACCGTGGGAGATGGAGGGGAAGGATTGTCTTCTTTGAGAAGGTTTTCAATGAGGCGGAGATCTTCATCCCAATTGGTAGTAGAATCGTCTTTGTCTAAAGTCACATCTCCCATGGTGGCTTCCAAATCTTTCCAAAGGAAATCAGTCTCTCCAAATAGAGATAGTGATGAGTCGATAGAGGAAACGGTCTCAACATTGGGAAGAGAGGTAGGAATACTTTTACAAGCATCTTTGAAGTGTTCTTCACAAGCCTCATCAAGAACGTCAATGCAATTAACACTCTCGTATGAATAAGGCTGTTTAGACAACTTTCCCATGTTGAAGACTACTTTACCGTCACCCACTCTCATGATAAGCTCACCGGCTTCAACATCGATAAGAGTGCGACCGGTCCTCAAGAATGGACGACCAACAATTAGTGGCACACGAGGGTCCATCTCGTAGTCGACGACAACGAAATCAACAGGAAAGGTGAATTTGTCGACTCCTACAATGACGTCTTCGGCTATCCCCACTGGATAAGCAACCGTACGGTTAGCTAATTCCAAAGTCATTTTGGTGGGGACTAGCTCTGGGAGAGATAATTGCTTCCAAACACTTAGAGGCATGAGATTAATACTGGCACCTAGATCGGCTAGGGCCATGCAATTCTCTACTCCCAGGAAATTGCAAGGGATAAGAAAACGACCCGGATCACCAAGCTTGGTTGGCAATTTACTTAAAAGCACTGCAGAGCAATTCTCATTAAGTTGGGTGTTGGCAATATCGAGGAGCTTTTCCTTGTCGCTCAGACGATCTTTAAACATTTTCGCGTATTTGGGCATGTGAGCGAGAGCCTCAGCGAAGGAGATATTGAAATTCAATTGTTTGAACATTTTAAGGAAATTCGAAACCTGAATATCGTCCTTGCTTTTGAGCTTCTCTTTCCTCAACCTAGATGGATAAGGTATATTGGATGAAGAAGAAGGCTTTAGGGGAATAGGATCACTCACAACCACGGGTGGAGGAGGGGTAGAAGGAAGAGGTGGAGAAATTGGGGAAGGAGAAGGAGGAGGAATATGAGCAGGTGACTCGTTCTCCTTAGTCACAACCACCGGTGGAGGTATAGGAAGCTCGGGTTCCTTGGTACCTTTGCCACTTCGAGTGGTGATTGCTTTCATCTCCCCTCTTGGATTCGCAACAGTGTTACTCGGAAGAGTACCCGAAGAAGAGGGTTGATTACCTTGGAAGAAACCAGCCATCATGTTCCTCAGATCATTAGTTTGGCTATCCAACGTGTTTCTCATGTCGGCTCTCAAATCGTTTCCTTACTTGACCAAGTCTGCTTTCAAGTTTCGCACTTCCTGTTGGAGATTTTCCACAATCACATCATTGGTCCTCATGTAGGTTGCAACCTCTTGGTGTAATGCAGTGGTGGTTTGGTTGGGAGGAGCATTGTATGCGGGTGGTTGATAAGCAGGTTGTTGGTAAACTTGGTTGTAACGTTGAGGTGGTTGTTGCTGCTTGTGAGGAGGTATGTATGGTTGTCGAGGTTGTTGTTGAGGAGGGCGGTTAAGGTTTTGTTGTTGGTTTGGGTTGGTAGGAGGAAATCCAGGTGGGGAAAGATGATTGTTGGAGCGGTAGCTAAGCAAGTTACGGTCACCTTGAGGTCTAGCTTGATAAGCAGGTTGAGGATAGGTGCCATATGCCGCATTCACATTCTTAGCAGGGTAGTCTTGGGTGGCGGTACAAGTTGTGTAAGAGTGAGGACCACCGCATATCTCACAAGGTTGGCTGACAGCGTTCACTTGAGCGTTTTTGGCGTTGTTGCTGTTGTTGTTGCTGACGGTGTGGGTGACAAGCGATTCAAGAAGCGTAGTGATTTTGTCCAATCGCTTGTCGCTGTCACTTGTGCTAGCACTAGCGACATTGGTCCGAACACTCTTGGTTTGCACACGAGATTTATTCTCAATGATGTCCCAAGCAGCATTGGAAGTCTTAGCCAATAGATTACCCCCTGAGGCACTGTTCAGTGAATCTTGGTCACTCATGCTTAAACCATTGTAAAAAGTATTAATTTGATGTACTTTGGTAAAACCATGTTGTGGGCATTTTCTTAAAAGATATTTGAAACGATCCCAAGATTCACTGAACGACTCATCGTACTTTTGTTCAAAATTTATGATTTCATTCCGCAATGCGGTAGTACGAGAGGGTGGAAAAAAGTAATTGATAAACTTTGTTTCCAAATCCGTCCACGAGAGAATACTCTGTGGCGGTTCCTTAGCAAGCCAATGCCGGGCTTGTCCCTCTAAAGAAAAGGGAAAAAGTTGTAACCTTATAACCTCTTGTGGAACGCCATTGAATTTGACCGTGTTAGTAAGTTGTAAGAATCTCTTGATATGGTCGTGTGGATCATCAATGGTACGCCCCAAGAATGGTTGAGCAGAGACCATCTGGATAAAGCCTGATTTTAGCTCAAAGTTGTTGGCTGCAATTGGTGGTATAACAATTGGATCAGTGTTGACATCTACATGAGCTTGCAGCAATTCAATCATCGGGCGATTATCCGGTAGATGCTCATTGTTGTTGTTATTCATGTTGTTGAAAGGTGGGTTGTTGTTGTTATTATTGTTGTTTGGAGGAGGTATGTTGTTGTTGTTTTGTACACCGACCATGTCTAGGTTATCGAGAGGCTCGGGCTCTTGATAAGACGTGGATCGAGTGCGCATACACCTGCAAAAGAACGATCAAAGAAAAACAAAGCAAAATTTTTTTTGGTTTTTATGTTTTTTAATTTATTTTTTTTTTATTTTTGAAAATTTTATATTTTTTTTAGTGTTTTTTTTTTTTTTTTTTTTGAAGATTTTTATGAAAAAGTAACGTTCACGGGGAACGGATCCCAAAATCCAAGTTCTCACAAAAAACTTTTGATCTTAACGAGAAGAGCCGGCAGCGGCGCCATTTGATACATTATATTTGCATGGGGTTCAAGAATGTTCTCGGTATCCTCTCGAATTGATCTCAGCTCTAAGTGGAATGATTTGTTCTTGGTTATAAAAAGGTAGTTGGTTTATTTGTCTATTTTTAAACTAATAACAATTAAATGTAAATGGCGTTGAGTAAATTAGAGCTTGAAAGATTAAACTAAATTTACGAGTTAAAAGTAAATGCTTGAAAACGTAAAGGAAAGATTAGAAAATTACTTTGAAAGCTTGAATGAATTAATGCTTAAAAACTCGTTCTATCAGAATAATGAAAATTATTACTATCGGAATGCAATAAAATCAGACGCATCGGAATGTACAAAAATGGTCCATCGGAATGTCCTTGTTAATCACCATCGGAAAACCAATCTGTCGGAATGAAGTCCTATCGGAAAGTCAGATCGGAATGTATGTACTATCGGAATATGGAGAACAAAAACTGGCCATAGTTTCGACCTAAAAGGACCTAAACCCCGTCGGAATGTGCGATCGCAGTATGCTTTCGCAATCCCAGATCGGAATAGGGAGGTTTACCTCCAGATCGCAAATTAAAACCCTCGTGGGTTATTGCGATCTAAGCCAATGATGTCGTCGGAACGTGTTAAAACCCCAATTTTGCGATGGAAGCAATTATGTTCCGAGAATGGTGGTAACTAAAAAACTCAATAAGCAAAGGAAATAAGCTAGGTGATCCGAAACCTAAACACTTCAAAAAGGTTAAATTTGATAACTTTTGAAAACAAGAAACTTTAAAACTTAATAAACAAAACTTATGAATGATTAAAACTTTGAAGAAATCCGAAAATCAATAAGCATAGACAAGCAATTAACCAATAAGCATGGAAAGCTTACGGCTTATACACGTACTAGAGCTTAAAAGGGACAAGAAGGATTAAGCTAAAGGTCACGAACACATCCAAAAATCCCAACCGTATGGAGTTTAACAATCGGATCAAGGATTTTGATAAACTAAGAAAAGTAGAAAAAGATTAAAGAACTTAAAAACTTAACTTGAATAAGATTGATGAAATCCCCAATACAAAGATTAAAAGAAGCTTGAATTAAAAGATGAAAAACAAAGAAAAAGTTTAGTGAGAGAAAGTATGGAACTTTCTCTCTCTAGAAACTAGAGAAAATGAAAAACTAAAGACTAGCTAAAGCTAAGTGTGTGAAAATTTGTGAGGTAAGGCCTTTATATAGGCGTTTGTATGGGCTTGTGAATGGGCTTCAGTATTGGGCTTCTTTTCTTCTTTCTTCCTTGGTCTTCACGCTTCTTTTAAATAACCGTTTTCGACTTTGGATTTTTAGAAGTGTCGATGAATAATTCCAACTCGTCTTATAATCTTTTGTTTAATAGACTCGATTTCTTTGACATATATGAATCTTCCATCTTTGGCTCTATTCTTCGACAAATCTTCGAATAGGCACAATGACTTCAACTCTTTTGCACCTCTTTGACAATAGACTTCGTCTTGAGTCTTTTTCTTCGATAAAACCCGTGCAATCCCATGTTTTCTTCAATATTCATCTGGTTGACTCTGAAAACACAATAAACACAAAAACCACGCATAATTCCAAACAAATGATATTAAATACGTGTTTTGGTCTTGTTTTAGCCAGAATTAAGTGGTAAAAGGATGGGTGTTTTCACACCTATCAGGGGGTGTTAGAGATTGGTAATCAGAGCCATGAGTAATAGAGAACTAGGTCGTTTTGAAAAATCCTAAACTATAAGTTTTGGTGTCGTAAGAAATTGTCCAAGCACACAACTATCCTGCATGGATCCGGTAAGTTTTATTTTTAGTATTGATGGTATGGATGTATACGTTTGAATTGAAGTAATATATGAGTATTTATTACGTAAATATTGAACTACTATATGTAAACATTGGAATTGTACGTGGAGTACTCGATACCGTAATTCTTGTATTACATATGCATGAGCATCATATTATCGAATTTTGGGCATGTGTACCACCTTTGCATTGCATTTGTATGCATATATTTATAAATATTGAATAGTAATCTTACGTACCCTCCAAAATTTTCTGTTATTGCAGAAATGGCCGAGGTACCGCCTAACGGGAATGTAAGCCGAATCGTGGAAGAAGCTGAGAGACAAGAGACTAGGGAAAATGTTGGAGCAGCTGTTGAAGGACAAGCCGAGACGAATAATGTGCAAGCTCAGAACCCCGATCGAAGGAGTACTACCGTCCCCAGGCCTACTCGTATTTCTCATCTGATTGGTATGCCAGGTATCCCTAGAAGTTCCGACGCTGCAGTAAGTGCTAATTCTCTTCATCAGGACATCGCAAGAGTTACCTGCCCTGGACCAAGAGCTTATGGTGACGTTCCGCTTTTCTTGAGAAGAATTGAGAGGTCGATGTACGAACGGTACGTGGTGGAAACTAGAGTAATCAAAAGGTTTGCCGAGAATGAGAGAGCACATCAGAAGTTAATTGCAAGGACTGCAAGGGCTGAGTTCGATGGAGCAGCGAATAAGAGTGATATTAATAGTTTGAGATCGATGATAACAAACCTGAGTACCAGTCTTGAGCGGGTTAAGGAAGATCAGGCTAGGTTGGCTAGGATGCAGAGTTGGGAGCACCGTGTTAGAGCATCCCTGCCAAAAGATTGGAGATTTGTAGATGACTCTGAGCTGGAGGCTAATGATTTCATGGTTCAGCCACCCGCCAGGGGTGAGTGTGTCACTTTAGGGAATTAGGTAGCATTGGAGTTTGGATCTACTTCTGGAACGAAGAAGGTGACTGAGTGTGAGCCGAGTGATAAGGGTAAGAGGAAGATGGACGAGGAAGAAGAAGACAGTGACGAAGAGCCCGAAGAGGATGAAGAAGAACCACCATCCGAGAGGTCGTGTGGATCACCACGTGACTAGTTACTTGTATTTTATTTTATCTTTTGATCATTGTAATCGAACTATTTTAGACTCATGTATGATGGTATTGTGATGAAAACTTGATGACTTTAAGTTTGTTGGTGTATGGTTGTAGTGGCATTACTTGTCACAGATTTTGGTTGATCTATCAATGCAATCCATGTTTACCTTTCCTAATCTATGATAAGTCTTTAATTTGCTCTTTTGTGATGTGATTGGTTAATATTAGTAACCTTGTAGTGATGTGTTGTTGTACTTATATTATGTCTTGAAAGAGAAATCCATCTTAATCTTGATGTGTATACTTACCTTGTTTTCTATTTTTCCCTGTCATTGTAGAGAGGTGTAATTGAGACTTCACCATGCCTCCATAGTTGACAGCTAACCGTGTGAACACAATGATTCAAGAAGCAATTGCCAATGCACTCGAGGTGGATCGTGCAAACCGAAACCCAGATCAAGGTGGAAATGCAAGAAGACAGCAAGCCCCAAGGGAGTGTTCTTATGCCGGTTTTATGAAATGTGGTCCCACACAGTTTCGTGGTACCGGCGGAGCTTTAGAACTCCGTAGATGGTTGGAGAAGATCAAAAGCACTTTTGAAATTAGTGGGTGCTCAGAGGCAAATAAAGTCAAGTTTGCAGCTGCTACTTTTCTCGATGACGCCTTAAGCTGGTGGAACAACCAGATGGCTACTGTCGGATTAGTGGTAGCAAATGGGAGGACTTGGGCTGCTACCAAGGCACTCTTGACCAAAAAGTTTTGTCCCAAAGAAGATCTAGGTCAGCTAGAGGACGAGTTAAGGCACTTGTCTTTGAGGAACAATGACATCACCGCATATACAAGGAGGTTTAATGAGTTGAGCCTTTTGTGTCCTGATGCCTTTGCTGATGATCACAAGAAGATGAAGCAGTACATCAAGGGTTTGTCAAGCAATATTAAGGGTGAGACAACTTCATCAAAGCCTGGGTCATTCGATGAAGCCGTCCAAATAGCTCACGCACTAATGGATGTCAAGCTGCAAGATAAGAAGGACTACATTGCCGAGGGGAGCAAGAAGAAGTGGGAGGCAGCTCAGGGGAATCAATCCCAAGGTCAAAATCGTGGGGGAAACCGTAACAACCAAGGTCTGAACCGCAACCAGTAGTTCAACCAGAGAAGAAATGATGGGATGAGAGCTGCTACTACCCCTATAGGAGCTAAGGTGAATCCTCATTGTGGTCGATGTAATTTGTACCATATTGGGAATTGCCCACCTGCATGTAGCAAGTGTGGAAAAGCGGGTTATAGAGTTGCAGATTGCCGAGCTAGAGGGGTGGCTACAGGGGCAAATGCCACGAAGGTAATGGTTTGCTATGGGTGTGGAGAAAGGGGGCATAAGGAAGGGAACTTCCCGAAAACTGGGAATAGGCAAGGAGGAAATAATGCTGCTGCTGTATATCGAGTAGGTACCGCTAATAAACCGCAAGGCCCGAATGTGGTGACCGCTACGTTTCTACTTGACGCTCGTTATGCTTGTGTATTGTTTGATTCTGGTTCCGACAAAAGCTTTGTAGATGTGAAATTTAGTCATCTTATCAATAGAGAAACGGTAATGCTAACGACTAACTATAATGTGGAATTAGCCGATGGGAAGATTGTTAGTACAAATTCTATACTAAGAGGGTGTACCTTGAAGTTAGGGAATTATGCCTTTGATATCGACTTAATGCCTATAGAGCTAGGATCTTTCGACGTGATCGTTGGGATTGATTGGTTAATGGCGCATAGTGCGGTGAGCGTTTGTGGAGAAAGATTAGTCCAAATCCCGTTGAGGAATAGGGTTTTGACTGTGAAGGGAAATAAATGTACTTCTCGTTTGAGAGTAATATCTTGCTTGAAAATGATGAGGTATGTGGAAGAAGGATGCGATGTGTTTCTTGCACAAATTTCTAGTGATGGTGATGTAGAGGCAAAGTTGGAAGAGGTGCCTGTGATTCGAGAATATCCGGAAGTCTTTCCTGACGAGTTGTCGGGTTTACCGCCCTCCCGTGAAGTCGAATTTCGAATCGATTTGATGCCAGGAGCTGCACCAGTTGCTCGTGCACCTTATCGATTGGCACCGTCGGAGCTGAAGGAGTTATCTGATCAATTGAAAGAATTGATGGATAAGGGATTTATTCGACCGAGTTCATCACCATGGGGAGCGCTTGTGTTGTTTGTAAAGAAGAAGGATGGGTCGTTTAGGATGTGTATCGACTATCGAGAGCTTAACAAATTGACGGTTAAGAATCGGTATCCATTGCCGAGGATTGACGATTTGTTTGATCAATTGCAAGGTTCCTGTGTGTACTCAAAGATTGACTTGGGATCAGGGTATCATCAACTGCGAGTTAGAGAGGAGGATATTCCTATAACTGCTTTTCGTATGCGGTATGGACATTTTGAATTCCGAGTGATGCATTTTGGGCTAACGAATGCGCCTGCAGTATTCATGGATCTTATGAATCGAGTGTGCAAGCCGTATTTGGATATGTTTGTCATTGTATTCATTGATGATATTCTTATTTACTCCAAGAGCAAAGAAGAACATGAGAAGCACTTAAGGACGATATTGGAGCTATTGAAGAAAGAGAAGCTGTACGCGAAATTCTCAAAGTGTGAATTTTGGTTGGAATCGGTACAATTTCATAGGCACGTGATTAATAGCAAAGGAGTTCGTGTGGATCCTGCCAAGGTTGAGGCAATTAAAGAATGGTCGGCACCGACAACGCCGACTGAAGTTCAACAATTTCTTGGTTTAGCTGGTTATTATCGGAGATTCATCGAAGGGTTTTCGTTGATTTCAAAGCCGTTGACCAAGCTTACTGAGAAGAATCGGGTGTTTGAATGGGGAAATGATGAAGAAATCGCTTTCAAAACACTTAAGGACAAATTGTGTTCTGCTTCGATTTTGTCATTGCCAGAAGGAATCGAAGACTTCATGGTGTATTGTGACGCGTCTCGTAAGTGTTATGGAGCTGTGTTGATGCAGCGTGAGAAGGTGATCGCTTACGCGTCGAGACAATTGAGGAAGAATGAAGAAAACTACACTACGCATGATTTGGAATTGGGGGCTGTAGTTTTTGCATTAAAGTTGTGGAGACACTAATTGTATGGGACTAAGTGTGTTGTATTCACTGACCACAAGAGTTTGCCGCACATTTTAGACCAAAAGGAGTTGAATATGAGACAAAGGCGATGGGTGGAACTACCGAGTGACTATGATTATGAGATTCGCTACCATCCTGGCAAGGCGAACGTTGTAGCGGATGCACTTAGTAGGAAGGATAGAGAGAAACCTTTGAGAGTCAGAGCATTAGTGATGACTGAGGGTGTTGATTTGACCGGAACAATAATGAAGGCTCAAGAGAAGGGATTAAGGAAAGAAAATGTTGGTGCTGAGAATCTGGGGAGACTACTGAAACCTCTTTTTGTGGTTAATTCAGACGGGCTGAGATATTTTGAGAATCGGATTTGGTTACTGCTATGTCCATCCGAGGAAGGAATGCCTGGAGTACGAGATTTGGTTATGAACGAGTCTCATAAGTCGAAGTACTCGATACATCCTGGAACAGATAAGATGTATCATGATCTGAAGAAAGTCTACTGGTGGCCAAATATGAAGGCGAAGATTGCTCGTTACGTCAGTAAGTTTTTGACTTGTGCGAAGGTTAAAGCTGAACATAAGAAACCGTCTGGGTTGTTGGTACAACCTGAGATCCCAGAATGGAAATGGGAAAAGATTGCTATGGATTTCGTGATGGGTTTACCTAGAACTCCTAGTGGTTATGATATGATTTGGGTAATAGTGGATAGATTGACGAAATCTGCTCACTTTTTACCTATAAAGAAGACGGACAACATGGAGAAGCTTGCCAGTGTGTACGTGACGGAAATTGTTTGCAGAAATGGTGTACCTTTAACGATCATTTCGGATCGCGATAGTAGATTTACTTCGGAATTTTGGAAATCTCTTCAACGTGCGATGGGCACCGAATTGAGTTTGAGCACGGCCTATCACCCTGAGACTGATGGCCAAAGCGAACGAACTATTTAGATGATGGAGGGCATGCTCCGAGCATGCGTGATTGATTTCGGAGGAAGTTGGGAACGCCACTTACCTTTAGTGGAGTTTTCGTATAATAACAGTTATCATGCGAGCATTAAGGCTGCACCATTCGAAGCGTTGTATGGAAGGAAGTGTAGATCTCCTGTGTGTTGGAGCGAAGTAGGAGAGAGTCAGTTGACTGGGCCCGAGATGGTTTTGGAGACGACAGAGAAGATTGTGCAAATTAAGAACTGTTTACTTGTTGCAAGAAGCCGATAGAAGAGTTATGCCGATAATAGAAGGAAACCGTTGGAATTTGAGGTCGGAGACATGGTCATGCTTAAGGTTTCGCCATGGAAGGGTGTGATTCGTCTTGGGAAGAAAGGAAAGCTGAGTCCAAGGTATATTGGACCGTTCAAGATTGTTAAACGAATTGTACCGGTAGCATATAAGTTAGAATTGCCGAATGAGCTTAGTGCTATTCACGACACGTTTCACGTAACAAATTTGAAGAAGAGTTTGGCAGATAAGGAATTGGTGATTCCTTTGGACGAGATTCAGCTTGACGATAAAATGCATTTTGTGGAGGAACCAGTGGAGATTATGTACCGAGAGGTTAAGAGGCTGAAGCATAGTAGAATTCCCATTGTGAAGGTACGATGGAATTCTAGGCGTGGACCGGAATACACTTGGGAACGTGAGGACTTTTTCAAGGAGAGATATCCTCATCTGTTCCAGCGGCACGAAATGTGAGTATAAGAAGAGGCGAGTGCCGGGACGTCGCTCTCTTGAAGGAGGGGTGGATGTAATACTCAGAAACCGAGGTCACTTATCTTACCCTAAATTACGACTATTTTTGAAATTTTTAAGAAATTTTGTTTACTATATATTTTATCGTTTTGGTTGAAACCAATGTTTGAGGTGGTAATCTTGACGATTAACGATTTAAGAAGAACGATGACGACTGCGATCCCGACGGATGCCCAATTTCTATGTTTATTGTCGCTTTATCGATATTATAATGTTTCGAGGATTTTACTTTCGGTTCGTGTTAAGTCGAGTCGGGTGCGTTTTATTTCTTTCCGGGTGCGTTTAAATTGTCTTAAAAATATTTTGGAGTGATCGGGATGACGCCCGACTCCCGCAAAATTTTCCAAGTCGACTAATAAGTCAATTCCCGCAAATATTTGAGGTCGTTTAAAAACAAGGCCAAAAGAATGCCTAAATTACACACAAGGGCCCTAAAAATTTACAAAAAGGAGAAGGGAGCACACACACAAGATTTCACTTCAAAAAAATTTCACTCACTCTCTCTCTTTTCTCTCTAGGCCCCGGCCATACTACACCACCACCACCACCACATCAAATATTTCTTGTTTTTGATTAAGTCCAATTAAAGACCACCTTTTCTAATCCTTTTGTAAGTATTAATCCAAGGTTTAATCAAACATGCATGAACTTGATTTTCCAAAAATTAAAAGATTTTTCAAAAGTTTGATTTGATGTAATTAAACTTAATGCATGTTTAATTTGTGTTTAGATTATATTAATTCATCAATTAAAGTAACCAAAATTGGTTTGGTTTTGGTGTTTTAATCACCAACACCCCACGGCCAAATGGGGGTGTTTGGTGGATCTTGGTGTTTGATTGTTTTGTTGTTGGATTTATGTTTAGATTAGTGTTTTGAATGTGTTTGAGTCGGTTAAACTTGTTGCATGTTTGTTTTGGTAAATGGGTTTTAGGATGGATTTGATGTTCTAGGTCTTAAGGACTGATTAAGGTGTTTAGGAATGGCTATGGGTGATTAAGTTAGGGCTAGGTGTCGTTAAAATGGTTTGGAAACAAGTGTTGAGGTGATTTTGAAGTAGTAAATTTTAGGCAGATTGTTTAAGGTTGTTTTGAAAATCTTAAGCTTAGATACAGGTCAAGAATATATAATGTAGTTATAGAGCTTTGTTTTATCTTCGATTTGGTATAAGAAACAGCTTACGACTCCTAACGAGTCAAAAGTTATGATGTTTTGAAAATACGTGTACCGGGAGATGAGAACCTACATAATCCGAAATTATGTTTGGTTTTGGGTCAAATCCCGGGGACCATAGATAGAGTTTGGTAATTAATTAAAAATTTATTTTTTGTTTCAAACCTGCATTTGTGAGTCTATTATTAGACTTAGGTGTTGAACGGGTCAATGGTGTATTTTAAATGGGTCAAACAAGTCCAACATGGTCAATGTGCAAAATCAGTCCGAAATAGGTACGTCTAGTAATGTGTTAGGTAACGATTCATAAAAGTGAAAACTTTTCATGGGATTAAAAATGGGTTTTCTACAGGTCATGAGGTATTTTTGTGAATTTTCTTAAATTTTATAAAAGGGTTTAAGTCATAGAAAACAGCCCATACTTTTGGTAAGTATCGACGAAAAATGTAAAAAGGGTAGTAACGTTAATAACGTAGATAAATCGTATAAAACTAATAACGACTACTTGTTTGGTTTTGGCGTGAGTTTGTAATTATCACAATTGACTAATATGTACATATTATACAGTACTTAAAGTTTTATAAATTGTGTTGAGTACCTAGTTGCAAAAGACCCTATATTCATGAACTATTAACTATTGTTTAATCCTTGTGTGGATTGAAAATAGTCGCTTATACAATTGATAGTACTATGGGGTTGACGACCCTATCCGAGACGAGGGCTAGTACGTTGAGTACCCCCTGCGGACGGATAACTTGTGATAAGAAATAAGGTATAATTGCAACTAATGCCTTTAGAAGGGGCAATGGTTTCATCTTAATCACGTCGGTAATTTATACGCGGGTGATTGATTTAACGGATTAGTGTCATGCGCTTAAACATAATTGTCAGAACCTTGATAATAGGTTGTTTGATCGACAATTCTATGAATGATCGTGGATGATTTTTATAACACATATGTTCAAAATGAGATTGTAAAACCTATGAATTCCACTCAACATTATTTGTTGACCCAATTTAGCATGTGTTTCAGGTAACCGATGAAGTATAGCATGGAGCATGCAAAGGATGGGAGTTGTGTGTGGCTTGGCGGTCTACTTCTTTTCCACCCATTATTTAACTTGAAACACTTTTATTTTTCTGTCATGTGAACAAAATGTATCTTTTGGGGTTGAGATTCATGGGGACCAAACGCAAACTCTGTGTTGTATCATCTTGGGATTTGGAAAACTGTAGACTTGTATGTTTTTAACAATGTTTAAATTATGCTTAAACTTTTACGTCTCTTTGAGTCGTTTGATATAGCTTGTGTGTGATGATAACTGCCTAGCACCCAAATGTTGTAGTTCCGCTGCGCATAGCATTTATGGGGGTGTTAGAGAGAGACAAGTAGACAACAAGAGGAAAACTGAAGAAAACTCTCGTAGCCAGCACCAACAGCCTTTCAAAAAGCAAAAAGTTGGGCAAACAGATGACACTGCTCCTCCAACCCGCACCAAGAACTACTCAGGGACAAAGCCCAAGTGTTCGAAATGCAACTACCATCATGTTGCTGGAGTGCAATGTCAAGGATGCTACAAGTGCGGCCAACAAGGCCATTTTGCTCGCGAATGTCCAACCAATGTTGCCACCCTAGGCCAACCCAACACCAATCCTGGAAACCGCAACAAGGGCAAGTCCAACGCACAAAGGAGCGGTAGCGGGCCGAAGAAAGCTGTGATATGTTACGAGTGTGGAACCCCTGTGTACGTGAGAGGCTGATTGTCTCAAAAGGGCCAACCAGAAGAATGACGACAAGGGAACTCCTTGGCAAGTGTACATGGCTGGCAATTCACCAACAAACCCAGGCTCCAACATCCCCCCGATAGTTCTAGGCTCCTATTATATTGTAGGATAGTCGACGAAAAAGTTATGATGGTTAAACACCCACATCCGAGGTTGTTCCTTAAAAACTTTCCGAATCAGTCGTCTTCCACCAATCAGATCCTGGAAATCCTTGATAACTTTAATGTCATTCTTAGCACAAATTAACTGGCAAGTAACATGCGATTATCCTTTATAGCCAAAAATGGGTTCGTGCACCTTGGTGAGATGAAACCTTGATTATACTAGGGAGCCATAACCCCAGTATAGTTAACACTAGATTTAGTGTCATCTCTAGCACCAACGGGCTAAAGAATATTTGGTCCGAGTATGACCCGTTTCCGTAACCCGTTTCTTCCCTGCCTAACCCTAAAGGACACACCCAACCCACAATGGGTGTATTTTGTAGGGTTACTTCCGCCACCTAGACAACCCTAAAACCTGAAAGGCACACCCAAATCACAACGGATGTACTTTGTGGGGCTACGATCGGCATCCCCCGTAAGGAGATGATGAATTTCCTATGCTTTTGGACATTCCTCTTTTCTCTTCGGGTCCAATTAGTTCGGCAATACCATCACCCACTAGATGCTGGGAGATGAAAATTCCACTCTTTAGAAGTCAAAATTTATACAAAATTTTGAACCAGTAATAATGAATGCATGACCCTTGTTGCGACACCCTGCAAGGCGCACACTTCTTTATTCATGGTATCTTCTTTTATTTCCACCATTTGAGGTACTTCTTTTCTGCGCCCCTCACACTCAGCCTCACGGCAAAGGAAGCAGATTCCTTGCAACCTCTTACGCGAACGCCATCGACAACAGTGTTAACCTCCTTGTTGGGTAGAAACTTTAGTACCATTAACTTATGTTTGTACCTCGCTACCTGAGGTAAAGATCGTGAGTCTCTTCTTAAAGTTGCTAATATGTTAAGGGTTAAAGATAAATATGTTTGTTCTACCTTCAACCCCAAATTTTACATCCATGGGTATGGAGATATAACTTGTATCTCACCCATGAACAGGATGTAGAATTAGTGTGCCCCTGGATTCCCCAGCGGATAAAACAAGCTGGCACGTCCTCCTCATATCAGAAACCATTTGCAATGGATTTGCCCTCCTAACCAAATCCACAGCGTTAATGGCCCTCTCCCAGATCCGGGAAAAGTACGACTACAACACCCATTGGGAAGTTCCTCGCCTACCCATCCACATCAGCAGTCTCCTTTACTGGTCACTCGGATGTATAGTGTGATCTGGATAAAGATCTCTTTGCATTCCTCGCCTACCCATCCACAGCAGCAATCTCCTTTACTGCTCAATCGGATGTATAGTGCGATCCGGATAAAGATCTCTTTGCATTCCTCGCCTACTCATCCACAGCAGCAGTCTCCTTTACTGCTCAACCGGATGTATAGTGCGACCCGGATAAAGATCTATTTTGCATTCCTCGCCTACCCATCCACTGGAACAGTCTCCTTTACTGCTCAATCGGATGCATAGTGCGATCCGGATAAAGATCTCTTTGCATTCCTCGCCTACTCATCTACTGTAGCAGTCTCCTTTACTGCTCAATCAGATGTATAGTGCGATCCGGATAAAGATCTCTTTGCATTCCTCGCCTACCCATCTACAGCAGCAGTCTCCTTTACTGCTCAATCGGATGTATAGTGCAATCCGGGTAAAGACATCTTTACATTCTCTTCTGTGCACCTATAATGACAGAAGCTTCCATAAATGCCAGATTAGGCGTATAAGAATAACCTAGATGTAGACCACTTCGCGTTCGTGCCGCCATCCGTACCTGAGAGAGAACCTGAAACAAATCATATACTTAGAACATCTCTTACTTAGAAGATAACTAGGGTTTTAGTAGCTTTGAGGACAAATCTAAAATAACGGGGTGGTACTACGGGGTCGCAAGATTCCATCTTATATTTCTTAAGCGATTCAAGGGCATACTTGGATTGATTGATAAAGATGCCTCTGAGACTCTCAGATATCTGAAGTCCTAAGAAGAATGATACCTTGCCCATCATTGACATCTTATACTTGGAAGACATGAGTGTCCCAAACTCATGGAATAAGGTTTGGGTAGAGGCAGAAAATATAATATCATCAACATATATTTGTACCATAATCATATCTTTACCTCGTTTCTGAATGAACAGCGTGGGATCCACCTTGCCTTTAGCGAAGCCTTGCGTAATGAGAAATTGTGACAATAGATCATACCATGCGCGTGGAGCTTTCTTCAACCCATAAAGAGCCTTCTTAAGTTTGTACACATGATTAGGATATTTGGGATTCACAAAACCATCCGACTGTTGAACATAGACCTCTTCCTTGATTTCACCATTGAGAAATGTCGTCTTCACATCCATCTGATAGACGATCATATTCATTGTAAAATCCATGATTTTACCATGATTTTTTTTATGTGATAGATTTCCACCCAATAATCCTAGAACATAAACTCATGTGTTACAGTTCTATGGGTCATGTGTGAATTTGTCTAAACATGTACATATATTTGTACATACACACTTGTTGAAATAAGATTCATAATGCGAACCTTGTACTTAAAACTAGGGATAGCAAGTAAGTAAGATGTATACTTAATAATGGAAATACTCAACACTTAACCAAAAATTAGAAAAATAAGCTACACCATGGACATATGGCCGTGTATATGTGTATGCATAAGTTTAGGTATCCCTAAACTTCCTTGGACTAGCCCAAAGTTATGCATTTCTTATGATCTAGCCCATCTCAAGCCCACACAAGCCCACCCTTTTCTTTGGATAGCCTTACACGGCACACACATGCATATGTGGAAGAAGAAGGGTTGTCTTGGAAAGGGAAGAGCTTACACATGGCACAAATGTCCTTACCAAGGCAATCATGCCTTTTGTATTCTCTTTCCCTCTCTCATCTTTAAGCCGAAAACACACACATTCCCATCTCTCATACATGCAACTCACTTCTCTCTACTCCTTTCTCTCTCAAACATTTCGGCCATATGCCACAAAAATTCAAAGTTGATTCATTAAATCAACCAAATCTTTGTCCCATCTTGATTACCAATAAATTGGTAGCATCATTCTCTTGGAACCACTATAAACAAGCCCTAGCCAAATCTTTAAGGCCACGACTTGATTTATATTAGGGTTTTCTTCATCATCTTGAGTAGATCTTATATCTCCTTGTTCATCTAGATCCTCTTTGGTACTTTTAGGCAAGAGAGGTATACACAGCATAATCTTTCATTTGTTCATGCATGCATCTTCATACATCTATAAACACAAGTGAATAACATGTTAAAAGTCAAGATTTGGTAAGGCTATAGCCCTTATGGGTCACGGCATATTTATACAACCTATGATCTTGATTCAAAATCTTTTCAATAAGAAACTTATGACTTATGTGTTATGTGTTAAACTAGATTTAAAAACTATATGAAACCTTTTATAAATCTAGATATGGCATGGGTTACAAATCTTGTTTATGGGACTTTGGTTAACCAATAACCATAGATCTCATGAAAAGAACTTGTGAAACCTAAAGATCCTGAAAGCCATGACCTTAAAGGTCACAGCTAGAATGAGTAAAGGCCACATGATTTGTTTAATAAGTTTTGAATGGTGGAACATGAAATGTTACATGATAAAAGAGCTATTAAAAATCATCAAAGAAACTTATGTGAATATATAGCCGTGGGTTACATATGACCCTAAAATGGGTTAGATGTACATGCATGCTTATAAAAACCTAGATCTAATAATAAGTGTTAACTTA
Organism: Glebionis coronaria; assembly: GCA_025667525.1. Lineage (NCBI taxonomy): Eukaryota > Viridiplantae > Streptophyta > Magnoliopsida > Asterales > Asteraceae > Glebionis > Glebionis coronaria. The sequence goes on from CM046877.1 coordinate 429,443,304, forward strand.
ACATGGTATACATGAAATAAGCTAGTAGATCTAATAGTGATATTGGGAGGGAACAATATAGCCGTGGACTATACATTGTTTCTTGGAATGATGGTAGCCTTGGAAACGTGCATGTAACCTAGATAATCATAATGTATCTTTGTAAATAAATTACAAGATTTAAAAACTAGTTAAAGGGATATCTTGGAAATACCAAGATCTACAAATATAGCCGTGAGCTATATATGTTGGTACATGGATCTATGTTTGATTTCTAGGCCTAGAAATAGTTTAGATCTTATTTTGAACTTGTGATTTATTTTCTTGATGTGTACCTAGTTAGATCTAATTTTGTAACACATATAAACTACATGCAACCTTAAAATGGGACTTGACCTATATTAATATGGTATAACAAATATAGGCCGTGAGTTACAAGCTCCTACTAGGGCTTATGACCTACTTATAACCTTATAACACACCTAGATCTAAATGGGTATAACACATAAAACAAAATGAAAGTTTTAATCATTTAGATTAGAAAACTAAATGATAATAAGCTTATAAGAATATCCTAAGTAAAAATATACATAAAATGTAAATTAATGTTAATGGACTAATTAAGTCCATGAAATTTTAATTCAAAATTTAAATGGACCCAATAAGCCCATTTTATAAATTATAGTGACTTAAATGGACTTAAGATCCCAATTAGGCCCATTCAACTAATTAAAGGACTTAAAAATGTATTAAGCCCAATAGATGATTTAACGGCCCACTTAAATAAAGTATTGGACTTGAAATATATTTAAGCCCACTAAAATAGCCCAATAGATGTTTAGCCCATTTATAGAGCCCATATAAGTTTAGATGATAAAATGAAAGTTTTTATAATAAAATATAACTTATAAAAACTATTTGGATGAAAATGACAATTTATGAAACTTAAGGACTAAAGCCGTATCTTATGAAACATATTTTAATAAGCTAGTAAGCACAAGGACCGAAAATGTAAATATCCAAAAGTCTAGGGTTTAATAATTATTTTATGTGGCAATTTAAACCCTAGGGACCATTTTGAGAAGTCATTAAAAGTTATTTTGTTATTCTAAAACTCTAAGGACCATTTTGGCAATAATCTAAAACTTAAAGAAGCCCTAGGGGCTGTTTTGTCATTTTAGTGAAGTTACAAAACCTAGGTAATACTAGAGGGACTAAATCTGCCATAAGCCGAAACTATAACAAACCCTAGGTGCTAAATATGTAAAAATCCGAAAGTTATACTTGTTTAAAAATATGGAGGGACTAGTTTTGCCATATCTCGAAACATTTCCAAGCCCTAAATCTAATATCTATTTTAATTATAATAAAACATAATTAAAATACTTAGACCTCAAGAATTAAGGTATAAATTCTTAATTTTAAATTATTTTAAAATAATTCATGAGAACATTAAAGTTAAACAAAATATTTTGTATATAAAATATTTATATTTACTTTAGGAAATAATTGTATCAACAATTATGAACATGTATTGTTAATATATGTACTTATATACTTTTAGGAAATAAAATTATGTGAACGTTAATTAAATTAAATATTACTACGTGAATATGTTATAAGTAAAACTCATTATGTTTTCTTTAAATATAGAACGTGGTTATGAAATTTAACGGGATGTTATTGATACAAGTACTATAAACACAGATTAATATTCTTAAGTGAAACATTCTCTTTTATGTTTACTTAAATGTAAAACTTATTTCTAAAATTTGATGATTACTATAAATACATGTATGCTAACTAATATTAATAGTTAAGCATGTGATGTGAACTTAGAAATGAAACTTATATAAATAAGTTAAATGAATATTGAGGCTACTTGAACTATGGTTATTTAGATAAATACCATAGTATGAATGAACTGAATAAAATCTGTATAAGCATACATATATGTTCTTTGTACTATCTATTAAGACTGTACTATCTGATTAGGCATAACTTTGGTGTGAGCTTTAATTGGATACCCGTACTAAACAAGCAATTGCCTACTCCCATGTGAGTTTACAACCCCATTTAAACTTTGATAAAACTTTCCCTTTTGGGAAAGAAAATATGCAAACATATATTCGACATGACTGGATTGTATAAACTGGATTGTGATTGCTTACTATTGAAACTGTTAAATTTTTGTAAATCGCCCGAATGTTATAAATAGATCTATTAGGGATTGACCATCCCTGTCTGGGTGAGTCATGCTCACTGTGCCTTGGCCGGGACAACAGACGTATACCATGTTGGAACAGGAATGGGTGTCTTTTTGTAAGACACTACGTCTTCATTTGTTGAGGACTATGGGGTTAAGCTTCAGTTTCTAATAATAAACAAATGTTATTTACATTTTAGTAAGAATGCTTTGTGCATTATTACTTCTATGATTATTGTATGTCCAAACTAATTAACTGTTAAAATCTGTAAATTTACCAACTTTATGTTGACCCGTTAGTATGTTTTGCACAGGAATATTAAGTTAGTACATGGTGTGTGCATGGCCTCCAGCATCTTAGAAATCTGCATCATAGGACTCGTCAGGGGTTCTATTTGGGAAACTCAAATAAACACTCTCCACCATTTTTAAGATAATTTTTATCTATTTGTTAAAATAAACATGTAACCTGATTTAATTTACTTTTATCTTATGCTCTATGGACTATATGCTATCGATCCGCCCTTGTGACATCTCCGTGGATATTTCCGCGTATTTTGACCCTACCCAGGGGGTGTCACATTCATGTGGGCTGTATAAGCAAGGAATAGTCTAATAGCTTCCAAACGGGCAACAGGTGCAAAGGATTTCATAAAGTCGATGCCCAATAATTGCTTATATCCACGAGCTACTAGTCGAGCTTTGTTCTTCAATATTCCGCCTTACTCGTCGAGTTTCACCTTGTAAACCTATTTCAAAGTTAGTAACTGCACTTGATCCGGGCATGGGACAAGTTCCCATTCTTCGAGATGTATAAATTCATTAAGTTCTTCTTGCATAGCTTCTATCTAACAGAATAAGTAAAATCTTCTTGCCATGTCTTAGGTTCAACTTCAGTGAGAAAAACATCAAAATGACAAAACATTGCATTTTCTTGTAAGTAACTTTGTGTGGATACCGGACGATTAGGGTCACCAATAATAGAATCTATAGGATGATCCTTGTCCACTTGCTGTCATGTTCACGAATCCGTGGATTGGAGTAGACCGTAGTAGGAGCTTCCTTTGAGGTGGACGACCCGACTTGATTAGAGTTGGGAATTGGTACACCAAAGAATGGAATTTCACGCATTTGAGCGAATTCCAAATCGTGATCATCATCATCCTCTTCATCATCAATAGGCATGACATGAGTAGTTGATTCGATAGTAGGTTGAGAATTACTCTTTGAAGGTATATCTTGACTAATTGTAGGTGCAGACGTATTTGATTGTGCTTCGATTGCTGGAGCGACAACTTCGGTTACCGGAGCTATTACCTCAAGTTCTGGAGAAACAATACTTGGAGGAGTAAAGAATTCATCAAAGAACAGTTGAAACAACGTATCCCATTCATTCCAAGAAGGTGGTGTAAATGATGATGAAGTAGGGTTATGTGGGACACGACCATAACTAATGTTATTGGGTCCCATTTCATGAAGTGCGGGTTCAGAGCTGCTTTGCTCAGAAGCCATTGTTGTCAGCTCATCAAAATCAACATTCATAGTTTCGAGGATCTTTCGAGAATTACGGTTGTAGATTCGGTATGCCTTCTTTGTGGGTGCATAACCAATGAAGATACCAATATCAGCCTTGGGTTGAAGTTTTCCCAAATTGTCACGATCCTTATTTGGATAGCAAAGAGAACCAAATACATGAAGATATGATCAATCTGGTACTTTTCCACGTAGAAGCTCATAAGGTCTTTTACCATGGCGTTTACGAATTAGTGACCGGTTTTGGGTGAAAACTGCTGTAGATACTGCTTCCGCCCATAAAAACAATGGAGCCTTTGCGTAAATTAACATCGTTCGAGCAGCCACCATAAGTGTGTGATTTCGCCTTTCAACGATACCGTTTTGTTGTGGAGTGCGATCAACAGATGTTTCATGAGAAATGCCAACTTCTTCATAGTAATCACGCAAGATTTGATTCACAAATTCAGTTCTATTATCTGTACAAATGCGTCGGACAGTAGTGTTGAGACGCACTTGAATCATCTTGAGAAATCCGATGATGAATTTAGGTGCCTCATTTTTTGTTGTAAGAAATTTCACCCGTGTAAACCGAGAGTAATCATCAACAATGACGAGGATGTACCTTTTACCACTAAGACTTTCAACATGCATTGGCCCACAAAGATCCATATGCAACAAATAAAGTTTCTATTGGTTGGTGTCTTCAGTCTTGGGTTTGTATGATTTCTTAGTGCTTTTCCCCATTGTACACGCGGAATACAAATAGTCCTTGTGAAATGTAAGTTTAGGAAGACCACGAACAAGTTCGTTTTTCGCCAAATGATTTATAGCGTCAAAGTTAAGATGAGATAACCATCGATGCCATAACCATGACTTAGTCTTCGATGCTTTGGAGAGAAGACATACGGGAGAAGCGGCCATCATGTCTTGTAGAGACAAAGTGTACAAATTATTCCCCTCGAGTACCTTTTCAATAAATCCACCCCTTCCAAATTACGAATGATGCATGTATGCTCTCGAAAAGCAACTTCTAGGTTTGCATCACAAAATTGTCCCACATAAAATAAGTTATGACCGAGACCTTCCATATAATACACTCTTGAAATTATAACATTCCCAATATGATATTCACCGTAACCCATTATATTTGCAATATGATCATTTCAAAATCGAACCGTACCAAGAAACTTGCTGACGAAATTTTTGAGCTGAGAGCGATCTCCGGTCATATGTTTAGAGCAACCAGAGTCCAAATACCAGAGAAAAATTTGGACCACCTTTTCTCAACAACAATAGTAGACAATGCATTGGAAACTATTGGTTCCTGAGTGTTAGCAGATACAGATATAATATTATCAGAATTTCTAACATTTGTGTGACCCTTAGATTTCCTACGTTTTCTAATGTGAGTTTTATCACTAACAGGTTTTATTGTTCCAATTTTCTGATGTTTTGGAGTATTAGCGGGCACTATAGTGGGAGTAGACCTATTTAAAGGGTACTTTGTTCCTATAGTAGTGTCGGTGTTCCTAGTTAAAGGACACGCTTGTATTTTGGTAGCCTTGGTACTCCTAGTTAAAGGGCACGCTTTCTTCGCTTTAGTGGGAGTGATCCTATTTAAAGGGCACACATTTCCTACTATAGTGAAAGTTCTACCAGTGGGACGCCACATCCAACCAACTTGGGTTAACACTTTCTCAGTCGGTTTCCATTCTAATCCATTTTTCCGGGCATTCATTTTATTCACATGATCAATAAGGCATGAATCATGACGACTAGAAAACATACATTCATTGCAATTCAAACATTTCAAATTAGAATTCACAGTAGGCTTAGAACGCTGCACAACCGTAGATCCTTTAGGTTTAGCTACATGATTCTTTTTATTCAAAACAGAAATAACATTCCTAGGGCGGGCTTCTACTTTCTTCTTCACTTGACTACTAGATGGGGGCAAGATCCTATCATTCTTCTTGTTTCTTTTAAGCTTAGATCTTTGAGCCTTAGTGGTGGTGCTTACTCTTGTAGAAGGCAACACAAGAATATTAGAAGCTGGTTTTGATTTTGCCTTATCTTTAATGACCAATGTTTGAGATGGTTTAGTCCTAGGGCCCTTGGTAAGTGGTGTGACAATGATAAGGTTCCTTTTGATTGCACTAGAGGACGATGCTGAGACAGTGGCTGGGTTATCCATAACATTCTTACCTTTTAGGGTACGAAGTGTTTCCTTTAACTCAGTCAAAGCCCGATTTTTATCACAAATTTGTTCCCTCAAATCAGATATTTCCACCGACTTCGATTCAATCGTTCAATCAATGATTGATTCTGTGCAGTGGTATTAGCACGTGCGGGCTTTAATGAATCGAAGAGTTGTGTATTTTTTTGTTTTAAGTTGTCAACTTTAGATAAAATCTTGGAAAATCGATTATCTAGATCAAGTTTAAAATTCTCAGCGGCCTCAAGTACGTTCACACAGTTAAGCTCCTTAGATTTCTCTGTCTCTATCGGCAATGATTCAGCAACTTTGTCACTTGGCTGACGCTGTTTTGATTGTAAATTCAATCGAAGTTTCTTTTCAAAATTTACATCACCGATATTAACACCTTCGAATGACGTTTCAAAGATTTCTTGAATAAATTGTTGCTTGCATTCAAGCGAAATACAATGTGTTTGAATCTCATTAAAACGTTCTGAAAGCGAAGAATACGAATCATGAAGCTTTAAAAATTCAGTGTCAGATTTGTGACAAGTACTATCTACCACATTATCCACAGATTCAACATTATGCACAATAGAATCATTATCAACACTTTTATTCACACAGACGGAAACAATATCATTAGACATCACTTGCTTCAGAAGCTGATCATTTTGGCGTGAAACTCGTTTCTATTTCAAGTAAACTGTTTTCATAAGCATCATCCATTTCATTGAAAATACTTCTAAGTTCTTCTATTTCCAAAAGCAAATCTTGATCAATATTACTAAGACAAGCTTTAACATTGTTTACAAATGGAACAATTTCGTCTCGAAACGCAGCTATAGTGTGCTCAAAATTCCATTCACCTTCCGTTATGGCCGTAGTCGTCGTATGTTCCGTAATGACCTTATCAAAATCGTCAAAGTGTTGGTGCACTGCATTTAAGCTATTAGACACCTTACTTACAGGTGGAATTAACTTAGTTAAATCCTTTTTGACAAGTGTAGGAGACGTACTAGGAAGGTTTTCCGCTGATAAACTTTGAGGCACAAAAACTGTTAATTGAGCTAATTCCTTTTGTAAACGAATACGGGTCTTTTTAGAAAATTGATCTTTATTGTGCTGAACATAATCAAGCTTATGGAATTTTGAAAGTAATTTAGAATGAGTTTCTTCCGCAAGTGACTGTGTCTCCTCAGTACTACGAACATAAGGTGCTTCTTTCGATTTGCCAATTATGTTCACATCATATAGACAAGGAACATATTCCTGAGCTTGTTTTGCATAACCGAGATTAGGTGTTAAATCTTGAAGACGCTTAAGTTCGAGTTCTTTGAACGATTTAGTTAAAAGATGAACCTTTTCTACGGAAGCGTATTGTTTTAGAAGCTGTTGTTCCTTGAATTTAAGAAGTTTGGTAGCATTAATTTCTGATTCAAACTTTTTAGACTCGAGAGTTTCGAAATCCATTTTGAGTTTCTTAAAATCATTTACAACCGACTCTTTTTCTTTTAATTCATTGGAAAGGGTAGCTTTTAATGATTCTATTTCGTTTAAGTGTTTAATCTTTTCAAAACGAAATTGGTCAAATTCAGAATAAGGTACTTTATCTGCTTGAGGGACCATTTCAATAGTTTTGACCTTTTCCTTATACAGCGCAAGCTCAGCGGTTAGGTTGGCATTCATATCTATGGTTTGTCGAACATCCATATTCATGTTATCAATAATATGTTTTGGCACCCTTACCAAATCACGTTGATCATAAGATTCCATACCCGTCGTAGCATTTGGTTGAGGTTCACTCAAATGCGTTGGATTGGATAACACATCATATGAGTTACTAGTTCCCGAATGCTGTTCGAGGTTGTCATTTTCATGCTCAACATGATGTGGATTATCATGAATATTATTAGATGTGGTTGGTACCTCACTGACGACATCAGAACCGTAGTGAGAGAGATTAGCAACGAGTGCAGCTTGGGCTGAGTGAATGTCATCACAATCCGAATCATATGCATCAAGATCATCTGCTTGATATGCTGCATTAGAAGTAGAGACGATTGCGATGCCTTCATTATCTGCTGCCCCTGGGTCTGCAAGAAATGCTATTTCCTTTGAATCCAAAATCTTCCCCTTAGACTGAGCATCGACCAAATACATCTTCTCACGAAACCATGTTGTATCCCTTCTCCTTTTTGGCTGAGTGCATTCCCTCTCCATATGACTTTGTTCTCGGCAATTGTAGCAAGTCACAACCTTTTGAGGACCAATAGTGCTTCCATTTCCACTAGCTTGAGAATTCACAGCTTGGTTGTTCACGATCCTTGTTGTGGGTCCATATGAATTTTGCCTACCCTGAATGGATTGCACTGTTACTTGACCATCTTGAATAGTGGCTTGTTGTCGAGGATTTGAAGAAGTTCGGAACTGATTGTTTGTTGGTGTAAATCCTCTAGTTGCAACAAGTTTTGACAAGTAGGCAGTGAGATGGTTTAGCACATCAGTTGGCGTATCATTTGGAGTAAAGACCAGTGCTTCAATTGGTGGAAGTTCATTGGAGTAGAAGGCTTGTCCTGGTTGTGCTTCAACTGGAAAATATCCTTGCTGAGGAGTGTAGCCCATTGGAGAAGTGATGGCTTGTGAGGGTGATACCTGATGTGCTAGTCGCTGTGGAAAAGATTGTTGATGAACACTTTGTTGAAATGCTTGATGTGGCATCATTAGTGGTTGATAAAGTGGTTGTTGTGGTTGCTGATAGGTGTGTGGTGGTGGCTGTTGCAAGTATGATGGTTGTTGATAAGTGAAAGCCATGTTTTGTTTGGGAGTCATTTGTTGAGAAGCATACATGGCAAGTGGATCACAAACTTGAGGTGTAGATGACCGAGCCTCGATCACATGGATTTCGTGTTTTTGAAGAAAATCTTGAAGTTGATCCACATTGGTTTGATGCAAATCCTTTGCCAATTTAACAGCTGTCACTTACTTGCTCCATTATGAAGGAAGAGTGTTCAAATACTTGGTGTTCAATTGAAACGTAGGAATTGCCATGCCATAGATATTGAGCTCATTCAACAATAGGGTAAATCTCAAATAGTAATCATTGAGAGTCTCCCCGGGGACATAGGCAAACATATCAAATGTATCATAAAGCTTACACTCTCGTTCTTGTTTAGTTAACGAGGTGCCTTGCATTAGAACACGAATTCTATCCCATAACTCTTTGGCAATTATGTTTACTAACGAGTTTGTAGAAATCTGGAGGAAGGGCTTGCAGAATGATGTTTGTAGCTTGTTTATCACACTTGTCTTGTATCTTAGCATCATTCTGCAAGCACCTTCCGTCATAGTACCATATACCAATGGTCCATTGAGCACCGATGTCCAAATGAGATGTCCATTTTCTTTGTTCAACATATAAAGTTCCATTCGGGAAGCCCAATCCTAATACATAGTCTTCACCAACATTGGTGGACGATTATCCGTACCCGAGAGGATGGACTTATCCGTAAGAGATGTGTACTCCATTTCTATAAGTTAATATTTACAAATGTTGATCGAACAATGAGAGAAAGTAAATGTATTTGTTGTTGTGTGTTGAAGCCGATAAATAATGTTGAAATCCCGTAAATTATGTTCTCGATAAACCAAAAAATCCAAGTCAAAATTACACACGATTTGTTAATTTTTTTTTCAAAAAACACGTTTTTGAAAAATGTTGGATCGCAACACTTGATCTCAGTGGGAATCGCAACCTTGGATCGTAGCCTGTGATCGCAGTCTTTGATCGTGACGATTGATCGTAACACTGGTCGTACTCCTTGATCGCGACGCTGGATCGTCCTCCTCGATCGTGACGTTGGATCGCACTTCTTGATCCTGACGTAGGATCGCACTCCTTGATCGTGACGCTGGATCGCACTCCTTGATCGTGACGCTGGATCGTAGTTAGTGATCGTAGCCAGTTATCACAACAGTTGATCGCACTCCTTGATCGTAGTCTTGATTGTAGTAATAGATCGCAGTTACTAGATCGTAGTCTTGGATCGTAACAAGCGATCGTAATATGTGATCGTGATATTGGATCGCAAGTAGAAACCCCAGGTTTATGCGATCGCAATACACAGATCGTACTACGGAATCAAACTTACCACTTTTCTCGGATAGGACTAGAACACAACAAGTTCGAGATTCTAAGCCTAAAAATAAATCAAACACCCAAAAAATTTGTGTTTTTAACCAAAGTAACAATACCAAATCACTACTACAAGTAAGTAGATGATGTATATCAAGATTAAACCATAAAAACACAAAAACAAATTGGTACGTATGATTTTGGATCAAACAAAGGCGTATGAATCAAGAACATAAACACATAAACCAACCAATCATCTCATGGCTCTGATACCATTTGTAGAATATTGTAAATATAGCTTATGTTTTAGAGACAGAAAGAGATAGAAAGATAGATGATTTCACACACTTCTAGAGAGAGAAATGAAAGAACTATGTGTAAATTGAAAATGAAACCACACCCTCTCCATCTAAGGAGAGGATTTATATACCCAAGCGCATAAGATGGGCTTGGGCTTACAAGTTGGGCCGGCCTACACAAGTTGTAGGCTTGGCTTAGCCTTTTTTTCATAATAATAGTAAAACTAAACTACGAGCTATAACTTAAACTATTGTTGGTGTGACAATCCGTCAATTTATGGTTGATATTTTATTCTTAAATATTATTTAAAAACAATATTTTAATGTTATATTATGAACTCACTTATTTTTAGGAAGAAATTTGGATTTACGTCTTGAAGTAGCATCGACTACGTCTAAACCGTACGTGCTTACGTTTACATACACCATTTTGGTGACAGTCCGGCATTTCAGAAAATAAATTTATCCGTGAATGTTATTTTGAGATTTTAAATTTGTGTTGGTTCATAAACTCACAAATTTACGAGAAGAGATTAGGACTTACGTTCATAATTTAACGTCTTTTATGACTAAACCGGAAACCTTAGGATTACTTATTTACGTTTTCGAACTCCGTTTTTGATGAGACAATTTTTATTAGATTCGTTTTGTGCCGTTGATTCATAATTTATAAGGACATTTTTCGTAAAACGACCCGAGGGCACGCAAATCGAGGAAACTAGAATCGAGGAATACCCGTAAATTAGCGGGATGGGACAAAACAAGTTTATCCCACCCCACTAACTAAAAGGGAAGGCCAAGAGGACACCACATCATTTGATGTGGCTTCCTTACACTCTACAAGCTTACACATGTAAGCTTAGCTTAACATGGAAGCATTATTCACCCACCAAAACCACAAAACCACTAACACTTACCATTACTTCCATTTTCACATGCAAACCACCATTTTTCCTCTCCTCTCTCTCTTAAATTCTTCTAACAATCATCAAAAACAAACCTCATTTGATCGATGTTAGCCATAAAATCATGTGTTACTCATACACATGATGATGCTCCTTTGAAGCTTTGAAGATTGGAGGTGATTCTAACATCCAAGGAGAAGATTTGTTGGTGTCATAGGGCTGATTTTCCATGAGAAGTTTATAAATGTTGGTATACTTGAAGATGATATTGGTTTATCACAAGTTTTACCATCAATATCCAAGCCTTGTTCATCAAAGACTCATCTTTTCATCACTAATGGTGGTATAGAGATTGTTCTTCCTATCCTCTTGTTATTTTTATTATGTAATCTTGTATTTTCTTTATTTATTTATATGTAAATGATGATGAATGATGATTAAAAATATTATGTGGGGATTTGGTGTTGATAGATTTGATAAACATGGGTAAAAAGATGGAAAAACCACATGTAAAAATGGTTAAATCTTGCTTAATAAGATGGCTGTATAAAAACAGTAAGTAACCAAATGATAAACTGATAAAATGGTAAAGTGGAATCAATATACAGTAACTATTAGGTGTTATACACATGTGAGAGTTGGCCATGCAATGGAATCATAAAAATGAGTGAGATATGATCAAAACAAGTTTAGAGTGCAAATCTGAGTACACTGTTTTGGACGAATTTTATAAAATATTTAGAGGCTGATTCAACAGTAGCCATAGTAGAGTTAAATGGAGCACATATCATGTACTTTATGCCATTAAAATTTGGGCTTCTATATCTATATAGAACTCTAGATATGGCTGTTTTGGTGAACATGAAACTAAAAATCAGATTTTGAAGAATTAATGTTTAATAGTATTATATAAGCAATCAAACTAATATAGTATAAAATGTGAATTAAAACCCACTAACTTATAAATTTAATTTATATAAATATGTATAAGGTTAAATAAATGGACACTTTATAAAAATGGTAGTCGAATAAGATTTATAAGTATAAAAACTATAAACATGATTTTTACGACTTTTTCGGCTATTACTGTAAAATTAACGTTTTTCGCCAATTAAAACTTAGACAATCAAACCCATCTAATGTAAAGTTTTTAAAAGTAATATACTGATATATAAGTACCTAATACAAGTAAAAACCGATAGAACCCGAACTATAAGATATACGGACATTAACGAGCTAAGTTAGCATATTGGACTAATAATTTAACTAAATAAGTTAAACACTTATCAAAATTACTTATTGGGCTTAATCCATTTGGGCTCAACATATGATAATACAACTATGAAATGGATTAATACAAGCTAATAAACTTATAATAGGCTTATTGGACCTAAAACATGTAAATAGGTAAAACTAGTAAACTAGTAAAAAGTTACCAACACATAAATTCTAAAATGAGTAAATAAGAATATATAAACCCACTTGATCATCATATATAAAATCATCATATGTATACATAATTGTTATTTTTATAAAGTCATTGGACAAAAGTCTAAGACGAGTATTATTTGTCTAGGTTTCCGTGATTGAAGCACGTACCGTACATCCGAATCGCCGATAACCCGCTTTCCCACATCAACGTGAGTTCATAGACTCGCACTCTTTTAAATGTTTTTATGAAATATTTTATAAACCCGCGAGGGAGATAACATGTTAGTTTTTATGAAATAGGACACTAGTTGTCCCGATTGTTTGTTATTGATTTGGACCCGAATGATTGTATGACCCGATGAATGATTAAATGACCCGATAGATGAAATAAAAAGGATTATTAAAGTTAGGTTATGTCACTAAAAGTCCTATTAGCATGAATTGTGAACTACCGGGATTTGGTAGACGCTTATGCATATAATAGTACTATTTGGGGACGATCACCCCAGTTCGCGCCTTGACGGTTGATCCCCGTCGTACCACATTGATTGGTAAGCGAATTTATGTATGAGAAGATTTACACAAACGTGATTATTGTGACGACACGCTAATTTAGATGGGCAAATGAGTTTCGGGTTAGCTACCCGTTGTTTGTTGTAGTAAGGTAACAATGTCATGCGGCTTATAATAATCCAATTAACGAAATACTACTATATGCACCGAATTACGATATATTGCCTGACTAGCAATACGGGGTCTTATTATTGATTTTATGTTCGTGTTTTGATTTTTCATAACCATATTCATATAACGATTGTTATTTAATCTATACAACGTTATAAAACGTATTGTATGATGTTTTAACGACAATGGTTCGTATAATGATTTTGAAGACGAAAGCCTATATCATGATTTTTGATAAGGATTTGTATAAAATGACTTTGGCTATTTTATGGCCTATTATAAAGATTTATACAAAATGATTTTCGGTAATAATTTTATACCGATGTTATATTGATGGATTTCATTAAACTCTATGAATTCACTCGGCGTTATCGCTGACCTTTTCTTTTAACATGTTTTATCTCAGGTACTTGAAGGTAATTCTCGGGAAGACAACAAGAATTCATGGCCCGCACTTAAATTATAATTTCCATTCAAATGTTTTGTAAAACCTGTATTAAATACAATGACTTGGGACCTATGTAAATCTGATATTTATGAATGAAAATGCTTTATTATTAAACGACGCGATTTTTAAGCGTTGTCTATGATGTGAGTAATGTGCTATCCCGTAACACCAAAGAGTCTTCCGCTGTATTGAATTGTGTAAATTTGGGGGTGTTACAGTTTGGTACCAGAGCTCTCGTTATAGAGAACGAAAGATTTTTAAAACCAAGGTTTTGAATAAAACATTTCAAAATCTTTTAACTATAAACATTTTTCACAAAATGTCTAAAAATCTTTTGACTATAACGGTGCCAAAGAATTCCCGAGTTACCGACAAGGCCAGACTAAGAAGTGTTATTTTAATATATATATATAACTTGGATTATATATATATATATATATATATATATATATATATATATATATATATATATATATATATATATATATATATATATATATATATATATATATATATATATATATATATATATGATGTAATTTTATTACATGATTGTTTGATGATTATTTTGATATTTATACGAGGTATTTATACGACGTAGATTGTCACAAGGAACCCTAAATCCCCTAGTAAATTAATCGAAGCTATTCTCGTAGGAATTCTAGCTATCCTAGATCTAAACCAAGTTGTGGATATTTATGATCCCAACAAATGGTTGATATTCGTAGAAATGTTGATATTAGTTGATTACGATATTAAAGAAGAATTGGCGAGATTAAATCTGATATCGATGTCATGACGATCTTTCCTTATAGAGTGGAGTTTGACAAAACGTTACCACCTGGAAAGGTGTCATCTGATTCGTTGTCACCCAATTCTTAAATTGAAATTGAAAGGGTGAATGTTGCACTTGAGGTTGTCATTGGAACCATTACCCAAAAGCCTCATGCCACTAGTACCTTTCCGAGAAGTCTAATCGAATGATCGAGTCATTTCATACTAGTGACTCATTTGATAACCATTGTTGTAAGAGCTATAGGATTGGAAATTAAGTGTTGATCATATTGAGCTTTTATTGCCCTATTAAGGTCTAAGAATAAGGTTGAAAGAATCGGAGAATGAGGTAGGATGTCGCATTGAGTATAAGTTGATTGAAACTTGAATAAAATAAAATTTAACCCGTATGGAATATGAGATTGTTAAGAGGAAGTCGTTAAGTCCTGTGATTGAATTATAAGGTTTTAATTGATTGTTGATTCGTGTTAAGTATTGTTCCTAGGCCATTGTCCAATGACGAGGATGCCCAGTGTCCAATAAATAAATTGAAGAAATCTTCTTCTGAATTGGGACCGATGGATCTTCTGGGACAGGTGGAACACCTAATGACTCTTGTAGATTAGTATTCATTGTGGTATCTTTTAAAAATCCCTAACTTAACTGAGACATCAGTTGGTAGGATGAGTTCTTGGAATTGTATGACATAGTGACACGTAATGTGTTACGGTACAATTTTGACTTGTTTGTGATTAATGAAAAGACTACCTTTGATTGCTAAATCCTACATGTATTGATGTTATCTATCCTTTATTGCTTCATCCTAATGCTCGCATTAGTGATGCAACCATTGAACAAGTACTCATCTTGATTTGAGTTACGTTGTGGATTATTCTTTTTGAGTGCCATCGAGGTCATGAACCTCATGATTAATTGGCTAAGCTCATTTCCTGATATATTGTAGCTAATTCTTGGTGAACAACTTTTCATCACTCTTTTGCAGATCACTCATTGTTTTTATAAAGATAAAACAGTATCCTTTGAGAAAAATTGAATTTTTATCACTCTAAGGATTATTCAAAGTGAGATTTATAAGTGATTGTTATCGAAATGAAGTTGTTTATAAAACACCTTGGGAAACTTAATTGTTTTCATAACAAAGAAAATCTTTGTAAATTTATTTTTTATTCTTATTTAAGAATTAAGCATGAAAATGTTTTTATTATAAACACGATGATAAAATTTTGACGAACTGAGTATTGCATCTTTAATCTTGAAATTGTATATAGTTGCGCGCCTACATACAATTTGGAATGGACCATGCAAGGCTGATTAGTAGTCACCATAAAACTAATGAATAAACACTACGTTTTCTTTGAAGATTGTGAAAGATTAAATTTTATGAGATCTGCAAGAAGTAAAAAATACGGACATAATGTTAGGGACACCTACATATATGCATGTAGCATCTATTCTTCTGAGTCGAATATACTCATCTGGGGAAATTGTCTTATTTGACAATTGACAATTCTTTCTAGTCTAATTCTCCCGTAGTGAGATTCTTAGGAAAAGTATCTGATTACCGAGTATTGATACCCGATTGGTTGTATTGACGTTCCTATCATTTCTTTTGATTAGATTTCATTTGAATGACCTGGGTAACGATCCGAGGAGCTTTCGAATGCATACTCAAATTATGAAAACATGGGATATATTCATATTCATTAAATGTTTTCGTTTGTATCTGATTTGAAATTCTCTCGCGTAGATTATGCGTTGACCTTACTCCTTTAAGGTTAGTTATGTCTGCAGATATCCTTGAATTGTGAAGGATTATGAATTATTATTAGTCTTTTGAGAAGTTCACATCTTATCGACGACAATAAAACTGAAAAGTTGGTAATGCCAGTAGAATGGATTGATTGATTATGACATAACGACATTGTCTTAATTGATGGGAACTCGAGTAGAATTCCCATAAAAGATAAGATGTTGATTATCAAAAATGATCTAAATAATTCTTGATGGTTGACCATATCCTGCATTTAGACTTGAATTATACCGTGAATGGTTGTGAATTAGTCATAGATATTATCTAGAAAGAACCAAATTTGAATTTATAAAAAGATGATTCTGTTATCTGAAACTTTAGGAGGTATTTATTGGTAAATTACCTAGACTTTCGCCATTAAGGCAAGTTGAAATTGGTATTGATTATATTCCCGGTGCTGCACCTGTGGCATGTGCACTGTACATCAGCACCATCTGAATCGAAAGAATTACCGTACAACTGAGAGAGTTGTCGGAGAAAGCTTTTATTCTACCAAGCTCGTCATCATGAAGAGCTATGGTGTTATCATTCCTTATGTTTATGATTACCGTGAACTAAGTAAATTGACGATTAAAATCTATATCCACTACCCAAGATGATAGATTATTCGATCATTTACAAGGTTCTAGCGTATGTTCTAAAGATTTGATCCTCGGCATGGTTATCATCAACTTCGCGTCCGCAAAGAAGATTATCTATTCCAGTCTCTACATCCAGAACTTGTAATGAACATTATAAGTTTCATGTGATGTCGTTTGGATTGACTAATACACATGTAGCATTCATAAATTTGGTGAATCACGTGTGTAGGCTGTAATTTGATAAATTCATGCTTGTGATCATTAAGGACCATCTGTTTTTTTTATAAGGATAAGAATGAGTTAATAACTATTTATAGATTGCCTTGAATTGGCCGAACAATGAAAACCTGTACCTTGAATAATTAACGTGTGATTAACGGCTTAATCCTTTACATGATTTGACCGTGTGATTAATAAGATAATGGGATCTATATTGACATTTCAAAAAGTACAGCCATTAAGGCTTAGAGTTATACCAAAAAGGAGGTGCAAATATGTTTTGACGAACTTTTTAACAAAGGATTTTTTAAGGGATCATTCCCTTAAACCCAAAACATTTAACTAAACTCCTGTTTAGGGGTAAATGTTTGTGCATACCTCAAAACAACCTAAAAGGGATTGAGGAAAACATTTAGACCATGACTTGAATTTGAAACGACAATTTTTGCTTTTCAACTAAGAAAATTTCGACCAAAGTATAAACAAAGAAGTTTTCGAACATTTACGAACCTTATTAATTATTTTCGATAAATCAATAAAGATCATGTTAAATAAATTCAAACTCATTTTGAAACATTTTTCTGTAATCGGAAGAACTGAGAAATTTAAAATTTTTGACGTTGACGTTTCATGAAAATTAAATATTTATTATTTGATTACTTGTAATATTTATCGATGCTTTAAACGTCGGATTGAGCAAAACTGATAAAAATAATAGTTGAGACGAAATTAAAACTTAAAAAAATATGAGGAAAGAATTTTTGAGTAATATTCACCATGATAATTATTTCATCAGGAAAGGTGAATGTAAATACTGATGATTGTAAAAAGGATAATATAGATAATAAAAAGGGGTTCACGGCTAATGAGAACCATCAGAATTGAGAAGCCGATGGCGTTAAATGTTTTAAAGGCCACTTGTGGTTGCCTAAATTTAGAGGATTTTGAGATATAGTTATGTTGGAATCTTGTAAGTATAAGTATTTTGTTCCTGTCATTTCTAATTTAATGTATCTTATCTGAATAGGATGTACTGATGGCAAATTATGAAGGCAAATATTGCCGCACACATTAGTAAACGTCTAACTATTGCAAAGGACATCATCTGAATTTGATTCGATTTGGGTCATCGTCGACAGACTGACCAAATCTGCTAATATCATTCCTGATAATGATAGATTATTGATGAAGAAATTGACTCTTTTGTATTTAAAAGAGTTGTGTAAACATGGTGTGCCTGTATCGATCATCTCTATCAAGATCCTCGCTTCGCATCGAATTTCTAGAGATTTGCTCAGAAGTCATTAGGAACGAACCTTGATGAGAGTACTGTTTACCACCCCAAATCGAAGGGACGAGGTAAAGTAACGATACAAAATACTAGAAGTGATGTTTTATGCTTGAATGATTGACCTTTGGTAATAAACCGTATAATCGCTTTCCTTTGGAGAGATTATCATGATAATTTTTGTATTAGGATCGAGATAGAATTTTGTGAGGATATATATTAGAGCATCTGTAAGCAGGAGTTGGGTTGAAGACACCCGACATACACCCATTGTGAGTTGAACATGTCTTTTAGGTTTAAGGTTTCCTATGATGGCGAACATAACCTTACAAAATACTCGAGCCGCGAGACCTGAAATGATTGTTGAAATTAGGATTTGATTATTGACTGCCAGTAGTGGGCATGAGGTTATATAAATATGAAATGTAGATCTTGAAGTGCAGGATGGGTAGCGAAGTTATGCCAAAAAATTTCACCTTGGAAAAATGTATAGATGATCTGAAAGATCATGGAAAATAAGTCCCCGTTGCATGGGACCATTGAGATGATGAAAAAGATTGGTTTGAAGGGCATATAAGCTGGATCTAGCCTAGGACTTCAAGAGCTGCGTGAATTATGTTTCGTATATCAAACTTGATAAAATGCCTATCAAGTGAAAATCTGACTATTCCTTCATGAAGTTTAGATCGGCGAAAAGTTGCATTCATCAAAAACCCGTGAACATCATGGATAGAGAAAGTAAGTAAACAATAAGCCTGATCTTATTCCCGTAGTTATGTTTGATGAAACTCGCGTATTGTAATGGATTACACTTGTGAGAAAAGACCGAATGTGGAGGAAATACCCACATGGCTTTAATTCTATAAGAAGCGAGTAGTAAGATAAGATGATCTTTGAGGACAAAGATCCTGTTTAGGGGTAAATGCTGTGACAATCCGTCAATTTATGGTTGATATTTTATTCTCAAATATTATTTAAAAACATTATTTTAATGTTATATTATGAACTCACTTATTTTTGGGAAGAAATTTGGATTTACGTCTTGAAGTAGCATCGACTACGTCTAAACCGGAGGATTCTACGTTACGTGCTTACGTTTACATACACCGTTTTGGTGACACTCCGGCATTTCAGAAAATAAATTTATCCGTGAATATTATTTTAAGATTTTAAATTTGTGTTGGTTCATAAACTCACAGATTTACGAGACAAGATTAGGACTTACGTTCATAATTTAACGTCTTTTACGACTAAACCGGAAACCTTAGGATTACGTATTTACGTTTTCGAACTCCGTTTTTGATGAGAAAATTTTTATTAGATTCGTTTTGTGCCGTTGATTCATAATTTATAAAAACATTTTTCGTAAAACGACCCGAGGGCACGCAAATCAAGGAAACTAGAATCAAGGAATACCCGTAAATTAGCGGGATGGGACAAAACAAGTTTATCCCACCCCACTAACTAAAAGGGAAGGCCAAGAGGACACCACATCATTTGATGTGGCTTCCTTACACTCTACAAGCTTACATATGTAAGCTTAGCTTAACATGGAAGCATTATTCACCCACCAAAACCACAAAACCACTAACACTTACCATTACTTCCATTTTCACATGCAAACCACCATTTTTCCTCTCCTCTCTCTCTTAAATTCGTCCAACAATCATCAAAAACAACCCTCATTTAATCTATGTTAGCCATAAAATCATGTGTTACTCATATACATGATGATGCTACTTTGAAGCTTTGAAGATGGGAGGTGATTCTAACATCCAAGGAGAAGATTTGTTGGTGTCATAGGGCTGATTTTCCATGAAAAGTTTATAAAGGTTGGTAGACTTGAAGATGATATTGGTTTATCACAAGTTTTGCCATCAATATCCAAGCCTTGTTCATCAAATACTCATCTTTTCATCACTAATGGTGGTATAGAGATTGTTCTTCCTATCCTCTTGTTATTTTGATTATGTAATCTTGTATTTTCTTTATTTATGTATATGTATATGATGATGAATGATGATTAAAAATATTATGTGGGGATTTGGTGTTGATAGATTTGATAAACATGGGTAAAAAGATGGAAAAACCACATGTAAAAATGGTTAAATCTTGCTTAATAAGATGGCTGTATAAAAACAGTAAGTAACCAAATGATAAACTGATAAAATGGTAAAGTGGAATCAAAATACAGTAAGTATTAGTTGTTATACACATGTGAGAGTTGGTCATGCAATGGAATCATAAAATGAGTGAGATATGATCAAAACAAGTTTAGAGTGCAAATCTGAGTATACTGTTTTGGACGAATTTTATAAAATATTTAGAGGCTGATTCAACAGTAGCCATAGAAGAGTTAAATGGAGCACATATCATGTACTTTATGCCATAAAAATTTGGGCTTATATCTCCATATAGATCTCTAGATATGGCTGTTTTGGTGATCATGAAACTAAAAATCAGATTTTGAAGAATTAATGTTTAATAATATTATATAAGCACTCAAACAAATATATTATAAAATGTGAATTAAAACCCACTAACTTATAAATTTCATTTATATAAATATGTATAAGGTTAAATAAATGGACACTTTATAAAAATGGTAGTTGAATAAGATTTATAAGTATAAAAACTATAAACATGATTTTTACGACTTTTTCGGCTATTACCGTAAAATTAACGTTTTTCGCCAATTAAAACTTAGACGATCAAACCCGTCTAATGTAAAGTTTTTAAAAGTCATATACTGATATATAAGTACCTAATACAATTAAAAACCGATAGAACCCGAACTATAAGACATACGGACTTTAACGAGCTAAGTTAGCATATTGGACTAATTATTTAACTAAATAAGTTAAACACTTATAAAAATTACTTATTGGGCTTAACCCATTTGTGCTCAACATGTGATAATACAAGTATGAAATGGATTAATACAAGCTAATAAACTTATAATAGGCTTATTGGACCTAAAACATGTAAATAGGTAAAACTAGTAAACTAGTAAAAAGTTACCAACACATAAACTCTAAAATGAGTAAATAAGAATATATAAACTCACTTAATCATCATATATAAAATCATCATATGTATACATAATTGTTATTTTTATAAAGTCATTGGACAAAAGTCTAAGACGAGTATTATTTGTCTAGATTTCCGTGATTGAAGCACGTACCATACATCCGAATCGTCATTAACCCGCTTTCCCACATCAACGTGAGTTCATAGTCTCGCACTCTTTTAAATGTTTTTATGAAATATTTAATAAACCCGCGAGGGAGACAACATGTTAGTGTTTATGAAATAGGACACTAGTTTTCCCGATTGTTTGTTTATTGATTTGGACCCGAATGATTGTATGACCCGATGAATGATTAAATGACCCGATAGATGAAATGAAATGGATTATTAAAGTTAGGTTATGTCACTAAAAGTCCCATTAGCATGAATTGTGAACTACCGGGATTTGGTAGACGCTTATGCATATAATAGTACTATTTGGGGACGATCACCCCAGTTCGCGCCTTGACGGTTGATCCCCGTCGTGCCACATTGATTGGTAAGCGAATTTATGTATGAGAAGATTTACACAAGCGTGATTATTGTGACGACACGCTAATTTAGATGGGCAAATGATTTTTGGGTTAGCTACCCGTTGTTTGTTGTAGTAAGGTAACAATGTCATGCGGCTTATAATAATCCAATTAACGAAATACTACTATATGCACCGAATTACGATATATTGCCTGACTAGCAATACGGGGTCTTATTATTGATTTTATGTTCGTGTTTTGGTTTTTCATAACCATATTCATATAACGATTGTTATTTAATCTATACAACGTTATAAAACGTATTGTATGATGTTTTAACGACAATGGTTCGTATAATGATTTTGAAGGAGAAAGCCTATATCATGATTTTTGATAAGGATTTGTATAAAATGACTTTGGCTATTTTATGGCCTATTATAAAGATTTATACAAAATGATTTTCGGTAATAATTTTATACCGATGTTATATTGATGGATTTCATTAAACTCTATGAATTCACTCGGCGTTATCGCTGACCTTTTCTTTTAACATGTTTTATCTCAGGTACTTGAAGGTAATTCTCGGGAAGACAACAAGAATTCATGGCCCGCACTTAAATTATAATTTCCATTCAAATATTTTGTTAAACCTGTATTAAATACAATGACTTGGGACCTATGTAAATCTGATATTTATGAATGAAAATGCTTTATTATTAAACGACGCGATTTTTAAGCGTTGTCTATGATGTGAGTAATGTGCTATCCCGTAACACCAAAGAGTCTTCCGCTGTATTGAATTGTGTAAATTTGGGGGTTTTACAGTTGGAGTGACCGATCCTTTCTAATACGTAAAACGTATTTCCAACACGGCCAGAACAGGGTTAGATAGAATCACAATCCTGTCAGGATTGGGATTTGCCTCAAAGAATAGGATATACACTCACCATGACTAGAAGATAACAATCAAGCTAATTATGGTGATTATCTTATGCTTGGGGCCGAAGTAAACAGTGAGCCCATTAGGGTTTCACTGCCTATATTAGGAACCCCCAAGGGTTCTACAAAGGTATTACATTCTCCATACTCTCAACTCACAACCGATTTCTAACCCTAGCCGATTACTTACTCTCACACCAGAGTTTAATCGTGGGATACGCTCCCACGGTAAGTCTAACGCGTGTTGCTTTAGTGTGCGGGATCTCATCAAGTTATTCACTTGGTGCAAGAGCTGGAGCCCAGCCTACCCGAATTAAGCCTAATTCGGGTCTAGAAAGGATCATCCAACTTTTGTATCAACAAGTTGGCGCCATCCGTGGGACCCAAACACTAAGCTAGAACCTCAATCAACGATCTCTTATAATGACGAAGGGACATCCGCAAGGGAATCCCAGGAACACAAATCATGCGAACCAGTCCCCTGGCAGCCAAACAGGCGGACCGAATAACCGAAACGTTTTTCACCCTTTTGGTGGGGCAGGCACGTCCGGCAATACCCCACCACCAACCATTACCATGGATAATCCTGATCCGGAGAGTGCGCCTAATGCCCCTAACAAGGAGCCGCATAGGCCATCAATCGAGACAGAATAAGAAGTGGAACCACTCAGTAACGAAGACCTCACCCGTGTTCTCACGTAGTACTTTGATAGGATCATCTCGGGTATCGCGCCAAAGTTAAACCTAGGAAGGAACCTCCAATCTAGGCTCAACTTTGGCAGGACCGCATCTGGCACCTCTCCTCAAACTCAAAAGAGGAGGAGGGCATGCCCGCAGGAACGACCCCCCTTGAGGAAAACCCTCAACCTCGGAATGTGTTCGAGCGCATAGGGGATCGCGTTATGCAGGAATTACTACAATCTCGTGAGGAAGGAGACAGGTCCGACGGCTCTGCCGAACGCCCGGTGTTGGAATCAACCAGGAACAATCGCCGCACCAGCGTGTGGGATAGGATGAATGGTGGGAAGAAAGCTCCAAGCTCTTCTCATAAAAGTGGTCCTCAGCCGAGAAGTGGGGCACCTCCCCTCCTCCCGGTCCTTCGGGGTCGGATTCAGATGACCATCCCCCCAAGCGTCGCCGACCTAGGTATACTCCGCCACCACCATATGACGATGAGGGATACTATGATGATCCCTTCTATCGGAACGAGGAGGAGGATCTCTCCCGTCCATGGTGCGACGACAGAGAAGATGCCTTCACTCTCCGTATATGGAACTACTCTGAGGATAAGAAGCGTCGTATGCCGGCGTATGTTAAAACCTATGATGGGTGTGGTGATCCTGATGATCACCTAAAGATATTTGATACACAGGCAAAAATTGAAAGATGGATGATGCCTATATGGTGCCAGATGTTCAACTCGACCTTGATTGGCAACGCCCGTGATTGGTTTGAAAGGCTCCCTTCCCGAAGCATTGATAGCTTCGGTGAGCTGTGCACTGTGTTCAAAAACAATTATACTCAGCGAAAGAAGTATAATAGGGATCTGGTCTCATTAGCAACCGTCAAGCAGCGGCCCGGAGAGTCTACGGAGGAAATCACGGAACATTTCAGTGACGAGTGCACACGCACAAAAATGATGCCAAAGCTCCTAAAAATTTCTTATTACATGCATGCCATAATGGACAAGGAATGAATTAGGCGCCTCAATGACAAGAGACCGGAGAGGTATGACGACCTCATGGAAAGGGTCAGAAACTTTGTAGATGGAGAAACCGCGGTAGCCGCGGCATATCCTACAAAGGGAAACCATAACTATCGATCGAACGACCAACCCAAGAGGCAACCAGGGGGCCAAAGCACCCAAGGCAACGGAAGGAGCTCGGATTACAAGAGTCAGAATAAAGGAGGGCGGTCGGATGACTAATTCACCCCTCTAAAGATGACTTACCGGGATATCTTATTGACGGAGGGGGCGAACTTCCCAAGGCCTCCCCCAATGACAACTCTAGTGGATCGTCGTTAAGGAAATCGCTTCTACGAATTCCAAAATGACAAGGGCCACGGCATGGAGGAGTGCATCTAGCTCAAGAAGCACATTGAGTCACTTATCAAATCAGACAAACTCAAACATTTGGTCAAGGATTGGAAGGATGGGAAGGATAACAAAAAGTACGATAAGAAGGACTCCCAAAAGGACAAGCCTTCAACAATATATATGATATAATCTTGGCAGCGCCGCACAAAGCAGAAAGTTAGTCAAAAATTTTCACACGACAGAGAGATCTCATTCCCTCCCATTACGGCAAGCAACGTGGCCGATGTACCTCTCACGATTGAGAACACACAACGTTCGTCGTATGTATGTGGATGGAGGACCGTCGGCGGAAGTTCTCTACGAACACTGTTTCGTACAGCTACGACCAGAGATAAAGAGCCAACTAGTGTCGGCCACATCGCCGCTCATTGGCTTCAGTGGAGATACTATCTGGCAAATAGGACACTTGCGTCTACTAGTGACCATTGGGGATAAAGAACATTCCACCACGGCTTGGATGAACTTTATGGTGATATGTTCACACTCCCCGTATAATGGTATTATCGGAAGACCAGGGATCCTAGCCATGTAGGTTGTCCCGTCCACAACTCATGGTATGATTAAATTCCCAGTTGAAGGAGGAATTATTACAATTTACAACTCGATCGTGCCGGCATCCGAATGCCATGCCGTGACAACGCTAGTCCAGCCTGCTCCCATAAAGGAAGGATCGCCACCCCCTAATTGGAAGGTGGTAATCCACCACGACTACCCGGAGCAAGAGGTGTCCATAGGGGGAACGCTATCGGATAACGGGTAGAAGGCCATGTGCTCTCTCCTAAAGGCAAACCTTGATGTATTCGCATGTGAACCTAAGCATATGACAGGCGTGCCGCATTCGATAGCAGAACATAAACTTCAAATCCGCCAGGGATATCCCCCTGTTAAGTAAAAGAAGCGTGGTCAAGCACCAGAGCGCAGCTAGGTAATACTGGAGGAGGTACGAAAGTTTGTAGATGTCAGGATTATGCGCGAGGTATACTACCACGAATGGTTATCTAACCCAGTCATGGTCAAGAAGCATGATGGGAGCTGGCGCATGTGTGTAGACTTCACGGACTTGAACAAAGCTTGTCCGCAAGACTGCTATCCGTTACCAGAAATGGATTGGAAGGTAGAATGCTTATGCGGATACCCTTTCAAGTGATTTTTAAATGCGTACAAAGGGTACCATTAGATCCAGATGGTGGAGGAAGATGAAGAGAAGACGGCGTTTAACACTAGTCAGGGCGTGTATTGTTACACAAAATTGCCGTTCGGACTATAGAACGCCGGAGCGACATATCAGCGACTTGTTGACAAAGCCTTCGACTCCCAGAAAGGCCGCAACTTCGAAGTCTATGTTGACGATAAGGTCATCAAGAGTCATACGGAGGAGGCACTTCTCCGTCATATCTAGGAGACGTTTGACACGTTGAGGAGAAACAACCAGAAACTGAATCCAAAAAAGGGCACGTTTGGGGAAACCGAAGGAATGTTCCTGGGGTATATGATTAATCCAAACGGAATCAGGCCTTTTCTAGAGAAGACGGACGCGGTGATACAGTTACCATCCCCTCGGACACTCAAGGAGGTACAATCAACAAAGGGAAAGCTGGCTGGGCTAAACAGGTTCTTGTCGAAGTCCGCGGAGAAATCACTACCTCTATTCAAAACACTCAAGAAGTGCATAAAGAAAGAAGATATCCGCTGGACAAAGGAGGCAGAGGAAGCCTTTGAGCAGCTTAAACAGCACCTCGCGGCTCTTCCTATGCTAGTTGCACCCCGACCTAAGGAGGAGCTCATCATGTACCTATCTGCTACGTACGAAGCAATAAGTGCAGTCCTTATGACTGATCGAGACTCAGTCCAAACACCGGTTTAGTTTATAAGCAGAGCATTGCAAGGACCGGAGTTGAAGTATTCATCAATGGATAAGTTGGTTTTATCATTGGTATACGCCGCGAAAAGGCTGTGCCGGTACTTCCAGGCGCACCCAATTGTGGTTATCACCGATCAACCCATAAAACAAACCATCTCTAAACTAGACGTGGCCGGGAGGCTACAGAAGTGGAGCGTGTTATTAGGAGAACATGACATTTCCTATAGAACAAGGACAGAGGTTAAGTTGGCAGACTTCCTAATTGAGAAGCCTGAGGAGGACGAACCAATGGTACAGAAAGAGGAAATTCCAGCGGAACCAAGGGTTTTGTTTACTGACGGATCTTCGTGCACGGACGGATCAGGAGCCGGCCTCATCCTCAGGAATCCGGAAGGGATTGAGTTTACCTACGCCTTACGTTTTGAGTTCACAGCCACGAATAATGAGGCGGAATATGAAGCATTGATTGCGGGTTTGAAAATCGCCGCTAGCATGGGAGTCCGCAACCTTAGGGCCTACGTGGACTCATGGCTTGTCACGAATCACATCCTAGGAGGTTACATAGCCAAGGAGGATAACATGATCGAATACTTGGAAAAGGTCAGGTCACTCATAGCCACCTTTGGGAAGTTTTCTATCAAACAGGTACCAAGAGGTGAAAACAAGAAGGCGGATGCTCTTAGCAAAAATCCCGTCTACTAGCTTCGCCCATTTATCCAAACAAGTATTGGTAGAAATACTCAAGGAAAAATCCATTACATGAGGGGAAGTCGTAACTATAGTTGAAGAAGAGGGACCTACATGGATGACCCCGATCATCAGCTATTTAACTGATGAAACCCTTCCAGACGATGATAAGGCAGCACGTCGAATGAAAAGGAAGTTGAAACATTTCGAACTTCGAGAAGGTATTTTGTACAAGCGTTCCTTCTTACAGCCGTGGTTGCGATGCGTTGGACCACGCCAGGCTAGCTATGTGATTAGTGAAATACATGAAGGGTCATGCGGCATGCATGCAGGCCCCAGATCTGTAGTAGCACGAGCTTTACGCACATGGTACTATTGGCTGACCATGCATCGGGAGGCACGAGACATGATTCGTAAATGCAGCGATTGCCAAGTGCACAGGCCAGTACCGCGACATCCACAGCAAGAACTAACACCCATCACATCCCCATGGCCGTTCTATAAGTGGGGGATCGACATCGCAGGACCTTTTCCTGTTGCTACAGGAGGCGTTAAGTTCTTAATCGTCGCAATGGACTATTTTACACGCTGGATAGAAGCTAAGGCGGTTAATTCCATTACGGGCAAGCAGATCAAAAAGTTTGTTTGGGAAAATATTGTGTGCCGCTTTGGCTTGCTAGGGGAAATCATCTCGGATAACGGGAAGCAATTCGCGGATAATCCATTCAAGGATTGGTGCATGGCATTTAACATCACGCGGCGTTTCACATCAGTTAAGCACCCGCAGACCAATGGTCTCGTGGAGCGGGCATATAGAAACCTAGGTTAAGGCATCAAAGCACGCCTGGATGAACGAAGTGCCAAGTGGGTAGATGAGCTGCCGCATGTTCTATGGGCACATAGGACGATGATCAAAACAGCCAATGGGGACACTCGATTCGCGCTGGCCTATGGAACTGAGGCTATTATCCTTGCAGAAATTGGGATGCCAACCATCCGTACGGCGGAGGTTAATGTCGTCACGAACGATGAGCAACTCTGGATTAATCTGGACTTGTTAGAGGAAAAAAGAGAGATAGAGGCCATCAATTAGGCCAAGTCCAAGGCACGGATGAAGACTTATTACGATTCCAAGGTCAAGGGTGTTTCCTTCCGACCGGGGGATTTTGTTTGTCGTGCTAACGAGGCAAGTCGCGCGGAGAACACAGGAAAGCTGGGCCCAAAGTGGGAAGGGCCGTATGAGGCCACGGAAGTTTTGGGGCTAGGCGCGTTAAAGTTGCGTGATATGGATGGCCGTGACCTGGAACGTACATGGAATATTTTCAACCTTAAAAAATTCTATCTCTGAAAGGCTATGGCCTCCGCATGGACACTTCGCCGTGGTTGGCTTCAATGAAGATCCATATATTTTTTGTTTTCATGCTTTCTAGGTTCTATTTGTCTTAGGATTTTTAATTCTGTCAAAAAATCGTAAACGTTATAATAAAATGCCGTGGTGCCTAGCTAGCTCCACGACATGTTCTTGTGCAAATTATTGTCTCATGTCTTAGATTTATTTGTTATTTCAATAATATGCCATTTTTTTATTCATATGCATTCATTCAAACCGTACATGAACTATTCGCTCCCAGGCGGGGTAAGAGGATTAAGTGAACCTAATAATTCAACTTGTCGCATAAGAGGGATGCAACCCCAGTGACGCGGATCATGTATCCTTACTAGATACCTTATTTACAAGATGTTGTAATAAGTTTCCGCATGTCGTACTTACATAGTACCGGACATGATAAAGACACGCGCTGCACGTCTAGTAAAATATGGACTTAGTTTTATTCTTGATAAGCCGTGACATGTCATGCAACATAGATACACGATATCTAAAGAATATAAAAAAGTTTCTAATTCAATAAACAAAATTGCCTTGATCATCACGGACTTAAATATAATATGCTAAAAAATATTGTGAGTTCCAGCCGTGTACATGCACGGACGAATAAGTACAAGATACAAATGTTCACAAGTTAAATTACAAAGGAAGCCGAAAATCCCCTATTTCTATTTTCCCTTCCGCAATCAGGGCACGGAGGGCCTCGCCACGCGCATCCTTCCAACTTCGCGCCCTAGCCAGATTGGCATCTAACGCCTCGGCCAAAAGCTTCTCACCCTTCATAACATTCAAGCTAGCATCATATGTTGGCAGGGTAATTTGGATTGGGTCTGTGGTGAGCTTGTCCATGACTTTCTTGTTGGAAGCATCCTTTAAAGATTCAAGATCATCTTGGAATAGGTGCTGAATTTCTCCAAGGGCGGCCATGGAGGCGGTCATCTTGTCCTCTACTTCGGGGTTATGGTAGGCATGTTGGGAGATGTCTTCTTTGTTGCTTATCAATTCCGCAGCCTTAATCAAACCCTCATGCCTGCCACGGTCAATACCGTCTGATACAACATCCGCAGAGGCATGCACAAAGTGAGGAGCCTCCGTTACCTTGGTCATGGCTAGGCGCATCCCTTGGCCCATCATCCACCTACGACCGGCTATGGCCGTGAGCAGTGGAGGGCACAACACTTTGGCGTAATCTGTCGCAAGCATGTTTAGCTCTCCCTCTGCCACCGCTGCTCGCTCCTCCATGACAGCCCGTGCCTAGGGGAGTTCTTCCTTTAGCATATCACGCTCTTTTGCTATGATGGACGCTTGGTCAGTTGCGGCTCTGGTGGCGGCTTCGGCTGCGGATACTTGTGAATAACACTTGGGGTTACTACAAAGAAAGATAATGCTTATGAGAGCAATGGGTATACATAAGCAAGGGTACGTACCTTATCATTGGATGCCGCTAGGAGAACTTCTAACTCAGTAGTGCGATCCTCGTGGGCATTGGCATGGATAGTTTGTTCTTTAATTGTTGATTCCGCCACAACCAAGGCTGCCTACAAGGAGGATATGGTCTTCTCGTGCTTCTCCACCAATTCTTCCCTTCGAGCGATCCTCCTGTCAGCACGGCTCACGTTAGCTAAGGCTTCCTCCACACGGTGTCGTAGGGCTGCACCAACTGTTACTTGGTACGCCGTTGCCACATCATATTGCTCCAGAAGTGTCCCATGCTCAAGTTCATCTAAATCTTGTGCCAGTGCTGGAGGGGTTAGATGGTCCATGAACTCTTTACACTTAGACTCCGACTCTAGTCTGGTGAGGTTGGACAAATTCCATGCCGGGTGGAGGTTGGTGTTCGGACCCTCAGCACGGGGCTCCTCTTCATGAGTAAGGGGAGTAGATAGGGTCCTCATAGATATCATGGGTGAAGGTTCTCTCTCCACTTCCTTCTCTTGTGCTGCTATCGACGGATCCGCCCTGTTATTGAAACAAACACTTATGATTTTTTGTTAGTGGATTAGATATTATGGAGTATTGTCGGTACTTACGTCGCGTCTAGCATTGGTTCAGTGATAGTAGGAGCCACGACGCTAACTGGTGTCGCCTTCCAGACATGGGCATCTACTTGCGGCGGGGGGTTTCCTTGAGGCATTGTGGTGTTGCTTCCTTCTTGGAACTGCGGATGGTCTTTCCTTAGTTTCTTGGGGGGCATTGTGCTCCCCCGCCTCAGCCTCCACATTTTTCACCACCTTCCTGGTGGTTTTGCCTGGGAGATCCGACATCCTGCGCCACTTCTTCTTCTTCTCCTTCGTCGTCATCAACTAGACGGTTGATAGATAGATATGTTATTGGATTTTTGGTGATTTTGTGTGTGACTTGTGTTCTTGCTGATTTTATGGTATAATCTTGCTTAAATCTGCTTAATATATCTGTTATTGTGCTTATTTGGGCTTGGTTGGTCTTGGATAACACTTTTGATTTGAAAAATTAAGTTTTGAAAAGTTAAAAGGGTGTTTGGGATTACTTGTTTTGAATCATTGTGTTGTTAGAAGTTTGTGTTTATGCTTGTTATCTGTTCTTGACTTGGTTGAGTGCTATTTGCTGCAAGTTTTTGGGCTTAAACCTTGAAATCAAACATTGCGACATAACTTATTGAGTTTGACTGTTTTTGACCTAAAATTTTGGGAATACTTAGAGTATATGCATGTTTAGGGATATAAGCTGTTAAATCATTGTTATCATAATATATCTTAGAGATTTCAGTGTTTGAATCTGGCTTGTTGGTTAATTGCATCAGCAAAGTAAAATCTGCTTGTGTTAAGTGTTCATCAGTAACTTTAAGTGCTTGAATCTTGCTTAATACTTTGAATCAGTGCATGAAACCTGTTTAGACTTGTTCATTTAAGTTTATAATAGCTTGTGTATGCATTTGGTTAACTTTGGCTAGCTGAATTGAGCTAAAAGTGCTTATTCAACCTCAACTGCTTATGTGTTCATGTTTGTGAGTGATTTGGTGCTTAATTGATTAAACTTTACTAATTGGCTGTTGTTGATTGTGATTTCTTTGTTGTATTTGACTCCTCTTGATCTACTGATCATTTGGGTGCCTTTGTGTAACTTGAATCTCCAAAAAAGTCACTAAAGACAAAAAAGTCAAGAAGTCAAGCAGTGGAAAAAGTTTCCACTGCTCAACACCCAAAACTAGCCCCTGCTAGTGCAATTTTTCAGTTAGCTTATCAATAAGCCATTTTGACTTATCCAGACCTGCAACAACTTATTTTTTGTGATAGATCTTCATTATTTGACCCATTTGTTTGAACTGGAGCTTATTAGACTTTGACTTTGACTTTTTATTAGAAAACCAACTCATTTGACTTTTTCATAAGTGCTTATTTGCTTATTCCAGCTTATTGAGTGAACTTATTTGAAAACTTTTTGTTGATTAAGCTTAGTTAATTCATTTAAAAGCTGTTGCAACTTGAATCAGCTCTTGGGGTGGCCTAGAACTCAAAATCGACTATTTTGTCGTTTTCTATAGATTGCTTATTACATTTTCATGCTTTTTCCTTTGGCTTATTTCAAATTTCTTTTTAAAGAAGTCTTAAGCAATTCAAAAGAAGCTTGTGTGTCTAATTTGAGTTTATGGCATCAGCTTATAGCTTACTGGGCCAAAAAGCCCATTAAGAATAAGCTGTTTGGTATAAGTCAGCTTATTTCACATTTTCAGCTTTTGGGCCTTTGAAAAGTTGTGTTTAAAATCAAATTTTGAGTCGGATAAGAGCTTTTGGGTTTAATTGGACAACATTTTTCTTATTAGGCTTATTTTGGCCCATTAAGGTGACTGTTTGGACTTTTGGCCCATTTGGAGGCCCATTAGGGGTATTTCTGTAATTTCAACTTCATTTTCTGTTTATTTAGGTTAAATTAAGCTAGTTTTCAAGTTTTTAGATTTTTTATAAATTTTGGATTTTTAATATTATTTTATTATTATTTAATTATTAAAAAATAAAATTTACATTTTTCAAGGTTTTATATTTTCCTTATGTTAAATACATTAAGTTAGGAATTTTACAACTTTTAGAATATTTTTATTGTACTTAGATTAATTTTTATAATTATTTTAAGTTTTAATAGTTTTTAATTGTTTTTAAATAGTTTTAATTAATTTTAAAATTTTAAAAAATAGTTTTAAATTAAGTTAGGGTATTTTAGAGGTTTACAAAGTGATAAAACTCATTTTGGGCTTTTTGTTAATTAAATTGATTTTTAGGGCTTTAATTAGCATTAAAAAATCATTATTTAATTAAATAAAAGGTTTGGGTGAATTTTGATTTTTTATAAACTCTTAATACATTATTTAGGATTTATTGCAATTTTCTAGGAATTTTTAGGGTAAATTTTTAATTTTGGTGCTTTTACGGTTTTACGTGTACGCCTTTATCGTCTTAGTGTAATCCGTCATTGTAACTGTCATTCTCTTCTTATCTTATTTCTATTTTCTTTTCACATAATCAATATAATCACATAATTAATCATCTCATTACACAACACACTAGCCTCCTTGGGTAACGAACTTTCACCATTGGTCATTAGTGCTTGGTTTTCCGAAACCGACACTTAATACTTTCCACTATTTTGCTCTCTTTTCCTAAAGGGTAGTAAAAAGGCTACATCAATTTTGGCGCCGCTGCCGGGGAGGCGTGTTATGTTTTGATTTGGCAATTGTTATTTTTATATATAGCCATTATATCTATTGTATTAGTAGCACTCTACTAATACGTATTATCGGTTTTTCGTTTTTTGTGTGAATATTATTAATATATTGTATACGTAGAACAATAAATTCACAAGTACTCCAAAAGTGTGAAAACACAACCTTGACTTGGGAGGTCATTACCCAATCATTGTATTCGAATCTCAAACAAGAAAGAAAGGCAAAAATAGATAAATACTTTCGTGAAGCTCGATTTTGAAAAATACAAACTATAAGGTGGGTATAAGGCTATAAAATATACCCTAAGGAAAAAGGCTCTTAAGTGCTTCGTGCAGCCTCGTTTCCCCGCTTGCTTGTGATTATTTGATATTGAGAGTTAATCGAGGGTTTTGCCGCCCAAAGTATTATTAAGTATTGATAGGTGTGTAAACACCCATCCTTTTTACCACTTAATTACAATATAACCGAGCCAAAACGTGTATTTTAGGTCTTTTATGTCGGAATTATGCGAGGTTTGTGTTTTTGTTGTGATTTAGGACGAAAAGGTGAAAAGTGAAGAAAACACATGCATTTACGGACTTTTATTGAAGAAAAAGATGAAAGACGAAGTCAAGAAGTCAAGAGTGCAAAAAGAACGGAAGTCCAAGACCAATTCTGAAGATTTATCGAAGAAAAAGTCAAAAGACGAAAGTTAACTAAAAACCGAAGAACTCAAGTCTTATTTATTAAAGAATTAAAAGACGAGTTTAAAGAAATCCCGAGCCAAAAGTCATTAAAGTCCAAGATTAACAAAAGATTAAGAAGGGAAGGACTTAATGGTGCAATTAAGAAGAAATGAAGGAGGGGAGGAAGCTTCCTAATCCTCCCCTATATATTGTCATTAGCATTTCATTTTTACTCTTGTTGGCTAGAGTGGCACTATTTCTTCCACCTTTTAATTTCTTGCTCTTTAAATACTTGTCAATTTAAATACT
The DNA here is from genome assembly GCA_025667525.1 of Glebionis coronaria. NCBI lineage: Eukaryota > Viridiplantae > Streptophyta > Magnoliopsida > Asterales > Asteraceae > Glebionis > Glebionis coronaria. The sequence goes on from CM046877.1 coordinate 429,477,980, forward strand.
TGTCTTGCACTTTTAATACCTTTTAATTCCAAGTAAGTGTTCTTTAATTTTCTTGTTTTTAATCTCTCATTCTACCTTTCTTTCTTTGCTTGATCTTGTTGATTACATGCTTATTGTCTTGCTTATTTAACTAAAGGTTATATTTTTATGCTTTTGATTGTTTTGGATCATTGATTTTTATAGCTTATTTGTGTTTATCTTAAAGTTTCTTAAGTTTTTATAAAAAGTTATTTTTATATAAAAGTTGTTTTCGTAAACTTTGTTTCATTTTGTGTTTTTAAAAAGTCTTTAAATTTTAGCTTATTAGCTTTTTCTTATACGGTTTACATTAGGATTTTATGTGTGTGCTTATTTGATTTATAGCTTATTTGTTTAGCTTATTTTCGGTTCCTTTTACTGTATTCCGACCATACAGGTCGGAAAAGGGTTTATTATTCCGACCATAGCTCCTTGGCTTGGTCGGAAAAGGGTTTTGATTTTCCTATTGGTATTTCGACCAGAAGGGGGAGTTTGGTTATTCCGATCAGAAGGTAACTGACAACATTCCGATCTGAGCCCACTCCACATTCCGATTAGGGGTTCCGATCAACATTCCGATCTGGGGCTTTTTTTGGTTATTCCGATCAGAAAAAGGTGACAGCATTCCGATTGGGGTTTCCGATCAATATTCCGACCAGAAGGGTAAGTGTATTCCGATTGGACCTCATTCTGATTGGGAGGATTGTATACATTCCGATGGTAAGTCTGATCGGAATATATTCCGATTAGGATTGGTTTTTTTATACTTTGCCTTGTTTAATTTTCAATTTCTCATTTTAATACTTTGTCAAATTTTAATTTTCGTCACGCTTTAATTTTCGTCACGCTTTAATTTTTGTCATCTAATTAATTTACTTTTCCGTCACGTTTTTAAATATTTGCACCCTTTAGTTTTAATTAGACTTAGATTTATTTTAACGCCATTTTAAATTAACGTCCTTTTATTTTAACGTCCATTTACTTTAATTGTCTTGCACATTTTATTTAAAAACAACCAAAAATATTTGTTTTACCAAAGTCAACTGAGTCGTACTTTAAGCCAGAAATCAATTCGTTAAGATATCGAGAACTTGAACTTTAATTTTTATACGGGGTGTCAAAGGCCTTGTATTAAATGGCGCCGCTGCTGGCTCTTTTCGTAAAGATTAACGGTTTTCTAGTGAGAGACGCGTTGCTTTTTGGGATCCGTTCATTCGTGAGCTTTATTTTCTTGCACAAAAATTTTCAAAAAACCATAAAAATTAAAAATTGATAAAAATCCATAAAAATTAAAAATTTCAAAAATCCAAAAAGATTTTATCTTTATTGTGTATATATATTGTCTTTGCGTTTGGTTTTGTCTTCTTTTTCCTTTGTAGGTGTATGCGTACTAGATCTTCTAATTATCAAGAGCCCGAGACTCGAGAAGATTTAAGTATGTCAGGTGTTAACAACAACAATAATCCACCGCACCTCAACAATAACAACAATGTTCTTCCACAGCCCGATCTTCGGACAATGGAGGAGCTTTGTCAACCTACCATGTTCGGACGAGGAGGACCGATTGCGCCGATGCAAATCACGGCTCCGGAGTTTTCGTTGAAGCACCACATGATTCAGCAAGTGCAAACTAATCCATTCGCCGGAATGCCTGATGATGATGCCAACAAACACCTCGACAAGTTCATTACAATCACCCAAAGCATGAAGTTCCCCTGTGCCACAATGGATGTTCTTCGCCTTCAACTCTTTCCACATACTTTATCACATCATGCCGAGAAATGGTTTGATCGTCTCCCGAAGAATTCTATTCATACTTGGGATGACATGACTCAACGCTTTTTGTCGCGCTACTTTCCACCATCCATGGTCACGAGCCTTCGCAATTAAATCAGCGGTTTCATGCAAGATCCTGATGAATCTCTTTTTGATGCTTGGGAGAGATATAATGTCTTGATTGATCGTTGTCCAAACCACAACATGCTCCCTGTGACCTTAATTGATACTTTCTACAATGGTTTGACTTTTCGAGATCGTGATACGATTAATGCAGCCGCCGGTGGCACATTCATGAAAAGGAGACCCGAGGAGTGTAGAGAGTTAATTGAGAACATGACTACTCACCACTAAAACTGGGATTCCTATGCTTCTTCAAGGAACAACCCGAGAGTCAATGTTTCTTCTACCTCAGCAAACCCTGATATGACCGAACTCACCCGCATGATGACTGGAATGAGCAAAAGTATCTTGCTTCTCGCTTCACACCAACAACAACAAGTTAAAGCGGTTGCTAATCCTTGTGAAACATGCGGTGGTCCACACTCATACATCGATTGTCCTTCAACTCAAGGAAATCCGGAAAATGTGTATGCAACTTATGGTAATGATTCACCGGAAAATTACCAAGCTCGACCTCAAGGGGATAGAAATTTGCTGAGTTACAGGTCCAACAACTACCTTTCACCCGGTTTTTCTCCTCAAAACCAAAACCACGCCAACAACTACAATAGAAGCAACCAAATCCCACCAAGATCTTCTAATCATTATCACCCACCTGCTCAACAAACCCCACCCATTAATCCCGATGTTGAAGCCATAATGAGAACCCAAGGTGAGGAAATCAAGAATCTGTAGAGTCAAATTATCAATCTGAAAGGAGATATTACCAAGCAAGGGAATGAGATAAGATCCGAGCTTCGAGATAATATCCAATCTTCCTTCAACAATCAAACAAATGATTTGAAGAATATGCTTGCTAGTTTCTTGCCCGCCGCTCAACCCTCGTCTTCGAGTTCTCTACCTTCAAACACCGTCACCAATCCGTGAGCGAATGTGAGTTCTATTACTACCCGTAGTGGAGTCACCATCGTAGGACCACCGATCCCGCCCCCATCATCTACACCTCCTCCACCACCATTTATCCCTACTCCTCCTACACCTAGTATTAGTGCACCATTACCGTCTCCGCCTCGTCATGACGATGTTCCTAGGAAGGACCCTTCAACATCTCAACCTTTACCTACACCTACACCTTCACCACCCAAACCTAATATCCCTTATCCTTCTCGCTTAGGCAAGACCAACGAGCTAACCAAGAATGACTGTCAAGTGTCAAGCTATATGAAGATGCTCTCTCAAGTGAACATCAACATAAGCCTTGTTGAAGCACTTGTCCATATGCCGAAATTTGTGAAAGCATTCAAGGAATTGCTTAACAAAAAGGAGAAGTTGATTGAGCTCGCCAACACACGCTTAAATGAAAACTGCTCTGTAGTTATTCTTAAAGAACTTCCGGAAAAGCTTGGAGATCCCGATCGTTT